>JAECWU010000127.1:30752500-32002500 GCA_018150985.1 Chymomyza costata | reverse complement strand
GATCGAACTAAAACTTACGAGAGGCTTTAGAACAATAACCTAGAAACCAATAACAGAGTGTCTGAATTGGTGATTACGGAGACTTGGATTGTCCCATTTAACACACACCAGAGAAGTTAACACGCAATATAAATGGAGATTATTGAGGACGCAGGCATGAAAGGCATGTACATTGTGAATATTGGCAGGTACCTTTATTACATATTTAAAAATCATTTAAATCAAAGTGATTGACTTAAAAGGTGATCAAGGTAATTTTCGCAAATCCTTTTTTAATATTGTGCAACACGCGCTTCGTCGCGGAGGTGCTTAGTACTAAAATTCATTTCGTTTCCATGCAACCTTTGAAGTAGACGATTCGGTGTATCCTTTTATAGTCGTGCACATGTGCTTGGTTGGTTGGTTGGTTGAAGTGGTGGCTCAGTCCATGAGCCCAACTAGCGCTTTCGCACCATTTTGTTGCCACATCCTCGTTTCCAACTCGTTTGTTGGTTGTTTGTGTAGACAGCTCGGTTAGATCCAGTCCGTGCGGTTAAGGAACCTCTGGAGGCCGTTGATGTTTATTTCCGCCAGCTCTCCTAGTCCATTAAAGAGCGGCTTTCCTAGGGTGTCCATTCTCTGCTTCCAAGGAGCAGGGCATTTACAGAGAAAATGAAGAACAGTTTTTTTTTCTTCTGGCTGGTTGCAACTGTGACAGTGGATATTGTGGGGAAGCCTCATTTTGGCCGCCTGTTCTCCCAGAGGCCAGAAGCCAGTGATGACTGCCACCAGTCTAGAGGCGTCTTTTCGATTCCTGTTTATAAGTGATGTTGTTTGTTTAAGGTTGTATTTAGGCCATAGGGATCTACTAGTCCTGCATGTTACAAGACTATTCCATCTACGATCCGCTATCTGCAGGTATTTTATGTTGATGTTTCTCTTGACCACGTAAAGTGGTGTGAACGCCGGTTCCGCGAGAGCTTCACTCATGGCAGATCCATTTCTTGCCAGTTCGTCGGCTTTTTCGTTTCCCTCTATATTCCTGTGTCCCGGGACCCAGATTAGAGTAACGTTATGCCTTTCGCTTACGGTGGTGAGGCTTTTCCTGCTTTGTTCCACCATTTTGGAGGTTGTGATAGCTGAATTCAGGGCCTGAATCGCAGCCTGGCTATCCGACAGAATAGCGATGAATGTATAGTCAGCGATTAGTATCCTACATGCTTCCCCGATCGCAAGTACTTCCGCCTGGAAGACGCTGGATAAATTGGGGAGGCGCACTGCCTTTTTTGTGTTTAGTCTCTCGGAATATATACCTGCTCCGACACCGCAATCCATTTTGGAGCCATCAGTGTTGATTGTGGTGTCGAAATTGTTTAGCAAAGATCCCGTAGTCCAATCTTCCGTAAGGGCAGGACTATAGTGAAATTCCTGTTGAATATCATCTTTGGTACAATCCTTTCTTAGTGCTCACAAATTTTTTAGTAACATCTTGCGCTTTTTATCAACTTTGTTGCACTAATTTTCAAATTGTAAATACACGGTACCAAATATAGTTCTTGTTTTTTATGTTTGCTAAAGTAAAGGGTGTTTTTTTTAGAGTTAGACAAGTTTAAATCATAATAAAACAAAGAAATATATTTTTAATATCAATGAAACGATCTTTATTGGATATAAAAATTGTATGACATTAATGTTTAAATATGATTTTGGCCATGTGGCAGCCACGGCTGGCCACCAATTCCACCAAATCACAAACTTTCCGCAGCATTTGCGGCCGTATTTCGCCAATTACTCTTCGAATGTTGATTTCCGGGTGCTAAATTGTCTCTGGTTTATCGACGTAGACAACTGAGAGTAACTTTCTGTGGATATAATGGTGTTTCGACAAAAGCTTGTGTATTATCCTCACTTCAAATGCGACAGTTCTGCTTATTTACGTGCCCATTCAACCAAAAATAGGCTACATCGGAGAACAAAATTTTGAATTTTGAATAAGTTTGACGAAGGGAACCATTATTTTGATAAAAAATTTTAACAATTTGCTGGCGTTGCTCTGGTGAAAGTCTATCCACAAAAAAAGTAACTATCAACTGTTAAATGGGTTGTCAGATAAAGCAGTGTTGCCAACTCAAAGTTGTGAACCTCTAAAAAAACACGCTGTATAAGTTCATTCAAGTTGTTATTATTTAATTATCAAATATTTTTTTCAGTTTTAAGAATTTTAATACAAACACAACAAATTTTTATACCCTGTACCGTATGGTACAAAGGGTATATTGTGTTTGTGCAAGCCGAAAATGTATATAACGTACAGAAGGAGACGTCGGAGACCCCCCAAAGTTACCTAAAGTATGATCAGAGTGACTAGAAAAGTCGATATACCCATGTCCGCCTGTTCGTCTGACCGTCTGTCCATCTGTCCGTATGAATGCCTTTCAGATTCGATCCCTTATTAATCCATAGCAGACAAGTTTATTTTATTTTTTTGATATCGGGACTACATTATATAGCTCCCATAGGGCTGTTTCAGAGGACCTCGAAAAAAAAGCAAAAGTTTTAGATGGATAATTCGTTTGTTTATGAAGATATCATAAGCAAATTTGGCAATCGAAAGTTTTTTAGAGACCCCCAGCACTGTGTCAAATTTTATCAAAATCGGTTGACTATATCATATAGCTCCCATAGGACTGATCGGTCAAAAAAATCGTGTTTTGTGCAAAATTCGTTGTGATTCGTTTGTTTGTGAAGATACCGTAACCAAATTTGGCATAAAGAAGTTTTTTAGAGTTCCCAAGCACGGTGTCATATTTGATCAACATCGGTTGACTATATCATATAGCTCCCATAGGACCAATCGGTCAAAAAATCGTGTTTTGTGCAAAATTCGTTGTGCTTCGTTTGTTTGTGAAAATATCGTATCTTTTGAAGGTCTTAAGCAATATTTCGGACTTAATTGCAATAAGGTGGTACAGGGTATCCCAAAGCATGCGCCCAACTTTAACGTACGCCATCTTTTATTTTGTTTTATGTAAATATTAACTATAATGCAATAATGCTATAACTACTAAAACTGTAGGGCAGCTAGACCTTCGACCCTATTTTCACAAAAAATTGTTTGTTTTAAATTTAAATAAAGATTACAGAGCTTACAAATAATTAGTCTAGTCAAATTTGTCATTGAAGCGATAAGCCTAAGAATGGAAGAAATTAAGCCAAAACTTGTTGAAAATTCGTATAATTGGTTGAATTAATATGCTAAACTTATTTAAAAAAAATAAACTTTCTTAAAAACTATATTTCAATCTGTTCTTTAAAATCGATATAGCAGTTTCCACGCCAATTGATCCATTTAATGAACCATTCCTTTTTTTAACGTGCAATAAACAAGCGCAGCGGTTTGACATAAAAACTTATCACAGTCTCTAGTGGAGCGCTCTTGACAAAAATTCTTATATATAATTCTAAAATTCAAAGATATATAACAAAGATATATAAGTATTTAAAGTGTGATTGCATTAAAAAGGATATAAAAAAAAAATGCATAGGAATAATTTTATTTATAATGAACCATTACTTTAAAAAACAAATCTCGGTCTTGGTTATAGGTCACTAATAGTATGATTAATTACGGCGCTGAGCTCATTTTATTGGAGGATGGAGTCGTTCACAAAAGTGCATGCTAGTGCGGAAAATTTCTAATTGCCATTCACTTGGGAGTGGCCAAAAATGACTCTTTTGTTGAACGGTTCGAGCAGCTCACCCTGGTGTTCAGTACATATCCTCTGGGTAGACCCTGCACAACCGTTCTGGGGAGCTAGCTGATTGTAAGAAGGCGCATCATGGCTCCCTGGCCGAATAACAGGTTCTGTAGCGGACAAATAACGCACTCTGGTAAAATACAACATATCACAGAAACATCGATAAACGCCTCGGATAGAAACAAACCACCTTCGTTGACGCCGTATGGCTTGAAACACCGGTTTATGATTGGAACATGGAATGTAAGAACGCTCTCAAAAGAATCGAGACAAAACCAGGTTTTAAATGGGATGTATACCTTTAAATTGGACATTCTTCGGCTTGCCGAGATTCGTTGGCTAAACAGCGGATCAAAACCTTTGCTTTGAGGTTAAGAATTCGATTTTTTTCTGGAAACTCCATGATGAGAAGAAACGGTGTTGGCTTAATTTTATCACTCGAAGCGAGCCAAGCAATACAAGCTCACAACGCAGTGTCTGACCGAATTATCTGAGTAGTTCAATGCTACGCGCCTACCGACACAGATGATGACGACGTACAAGAAGCCTTTTACCAACAACTGGATGCAGTAAATAGCTTGTTGCCGACCGTAGATATCAACAACAACAAAGGAGTAGCGGCAATTATGAGCTCTCATAGCGACAGGTTAGTTGATTTCTGTGCAAGAAATCATCTGATCATTGGAAGAACAAGGTTCCCACACAAAAACATACACAATTACACATGGGAAACGCCTGACAGCTGCACTAGGAGCCAAATTGACCACATCCTCATATGCAAGAAATAGACGCGGTGCTGACATGGAAAGTGATCATAAGTTACTTGTGGGAACACTGCGACAACGCCCGGCAGCAACTGGCAATGCCCAAGATATACAAAATTTAATCTTCTCAAAATGCGCGATCCATCGGTTGTCGCTGAACAACGAAGCAAATACAGGTTAGAAATTTGCACTCGGAAGAAACTCTGTCATATCTACTAACATGACATAACATTTGGGGCACATCAAAAAGCAAGAGCAATTACCCCCTTAATAAAAACTGCGGGGCTTAGCAATTGTCTCCCATCTGACTGGAAAAAGTCAAACGCGGGTATCTTAGTCATTGCAAAAACTGGAGAGGCATAACCCTGTTGAATGCAATAATTAAGGTAATGGCAACTTTACTGTTAAACCGAATCTCACCCATACTGGAGTCCATTTTGCGGAAAGAGCAAGCAGGCTTAAGGCCTGGTCGCTCCTGTGTCGACCACATAAACAAATTGCTCGTTATTATTGAACAAAGTGCAGAGTATAACGCCAGTCCATATTTGCTGTTCGTCGACTTCGAACGGGCTTTCGACACAGTTACTACGGACAGGGTGTGAAATGCGCTTCTATGCAAAAGTATCCGTTTTTTTGAAAAAGAAAGAAAGCCAACCGCTCACAAAAACAGCTGAGGTGAGGCAGGGCTGCGTATTATCAACGACATTGTTCCACTGATGCACGTATTGGCGTCAGAACTAACAAGGCACGAGTTGCATTCCTCGCATTGGACAAGATATGGTGATGAAGTTCCATTTCACATCGGACCAAAATGCGCATTTTTAGCAGCAGCGTTAAATCTGTACTTCTGTAAGGTTGCACAACCTGGAGCCTCACGCAACTTATTGTTGGAAAGTTGTAAACTTTCAAAAGCCGCTGTTTAATAAAAATCAGACATATATTTGGCCAAACCAAACGCCATTCCAGTACAGTTAGAGATACTGAGACGCAAATGTATTGGTCATGCTTTACGCCAGGCTGACGGTGACATTGCACGATCAGCCTTAGATTGTAACCCGCAAGGGCAGCGAAGTCGTGGTCGCCCAAGAAATGCCTGGATTCGGTGCCGGAAACAGAGGAAGGTGGAAAGAGATTGTCGATGCCCTACTTACGTGGGCACTGAGTACTAAATTGAACTTTGTCCAATGATATAATGTATAATGTATGGTATTCAGTAAGGTCTTAATAAAGAAAAATTGTCGAACAATCGGTTTCTGCGATTCTTTAAATACGTTAGCTTCGGAATTATCCATGGGAACGTTTTCGGCAGAAGGCAGTGATTTGATTTTAATATGCAGAGTTTAAGGTATCATTAATTGGCTTATAGTTAGTTTTCAGCTGGAGCTTCATGGATATATTAATGGTAAGCTTTAAGCTTAAGGTTAAAATGTAACTTATTTTTGCACCTACTTACATGTATTTGTTTTGCACTGTGTAAATATTTGGCAAAAAGTGAATGAAATTTATTGGCCGTTTGTAGGCCCAAACGTCAACAACAATAACAACAGTAGGGGGGCAATGGCCAGGAGCAGATTGTATGGAACAAGTTATTGATATTTATGTGCGTCCACAAACCTAATCTAATTAAAGTTGGTAAGTTATTTGCCACACGTTGCCCCAGTCGACTGAAATCTCGGCATAATATTGACTGCGTCTGCTTTTTGCTTTACTCCCTCTTGGTGTGTGTTGAACCTAGGGCCCTGAGCCTAGGCCTTAGCTGTGTCTGGTGTTACTTTGGCGTTCATTGACAGTCGTTTTCATTGTTATCGCATTATTATTATGCTATTTTTTTTCGGGTCCTTGTTTTGTGTTTTTTTTTTTTCCCCCCATCAATACATATATATATATACATAAGTAGGTATACTATGTTTACGTATGTGCGTTTGTAATTGGTTATGGTCAACACGGCGTATGCTTGTTTGTTAGCCATGTTATTTCATTATTGGCAGCTTCCAATATTGATGCAATCAACGCTCTAGGCCGCAAATTAACTTTTTGCAACATAATAAAAATTGGCACAGCTGTGATATCATAATGCGCTTATATTTACCTCAATTAATAATGGTATGCATACTATGTGTCTACTATGTATATAACGTGCTCTGCTAATGCATCGTTTGGTTGGTGGTATCGATATTTTAGCCTGCTGTATACTGCTGACACAGCTAATAAAATTATGGCCAAGTTGCCTGTCCAGGTTATGGCTATAAATTCGCAACCAAAAGCATTTTTTCATGCTCGAATTGTTTCCGATCCTTACCAAGTGCACTGCATTGTTTTGTTTAGTTAATTGAATTGGCCTGGCCTTCAAAAAGGCGTTAATTGCCAGTGGTTGTACATTGCAGCGATTAGAACCGAAAATGGTTTTATGACAACAATGGCCCAGAATACTTATCCACCAAGCGACCAGGCCAGTGTAATTGAGCGGGTCCGCTATGCATCATTTGGTCAACCAGCTGGTCGCACATGCATAATGATGTCATTATGGGTCGTCGCTGAAAAAGCGCAGCTAATGGTTCTTTAGTCTGGGTTGGGTTTTATAAAAGACTTGTTACTTTAGGTGTTTTTGTGTCTTGTGTTACTGTCAAACATGTTCAATTTGGTCTATAATTTAACCATAAATCGACTCACAAACGAACAACGCTTGCAGATTTTTGAATTTTATTATCAAAATTCATGCTCGGCTAAGAAAGTGCATCGTGCACTCCTTCCATTTTATGGTCAGTTTGGGCGACCTGCTGAAGCGGCTAGTCGGAATGTTGTAACTAAATTTCTCACCAAATTTACATTGTTGGACATTAAACCACCAACACGCATACGTAGAGTGCGGACAGAGGAAACTATCGCAGCACTATCCGCCAGTGTTGTTAATGGCGCAAGAATTGAAGCCACATGACTGTGAATGGGCGCTGGCAAAGTTGAATGAAGATTCACTTTTTTATCGGAAAATTGTGTTCAGCGACGAAGCTCATTTCTGGTCGAATGGATACGTGAACAAACAAAATGACCGTATTTGGTATGAATAACAGCCAGAAGCATTGCAAGAACTGTCAATGCATCCTCAAAAAGTCACTGTTTGGTGTGGATTATGGGCCGGTGGCATCATTGGACCGTACTTTTTCAAAGACGACGAAGGCAGGAACATTACTGTGAATGGCGAGCGCTACCGTGCGATTATTACAAACTTTTTTTGTCCAAAATGGAAGAGTTGGACTTGCCTGACATGTGGTTTCAACAAGACAGTTCCACATGCCACACAGCATGCCAAATGATGGCCCAATTGAGATGCGAGTTCGGCCAGTCAATTGGCTGCCTAGATCGTGCGATTTAACGCCTTTAGACTATTTTTTTGTGGGGCTATGTTAAGGCTCATGTCTATAGCAACAAGCCCACAACGGTTGAAGCACTGGAAGCCAATATTAAAGAATTTATTCGTAAGATACCAGTCGATGTTTTGGAGAGAGAGACGATTTGAGACGCAGCCGCGGCCAACATTTACATAAAAATTATCTTTAAGCATTAAATTATATACATATTATAAATTATATATATAAATAGATTGTTCTATCGACTCAAATAAAGATTTCATACATATTTCTAAATTTTGTTTTTTTTTTTATTAAATTAAATCCGAAAGCTCTTAAAAATCACGCTTTATTAAGCCCTTGCAACGTCACAACTGACCTGCCACTAAATTTGTTCAAAAATGTAATTTTTCCTCCCAACAAATTCATTCAAAATATCGTGCTGCCAAGTATTATAGCTTATGTTCTATGGTACTTGCCAAGTCACTTGGTTTCTACTTCAATTTTGTAGAAACAAATTAAGCATGTTATTTAAGCTTCTACTTTAGATAATATGCATCCAGCCTGTTGAGTGGCATAACGAGCTAGAGAGAGGGAGAGCAAGTGAGTGACATAGGAGCATCTTATTTACGCACTTTTCACAATTTACATAAACTTCGACAGGGAACTTGCAACAATTTGACCCTCATTACTTTCAATAAGCACCAGTCAACAGTCAACACTCAACAGACAGAGGACACGAGACAGAAGATGTAGGACGCACGACGGACGACCAGCAGCATCCGGTAATCAACTGAGGCGCCGCGTCGGCTCCGGCGTCGGCGTTGGCATCATCTGTCAGCTTCGCCGTGGGCAGAACTTTCCATTCTTATAAAGTAGAGATAATAAATATATTCCTATGGTAATCCAAGCGGAAAATTTGAGCAGAATAAGAGGAAGATGAAACACAATATGAAATAAATTATTTTTCTTTCTTTAATAAGTAGAACAAAATGTTCAATAGCAATTATTATGTTATTTTCAAAAAAATTAATGCCTAATATGTTTAAACTGTGTTCTGCAAAGAAACAGAATAGACAAGTGGGAAGACGACATCTGGACAAATGTTGCTGTGGCTGTAAATGCATCTAAATGTTCCAAAACCATCTTATTCCTGTTGCACCAAAAATGATTGCCATTAAACATAGTACGAAAAAGCTCTTGGTTGATAGGTACTAATGGCTTTTCCGGCACCGTTTTCAATGGCAGTATGCCTTAAATTTGAAATTTGTATCCTAATGATAATACTTTTTGGGGTAACAAAAAAATTTATAATGATTTTGTCTTCGGCTGGTTTGTAAATCTCGAGTAAAACCCGTAGTTGAGGCATATTAACACTTTTATAAAATAAGACTTAGTACATACTTAAAAAAAAAAATTTTTTTAAGTAGCTTTAAAATGAAGTATGATTTTTGGTCCTCAATAAGTAATTCCCATTTTCGGGGTGATGTTTTTTTTTCGTCAAGGGAAACTCAACAAACTTTTAACAGGATATTTGTGTCTTATTTTGACAAATTTTTTTAAAAATATGATAAAAGTTGTTTTAATAATAAAGTTATAAACAAAAACTCTGAACTCTGTATATGTTTTGTATGTACGCATGTGTATAGGTAAGGCTTTATGTAAGTGTATTTTTAAATAAAATTCATATTAAACCAATCTATTCGTGGTTGGTTTCCTTGCGTTTGTTTGACTCGACTAAAACCTTGTCATAATCGTTTAAAGGTTAATTGTATTGTTGTTAATTGTTGTTGGCATTGTTATTGGCATTATTGTTAGCATTGTTTTTGTATCTTGAAACTTCCATCTTAATATATTGCTGTTAGATGAAGTTTGAATTGTATTGTTTCGACAGCTTAAGATTTCATGGGTTTTTCGGTCTATAGGAGCACATGTTTGTGGGTTTTTTTTTTAAATGGTTTGTTCTTGTTAGTTGTTCATATCTGAAACTAAAATAAATGAAATAAATAAATAACCGATTGAATTTGCGTTCAACAATTATTAACAACAAGTAATTTTGTCCCAACTAGAGGCCACTCTACTTTATGCCAAAGATCTATAAGCTATCATTGCGTAACATTTACTAACCCTACATTAAATAACAACATAAAAAATAAATTACTTAAAAATAGAAGAAAGATGGAAATGTAGTAACAGACCCTCTGGTCTGGCTGCAAACCTTATTGACCCCTTCCCATTCACACAGGGACACTTACTCGAATTTTGTATGAAGCTATTAGTACATATTATTAGTATTTAGACAGACAAGTCTGTTGGAACACCAGAGTCATAATCATACGAGTGCAGGGGTTTGATGATGATAAAGCATGCTCATTCGTGTTCGAATCATTGCAGGCAACATGTATGATCAAACCAACTGTATGAGTGTCGCGTCACCTGTATGAGCGAACCACTTGATTGAATTGGTAGTGCGGTAGATTTCATTTGAGCTTATTTTTAAAAAGATGTAAATTTTGAGTGCAAAATAGCTGAACTTTGTTATATATTAAGGTTAAATAAAATTTAATGTCGCACTTGCAATTTAGCGCAAAATATATTGATACGGTTTCGAAATTTGTATGATAAACTCAAAGTGAATCAAATTCTAGTGGTTTGAGACAATTAGGTTTTTTGCATTTGTGTCAACTGCTTGGGATTGAGTGCACAAGGTTGCGTCTCATACTCGATCGAACTCGAAATACTTGGTTTTGTGTATATTAAGTTGTGCGTACTCGCTCATACTTGTTGCAGCTCTCCGTCTAAGACTTAAACGACAAAAAATGTCGCTGGATCATTCGCATGTGTTGGTAAAAGGTGGTTTTCCTAACTTTTTTTGTCTCCGAGATATAAGTGCTCGTTCAAACGGACGGACTGTAGAACGGTTGAACATTTATCTAGGGATACCCGAGTCAATTTTTATTAATATTAATGTCACTAGCAATTTATGAAATAAATTATAAATAAACAAGCGTACGTTCTTTCATTATAGAACACATCTTACCATCAATATAATCATCATCGAGTGGCCTATAGTGTGTTTCCAAGCAAAAATCGCATACGTAAGGCATCATTTCTTCATACCATACCCAAGCTTCGATTGCCCCAAAACGAAACTTCAGGATACTGCCTATGCAACTAAACTCATAACGTGCATTGTTTACCGTCAATACGTCGGACACATATGAGGCGCCATGTTGCGGTTCGAATATCACAAGTTGATTGTGGAGGCATGTAATGTGGGCGTGGATAAACTCCACAGACTGGAAAGGGAATACACTATATGTGTATGCGTATTTGCATTATTGCTACTTACATTGTCCTGGATAACAAAATTATTATGGTCTGGGGAACTTCCAACACGGTAAAGTTTTCTCTCTTTCATCATATAGGTGGAAATCTCATCTCCCATTCTAAACATAAACATGGGCTTAAGAACGGTCTCTTGCCCTGCCATTTAAAAAAAAAAATGTATGCACTTAATTCAATTAGGCACTAAATATAATTATGTTCTGTCAAACGTCAGAACAATATGACAGCTAAGCCAATTTTATAGTTTTTAATTGTGCAAAACAATCCTGAACACAAAAGTAACTTTTGGTGTTTCTTTATCATGAACTTGGAAACAACTGAACAAATATATACTTTTTAAAGTTATGTCTACATTGATATATTAGTGACATAAAAAGCTACAGTTCCTATTCTTTATTTGTGGCACAAAAAGACAACAACAAATTCCGTTTGAAAAGCAAAGTTTTGGAGTGGACTAAAAATATCAACTGAATAAATGCAAATTAACTATAGAGCAAGGAATAAAAATATTGCGCAACTAAGTTCTCGCTGTTTGTCAATAGATGGCTTTAGCAGAAAATTCTGGTCGATTTTGACATACCCAAAACTTCATAAACGAAGCTTAGGCATATGGTAAGCAAACTGCTATGGCACATTAGTGAATTTCTTTTTGCATTATTTACTTGTGGTTGTGTGAAAATGTCTAGTTTTGTGCCAAAAAATCATCATTTGCGGGAAGTGTTGATTTTCTTGTTCTGTTCGAAAAAAACGGCAGCTGAAGCGCATCGAGAGCTCCAAAAAGTGTACGGAGATGCTGCTCCAAGCGAAACAACGTGCCGTGATTGGTTCCGTCGCTTCAAAGACGGTGATTTCGATGTTGACGACCGTCCACGCAAAGGAAGACCCAAAACCTTCGAAGACGCTGAATTGGTGGCATTGCTCGATGAGGATTCGTGCCAAACGCAAGAAGAGCTTGCTTCAGCATTAGGAGTTACCCGCCAAGCCATTTCCAAGCGATTGCATGCGTTGGGAATGATTCAAAAGCAAGGAACTTGGGTTCCTTATGATTTGAAACCAAGGGACGTTTAGCGTCGTTTTTTCGCCTGTGAACAACTGCTCCAGCGACAAAGATGGAAGAGTTTTCTTCATCGCATCGTGACGGGTGATGAAAAATGGATTCATTACAGCAACCCAAAGAGGAAAAATCTTGGGGACAACCCGGTCAAGCTTCCACGTCACTGGCTCGGCCGAATATTCAGGCTGCGAAGGTTATGCTGTGCATTTGGTGAAACCAGGTCGGTGTTGTTTATTATGAGCTGTTGAAACAAGGCGAAACCATCACTGGGGAACGGTATCGAACTCAATTGATGCGATTGAGCCGAGCACTGCGAGAAAAACGGCCACAATACGAGCAGAGGCACGAAAAAGTGATTTTACTGCATGACAACGCTCGGCCTCACATTGCCAATCCTGTTAAAAACTACTTGGGAACGCTCAAATGGGAAGTCCTACCCCACCCGCCATATTCCCCAGATATTGCGCCGTCCGATTTTTACTTGTTCCGCTCGATGGCACATGGTCTGGCTAATCAGCAGTTCCATTCATATGAAGATATCGGAAAATGGCTTGATTCGTGGATAGCCTCAAAAGACGAACACTTCTACCGTCAAGGTATTCGAAATCTGCCAGAAAGATGGGAAAAAGTTGTAGCTAGAGATGGGCAATACTTTGAATAAGTCATTGATAACCATTTTTTTATAATAAAGTTACATTTTCATCATAAAAACAGCGAGAGCTTAGTTGTGCATATATTTTATGATTTTACTATTTTTCCCTCATGATTTGGGTCGATGAGAGTTGTCGGAATTTTGATACTCGTCTTCATCGTATTTACTGCATGCTTAAATATTTTCATTATAAAGATAGGGTATGAGACTGTTATGTAAAACAAAACACAGGGTCACTCATTTTTATATGAATACTTTGCTTTTCTTGCCTTATCCTTATTAATCCTTAACCCCATATCTTTCTCAGTGCAGAGTTTGTCTTTAAGCACTCCATAACAATTCTCTAGATGAGCTCGGTAGGCATACCGGCATGTATGTATTTAAACAGGTCTGCTTGTCAGCTCCCTTGAAAAACGATTCACTTAGATATGCTGGAATAAAAAATATGATAGGGAAGAGGTCGAAATTCGGCACTGCGATTGTAAATTATTTATATAAAAGAGTAGCCTCAAAAATAGTTTGTAATTTGCCAGAGCAACGTTGACCTTCAGGCTGAAACCACTTGTTATTCCATTATGCATAATTTGATTAAGCGCCCTCCTCTAGGTAGGAGTAAACAAGTTTTATATTATTGTTTAACCCTTGTACACGCACATATTTTAAAACCTTACTTCACTCACGTAAGGCCTGGCCAGGCCCATATAGAAATTAGAGTTTTATGACGTCGAATATTTAAAACTCCGAATTTTTTACACTTATATTTAATTTTATTTTTTTGATATCGGGTATATATTATATAGCTCCCATAGGGGTGACTCGGAAAACAAAACCTTTAGATGGGTAATTCGATTGTTTGTGAAGATATGGTAACATTTTTTTAAAAAGACTTATTGACCATCGCACCATAATTTATTCAGATTTTTGATGTCGCTATTAAATTATATAATATACGTATAATAATATATCGTGTCAATAGTTAATTTAATTCTACCCAATTATATTAATATTTAACTGAAAAACTTTTTTTTGGTGCAAAGCGATATTTATTTTCTACCGATTTTGATGGTATATCGATTGCGGAGGGTGGGAAGGTCGCATCGATAAAACTTCGATATGTATTTGTTTATTGGGGACACATGAATATTCTTACTAAAATTGGGAATTCTAAGTCTTTTTTTTGCTGACAGTCTCTCAAAGATCTGTGTCACCTATGGACTTGAATACATATTTTCAAACAAAACGTATCCACAATCTCTAGAGAATTCTGTGTCACCGATTATTTAAGCTAAATTAAATTATAAAAACGCGACTTTACCGAGTACATTTTCAGAGTTCCCAACTGCTCCTCGAAAGTATTCAATAGAAGCATTCACTAGGATAGTGAGCCCCCAAAAAGGTTTTACAAGCACCGCAGTAGTGGCTCGTGGTACGACAGCTTTTGATCATATAGGGACAGCAACAGGCGCAACAGCACCAGCTATAAGGAAATCCATATATATAAAAAACATTAAAATTAAATTAGTAAAAAATTATACGAACCCAATGGTACACAGCCACATGGCCCACGAATGGGTACGCGCATTGGCGGAACGCTTGAGTACGGTAATGCCGTGGACACCGCAGGCAGGACAGACAATGGCGCAGGCACGACTCTTCAGCTTAGGCTGTGGCGCCACTGTAAAAAAGTCTAATGCCAGTGTTGGAGAATGTTTTGGATGAAATTAAAATCGTAGGAAAGTTTTGAGTACTTACTGCGCACTTGTGGCATAGGCTGACGTGGACGTAGCATAGTCATGGGCTGCAATTGTATTACCTCGCCGGAGCTGGGGTTGGGCAGTGGGTTCAATATATAATTAGACTGCTGCAATGGATTGCGATAGTGCATTGGTTCCGCATAGAAGGAGCGTCGACGTTCCAAATCGATGGGATTGAAGTTATAGTTCGTGTAGCTAACCGCATTGGCTACAGCGTCATCATATGTGGGTGGCAAGGCGGCTACCAGTTGTGGTTCGGAGACAAAGTCATCGATGCTCTCACTGTTGGCGTTGTTATTGTTAGGGCTAGCTGGTGTAGCGGGACGACGTTCCTGTGTCTCTTGTGTGGGTGTCAGGCAGGGATTTTGTCCCTGAAATAGCATGCGATGCTTCTCCTCAGCCATTGGACTATTCTAAGCATTAAACCGCTCAGAGACGCTGTCGATAAGAATTTAACTTGAATTGAATAAGCCGGCTTTACTTATATGCCTTAAATAGGTGCCACAAAACAGCTGTCAACCAACAGCTGAGCTTTTAAATTTGGAATGACAAAAGAATTTGCAATTATAATGCTTTTAAGGCTACGGTCCAAGCAAAACGCATATGCATTAAGAAACCAGACATTGGAATTCTTGCAAAACAAAATAAATCTAACTTTTTCTCTAAAATGAACTAAAGATAGTGTTATCATTTTACGCACTGACTATGTCTTCATCATCATCATCATTCCCTGTGTCTCCCACTGGAGCATTGGGCCTCAACTGACCATGTCTTCATTATACGAAATATCTTTGTTTTTATAAAATAATAATTAATCTCTAAGAACGATTCAAGCTGATTTTCAAAACAGTTTAAATGTTTTCAGCTCTCAGTCTCAGTCAGTACCAATGCGCCTAAGCGGTGCAGTCAGCGTCAGCGTCAACGTCATCATAATCGTCATTATCATCCACATGATTGTTATTGTCACGCTCACTGTGGCAAACATGTCTGTTTGGATTTTAGGGGTCTGTGTAATATCACGTATACGCTTCGTTGGACATAATGTGAATACCGTATGGTGAATGCGTTCCATGGCATATTGTTTACTTCCGTTTCATTTCTGGCACTTTGCTGTCGCTGCTCATAACTTTTTTCATTTATTTTGTTAGTATTTGCATTGCACTTTGGGCATGCAAAAGAAGCAGCATATGCAGCAGTAGAAGTCCTTACATATCCCATGCACAAAAAGCAGCTCTTGTTCTGATTGATACAAAGCGCAGCTCAACGCAGCTCAGTCAGGACTTAAGTAGCTACTTGCAGCTTGCCACTGTGTCCTTCTATTTGCCTATACCCTTTACCCAAGGAGTTAAAGCGAATATTAATTTTAATATATTTTTCAGGTAGAAGGAGATATTTGCCTTCTCGTATAAAGTAGATATAATTTTGGTAAGCATTATAAGTTAAGTTGAATACAGACATGTCCGTATTTTAAAATAGACGCTTGGAACACAAAATGTCTTTTATAAAGTAGTTTGTAAGCAGATTTAATATTCCCTTGTCTTTTATGTAGCTACCAGAATTTCATGATTTTAAACGATGCTCTTAAATCTTTGTTATAATATAATTATCGATAATTTTGTCATCCTTCTCTAGTTAATTTTTTTGAGTTAGAGTCATCGATTTGTTTTATGCTGCTCATTATTACCGTAACTATGTCAACATAACAAAATGGGATGAAAATTTACTCAGGCTATGGGTTAAATTTAAATATAATTTAAGCTTATAGCTTTATAATACTACGGTTTGACGAACGGAACCATTACTTTGATAAAAAATTTCAACAATTTGCCAGCGTGGCTCTGGTGTAAGTCTATCCTTAATGAAATATCAAACCAAACTCAACAAAAAGCAACTATCAGCTATTGAATGGGTTGTCAGATAAAGCAGCGTTGCCAACTAAAAGTTGTGAACCTCAAAAAAAAAAACACGCTTTATTAAAGCATACCAATGTTTACCCAATTATTGACTGAGCCCCAGACATAGATTTTGCACACTCAATGCTAAACACATTTGAATTAAGAATATGAGAATCCTCATGTCTTAAGTTTGGGTGCCTCAAAAGAGACGCAGTGTTCCAAGCTCCCAACAATTCTTGGTCTGGCTGTTAATCATTGTCTCGGTGAGATTTTTACAGACGCTTCCGTATTGACCTGTTTCATTCTTGGTTAAGTTAGCTGTTTCTCTTGCGTAAATAAGCAGATGTTTGTTGATCAGAGTTTTGAAGCTTATAAAAATTCAGGGTTCCCTTCACATTTATTTTATTTATACAATTGTTGCAACAAACGTTTGTATGAAAAATTTGACTTTTTTCAAATATTCGGCATATTTTGACACAAAGGCTAAAAACCTTGAAACAAATTGCCGATATATAGGTAATACATTCGAAAAAATTTTATGTTGTGTTAATAAGAAAGCGATCGCATTTTCTGAAAGAAAATAGAGTGCTTTTACCTTTTTCAAATTTGCAGTGAATTGAATGAAACTACCCACAATATTCTTGGAATCATGATTCTTCATAAGTGCACAATAGATCAAATTGGTCGCAGTGCATAAAGGCCTATGCCTAACCCATTCACAATTACATGATTCTTCATATACGTTGTGGGGCTCTATTCTCCGCACTTTATTTACTACTGACCTGCCCATCAATGAAAAATTAAAGCTACTTACGAATGTGATGGCTATTGATTGATTTTTGAAACATTGTTGTCAATTCAGAGGAAACTCCACATAAAAGACACTAAGAAGCTGCGCTAGTCTCAAGCTAAAAATTGAGGAAATCCCATTCTGCGATACAGGATATACTTGCTTATCGGACTCGGATCAAGCAATATTCAACATTGTGGTTTGGTTTTAAAATAAAAAAAGTGAAACAAAATTTGTGTCGACTTGGGAATCGATCCAGGGACTCAAGCCGACTTAAAATTTTTAGGCCAAGATTATGCAGACGATTTGTGCTTCATGACACACTCATTTGAGGAAATAAAAGCGAAATTGGAATGCCTGAAAAGTACAGCTGGAAGAGTCGGGCCCAACGTAATACCTCTGCAAGTAGTAACGTCACTCAGTCAACAAGACATCATCGAAGATACCAACAAGTTTTGCTACTTGGGCAGCATTATATCCAGAGATGGCGGCACTGAGGATGATCTAAATGCCAGATCAGCATTAATGTCGCTTTTCATAAGCTCTCAAAAATCTTTCGCTCTAGAAATACCACGAGGATCATCCCAAAGCTGTGGATATTTAATGACTCATGCATTAAAGCTGTTCTGTTATATGCATCAGACACCAGGAAAGCTACTGATGCTGTGCTTGGAAAGCTAAAAGTATTTATAAACTCGAGTCTAAGGAAAATATTGCGTGTATTTTGACCAGAAACGATTTCAAATAATGAACTGTGGAATTTATCTGGTTGCAAGCCGATTGCTAATGAAATCCTGCATAGAAAATGACGTTGGATTGGTACTTTATGATATTTTAAGAAAACCCCAAAATGAAATAGTCAGAATGGTTCTGCCCTATGCTCCACCTAGGAGCGAACGCAGTAGCACCAAAAAACAAAACATACCAATTAAGCTATTTTTACCCAAGCTATTTCTCCCAAGGCCAAGACCGACCCACGGTTGTAATGGCCAATTGATGATGATGATTTCTCCCAAGGCAGTACGTACTCTAAACTTTGATTATCTCCAGTTTTATTATTATTATTATACCCATTCAGATCATAATTGTGCAGCATTTTAAAATTATTTGAAGTTGGAATGCGTGGCGGGTAAAATTTCCATTTAAGTTTGCATAAACCTATAATGATTTTATAGTTATTGTGTTAATCTAATGCAATTAACTTACTAGTGAAGAGGGGTACTAGGTGCCCCAATTCAGCGTCAGCCGCAAGATAAGATAGTGATAAGAGATAAGAACTACGCATCAAGTATGGTTGGTTGAAGTGGTGGCTCAGACCATGAGCCCAACTAGCGCTTTCGCACCATTTTGTTGCCACATCCTCGTTTCCAACTCGTTTGTTGGTTTTTTGTGTAGGCAGCTCGCTTAGATCCAGTCCGTGCGGTTAAGGAACCTCTGGAGGTCGTTGATGTTTATTTCCGCCAGCACTCCTAGTCCATTTAAGAGCGGCTTTCCTAGAGTGTCCATTCTCTGCTTCCAAAGAGCAGGGCATTTACAGAGAAAATGAAGGACAGTTTCTTTTTATTCTGGCTGGTTGCAACTGTGACAGTGGATATTGTGGGGAAGCCTCATTTTGGCCGCCTGTTCTCCCAGAGGCCAGAAGCCAGTGATGACTGCCACCAGTCTAGAGGCGTCTTTTCGATTCCTGTTTATAAGTGATGTTGTTTGTTTAAGGTTGTATTTAGGCCATAGGGATCTACTAGTCCTGCATGTTACAAGACTATTCCATCTACGATCCGCTATCTGCAGGTATTTTGTGTTGATGTTTCTCTTGACCACGTTAAGTGGTGTGAACGCCGGTTCCGCAAGAGCTTCACTCATGGCAGATCTATTTCTTGCCAGTTCGTCGGCTTTTTCGTTTCCCTCTATATTCCTGTGTCCCGGGACTCAGATAAGAGTAACGTTATGCCTTTCGCTTACGGTGGTGAGGCTTTTCCTGCTTTGTTCCACCATTTTGGAGGTTGTGATAGCTGAATTCAGGGCCTGAATCGCAGCCTGGCTATCCGACAGAATAGCGATGTTGTTTTTGAATGTATGCGATTAGTATCCTACATGCTTCCCCGATCGCAAGTTCTTCCGCCTGGAAGACGCTGGATAAATTGGGGAGGCGCACTGACTTTTTTATGTTTAGTCTCTCGGAATATATACCTGCTCCGACCCCGCAATCCATTTTGGAGCCATCAGTGTAGATTGTATAAAGTATGCTGTAATAATGAGATGTCAGCATTAACAGCTGCTATGTAATGCACATATGGGAGCTAAAAAATGTTACTCCCATTTTAAAAAAAATGAAATTGTTTTCCGTGTCATAGTACGAAATATAAATCTAGGCGTCCGTACAGACAGACAAACATTTATGTATGTATGTATAAATAACATCGATTTTAATTTTGTAAGCTAAACCACAATTAATAAGAAAAGATACCATGGAAGCTCTCAATATCCGATTTGTAGCCTTTTTTATGAATATTAACTCATTCCATTTATACGGAAGGCAGAGAAAGATTTGGAAAAATTGAATAAACAAAAAAAAATCGTAATGCTCAAAACATAATAACTAGGAATGGAGTCGTGACCAGGAGATAATGATGGCTTATATGACACCAAGGATTGGAAAACTTTTTCATCTAAATTTTGTGAATTGGCAATAAAGTTGGAGTGAGGCAGATTATAAGCATACTAGCCGTTAAAATCTATGCAATTAAAAAAAAAAGCTATTTGTTGTTTCGGAGGATGTTTCCTGCTTTCAGTAAAATACTGGAGAAGAGACGACTTCACTTTTTGGGTACAAATAGTAGGCAAGTTCCATTTGAAAATGTAAACATTAAACAAAATAATCTCAAAACCTTTTCTTAGCCCTCACGTAAACTATAAATCCCTATGAAACATTCAATTGTCTAGCTTTTATCGATAGTACGGAAAACTAGTATAAAAAATGAAACATTTGACCCCCATTTGCCTTACCAGTGAGCGGAACTTTCAAAAATTCTCATAAGTGCTCACATACGAACATGACAGAACGAAAATCCTAGAAAATTTTCAGCCTCTTGGTCTTACCGCCAAATATCACGACATGAGAAAATCAAGTCGAAAAGTTGCATATACATATGTAGACACAATTTGACAATTTTCATTTTTCTATCTTGTATCATCTGATCTGCCTCTTCGAGTTTTCCTAGTCAACCCATTTGGTCAACGGTGCCCTTAGAGAAAACTCCGTTTGGTGTATCTCAAAAATTTATTTCTACTATGGTGCCCTTAGAGAAAACTCTATTTGGTGTATCCTAAATTTTTATTTCTACTTGGTTTTTGTAAATTCTTGTCCCTGTTCAATTCATAATGTGGGTCGGGGTATATCGTAAAATAGTTCTCACAATGAGTAAATGTATAGCTGTTTTTCCATGTGTCTTCTATACTAAATACTAATTCTTATTTCGATCCAAGGTCAAGAGTATATTGACAAGGTTGTTTGCTTATAGGCGCTTATTAAATCTGTTCTACAGATGCTTCTAATTTTTTGTGTTACTTCTGTGTCCAATAAGCTTTCAGAGCACAAACTGTATCCATGAAGTGAAGAAGATTCATAGTCGGTACACTCAAAAAAATATTTGAAATTTTCAAACATTGGATCTCATATCTTATAGGGATAGCATTGAAATAAATTTAATTTAAAAAAAAAAATGAATTAACCTCATCAACTTTCAAATAGGGAGAGGGAATTCCTGATTTAGGCGCAAGTAGTAGGCATACCATCCGAAAACAACAGGCAGGCTTCAGAACAAACCGCTCTTGCATAGACCAGATCAGCACTCTCCGAATATTAATAGAGCGAGTCAACGAATGGCAGTCATCTCTCCAGCTGACATTCATCGATTTCCGCACAGCCTTCGACAGTGTGCATCGCTCATCCATCTGGAATGCGTTGCATAAAGCTAGAATTCCCCTGAGCCTAATCAATTTAATAAAGGCACATTATGAGGGTTTCAAATGCAGGGTTCTACACAATGGAAGCTTATCTGCACCTTTTCCAACGAACTCTGGAGTCTGTCAGGGCTGCCTTCTGTAACCGGTTTTATTCCTAATCGTCATCGACGAAATCCTGCTCAATACACTAGATGGAAAAAACAGAGGCATTCCCTGGACGTTTACAGAGCAGCTTGAAGATTTAGAGTACGCCGATGACGTCTGTTTCCTTTCTGTTCGACATAATGATATGCAATTTAAACTGGACGATCTAGTCGAAGAAGCTGGTAAGCACGGTCTCGAGGTAAATGTGGAAAAAACAAAGGCACTGAAAGTGAACGCCAGAGTTGCTAAAGCCACAGCTGCTTTCGCGCAAATCCGAAAGATCTGGAATTCCAATTTTCTATCAACAAACACGAAAATCCAGATATACAAGTCTAATGTGCTATCCATTCTACTTTATGGGAGTGAGTCTTGGCTAACAACAGAAGCTATTCTTAGCAAGATACAGGCCTTTGTTGGAAGAGGTCTCCGGCGCATTCTGAAAATCTGGTGGCCAAACACGATCAGCAACTTTGAGCTGATGCAGCGATGCAATATGAAGCCGATATCCTACATAATTACCAGTCGCAAATGGGGATGGATTGGGCATACTTTGCGAAAGCCACCACATGAAGTTTGTCGTCAGGCCCTTGATTGGAACCCGCAGGGCAACCGAAGAAGAGGAAGACCCAGAACAACATGGCGCCGAACTGTTTTGAAAGAAGCTGAAGAATCAAGACGTTCCTGGAGGAAAGTGAAGCAATTGGCACAAAACCGGATATGATTTAGATGTTTTACAGAGGCCCTATGCTCCTCAAGGAGTTAAAGGAATAAAAGAAGAAGAAGTAGGCATACCAAAGTCGGTCAGGGCTGACTAAATGTATGAATTTTTTAGTCATTTTTTTGGGGCTTTTGAAACTGCTGTTGTTGTTATTTGCTTTTGTTGTTATTGGTAGGCCAAGTGACCAGAAGGAAATGCATTGAGCATCTGCCGGTTTGTCCCTCAGACCCACTTACAGTCAGTTGGCTCGCTTAGTTCAGACAAACTCATAAAAAATGCAATGACCTCCAAATATGCCGGCCATATTGGCTAGCTTTTGTATGGGTGTATGTATCTGTGTATGTATGTTTGTTGAATTTGTTTTCTGGCCAACATGTGGAATTTGCAAGTTTTTCAATTTTGCAGTTAAAGTTTTTGTATACTTTTTTTTTGTTTTTTTTTCTATTTTTTGATATTTTTGCTTTTTTGTAACCCTTTTTTTTATCAAAGCGTTTTCATTAACTTTACACATTTATGGAATTTTATGCTGCCAACCAAACGAGTAGAGTAAAAATTATACAAATAACTAATTTACATGCATGTAGAATCTAAAATTTGTATTTTTTTTTTTTTTGCGTAAAGCACCCTTTATTTATTTATATGCAAGAATTTTGTTGATTGACACTCCATAAATTTGAGCATTTATTTAAATTAGTCGTTTGCTGTGCTCTTTGATGTTTTTGACATGTCGTATAGTTTGCTAAATTTAATTTTTAATTTAACATGACAGTTTAGTTAGTTTTTTCTTAAGATTATCAATTTTTGTGATTGGGGGACCTATCACACACTTTATTATATTTTTGTGTAGCGATTAATTTTTTTCATCAATATTGGATCATAACCTTATCTATATCGGTTGATTGCCATTAAAATATATAAAAAAAAAAAAAAATTTTGGGGGCTTTTTGAAAAGGTAGTCTACTCTTCTTTTCGAAAAAAATCAACATAATGAAAAAAATCGGATTAGTATTTTGAAAAATATCCTTTTTCACAAAAATAGCCATAAAAAAAACGATTAATGGGAGGATAAAACAAAAATCGGTATTTGAATGCTGAAACATAAAAAGAAGGTTTATCTCTGCAGATATTTCGTCATCGACTAGGTCACTAAATATATTTTCTTTTTAGCTTGTTCTCTTTTTCAGTAGGAATGTGGAATAGTCTCTAAAAATAAACAGACTTTTAAAGATAACTGCACAATTATACGAGGGCGGCTTGATAAGTCTGTGAACTTTTAAATAAAAAAACATTTTTTTCTCAACATAGTCTGCTCTTAGCTGAATGCAATCAATCCTACGTATTGTGAGTATGGTGAATGGGTCAGAAATTTATAACCAAATTCATAAATACTCATAAAATATACGTGGTATTCGCGTTTAGTGTGAATACCCACAGCGATCATCATCATCCTAGCATCACAGTTCGGGGTGAACCATTGCTTTAGTTACAAAACGTCTCCAAGGTGTTCGGTCCTCAGCACTTCTTCTGATATTCGATATCCCCATCACACTAATATCATTTTCAACATCTTCTCTCCATCTCATTCTGGGCCGACCTTTTCTCCTGCCACCTAGCGGCTTAGTTTCAAATATCTTTTTTGCCGTTCTTGTGTTGCTCATACGAAGAACATGGCCATACCATCGTATTCTTTGTGCCTTTATAAATTTTATAGTGTTTGCACCATTGATGAGAGTGTCTAGCTCATCATTATAGCGAATACGATACACGCCGTCATCTTGTCTTATGGTGCCATATATTTTTCTAAGAATTTTTCTTTCAAAACGTAGTAGTTCGGCAGCTTCCTTTGATTTCAGCACCCATACTTCGCACTCAGATGTAAGTGTAGGTCTTATGACAGTTTTGTACAACCGAAGTTTTTGATTTCTTGTAAGAAGCCTCGATTTCATCAGCTTTATGTGTGCAAAATACGATTTATTTGCTGCTTGAATTCTGTCTTGTATAGCCAGAGAAGTATCTTTAGTCGCGCTTAGCACAACCCCGAGATATTTGCATTCGTGTACTTTTTCAAAACTGTAACTGCCGATTTGTATTTGCTGTCTCGCATTATGCGCTTCGTTTCCCATGTATTTTGTTTTCTCAGCATTTATGATGAGGCCTACCGCTCTTGCTGATTCTTCTAAGCGTGTAAAAGTGTATTGTAAGGCTTGGTTGTTTCTAGCAATTATAGCAACGTCGTCCGCATAGGCACAAATTTGCGTGGATTTGTAATAGATTGTACCTTCTTGATCTATTTCAGTGATAATAGAATGCAGCACCGGATTAAAGAGTAAAGTAGAGAGCGCTTTACGCCTGAGACTAGTTCAAAGGTTTCTGTAGTGTTTTCTTGGACCATTACTTTTGCACGTGTGTTTGCTTATGTCATGCTAATAAGTCTCACTAGCTTCAAGGGGATACCTAACATTTTCAGGTGGTATTCAATATGCTTTCTGCTAAGCTTGGCAAACGCTTGTTTGAAACAACGTAGGGCGATGTTGAATTCGTGGCATTTCTCAAAAATTTGCGATATTGTAAAACAGTGGTCAATTGTTGATCTCCCTGATCTAAGCCCGCATTGGTAGTCTCCGAGAATCTTTTCTGCGTAGACATTAAGTTTTTTATACAGGATGTTCGCAAGTATTTTGTAGCTGGTACTTAGTAGGCAAATACCACTGTAGTTTTTACAATTGGCTTTGTCGCCTTTCTTGTGTATGGGTCCGATTAGACACTCTTCCCATCCAGTTGGCATCCGTTCGGTAGACCATATTTGTATCATCAGCCGATGTATATCTTTATGAAGCTCTGTTGCACCGTATTTTATTAGTTCAGAGTTAATTGCATCATTACCGCAGCTTTTATAGTTTTTAAGCTTATTTATTGCTTTAATGGTATCTTGGAGCGAGGGAATCTCCATAATATTTTCAGCAGTGTAGACCTCACGATCTAGCGGAATGTCATTATTATCGTTCAGTACTTCGTTAAAGTAATCTTTCCACACATTCAATATTTTGTTTTTGTCGCTTACTACGTTCCCATGCTTGTCTTTACAGATATTAGTTTTAGGTTGAAATCCTTTAGTAGTGCCTCTTAATTCTTTGGTACATGCTTCTTATATTGTTATTTTCAAAAACTTTTTCAATTTTCTCAACTTCTAATTTAAGGTCATCTTTCTTTTTCTTATGTATTATGTTTTTAGCATGTCTTCTCTCACTTTGGTATTTTAATAAATTTTGTCTAGTGGGTCGACTAAAGTAAGTTTTGCGCGCACAGCTTTTTCTGGTATTAGCTTCTCTGCATTCCTGGTCGTACCTTTCATTTTTCATATTTGTTTTTTGACCAATTACATTTGTTGCAGCTTCATTTATAATGTTTTTCATCGAGTTCCGAGGCATTATCTACGTTTCTATTGCTAACAATTTTTTCTGAAATATTTTCCTGGTATTCTAGTCTTTTGTTCTCATTCAGTATTATTTCCTCAACGTTCCAACGTCTTCTTTTACTGGAAGAACTATTATTTATTAATGCAATGCGTTGGCGCAGTTTAGCCACTACCATATAGTGGTCCGAGTCGCAGTCCGCACCTCGGTATGATCTTACATCCAAAACATTTGACAAATGTCGCTTGTCTACAAGGATATGATCAATTTGATTTGCTCTTTGACGACCTGGTATTTTCCAGGTTTGCCTATGAATCTTCTTATATTTAAAGGCAGTGCTACTTATCCATAATCCATGTGATTCTGCGAAACTACACAATCGCGTGCCGTTGTCGTTACAATTTTTGTGTAAGGAGTATCTTCCTGCTGCTGTCGTATTTTCCTTACCAACCTGCGCATTGTAATTTCCACAAATAAAAGTCAAGTCGTAAGTACTTATCTTATTACATGCTCGAGATAAATCGTCATAGAATATGTCTTTTTCAGCGTCACTACTATCTTCAGTAGGCGCATATACTGATAGAATCGATACATTTTGAAATCTACCTTTTAGTCTAATATAGCATAAGCGCTCATTTATTGTCTCAAAAGCCATCAAGGATTTTCGTGCTTTGGTATTAACATAGAATCCCGTCCCCTTGTGCCCTCTTTGTGCTGCCCCACTATAAAACAGACTGTAATCACGCTTTCTTATTTCTCCATTTCCGCTCCACCTTAATTCTTGGAGACTTGCTATTGTGATTCCATTTGCTCTAAATTCATCAGCAACCTCATCCATTTTCCAGGTTGCAGCATAGTGCGAATGTTCCAAGTTGTTAGTTTTATCTCATAGTCCTTAATACGTTGCGAGGGTTGATATCTTTGAGGGTGTCTTATCCGAGGCTGATTTGTTAGATTCGTGGAGTTAATTTTTATGCTGAGATCCTATCCTCTTTTGTTCCCCTTCCTTCCACTGAAGTTTTTCCTTTTGGGGATATTCAGTCTCCAGTCGGGGTTAGCAGCATCACCGCGGGCAGGCGATGATAGGGAGATTGGGAGTGATACGTGAGAGACATCATTTCCGAAGATCCTTCATCAAGTTGCACTTCACCCCTCTTTTTGATACCCCACAGCGATAGCCCCCACATATATCTTTATTCTGAGATGGTTCAGTAATTCAATGTGATTTAATACCAATTTTTGACGAGACAACCTCTCTTGAAATTGATGATGAGAATGTTTGATGTTGTTATTGGTCATCGTATTTTTTAGCCGAAAAATGATGCTGAATCAGCACGACAATTACACTGTTTTTCCTTCTCAATAATATTGTCGAGGTTGTCTGCTTTCAACGGCTTTCAAAAATATACTAAATGATGCAGCTAAGCTAAAGTTTTGCAGCAGTCTTATAATAGATGGTAATTGTTTGAGCAGTGTTCAAAATGACACCGACTTATCAAACTGCCCTAGTTTGCTCAATTACTTAGTCGTGCTGTTGTATCTCATTAAAAGAAATTGTTATTGTTAAAGACTTAACAAACACACAACATACAGCCCATTCTTATGGCTTGAATCAGCTCATAAAAATCTCAAGATCTAGCTGTCGTGCAATCTAAGTTAAGTATTCCGTGAGTAAGCTGCAATTATCTATTAACCACAATTTAACCCTTTAGCGTAAAGTAAATCTTCTTACTTAACACAAACGTGCACAAACACACATTGAAACACACATTCATATTCAAAGAGAGCATGAATGAGATTGATTGGGGGAGAGGGAGAGAGTTTAAGCTTGGTTATCAGCTATGTTGGCAAGAGCTGAAACGATGTCGCTTATTTAACTAATTAAGCTCTTTTCTTCGCCTGCCATGCTGATATTTTATTGAACGTGAACGTGAGCGTGTGTCTGTGTCTGTGTATTTGTTTGTGTGCGTATAAGAATCTGTGTCGCTGTACGTGTGTGTAAACAATATTTCGTGTAATTGCAATTAGTGCAAAAAGGTATGGGTAACATCAGCAGTTGGCGAACAAAAGCACTCTCTCACTTACACATACTAAGAGGGAGAATGACAAAAAAAAAAAAGAGAGAACACAGCAAAGTATTTGCCTTGGCAATGCGTCCGTGCGGATTTTAGCGTTTAAATTAAACGAAATCATTGCTCGGGCCGCACTCACACTCACACACACTCACACACAGACACACATTTATTGTACATATACGGTCATACAAGCGCATAAAAATCAATGTTTAAAAATGGTTGTCGGTGAGAGGAAGTGAACCTTGGTGGTGGAAGTAAGGCAGCAACTCATTGTGGACGACTGATTGTGTTTGTTGGCTCTTTGCAAGTGTTGAAAGCTGCGGCAGCATTGACGGTGAGTTGCGTTGCGTCGCAGCTGCGTCGCTTATGCTGCCGTTGCTGCTGCTTCTGGCTTGTTAATTTGCTAAAAAATGTATGTATGTAAGTGTGTGAATAAGTGCGTTAATGTTATTGTATGTGTGTGTGTGTCTGTGTGTGTGTGTGTGTAAGCTGTAACAGCAGCTAAACGGAAGCAAGCACTATAAGAAGTAAATAAAAGAAATGCACAGAGCACACAAAAAATAGAAGAAACCAGCGAAAAAGCTATTCTGACGAATTTTTAATACCTTACCTTACTCTTACCCTGGTGAATGGAAAATTAAAATAAACGCAAGTAACACCAATGTCTGCCTTCAAGAAAAGTCGCATGGAAAAGAAATTGTACTCGTATAATTTATCCGTTTGAAAATGAAAGCTCTTCCCAACTAACGAAATGCTAATAGTCAGTGCAAAGCTTTTTCCCTTTTTGAGGGATACTGTTGTTTTACAACAAAAATATTATCGATGAAGATCAATGCACTTTTGCAAGCGCTTAAAGCCATTTTCAGAACAGTTTTCCTTTCTGATTGAGTTTTCTTTGAAACATGCATTTTTTACGCACCGACTTTTTCTTCGGGGTGTTGATGTGGGCGAGCATTTTCCAAAAAAAAAAATATAATATGTAAGAGATTGTACGTCGCATACTGGCCTTTGCACCAGCTGCAGATCTTTCGAGTACTCTTTTGGTTTCGTATTTGTAAATATTGACAACGAATATGATGCATAGATTATTTTTCTGTAAAAACCTGGTGGCTGCGGGGCCTTGGCTGTTCTGGTTGAGTATGCAAATTAAAAACCCAGAATGCACCAGGACACGATTAAGTGGCTGCAGTTGACTGCTTCTCTGCATCAAGTTTTCTTATTTTTGATCGCCAATCCAGACTGACTAGTTGGAGATATCTTACGTAAAAATAAAAATTGAAGATTAAAAAAAAAAAAATTTTAAATAATAACAAAAGTGCGCATTTTATAGCACAAAATAACTTTATTTCTCGAACAAATTAAATTTATACAAAGTAATACCATTTGTTGCAGTCGATTAATTCGTCTTTGTGTTTTACGATTCTACGATTTTACGATTAATTCTTTTAATTAATATCCTAGTTTCTTTTTTGGTGTTGTTTTTTGGAGAAGAGATCTTGACTACAAAACGCTCTAACATATTTATTGAATTATAGATACATATATTGAATTATGGCAAAACTTTAAGGTGTCTTTTACTTACTTACAAACTTAATGATTAACAAAATAAACTTGCTATCACCAAAATAAAGAGTATACAAAAGTAAAGTTAATGTTCGCTCGTTCGTGTAAAATAGTTGAAGTTATGAGAAGAAAGGACCAAAGAGCAAAAGCAAGCTAGCGCACGCACACCAATACACTAAAACACTTATACACATAGACACATTTGAGGTGCGTGTGTATGTGTGCCGAGTAATTCACATTTCAAGCACGTTTCGCTTTTATGCTCTTAAATGGCAAGTGTATCTGTAGATGTTTCCCTAGTTGTAGCTGTATCTGTTTCTTTGGCTCTGCCGTGCCACTCTATCTTTAAGTTGCACGTGTGTGTGTGTGTGTCCTTGTGTGTGGGTACTGTACCAAAAACAATAATTTTGTTGATGATGCCATGATTATAAGTTTTAGCCAAAGCGTTGAGCAGCAAGCCAGTAACGAAACCAGAGCGCAAACCCAACTACTTGGCCACAATGGTCGACCGTCACCGCAATCAAAGGTTCAAGTGTCGTTACACATACGCTACACTTACATATCAGATGTGAGTTTATGTGAATACTGTCGATCAAGTGCATGAACAAAAAAAAAAAAAGAGATGAAAAAATCTGCCTTTGCTATCACCCTAGTTGGTATTTGTATCTATTGCCAAGTAAATAATACAAAGCCATCGACACGGACACGGACAAGGACACAAACACCGACACCGACACCGACAACGCGCCATCACCATCGACACCAATACGGATACGGACAAAAAGACGAGCAACAACAGCATTAGCACCAACAGCAGCACGGACGCGCATCCTTGCGCGTGAATGACCCACATAAATAGCTGCGTGCTGCCTTACAGCTTTTGCTCAGCATTGAAGTCCGTTGTTGGAACACGTATCTAACAAAGGATAGTTGTCTGTCCTTAACAAAAAAAAAATAAAATATTGATATATATATATTTATATAAAATTTCAATAGATTTTGAGATTTCTCATTTGGCATTACATTTTTTCGTTAGCCAATACTATGCCATTGTATTTATTTATTCTTTTTGGTTAGAAATAAAGTTGGGATTTCCGTTTGTGCCACTTTGGAGCCACAAAAAAGAAAAATCTATTGTGCACCAACTGAGCCAATCTTATTTCCGTCAAAAGCCAGTCAGTCTTCTAAGGCAAGAACTCGACCAATTAGAAGAAGAAAAGATTTCTTAGTTGGCATTACACATCTTTATTTAACTAATATCAAAGCATTCCAAGTGTGCCAAATGTGAAGCCAGTCTTTTATCTAAACTGCTCTAATTTTCTTGAGGGTGTCACAGTTTGTGTGTATTTTCCGATTATTCACCTCTGAAAAACAGTCTTGTTTTCGTTCGTCAGGATCTTGGAAATATTGCTCTTGGATATCATAAATGTGGCACATTAAGAGCATCATATGCTGCACTGTCTCATTGTCTAGTTGAGTGACTGCCCTACAGTATGACTATAATTTTCATAGCTCTTTGACAGACGCACATATCATTGGCAGACTAAAAAGACTGTAGGCTGAAGGATTGACTGACTGAAAGTCTAGAAGGATGCCTGGGTGACTGTCAAGTTTGCGAGCTGTCAAGGCATCAGCTGTTGTGCTCTAGAGCTATGATTATTTGATTGAATAGGCATTTGATGGCAGCCTTTAAGTACTGCTAGCCAAACTTGTACGTAAAGGCAAAAGTTTTTGTTTTGGCCACAGTGCGTATGAGTTATTTGTTGGCTTGCATGTTTAATAAATATTTTACATACATGTTTAATAAATTGTTTATTTATTGCCAAATGCTCACATAGACACCAAGTTATGGCATGCCAAACAATACCATCTCGCCATTGGAAGCTTCTAGGATATCAAGAGAAACCCGTACCCCTAATAATCAGCATACGTGTGTATGTACTATACATAGCATTTATGTATATAAGTATAACGCATATAAATTTTCAGCATGACATGGCTATTGATTTATTTGAGCCTAATAAAGCAACTCAAACATGCCACCTGCAATGCACAGTCAGTTCAGCCAGCTGCCTCCTTTTAGTCCTTTCAAGCAGCCAGACCTACAGAGCCTGAAAAGCAGCCGACGTCGTTAAGTGCTTTTTGGGGTAATATTTATGAGAACTTGTGCTGAGGGGTGCTGGTGTAAAAATTATGCCAAGGATATATGTTAAAGACAGCCACATCAAAGGGTGGCTTAAAACTGAGCCACTTGCCGGACATGATTTGACGTAATTTCCGAATGCAAAGAAAATTGTTGCACACTTTGCAGCGTCTAGCGCAAAAGAAATTTCTAATGTTAAAACTTTTGGCCTGATTAGATTCTATAACACGCACACAGACATTAAGACCAAGGCTGCAAAAGCATTGAATTTTGACTTGTAGCTAATTCGGACTTAGAACAGTTTAAATACACTCTTTATATATTTTGTGTAGGATGTATAAAGGGTTGTTGCATACTGCTAATTTTTTACAAACCCAGCGAATAAATTTCTTTAAGTTAGTGAGTTAGGATATCTTTAAATTCAGTCAGAATTAAAATTTAATACTCCAAAGCTTTTTAATTTGATATTTAATTAAATATTTGTATATTAAAATATTCTTGATCAGAAAGTGTGTACTGAGTTCCAAGAATTCTATGTTGGCTGAAAAACCCCGGTTATTAACGAGCACATTAGAATAGTATGTATATCGCTGAAAAAAGTGAAGCGGGCCAAAAAGGTCTCCAATTTTGATAGAGATTCTACAGATTTTGATAGAGCTACTAGCCAATAGTCACCACGTCAAATTTTATTGCGAAATTCCGATTACTTACCGAGTTATCGATAACTGAAAATTGGGTTTTTCATTTCTAAACTATTCTTTGACAAGCCATATCTTTTAAAAAAATAAAGATATTGACGTGATATTTTTTTTCCATGATAGATAAAATATTAAATTAAAAAAAAAAAATAATTTTATTTATTTTTTTTAATTTCTTATCAGTTTTAGTTTTTCGTTTTGAAATTCAAAAGTGATCTCCCTTTTTAAAACAAAAAGTGTAAATGTCATTTAAAGTCAGTAACTTTTAGAATTGTAGAAGCTATGTTTATTTAAGTGATGGCACCTCTCCTGTGCGCCATAGTAAACAGTACATGGAAAAATTACAAATAAGCATAACTCCTCGGAATTCAAAGATAAGAGGTTTAAACTTGACACGAATTTTTCTTATGAGTCCGTATTTTTCGCTTTTGTCCTCACCTTGTATTATTCCACCATGGTCACGGCATACTAATGCTGTGAGAGTAAAAAGCAAGCACGCTCTCTAAGCAAGAGCCGAAGTCATGTACAAGCAACTTCGTGTATGTTGCTTTGCGACATCAGCGTCGAAATACGTCACAGCGGCAGAAAATGTTCAATACGGACGCAAAAAAAAAATGCATATGTATATTTTGCCGACCACTGATTTAAAACTTTTGCTTATGCGCTTTTGCAGGAGTCTTCTGCATTTGTTGTTTTTTCTTTTTTTGTGCAACAGTGTAGGCATAGTATCCTGCAGAGAAACAACAACTCTCTATGTACATACATATGTTCATATGTAAAAATGAAATTAATGTTCCATAATAAATAACAATTATGTGCATATTAATATAGTCTTCGTTATGCCAAAGTTCTGGCCAGTTTATAAAAACTCATACCACTAAGTAAGGTGAAAATTGAGTAAGGGTTGTATTAAAGTCTGTCTGGCTCTATACTTACTTCCAGGTTTCTAGCATTAAACTCGTATCGTATTAAACTAAACTTTTGCTAAGAACTAAGCTTACTATCGCTTGGTAGCAATAATGCTTATAATGCGATTTTATAAAATTGAAAATATCTTTGTTTTCGCATTTTGTGATAAAGCACTGATTCAGAGGAATCAACAATATGCTCAAAAGATGCACTGACTCCGTTTTGCGGTGTTAGGGATACAGCTCCAACCTTTTTCGACCTTTAAAAAATATCCAGACTCTCTTACAAGCAACAGACAAAGTTCAAGCGGAATACTAGAAGAAAAAAAATATTATAGCATACTTTTGTGCGCGTGGAGTTCAGCAGTGACCACAAGTTGCAAACTTTTGGATGTTGTTGCGTTGTTGTTACATGTTGTAGTTGTTGTTGTTGCTGATGTTATTGCTGTGTAGATTTTGAATATTCTTGGCATAGAGAATGCGCTGAGCACGTCTCGAAAACACGCCTTGCAATCTGCTCCTGAACCTTAGACCAGACAATGTGAAAATGTTTACACTGCACTTGTCTGTCAGCTTGCAAGAGTTGCTGCTGTTTCTATTGTTGTCGTATTTTTTGTTGTTGTTATTGTTGTTGTCATTGTTGCTGTTGTTGTGGTTGCTGCTGTCGCCGTAGTTGTAAACTGTTTGCCCGGCATTAATATTTCAATTTTGTTGCCCTTTACTTTAAATGCAAGCGCACAATGCAATGCAGAGTGTCTGCCAGTCGGTTTTGCCGTCACTCCGTCTGTCTATCTCTCAGCCGACAAGCGTCTGCTGCAAGTCTGCGGCTGTTGCAACAATTGCTGCTGCTGTTGCTGCAATCAAGGCATCAACGTCAACAAAGTACTTGATGGAAACTGCGCTGCCGACGCACAGTGGTCAAAATGTTGGGTCTAGCTAAAATTAGCCGAAATTTTCTGGTCTGCAATACGTAAGAAGGCAGGACAGGAAAAAAAAGATTTTTTGATACAATCTTTGTTTGATATAAATAAACTATAGCTTGCAGTCGAAATTTAATTTAACTAATATTATATTGCGGTACACTGGAGCACCATCGTATGCCCGCTGAAGAAGATGGCCAAAACTAGCTATTCTGATGTGAGCCGTCCAAGATGTTTGCAGCTTAAAAGGCTGAATTGGCGATCTCAAAATAAGAAATCCTCACTAATAAAAATGATTTTATTTGGAAAAAGTCTTGCCAACTGAGAGAAACAAAAAAAGGTATATTATAATTTAGATGAACAGGACACAGCCTAAACACTATAAGCATATGGGCATTTCCCTCGTTGCGAATGAGATATAGCCATACAACTTTCAGCAAAAAAAAAGGGTCTTTGAGAGTTCTTTCAAATTACGTTTAAAGCGTTACTTAAAAATTTTTAGAACAAAATTGTTCGTTACAAAACAAGGAAGTAGTTTTGAAGGTTACCGTGCATTTGAATAATTTTCATCGAATTATGCTTAATAACACAGGCCTACAAATACCGGGGTCATGTCAGTTGTTGGTAAGTTAAGGGTCGTTTCTGAAGTAATTTGCTGCGTAGAATCCGAATCCGAGGCCAGAATTGGCCTATCACGTCAGGATCTTGAGATATTTGAGATTATGTACCCGAAAAACGGCCTTTTTTCAAATATGTCACAATCCTGACGTGATGGGCCGATTCTGACCCGGATTCGGCCTCTACGTAGCAAATTACTTCGGAAATGGCCCTTAGCTTTACAGCAACTGACATGACCACGGTATTTGTAGGCCTGTGTTATTAAGCAAAATTCGATGAAAATTATTCAAATGCACGTTAACCTTCAATTTGGTACAGTACTTATGCACTGTATAAAACTACCAAACGCCAAATTTGGTTAAGATATCTTCATAAACAAATTAAATACATTGAATATTGCACCAAAAATATGTTTTTGACCGAACTTTTTTTTAACGAACTATGGGTTCTTTGGCCACTTTTTTGGCATAACTTCAAATATTGAGATAATTGCAACAAACTCGGTATTTATGCATATTTTGAGCCCCCAAGACGATCTACTAAGTTCCGTCCGGTTTGGCCCAATATTTCTTATAGCTGCCATTTAGCCGATCTTTCCGATTTGCAGCAACTTTGTTGATTTTAAAGCTATTGAGTTGCAAAACGATTTGTACACGTATTTTGAGCTCATTGGAAGACATGGGAAGTTGGGTTTTATTTGGAGTACTCTATCACAAGGGTGTCATAAAATCGATCTAGCTGACTTGGCCTGCTATTTTTTTTCTGCTATGGTATTGGTTGAGTATATCATATAGCACTCATAGGACGACTGATCGGTCAAACAAATATTTTTTGTGCAAAATTCGTCTCGTTTTGTTTGTTAAAGGGGTCTACGCAGTTCGAAATATTTACAAAACTACATATAAAAAAAAATCCCATTTCGGATATCCCATTATAATAATAATAATAATAAGTTGTGCCCCTTTTTAACGATTTTCTGGGAAATGCCAATATATATTGACTTATTTTATATATACATATGTATATACATGGGTACTATATAGTTTCTGATTCCATTATATTTAATTTTTCTTTTTATTTGTCAAAAAATGTATATGTTTTCATTTTAAATAACCTGAACAATTTGCTGATTACACAGGCCTACAAATACCGGGGTCTGGCCCCGGATTCTGTCGTCGTCGACCTTCCAGTGATTTCTGCTCGAATACCTTCTTGGCTGGAGCATTTTCATCCATTCGTGCAACATGACCTAGCCAGCGCAGACGTTGTAGCTATGCGCCGAACTAAATCAGTGTCGCCGTATAGCTCATACAGCTCGTGGTTCATTCGAACACGAAAATCACCTTCCACCTTTATCGGTCCAAGGATACGTCGGAGGATTTTTCTCTCGAAAGCCCCTACAATAGCCTTATCGGATGAAGACAATGTCCATGCTTCAGCGCCGTAGAGTAGCACGGGTATGATGCGGGATTTGTAGAGGGTTATTTTCGTATGCCGAGAGAGGGCTTTACTCTTGAGTTCCTTACTTAGCCCAAAGTAACACCGGCTAGCAAGATTAATCCGTCGACGAATTTCCATGCTGACGTAATTTTTTGTGTCGCTAATACTGGTGCCCAAGTACACGAAATCCTTTACAACTTCGAAGTTGTAGCTATCTATTCCCCGTGGTGTCGTTTCCTTACTTGTAGATAGCAGGTATTTCGTCTTGTCCAGATTTACAGTTAGACCCATGTTTTTCGACTCTTTTTCAATTTTAGAGAAGGCTCCGCTTGTTAGTGCCAATAATGTCAATGTCGTCGGCATACGCCAGCAGCATGACACTCTTATAAAAGATAGTGCCTGACCTGTTCACATCGGCACGTCGCAGGATAGCTTCCAGTAGTAAATTGAAAAAGTCGCATGATAGTGTATCACCCTGCCTGAAACCTTGCTTGGTAGCAAATAGTTCGGAGAGGTCTTTTCCTATCAAGACGGAACTGCAGGAGTTACTCAACGTCATCATGCAAAGCCGAACTAGCTTTGCAGGGATACCAAACTCAGACATGGCGACGAAAAACTTCTCTCTATCAGGCGTGTCAAAAGCAGCTTTGAAATCGACGAATAGGTGGTGTGTGTCGATTTGCTTTTCACGAGTCTTCTCCAGAACTTGTCGCAATGTAAATATCTGGTCTATCGTAGACTTTCCTGGCCTGAAACCACACTGATAGGGTCCAATCAGTTCTTTCATATAGGGCTTCAGTTTTTCGCACAATACATTTGCCAGGACCTTGTATGCAACGGACAAAAGGCTGATCCCGCGGTTGGCGGTTGGCGCAGATTGCGGCATCACCTTTTTTGTGGACAGGGCAGAGTACGCTAAGACTCCAATCGAAAGGCATGCTTTCTTTCGACCATATCTTGCACAAGAGTTGTTGCATGCTCCTGATCAACTCTTCGCCACCAGTCTTGAACAACTCGGCTGGCAGGCCATCTGCCCCTGCTGCTTTGCCGTTCTTCAGCCTAGATATGGCTGTTTTGACTTCATTATAGTCGGGGGGTGGTATGTTAACACCATCATTTACGATTGGGAGTGGTTAGATACTTGCTGTATCGGTGGAATTTTGTTCATCTTCACCTGCTAGAAGCTTACAGAAGTAGTCCCTCCATCGTGTTAGCGATTCCTCAGCGTTTGTGACTAGATTTCCGTTTTCGTCTTTGCAGAAAGATGGCTCCGGCTTAAAACCATCAGTTCGACGCTGCTTCTGTACGATTCAATCTCTTCCCGTTCACGCCTTTCTTGCTCCTTTTTTTTGCATCAGAAAAGGCGTTTCTCTTCTCTTCTCTTTACCTTGTAGCGCTCCACAACAGCTCGCGTCGCTGAGGACTGTAGAGTTCTTTTGTAGGCAGTATAAACAAAATAACTACTACAGTGAATTTCATAACTATAGGACAGTCGTAAATTTAAGTTTCAAGTGAAAATATAACGGTTGATAAGTACGATCCAGCAAAGCTTCCTTTTACAAAAACAACTACCTAATATTGGAGCTTTTAATTTACCATAAGGTTATTGCATTGTTGCTTCACACGATGTTTCGCAATAACTTATGCATAGATATGCCACTTTTGCTGCAGTTTTAGGCGTTTCATAACTATAGGACAGTAGTCTTTTTAAGGATATTAAGTGTAAGGATGGCATAAATATATTTTATTTTAATTTTGAATCACTTTTTGATCTTTTAATTATAAAACGCCGCAAGGTATGACTTTTAGTTTAGAGGCGAAAGACCGTTTTATAGCAAAAAACGACTTGGGGCTTAAAATGGTCAAAATTAATGGAAAAACATATAAACCGATAACATAATTATGTTTTGAACTTCTTTAAAAACATTGAGAAATAAGTAAAAAATAAAGTAAATGAAAATTCACAGGCTTTTTGACCGAAAGAGTCGCTCTCAATAATTTTTTCGCGTGTTTATCTACTTGAATTGAGGAGTTATCCTATTAAAATATAATGGTTTCGCCGTATTTTTATAATGGAGTAGTATTAAACTGCTCGGAAAGACATATTAGTATTCTCCGCTACTTATTTAAGATGAGTTTAATGGAAGGTCGAGGGTGTAACAGGCTTTATATGCGCCCCGCACAAAAACCAAGCAGCTTCTAAAATTTCGCTAGAAAAAATTTTGTGAATCCTTTGACAAATCCTTCCAATAGTAATTATATCCACCAGGACTACTCGAACTCAATGTTTTCTCATTGAAAAATATAAGAACAATCAACCTTATAAGGAAAATCTTTGAAAAACATGCACAAAAAAAATTCGCAAAATCACACCTATAAAACATGAGTTACAACAACGAAGCCATAGCGAGCATTTTTGTAATGGTCCAAGATTCCGACATCCTGACATGTATCTTAAGTGGGCACTTCTTGAGGATTTGCCAAATTGTAGTTTTGGACATTTTATGAACCACTAATGGTACCAACTCTGAACAAGGAATGGAAGAATACGATGATTTTTTTAAGATTATTCGTTTTTAGCGCTCCGAAATCTTACTAATAATCTTTTACTTATTTTTTTATATATTTTTCAACGCTTTTAAAGAAGTTCCAAATATAATTATGTTATCCGTTCATATGTTTTTTCATAAATTTTGACCATTCTAAGCCCCATGTCGTTATTGGCTATAAAACGATCTTTCTCCTCTAAACTAAAAGTCATACCTTGCGGCGTTTTATCATAAAACGATCAAAAAGTGATTCAAAATTAAAATAAAATATATTTATGCCATCCTTACACTTAATATCCTTAAAAAGACTACTGTCCTATAGTTATGAAACGCCTAAAACTGCAGCAAAAGTGGCATATCTATGCATAAGTTATTGCGAAACATCGTGTGAAGCAACAATGCAATAACCTTATGGTAAATTAAAAGCTCCAATATTAGGTAGTTGTTTTTGTAAAAGGAAGCTTTGCTGGATCGTACTTATAAACCGTTATATTTTCACTTGAAACTTAAATTTACGACTGTCCTATAGTTATGAAATTCACTGTATTTTATTTGTATAATGTTTTGAAAAATTTGTATATTTGTATAAGGCCAATGCCCTTGGTTTCCAACTGGTGCTTTGTTTAGAAAATTAATGGCTGGCTGGTTCGTAATTTGGTATTAAAAAAAACAATAGCATTAATTTAACAATATTTTCTTCCAATACAAACATTTATCGACCACCGTGCAATGCAGCAAAACCAACAACAAAACCAGCAGCAACAATAGCAACATAAAAAAGGGAGAAGAGTGGGTGAGAGATCCTGATGCCGCACTAAACTCATTTTCGTTTTTGGCACAAAAAAGAGGCAGGAAAGAATATCTGCCAACAACAACAAAAACTTGACAAGTTTTGCTTAACTTTTCTCTTAAGTTTGTGGATGCTTTTGATGTGTTCTCCTCTCACCATCACCATCACTCTCACTCTCACTCTTACATCCTACTCTCTTGCCTTCTGTCCATTTGTGTATGTGCGTGTATGCGTGAGATTTTTGTTTTTGTTAAACGCTGCCATTTTGTTTGCTTTAGCAAAAGTCTACGCTAATGTTGTTTTTGTTGATTTTGCTCTTGCATTAAGCGGCTGACTCTGGTGTTGCCAAAATTTATTACACACATACTTACTATTATTATTTTTATTATTATTTTTGTTATTTTTTATTTTTCTGCTTGTCTCTCTACGCATAGCTTATGGCATTAGGCATGCAAATTATTGTTACAAAAAAAAACAGAACACGTACTTCTTTGTGGCAAAAGTATTGAAAAAAGCAGAACAACAAAAACAAACAAAAAAAAGCTAAGAGGCAGCCTCTGAACATGTTTACTTTTGATTTGAGTTGACTCCAAAAATACGTACTGTATTGTTCAAAGGCATATGAATGAACTTTTTGACATCTGAAAATATATCAATAGGGATAACGATTACACAAATATCTGTAATTATTTTAATGCTTTTCACATACTGCCGCTCAAGTTTCCAAAAAATACTTTTGAAAACAATGTTGCCCAAGTTAGATGAGCTGAGGTCGAGAAACTTCTCGATGCCGTAGAATAGTTCATGTTGTTCAACAGGCATTTTTTATAGATTGGCATTAAGGCCAAGACTTTCAAAGATTGTGTAAACTTGTTGCAATTCATGCTTATGTTTTGGCACGTTAAATAAGTTATTTGTAGGATAAAAAGGGCTATACTGGTTGTGGCATCCAGAGTTCATGTCATTTACTTTTATAAATATCATTTATAATTCATGGAAAAGTGCCATCCCCAATTATGGGGATCGCAAAGTCATTATTATTTTAAATGAAGTACAGATATAGAATATCACACAGTGAACTTTGATCAAATGATTTTCCTTTGTTAAGCTATTTATGGATTGGCTTTGTTCCAAAATAAAGATTTTTGTTGCCGGAATTAGCTGCTTGTATATATTGCTTGACCATAATGCCATAGTAGTCGGAAATTTTAAGAAAGAATGTAGCAGAAGATTATTTTTATAGAAGTTCGCCTATTAAAATTAAATATATAATACCTACCGTAGAGGACCGGAAATGCTTCCTGCACGTTGTGAATAGAAATTAAATGCGCCTTTGACTTGACCTGGCCCATATTTTCTTCAAAGTAAGCTTGGTTTGAAATTTGCAACTTTCGAAAACAAGTTTTAGTAAAACCATTAGCTGAATAAAATCTAAAAATCAAAAAGTCACAAAACACACAAATTTTGCTTATAGTTTTTTTCATTTTATTTATAGGACGCATATCGCTTTAATACTATAAAAAAAATACTTAAAATAAATGGATGGAATGATATAATTTGAGTTTTAACTTCGCATACGTATGTATTGTGTTGCATAAACAACAATTATTTGCATATTTTCTTCAAGTTGTAAAGTTAGACGAAAGAAAATCATCAATCAAAAGTTGAAATACACAAAAGGATTACAATAAAAATAATATGTTAAATAATTTTGTAATAATTAAGCACAATTAATTTACTAGCTAATAAATTTCTTGTTATCGTTTTTTTGTTTTTTGCAAATTAATTAAATTATTTAAATACCTATATTTAAGAACATACTCGTATATTTATGTATAAATCAGTCCATGTACGTGCAATTTATTTGAAGCACATATAACAATTAAAGTGCACAATAAAATGTTTAAAAAATATTTCTTCAAGTGTATGTGGTTCAATTATATATAGAAGTTATAGGCAAAAAAAAAAAAGTTAAAATCAACATCAGTGCTGCTCTTCAGGCCAAACAGAAGAGTTTTCTCCAGAAGGAAGGTGTGGGCGGCAGTGTGGTGGGCACTAAGCCCTCCCAAATGGCGGCATCAAAAACATCCTTGACTTTGTCCTGCAATATACCAAAAAGAAAAGCATTAACAAAAAAAATTACAAAATATAATTGAAATAGTTTCATATAGCACAGCAAAATTTTAAATGTAGCGTCAATCAAAATGCGACAAGAAATATTTTTATTTAATTAGTTTTTTGCTTTGGTCTACCAGAACTGTATTGGAAAAATTAAAATTTCTTTTATTTGAGTCCCAAAACTGATTTTTTTCAAAAGAACTATCTAAGTAGAACTTAAAGACCCAGACGCAGCATGCAAAAATTCCGCACGAAATGTCAAAACTTCGTATAAAAAAAAAATTCCCTTTTTTGGGAAATTTTTTTTCATATGAAGTTTTGACATTTCGTGCGGAATTTTACTGGCACAAAATGTCAAAACTTCGTATAAAAAAAAAATTCCCTTTTTTGGGATATTTTTTTTTATATGAAGTTTTGACATTTCGTGCGGAATTTTACTGGCTTAAGGCCCATACACAGCATGCAAAACTTCCGCACGAAATGTCAAAACTTCATATAAAAAAAAATATCCCACAAAAGGGATATTTTTGAATTTTTTTTTTTGCATGCTGCGTGTGGGCCTTAAGCCAGTAAAATTCCGCACGAAATGTCAAAACTTCATATAAAAAAAAATATCCCAAAAAAGGGAATTTTTTTTTATGCTGAAACCTGCTTTTAAATTATATTGCTTTTATTTAAACAAAAAACTTGTATGTTTTTGACCAGCCCTTACAAAATAAAACATTAAGATGCATTAAATCTGCTAAGCTACCATGAAAGCCACAATATTTAGTACTTATTAGTGTCGAAACAAGTTTAATTAACGCTTAACTGACAACGCATTACAATTGCTAATATAAAAATATTGAATTATTTCAAATGCCTTTTAAACAATTAACAAAGTGCTGGAATGAGGTCTTATTTAGGTTTTGAATTTCTCTGGAGCAATAGAATTTCGCAATACAAATTGCTAACATTTCTATTTTACATTTCATGTAAAGCTCTCCCATATTCTATTTGTTTAAAACAATAATCTTCATTTGTTTTTCTGTTTGCTTTAAGGATTCCCAAAATGTAAGCTTTTGTTAAATACAGAGCAACTAAGCCACTTTAAACTATTACAAGTCAGTTTAAAATGTTTTTCCACATCTTAGCGCTGTAGTCAACTTATTTACACATACACACACGCAAACGAAAGTGCAATGTACGAAAGTAAGCAAAAAGAAACGGAAGTAAAGCTAAAAGGTAAGAGAAACCAACAAAAACTCTCCACACTACCAAGTGTTAAGCAAAATATTTGCAAAGCCAGCAGGAAATTATATATGAATGCAATTGTATGGGTATGGTGTATGTACGTGAGTATGTATCTGTGTGCCAAAAACCACACAATTATGATTATTGTCTGAGGCGAAGCCTAACAGCACTTAGGGCCGCAAAAAACAAGCTGCGTGCGTCTGCATGTATCTGTGTGAGTGTGGCAAGCAAAGCGGCTTCAAATTGAGCGCAACTCCAAAGGCGGTGGAAAGTAACGAATGTACAAACGAATGCTGGATGGAGAGTCTGATCCCAAGTGCCGGTGTGTTGTAAGAATTTTAGCTTTTAAGTGTTTGCACAAGCTGCACTCTCACACTCACACACTCGCACGTGTATACATAACGAGACTGAGAGGAGGAGGAGGCGGAGAGTACTGTTAAAGCCTTTGGGCATAGGCAGCTTTGTGACTGGTGCAATGACTTCTGGCCAGCACTGTGCAGCTAGCTGGCTTTCTGTCTATCGCAGTATCTCATTGTAAGAGCGTGTGGGTGTCGGTGTAGTTGTGTGTGGGTTTAATTAATATGATGGCACTAGACAAGCACACATACATGCCCAAAATATACATTTGTATTTAGTTAAAGGTCTATATGGTATTAGTAAATGCGTTTATGCAAGACAGCTAACTACGATAAAATGGCGTTTGTGTAACTAAACCTAAGTTCTCAATTGGATATTCTTATTTTACGAGATTTGCTTTTCATATTCCCGGCAAATGTATGTATTTGTCGTGGTGACCTTCAAATGCTCATGCAGTTGTGAATAAATGCTGTTGCCACTAAGGCCTCAAACCCACAGTATGCCAATGGTCAATGCCGGAAATATAAAAGGCAACACTCGCAACACTTTAGGCTCAAGTTTCAGCATCTTATTTACTTCGTTCTGATACTCGTATCAAGCTCATCTAGTAAATAAAGCTACCTACACACACATAAACAGATTACAAAGCCTATTCGCATAAACTAGACCAAGATAGATTGTTGTTGCATGCATGTAATTGTATTTGTAGCTGATTTATATGTAGGTACTCACCTGTGTGGCTGACGAAGTCTCAATGTATTTGGCGCCAATTGTTTTTGCCAAATCCCAGGCATCTGCATATGAAATTGGTTTCTCGCCATTTGTCTGCAGCATAGTATGAGCAGGAGCAGCAAAAATAGAGCACCGGCAGGCATATGGAATCAAATAAGAATTTCATAAATATTTAAGTAACAAAGCGCAAAAAGCCAAAGGCCAAACATATACAAACAGAATCAAAAAAAAAACAAAAACAAAAACAAATACAAGATACAAGATACATCTATATATGTACATATATACACATAAATGTGGCCAGAGATAAAACTGAAGCCATCATACACACACACACACACACACAATAATGTATACAAAAAGTCACATAAATAAATAAAATGTACATTGCAAAGATTCACCTGCAATTTGTTGAGCACATTCAGATTGCCACGCAGATCAGCCTGGGTGCCAACCAATATAAGTGAGGCCTTGGTCTTGGCAAATTTAGGCGCCCATTTGGCCTTGATTGCATGAAATGTTTCGGGCTTGACAACGGAAAAGCAGAGCAGAAAGACATCGCTGTCAGGATAGCAGAGTTCGCGCAGTGGATCCAATGTATCCTGACCAGCCGTATCACAGAGTGTCAAATGGACGGGACTGTCGTTGACCATAACATCAGCTGAAAGTAAGCAAAATCAAAAGATTAGTTATAGATTGGTGTAGTAAGAGATAAAATAAGTTATACAGATATAAGAGTTTTTTTATAATATGTAAGTACTTCTATGTCTATGGTAAGTAGGTAGAAAGGGTAGAGTCCAACAGGGCTTATAGTACAGAGCGTAAAGTGCGAGAGCCAGACACATAGAGAGAGAATAGTCACTGAGCTATTGAATAGAATAAGAGAGCATCGCATGATGGCAAGCAGTCAAGTCCAGAGCTGGGCAGCCCATAGCCCAAACGGGCACTTTTTGTTCGTGCACTTATGGCAGAACGCTCTCTTTTTGCCCAGCTCTGGTCAAGTCAAGTCCATCGCCGAGAGCTGAACAAATTAGACGTGCTTTGGAAATCTTTCTTAAGTTAATATGTTACTAAAAATAGAATTGTGATTAAAACCCATATGTCTATGTTTTCATTTAGGTAGTAATGGGGTTAAATCCTTTCCATTATCAAATTTTTATTATTTTTTTTAAATTGTATTTTCTTAGACCAATGCGACTAAATGAATCTTATTATAATTATAATTTTATCTTTTACAGCGTTTGCATGAATTATCTTCAGTTTTATTTGCTGTTACAGTTTCTAAAATATTTCTGTGTCCTATATATACAAAAAATAAACCTATTTAAATGACCCTATAACTTTTATCGTCGTCTGAAAGTCAATTAATCTAAATTCAGATTTGTAATATCCAAACATATCCAAACATTTCATCTGTAGTTGTTAAGGTTATCGGGGGATGAGATTTTGTTTCGACCAAATTTGTGTTTCATTCATTTAAACCGGTTTTGATATCGATTTAGTGAAAAAGTCTACAATAGTCAACACATAGCCTAATCCCCAGCAAAGTTTGTGATAAGCATTTTGGTGTATGGTCTGCCACGCCTACTTTTGCCTGAGCAAAAATGTAAATACTAACACAGAAATGAAGTCAAACTTTACAAAATTCCATTAAACCTAAAATCTGTTTCTAATTTATGTCAATTATTGTCTCTTTTGGCTTTATAATTAGTTGGCAACTTTAATACTAAAGCTTTTGTTTTATTTGGTAAACATTTATTTTTTTTAAATATTCCAAATATATGCCTACATTTATATATATATTTTTTTTTTTAATGCTAATGAATCAATCAGTCTGTCAATTTGTTTGCATCTCTTTTACTCAACATCTCGGTTACTTCTTCCACTTTGTTGGTAATTTAATTATCAGCTTAACATATGCGCTGATTGCAAAATATTTAAATGCTTCAATTTTTATTTTTTTTTTTTTGTGTGAATTGCTGTTGGAATTTAATTTAAAATTTCTCGTCCTCACGCACATGCATACTTTTTTGGCACAGCATACTTTCTGGCGCACTCGCTCAAACCCACACACAGAAACAGATACAGGCAGCTGAGCATCTCTATGCAGGCTACCCTTTAACACACACATTCACACTGCCGCACGCACATGTGTGTATACCCTGAAGTAGGGCTGCTGCAGTACCGAGAATTTACTGCTGACTTACTAGTAAAAAGTCGCCTGTAAAGTAAATGGAGCAACTACTTTTTGGTGTTGGGACAAAAGGACAAAATAAAATGGAAACATTATTTTGTTGAGCCGTGCTCAAGGTACACAGCGTCTTTATACTGCTTGCCAATGTGTTAGTTTCGTTACGAAGAACTATAATGTGAAAAATATGTGCCAGATATATATACACATACCTAATTAATCAATGTGCTTACATTTTAAATTAATTAGAATGATTTTTCAGCGAATTGGCAGAAATAAAAATAGCGATAATTTTTAGGAAATACGTAAAACAATAAATAAATGCATTTAAAAGACAATAATTAGTGAAATTATAAATTGTTTCAATCTTTGTTGTATTTGTCACATTTTTTATGCCGATTTATATGTGGTCAGCCAGGAGTATGTGCTTACTTGTGCCCATGTTGCTGGTAATTTACCAATAAGTCGCTACTAACTGCTTACTGCAGGGTATATACACATATATAGATAGATATATGTGACCAGATTTAGTTACCAATGCGAAACATTCACTTCGTCTGTTTTGCGCTGCACTTTACATTGGACAGCATTTGGTTTTAGCTTCCCTTAAGCTTCCCTCTCGAGAGCTTCATCTACTTTTTCATAGACTTTCTAAATCCCTAACAACTAACAACCTCCTTCCTAGTTGGGAGTGCTGACTTAGCTGGGTGTTCATTGAATACTGCATAGAATTCGTATCTCAGGCTGGAAAAAAAATTGTTTTACAACACGTTGCCAACAACAACAGCCACTACAAAAAGCTTACTTAGAAAACATGAATACTTTTGGCCTTCACATAAACAGAAGTTCCACAGAGTGAACTAGAGCCGGAGACAACGAGCAAGTGCAGCCGCAAGCATTTGGCCATATGCCCGCTCTTTGTAACCAGAAACCGCAAATATAATTGAAATAAAGTTGAATTTTTCGGCTAGGCTATCCAATCCATTCATCCATCACAAAAGAAAATGCAAATTGTATGCTGCTTGAGGGTTACTCTGATATGCCACAGAATTAGAGGACCTCTAGCCGGAAGCAGTTGCAATTAGCTGCTCAAAGCGAATTGTTCTTTGTCAATGGACATGCACAGGACAGTCTTATAAGAAGGGATGTGGCATACTTAAATATCGCCAATATTGTTGAATATCATTCAGTTGAAATATAAACTCAAGATGACGCACGTTAACAAAACATGCTTGAATTGAACTGCCAAATATAAGTAAATATTTGCTTAAATATTATGTATCCTAATTTAAATGAGGATTTTAACAAACATTTAGAACGAAAGTGCTGACAGTTTTTATTAGAACAATAAATCAACGATAGACTGCGACCATATAAGGTATATATACCTACTTAAAAAACGCTCATATGAAAGTCGTGAGCTATATAATCTTAAGCCAGCTTTGTAAATAAATATGTTACTTAACTTTTGAATTTACGCTATAGTTTCCATTAATAAGTATATAGTTTCTGCCTCGCAGGTTAAGTTTCTCGATTCAAATCATTCCACCGTAGAATAATTTCTTACTTTGCAACCATACTACGAAAGCAACCTCACTAAGGATGGCATGGTGCTACCATATTTTTTCGATCGAATAAGAATTTCAAAAGATCTCGGCAAAAAAGTTTCAAATTTTAGACACCCACCCCAACAATCTGCATCAATACACGTATTCCTCTGTCTTTCATTAAGAAATTGGACATACTGAATTCTGTCTAATAAAAAACGAAATCACTTTAGCAATTCGGTAAAAATAATAAATAGTCTTGGAAAAAGTGACAGGATATTCTTCTGTACGTTTCACATTCTTTTTTTTTTAAGCAAATTTTAACTAAAACAGTGCATCTCAAAATTTTGCCGATTTAGAACAAGGACAGGCTTAGTCAACACAAATCTAATCTTAAATGCATATAAATGAACATGTCTCAGAATCCATCAACAGTGGTTTACTTCATTTATTTCGTAAGCCGCATAAAACTTTTACCAAACTCTAAGAAAAGCGTATGAAAACAACACAAAAGCGCTTTCCACCAAAAAAATATGCTAAGCTAAGGCACTTTTAATGTCAAACAATGAAAATTGCGTATACACCACGAATACAAAGCCTAGGCAGTAACTTACTTCAACAGCGGCAACAAAAACTTGTTTGAGAAGAAAAACCAAGTCATATAAAAGCCACACAATGCATTTTTTGAAAGGACCAAACGTTATGTCAAAATGTTGACATCACACGGCAATGTCGTCAGATGTATTCATGAAATTTATGCGCTACACAAATTAAATTTATTTTACATGAGCCAGCGACCTTCTGCAGATGAAGAGCCAGCCAAACTGGGAGAGTTTGAGCAAGGTGGCAACGTACCTCTGGCCATGTATCAGCTATTCAGTTAGTTTGCCAGTGTGACCAGCCAAGCAAAGGCAGCTGATTAAAAACGAGGCACATACCTTGCCCCAACCTGCAACTGTATTGACGCAGTGTAAACACAGTTAAAACACACTCTGACTCATATACTCGCATATACATATGTTTATATACATACATATACCTTTGCATGTGTATAGGGTCTTTCAAAAACTATAAACGAACTTTTTAATGTAACAACGCTGTCGTTTTTTGATACTTGGTGGCGGTTCTTCAATTTAAATTTTTTACGATATCATTACGTTTTTCTAGCGAAGGATGCGTTTAAAATTGATTGTACCTAAAACTTGTAATATCTAGCTATCATCGTTAAGGCTTATTAACTTTATAATTATTTTATGGGGCGCAGTGTTTCGAATGTGAACCTAAAAATAGTCAACATTATACTACGTAGACCTTGGAATTATTATGATGATATTGGATTTTAGTTAGGTGGAGTTAGAAGTCTAATGCTCGCTACCAGACAGTGGCAAAAGATTCTTTAATACTGGACTTCTCGAACCAAGTCCTTTAAAAAACTAAAGCCATGGTTTTTCATACACACAAATTCTTTAATTCAAATTTTAAGTTCAAGCACGCCAAATGAATACCCCGTTAAATACATACATATATGTATATACATGTATATATATATTATATATATGTGTGTGTGCAAAATATTGCCCACACATAATGTATACGGCCTGCAACTGCGGCAACAGCTGCAGTTGCAGCTGCATTTAAAAGCAGCCATGATTAACTTTTAGATAGAATCAAATGCTGCTTTTGGCTTTGCTTTTGCTGGCAGCATTTATTAAGTACATACCCATCTATATACTACATACAAAGATACTATATACTACCACCTAGAGCGCGAGGTCAGCTTCACTCACCTGTAAGGCATTATAAAGGGGCTATTCAAATAAAAATTTCCAGTGTATCTGTGCGTCAGTGTGAGGGAGTAAGGGGTAAGGCATCTTTTTTTATAGCAGCTTTTTATTCTTTGTATTCTTTTCTAACTTTCTATTATATATATTTTTTATCCATTTAATTCCTAGGTGGAACATAGGGCTGTTACAAATATTTTCCATTGAACCTTGTCTAAGGCTAGGCGTTTGATTTCACTCCAGCTTTTCCCGGAGTTTCGCAATCCGACTTCAACTTGTCTTTTCCAGGTGTTAGGCGGGCGGCCTTGTCTACGGCTGCCTTGGGGATTGAGGTGTAACGCCTGCTTTGCTAGATCGGTTGCCGGTTGCCGCAAAGTATGCCCTAACCATTTATATTTTCGACAGAGAATTTCTTCTGCAATAGCAGGTTGCATGGTTCTGAACCATAGTACGTTGCTTGGTATAGTATTCGGCCAGAATATGCGAAGAATGCGCCGCAAACAGCGGTTCACGAATCCTTGAAGACGCTGAGTGTAGATGACATTAAGACTCCAATTTTCACTGCCATACAGCAAGACTGTCTTCACGTTCGTGTTGAATAGCCGGATTTTTGTGTTGAGCGAGATGTTCGATGATTTCCTCATGTTTTTAAGCGAGACGAAGGCTTGGTTTGCCTTAGCAAGCCTAAATCGAATATCCTGCTCGCTACCGCCATTATTCGTAATGTAGCTTCCAAGGTAACAGAAGCTTTGGACGTCTTCAATCTGCTCACCGGACAGTGTGAAGTTAGACGTGCTCACGGTGTTGAGGCGCATTGATTTTGTTTTGGCAATGTTGATTAATAGACCCGCTGCTTGAGCATGCAAGGCTATTTTTTCCAGTGATCCTTGCATCTGCGCAAAGCCGTGTACTAACAGGCATGTCGTCCGCATAGTCGAGGTCGCTGAGTTTATTTTGCTGTCCAAACGCGATGCCCTGTCCAGTTTCAATTGCTTCTGACATAACTGCATCGAGGAGAAGATTAAACAATAATGGTGATAGGATGCAGCCTTGGCGCACACCAGACTTAATAGTTATTTGTCTGCTAATGCATCCCGCATGTCGCATGTCGCACTGAGCAATGTGCATTAGCGTAAAGACCCTTCACCAAATTGATGATCTTGATGGGTATGCCTTTGCATTCCATGGTCGTCCAGATTGCGTGGTGCGATAGCGTGTCGAAAGCGCGTTTAAAGTCGACGAATAGAAGATATAAAGGAGCACGCCACTCGCTGGATTGTTCTACGACTATACGCAGACTGTTTATGTGGTCTATACAAGATCGCTTTGGCCTGAATCCTGCTTGTTCTTTACGGAGTTCTGGTTCAACAAGAGGGGCAATTCGATTGTAAAGGATCTGGGCAATGACTTTATTGGCAGAGTTTAACAATGTTATGTCACGCCAGTTTTTACACTCCGTCAGATCGCCTTTCTTCGGGAGGTTAATAATCATGCCGTTCTTGAGATCGTCGGGGAGTATTTCGCTTAGCCAGAAGTAGTGGACGATTGGATGGAGTAATTGAGCAGCTGTTTATCGGCTTTTAAGAGCTCAGGTGCTATGTTGTCCGGCCCGGCGGCCTTACCCGACTTAAGTTGGTCTATCGCTGTCTCTATTTCGTCGACCGATGGTATTTCTACGTCGAAGACATCTCTGGGCGTTTGTTGAACGTGTCTGCTGCACAGTTGCTGGTTTGGTGTACTACTGTTCTCAAGGAGGTTTTTATAGTGATCTTCCCATACGGCTAATTGGGCATCAGGTGAGTGCATAAGCTCGCCATTGCAGTTTCTAATAGGCTTAATATTGACGTGGGTGCGACCGGCGATAGTCCTAGTGATGTTATAAAGGTCTCTCAACCTATGCGTTTCACTTGCTTTTTTTGCGCATTAACGGCGAGATTGTCCAACCATCGTCTTTTGTCGGCTCTGGCACTGCGCTTAACTCTACGGTTGGCGTCATTGTGGCTTGCTTGCGCGCTCTGTTCAGTTTTTCTTTCTCAGTTCTTCGGGCTTGAATAAGATTCCATGTTTGTTCCGATATCCACGGCCTGTCTTGCCGGCTGGGTGCGCTGATAGCTAACTTTCTATTAGGTAGACCTTAATGAATAGAGATTCTAACTTTTATGATAATACCCTCTGTTATTTTGACAATATGTATATTGTCAGCTTTCTCTGCTTTTGTTTAAGCCAATCTTTTGGCAATGATTGTTTTAATGCAAATTTGGGACTAAGTCTGTTGCATACTTATTGTACAATATACTTAAATGATAAATGCTTAAGGGCGCCACAAATATTTTTTTTTTGTAATAAAAAAAAAAAAGTAGTTTTGAAAAATTTACAATTATTTCCACAGTTCCAACTAAGATTAGCTTAGCTCCAAAAATAAATGTTATTTTTTAGAGTCTATTTATGCAGGTCTAGGTGCTGATTTTTGTACAATCATTTTGACAACTCTGGACAGGCAATCTGCCTCGTGAGAAGCAAAAGCAGAGAAATAATATCCTAAAGGAATGGCGGCTGCTGCTGCGGATAGGTGCGTGTTAACACAAGTTTTTTAGTTCTTCTTTTCATAATTGATATTATTTATTCCTTCGATATTCTTTTTGTACATACAAATTGAATAAAATTACATATTACTTTAGCTTCTCCGTACTAAATAAATATTACAACTATAGGGTTTTCCAACAAGAGGTGTTATTTTGAATCACCCGGTATTTCGGTAGCTGTCACTTTTGAAGCTTTTATTCTTTGACATTTGACAAGTAGAAACTACGCCATTACTAAAAATGGAACGATACACGCTTCAGCAACGCATTGAACTTATTAAAATTCACTACAAAAATGGTGAAAATCTTGCAGTCACAGTTCGCAAAACTAAAGCATTTTTGGGTCGTCGTGAAGCACCTTGTCGCACCGCAATACAGAAATTGGTGGAAAAATTCGAGCTGTTGGGACAAGTTAGTGATGTGAAGAATAAAACTCGTGCACGTCGCTCAAGAACAACTGAGAATATAGCAGCTGTAGCTCAAAGTGTTGAAGAAAACCCAGGTTTGTTCATTACTCGTCGTTCTTTGGGATTGGGCATTCCACAAACGTCATTACACTGTATTTTGCTTAAAGACTTGGGTCTTAAGACTTATAAAGTTCAGTTAACACAAGAACTCAAGCCGGCCGATCATCAATAACGTCGTGTCTTTGCTGATTGGGTCCTTGAAATGCATGAAAATGATCCGGAATTCCATCGAAAAATCATCTTGACTGATGAGGCCCATTTCCACCCCGGTGGCTACGTCAACAAGCAAAATTTTCGCATCTTGGGCTCGGAAAACGCAAGAGTTATTGTTGAGAAGCCTCTCTATCCTCAACGTGTGACTGTTTGGTGCGGTTTATGATCAGGCGGGGTCATTGGAGGACAAGGGCAGCCACTTTGCGATTTGGTTATGGAAAATTTCATGAAAAGGATATGGTCCTGTAGGCGTGGTCGTGGTGGCCATTTGGCTGATGTTGTTTTTCATTGTTAACGGCATACCTCTTTATTATGAAATAATCATCCGATCATTTATCTCAAAAAATTACATTTTTCTTTGAATACCAAAATAACACCTCTTATTGGAAAACCCTATACAAGCAACATACAAAACTGCATAGCTTAAATAGTAAAATTGCACAAATACATAGTTAACCAGCCTAATTAACATCGATACATACGTAATACATAGAACTCAAGAAACGTGGACGACACTTGTAGGATTACGCCTCTACGCTTAAATATTTTTTAGTTCACTTTTCATAAGAAATTTGTATGCGCTAATAAAACTTACTGCATCTTAGTTGTTAAGCATTTTATAAGGCACATTGCAATACAAAGGAAAATAAAAGCAAAAAATTGTATTGAATATAAAAGCAATACAAATGAAAACAAAATGACTATTGTCAATATATATATACACATATGTTTGTCTGTGTGTGTAAGTATCTGTGAGCGTGCTTATGGCGTAAAGTGAACAATTGTGTTATTGTAAATTGTGTTCGGTTGTTGGCCGTTGAAAGTCATTCATTTTCGTCGAAGCTGTTAGCTACAGCTGAAGCAATCCAACTTCATTGAAACCTAATTGAGTCAGTCTATCAGGCAATACGACAATTAGGAAAACAGACTGTCAGCCAGAATTCAGGAAGTCATTGAAGCGCATTACACATACGCAGCTTCAAACGAATACGTACGCATCTGAACACCCTTTATTAAATCACCAAATCATTTTAGCTAGAGGCACTATCACAGAAATGTCCAAATGTCCAAAAATGTGTATTATTAATGAGAAATATTCAAAAATAATGAAATTAAAGAATTTTAAGTTAATGTTGTAAGATGGCAAGAAGTCCAGCTATAAATATCAAAAGTACTTCCTTTGGTCAGATTTGCTTTTTTTTTAGGAATATTATTATAACTTTTCTTAATTTTCTAAGATTCAATTGAAATATTAAAACAAAAGTATTAGGTTAGAACAAATCAGTTATTTTTTTGGTTCGTCTTTTTGGCTTGAGTTTAGAATTATGAAAGATATTTTATTTATGCTATTAATTCACTAGTTTAAGGATATTTTACGTTGTTTTTGGTTTGTGCTTTTAATTATGCAAAAATGCTATCTAAAGCTTTAAGCAAGTGAAATTATTAAACAAGCTCATTTATTATTATATTCGAGACCATATGTTCCTATTTAGAATTAATATGAAAAAATTGTGCGACTTTAGTTCTGAAGCTGACAAGCTCGCAAAGCAAGGAGCCGGATCGAGTCAACCGTCACTTGAGGATCTGAAGATTCCTCTAAGGACGATCAACCACAGATCAGAAGAGAACTCTGCAGTTAGATCTGATAGAAGGTGGGACACCACAACGAACTGCAAGACGGCTCGCACAATGTGCAAGAAAATAAACAGCAAACTAGCCCAGTATATTCTGGAACTCCCAAGAAGAGATTGCAGACTTATGGTGGGCATACTCACTGGTCACTGCCTGACAGCAACTCACGCAAAGAAGCTAGGCATTACCAACAACGACGAATGCAGGAAATGTAGGGAGACAGACGTCAGAGAGACTCTAGAGCACCTCATTTGCCGCTGCCCCGCCCTCTGTACATCGAGACTCAAATATCTAGAAAAACCCTTCCGGTACCACAAAGGACTATTTAGTCTATGTGTGACTCCCCCCGGGGGTCAACCGGTGCAACCTAACCTAACCTTAGTTCTCATGGACTACGACGAATCCAGGGTGTCCATACGATTCCTTGTTACATAGTTTGCACAAATTTTTATTATCTTGACCCAATAGGTACGGCGTATAAGCAGCAGACAAATATTAAGTAAATATTGAAGTACTGCCTGATGAATCAATGTACTCCAACGTGGGGGGAGCAGCTTCGTTCAATGCGAATTAATTTCTTTGAAACCATTTTCCCAAAAAGAGCTTCTTTTCCGCAGAGGGAATGGCATACACTTGAAATAGCAAAAATAAGCATCATAACATCTGATTTTTAAGCAGGCATTCAAATAAATATAGCTTATAAGGAAAACGAAAAAAAAAACGTTAAGAGTAAGTTGCTTCAAAATTGTTGCAGATATGCCTCAGTGTATAGTATATAATGAAATAAATAAGCACATTTAGCAACACCAGCCAATTAGTAAGCTCAAGACGATTGCGTGTATGTGTGTTTGTGTGTGAGTGTGCAGCAAAGTGTTTAATGCGTGTAGACTGCAAATGGCGTCTTTCGCTCATTTCCGCTCTTAACTTACAGCACTAAGCCAAAAGCGCTCAGGCGTTAACTGTTGTTGTCTATTGTCTGCTCTCTGAGAATTGTTCAACTTAACGCTCCTTCTCAACTTTGCTCCTCTTTTAGCTCATCAGAGTTCAGCTTATGGTATTTCAATTCAAGCCAATTTATGCATAAAAGTGGCTCTAAAACTCTAATTGCATATCAAGCAAAACCAACATTTTATGCATTAAAATTACATTACCGCAGACTGTGTGGAAAAGTGGGGGGGACGTGCTACAGACAGAGAGAGGGCAGTCAGTCGCTTGTAAAATGCAGCAGCTGAATGTGTACAGTGAAGAGTCAATTAAAATGTTTCATACGCAGTGTTGGCTGTTTGGCACATGCACTTAATAATTAGTTACACTGCATATGTATATATATGTGTGTGTTTGTGTGAGTATGTGTGCGTGAGTATTGCAATATGTACTTTTTGTCTGTGCCTGTATGTGTATGTTTGCAGCGGGCTTAAAAGTTATGTCTGAAGGCAGCTTAGAAACTATGCAAAGCCTCAGAAATATGTCAAATACGGTATACACCAACGCACATACGCTATGTTAACTAACGCGCTTACTCGGCGTGTGTGTGTGTGTGTGTGCGTGTGTTGATGTATTTCTGGGTGTAAGTGTGCATGTGCGAGCGAATTATGCTTTTTACTGCAGCCCTGGCTTTATGTTATGTTTGGCATGCGACGCACACGGCGTATGCGTAATGTACTGCTTTTGCTTTACCTTGTCTCCGCTCCTAAGCCCCTAAGTCCCTAAGCAACTACTTGTAAATTCATATGTGTGCAACCAGAGGCATAGTCAGCTTCTTACAAAGTGGGCACAAAAGAACATTTTCAATTACCTGCTACGTTTTGCAGCTGACCCATATCGAGGCTGCCTGCAACATAATCGAAACAATATGTGCATAATATAAACAATTTATATACATTATAAATTCTGCCAAGAAGGCAAAATAAACATAAAAAAATTAATATTTCGGTGCATTCTTTTTTGTCAAATTCTCAAATTTTGAATTTTTGTGGAACAGTACAAGATATTGTTGCCTTAGACAAAATTAGACCGTTTTTCTCGCAGTCCCTTTAGATCTATTTGTGTACTCAAACCATCCGGGGACCAACTCTAAGACATGACAAAAAATTCAACAATATACATACGCAAGAATTTTATAAATTAAGATACTAGATACTACTACTATCTGAGAACTATTTTATATAATAAAAAGATATACAGCGTCCCCTATACTCAAATATCAGCTAGTGTTAAAAGAGAATGTATTATAAAATAATTTAAATTATTACTATAATTTTTTTTAAAAATGTTCCTTATGTAAATATATGATAAAAGTGGAGTATGGCCCCCATTCGCTCTGCTCCCGTCTGGCTATGCCCTTGTGTGCGTATGCTCATATATGCACAGTGGTGTGTGTAATACTATGAAATTCCAAGACTTAGGGCCAAGCATATCTTCTAGGACCAAAAAATGTGCTAAACCCAATGAAATTTGCTGGTTGAAAACTCGAAAGCAATTTTAGGATACCCAAGATGCAAGATTCGCATATTTTCCTTGCATAACCTTAAACGCTGAATTTCTGTGATTTAAAGTGGCTTTTGCTATCATCATCATCATAGTTGGCTCTACAACTCTTGTCGAGTCTTCGCCTGCTTCAGCATGAGTCTCCAACTTGATCTGTCTCGCGCCCTTGCTCTCCAAGACCGAATACCAAGATCTTGCGCATCTTGGTCGACTCCATCAATCCATCTTAGTTTTGGGCGTCCTCTTGATCTGTTTTCGCGGCATTTGTCAAATAGGATTTTTTTTCGGAGGATAGGTGTCGTCTGCTCTTATTAAGTGCCCGGCCCATCTTTATCTATTCACTTTTATCTGCGTTATTATATTGGCCCCTTTGTGTAGTCTTTCAAGCTCGTGGTTGTATCTCCTTCTCCATACTCCATTTTCGCATACGCCTCCAAAAATGGTTCGAAGAACTTTTCTTTCATAGATACTTATTTTATTTTCATCTGCCTTAGACAGTGTCCATGTTTACTGGCGTACATTAAGACTGGTGCAATCAGCGTCACTTTTGTATTTCTGTCGAGCTTCTTGTTTCTCAGAAATTTATTTAGGCGGAAGTACTGTCTATTTGCAGCAAGAAGTCGTTGATCTATTTCTACATTTTTGTTCTCGTTGTTTATATATTTACGCCCAGGTACGTGAAGTCTGTAACCACTTCAAAGTTGTATTCCCCGAAGGTAACATTTTGGCCAAGTCTATGTCAGATGTTGTGGACACCATTACTTTCGTCTTTTTTTCGTTAATTATAAGATCTATTTTTCTCGCATTCTCTTCGATGCTGTTGAAGGCTTCCTTGAGGTCCGTTATTGAAGTCGATATGATGTCTATGTCGTCGGCATATGCTAATAATTGCTTTGGAGTCTCTGATGACTTTTTCAAGTGCCAGGTTAAAAAGGAGGCAAGAGAGGCCATCTCCTTGACGGACACCAAAGTGAGCTTCGAACTCACGGGAGTTTTCATTCCTAGCTCTCACTACATTTCTTACTTTTGTTATGGTAACTTTTGTTAATCTTATTAGCTTCGTTGGGATAGAAAACTCTTTCATCGCCGCGACGAATCCATCTCTCCTGATTTTATCATACGCTGTTTTAAAGTCAATAAAAAGGTGTAATGTCGTGACATTATTTTCTCAAGTTTTCTCTAAGATTTGTTTGACGATGAAGATTTGGTCGATCGTTGATTTGCCAGCTCTAAATCCAGCTTGGTTGTCACCTACTATCTTGTCTGCAAATGGTTGGAGTTTATTGCGTAGTAAACTAGAGAAAACTTTATATATTGTGTTTAACAGGGTGATCGGGCGATAGTTCTCACATGACAATTTATCGCCTTTTTTATGGATCGGACATATGACTCCTAGTTCGAAATTCTCTGGTAGTACTTCGTCGTCCCATATTTTTATCATTAATTTATAAAATTCTCTCAGATTTGCGTGACCCATGTTTTTTATCACTTCTGCCGGGATTTCCTTAGTGCCTGTTGCTTTATTATTCTTTAGATCATCAACTACCGTCTTGAACTCTTCATATGTTGGAGTCTCAACTCTTTCTTCGTCGTTATTGTCTGCTAAGACCCTATCATCTATTATCTTTGCTTTTAATGAAGGTCCCAATAATTTAAAAACAAGTTACGCTTAACAATAAATGTAAGCCCCACTTATAACATAAATAAAGTGGATACAGTCGACCAATCGCACATGTTATAAATCTTATATCGTTTTTCTTGTGTTTAAACTGAAATTCAAAACATTGATTGAAGCCATTTTATTTATTGTTCGCGTCAAGTTTTATTTTTTTGCCTGAAAAATTTTTATAAAGATTTGTTGCAGCGAACTTGGACCTGTATCGACAAAGAGTAAAAATAGCAATTGCGTTCATTGTTTGATCCTTCTTAGATATGAGTAAATAATGGCCCCAGCACTTAGATTTAGGATATGCATAATTCACGCTTTAAAGTAGTTTTAATGATTTTTTCATTTAAAGTTGAAGAAAATTAAGCAAACATATTTTGCAGTCTATTAAAAAAGTTTTTACAAAAAATTTTTAATTTGATGGAGTACTAAAATTTAAACCACTAGAGAGTATTCCACAGAAATAGTCCATATACTATATATGTTACTCCTTACTCACTCAAAAGCAAAGAAACCTAGATCTAACTAAAGGGCTTCAATATTCGGCCAGATTCTAATCTAATCGAAGCTAAACTTTACTACAACAATAAGATTATCAAGAAATTTGCTGTTGTTAAATATTGCAAACTTTATAGTAAAAAAAAAACACAAAACATAAAAAAAAGCTAAAAAAAAATAAGAGTGTAAAATATGTAGAAGATAAAAAAAAAATAAAAAAAAGTTGCAAAATCATGCAAAATTTATTAGAACCAGTCTGACGCATCAAGTGGTAAAGTTAAAGAGAGCTATAGAGAGGTGCTGATGTGGTGATGTGGAAAGGAGGGGAAGGGGCCGCAGAGGCAAAACATAATTCAATCATTTGCAGTTGCAAGTTGCCTACAAGTTGAGTTGAACTGAAAAGGCAAAAGAGGCAAAAAAGCTAAAAAGCAAAAATGCAAATGGCCAAAAGTTGAAAGCAAAGAAGAAAGAAAATGGCGCAGGTATTTTTTTTATGAGCTTGTTAGACTGCATAAGTGTGTGTGTGCATATGTATGCTGCTCTGAATAACCACAAATTTCAATTTTCCGTTCATTAAAATTCGTGAATAGCTCGCTCACATACATATGCTCATATGTTTATACTATATACATACATAGCATACGAGTATAGACAGACACGTGCGGAAACAGTGAAAGTCAAATGAGGATATGCCTGCCAGGATGACAGTCGTTTCGGTCGCTTCCCCTCTCTCTAGTGCTTTTCAGCCTGCATATATGCTCATCTGTCTTTCGGTCGGATGATGATGACAACGATTCTTGCTCTGACTCCGGCTAAGCCCGCCGGCTTCAACGTTTCAGCCATCATTTTCGCCTTCTTCTTCGTAAAAGCAGCTGCGATTGCCTGCGACTGAGGGTGAAGCTTGGCTGCCTCTGCATCCTTCACACGGAAATTCAGTAAAGATTTCACAAATTGGTTTTCAACAAAATGAAAAATTCATATACGTGCCAACAGAGGTGGGGCCTCGACCATATACATGCATATATATATGCATATCTATATATATATACACACACACCTTCTTGCCCGACATTAATCGAGCGCGTTTCTGTGTGTATTTGAACCCAAAAAAAAAATACTTTTAAATAAACCTGTTGAAAAGCGCAGAAGCTGCCAAACAAGCAGTAAAAATGAATAAAAGCAAAACCCAAAGGCAACGAAAGTGAAAATGAGCAAAAGCCATATTGAGCCTGAGCTCTGCCGTGCTCTTGCTTCTTCCGTCGTGCTCGGAAATGTGCAATCAAAAATGTTCACACAAACATAAATATGAATGCATGCATACACTGAGAGAAAATTACAAACAAACTAATGTTAAATATATGTACTTATATTTTAAGTTTGCATTAAATTGGGAATAAGTATAAAATGATTTTAATGTATGTTTTGAGAATAGAATCTATATATATATATATTACACAAGGCCGTTTTTTGTGACATCAAAGGCTCCTAGACGGATCGCGCGATTTCAACAAATGAGGTATCAATCGAAAGCTATTTACACCTTGATGTGCAATAAGGTGTTATTTTTTCGATTTAATCTATATTTTGGTGGATATCGCTAAAATAAAATTTCAATCAAAGATGATCCAATTCCAACAAATGAGGTATCAATCGAAAGCAACACATTATAATACACATTTTGCTTGCAGCTGCATGCTGACCGGTGTGTGAGAACCTATATGTGCTCTATATGAAATTCGATTAAAAATCCAAAGAGCTGACGCCCACGACTATGATGAGATGGGTCGGCTTTGCGGAAGCAGTTTGGCGCATATTCGAATATGAAATGCACTTTCAATCTCACACCTTTATACCACTCGAATGCCATCTCGAAAATTTGCAACGCGTAACTTTTCGAATAGGTGCAGAAGAAGAAAGAGCTCTAAATCAGCGGGACTCAAAACTAATGGCTTGGTTCAAATTGTATGCAAGCAAGGAAGTTTCAAGGCAATAGCGATATATTGATATACCCTATCACTACGTCTGGAACATGTCAACCAAGTCTTGGAAGCCACGTCAGAGAGAAGCCGGCAAAATTGTTACACGACTTAACGCAGTCTCGGCAAAGTATCCTGAACTTTATCATCTTCGGTTAATTTTATTGCATTTCAAAGTTGCAAAAGGATTTTCGGATTTACGAACGGTCAACGGCATTATCCTCTCAATATACAGAGAGGCTGCTCTGGCATTAGAGATCGCCACAGATTCAGCGCACTTTCATCGTACACTAGAAGAAGCTTTAAACTCTTACACCCCTTTTCTGTTCAGGGAGTTATTCGCAATATTACTAGGCATTAACACACATCAGACTGCGCTGAGCTATGGAATAGCTACAAAGCTACCATAATAGAAGATTTTGAGAATCGCGGTCTCACCACTTCTGACGCCATAAATGCAGCATTATTAGAGATTGAAGACATTTTCATAAAGCACAACACGATTTGCAGTGAACTTGGTCTTCCAAGTCCTTAAACCAAAAATAAAACTTTCGCCATCAGATAGTGTGATTCCTTTTAAAATGCAGAGGTACCAATTTCCTATATCCTTGGCATTTGCAATGACAATAAACAAAAGCCAAGGGCAATCATTGAGCAAAGTAGCAATTAATTTGGAGAATCCGGTATTTGCTCATGGTCAGCTCTATGTGGCATTGAGCCGAGCCCGCTCCTTTACTGGAGCAAGAGTATTTATAGAAAAATCACCAAACCACAGAGTCCTTTCACAGAATGAAGGTTTCACAACTTCAAATTTTACACTTTTCATTATATTGGCTTTTTGTATATTATGCAATGCATTATCTGGCGATTTTCGCCGCCGCGCTCACTAGTTATTTTTATTTTTTACTATGTACTCTTACCAGTACATAAAATAAGCTAAATCCGTAATGATGCAGTATTTTTTTATGCGTTATAATCTTTTAAATTGCTATTTTCAACCCATTAGCTAAAAAAAATGTAAATGTTTTATTTCATCCCAAGCTACAATGAAGCTTTGGATTTAAACACTAGGAGCATATTTGCATTACCCATCCGACTTTAAATGTGGCTTTCGTGTTTTTTTTTTTCAGTGCATTGCGTTGTGTGTTAACTATATGCTGCTTACCGTTATAAATATCTGACGCTGTCGGTACATGCTCCGGATTGAAACGATTCTCCAGATATGACAAGATCAAATTGGTTTTGCCCACGGCGCCGTCACCAACTAGCACGCACTTAATGGTTGGCTGCTTTAGCTGTCTCACCTTTCCATTCAATTGTTGCTTGCCTGTGTAAGGGAAATAGCAATAGGTAAAATAAGCAGTAACAGAGAGACAGAGAAAGAGTGTGAGAGGGAGCGGTAGCGGGAAAACAATGAGCTAGTTAGTTGAATGGCAAATAAAGCGTATTAGTTGCTGTAAATGGCATGGTGTTCAAGCAAATTGCAATTAATTAAAAACAAACTGCATTGCAACAACAACAATGACAAAAGCAACAGCAATGACAACGACAACAAATGATTGCAATTTAAAGTTTTGTTGCGCGCCATTTGGTCAGATTTGCACTGAAAACTTGGCGCAAAAAATGCACTTGACGCCATTTTTATTGCGCCATTTGCAATGGCAATTTACTTGGCCGATGGTAAAATAAACAAACAAAGAAAGAAAAACAAAAAAAACAAGAACAAAAATGGCTGCAACGAGAAAAGACAACAACAACAAATAAAGAATATTTCTTTTTCTTTTTTTTGTATTTTGCCATTGTTGCTGCTCTTTGTTGTAACCATTGTTGTTATTGTTGTTGAGCCGACTTACCTTTATGCTCGTTGTTTGTAGATGCTGTTGTTGTTGTTAATGTTGTTGGTGTCTTCTTCGATTTGCGTTTTCGTAATAAAAACTTTGCACCTTTGCCACTGTCCGCACTTGTATCGCTCAGCGATTGTTGCTGCAATGAGAAATATAAAGAATGAGAAAGTGTGAAAAAAAACAAATGAGAGACAAATAAATACGAATAAAAGGGAGGATTGCAATCATTGCAGGCAGCCATTGTATGCAGCTCAAAACAAGAACAACAACAAAAACGGAGGCAATAAAAACGACAATAAACTCAATTTCGACTAAAGCCAAAGACAAAAGACACTACTATTATATGGCGAAGGTTAAAATCAATCGTAGCCGACTTTAAGATACCCTGCACCTTTACTTTACTAAGACCAATTAACTCTGGTAAGAATTAAATAAAAACAACTCTTAATATAGCGCTTTAAAAATTATACAGTGTAGAAGAGGAAGTCGCAAAAGAAACAGTGATGATGGACAGACAAACGGTATTGATGGTGTTGTCTATATCAAATAAAAATTAATACTGTAAGGAGGCAATTTGCCGCCTCACAACATTGTTCCGAATTTGCCAATAGGGCAATAGCTAAACTGCTTGAACTGCTTGAACTGCTTGGTGAGAATAGCGGTGAAAGCGCGCCAACTCTCACCAACACTAGTTAAAATATAACGGCCTTTAAGCTGAGCGCGCTAATTATTGTTTTGTATTAGTGCGTAGGTTAATGGTAGTAGTGCATAGGTGTACATGTAGAGTAGGTGATAGAGGTAATGTTAGGTACGGCGGACTCTTTCTTTTCTATTAGGATAGATAGATAGATAAGCAGAGTGCCGTATAGGATTTATTAGTATACGTTTAGGCGGGAATTTAAGGATTTGGCGCCGATCGAGGCCAATATAAGGCGGATCGACAGCCAAATCGGGGCAGTCTTCGTGAGTTTGTGAAGTGAACAGTCTGAGAGAGTCTTAGGAAAAAGAAAGATCTCTAGTGAGAAAAGTATTAAAATCAGTGCCGCAGATTTAAAGGCGTTTTCGAGTAACCAAATATATAATTGTCGCAAAGGACGGATATAAGGATATATTTAATTAGTAGCGCACCGGGTGCGACCGCGTCGGAGTTTATACGTTTTCGTGAACGAGCCACGCCAAGTTTGCTACCAGGATTTAACAATCTGGGTGAGCGTATCGCCGTAAAAGTGCAGTAAACCTTATTAAATTATGAAATCTGTTTAATTTTTAGATTTAAGTTTAACGCTGTTTTTCCAAAATATAGTTTTGCTAAAAATATTATTTTGTGTAAAATAGAGAGCGTGTGGGCTGGACTTAAGTGTACATACTGTGATAATAGACCGCAAAAAGGCGGATAATATATTTTTAAAACTAAAAGCAAATTGTGTTTTGTTTAAAATATCGAAAGTCTCAGCAAATATAAATTTTGTTGTGACATTTACCCTGGGCATAGCTGAGCTATCCCAGCCGTTGTTCCGGACAAACCGGAGGTCGTTACAATACACTATTCTTTAGGAAAGATTCAACCCCATCTACAACTGCTTTATATGTCACCTTTTTTTTAAAGGCAGCTCTTTTGAGGCCTCTCCAGAGGATTCCCTAACTTATTCCATGATCGCGTATATGTACAATATTTTTGGACTTATACCACCCCTAGTATATAGAGTATAATAAAAACGGCACTGTCAATGAGAATTTGTTTGCTTGCTGTAACTATGAAAATCAGTTTCAGGCAATTTCTTTGCCTTGTCTTTTGAATTGCCTCGAGTGAAATTGTTCGCTAACGCTTTGTATCTCTGTTGCTACTTTAATGGTTTTTGGATGCTGAAATTTAATCAAAGTGTTATATGAGTTTGGTTGTGTGTGTGTGTGTGTGTGAAAAGAGTTGTGGCAGTTGCAAAGTGCAGCTGATTGCATTGCGTATGCGCAACGTCAAATGCAATTAAATATTACCAGCCAGCAATGCCAATAACAATACAGTGTGGCATGCATTGTGTATGAATGTGTTTGTGTGTGTGTGTCGGTATGTGTGTGTGACACTTTGCATGCCGCACATTTAATTTAATATGCACATAACAAATTAGTCAAGATGGTTTTCGGAGGCGGTTTGGTTTGGTTTGTTTGGTAGTATTTAAAAAGCTTTTGCAGCGCACAAAATCTAAGCGACAGCTGACACAAATTCTGGCAGCGGCTAACAACAACAACAACAGCAACAGCAAGCTTAAGGAAATTGACAGAACCAAAAACAATGAAAGCAACAAAGTTGACAACAATAAAGCTAAAGTGAATGACATGAGACGCGGAAATAAATTTGTGAAAATTTGGCAGTTGACATTGCGTATACGCCGCATGGCTCAAAGAAAATACTTCAAGTTACAGCTAAACAATCTTTCAAGTTCTGCCTCAACTGTTAATTGTTTTAGCAGGTGTCTGGTACTTTTGTTTTACAAAAATATTTGCCAAATTATGTAAACTCAACACTCACCCCCTCCCCCAGTGACACAACAGAACACCAAACGACTACCATGGCTTTAAAAGCACGCAACCGCAATCAAGTATTAATTAAAATAATTTCTAGTTACACACTCGAAATATTGGGGAAAAAAAGTCTACTAGCTACACACAGAGAGAAAAAATCTGTACAGAAACTAAAATTAAAATAAAGACACTCAAATTTACACTTGAAGAAAAAATATTATGATAAATAAAGTTAACTTTTTATACCCTGTAGCTATAGATACAAAGGGTATACTAGATTTGTGCAATGTATGTAACGGCAAGAAGGAGGCGTGGCAGACCCCAAGTCCTTTATACCAAAATGCTTACCATAACCGCGGGTAGCGATTGAGCCATGTCCGTCTGTCCGTCCGTCCGTCTGTATGAACACCTAGATCTCGGAGACTATAAGAGCTAGAGATACGAAACTTTACCAGAAGATCAAGTTTGTTGAATCATGTCAATATCTTTCCCCGTTCCCCCGTAGCAGGGTTTCAGAAGATCAAGTTTGTTGAATCATGTCAATATATTTCCGCGTTCCCCCGTAGCAGAGTTTCGCGGTTTTTAGCTACACCGTTTAATATATCAATCTGAAACTAAACAGAGCTGTGGTTACATGCATCTGTGCGTCAAAAAGAAACAAAATCGAACAAATACAACAAAAGTTATAGTTTAAAATGTAAAAATTTCACCTCCCCTTGCCTAAAAACTGCGTCAATATTTGACTCTACGTAATAATAGTAACAAATGACCTAGAACCACCAATTTTGGTAAGCTGATTCATGTGCCTCTAATAAACAAATCCACATCCAAATTTTATCAATGCAGCCGCCCCACCACCCGCAATCGATTTACCGTGTTTTCTCCCACACCCTTCAACATATCCCCTTGAAACTTACCCCATATACTTTAAATAACTTCTTTGAAGTAAATTTCGATTTTTATCAAAATCGGTTAAAATTTGCGGAACTATATAAATATCGTTTTGCACCAACAAAAAAAAAGTTCCAATTGAAAAGTTCTTAGAAGGAATGTGCAGGAATAAAACTTTTTTCGGGAATAGAGGTACAGGGTATTACACTGTCGGGCAACGCCTCGACTGTATTACATTTTTAATATTGAAAATCTGTTCGACCCATCCGATTAAATGAGATTGAGGAAACTATAACAAAGCTTCCTAAGTCAAAGGCCCCAGGTCATGACAGAATATGTCATGTCACTTTGCGAGCCTTGCCAAGGAAAGCTCTTCTTTTCATTACGTTGATTTTCAATGCACTAATTAGAACGCAGCACTTCCCTGCCCAATAGAAAATCGCTCTCATTGCTATGATCAGGAAACCTGGAAAAGAAGAGTCGGATCCTGAATCATACCGTCCAATCAGCCTCCTACCTACTCTTGCCAAAGTTTGGGAGACATTGATGGCTAAGAGGATCAATGAGCACAACAATTTTATACCCGACCATCAATTTGGATTTAGGGAAGGACACGTAGCAGGTAAATAGAGTGGCTAATCATATCCCATATCCTTAAAGCGTTCGACGACAAAGAATACTGTTTTGGGGTATATTTTGACGTCAAACAGGCGTTTGACAGAGTTTGGCTGATCGGTCTTCTGACTAAAATTAAGACATTGCTTCCTGCTCCGTACTTTGGCATATTGCGGTCATACCTCAAGGACAGAAAATTCCAAATCAAAATCAAAAGCACATTTTCCACTGCCAGGCTGATGAGAGCTGGAGTACCTCAAGGAAGCGTTCTTGCGCCGCTTCTCTACAACCTGTACACTGCCGACATCCCTACACCAACGGATTTAATGCAGGCTGTAGTGAACGAAAAAATGCTAATCGGTTCATACGCTGATGACCTGGCAGTATTTTACACATCACCCTGCGAGTATGAAGCAGCTGACGGGATACAAGAGTACATCCACATGCTTGAGAGCATGGGCTCGCAGATGGAATGTTACCTTAAATCCGGCCAAATGTCAGTCGGTTTTATGTACTTTAAAGAGGAAGACTCCACCCGCAGTATAGCTAGATAGTCAGCTCCTCATCATACAAAGTGAAGCGAAATATCTTGGGGTGATACTTGACAAGCGGCTAACATTTCGATCACACATTAACCAAACGATCAAAAGTTGTCGCTTTAAAATGAACAAAATGTATTGGCTGTTAAATAAAAAAAGTCCTCTTCCTCTACGGTGTAAAAGGGCGCTTTATAACACAATAGTGGCAACTACTTGGAGGTACGCTATCCAGATCTGGGGTATGGCGGCTCGCTCAAATCGTTTACATATTCAGACGTTCCAAAATAAGGCATTGCGCCTTATCACTGGTTGCGATTGCTATGTAAGGAATTCGACCTTGCGCCACGACCTCAATCTGGATACCGTGGACCTTCAAATTAACCAACACGTTAGCAGATATAATGAGCGTCTAGCCAGACACAAAAACAGGCTGGCAAAAAACTTGCTAAATGAAAACCCTATTAAAAGACTTAAAAAGTTTTTGCAATAAATAAATAAATTAAAAAAAAAATAATAAAAAATATTGAAAATTTTATATTATACTCTTCAGTTACAAAAACTATTATAATGAACCCAAAAATGGAGCAAGGCGGTGGAGACTGAATCGAATTCGCTTTTCAATTGAAGTATACACATACATATATTATATGTGTTGCTTACATAACTTTGAATACTTTGCGAATTTAGCAAATAAAACATTATTATTATTTTAAGCTCAACTTTAAGCGTAACATTGTTTTTATGTGAATATTTTCAATTTTTTTCTCTTTATGCTTATTGTATTTTTTTTTATTTTTATGTCAAGCCAAAAAGTAAATAAAAAAATGCAAATTATTTTTGCAGCGTTTGATATATGCGCAAACATTTACACATTTTTTTATATAGTTATATTTATAAGCTCTTCTGTCTACTTCTTTTTAATTTTTTATTTGCTACTCTTTTGTTTGTGATTTTTTTATATGCAAAATAAAGTTATTGCATTTGGCCAATTGGAGTTTATTAATTTGTTGAAATGGTTGCCAATAAAATTTAAATTAAATTTTTAATGTTTGCGCATTTATTTGTTCAAAAGCTTTTCAAGCGTTAATTTTATAGTTTTGTATTCAATTATGCTATCAACCATATACTATGTACATACAAAGTTTGTATGCGAATTAATGCGGCAGAAGCATTTTATTAATATTTTATTTATTATGTGAACAAAATGTTTAAAATAGACAACTAAAAAAAATGTTAAAAAATAATGATTTACAAAATAGCCACAATTAATTATTTAACTTTAACAGTTAAATGCACTTTTCAATCATATTGATATTGTATCAATTTGAAAGATTACAATTTCAACAGTCACGCCTATTCATTAATTATTCCCATTTTATTAATTAAATGAAAATTCAACAGTATCGCAATTCTTGATTTGATTGAGAAAGCTCATCTAATTCAACATAAATATTAAATTATTTATTGCTGTGCTTTGTAAATGATTAAGCGTTTTTTTGAAGTAAAGTTAGAAACGTTTTTTAAATATTTTTAGTATTTTAAGCGAGATTTTAGTCTAGTCAAGTTAGCATGCAGTCAAGATGTTTTCCTTAGGATTTGACTTGGATAATAAAATTGTAATACAGTCGAGGCGCTGCCCGACAGTGTAATACCCTGTACCTTAAAAAATGTTTATTCCTTCTAAGAACTTTCCAATTGGAATATTTATACGGTATTTATACCTATAAGTTCCGCAAATTTGTACCGTTTATGATGAAAATGGAAAGTAATGTCATAGAAGCTATCGATGTTGGCCAACAGAGATATATAGACATTTTAAGCTCGATGCATCGATATAGCATCAATGTTTTCTCCACCACTACTACAGGGTATAAAAAGCTTTTTCAGAAGGTTTTTTTTTTTATTTAAAAATATCTTAAAGAAGAAAGAAATACGCTTCTGAAGCGGGACCCCCTGCACTTTACACAGCACGCGTATAGAGCAGGTCGATCAACAGACACTGCACTCTATCAACTGAGGAACACCCTCAGCAAAGCAGTTGATAATAAGGAAGTCGCAGCATGTGCCTTCCTAGATATTGAGGGTGCTTTTGACAACACATCGCATGATGCTGTTAACAAAGCACTTATAAGAAGGGGCGTTAATGTTACGCTTTCCGAGTGGATTCAATCCCTACTCAAGTCAAGGCTAGTTACAGCAGATTCCGGAGACTCCTCCGTAACTGTTACCACAACTCGTGGCTGTCCACAAGGAGGAGTATTATGTCCACTACTATGGAGCCTCCTTGTTGATGAACTGCTAGATAGGTTATCGAGCAAAGGAATACACTGTCAAGGTTATGCCGACGACATTGTCCTTATCGCAGTAGGCAAATTCGAGAACACTCTATGTGATATAGTACAGAGAGGATTAAATATTACATACGATTGGTGTAAGGAAGTAGGTCTCAACCTAAACCCAGCTAAAACCATAGTAGTACCATTTTCTAGAAAATATAAACTACCGAATATGCGGCAACTCCACCTTAGGGGATGTCCTATTCTTTGGAGCAAGGAAGTTAAGTACCTTGGAGTTATATTTGACAGCAAGCTTAGGTTCTGCTCTCATATAGAAAACGTGACAAGTAAATGCATTAGAGCTCTGTACACGTGTAGAAGGATAGCCGGCAAATCATGGGGTGCATCTCCCAAGATTTTACGCTGGCTATACCTAATGGTCATAAGGCCGATGCTCACTCACGGAGCAATTGCTTGGGGAGCTCGGGTGAAGATTACCTCCGTCCAAAATGACCTTAAGAAGATACAGAGGCTAGCCTGTGTATGCATGACAGGAGCCATGAGAACCTGTCCTACAGCAGCATTGGAAGTCCTTATGGAGTTGACACCACTTCATACTGTTGTAAGGCTTCAAATGAAGGCGACACTGTTAAGAATGTCGGCTAAGGGAATTGGCAAAGGCCACATAATAAGTGCTAGAGACGCTGCCGAGCTGGGAAAACTGGTCCCCTCAATTCTCTTACCCAGAGATGAGATTATCACAGAGTACCACTTTGAAAGGAACTTTAGTACTATTATGAGCAACAAAGAGAATTGGACAACGCTAGAGGAGATACATCCTATGAAGAGACACTATTGTGTGGTATACGGACGGGTCCTTGACTAAAAAAGGCACTGGACTGGGAGTCGCGGGACCAAGAACGCGACTGTCAGAAGCTCTGGGTAAATACACCAGCATATTTCAGGCAGAGGTATGTGCTATAGGCCGATGTGTGAACATCAACCTAGAAAGAAAATATAAAGACAGAGATATTGCTATACTGTCAGATAGTCAAGCTCGATTAATGCGGTGGCTGGCTCGAAGATTAATTCGAAGTTGGTCTGGGATACCAGGACCAAATTTAATCGTCTAGGACAATGGAACAGAGTCTCCCTTAGATGGATCCCGGGACACAAGAACATCCCCGGGAATGAAGCAGCTGACGAACTGGCGAAGAATGGTGCTGCGAAACCACTTATAGGGCCTGAACCTTACTGTGGCATTGGCAGACAGACTACCAAGCAGCTGCTAAGAGATGAAGAAAGGTCCTGTCGGGAAACTGACTGGGCTGGCACAGACGGCTTACGACAGGCCAAGCAACTTCTTGGCTCCTACAACTTAATTAGGTTCAAGAAAGTGTCCCAATTGGGCAAGAATTCCCTTAGGATACTGACGGGGTTACTAACGGGACATTGCAGACTCAGGAAACACCTGTGTACTATTGGCATCTTGAATTCAAGCACATGCAGGTTTTGTGAAACCGAGGAGGAAACCTCCCAGCACATACTTGCAGAGTGTGATGCCCTAGCCAGAAGAAGGAAATCCCTTCTTGGTGAGCATAGAATATTGATGCATGATATTACCCGACTAGAACCATCTCAGATAATTAAGTTTGTCACGGAAATTGGACTAGTTGAGGAGCTCTAGGGCTTGAAGAGAACACAATAAATCCTAAGGGTCGCAGCGCAGCTTTTCCCTATTATATTATTATTATTATTTTAAAGAAGCACAATAAATATTACTACTTAAGACTTATATTTACAAGTTTTTTTTTGGAAAAAAAAAACAAATAGGAATTAGGTCATTATAGGCTTGTACAATGAATTGACTTTGGGTTTATTTTTCAATTATGATTCAGCTTGATTTTGATAGCGATTTAAAGATTTTCAAAGACTGTATTGTCTTATCCATTCGCATTGTTGGTAGTACAAGAAAAGTTCTAGAAATCATGACCAAAATCGAGTAACTTATTAAGGTCTTTTTGTGGTCAGTTAATAACAGCAATTAAAATAATTATGCTATTTTTGTGTATATACAATAGTATACATATACATTATACTATAAGCATTAGTATGTCTGCCATTTTGTGCATTCGGCTTTTAAACACACAACTATCATTATGAAAATCCATAATTTGCATGGCTGGCAATTTGGAGCCACTTGTGGTAATTTATTTGCCAACTAATTTTCATTTTCACACAGATACATTTGGCACGAATACAAATGCATATATGCCTCCTAGCCTAATCAAATAATAACCACAAATATTTTGGTAAGGCTACTGTATTCAGCTGCACAAGTCGAATGATTGTGTTAATGATGAGCATAAAGATGATAATGATATTGCCGATGATATTATGCCATATATGAAAACAAGCACATTGATAAATCTCAAAGTTTTATTTGCATTTTTGTTATTTGGAAAATAACAGACTGAAATGTCCATTTAAATTACAAGCATAATTAGTCATTTATTTATTACGCAAAACAAACTGTTCATTTTATGCATCTATCTTTGGAATACTCTGTACAATCGGTACGTGTTTATATACTACATCAAAATGTATGAGGGACGGCAAAGACAATCGATTGGCAACCACCAATCCAACTCAATGCTCCACTAAACATAGAAATATTTTTGATTTTTAAGAATGCCACCCAAAAGTATATCGGAACATTTTTCATCATTCGTAGCAAATTAAAGCTTAATACGAATAAGGCATCATCATCATCAATTGGCCATTACAACCGTGGGTCGGTCTTGGCCGCATCCAGAAGCCTTCGCCAGTCGTTTCTGCTTTGCGCGCACTGAGGCCAGTTGGAAATATCAAGCCTAGCCAGGTCAATAGAAACCTGATCTTTCCATCTCAGAGGAGGTCTCCCTCTTCCGCGCCTACCACCAGTGGGCACCGATTCGAAGGATTTTTTCGCTGGAGCATCATCATCCATTCTCGCCACATGACCTAGCCAACGCAGTCGCTGCAACTTAATGCGCTTGACTATGTCTATGTCGCGGTATAGCTCATACAGCTCGTCGTTCCATCGTAAACGGTACTCACCATCAACGCGAGAGGGACCAAAGATCTTACGTAAAATTTTTCTCTCGAAAACTCCTAAGACTCGCTCATCATTGCTCGTCATCGTCCATGATTCTGCGCCATACATATGGACGGGTATTATGAGCGTTTTATAAAGAGTTGTTTTCGTCCTGCAGGAGAGGGCTCGACTTCTCAATTGCCTACTTACCCAAAATAGCACCTGTTGGCAAGAGTAATTCCACGCTTGATCTCAAGGCTGACGTTGTTTTTGGTGTTTATGCTGGCTCCTAGGTAGACAAAATCCTGTACTACTTCGAAAGTGTAGCTATCGACAGTTACATGTTGCCCAAGACGCTGAGAGGGCTTATGTGTCGACAAGAGGTATTTTGTTTTGTCCTCGTTCACCGCAAGACCCACTCGCCTTGCTTCTTCATTAAGCTTGGAAAATGCAGCACATACGGCGCGGTTGTTGCGACCAATGATGTCGATATCATCGGCATACGCCAGTAGCATGACACTCTTTTGCCCCAATATCGTGCCAGTGCGATGGATTTCTGCTGCACGTATAATTTTTTCCAGCATAATGTTGAAGAAATCGCAAGATAGAATGTCACCTTGTCTGAAACCTCTTTTGGTATCAAAAGGCTAGGAGAGGTCCTTTCCAATTCGCACCGAGCTGGAAGTGGTTTGTAGCGGAATAAGGCATAGGGTACATTATAGTCGATATGTCTCGACTGTAACCGGCCCATTTGTTTACTATCTAAAATACATGCTGCCAACTTATTGTGAAGTTTCGAAATGCTTTTCAAGCCACAAATCATACAGAAAATAATTTTGATTGTGTTCGTGGTATACTATTAGCTTAAAATACTATTATAATATTATATTAAAATGCATATCTCTTTGAGAGCATACCATAAATACAACGACAATTAAACAACAAAGCACAATTCTTAAGGAATCAACTACCACATCCTATATTCTGCAACTCTAAGCATTATTATTTATTAAATTATTAAAATGAATTATAAAAGTTTGAAATAGATTTGCATCTTTTTTCAGAAATAAGTTAGTTATGATCATTAAACCCATATGCCAAGTATAAATTTTCTCTACATTTTTTTTTAACTTTCGCAATTACAATATTTGTCTGAAAGTTTATTTGGAAAATTGCACTTTTGGTCTTCCATATCTAGCTATTCATACCAAAGACCTGCATCGTTAGGTCAGTCATGTTTGCTTGTTTAAGAATGCGCTCTCGACATGTATGAGTTGCTATGTGTATTCGAGTTCGATCAGATATGAGACGCAACATTTTATGTTTCATTTCAGGCAGCTGGTATGATTGCTCTTGCAGTTGTGTGATTTGATTGCGACTGAGTCGGATTGACGAAATAACAAATGAATAATAATAATAAAAGAAATATAATATATATAGTATATATTTCAGGCTGAATTGCAAGTGAAGTTGCTGCAACAACTATAATATTCAATTTAAGAAAATACAAATGCATTGAAGTTAAAGCAAATTTCGTTGAAGACTGATTGGACTCTTATTTCGAGCTATAAAATACTATAACAAAAACTAAAAAAGCTTGGCATCAAAATTGAAGTTAAAATACATTAGTATAAATTGTATATTAATTTTAACTTTAAATTTATGTCGCCAGTTTCTTGTTGTTATTGCGTGAATTTGCATATCAAGCAATTCCTTGCTGTATCTTTCCACTTCCTCATCAGGTGTTTTAAAAATTGTTTAAATACTATTATGGCTTTTAAAATAGTTAAAAGTGTTGTTTGGTGGTACCATCAGATATTAAATGCATAAATATACCTAATGGTTAGTAGGAGTTAATAATTAATTTTCCCGTCTCAAGGTGGTTCTTGCCAACGAGTATTGTCGGAACTGCCTTGCCCATCAACACTCTGGGCGAACTTGCAGGAGCAGAGACCAATGCCACACTTGTGGTATAGCTCATCACACGCTACTTCACGTAAGCACTCCCAAGGGTCCTCGTCCACTCACACGCTTAATCCGAGAGGTTTAAAAAATCAGGCCATGCTCAGCGAGAAATGTTGACCACCATCTTTGCACCAGGACTCCATCCCGAGCCAGCGATGAGACAGCCAAAGAAGAAATGCTACAACCAGGTGCTGCCTGGCGATCCCTTGAACGGCGAAAATGCATCACGCGCACTTACTCCAATGCTCCTCGTCACCGCGTTACGCAGTCCACAGCTAGCACTCGGCTTGGCCCACGTCCTCCAACTACAGCTCTCATTGCAACACTACGTTGCAAGGGGGGCAGTATGTTCATGCCAAAAAGGCCTGAGTGGGTTAAGCCTAGCTCCGTGCTTAGCTTTGCTCAAAGAGCGTAAGCTGCGCTCACTTAGGTGAAAAGCTTCTCAAGAAGTGATCCCGACCCCGCTCATCTTATGCTGCGCCTATGCTATGCTAAGCAGAGCGCAGTACAATGAGTTCTCCCACAACAATTAACGTAAGCAGACCCGCTGCACGCGTACATTCGACTTGCATTTCAAACAAATTTTTTCAGCCTATTTATACTGTCGCTAAAGCTACGGCTAAGATGAAGTAATCAAATACAAGCATCCTAAACATCACATCAAAACAACTCTTTTCTTTGGGGAACAATACGGAGGGAAAATCAACAATCAGAAGCCACCCACCTTTACAGTAGGGTTGACCAGACTGCCAACCGATCAAACAATCGGGGTTCCAAACGAAACTGGTGCACAACCGCGACTAGCCGTATATGACTGCATACCGCAACATGACTGATTGTCTACAGCCTGATCTCAACCAATAAGTACGTTCAGACCGCTGACTCAAATCACTGTATCACACATACTGATACATACGGCTGGGTAGGCTAGATATACGCAATATACAGAGTATATTATTTCATTTATATTAAAGCTACAAACAAGCAGACACTGTTTGATGGTACACAGGCAAAAAAAGTGTCTCACGTCTTATTTTTGTTGCATGAACGCATATGCCTTGGACTCCAGCACGTCCTAGAAAATAATCGAAATGCTGCCGAAAATTTTTAAAGTGATTTAATTTCAAGTTGACTGACGTGTCGACAAATTCAAGCTACACTCATTGCATATTTTATGGGGGAGTGTATGTAAAACCGAAAAAGTTTGGTAACTGAAATTGCAGTTTTTGCTGTTTTGTTGTGGTCAGCTGGAGGCTTGGAGGTTGCCGAGAGTCGTTTATGGTGAAATAGTGCCCGACATACACACTACACATACCATACTATACATAGTATGTTTAAGTATTTCAGATTTAGTATATATGTATATAGTTGAGTAACAACTTAACAATATAAGAGCTAAAAGCTCTAGCTAACAGCTTAAAAATGTTTGCATTAAAAAAGTTTTTCCATAAAATACAATATACAATCCCTAGAGAAAGGAGTAAAGTGATAATTTGTATAAATTATTTTATGGAACACATACGTTACTTATACACGTAGACACATATTAGTCCTTTAAAGACAAATTTAAATAGAAAACAAACAATAGTTATTTTTTGGTCTATTGTCAATACAATTTTTTAATAAACGTATTTGCAATTTCTTAAATGTTTCCAGATACTATCGCCAATGAGTTTAAAGTCGGTCATTCTCTTTTATGGCAAATAGTCAAATGGTTGCTGCGAATGAGCACAGCAATTTAGATATTGACTAAGATTAAGTATTCCAAATAAAATACAACTGTCAAGAAGAGTGACCAATTGCTTTTAGTTGCAACTTGGAGCATGCGGAATAACCGCACGAAAAAACCAAAACAAAAAAATATTACCCAAACACACAATAAGTTCATTGTTAAAGTCAAAGGTTTAGTTTTTGATCGGAAAATATGTTTTACCAAGTAAGAGCAGCAACTCCTTCAGGCAGTTTTTAATGCAATTTGGCGCGAGAATCGTCTTCCTGCGGATTGGCTGGAAGGCACCATGGTGAAGACACCGAAAAAGGGCGACCTATCACTATGCAGGAACTACAGAGGCATTATGCTGTTGTCCATACCTTCCAAAGTTCTCACTACCGTTCTGCTAAAGCGTATAAATGCTTCACTAGACAATGCCATCCGAAAACAACAGGCAGGCTTCAGAACAAACCGCTCTTGCATAGACCAGATCAGCACACTCCGAATATTAATAGAGCAAGTCAACGAATGGCAGTCATTTCTCCAGCTGACATTCATCGATTTCCGCACAGCCTTCGACAGTGTGCATCGCTCATCCATCTGAAATGCGTTGTATAAAGCTAGAATTCCCCTGAGCCTAATCAATTTAATAAAGGCACATTATGAGGGTTTCAAATGCAGGGTTCTACACAACGGAAGCTTATCTGCAGCTTTTCCAACGAACTCTGGAGTCCGTCAGGGCTGCCTTCTGTCACCGGTTCTATTCCTAATCGTCATCGACAAAATCCTGCGCAATACACTAGATGGAAAAAACAGAGGCATTCCCTGGACGTTTACAGAGCAGCTTGAAGACTTAGAGTACGCCGATGACGTCTGTTTCCTTTCTGTTCGACATAATGATATGCAAGCTAAACTGGAGGATCTAGTCGAAGAAGCTGGTAAGCACGGTCTCGAGGTAAATGTGGAAAACACAAAGGCATTGAAAGTGAACGCCAACAGCGATGACGACTTTTTAGTTCGTAATGAGCGCATTGAACTTGTGGACTCTTTCTCCTACCTTGGCAGTGTCATAGCCGCAGACGGGGTCGCAAAGGCAGACATAGAAGCCAGAGTTGCTAAAGCCACAGCTGCTTTCGCGCAACTCCGAAAGATCTGGAATTACAATTTTCTATCAACAAACACGAAAATCCAGATATACAAATCTTATGTGCTATCCATTCTACTTTATGGGAGTGAGTCTTGGCTAACAACAGAAGCTATTCTTAGCAAGATACAGGCCTTTGTTGGAAGAGGTATCCGGCGCATTCTGAAAATCTGGCGGCCAAACACAATCAGCAACTTTGAGCTGATGCAGCGATGCAATATGAAGCCGATATCCTACATAATTACCAGTCGCAAATGGGGATGGATTGGGCATACTTTGCAAAAGCCACCACATGAAGTTTGTCGTGAGGCCCTTGATTGGAACCCGCAGGGCAACCGAAGAAGACGAAGACCCATAACAACATGGCGCCGAACTGTTTTGAAAGAAGCTGAAGAATCAGGTCGTTCCTGGAGGGAAGTGAAGCAATTGGCACAAAACCGTATACGATTTAGATGTTTTACAGAGGCCCTATGCTCCTCAAGGAGTTAAAGGAATAAAAGAAGAGTAAGAGCAGCAGATAGAAAGCTATTCATAAAAACCAATCCGACTCAGATATCGATAAAGTCGTGACCGTCTCCCCGTTGGTCAGTAGGAACATCTTAATCTTGAAGCCTACTAAAAATGAAACATCATATAACTTAAGGATGCACATTACCCACATACAGGTCTAGGAATAAAACGTTGAACTATTTTAAAGCTTCATTTTAAACCAGTGGTCGGCACGGCGCTATCTCGCGTGTATAGGGATTAGTGGCGGCAGCGACGTCGACACACATACAGGTCACGTACACGGAGCGTGCATTTGTGTGCGTAGCAACAGACACGAGGCCGCAATGCCGATGCTTGTGTTGACGCTCACACAAACGTAAGCTGAAATGTGAGTGTATTTTTTGCCGACCACTGTTTTAAACTGAAAGGTAATTTTAAGCAACCTATGAAGAAATAGTTAGATATTTTTTTTACTAAAATTTAGTAACTAAGTACTTTATCTCTCAATCAAAGCAATCGTTAAAGGAATAATTAATTTTTAATAATCCATAATATAATTCTAAATTTATTTAAAAAATTGTGATATTTTAATAAATTCGTAATTTTGAAAGAAACACTTTTAAATATTGCATAAATTTAAAAGAAGTACATTTGGAGTAAACATTATATAGGCATTCTGAAATATTTCACAAAAATATTTCAAAAAACTATTTCTCGAGGTATTACTTATTATTATTATAAGTCTTTTGAAGACGACAAGCTTCGTTGTAGTAAAGCGGTACTATCTAAAACACTTGGTTCAAACATTTTAAAAGCACTTCTGACTTAATTTTTAAACTATGTTTTTTTAAATAACTTATATCAAATATTAGGCGGCCTCGATAGCCTAGCGGCAGTGCACTAGACTATCATCCCAGAGGTTGTGGGTTCGAATCCCAAGTAAAGCCATGGTCCTGCACTTTCCACTTTTCCTATTCCCCAAATTTTTCCTGTCTTTTCTATATCCTTGTCACTTACTCCCATTATCGGTATCACAATGGGCCTATTCTTGGCCTAAGTGAGTTGGGACGATAAGTTCCAACTGCCGCCCTAACCTACCTACCTATATCAAATATTAGTGCTTCGGCATTATTTCTTTAAAAGCACATTCAAAAACAATTTATTATTACGCATTTATATGTTAATATATTATACAATAATCTATTGAGTTATTAAATCTAAACTTTTCAAATGGTCAAAACATAACCAATTTCTGCCTCATTAGGAATTTGCTATAATTTGATCATATAAATGTTGGGATAAGTATTGAAAAAATAATAATAATATATATTACCAAAATTCATGTGAATATAAACATTTGTTGTATATGTTTGTGTAACAAATTTAAATATCTTTGTATGAATGTGTGTGTGTGTGTGGCAAACCAAATTGTTTTTAGAAATACAAAATGAGTTTCTGACAAATGTCCAACAATTGTAGAACGGCATAATGGTTCCACATGATGGCCCCTAAACCCTTTTGCACCTTCAATTTCAACAGATTACCCTGATGCCACTACCCTTACCACAGACCTTACCACAACTGCATTTCGACAATTTCCAACACTGTCGAAAATTGCCAAAGAAATAAAAGCAAAAATGTTTTTGCCTATGTGAGTATAGGTTGAAATTGCGGTTTCCCGGTTTGTGGCACTCTCACACATAGCATCCCTCCCAACAATGTAGAGGGGGCTACAAAAAATTATTATCGAACTTTGAAACATTTGCTAATGTGCCCCAATGTGTATTTGTTTAAGTATTTGTGCGTACCGGCATTGCTCTTAAAAGCATATCCACATGTATTCGGCCACCCTAAACATAGTGAAAAGTTCATAGAGCTTGGCCCGAAATTTGCCTTTACTAATCGTATCATCTGATTCTGGCTGTTTTTTTAAGATATTACGATAACGAGGAACTCTGCTGTTATATCGAGAGTCTGAACTTTGAGCACGGTAAAAAAAAAAAAGTTGGAAAAATACAAATAAGGATTTACATTAGAAGAAACTTCGAAGGTGCATAAATTTAAAGAGTTTATAATGATCAATATTGTAGTAACGTTGCCCAAAACAAGATATTAAAATATGGCGTACTTTGAGATCTTTTGAAAAGCCGATTTTTGTAATCTTTGACCTTAAATGTCCTAAGAAACGGTCTAACTTTACTGTTAAGATCAACTTGCATACCATGTTCGAAGTAATTAACTTACTTTTTAAAAATATATATCTATTTGATCTGACAGCAATATAATAACATAAGTCAAAATCTCCTAAAACCCTTCGAGTTTTAGCTGGAAACGAACGTTTGTGGGCTGAAATGGCTCACCGCTCTTTTCAACAAAATGCAAAGTGGGAGCCCAATGCCAGATGCGTTCAGGAAAAGCTATCTACTCCCGTTCTACAAAAATAAAGGGGATTCCCGTAAGCTGACCAACTACCGTGCAATAAAACTCACATCACACACCTTAAAAATTTACGAGCGAATGGTAAACAACCGACTAAAAAACATTATAAGGTTGCAAGACAATCAATGTGGCTTTGTGGATGGTAAATCAACAATTGATGCTATTCAGTGTCTTCGATTACTGATGGAAAAACACCAGGACGCCCGAAAAGACCTGTTCCTTGTGTTCATCGACTTGGAGAAAGCCTTCGACAGAGTCCCTCGTGAATTGATTTGGTTGGCCTTGAGAGCACATGATGTACCAGAAGTTTACGTCCGCATGATTATGGACATGTATGATGACGCCAGGACTAAAGTCAGATGCACAGCTGGTGAGTCGGACGAATTCAGTGTTAAGTTGGGAGTCCACCAAGGCAGTGTGTTAAGTACTATGCTGTTTAATATCATCATGTCCTACTTGTTAAAACAATTCGGCGACGAAACCGAAATATCCCTCCTTTTCGCAGATGACATAATTCTGGGTAGCACCAATATCGTAGCCCTGCAAAATGCTGTATCAACATGGGATAAGATATTGACGGATCATGGACTGAAAATAAGCGTAAAAAAGACAGAATTGCTCCCCTGTCTATTTTCAGATCCAGAATGACCAAATCCGCTTATCTATATAGGCGGGGAAAAATTGATTATAGGCAGCAAATTTAAGTACCTAGGCTCAGTTGTAAATAGCGAAGCTACATGCGATGATGACATCAAACATCGAACCAGTGTTGGGTGGATGAAGTGGCGAGAAAACTCTAGCGTTTTCTGCGACAAGAAAATGCCACGGAAATCGAAAGGCAAGCTGTACGCGACAGTCGTTAGACCCGCACTCTTGTATGCGTCCGAATGTTGGACGATGTACAAAACGTACGAGAGTAAATTATCTGCGACTGAGATGAAAATGCTAAGGATGACGGCGAGTGTGACCAAGCTTGATCACATTAAGAGCAAACACATCCGAGGCAGCCTGTTTGTTGAAAAGCCCATCACTGAGACGCTCAAAGTAGGTCAGATGCGTTGGTATTGCCATGTTCAAAGGCGACCGCCGGAGAAGCCCGCTAAGAAGGCAATACTTAACGTAGTTCCAGGTAACGGCCGTAGGGCAGGCAGACCGAAAAATACGTGGATCGGTCAAATTCAAAAACATCAGCAACGAATGGGTCTCAGCGATGACATGATCCAGGATCGGAATGCCTGCAGACGAATGCTGCGACCGCATACCCACACCTCAGGTGGAGCATAAGCGAGTCCGAAAAGGGGTAAACAAGGGTTTGGAAGAAGATTAAAATCTGCCAAAACAACATATTTGTACGGACATCTGGCTTCTCCTTCTCCTAGTAATAATACGAATTTTTCTTCTAGATAGAGTAAAAAAAATGACGAACATATTGAATAAATTGTTTTTTTCTGCGAGTAGAGCATTTAATATTCGGTACGCGGATTTTCGAATTTCTCTACATGTGCGTTCATTGTTCATTGCCGCCATTGTTGTTGAAGGCCTGTTCTCTCTTGTGTAATAATAACATAGCTCTAAATGTATTTGTATTTTCTTGTTGTTTTTGTTGGTTGCTATTTTCTATTTACTATTTGGTTTTTATTTTGTTTTTGCGTTTTTGTGTTTTTGTGAAACTGGCCAGCTGCAATTTGGCCAAAAAGAAAACTCATTTTATGACCATTTTTCTCTGGCTTTAGTTTTACGTATAGTTTATTTTAGTTTGTTTTAATTTTTGGTTTTCATTTTCATTTATTTTTATAGTTTTTGTTGCATGTTTTTCGAGCTTCGCTTTACTTTTGTTGATGCAATAAGTGGCATGCCATTTAATAGACCGCAATTTTATTAGTTGCTCTCTTGTTGTTTTTTTTTGTTATTATTGCCATCATTTGCCATTTGCAGAGTTTTCAGCTGTTGTTATTTTTGTTTTTTTTTTTCATTTTGTGGCACAAAAAACCCAAACGAGGTTAGCCGGCTTTGTTGCATGCAACTAACAACGGCCAAATTTGACTTGAGGTAAATCAGAGGCTAAAGTAAATAAAAAATAAATTTTATTTAAAAATAAAAACAAAAACATATGCACAAAAATATGCAGCCAAATATAATGCCAGCAATAAATATTTATGCATCTGCCTTTCCAAATATAATGAAAATAAAAACTTAAATCGACCTAGACTCCAACCAAAAAAAAAATATATATATTAGCTGCTATAAAAAATAAGCTAGAAAGCAGAATTCACTAACTAAATTTCTAAGAGTTTATGTTTAATACAAATATTATAGCTTAAAATTTAAACAAAAAGTTATTTTCTAATCGTGCTAAATCGCACGAAATCGTGTAAAAATAAAATCAATTTGTTTTTATGTATTAAATTTAAACTGTGTAAAAAAGACCACAGTTTCGGACAAATTTCATTATATTTATATTAATTGACGGGCATGTCCCCCCAAGTGGTTCGATGGCTATACACCGCCATAGTGAGACCCATAATGCTGTACGGGGTTTCTACCTGGTGGCCAGCCCTTACCATAAAATCAAAGCTTAAAGCACTAAATAAGGTGCAAAGAATGGCACAACTATGTCTCACAGGTGCCCTTAGAACTACTTCAAGTGAGGCACTAAATGCCATCACCGATATCTCTCCAATCCTTCTAGTGGCAAAAGAATCAGCTACCTCAACAGCGAGACGCCTAAAGGATGCTCAAAGCTGGGCAGTCTTACGTTATGGGCACTCGTCCATTCTTGTAGAAGACACTATTGTGTCAGCTACCGATTACTGTATCCCTAAGGAACACACCTCAACTCTTTTTACTACCATAATACCTTCAAGGGAATCGTGGATAGGAAATCAGCCGGGTCAAAAAGACTCCATTAGTTTCTTCACGGACGGCTCCAAACTCAACAATCAAGTCGGGGGAGGGGTTTTCTCGGAAAAACTAAATATCAGGCAGTCCTTCCGGCTCCCGGATCACTGTAGTGTTTTCCAGGCAGAAGTCCTTGCTATCAACGAGGCTTTAATCTGCTTACGCAACGCCAGCCCAGACAACAGGGTAATAAACATTTACTCAGATAGTCAGGCAGCTATTAAGTCACTTCGTTCGTTATCCTCAAATGCGACGACAGTCAACAACTGCCGCAAATCTCTTCAAGAGATGGCACAGCAGTTTGTTATTAGCCTTATCTGGGTGCCGGGGCACCAAGATATCAAAGGCAATGAAATAGCAGACGAACTGGCCAGAAACGGCACGACCACTACCCTCCTTCCTGATAAGGAGGATATACGTATGCCGATGGCTACTTTTAAGCTACATACTAGGGAAAAGTATAGCCTTCTTGCTCAAAGTATGTGGAACAACACACCTCACTGTAGGATCACCCGCCAAATACGGCCAACTTTTGACGCAAAACGCTCCAGGAAACTTTGCAGTCTTAACCGTTCACAGTGTTCGGCAGTCGTTAGAGCGATTACTGGGCACTGGCTCGTTGGAGCACACGCTGCAAGACTTAATGTTCCTTTAAATGACTTTTGCAGAAGCTGCAGAGACGAGGAAGAGATTGAAACAGTAGAGCACTTCTTCTGCTCCTGCGAAGCTCTCAGCAGACGCAGGAAAAAGCACCTGGGTTACTATTTTTTTCAGAACCTAGCAGGGCTGGAGTTTCTTTGTCCGAGAAAGATTGCAAGCTACATTGCTGCAACAGGATGGGACCCCTTTTAAGCATACCATATAGGAGAAGGGTAAAAATGCTACGGGAATCATAGAGATTCGTGCGGTGTCACAACGGGCCAGCCCAGGCCTAAGTGTGCTGGTAACCTATATTAATTGACATGACCAAACAGGTTTAAGTTTACATGAAAATACTTGTATCAAATAAATGAAATGAAAACCGAGGCAATCATCGAAACAACTTTAAATATTTACAATTTAATTAGCTGATATTAAAAAAATAAAAAAAAGCGCTTCAGAGTGTTATAAAATGTTCAATGCATTTAAATTGTAAATATGCGCGTACATACACAAAATAAATTTGAAGAGTTATATTTGAGCCAAATACAACTGTGCGTATGCGCAATGTTGACAAAATCCATAAATGATAATTTCATCAGTTTCATTCACGCATTTCAGCTCAAAGCACAGCAAAAAATTATATAATAATAATAATAAAAAAAAGAAATAAGAATATTTGATTTTGTAGCGTTAAAGTGTGCATACTCTTTCGGTTATCTTCAAGCAGAGAAATATTTAATATCAAGAAACAAATTTAAAAGAGGCAAAAATATATGTTTAAACAAATGACTAAAGCCAACTTTTTTATAAAAGCAATAGAAAGCCGCTAATAGGGCCAGAATTGTTTGTAAAATCTCAAGCCAAGTGTGGTTAAAAAAGTCTTCATCGATAAATTTTCTACTTTAAATATATCGCTCATTTAAGAGCTTTATTATAATATAGTGCAACTAAAGCTGATTCGCCTTTGTAGGATGACGTTGAGCAGCACCAACAGCTCCGTCAAGGTAGAAACGAACCTCTCCGAACCTTTTAATACCGTGCGAGGTTTCAGACAAGGCGACCCTCTATCGTGCGACCTCTTCAATCTTGTGATGGAAGGGGTGCTGCGAAGGGCCGGTGTACATCGTAATGGCACTATTTTCTACAAAAGTGTCCAGCTCCTTGCATACGCTGATGATATTGATATTGTTGGACGTTGCAAGCGAGATGTCGCTGCTGCATTTGCAGCAATCGAAAAGTAGTCAGCAAAAGTGGGTTTGGCGGTGAATGAGGGCAAGACGAAGTATATGCTGGTTATGCACAGGGATACGCGGCGTCTAGGATCCCACGTTGTAGCGGACCAATATACTTTTGAAGTTGTCAAGGAATTCATATACCTTGGCACCGCCATCAACATCGAAAATGATATTGGCCTGGATATTAAGCGAAGGATCACACTTGCCAATAGGTGTTACTTTGGGCTCAGTAAGCAAATGTGTAGCAGCGCCCTCTCTCGACAGACAAAACTTACACTCTACAAGACACTCATCTTACCCGTGCTTCTTTACGGCGCAGAAGCTTGGGTTGTGTCGCAGACGGATGCAGCAGCGCTTGGAGTGTTCGAGAGAAAAATTTTTCGCAAAATCTTCGGTCCCGTCCGTATTGGGAGCGACTATCGCATAAGAATGAACCACGAACTGTATGAGCTCTACGGCGACATCGATGTCGTCCAGCGCATAACAATACAACGTTTGCGCTGGCTCGGCCATGTCGTTCGTATGGACGAAGAAGCAGCGAAAAAGGTGTTCGAAACGAGAGTCAACGATGGACGACGAAGAGGGAGACCGCGTCTTCGATGAAAGGACCAAGTGGAGGAGAACCTGTCTATACTTGGTGTTATAAATTGTAGAAGACGCGCTAGAAGCAGAAGCTCCTGGCGAGAGCTCTTGAGGTCGGCTGTAACCCGGTAACGAGCTGTGAAGGCCACCTAAGTAAGTAAGTAAGTGCAACTAAATTAGCTATAACAAAAACACATAAGAGCTGAAAGGTATAGAACTAGTATCTTAAATATTTTAAACATAACGCCAACTATAGGCAACCTAAAAGTACACTTAACTCTCATACCCATTTATTTAAATTTTTGCTTCCACTGCTTGGTGAAACAAAACTTAAGTAAGACAAGGCGACTTAAAAAGTCCCAAGACTCACAAAGTTTTGCATAGCAAAATAAACTTTAAATTTTATTTTATTTATATGTTGGATGTAACAAAATTAATCAACCAATTGTGTTAGACATACTTGAAGATTTAAGCCTACAATAAAATGTAAAATCGAAACATCGATGTATAATATTATTATATCGATAAACATCGCACTGACGCATTAATAGCAGCGCTCGCAAATAACAGTTGACCGAAAACACCATGCACGCTTGCTCTCTCTCTCTCTCTCTGAGCAGAACACTTCGCTTCTCTTTATTTTGGTTTCAGTTGAGTCGCTGCAGTTCGGTCGTTCAAGCCTGAACAATTCAGTCCTGAATTCAGGCATGAAAAGGAAGCGAATGCTCATGGTTTTGTAAGAGAAACAAGGACAAATATAAAATTTCGCTTTCTATCTCTTTCTTTTGACAGACACCCTTCAGTTCGGTTCAGGCCTGAATTAGTCATAATATCATGCCTAAATTTTCAGTACCAGCCATGAATCTACGCATTCGTTTGTCACTAATTTAACACATGCATGTCCTAGGCGTTCAGGCCTGAACCTTAGCCGTAACAATCAGCTATGAATACAGTGCTGATTGACTTTGAAATGTCATGCCTGAAATCACAGGTGAAATTTTTTAAGAATTGGGCATGAATTCAGTGCGGATTTGTTTTTAAAAGTCAGGCAAAAGTCAAAGCAAAAAAGAATAAGCAAAGAGAAATAAGAAAAGTCAATTGTATTTTGTTACTTGACTTCACATTAGTATTGGTGTTTGCGTTTGTATGCGTAGCTATTTCTGACGTTTTCTTTATAACACAAAGAAAATTTGCTGTGAAAATTTTAATTTCTAGCTAAGTATTTATTAAATATTATTATTTAAAGTATTATTTTTCTTTATAAATCTTTATTGCCAGTGTGGAGCAAAAGACAGCTGCGTAAGTTTGGGCGTACTGGAAAAATAGAAGTTTAAAAAACGAATTTTTGACGAATTCGTAAACAAGATGCCTTTGTCATGGGCGCCAACAGGGACGACGTGCAAAAGAAGGTTGCCTTGAAAGAATTTCAGCAATTTTATGCCTCTTTACTTGGTAGGTCAAAAAATACTGGTGTTGTAATATATAATAAAAAATTTTAGATTTTAGAATCAATACCAGTTACAGTGGACTCTGGCCCAGCTGCGTAATGCAATGAAGTTCCACAAAAATCTCAATTTAAGGGTTGCACCCAAGCCACTGTAATTTATAATATTACATTAAAATTGATAATAAAATTTTGTTAAAAATTTATGAAAAATATTTGTTCCATTAATTACTCATCTATGATTTCAGACCTGACTTTTAAAAACGAATCAGCACTGAATTCATGCCCAATTCTTAAAAAATTTCACCTGTGATTTCAGGCATGACATTTCAATGTCAATCAGCACTGAATTCATAGCTGATTGTTACGGCTTAGGTTCAGGCCTGAACGCTTAGGACCTGCAAATGTTAAATTCAGTGACAAACGAATGCGTAGATGCATGGCTGGTACTGAAAATTTAGGCATGATTTCATGACTAATTCAGGCCTGAACCGAACTGAAGGGTATATACTAATTAGAAAAAAGTTCTCAAGACAGTAAAAATCACTAAGTAGGGATGTTTTATGTTTTATTTATAATACATTTATAAGCATTAGACATTTGAAAACGTCATCATTTTGCATACAATTTTTTTTTTTTTGCTAAAATCAAATCATAATAAATATAGCCTCGTTTCAGGGTATAAAAAAAACAGCAGCGCTAAACTCCAATATATTGCCAAATTGTGGCCACAAATGTGTATGATTATCTGTATATATGGGTTTAACCGAAAAGGGAGCGACAGTTTATGTGCGAGTACATGAAGTTGGCCAAGTTGAGACATATAAATTTTCATATATTAAACAAAATTATTGCTAAAGAAGTTTAACATCTGTTTTTATGTGTGTGCAACACAAGCTTTGCGCCTTAGTTAATGTAATGTATAATGCATGGGGTCATATATGGTGAGGGGGTGTGGTAGCAGAAGAGGAAGTTCGAGGGGAGGCGCTGCTGTTGACAGCACGCATGGCTGACTGCGCGTACCCCCCTCGCAATTTATTCAATTGCCTGTCGAGCGGCAAAAACCAAGAAGGTGGGAAAAAAGAGGCGCTTGTAGAAAAGACAAAAAGAGAGGCAGGCGAAAAATATGGCAAGTTACATAGCGGGCGCAGTTGACTATCAGATACCCTATACAGTCACATTATAAGGCAACATTCTAGAGGGCTTAGTTGTTTTTGGAATTAAACTTTTAAGAAATCTCGATTTGATTTTTACTTTGCACACACATTTAATTTGTCACAAGTTTTGGTCCAGGCCCCTACATTTGCTAGCCGAAATTTCATGTTCGAACTCAGTTATGATCGAGTCATGATCACCATATTTCAATATAAAGCGATCGGGCAAGAATTACTTGTTGCAACTAGCTTGATAACACTCTCCATGGTTCGATTATTCTTGTTAAAATGTTTGCTATCAATCGAAAGATTCTTTTTATTTTAACTTTAAAATTATATCAAATACAGCAAATTTAAAATTTTAGAGGGGATCTGCACATTCAAGGAGTCCGCAGCTCACGTTTAGCTTTCCTAGCTAAAAAATATTCATTTTTTATACAGACTGATTAAGGGACATATCTATTTCAATTTCATTTGTCCTCCTAATCATATTAGAAGTAGTATCTTTGGACGGTCTTCGTCGTCTCCTTCTCTATGGTACATACATTTTCACAAACATAATATACACGTTATCTTAAGATACAGTGTATAAAAAAAAGAATATAAACAAGTTTTACGATGTTGGGGAGTCCTGCGCTTCTGTTTCCATGTAAATTACAATTCATGTGGCTGTCAACAGCTTTTTTAGTGCCCAAGCAACACTCCCCCATACTCCTGGCCACATGCACCATGCCACAGCTTCCTATCCAATGCTGGACTTTGTTATGGTTGTCAACATGTGGCAAATTAGATAGCAGCATGCCACAGATGTTGTCCTTGTTGTTGCAATATATTTTCTATGCATTCGCGCAGCTCGTTTGACTGCCGCCTGGCCATGCGTCGTATGCTTGATTTTGATATCTAAACAAAGTTATTCCATGGCATATGTTGCTTGTTGCTTGTACATACATATGTAAACAAAATTCAAAGAGAGAAAGAGTTTTAGATTGTAGTACAAAATGCAATTATAAACAGAATTTCATTGCTTAAGATACCAACTGCTATATATTAAGATGTGTATATATCTACTGATTGAAATTAACTATCTGTCATAAAAAGACTACCTTAAAACAGTCCAAAGAGCAGTATGACCAGATTCTATGACCGCCTAAGTGTTACGTGCCCAGGCGATACCTTCTGAGAATTCATCTGCGAGTTTACTAAACCTACAGCAATTTCTGCTGACAATATCAAATTTGCTTCAGTCAGTACACTTAAAGGAGCTCTTAAACACTTGAGAGATTTCTTCAAAAGTATTTAAGTTATAGTCTATGGCCAGCCGGAAAAATTTTGTTTGCAGTTTTTCTCTAAATATACATTTGAATAAATTTAGTCACTGCCACAAATGCAAAGATAGTCTTACTTTTATTTGCTGGTATTTTGACATTTGATAGAAGAGCACTTTTTGTTGTCTAAGCAAAAAATTGCATATTTGTTTTATTTTTTATATTTGGATTTTTTTTTTTGATGCTGCCAAAAAGTTGTGACCCATTTTAAAACTTTTTGCAAGTGTCTATATATATACACATTGTACAAGTATGTCTCTGCTAGGCATGATTTACATGCCAAAACTTTTAATGGTAAAAATTCGTGCAGTAAACTAAGTCAAAGTCCAATTGAAGTGTCATTTTGCTATTTTTATTTTCATTGCCACGCCTAATGGCTCGATATGATGCCTAACATTCTGCAATAGTCCTCAGACTCCTTAGACTTCAGAACTGTTGTTGTGGTTGTGACTTAAGATTAACACATGGCCCAAAGCAATTGACCCATTTGATGAACCTGCAGTCAGGCACATTATCCAAACGATAGAACGTTGGCAGAGAAAATCATCTGACGACTGCCTCAATGCATTATTACTACATCAAGAGTTCATGGCTTGACTTTGGAGTCTTGGTGGCACCTTTCGTGCTGCTGCCATATAAATCATAAAAATGTAGACAGCAACGCCAACAACAACAACAACAACTTCCACATTACGTGTCACGCCACGTGAACCTCACACACACACAGAGCGATACGGTAATACAAATGTATGTAAGTAAGCCATTAGGCGGTTCCCCCAATTGTATGCTACACTTTTTTTTCATTTTTGCCTTTCGCTAATGCATACAGTAAAAGCACATTTTACTTTTGATTTTCTTTTATATACTGCCGTTTTTGAAGTTTTTTTCTTCTTCAACAATTTGTTTTATGCTTTTCTTTTATTCGGTTTTTCTGTTTATTCTCTGAAAAGTGAAAATTTTTTAAAATTATCAAGTCGTTTGTAATGCATAGACGAAACGTTAATATAGGGTTTTCCAACAAGAGGTGTTATTTTGAATCATCTGGTATTTCGGTAGCTGTCACTTTTGAAGCTTTAATTCTTTGACATTTGACAAGTAGAAACTACGCCATTACTAAAAATGGAACGATACACGCTTCAACAACGCATTGAAATTATTAAAATTCACTACGAAAATGGTGAAAATCTTCCATCGAAAAATCATCTTGACTGATGAGGCCCATTTCCACCTCGGTGGCTACGTCAACAAGCAAAATTGTCGCATCTGGGGCTCGGAAAACCCAAAGTTATTGTTAAGTAGCCTCTCCATTCTCAACGTGTGACTGCTGGTGCGGTTTATGGTCCGGCGGGGTCATTGGACCTTACTTTTTCGAAAATGAGGTTGGATCAACAGTTACGGTGAATGGATTGCGCTGTCGAGAGATGATTAATGATTTTTTATGGTCGGAGTTGGATGGTATTGATCTGGACAACGTTTACTTTCAACAAGACGGCGCTACGTGCCACACAAGCAACGAAACCATTGCTCTTTTACGCGAAATGTTTCCGGACCGTGTTATCTCTCGAAGAGATGATCACAATTGGCCACCGAGATCTTGTGATTTAACACCTTGCGACTTCTTCCTTTGGTGCCACGTGAAAGATAAGGTCTACGCCAACAGCCCAGCGTCGATTCAAGACCTCAAAGATAGAATTCGTGTGGCTATCGAGGACATAGGGCATATACTTTGCGATTTGGTTATGGAAAATTTCATGAAAAGGATATGGTCCTGTAAGCGTGGTCGTCGTGTCCATTTTGCTGATGTTGTTTTTCATTACAAACGGCATACCTTCCTCTTTATTATGAAATAAACATCCGATCATTTATCTCAAAAAATTACATTTTGCTTTGAATACCAAAATAACACCTCTTATTGGAAAACCCTTTAGTTCAGGTAGAAGATTCCATTTGATATAAATATATTGATAATAAATTGATGATGAAACTCCTGATTAGACCTGCTTCGATGTTATTAATTTGATTTTTTTGCTAAGCCTTTAAAAAAAAAAATATAATTTCCAAAGCTAAATAAAAAGATGGCATACGTTAAAGTCGGGCGCAGACGACTTTGGGATACCCTGTACCACCACATTGCAATTAAGTCCGAAATATTGCTTAAGACCTCCAAAAGATACGATATTTTCATAAACAAACAGAAATCAGTCGAATTTTGCACAAAAAAATATTTTTGACCGATCGGTCCTATGGGGACTATATGATTTAGTCAACCGATTTTGATCAAATTTAGTACACTGATTGGAAACTATAAAAAACTTCCGAGTGCCAAATTTGGTTCCGATATCTTCAAAACCAAACGAAACACAACGAATTTTGTAAAAAAAAAGCGTTTTTTTTACCGATCGTTCCTATGGCAGCTATATGATATAGTCAACCGATTTGGTACAGTACTGGGGGTCTCTAAAAAACTTCCGATTGCCAAATTTGGTTATGATATCTTCATAAACAAACGAATTATCCATCTAAAACTTTTGGTTTTTTTCGAGGTCGTCTGAAACACTTTTATGTGAGCTATTATATATAATGTAATCCCGATATCAAAAAAATAAAATAAACTTGTCTTGGATTAGTAAGGGATCTAATCTGAAAGTTTGGTTGCTCTATCTCTTACCATCTCTGAAATCTAGGCGTTCATACAGACAGACGGACAGACGGACATGGGTATACCGACTTCTCTAGTCACTCTGATCATACTTTAGGTAACTTTGGGGGATCTCCGACGTCTGCTTCTGTACGTTACATACATTTTCGGCTTGCACAAACACAATATACGCTTTGTACCATACGGTACAGGGTATAAAAATCGCGTATGATTGAAAAGATGAAGATTACTATGGATGAACTTCGAAAAAAAGTTTAATATTCATTTTTATAATGTTATTCTATATTGAAGCAAATGTTGAAAAAGATTTAAGAACTTTACAAGGTTTAGTCTTACAAAAAGCCTTTTATTTTTTTCATATTGATAAATATGATAGTTTTTACAGCCTACTATTAATTCTTAAAGGTAAGTTGTATTAATGTATAAAATTTGAACCGGATGGCTTTTCGAAAGGAGGTGTAAACCACTTCGGGAGAACAGGAGGACGCATCTCTTGGTAAAATTTCTAGTTTACTAGCTTTTCGTGTTTCAGGGCAGGCGATCAAAGGCGCAGGAAATGTATAAAATCTTGCAAGTCATATGACGGCCTGTCTGAACTACCAATGAAAATGGGAACTGAGGCAGATCCAGTAATAGTCGCATCTTTCAACTTCTCCAAAAGATGTTCTTAATGGAATGAAGCATGTTTTCTTAGAATAGAGTATTAAAAATTTGCTAGACACAAAATTTCGATTTTTTCTTCTGCTTTATCTTTCTCACACACGCACATATACATGCTATGAGTATGAGTACAGCAAATGGCAGCCATCTTTTTATATGCAATATTTGATTTGATTTCTACTCCGTCTGTTAAGTTTGTCTTAAATAACTTTTTAAATTATGTTTAATGGTAAATGGAAAAAAAGGCAAAAACACTAAAACACAAAAAAAAAATAATTTTTTTTTTTTTGAAATTTCGACGTATATGACAACGTTCTTTCTTGTCCTGTCTTTCAACGAAATGTCGCATCGTTTGATTTATTTGGCCTTATTGCATTTGTTGTTGTTGTAGTTAAGTTTTATGCTCGCACACACATGCAGTCACACACTGAGCCAAAAATGTCACTCAAACTATGCAACATGCAACGAAATTAGCTTCACGCAAAACTTCCAAAACTGTCAGAGAGTTTGGCAAGAAATGTGGGAAATGGGCGCTTGGGAAATGAACAAACTAACAGTTGCAAACTTTTTCGGTTAAAAAATTATTATTTATATTGCAACCAAGTGGAGAGCGGCGCAGGGAGAAGTAGCTCATATAAGCGTACTATGCGAGTAAGTATTTTAAGTACTCTTTGCTTTACTTAAACTTGCATTTTTATTACAAGTGGCAAGAAGGATACAATTATTTGAGTCAAGTCAGCACAGAGAGTACTCAAGGGTTAAACGTGTGCTAAATTACACAAGACAGAATTATTATGTGGCAAAAGTTTGCATGATTGCGGCAACATTAACTTTTCGCAATTTCATTGCTACCAAAATTATAAGTACATAAGTATTTTTATAGCCAAGCCAAAAGCAAGAAAACAAAGAAAAATATTAAGAACGAAAAAAGTACACCAAAAAATGGCAGCCAGGCAAAAAATTATTAAAAAGTTGCATATTTACGAGCGCCCCAGGCGCTGGACCAGAGCTCACATGACCAGCACGGACCCAAAAAGAGCCAAAACACTATATAGAGCCCCGCAACCGAAACTGGCCAAGCCATTGGTGACAAGCAGCTCAGTTTTCCTGGTACTGGTTGAGGCTTATTTAGTTTAAGACATGCACACACACACACACACACACACACAAAATGCTAACGATAAAGTTTGGCAGAAAAGTTGCCACAAAACTTCTCTCAGTTACCTCGGAAATATTTTTAGCCTGTTAGAACAGCGACGTTTTAATTTAATTTAGCAACCAACCAACTCCCTGCAGCTCCCGCACTCAACAACCAAAAAAAGAAAAACCGGAAGGAAAAAATAAAATAAGAAAGCGATAAAGTTTCTTTGTACGTTGGCGATTCTTGCTTCTGTTCCGGAAGCTTCTGGCTGTTGACAGCAAAAAGTTGTAGGTGTTGTTTAATTTTGATTGAGCCAAGGTTGCAAACTGTTAAATAATATTTGACAAAAGAAAAAAAATATATACTTACATACATGCAACAGCACAAAAAAAAAAGGTAATGTAGAAAGCATACGAAAAGTTTCTGGCAAGACTTTTCGACTTCTTGTGAACTTTTGAGGAAGGGCATCGACAAATACAAGAAACTTTACTCCGTTGCAGAAGCCATACGTCTTCTCTTCGTTCACCACAAATGGATCAATAGCAGTAATAGTATAAATGTTTTTTTAATTTTCCTAATCTAAATACTCTCTTGGCCGGAGAGAACTGGATTAAATGTATGTTAAATAGATAAGGAGACGCCTATATGGGATTGCCTGAATCTCTTTTTTTATGAACGCCATGAAGAGATCTAGGATGACCAAATCCGAAAAATTTGTTTTCTATAATATACATTTTTTGCCACTTCTCCTTCCAACCCCAAATACTTTTAATGTAGCAGTTGTAGTTATAGGTAAAAAAGAAAAAAATTCGAGAGACCAGAGTTCAAGTCGGACTCAAATCTCGTGTCTAATATTTTGGGGTTTACGATGTTTCCCATGTTTATACCCATGTCCGTCTGTCTGTCTGTCTGTCCGTATGAACGCCTAGATTTTAGAGATGATAAGAGCTAGAGCAACCAAAATTTCAGGTTAGATCCCTTATTATTCCATTGGAGACAAGTTTATATACCTCCCATAGGGGTGTTCAGAGGACCTCGAAAAAAATCAAAAATTTCAGATGAATAATTTGTTTGTTTATAAAGATATCGTAACCAAATTTGGCATTTGGAAGTTTTTTAGAGATCTTCAACACTGTACCATCGGTTGACTATATCATATAGCTCCCATAGGACCGACCAATCTGCCGAAAATGTTTTTTCAAAATAACATTCGAAGTATTTCGTTTGTTTATGAAAGTATCATAACCAAAGTTGGCCTTTAGCAGTATTTTAGAGCACCCAAGCACTTAACGAAATTTGATCAAAATCGGTTGCCTATATCATATAGCCCCTATTGAACCGATAAGCCCAAAAATCGATTTTTTATTAATACAAAATTTGGTATGTTTCGTTTGTTTACAAAGATATCGTAACCAAATTTGGCAAATAACTATCTTTCAGAGTTTTGAAGCAATATACCGGATTTAATTGCAATGTGGTGGTACATGGTATCCCAAAGTCGTCAGCGCACGACTTTAACGTACGCCATCTTTTCAAAATACCAAGTTGCCTTATAATATGGTGGCACACAGTATCTCAAAGTCGGTCGTGATCAACCTAAATGATTGCCATATTTTTTTTTTTTTTAATGAAAATACAATATTTATTGTTTATTAATTAGTATTTTGAAAACTTGAAATAGTTTTAACGCGGTCCTGTTTGCCCCGGAGGAGCAGATTTAGCAACGGTATTCTCTTTTCCAAACGCGAAAATCGCTATCCAGCTTCGATCAAGGCCAGCTTGAGTACTTGTTACTTGAAAAGAACGATAAACCAAAATATTCAAAGTCTAATTTCAGAATAATTTGTATTTTGTAAATGTTCCAGAACTTCTCTATAATAGATCTCTCATTCGAAATCGCGAGACTTGGACTGAAGGCAACCCCTGTGGTAACCTCCGGTGCCAACAATAGTTTACGGATGGTTTCAAGACGGAACAGCGTGTAGGAGTTGTCGGACCCAACACCAGAATCTCTATTGCAATGGGTATCTGGCCCAGTGTCTTTCAAGCAGAGATTCACGCCTTAGAGGTCTGCGCCCACAGTATCCTCCTTAAAGGTACTAGGGGTGCTAACATTTACATATTTACAGATAGCCAGGCCGCTATCAGCGCATTGTCTTCGTGGAGAATCTCCTCCAAGCTGGTAAGGGAATGCGTGAACAAAATCCAACTTCTGTCCTCCAATAACAGAGTCACGCTATGTTGGGTTCCTGGACATTCAGGAGTGGAAGGTAATTCGACAGCTGATGAGCTCGCAAGACTGGGTTCCTCTTCGCCCACCACTTGCCCCGCGCCCTTCTGTGGCATCAGTTGGTCAACAATGAAAAGTATGGTCAACAAATGGGCCTTAAGTGAACATAGGAGATATTGGTTCTCTTTACCAAGTTTAAGACAGGCAAAAGTGCTTGTCTCACACTCGGATGCAAACCGAACTATAGGTCTTGGTAGAGCGGACCTTAGGTTCCTGGTAGCCTACTTGTCTGTCCTACCATACTGTAAGTTATCACTTACAAAAAATGGGTCTATCGGACTCCTCAGAGTGCAGGCTTTGTTTTGAAGACGACGAGACGACCAAACACATCTTGTGTGACTGTCCAGCAATAGTGTGGGACAGAGTCACACATTTGGGAGCTGAACGGATCACCCCGTTTCAGCTACGCCGAATCCCAACGAAAGACTTACTGCTCTTCATAAGGAAGGCAGATGGTCTTTTGTCCTAAAAGAATGGGTTAGGTACAATAGATATTCAGGTCGCAGTGCCCACTCTCTCTTCTGAGAGAACCTAACTATTTAAAAAAAAAAAGTGTTCCAAATTATGCATTCTCTTAAATGTTCATCATGTATTTACCAGGCATTGCAGGCATTTTTAGTATAAGCTCTGTGTCAGTCTTTCCTCCCCTAGTCGAATTAACGGACTTGTCTATGCCAAAATTGAAGAATCTGTTTGAAATCTGCTTAACCCATTTAACAATTGTCATTGTATCAATCCATAAGCAAGTCTGAAACAATTGTTGTTACTTTTGTTGCCTTCCAGTAAGTGTTGGCAAAAATGTTGCCAAATTTGGCATTGATTGAAATTGACCAACAAGTTGTGGTTTGTGTAAACAGATACTAAGAGATACATGTGCATGTATAATACTTTTTGTATCTTGCGGATACAAACGAATTTTGCTTAAAGTTTATTTTCTGTTGTGACAAATTACACTGTGGACAAATCTCACACTTAACCATACTACACTCGGAAAATGCATTGGTTTATTACAAACATACTTTTTCTTATCGGAAAAGATGAGAATGGAAAACGAACAAAAAGTATGGGAAACGAGCAATATACAATGTAGCCATAGATACTACAAACTTTTGCATTTTTAAACAAAAAATCAGCTGACGACATTTTCCTGGAACACACCTCCAATCCACAACATATGAATCCGAATTTTTACTAAGGGTATCCCATATTCGTCAGTGGGATACCATCTCGACTGATATGAGTGCATGAGTACTTGAGTGCGTCAGATAGGGCTGGTGTATTCAACAGCAAAGTTTCTGCAATTTAAATTGACACCACTTGTTGTTGCTGTGGTTGTTTTTGCTTTGGTTGTTATCAACACTGGGCATCAATTTTCAAAAAAGGACAAGCACGTAGCATTGTCAAACACTGACAACAAGAAAATTAAAAGCAAGTTGCAACCAAAAAAAACAGGAACAATATTTGATGATGCAACAACAAATGTGCTGCAGAATGCCGTGAGAGAGTAATAATTACTAAGGCGTATCCAAGAGGGGTTATTATACAATTTTTGAAAACTCGCACTCTTGTGCTTTTATTTGATTTTTAGACCCAAAAGCCAATTTAGTTCTTCATGCGAACAAATACGTGAGTGCACACGTGAGTGCTGTCGTTCACGCATATTTATTGCATATTTTCGCTCGAATTCATTAAAACAACTGAAAAGAGATACACTTTAATGCAGCTTATTGAAAATAAAATGCTTGAAACTGATGACTGCATTATAATCAGTATCTTCTTAATCTAAATTGCATAATTTATTATCGCCGATTAATGGATTTTCGTATTGTTTTTGTATCTTTTCTTAAAACTTCCAATCGTGCATTTTTTGCTTACTTTAATACTTTACTCTGATCTTATGATCAATTCATTTTTTCAATTATCTATCAAAAAAAAGCAAGATCTGGTCAACTACTAAATTTAGAGTTCAGCTTGTATGTGAATTATTTTATCTATCCACCATAGCAGTGCATCAAACAAGATCCATGTGGCACAGAATATCATGTACTATTCAAATGCTTAAAAGAAATCCCCATACACTTTAACTTATCCATAGAAAACTTGGCCAATATATTTACTTCTAAGTCCTTACTTTCTACACAATTCGACAGAGCAGCCAAAACCTCTTAAAAACAATTCACTTATTTCGAAGCCGAAAAGCTTCGTAATTTTTCTTTTCAATGTTACATATCCAATTATATATGAAATATGCTTCACATGCGGAATTACATGGTGGTGGCATAAAAAAAATAACACTGCGCAGGGCCACAAACAAAAGGCGACCATATAATGAATTGGGGCATGGCAAGTGGCAAGTGACGACTAACGAAGGCGATGACTGCCAACTGCAGCGGCAAACGGCGACTTTATGCACCAAAAACGCCAAAAGAGCAAAAGCAGCAACAAAAAAATACAACAAAATCTCAAAAAATACCACTCGAAAAAACTAGTCGCAACATCCCGACTAAAATACACTGTACTAGGCATTAAAAATAAAAAATACTCAACAATTGGTCGACGATATATCGTAGCCCGATATGTTTTCATCATCATCATCATAGTTGGCTCTACAACTCTTGTCGAGTCTTCGCCTGCTTCAGCATGAGCCTCCAACTTGATCTGTCTCGCGCCCTTGCTCTCCAGGACCGAATACCAAGATCTTGCGCATCTTGGTCGACTCCATCAATCCATCTTAGTTTTGGGCGTCCTCTTGATCTGTTTTCGCGGCATTTGCCAAATAGGATTTTTTTCGGAGGATAGGTGTCGTCTGCTCTTATTAAGTGCCCGGCCCATCTTAATCTATTCATTTTTATCTGCGTTATTATATTGGCCCCTTTGTGTAGTCTTTCAAGCTCGTGGTTGTATCTCCTTCTCCATTTTCACATACGCCTCCAAAAAAGGTTCGAAGAACTTTTCTTTCATAGATACTTATTTTATTTTCATCTGCCTTAGACAGTGTCCATGTTTCACTGGCGTACATTAAGACTGGTGCAATCAGCGTTTGGTATATAGTCACTTTTGTATTTCTGTCGAGCTTCTTGTTTCTCAGGAATTTATTTAGGCGGAAGTACTGTCTATTTGCAGCAAGAAGTCGTTGATCTATTTCTACATTTTTGTTCTCGTTGTTTATATTTACGCCCTGGTACGTGAAGTCTGTAACCACTTCAAAGTTGTATTCCCGGAAGGTAACATTTTGGCCAAGTCTATGTCTCATTGTGTCAGATGTTGTGGACACCATTACTTTCGTCTTTTTTTCGTTAATTGTAAGACCTATTTTTCTCGCATTCTCTTCGATGCTGTTGAAGGCTTCCTTGAGGTCCGTTATTGAAGTCGATATGATGTCTATGTCGTCGGCATATGCTAATAATTGCACTGATTTGTAGAAGATGGTGCCTGGTGATCGGGCGATAGTTGTCACATGACAATTTATCGCCTTTTTTATGGATCGGACATATGACTCCTAGTTCGAAATTCTCTGGTACTACTTCGTCGTCCCATATTTTTATCATTAATTTATAAATTTCTCTCAGATTTGCGTCACCCATGTATGTCACCCGATATGTTTTAAGTTTTAAATTATCTGATCGGTATTGCGCGTCCCAGATTAAATTGTTAAGTTTTTGACCAACTGATTTTAATCCAACTCCAATTATATCGGCTTTTGATGCTGATCGAGAATGAGTAGATAATTTTTAGCGTCGGCGCTGCCTGCTCTGTCGATTATACATACATTTGCACAAGCCCATTATATACATTTGTATACTACAGGGTATTAATTAATAAAACCAAGTTGGCACGGTTTGTGTGAAAAATTCAAGTAAAATGAAAATATTATTGCAAATGCGCGCGTTGGGGCAACAGTGCGTATGAGTTATGCAAAAAATAAAACAAAATTTGTAAAATGTGTGCATGAGTTTATTAAGTGTTTTACGCTATATAGCTTTAAATAATACATTTTTTTATTGATTTAATGCTGCAAATTTAAAGCTTCAACTAAAGCTTAAAACTATATAATTAAGGCAGCATTGAGAGCAACTGGAGTAGGATAAAGCTAAGCAAATTTAGATTACTGCACTGACTGGCAGAAACTGACACTACATGCATGCGAATGGATATATGTACATAAAAGCACATACTAGCTGGTAAAGCAAGTATGTATCTGTATCTGTATCTTTATCAGCTTGTATCTGTGGCTGCGCTAAAAAGAGTGTCATAATTAAAAATTCAACAGATTACACATGCAACAGCGACAAAAGCAATAGCAACAACAACAACAACAAGAGTCATACATTCATATGTAGCATTGAGCGTTTTGGCACAGACAGACGCCAGCAACGATCCAACAAATGCCTTCCCTGAGATGACTGCGATGACGATGATGACGTTGATGACGATGTAGACGACCCCAATTTCGCACATAACAGCACAGCAAACCGCAGCAAGCTACTTGCGGTGAGTGTGGCTCCGACTCTGGGCCTTGGCTCTGGCTCTGGCTCCGGCTCTGCCGCTCTACCCCCATTCCAACTCTCTGGATCTGCCTCCGGTTTCGCTACTAGCTCGGTTACTGGCACTGCAACTGAAACTGGCAGCAACTGAGCCACCAATGGCACTTGGCACTTGCAATCTGCTAGCCATACATACTAGACACTGCCTTGTTTTTTTTCAAAGCTCACACTGAGCTAATAAAGTATGCGCACCAGGTAACGCAAGTGGAAAGTAACGCTAACAAGCATGTATTACAATGGAAACTGAATTACAGGGGGACAAATTAGTAAAAATCTTTCAAACAATATAGAACTAAGTTCTCGCTGTTTGTCAATAGATGGCTTTAGCAGAAAGTTCTGGTCGATTTTGACATACCCAAAACTTCATAAACGAAGCTAAGGCATATGGTAAGCAAACTGCTTTGGCACATTAGTGAATTTCTTTTTGCATTATTGACTTGTGGTTGTGTGAAAATGTCTAGTTTTGTGCCAAAAAATCATCATTTGCGGCAAGTGTTGATTTTCTTGTTCTGTTCGAAAAAAACGGCAGCTGAAGCGCATCGAGAGCTCCAAAAAGTGTACGGAGATGCTGCTCCAAGCGAAACAACGTGCCGTGATTGGTTCCGTCGCTTCAAAGACGGTGATTTCGATGTTGACGACCGTCCACGTAAAGGAAGACCCAAAACCTTCGAAGACGCTGAATTGGAGGCATTGCTCGATGAGGATTCATGCCAAACGCAAGAAGAGCTTGCTTCAGCATTAGGAGTTACCCGCCAATCCATTTCCAAGCGATTGCATGCGTTGGGAATGATTCAAAAGCAAGGAACTTGGGTTCCTTATGATTTGAAACCAAGGGACGTTGAGCGTCGTTTTTTCGCCTGTGAACAACTGCTCCAGCGACAAAGAAGGAAGAGTTTTCTTCATCGCATCGTGACGGGTGATGAAAAATGGATTCATTACAGCAACCCAAAGAGGAACAAATCTTGGGGACAACCCGGTCATGCTTCCACGTCACTGGCTCGGCCGAATATTCACGCTGCGAAGGTTATGCTGTGCATTTGGTGGGACCAGGTCGGTGTTGTTTATTATGAGCTGTTGAAACAAAGCGAAACCATCACTGGGGAACGGTATCGAACTCAATTGATGCGATTGAGCCGAGCACTGCGAGAAAAACGGCCACAATACGAGCAGAGGCACGAAAAAGTGATTTTACTGCATGACAACCCTCGGCCTCACATTGCCAATCCTGTTAAAACCTACTTGGGAACGCTCAAATGGGAAGTCCTACCCCACCCGCCATATTCCCCAGATATTGCGCCGTCCGATTTTTACTTGTTCCGCTCGATGGCACATGGTCTGGCTAATCAGCAGTTCCATTCATATGAAGATATCGGAAAATGGCTTGATTCGTGGATAGCCTCAAAAGACGAACACTTCTACCGTCAAGGTATTCGAACTCTGCCAGAAAGATGGGAAAAAGTTGTAGCTAGCGATGGGCAATACTTTGAATGAGTCATTGATAAGCATTTTTTTATAATAAAGTTACATTTTCATCAAAAAAACAGCGATAACTTAGTTGCGCATTATTCTGCTATTGAAAAAAATATCAACCCCCTGTTGAAAAAAAATTGAACAGAGTTGACTGCATCCTTTTATTTTATATGAAAAGGCATCGTTGTTTGCAAATTGTTAGCCATACTTACTACATTAGTTTCATTCGATTACAAGTGATTTCTCTCGCATATTATGGATTATTAAATTGAATATATTCAAGAAATTTTTAGTTTTAAAAAAATATGTACATTGCACTTCAATAAATAACAGCTATTTGTATTAAATGCCAATATTTAAAGTGCACGTAACATGCATAAATATTTCTTAAAATATACAAAAAATGCTTTGGAGTAGATTTTTTCGATATATTGGCGTTTTTTTTTTGTCTATGCCCAAACTTTTTTAGCCAAGTGTTTGTCAGCCAATGTATGCCGTGTGTGTATCTGCATTTTTTCAACCATAAAGTTAATTAAACTCATATTTTCCAGCAAACTGCAGTTGTCGCGTTTTTTCGGATACGCATTGCATTTGGGTATGTGTGTGTGTATCTGTGTGTCTGAATGAGATTTTTCTTTTTTGCACATGACATTTATGTGGCATAATTTTAGCTTAGTTCTGCATAATTTGGGGTGTGCTTTTTTTTGTAGCTCTCACCAACTGCAGAAATTTTTTTGGTCTTTGGAAGTGGACAGCAGCTGCAACTTAAAGCTGCCGCTAATCAATTTGACTTGACTTTGTAGTCCTTGCTGTCATTAGCGTCCTCCCAACGTTGGTACTCAAGGGTACTTTTTGAACAGCAGTTGAAGTCTTGGTGTTAAGTCAAAAGCCACAGTGGCATAGTTTAAGTAGCTTTAGCTAGTATAAGGAGTTAGACGGAGGTTACCCAGCAACAAACTTACTGAGCAACATCATAACTAACAACAAACAAAAAGTTTGACAAGCACGCAGCAGTAACAAAACCAACACCTACAACTAAGTCGCTGACAGCCAGAGACTGAGGCAAGTTGTTGTAGTTGCAAGCCATGCACTGTGGGCCAGTTATTAAAAATAGGCAAAAATAGTTGATTCATTGATTATTTTGAAGTAGATTTTTTAGCTGGTTAAAAAAGTACAAAACAAAAAGTTTAATACGTAATTTTATTTTTAAAAATTAAATTTTTTTGAAAAAAATGTATTATACCAATAATATTAATGTTTATAAAATATACACAAAATCATAAATTTTTAAATATATTTCTTTGATTCTGAGAATTTGTATATTTCCGATTATTTATCAAGTTATCGATAAGTGATATTTTTGTAGATTTTTCTGTGATAAGACATATGTATGTATATCTTAAAAGAATAAATATATTTCAATAATTTTTGTTTTTATTTATACATAGGTAAAACTATTTTAGCAAATCCTCAAGATGTTGTAGAGAAATCAATTATAGGGTCTATGTAAAATTTGATTTTTTTTACTTAAAATTAAGTTTTAGTATCCGTCGCAAGTTTTACTGTTTTAGCATTTCTGTTAGTAGCTACAAAAGCATTTTAAAGAGATAAGTTTATTTTATAATCCTTTATAAAAACTTATCATTTTTATGACTTAATAACACAATATTAATTAATTCCAATTAAAATAATAAGTAAAAATTTGAAATTTTTTGGCAACTTTTGACCCACTGTTCTGAACTGGTTGAAGCTGAACAACTTTCATTGCTGCATCGGTTCATGTCTGCCGCCCGCTTATCGACTTTAAAAACTAAAGTCACTGTGCTTGTTGAAAACTCGACAAAAAAAGGAAACTTTTTAATCAAATAATGCAATGCCAGTTGGAGCGTCAAAAGCTGTGCAGCTCGCAGAGATGCAGACCCAAATGGGGCAGAGGCAGGGGCAAGGGCAAGGGCATTTTGGGATTGTTGGGCAACGTCTTGAGCGCATTGCAAAGCCAAAGCCAAAGCTGGTGCGTAAATTTTATTAACAACTACCAGAGTGTTCATTAAATGCAGCTATATATATATGTACAACAATACAAGACTTTATGGCTATATGGCTATATGGCCACTTTGGCTGCTCTCTGTGGCGACAACTGGCATGTAAGGCGTCGGTTAAGTCAACTCATGGTCAGGCCAAAAACCGGCTGACTGCTTTAAGACTGGCTGATGACTAGCTTGGCCAATTGACTGCCTGACTATTTAGCTGTAGGGGGTGCTTTGGCAGACATTGCGGCAGACAGCAGGCCAACAACTTAACTATGTGGCAATATCTGCAACAGCTAACAGTTAATAGAGGCAACACCAACAAAGACAACCGCAACAACCAACAAGCAACAAACACATTGATTCAATTACCCAACACTATATAGGTAACTGCTGCAACAACAATACTAATAAAAGCGCAACAACACGCAGCTGCAACAGCCATTTTTTTTTTTGTGGATTTACAAATACTCTTACGAAGAGCATATGATAACTATAATAACGTATAATAACTGAAAAAATGGCTGTGAACCAGTACGGCAACGTTTTCAAGATATCTTAAGTCAAGCAGAGTCACTTTGGTAGATTTTACAAGCATATCAAGATAATTAAAAATTAAAAAAATTATTGTCTGATGTTTAACCTACATACCCGTACCCAAATGAAACAAACAAAACGAACAATTTTAATCGGATTCGTTTTTGCGTGCTCCCCTTTTTTTGCCTTCGCCTTCTACTCATATTTCCCCTTCTCGTTGTTGGCACACCTTGACATCTTTCGAGGAAAATTATCCAAGACTATGCTATTCCTATTATAATGGAAATTTTTTTTTATGCAAGACATAAACTATTTAAGCAAGACATGAAAATTTTATACAAGACATGGGGCATATATAAAAATTCGTTTTGGGCTGTGCATTCTATTGGTTAAGGCAGAAAAAAATAATTAAGAATATTTATCAAAAACTATTAAAATTGACATAGTTAGAATCTGAAAAAACATCAAAGAAAATTAAAAAAAAATTATTTCAGTTTAAAATCGTGCACTTTTCAATCTATTTTGCCAATTCGTTTCAAATCACATAAAAAATTCGTTTTGGCGAAATTGGGTGCACCAAACATGCGTTTACAAAACGAATCCGAATAGAATATTCCGATTCGTTTTCCGGAGAACAGCCGAAAGTCTAGAAGCCGTGGAAGAAATTTAAATTAATTTGTTGCATTAAAATTCAGGGTATGCATAATTCGGCTTCACTATGCACATTTTGACTATTCAAAGCTAGTTTTAGATTTCAGGTCTTAGCCGCTTGTGACTTTAATTTTTGTTATGCGCTGGGTCAGGTAATTCATCTTAAGTGGCATAATTTATGCGCCTGACAAAAAACAACAGACATCAGAGAGACAGAAAAGTATAGTACTGTATAAAAGGGTATTGTTATTTAAATTTGACTTTAAAGCTGTACATTTAAATGCCAAGAAGACTTTCTTGCTTTCGTTAAATACTGAAAGAAATATGGTTGTTTATTTTCTTTGCCAATCTCATCTTAAGTTTATAATATAAAAACAGTTTTCATCGTTCCCAAAAAAAAAAAAAAAATCAAAACATGCCCTTTGCTGCTGTTGCATGCCACCAAATGACAAAGATAGTTGCACTCGTTGTCTTTGTAAGCGCCTTCACCGCAGTAACCCTATACCACAACCTTGTACAAAATATAAATGCCACAGACTGCACACAGCTGCAGCTGAACAGATATACATGCACTTTACTTTATATATATCATACAAATATATAAGTATATATACCACTATGTAGCAACTAGCATTTATTCATAGTGTCTCAGTTTATTGTTTTGTTTATGACAAATCGAAGCACTTTAAAAAGCTGCGGCAAATTTGACCTGAATCTCAGCATTGCATGGTAATATAAACCGAAAATAAAAATCAAACTGAACATAAGATACGCGACTTTACTTGGAATTGAGTACAATTGAGTACGAGTACGCTCAAGTATCTTCTTCGTTTTATATGTATATGCATAGGTTTTATTGCGATATGGAACTAATGAGAATTAGTAGTAGAATGAATGAAAAATGCAGATCGAGTTTAGATTAGAATGTTCGCATTCGTTTTCCAAAACACGATCGATTGTTATTTGTCTTGTCGTTGAGTCTTAAGTGATTTCTTAAGAACAATCTAAAATATTTAAAGTTTTTATAAATAATAAAAAAGTAGTTCTAAACTTGCTTGGCATAGTACGGGAATACATTTTTTATTATTTTCGAACAGGTTCAATCAACTGCTAAGCCGATTGAAACTTATGCCCCTCGAGGTACATCCTGGCGTCGTCAGACTGTGGCAGCTCCCAGTACTCAGTGGCTGCTATTTACACACGAAACAAAAAGCACCCATTAAATACTCAATAACAAAAGACCGCAAAGTTGCAGCACTCATGCGAACTGCGTACAAATTGTTGAACAGCATGCCAGGTCCCACAGCCCGAAACAGGACCAGGAACAGCATCAGGAAAAGCATCCGAAAGCCTTGGCAAACTTTTGCAAGTTGCAGCAATTTAATAAGCCGATAGCTTGGAAAAGTCAGTCTACAGGAGAGAGAGAGAGTGGAAGAGCGAGAAAAACATGAGAATTTCATAGCATGCAGCAATGCACTTGCACCTCCGCAATAGAGAAAGTGTGATACATTCGAGACGGCCTTCGACAGTGTGATACCCTTTATGCTTCTCATATAGAAACATAAGCATTAAAGTCCAAACTTCACCCATAGCCTGAAAAGGACCACTATAAAATGATTGTAGGGGCCAATGTGGTTTTGTTTATGAGGCTCACATGCGACTATTTTTCGAACTGAAAAGCAATTATCAAGCAAAATTTTTAAAGTTTCAGATCAAAATATTTGACAACGTAAAACAAACTTAAACTGTTGATAAGATTACGAGTCTTCGAGATTTTTGATACAAATTATGGTCTGCCATGCCTTCTTTTATCCATTACAGGTATTGCACAAATCAAATCTACCCTTGAGCCTATCTATACACAGGGTACAGAGTACCATATAAACACAATGGAAAATGCTTGGCACCGGCAACAACTTTAACAAACGATTGTTGGCCCTGGCTTTGGGCTTAAGAATCTACAGTCTGTACGTTGGTTTGTTCGTTCTAAATATGCAATGCAGTTGGCCAAATTGAAATGGCAGCAGCACCTTTTGGCTAACAACATTTTCCAATGCATGTTGTTCACATATCGTCTGTCTGATTTCGATAATGGGCCCAGAGCTACAGCAACGAGATTTGTGAATACTCGTAAGCAAAAACACACAAACACCCCTTTCCACGTCCCGCCCATTTACCAAGACTTAAAGACTGTCAGTCAGTCGACATATGTATGCTTTTCATTTCAGTTAACGACTTAACGTGGCTGCAATGTATCAGTCAGAAAACAAAGGTAGGAGCACATTCAATGTTTTTGCATAATACAATAGTACTATATGTTTATGCTCTTATGTGCATTCAGGCTTTTCTGTCTCACAAGTTTGCGAGAAAATTAGGAACTAAGACGTGTAACAGCCTTCAGAGGGTATAAAGTGTGGCTGCCTGAGGTGTGGATCGCAAGGATGTTATTCCGAACCTAGATCCAGTGGGCACCTCCGTGAAGTTTGCGGATACCAAAAGCGCAGTGAGGCATTGAATCAATTTACGTCATCTACTTCGAGTCACAGCAGTATCCTATCTGATTTAGGCGAATACTGAGGGTATAAAGTGTGGCTGCCTTAGGTGTAGATCGCAAGGATGTTATTCCGAACCTAGATCCAGTGGGCACCTTCGTGAAGTTTGCGGAAACCAGAAGCGCTGTGAGGCATTGAATCAATTCACGTCATCTACTTCGGGTCACAGCAGTATCCTATCTGATTTAGGCGAATACTGAGGGTATAAAGTGTGGCTGCCTTAGGTGTGGATCGCAAGGATGTTATTCCGAACCTAGATCCAGTGGGCACCTCCGTAAAGTTTGCGGATACCAGAAGCGCAGTGAGGCATTGAATCTATTCACGTCATCTACTTCGGGTCACAGCAGTATCCTATCTGATTTAGGCGAATACTGCTTAATACTGTTTCATGGTTCAGAAATGAAACGACAAGTTTCTTTTAAAAGGAACGAGCAAACGATTTACACTGATGGTTTTTAGGCCGCGATATACTTAGTCTGGCAAGCGTACTAATTCTTGTCGATAGCCAAGTAATCAGGGCTCAGTCATCGCATACCATGAAAAGCACACTTACCGGTAAGACAATCCTAGCGCTTAATCGTATCTACTACCACTCAATCATTGGTTGGGTACCGGGGCACTCCGGGTATACCTGTAGTAGGAATTGTGATGGGGCACTTTACCACATGCCTAATGGCTGAAAGGAAACACGTCCCCCATGACGATTTCTACGGGAATGAGCAGGATGGGTAAAACATTCTTTGAAGATCTGGGCAGACTAAAAAATGTGCCCATAGCGGATCTGGGTACTTTCGTCCTGATGTCATGCTTACTATGATAATCATGATAATCTGCCGAGTGAAATCTCTTTTGAAAATGTGTATTAAAAATTTTACAATTTTCAATGGATTCCATTTTGTTGAACATTACACCTAGGTAATGTCTTTACAAATAAAAATGTCTAAGTATTAAAAATTATTTTTTAAATTTAGTAATGGAATTAATTTATGTAACAAAACCATAAAAGAATTCTCTGTTGTATATATGTTAACCCTTACTGTTGGAGACGCGCGCAAACACACACATACAACGCTAGGCCGATTCTAGCCATTAATTAAGCCAAAGCTAAAGCCCCAAACCAAAGCAAGTGCAAGGGCCAAAAAGCAACAGCCAGAATGGGTTAAGGGTGATCGGAACAACGGCAACGGCTGCTGGCAGTTAAAATGCAAATTACGCTAATGAAGTGTTTTGGCGCCGCAGACGGTGAAGCCGTAGTCGACGCTGACGCCGTCGTTGACGTTGACGTTAACGTCGAAGCCGCAACATTTTTTCTTCCACATTAAACGAAAACAAAAACACCCGGCACCAAATCGCTTACAATCGAAACGAGAGCGCAATGCTATGTTTACACTGCAAAAAAATGTTCAAGTTTGGTGGCACAAAGAATTGTTTCAGTTTCACAAAGATAAGACGAAAAGGAAGCAAATTATGACATTTTTTCTTAGCGTTTGAAATAAAGAAATATTTACAAACTCCAAAATAACAAGTTCAAATTTAAAAACTTTCAACTGTTGTATAATGAATTTGTTTCAAATTTTATTTTAACTGCAAATTTTGATTCTCTAAACAGCCTGGATTGGCGACCACAAAACAAGAAAACTGCAATTTAAAAAAATTGAGAATAAAAAATACCTTATACCTGTTTTCATGAAAAAAGTTTACTCCTGCACATTCCTTCTAAGAACTTTCCAATTGGATCATTTTTTTTTTTGGTGAAATTCGATATTTCTACCTAGTAGTTGCGTAAATGTTTGCCGATTTTGATGAAAATCGAAAGTTACGTCAAAGAAGTTATTTAAAGTATATGGGGTATGTTTCAAGTTCATATGTTGAGGGGTGTGGAAGAAAACACTGTAAATCGATGGCGGGGGGCGGATATGGGTTTGTTTATTAGGGCCACATGAATAATCTTACCAAAATAGGTGATTCAAGGGAATTTTTTATCAAAGATTGATGCAGTTTATGGGCAAAGGAGGGGCTGAAATAAGTACATTTTTGACTATAACTTTTATTGTATTTGTTCGATTTTGTTAATTTTTCACAAAGATTCAAATAAAAATATTACAAGATGTAGCTAACAAGCGCGAAATTCTACTACGGGGGAACGAGATAAGATATCGAAGTGATTTAAAAAACTTCATCTGCTCAGGAAATATGCGCACCAGCTTGTAAAGTTTCATGTTTCTAGCTCTTATTACATACATTGCACAAATCTAGTATACCCTTTGTACAATACCTATGGGTACAGGGTATAAAAATTGTCCTATCCGTCGCACAGTGGATTTTTACGGAATACTATCAAGTGTTTTGTAAGAGTTGTCTTTTTTAGATAAGATTAATTTAAATATACCGAATTATCTATCCAAGCATTTCTAGCCCTTGTCATATATATATTTTTTAACTCAAAAATTTAATCATTTCAATGTTAAATTTTAATGTAATATTCTCTTAAATTTTTGTCGCAAATAAACAAATTGCTCATCGCTCAATATCATTATTGGCACAGCTATTTATACGAAATGAATGCTTGTGCATGCATTCCATTAAATTGTGACGCAGTGTAAACCCAGCATAATGAAATGTGAGCGGTCACCAGAGGGTATCAGGGGATGAGAGCAACCGCAAGCGTCGCAATGTACAAAATGCACTTGGAAAAAAAAAAGAAATTCGTAATTACACTTAAGTTGGTTAATTGGTGGCAACATTGCCAACGATGCCAAGTACTTGTTGTTGCATGTTGCTTGTTGTTATTGCTGCCTTTGGGGGGACGCACGCTTGCTGCTCCACCCACTCCACACTATATAACTCTTTGCTCAGTTTTCGCACGTCGGCCAAGCTGAGCAGGAGCTTAAAGTAGTACATAGAAGTGTGGTGTAAGTGGATGGATGCCATAGACAGACACTAAAAATCGCTTAAAGATTAAAAGAGGGGAAAACCTTCTGAATCTAAAAACTTGTAATTAGTTTTTTAAAAAGAAATTAGTACTTGCGAACACCAAATGCTTGTAAAAATTTTGTTTTCATAATAACTTAAGTTTTTAGTTTATTTTTAGGGTAAATGTTAAGTTTGCAGCGACATTATATTATGATTTCAAGTACTTTTGGCTTAACAAAAAATGGATGACCACCTACCATTAGTCGGGATGCGACTAATCTGGAATTAACCTACCATAGGCACCCAAAGAAACATTCTCCAAGATTATTAAAGAAAAAAAAAAATTTTAAAAACTACTTCTAGAGAGAAAGAGTTGAGACTCCAATATATGAAGAGTTCAAGGCGGCAGTTGATGATCTAAAGAATAATAAAGCAACAGGCACTGACGAAATCCCGGCAGAAGTGATAAAATATATGGGTGACGCAAATCTGAGAGAAATTTATAAATTAATGATAAAAATATGGGACGACGAAGTACTACCAGAGAATTTCGAACTAGGAGTCATATGTCCGATCCATAAAAAAGGCGATAAATTGTCATGTGGGAACTATCGCCCGATCACCCTGTTAAACACAATATATAAAGTTTTCTCTAGTTTACTACGCAATAAACTCCAACCATTTGCAGACAAGATAGTAGGTGACTACAAAGCTGGATTTAGAGCTGGCAAATCAACGATCGACCAAATCTTCATCGTCAAACAAATCTTAGAGAAAACTGGAGAAAACAATGTCACGACATTACACCTTTTTATTGACTTTAAAACAGCGTACGATAAAATCAGGAGAGATGGATTAGTCGCGGCGATGAAAGAGTTTTCTAGCCCAACGAAGCTAATAAGATTAACAAAAGCTACCATAACAAAAGTAAGAAATGTTGTGAGAGTTGGGAATGAAAACTCCCGTGAGTTCGAAGCTCACTTTGGTGTCCGTCAAGGAGATGGCCTCTCCTGCCTCCTTTTTAACCTGGCACTTAAAAAAGTCATCAGAGACTCCAAAGTAAACGTCAAAGGCACCATCTTCTACAATTCAGTGCAATTATTAGCATATGCCGACGACATAGACATCATATCGACTTCAATAACGGACCTCAAGGAAGCCTTCAACAGCATCGAAGAGAATGCAAGAAAAATAGGTCTTATAATTAACGAAAAAAGACGAAAGTAATGGTGTCCACAACATCTGACACAATGAGACATAGACTTGGCCAAAATGTTACCTTCGGGGAATACAACTTTGAAGTGGTTACAGACTTCACGTACCTGGGCGTAAATATAAACAACGAGAACAAAAATGTAGAAATAGATCAACGACTTCTTGCTGCAAATAGACAGTACTTCCGCCTAAATAAATTCCTGAGAAACAAGAAGCTCGACAGAAATACAAAAGTGACTATATACCAAACGCTGATTGCACCAGTCTTAATGTACGCCAGTGAAACATGGACACTGTCTAAGGCAGATGAAAATAAAATAAGTATCTATGAAAGAAAAGTTCTTCGAACCTTTTTTGGAGGCGTATGTGAAAATGGAGAAGGAGATACAACCACGAGCTTGAAAGACTACACAAAGGGGCCAATATAATAACGCAGATAAAAATGAATAGATTAAGATGGGCCGGGCACTTAATAAGAGCAGACGACACCTATCCTCCGAAAAAAATCCTATTTGGCAAATGCCGCGAAAACAGATCAAGAGGACGCCCAAAACTAAGATGGATTGATGGAGTCGACCAAGATGCGCAAGATCTTGGTATTCGGTCTTGGAGAGCAAGGGCGCGAGACAGATCAAGTTGGAGACTCATGCTGAAGCAGGCGAAGACTCGACAAGAGTTGTAGAGCCAACTATGATGATGATGAGAGGAATCTAGAACAATTTTGTCATAACCTTAGCATAGATCCAATTTAAGATTTCGAAAATATATTAAGTCGAAATTTTAAATGTATTTTCAAACCAGACACCAATGACGTTATTTCGACTCATGTTGACTAAACTAAATATATTTTTAGGCACACGACTCGACAAGATTAAACTAAATTGAAACAATACAGTAATTGTTTCCAAGAATATTATAACTTGGCTAATCACCCCAACACATTTTAGAAATATAGCCCGGCTGTCGTACTGCCTTGTTTGATGTTGTCGATATGATTTATGCCATGTTCGTACCAAAATTTCGTACATAATACATACATTCTTCAGTACAGATAACTCAGAAGAAATTAGAGGTTAGGTTAGGTTAGGGCGGCAGTTGGGATCAACGTCCCAACTCACATAGGCCAGAATAGGCTCGTTGTGATACCGCTACGGTGGACCATTCACCGCTCTTCCCCACTCAAGAGGTCCCCTATGCAAGATAGGTCCGCCATCCGGCGGCCTGGATGAACCTTAAAATGCATTTTGGACTTGTTCGGAGAGCTGAGACAAATCATCAAGAAAGTATGACTTTAGAAAACGGAATCTTGTCCTATAAAGACCAGGGCAGTGGCAGAAAAGGTGTTCAACTGTTTCCAGCTCTTCCTCATCACCACAACTTCTACAGAAATCATGGTGGGGCGCATTTAGCCTGGATGCATGTATCCCCACCAGCCAATGTCCCGTGATAGCACGAATGACAGTCGAGCACTGGGCTCTGTTCAGACAGCAAAGTTCCTTCGTTCTTTTACTGCTGTATACCGGCCAGGTTTGCCGTGAGATTCTGCACGTGTTCGATGCCCGATTCCACACTTGGTTTGCAAAGAGAGCGAAGTAATTTCGTATTCTCAGAAATTAGTTACAATGATAAAAAATGTTTTAAAAAAATACACAAATTCGTTACATACTCGTAGTTTCTTGATAAGGCCGAATATTCTTCAGCCTGCGCTCGGTTGTATAACGTTTATGGTAACGTAAAAGAATTTGGATCGTTTCGCTTTTATAGTGTTAGTGTTAGCCACAGATTCTTCTACAGAGAATAAATTTTGAGTCTTTAGCTCATTTGATATCTGAAAGACGGACTGTTTTTCAGAGAAATCGTTTTAGTGAATTTTGAAAATAAATTTTTTTTTTACACCATATTTTAAATTTAATTTAAGCGCATTTACAAATGCTGAAAGTGTCGATTTATAAGGGTCTTCAGTTAAACGATGATGGGCTTAACTTCAAGAGAGGCTTAAATATTTAATATCGATTAGTTGCACTTGGAAAAGTAGCACAAAACCAAACAACGTCAACAAACTTTTAAATGAAAAGCGAAGCAGAAAAACAGTCGGAAAAGTGAATACAAAAAAAAAAAAAAAGATGCCGGGTGGGTGTGTGTGTGTGTAAGCTTCATGGTGCCTCATTAAAAATTCAAATGAAATAATTACTAAAAATGCACTAATTAATTTTATCTGCAGTGCACGAAATGCAGCACGCCGCCAAAGACCAGTTCCTCGGCTGATTCTTCTTGTTTTGGTTGCTTTTCGTGCTATTTGCACATTGCCTTTTAGCTTTAAATGGTTATTTGCCGGCACTTTTGTGCAAAGCAAAGAAGAAGAAAATAAGAGTTGAATTGAAAAAAAAAGGAAAAAAATTAGCAAAACGCTAATTACCCTAAAAAGCCAATGAACGTCGTCGTAGTCTCGTAATTTGCGCCTAAATCAAGAGCAGAACCAAAGGAAACCGCCCAGCAACTTGGTTACAAATAAAAGCAAGTAAGGCAGTCAAAAATCTATTCAAGTTTTGAGATGACTCCGGCATATGTTTAGAAAATCCTTTAAAATTGAGGCCTATAGAAAGATGTGACAATATTTACTTACCAGTGGATTGTGCTCCTTGACTGACATTGGGCTAGCGGCTGGCATTGATGAAGCTGATGATGAAATTGTTCTGGCATTTATCACAGTATTTGGCGATTGATGAAGATTCAGATTATTATGTATATGCACGGCCAAGTTGCGTTCATGTCCATAATCCGTCTGCTGTTGCTCATGCGAAATGCCAAATATGAATGGACCACTTGTGCTGTTCGACTGAGCGGGATGTACGGCAATCCCAGCATTTTGGTTCGGGTGTTTAACCACAAAGTCAACGTTGCGACGCGTACAAAAATCATCCTCGAAACGTGACGGATGACCCAGGTAAGTTGCTCGCTGTTGTTCTTGTTCTTGTTGCTGTTGGTGTTGCTGCTGGTGTTGTGATGAAGCATAGTATACATCCTGATCCCTACCATATTGATAGCCTACATTGCCATAGCGCGGCATTGAACCGACCGCAGCTGGTGATGTCGATGTGGATGAGCAATTCGATTTCGATGTGCCCGTTGATGATGTGGATACGGCCTTGCCATGATGAAGCGGCTGCTGCTGCGGCTGTTGTCCAAATGGCTCAAATACAAAGTCACTGGACTGCGCAGTCGGCGATGGCGGACTGCCGTACGGATAGCCAATGTGCGGACTCTGCAAGTGCTGGGTATATTGCTGGGACAGCGTGTCAAAATCATTGAAGCCATGCAATCCTTTGGCGCTGTCACGTTTCTGCTGCTGCACATACGGTGAAATATAGGCGCGTTCTACGCCAGTGTCAGCATTGGCATTGAGTTGATGCAAATGCAGTGGTGGCGGCGGCGTTGGAGGAAGCTGCTGCTGCTGCTGCTGTTGCTGCTGGTTTTGCTGCTGCTGCTGCATGCAGCTTAGCTTCTTTTTGGGCAAAAGCTGTGCAGATGGATGTGGCTTGCGCTCGCCTAGCAATGGACGCTGGGAGTTGTTATAGGGATGACTACGTTGCATGCAGGCCGAGCCAGCTGTGGTCGATGAGGAGTAGAGTGACATGTTGTCATCGTAATCATCGATGTCGTCGTCGTCCTCATAGGCATTGCCATAAATGGCCGCTGGTTGATGATCATAGTATTTGTGCTTCATATTGGCATTTGGTGGCGGCAATGGAGGTGCCGATGATTGAGAGTTCTTCTCCATGCTCTGCTTCTTGTTGTTGTTGTTGTTGGATGAATTGCTGTTGCTGCTACTGGAGCCAAAAAGCTTAGCCAATTTGACAGTCATATTTTCCAACACTGCTTTTCTCTATCACACTCGCACCTACTATGTCTTTGTGCGTGTGTCTGTGTGTCTGTGTGTGTGTACTCACTTTGGCAAAAGTTTTTCAATTAAAACGTTGCCAAATGCCAAAGACAATGACAGTTGCAATGCGAGTTGCAGTTGCAACGAGATGACAGAGCTTAAGTTGAAGCTAGCTAAATGAGAGCAATCTTGGCCAGCTGCTGGTTGAAAAAAGGGAACTGCAAAGAAAAGCAAATAAATACAAATCCATTAGTTAAGTTCCGCAATAAGAAGCAGGTCCAAAAAGTAATTATTAAGTATCTCAGTAAAGTACTTGCATCCATATTTTAGTTCAACAAAAAGTAAATTTGTTCTTCAGGTAATTCTAAAAATGTTTAAAACAAAATTCTAATTTTATATGTAACTTTGTAAATGAATCGATCATATACACACATACATATTAAACACCAAAAAATTTTCTATATTTTTGTCAATGAATTACGAAGCTTTACATCGAAGCAACAATTTTTTTCATTCAGAAACGTTGATATAAAGTCTAATCGCATTTTTTTTTTATAACTCCTCAACTCACTTGTTTTTGTGATGGCGTCTTCGTCGCACTTCACCGTAGCAACTACCTAGTAATAGTTTTAAAAAAAATCGTTTATCCTCGGAATATAAAGATAATAAGCTTAAACTTTCTATGAAAATATTTCAAAATTGCAAAAAATATTACGTCAGAGAGTCTGTACCCTGTCATCAAATGCAACATCTTCGTTCCTGTATTCAAGGTTCCGCGCTGGACGCAGTGCGATCGTTGGAAATTTCTGAGGCTAACTATACTATCGCATTAGATATCTTACAAAAACGAATTGATAACCGCCGTTTAGTTTTTCAGGCACACGTTACAGAAATTTTGAGGCTCAAGGAGGTATCAGATGGTTCTGCTAGTATGCCAAGAGAACTGTCTGACAAATTCAATGCACATATTCGAGCACTCGACGTTTGGGTAACATTGAGCAAATCGCTGGATGCATAATCACACAGGTGCTTCTACAGAAATTGGATCATGCATCACAAGCTAAGTGGGAAGAAAGACTAGAGGAGCCACCGTTTGCAAATCAAATACCTTCTTGGGAGCAGTTTGCCAATTTTTTGGAACAGCGATGCAGAACTCTGGAGACTGTGGACTAATTACTCGTCTAGTGCTCATATCCAAAAAACTGTAAAAACAAGAAGGCAGTCCTCTTCCGTTATTTCTAACTCTGCTCACGCTGAATGCGCCTTTTGTGAGGAAGATGGCCACACCATTAACTATTGCCCACAATTTGGGAATTTATCCTCTGCTTTACGCCTGGAGGAGGCAAAACGGCGGTCATTATGCCTCAACTGTTTAAGAAAAGGCCACCGTCCTTCAGCATGCAACTCTGTAAGTTGCCGCAAATGTGGATCTAAGCATCACACTTTGCTCCATTTACGTAAAAATGATATACATCAACGCCATGATTCATCTTTAATGCAGCCACCTACTCACACACCTGGTTCAGCTCAAAACGCGTCACAGCACACTGTTACCTCTCTTGTTGCTCAAAATTACAATAGTAACGCTGTGCTGTTGGCTACTGCTATCGTACTTATAAAAGATCACTCAGGAAAACTTGTACCTTGTCGTGCCTTATTGGATTCTGGGTCTCAGCTGCATTTCATGACATAACGAAATTTAAGAAATCTAAGTCCTCCACCATCGTCTCAGGCTTGGGAGATTCACAATTTCCTACTGAGAGTACTTCACTAACATTTTCCTTGCATTCACAGATATCTGGATACTCTAAAAGCATCACAGCTATGATTGCACCAACATTAGCAGACCGGCAGCCAAGGCGTGCTGTGAACATTACAAACTGGAATATTCCTGCCAACGTTCGTCTAGCCGATCCAAGTTCTACTGGGTCCTCACTGCTAACAGGTGATCTTAGCGCATCCTTAATCAATCCTGGTGGACAGCGCATGGCAACAAGGCAACAGAAAACTTATCATCGGAGGCGAGAGGAATATCCATATCCCCTGCAGCAAATGTCACACTCCAAGGCCAGCTCAGCCCGTCTGCAAAGTCTTTACAACTAGTGCTGGATTTAGCCAAAGATCCTTCAACCGAATACCTATATCTGCTTTCCCAAATGGATTTTGTTGAAAGCTACGCTTCCAACGGGGGGAGTATGTTTGGTCCAGCAGCTATTATGCATAAATAATACTTCTCTTTGTTTTGTAACTTGCCCTGCGCGGCAAGAGAATTCTCTTATTAAACCTATCTCTTAATCTTGTAAGCATTCGCGCAAGCGCATTGTACGTCGGCTGCTGCGCTACTAACCTCTCTATTTGTCGCTTTACATATCGGCGGCTAATCTGCCTAATGGTTTGCTAACAAGGTATACTTATGAAAGGTAGAGTAATGCTGCCGACGTCGTTACCAATTTTAGTGAGAGCAGGAAAAAGCGTGAGAGGGAAACAAACAAAAATTGTAGTTGTTGCTCGCAGCCGATGCGCGTAAACAACCCTCCTCACGTGCAGTCGCAACGAAACTAAAAATTGGTAATATTCGTTAGAGCCTTCGGCGGGAGTATGCTACCTGTAGTAAGTATACCTTGGTTTGCTAATGCAGATCAGTTCTCACTCGTTGCTTATCATACCTTATCGCATCCACGCACCTTCTCTTAAACCTAATAATTATATATACATACATATATCGCTGCATAAACATTAAACATTATAATAAATCGCATACAAGTTAATTTATTTGTTATTATTGATTATCACGGTTTCTATTTAAATGCTAGCAAAAAATATTGTTAACTCAACACTATAGAAGACTTAAAAGATTTCATGTTCTTGATCTTTCAAGCTGATTTAAATTCAGAATTTTCTACTCTGTTTTTTTTTTTTTCATTACCTATAATATTATAATAATCACTAGTTCGCATATAAAACCTAGGCGCAATGGAGATTAGCTGCTGATGTTATTGTTTAATTAATTTAATATTATATTATATTTACTTATTGTTTTTAGTACAGATTGAAAATACAATAGAAAAAAAAAAACAAAAAAAATATGTCTTTATGACGTTGCTTTATTCAATTTAATGACGTAGCCTCATCTTAAATAAAGATGACAACGATACATAAATTGTCAAATTATGTTGTATATCTGTAGTTGGTTAAAAAGATTCAAACCAAATGTTGTACTATTTTTAACTGCAATGTCTCGTTCAATTAAATTTCACTTTACACTGTATTGGCTGACATAAAATATACTTTTCCAAAACAAAAGAGTCTACCTTTAGCCAAGCCGTTGAAACAACTGCGCTATGAGTATGGCAATTATCGGCATAATTTAAAACTTTAAAAATATTCAAATAATCAATAATTTAAATTATAAAACTTAATGCATTTAACCAGCCTGAATAACTTTATGCATTATTAATCATAAGTTTGCTTGTGAAACATTGCGTATGCGTTATATAGTACTTTCTAGATGTCTGTATTAAATGGTGTTTTTTGTAAAAATAGTGTATTTTCTAAAAGTCTTTGCATAAATAAATTTATTACTTTTCATGCGCATCATATAAGCGTTGCAGGAGTATTTTTGTGATGGTAACATTTTTGGATCACTTTTACTCCGCTACGGCTTATTAATCGAAATTAGACACTGTTTATGGTTGAAAATTTTGTTACCACTGAGCAAAAACATCAAGATATACAATAGTACAAATAAAAAACAGAAAATATATCTTAAACAGACACCCTTTATGTGAAAAATACCTGCATCATGTCGCCTGACACTGATAAACCTCAATAAAGTTAGTTGTCAACTTTGTTAGCGTTTTTTTTTTTGTACTTACTCGTTAGTTGACACTTTTTTGCTGGCGTTTATATTGTTGTTGTTGTTGTTGTTGCACTGTCATCCATGCAGCGCGGAATAACAATGAACAAAGTTCAAAACCAAAATACCAAACCACAAAGCAACAATAAAAAGCGAAAAACTTTAACAAATATGAAACACACGCTGACAATAATAGCAACACCGACGTCATATCATATTAATAAAAATAGTTTAAATAAAATACAAAAATCAAAAATAAATGTAAAATAAAAAAAGTACCATTCAAAAGTTTACAATAAAAAAAAACGCGTGCGTTTTGCACGCGTTTTTTGTCGCTTATTTTACTCTTTTATGGTTAAGCATTTTTATGACATTTTATTATGACGTCATTGTTATATGCGCAACATGGCAGCCTGGTAAATTGCAGCTGTGGTTTTTACGCGTTTTTACTCTCTCAGCCATTTTTTCAGTGCTGCTTCCTGCTTTAACTTGCACATTTCTAACTTTATGCAAATTATTTTTAATTAAGCAGAAATGCATATAGAAAAAAAAAACCCCCCTCTAATTACTTTTTGTACAGTTTTTTATACGCTTTAATACATAGTTGAAATCGCGTTCAATGCGGCAATGTTTAGTGACTCTGTTGCATATCCGCTGCTCATGCAGTTATTATACCCTGTACCAATGGGGTCAAGGGTATACCACATAAGTACAATGATATATAGATCTCAATAATCACAACAGTTTACGATACCTGTTTGTCGCTTCATATTAAGATCGGATAAAACTTTCACAAGATATATGCAAAAATTTATATTATAACAATATTCCACTTTATTTTAAATTCATGTGAGACCTTGAAATTAGTGAACGTTGACATTTTTGCAAGATCTCACCCTATTCCGCCTACCATCCTCAACGTATCAATGCTTTCTCGCAAATTATAATTTTCGCTTCTAGGAAAATATGAATGCAGAGTATCACTCTGTCGGTCACCGCCCCGACGCATTTTTTCTTTAGTTGTTGTTAGGTTGGCCAGCAAACGTATCCCATTACCGTTTCCGTTGGTTTGCCAGTGGTTTGACAGATTGTCAACGACAATAGCCAGCAACAGTAACAAGAACAGCAATAAAAAGAAAAGAACTAAACAATAACATAAAAGAGAGGAAATCAAAATAAAGAACTCGCTGTGCTGATGCAGAGTTACAGCCGCAGGTTCTGCATAAAGTTTTAAATTTCTATAGTAGATACATATACATATGTATCAAAGCATATATATATATATACTATGTATACATACTATACTACAAACAAATTATATACCAAACATGTGTATCTATAGTAATATATGAACTACGCAGCTTTAGAAAGGTGCCACACATTTTCCATTAATACTTGAAATCGATCGACAGTGATATTGTTACCTTTTATTATGTGTAGTCTTGTCTTTAAAATGGATTAGAATAACAACAGCTAGAAGTTTCCTACACTTTTCGATTCGATACTACTTATATTGGGTCGTTCACTAAGTAATTTCGTTTTTTTTAGTGCAATGTAAACAAGATTTTTTTTATTGTGTAAAACATTTTATGAAATTATGTATTCCCCATTTTGTAGCAATACCTTTTGCCATCTTTCGGGCAAGTGATTGATTCCACGCTCATAAAATTTTTGATCCTTGCAGGCAAAAAACTGGTCCAAGTGGTTTTTGACGTCCTGATTTGAGGTGAAGGTTCTCCCATCCAAAAAATTTTGCAAAGACCGGAACAAGTAATAGTCCGAAGGTGCCAAGTCTGGAGAATATGGTGGCTGTGGTAGCACATCCCATTCAAGCTGCAAAAGCTTTTGGCGAGTCATCAAACTTGTATGAGGTCTCGCATTATTCTGGTGGAACACTACACCTTTTCTATTGATCAATTCTGGCCTCTTCTGTTTGAGTGCATCACTCAATTTGTCCAGCTGATCGCAATACACTTCAGAATTAATCGTGGTATTGTCGGGCAAAAGTTTAAAATAAACGATCCCTTTGAAATCTCACCAATATATATATTCCTTTAACTCCTATTTGGAGCATAGGGCGTCCCGTGTGGAGTTGTCTGTCTCCCATCGGACGCGTCCCCAGGTGGCGGATAGGGGAAGGCTCGGCACTATGCAGGGTCAGTGGGAAATAAAATACCACTCGCGGACCAAAACAGACAAAACACCTGCTTGGAGGTGCAGATAGAGATTTTATCACCAAGCTAGGGTAGGAGGGCTAGCAACCTACCTACCTGAAACATTTCTTGCTACCGAATCGTCAAATCTCACCAAACAGACAACATAACCTTTTTTTGATGACTATCGGTCTTCGAAGTGGTTTGAGCTGGTTCATCCTTTTTAGACCATGATCTCTTGCGCTTTACATTCTTGTAAACAACCCACTTTTCGTCGCCAGTAACAATGCGCTTCAAAAATGGATCACTTCTATGACGTTTGATAAGCAATTAACAGTCGTTAATGCGACGAAGCAAATTTCGTTCTGTAAGAACATGAGGAACCCATATGTCAAGCTTCGAAATTAATCCTAGACGTTTCATGTGCTTGTGAACGGTCGCGTTAGACAAATTTAATCTTTCAGCAATCTCTCGAGTTGTTATTCGACGATTTGCATCGACCAACGACTTTATTTTATCCACATCGGCTTCAAGAGGCCTTCCAGGACGTGGTGCATCCTCAAGATCGAAATCGCCGGAACGAAATTGTGCAAACCAATTTTGGCATTGGCGTTCGGTCAACACATCTTCTCCGTACACATCATATAATTTTCGCCTTGCATGAACTGCATTTTTACCCTTTTGATAGTAAAACAGTAAAATATGCCGAAAATGTTGTTTTCGATCTTCCATCTTCGATAGTGCACCAAACAAAAATATTCCAAAAAATGTAACAAAATTTTTTACAAAAAAGCCTTACTATATCAGCTATTCAAATATATAAAGGTAAAGCGGTTAGGTGTGAAGTTGGCTGCGAAAAAATTCAATAAGATCAGCTGTTGTCATCAAACGAAATTACTTAGTGAACGACCCAATATAAGCAAAATGACTGTAATCGAAATAGCATCGAGTTTTTTCCCCCTTTAAAACTAACAAAAGACATAGTTATCGTCAAATCCTTACATATTTCTTTACTGAAAGGCTATATGTTTACGATACAGGTAAAAAATTTGCCTTCTGGGAGTATAAGAAAATTAAGACAATAAATCATGTTTATGTTTATAGGCCTATATGCAATTCGGTTTGAAGAGCCAATGGTCATACAATAATCAGCTGCCTTTTGTTTTAAAACTAATGAATAATAAATAAAAAACAACATGAATTGTCGGCAATTTTTTTATTCTGTTCAGCTGTTGCTACTACTGGCGCCCTCTAGTGAACTGGCTGACGTCATCTTACGTACAGCAATCGTAAAATCGTCTGCGTCTACTTGCCGTTCACATTTGGACATGAAAATTTTCAATCATCAAAATTCCTTATCCTATTTTACGATCATAAGATATTTCACTATTCACACGTTATATTTGTAGCTAAGATACTACTTGGCTAGGCCTACACAAAAAAATGTATTACAATTACTTCATTCCATCTGAATACCATTCACTTCATTATTAACATTCGGACATTTTGAGTAAAAGCGATGCACTCAAGTCAAAATGTATCTAGCTTTAGCCATCAGGCAGCTATTAATTTATCCAAGTCATGTCTGTTCGTTCAAAGTGAATGCCATTTTTACATGTCTCTGCCTGTTAACACTTGGTTTAACTTGTCAATGTCAGAATGGCAATGTTCTATGCGCTTCTCAATTGCTACTCACAGTGGCTGTTCCTGTCGTGAGCTTTGTTGCAGTTGCAGTTTTGACATACAACATTGTCGATTGCTACCTTAATATCTATCTCTATATCTCTCACTCTCAACAAACACTCGCTCAACCAATCTCTCTCTCCCTCTGTATGTGGTTTATGCTACAATTTTGCCTTTGGTCCAGTATCCGTTCGTCTATCTGACGGCCGGAGTCACTTGTTGTTTCCCTCTGCTGCTGTTGATTTCATATCATTTTTAATTTCGCAGCTAGCGAAGAACTTTGCCCGCCCCACGCGCCAAGCCTTATCCCCAACGACCTCTGGCAGCGTACAACATGTACTACGTGCTGCTTGTCAAACAAATGCAACAACAGAGCAAAAAAAAAATGATGATATTGTAACCAGGCAGCAAAAAAAAAGATACAAAAGGGAGCTGCAAAAATTGAAGATGAAAAAAATGCAACAGTTTGTAATTTGCGCCAAGAACTGCAGAAAAAATGTTGAGTTGAAAACAAGGCAGCAAAAAAATTGCCAATGGCTATGAGACAAAAGGCAACAACAATAACAGCAATAAAATGTTAAAAAGGCAGAAACGGAGAATTAAAAAAAAGGGAAAATCGGTCGAAGCGATGCCCGACTGTGGGATACCTTACAGCCGATTAAAAAAAAAAATAAATTTAGCAGTTGCAACATGGCAACAAGAAGAAAAATAGCTTATGTGGACAGCGGAACAGGGGGTAGGTGAAATTTCCAGTTTCAGTTACAGATAAAGTCTGCCACGCCTTCTACTGCCTTCTACACTGTGCAACAATCACGATTTTGGGTGAACGTACTTGGTGAGTTTAGTCTTGAGAGCAAACTTTATTTTTTTGCATACTTTCTTAAAGGTGTTTTTTTTGACTTAGCTGATATATTTTTCAGTGTCGTTAGATGTACCTATCCGATTTGGATTAAGAAGATATCGAGCAAATTGAACAAATATTTTCAAATTTGTGCTTGAAATCTTATTACGTCTAAGCTCGAATTTCGACACGCAAATGATCGAAGAGCATAGTTGACGTTAAAAAATTCTCTTTCCGGGTGTGATAAAGGATATTGATATGAACAGTGCACACTCACATTGCACTATCATCCCCAATTGGAATTATCTCGCCCCCATAAAATTTGTTATGAGATAAAATCAGTTGAAGCTCGACATTGGAAGCCACTATACCCTATGTGAGCTACTGTATAAAAGTTGCCCTTTGGAAAATTATACTTGTGGTTAGAAACTTTTATGCTTAGAAGTATAAAAGACTTCGTCTTACAGGCTCTTGCCTCCTTTATTATTCCTAAAATGAACAACAAAGCTTTTTTAGGCTAAATTTAAAAAGTCAACTGCGCCTTCTTTTGCCAATGACATGCTACTTTGCACAAACCTGTATTCTCCTTATCCTTATGGGTACAGGGTATAGAAAATAGTATAACTTAACTAAAAAGCGAGAAATAATAAAAACTGGCCAAGGATACAAAGAGTAAGAGTGCTGCAACTTTGTGAAGCCGGCACTGATGTTGCCTTTAACTTGACACTTTACTCTACTCTGGGCACACTAGCCACTGTATGCGTCACAGCAAATGACGTCACTGTGCTGCTCGCGTTGCTTTTGGTTTTGCTGTGGCACAAATGTTAATGAGACAAAAGACGTCAAAGATAAACGAAGACAGACGATGGAAATTGAAGGGATATGACTTAAGCGATGCCTTGCAATTATCTACTTTTTATTTTTAGTACATACTCTGTACTAAGGTACTTTGAATGCAAAACGTTTGTGCAACTAAGAAGAAAAGAAAACACCAAGAATTTTGAGCTTTACTTCTATTTATTTAAATAGCTTGAAACGCTAGTGTAGGGAAATCGTAATATTTCACAAAGTATTCCAATATTTCGATATTCTCGAGAAAATAATTGTTTTTTATATTCGTATGACAACGTTAAACGAAACGGGGCCAATTGGTTTAATTTGAACCAGCTTCTTCTCATGAAATCGATTGCAAAAAAGAAATAATTTTTTATTGACAAAAAAATGATGATGCAGGGCAAACCACTGTCGGGCAGCACCACAACATATTTATGAAGTGCAAAAACTGCGTCCAGGCCACTTCTTGGCCACATTACAACAGCAGCAGTTGGCTAACATCATTAGTCTCTTTTGATAATAGAGTTCTTACTCCTTTTTTTTTTTTTTGTTTTTTTCCCGATACCCTTGCAATTTGCAAACTTTTTTGGCCCAGTGGCTGGCTTCTTGTTCTTGTCAACTGCCTTTTGCACAATTTTTTATTTATATATTTACTTTACGCATACATCGTTGTTGCTGTTGTTGTTGTTTGCTTTATGCCATTGTTGTTGCATATAATTTCTGCCTCGTCGCATATTTTCATGCACATAAACTTAATCTTTATGCTGCACCCTTTTTTTTTTTGAGTGCTTCCTCCTGCTGCATATTTGTTGGTCATTTGTTGTCTTTTGCCACTTGCCTCTTACCTCCTGGCACTTTTGTCGACACACTTTCGCGGCTTTTGTTGGCCCTCAGATGCCTAAAACTTTCATCGTTTTGCTAAAATTCTTTTGAACAACTAACTGTCTGTTGATTCTACTGGTTCCAGGCATTTTATGTGGCAGACGTGACAGGAAGTGGCAGCAATAACATTAACGACTGCCATAGCAACTGCCACAACAACAACAACAGCAATAATAGCGACAACAAAAACACATTGTTGCAACAGTCAATTGCAGTTAAATTCATGATAATAGCTGACGCCCTTGGTGATAATTTTTAAACATAAATGTAACGCCTAAAAGTAGGCAATATTAAAGTTTATATATCGTATATCTCGCTTAGTTTATTTCTCTCAGACCGCTAATATGTTATTAGTTTAGCAACACTGAAGTCTCGTATATTAGCTTATTCTGTAGCATCTCATTCGAAGACCGTCCCAGAATAAGACGACCTAACTTACTAGTGTTGGTAAATGTTCGAAAAAATAAAATGTAGAAGTATCTTATTTTGAAGGCTTTAGTTAAACTTTAGTTATATTACATTACATTGTATAGTGTTTTTTTGACCGCATGAAAATTATTGTTGACCACAATCCACAAAATAGTATTGGATGACTGTCCAATAAAAGTTCATGAGCTTGCTGAATGTGTGGGCATTTAAAAAAAAAAGTGTTGTGCATAGCATATTGACGAACAATTTTGAAATGAAAAAGGACGAAGAGAATCCTCCAAAGTGTAATTCAAAAAAAAAAAAAAAATAAGCTTGTCTTTAATATGAATTTGGACTTGGACCATTCAAATGAAAGTACTGTATCAGATAACGATGACCATTTTTTATTAGCAAATTGACTGAGAGCGTTTTCTAGTAATAGAGCCCAAAAAAAACTACAAACTATTCTCAAAATACGTTTGTTAGACATATTAACCAACACTAGAATTTAGATCGGCTTTAATATGCTTGCATATTCGGCAGGCTAAAAACTTTTTTAGTGGTAAGTATTTGTAAAACACAAAATACTGCAAAAATTATTCTAACTCATATAGCATATTCCATTGTGTTCTGGATCCATCAAACGATGCATACCCCTTCACCAGTGAGCCTATCGCAATAAACTCTCGGACCACCAAGCGTGACGGAAATCGCAGCGGCGATAAGACAATTACCGAATGGTAAGGCCGCTGGGATAGATGGCATACCAGCTGAGCTTTATAAAGCCGATAATACGCTGACGGCAGAATTAATACACCCGCTAATCACATCTATGTGGGATCAAGAGTCTTACCCGTCTGAGTGGAAAGAAGGTATAATCGTTAAGCTGGCGAAGAAAGGTGACCTCAGAGATTGTAATAACTGGAGAGGTATTTGTGTGCTTCCTGCAGTCGCTAAGATCGTCGCCCGTATTATCCAGGATCGGTTGAAAAACCACTTAGAGGCATCGATCAGCTCTTGCCAAGCGGGATTTCGCAATGGGTCTTCCTGTGCAGACCAAATCAACACGCTTCGAATAATTATCGAACAATGTGTGGAATTTAATTCCAAACTACATCTTCTACTCATTGACTTCGAAAAAGCGTTTGATAGCGTCAAGAGAGAGTGCATATGGGCTGCGCTGCGGAGAAGAGGTATACCCGAAAAACTTGTCGCTCTGATTAAGGAAAGCTATAACGACGCGAGCTGCCGTGTTCTCCACAAAGGGAAATTGTCGGCGCCTTTCCATGTGCTGAGGGGAGTGCGGCAGGGTTGCATACTATCGCCAATTCTTTTCTTGCTGGTCATTGAGGACGTCGCTAGTGCAGCTTTCGCCGGTGTAAGCCAAAACCGTGGTATCCACTGGCAGATTAATAATACCTATCTTAACTACCTAGCATATGCTGACGACATTTGCCTGCTTTCTTACAAGTTGTGCGACCTGAAACTTATGACTCAGGCAACGCAAATTGAACTTAAAGCAACCGGACTCAAGATCAGTAAAGGCAAAACTAAAGCGCTCTGTCTCCGTGCACCTACTCCGAATCCTTTGACAGTAGGATCGCAGCAATTTGAAAATGTCGAAAAATTCTGCTACCTTCCGCGGATGGCGGAAGTGAGCTTGATGTTGAATGCAGAATTGGTAGGCCGCGTATCACCTGGCGACGCTCAACAGAGGCCGAAATGAAATCTCTCAATCTAACATGGAGTGAACTCAGAGTCCTTGCACAAAACCGGGTCCGCTGGCGAAGGGGAGTAGTTGACGCCCTATGCTCCAAATAGGAGTTAAAGGAACGTATATATATATATATAATGTAGCATGTTCACAAAGCAGTGTGTTATAAAAAGGTTTTTAGGAGAGAGGCTTGTAAGTTGCCATACCATAGCTTTTTTGGCTATATCTCGACATTGTATACACATAGGCATCGATATACCAAATTGTAAAAATTTTTTTTTTTTGAGTACTTGAAAGCCAAAACTTGCCACAACAAAATTGTGGTATAAGTAATGTACAAGTAGAGCCAATCTAAGTCGTGTTTTCGGTTAGGTCAAAACGCCTGTCTGATCAAAGGCACCTGGCACTCTTATTTGTCATAATGAGCGTTTTAAATAGATAATTCTTTTAAATAAGAATAATTTCATATTAAGTTGTATTATATGTAAGAAGTTTCGTATTATTTTCCGAAAACTTCTTTAGAACACATTATTGCATTATGAGAGAATCTCTGCTTATTTTATTTTGCGACTGACCTTAAGTTTACCTATTAAGTAGTATCTCATTCAAACTTGAGTTTTGAATCAACAATCCATATACAGTTTCATGGCTAGTACTCAAAAATCAACAAAAAACCCTCACATTGAGATGAAATATATAATGCTGTCATTGATTTATGTATCGGCAGGTGTAAAATTTAACAAATCCAAAGCGGAGCACACAAAAATTGCAGAACTAAATGCAGAACCTTAACAAAAACAAAAAAAATACATAAAAAGATACAGAGCTACAGAGCTACAAAAGCAAAAGAAGCCTTTGTAAAGCAACAAAACCGGTTTGAAGTTGATCCTGGGTACTATCAGACACTGAACCGAAACAGATACAGCTACATATGGCGATAGAGATACGCGAAAGGTAGCTAAAATGTGTGAGATACATTTACTGGTACTGCAGGTAGCTGTTGTACTAGAATCTCATGGCTTGGTTGGGCACGAACAACGCGATGCTTAATAAAACAAAACTCCAACGCATGCGTAGTTTAACGCATAAAAGAGATACAAAAGCATAGATACAAAGTGTACATACTACTCGAACGTTCGACAATGTTAAGCTAGAAACTTTCGGCTCATTAGTTGGTTACTTTGTTGCGACTGACAGTTTAAAGCTTGGTCGGCGGGTTAGGGTGCTTTAAATCTTTTGTATCTTACAGATACAATTACGAGACACATGCTGGGCAGCATTTATTATTCAACCGGCTTGCTGTTGTTGTTTGACCTGAACACTCTGTTCAAATTAATTTGTATTTAATTGTTAGCCGCTTGGTTCCTTTTCAGCTTTAGCTTCATCTTCATTTCGAATGTGCCTCAAGTTGTGGGTTAGTTGCTGCTCTCAGCTAATTATTATCTTTCGCCTGTCCAACTGTCTGTCTATTCGTCTATTGGTTCGCGAGTAACTGTAGTGTCTCAATGTGCTGTTTTCTTTGAAAACTCTTGCTCAGCATGTCGTTCGAAAATAAAAGTATCTGCCAGATACAAAAATAATAAAGACAACACACAGCTGCCGGCTTGCACTGACTGCAGGCGTTGCCCTCGACAACTTTTCCAACTGTTTATTCTTTCATTTCTGATTTTGTTTTCCTATTTTTTGATATCCAGCAGTATTCTGTTGCATTCTATATTTGTTGTTTAACTCTTAAGCAGTTAAAATGTATTGTAGCTTAAATTGATTAGATACAAGATATGCCAGCTGTTGCCAAAAAAGAAAAATGAAATAAAAGGGCAAAACGGATTAAGAAAACAACAGCAAAAAATTAACTCGAGCGTGTGAAACTTTTTCGGACACATTTTTTGCAGGTGTCATAGAAATTAACTAGCTGCGGGCCCAAACCCCATTTACACGCTCTGAGCTGTTAAAATAATTATTATTTTTTTGCTGTAGAAGTCGAAATTGCTGGATATACGAAGAACGAAGAATATGCCAGCAAACTATTAGATACATCCAACTTATTTTCGTAAATATATTTGTGCTAAGTTTACATTGTGTGACACTTATGAGAATGTGGCTGCAATTATGTGTGACAAAGACACAAGTCCATAGTTATTACCCTTAAGCCTGGGGGACTGTTTTCTTATTTCCAATAGTAAGTCAATATTAAAGCCTAGACAATTTTGGACAAACTCGTTCACACTCTTGGAGTGGTTGGTTTTTTTTTTTTCTGTAGCGCATTTACACTGAACAATTCTGGCGTTTCGTGACGCAGTGTAAACCTAGCATTAGTGTAAATGGTGCTACGACCAAATTGCCTATCAAGTGAAGATACAACCTGGTTAAACAAAATGCTTGACGCAAAAATAAATAGGCTAAAGAAAAAGATACGAAAACAAAAAAAAGAAAAAAAAAAAAACATAATGGAAAGGGTGATGAAAAAAAATTATCGCTCACGCGCATCTATAAAATGATTTCAAACATCAACAGCAACAACAACATTTACTTGCTCTTTCATTATCAGCACGTCATTATGACCATTTGTTGTTGTAGCTTTTAACAACGACGACGACAACACAGCGACAACAACAGCAACAACAACAAAAGCAACTTTGTTGTCGTCGCTGCCATCGACAACAACGTTTATTTATTTTGCCCTTTAACTATTTGGGCAGCGTTGTTGGCGTCAATATTCTGGATGCTGCCCTCTTGAGTTGTTGTTCGTTGTTGTTGTTTTTCGTGATGTTGTTTGTGTGTTGTTGCTCGTGTTGTTGCTCGTGTAGTTGCTGCTGCTGTCGCTGCTGCTTGCGGCCTTTTTGAGCTGCGGCGCGGCGTAGTCACTGTCCAAGATGCACCTTGATTAAATTCTTGGAATTGAAAAATCTTTCTTTTTTCGTTTTGTTGCTTTATATTGTTAACAGCTTGCGCCAGACAGCAACAACAACATCAAAGGCCACAAAAGCAACTACAACAAACCAGAAAATGTTGGCAAAGTGGTTGTCCGTCTGTGTTGTATTTGTATCTGTGTATCTTCGTGAGTGTATGTGTGTGTGTCTTTGTTTCTGTATGCTTGGTATTTGATATTTGCCTGTTTGATCGGCTCAGGCAAGCTTAGCTAAGCTGCCGTTTTGTATTGCCTGCTACACAGTTTGTTGTTTTTGTTTTTGTTTTTGTCTTGTATCATTAATGATGCAGCAAATGTTTGGCTGCAACAACAACAACAACAACCACAGCAGTGGCAACCTGTCTGTGCAACTGCAGTAATTTTTTAAGCATTGTGCTAGAGACCAACTACTTACTCGAATAGGAAAAAGTTGAAGGGCCCATCCCAAAAGCTTAGCTAGTAAAAAACAAGCTGCCTAAGTAATTTTTATAAAAACAACCATATGGGCCACATGGATCAATAGCCATTTGACAGCTAACAACCCAGATTCTGAAATAAAATTTATAATTAAAAGCAAAATAATCTTCGCTATTATTTTCATTAAAGCTCTTTATGACGGCAACCCTTTAAATATGTACTTGGCTTCTTTGAGGTGCTGTGTGATGCCTCTGTGAGGTCTTGTAATGTAATTGTGAATGGGTTAGGCATAGGCCTTTATGCACTGCGACCAATTTGATCTATTGTGCACTAAGGTCTTATAATATAACGCCGATATCGAAAATGAAGAAAAAAACTTATTTTCCCTGAGATATAGGCGTTCATAGAGACAGACATTGGCATTAAAAAAAAATAATAATTTTTGTAGAAATTTCTAAAGCAACAATTAATGTATACATACTAGTATTATGACTAAACTATTTTGACATGAAGTAAAGTTTGTAGATTAAATACGTTAAAACACAAAAACAAGTACAAAAAATGTAATACAGTCGAGGCGGTGCCCGACAGTGTAATACCCTGTACCTTTTTTTCTCGAAAAAAGTTTTATTCCTGCATATTCTTTCTATGAACTTTCCAATTGGAATATTTTATTTGTTGGTGCAAAACGATATTTATACCTATAAGTTCCGCAAATTTTAACCGATTTTGATGAAAATCGAAATTTACGTCAAAGAAGTTATTTAAAGTATATAAGGAAAGTTTGAAAGGGATGTGTTGAGGGGTGTGGGAGAAAACACGATAAATCGATTGCGGGGGGTGGGGGGCCTGCATTGATAAAATTTTGATGTTGATTGGTTCATTAGAGCCACATGAATCAGCTTACCAAAAATTGTGATTCTTGTCCATCTGTTACTATTATTACGTAGAGTCAAATATTGACGCAATTTATAGGGAAGGGGTAGTGAAATTTGTACATTTTAGGCTATAACTTTTGTTGTATTTGTCCGATTTTGTTTATTTTTGACACACAGATGCATGCAACCACAATGCATCGCTCTGTTAAATTTCAGACTAAAATATTAAACGGTGTAGTCAAAAACCGCGAAACTCTGCTACGGGGAAACGGGGAAAGATATGGACATGATTCAACAAACTTGATCTTCTCAGGAAATATGCGCATCATCTGGTAAAGTTTCGTATCTCTAGCTCTTATAGTCTCCGAGATCTAGGTGTTCATACAGACGGACAGACGGACGGACAGACGGACATGGCTCAATCGCTACCCGAGGTTATGATAAGCATTTTGGTATAAAGGACTTGGGGTCTGCCACGCCTCCTTCTTGCCGTTACATACATTGCACAAATCTAGTATACCCTTTGTACCTATAGGCACAGGGTATAAAAATGGGATGAAGCTAAATTTGCTTTAATAATTGCACAAGACCATTATCATCTTATATCTCACAACCGATTCATATCAGACTTATTTCATATTCCATATTTATTTCCACAAGTTGCTCGTTTTCATATCATATGTTGGTTGTTTTTTAAATGTATATAACATGGTTTAAACTACATAATACAAATATCTAAAAATCACCTATTAAAAGAATATGAATTTAGAAAGTTTTCGAGTTAATAAAGCTCATATAGAAATAAAACAAACAATTATTGTATTGGGTCGTTCACTAAGAAATTTCGTTTGATGACAACAGCTGATCTTATTGAATTTTTTCGCAGCCAACTTCACACCTAACCGCTTTACCTTTATATGTTTGAATAGCTGATATAGTAAGGCTTTTTTGTAAAAAATTTTCTTAAATTTTTTGGAATAGTTTTTGTTTGGTGCCCTATCAAAGATGGAAGATCGAAAACAACATTTTCGGCATATTTTACTGTTTTACTATCAAAAGTGTAAAAATGCAGTTCATGCAAGGCGAAAATTATGTGATGTGTACGGAGAAGATGTGTTGACCGAACGCCAATGCCAAAATTGGTTTGCAAAATTTCGTTCCGGCAATTTCGATCTTGAGGATGCACCACGTTCTGGAAGGCCTCTTGAAGACGATGTGGATAAAATAAAGTCGTTGGTCGATGCAAATCGATGAATAACAACTCGAGAGATTGCTGAAAGATTAAATTTGTCTAACGCAACCGTTCACAAGCACATGAAACGTCTAGGATTAATTTCTAAGCTTGACATATGGGTTCCTCATGTTCTTACAGAACGAAATTTGCTTCGTCGCATTAACGACAGTGATTTGCTTATCAAACGTCAAAGAAGTGATCCATTTTTGAAGCGCATTGTTACTGGCGACGAAAAGTGGGTTGTTTACAAGAATGTAAAGCGCAAGAGATCATGGTCTAAAGAGGATGAACCAGCTCAAACCACTTCGAAGGCCGATATTCACCAAAAAAGGTTATGTTGTCTGTTTGGTGGGATTTCAAAGGGATCGTTTATTTTGAGCTTTTGCCCGACAATACCACGATTAATTCTGAAGTGTATTGTGATCAGCTGGACAAATTGAGTGATGCACTCAAACAGAAGAGGCCAGAATTGATCAATAGAAAAGGTGTAGTGTTCCACCAGAATAATGCGAGACCTCATACAAGTTTGATGACTCGCCAAAAGCTTTTGCAGCTTGAATGGGATGTGCTACCACAGCCACCATATTCTCTAGACTTGGCACCTTCGGACTATTACTTGTTCCGGTCTCTGCAAAATTTTTTGGATGGGAGAACCTTCACCTCAAATCAGGACGACAAAAACCACTTGGACAAGTTTTTTGCCTGCAAGGATCAAAAATTTTATGAGCGTGGAATCAATCTCTTGCCCGAAAGATGGCAAAAGGTATTGCATCAAAATGGAGAATATATAATTTCATAAAATGTTTTACATAATAAAAAAAAATCGTGTTTACATTGCACTAAAAAAAACGAAATTACTTAGTGAACGACCCAATAGTTAAATTTTTTGTGTTTTTATTACTTCTTGCCATAATGATTTTGCAGTTAATATAGTACGAGGAAATCTTATACCCTGCACACAGCATCATAAAAAGATATGCATAAGTATGCTGCATATTTACTTTGTGGAAACAAATACAACAGACTACATATGAACGAACAATACAATTACATATAAACAAATGAAATGTTTTACAATTGATTTTGCACATTATCTACAATGGGAAAAAAATCCCTTTACTTAAAAACTACGAGACAGACTTACATGCTCAATATTAAAAGCATTTTTACACGATAAAATGTGTGTAGGTATATTTAAAATATATCAGATGCAGTTTTGTTATTTTTCACAAGAATGAATCTATAATATTATTCAGCTATAAAAGTTACTAAGCGAACAATCGATGAAATATTTTATCATTTTTACGAATCTTATCAATCTGAGAAGATGAACAGTGTTTGCAGTTGCATGAATTATTTTATAGGAAAAACTAAGTTTTGTTCAAACATATAAGCTGATTGAATTGTAATGTAGATAGTTATGGATCATTAGGCCTCCCATCGAGCCAGTTCCCGGGCTCCCGTTCTTTACGTTGCATGATTTTTTGTCTCAATTACTTATTAAACAAATTTTGAAATCATCACAAATTTCGAAGAAACTAACCAAATTAAAAAAAATTAATTTAACGAAATTAGAATGAAAAGAAATTGTTCAATATTTCGCTATGATTGGTTTTAAATCTCTCAACATTACGCACAGCTATGAAATTGAAACCAAAAAAAATGTATATCACAAGATTTGTTATGTTGTGATCATTTCTTTCGTTATTTACTTTGAATAAATTATATAAAAATTCCAATTTTTTTCCCCGCTTTTCTCTATTCCCTTTTTTTTAAGAAGCTATGGCAGCCCTATGGATCATACATGCTTGCATCATAATTGCCAAGAGTGAGATAAGATTTTCCTTTACCAAACTAATTTTACTCGCCATTTAACGAAAATTCAATAAATTTCCCAAAATCGATTGATTTTGCTTTTCATTAAAATGCTATTAATATTATACTAAGTACATGGCATAAGTTGGTAAGAGAATATCTGAAAGTCAGCAACTCTTTATCAACCGATTTCTTATTAATATTTTTTTTTCTCTGCCAGTTTTGCTTGCCGGCGGCAAATGCAACTCACGAAAGCATTCAAAAGCAATTAAGCGCTTTCTTTGTAGCAGCAACAGTCAGACATTCATTCAGATACAAAGATATACAGATACACACACACATACGACTATAAACTGTACACACACATGCATGAGTTGAAAATGTAATATCATCAATCAAAAAAAAAAAATATCTATAAAAAATAAAAGAAAAAAAACTCTGCAGCTGAGCATGCGTGCCAACCTGGCCGAATGTCTGTCCAACTGCAACTTATGTTATGTATCTGTGAGTGCGTTTTGTATCTGTGTGTGTGTGTGTGTGACCAATGCATGAAAGCAACAATAATTTTTGCTTGGTTATGCCATGGTGTGGTGTAGCTTCGACAGCCCTGGCTACCTAACAGCAACAGCAACAACACCGATAACTTACAAATACTTGAATGCTCTCTGCGAGTATTACGAGTACTTCTTTAAACTGTCTATAAAATATCGCAATAATATTCTTAAAATATTGTTTTTAAATTCAAATGAATTATTGTTCAAGCACTTTTTCAAACTCTCTCTACTATAAATAGCATAAAAATTTTAGGGTATGCAAGTTTCGTTGGCTTTGAGTAATTTTTACCTTTTTTTTTATTATTAAAGTATATTGCTTATACTCGTATTGAAAAATGCTGAAAACTAAAAGCCAAGCGCTGTAATCATATTTAACTTTGCTTGCTTGCAACTTTTCTACCTTATTTCGTGAGTGATGTCTGTTGTTGTTGTTATTGCTGCTGTTGTTGCAAGCTGCTTGGCAACCTAAACCTCGACTTAGCCCAGTTGAGCTGAGTTGCAACCAACCGCAACAGGTAATTGATGCCGCTCGCGCGTCGCAAGAACTTTAATCAATTTTTCAGATTTTTCTGTTGCTTTTTTTTTTTGTTGTTGTTTGTGGTCTTTGTTGTTTATTTTTTTGATTTTATTTTTTTTCATGGCTGTTGGGGCAACTACGTGAGCTCTATCTATATTTTTATTGTTGTTTTGGGTGTGCTGCAACTGACCATAACAGCTAGCGTGAAACAACTGCCACACGGACCAAATGCACTAAGCCAGTCTATGGGATGATGCTCTTGGCCAACTCTGCTTAGCCCAGCTCAGTCAATGAAAGCCAGTCAAAATTTAAGCACGCTACAAGCTACACGAAAATACTAAAACTAACTATATTGCAGTGTATTATTATTTTTTTGTGTTTGTGTAATAAATTTTCATTTGCTTCAAAGTTATGCAATTGAAAATTGTTGAAAAGTAAAATCGACCAATTTAGCACGAGGGTTGCCTTTTTTATATCTAACTTTAGCGTCTTTTAGTGTGACCAGATCTGATTAAAAAGGACAAAATTAAAACTTTGTCATCCTTAAGGGTAACCATTGTTGTGTTTATGATATATCCAGTTTATCAGGCTGGATTGGTGATCAATTATTTAAAAACTGCGTTTCATAAAAATATATGTATTTTTAATCATTTGCATTAAAAAAAAAAACAAGAAACTATTTAAATAATTCCAAACAAACCCCCATTCAACACTTATCAATTTAAGCAGTCTCATCATTTAAAAAAATTAAGTTTTCAACCGGCCGCATAAATTGCTTCAGGATTGCTATTGAAGAGTAGAAGGAAACAAAAACGGGAAGAAAACAGATATAATAATTGACGACACGGAAAAAGACAGCGCCTGTAAAATATGTAATGCTCCTCTGCAGAATATGGCTAGCGGAAAACATGCCCGACGATTGGAATCTCAGTGTCCTTTGTCCTGTACTTAAGAAGCGTGACCCGACGATGTGCGCCAACTACCGGGGAATCAGTCTTATTGCCATCTCATATAAGGTCCTATCGAGCGTACTATGTGAAAGATTAAAGCTGTTTACCAACACACTGATCGGACCTTATCAGTGCGGCTTTAGACCTAGTAAATCCACCACAGACCAGATCTTTACATTACGCCAGATCCTGGAAAAAAACCCGTGAGAGACAAACCGACACCCATCATCTGTTTGTCGACTATAAAGCTGCTTTCGATAGCCCGATAAGGGATTGCCTGTACGCCATCATGTCTGAGTTCGGTATTCCTGCGAAGCTGATTCGCCTTTGTAGGATGACGTTGAGCAGCACCATCAGCTCCGTCAAGGTAGAAACGAACGTTTTAATACCGTGCGAGGTTTCAGACAAGGCGACCCTCTATCGTGCGACCTCTTCAATCTTGTGATGGAAGGGGTGCTGCGAAAGACCGGTGTATAGCGTAATGGCACTATTTTCTACAAAAGTGTCCAGCTCCTTGCATACGCTGATGATATTGATTTTGTTGGACGTTGCAAGCGAGATGTTACTGCTGCATTTGCAGCAATCGAAAAGGAGTCAGCAAAAGTGGGTTTGGCGGTGAATGAGGGCAAGACGAAGTATATGCTGGTTACGCACAGGGATACGCGGCGTCTAGGATCCCAATCCCAATATACTTTTGAAGTTGTCAAGGAATTCATATACCTTGGCACTGCCATCAACATCGAAAATGATATCAGCCTGGAGATTAAGCGAAGGATCACACTTGCCAATAGGTGTTACTTTTGGGCTCAGTAAGCAAATGTGTAGCAGAGCCCTCTCTCGACAGACAAAACTTACACTCTACAAGACACACTAATCTTACCCGTGCTTCTTTACGGCGCAGAAGCTTGGGTTGTGTCGCAGACGGATGCAGCAGCGCTTGGAGTTTTCGAGAGAAAAATTCTTCGCAAAATCTTCGGTCCCGTCCGTATTGGGAGCGACTATCGCATAAGAATGAACCACGAACTGTATGAGCTCTACGGCGACATCGATGTCGTCCAGCGCATAACAATACAACGTTTGCGCTGGCTCGGACATGTCGTTCGTATGGACGAAGAAGCTCCAGCGAAAAAGGTGTTCGAAACGAGAGTCAACGATGGACGACAAAGAGGGTGACCGCGTCTTCGATGGAAAGACCAAGTGGAGGAGAAACTGTCTACACTTGGTGTTAAAAATTGGAGAAGACGCGCTAGAAGCAGAGGCTCCTGGCGAGAGCTCTTGAGGTCGGCTGTAACCCGGTAACGGGTTGTGAAGGCCACCTAAGTAAGTAAGTAAGTATGTACCTGTATAATACTTATATACAGCGGTGGGCACGAAAAATAACGCAAAGAGCCCTACAACAACATCAACAAAAAAGTCTCGTAAAGCACCCTCGAGCGAGTTGAGCGAAACGCGCACACTGCGTGTATTTTGTTTTTGTAAAACTCGGAGCAAAAAGAGTCAAGGCGTGCCCAGCGCTGCTTATATACTTATATGCATGCAATATTTTATTTTATTTATTTAATAAATTTATTTGTTAGGCATCGTGGTGGTTAAATTTGTTGCCAACACTTAAAAGCAAAGTTCTTTTGAATTTCAATACATAATATATACCATGCGACATATGTATGTTCGAAAATTTAATACATATATCCATAATGCGAACATCGACATCTGCGACATAAGATACTGTTTACTAAGGGCATTTTAGTATGAATTATGCATTTATTGTTTTGTTTAAAGGATAAGACGGTTTAAAAATTACATAACGTATTTGCGTGTGTATATGTACTTAATGATAAACCACAGTCTCTATTACATAGTATACTACAACACAAAGGTTGTTTAAATCAAATTTAATTTGCTTTCTGGCAACAGTCGGGGCAATTAAATGCATGCAAAGTTCATTGAAGAGAGTCAACAGCTGTTTTTCATGTTGTTGTTGTTGTTGCTGTTATAGTTTCTTTTGCTGGCTTTTTTTCAATGCCCTTTTGCAGTGTATATAAGAAGGTATGGCTATGTTTATTTTTATAAGCAAAACGTATATTCATATAGATCATCACTTTAAATGAAAATTTGGATTTATCCTATTATCCAAGGGCTTTCTTTTGGGGTTACAGAAGTTGCTCAAACTAGTAAAACGTTTTTACTTCATAATAAACAAGTAAATTATTTGATAAAACGTAGAGGACTGTGAAATCCTCATTAGGAGTCAATACAGCAGAAGGTTGTGAAATAGATTTTTAAGTTTATCCTATTTGAAGTTTATCCTTCTATGCCAATTAGTGGGGTTTCTTACTTTAACTTTAGCCTTACTCAGACTACAACGTCGGTTAGCAAAATAGTTAGTATTCAAAGTTAGTTCTTGGTCTTTTTGGACATTTGGCGAATTTATTATCTCGCACTAGCTTCTCCACAAGATGATTCCTTCGTACATTGGTATGTTCAAGAACCGATCTGGGGAAGAGTTTGCTGCCGACCTAGACCTATTTAAATTTGACTTATGTTTACGGAACCAAAAATAGTTGGACAACAAGCTGTTGGTAGCTGGGAAAATATTGTTCAAAGTAGCTTGAGCTTGACCAATTACTACTTATCAGCCTGCCCACGTATCTAAATAAAAGATAAAAAGAGTTGACGATTCATGGATTTGTTGTTGCATTTTAGAGAGTAGCAAAAACTCTACTTGTTTACTCTTTTAAATAAATAACTATATGAACATAGAGTCAATGGTTTATATGCTACTCGTAGTTTATACGAATAATGCAGATACACACACACACACAGCTGAACGACCGGCAACCAACACATGTGCATTTAATTGCCGGCCATGTACCATTTTGTTGTTGCTTGTAATTGTGCCTTGCTCCTGCTTGTCCGTGTGAGTATCTGTGTGTGTTGTTATAAATTTAGTGCCGAGGCCATAAATTGCTTACTGTAGTATTTAAAGGCCTACTGCGACAGAGCAGAAGTTGCCGACAAAATACAACAAAAAAAATATATATACATATAGGCAAAAAAATACACGGAAGAGTCGGGTTCGGGTCGCTGCTCGACAGTTGGATGCCCTGCACTGAAATAATTGTTTGTGACAAATTTAAGAATGGTAATATCTTCAAGATAATTGGTTAACGTCCCCACGTTTGGTTACTTAAGCTAAGATACAAAATGGGTCTTGGGAGATATTACTGCAGTGAAAATCCAATAAAGATATGCATTTTGTATCTTTATGGCGCAGTCGCTATCCAAGGTTACAACAAGATTTTCTATATATATACAAGTTATGCCCAAATCATTGATACCCTTCATTCATCAACATTGCAGGGTACAAAAAAGAAAAGCTATTCTAAAATTTTTGCTGCTACATTTGCAGTTATGTATATATAGCACAGTGTAGCATACATATATATATATGTATATACTGTGTTCATAGGTCGTTGGCTTTTCAGTGCTTAACGAAAAGGCAAAATGCAAAGCACCGTTAAACGTATTTTAATTACTTTTGTGAATTTAACGAGCCAACAACAACACCAACAACAGCTTAAACAATGGAAAAACTTAGTCAAGAAAATGAAGTAAATTATGCAGCATTAGCGGGAAAATATACTTCAACTTGAAAGTAAACAATAGCAGCAATTACATAGATGCATTGCGAATTTATGTATATGCACATATTCATGCTAGTACAAGGGGCGTATGAGCAATACATTGGCGATTCTTGTATAAATCCAACATGTATGAGAATAAAAATAAATTATAAAATAAGAAACAGATAAAAAGCTTGAATTGAAGAGTTGATCAGGAGCATGCAACAACTCTTGTGCAAGATATGGTCGGAATTTCGATTGGAGTCTTAGCGTACGCTCTGCCCTGTCCACAAAAAAGTTGATGCCGCAATCTGCGCCAACTACCGCGGGATCAGCCTTTTGTCCGTTGCATACAAGGTCCTGGCAAATGTATTGTGCGAAAAACTGAAGCCCTATATGAAAGAACTGATTGGACCCTAACAGTTTGGTTTCACGCCAGGAAAGTCTACGAAAGACCAGATATTTTCATTGCGACAAATTCTGGAGAAGACTCGTGAAAAGCAAATCGACACACACCACCTATTCGTCGGTTTCAAAGCTGCTTTTGACACGCCTGATAGAGAGAAGTTTTTCGTCGCCATGTCTGAGTTTGGTATCCCTGCAAAGCTAGTTCGGCTTTGCATGATGACGTTGAGTAACTCCTGCAGTTCCGTCTTGATAGGAAAAGACCTCTCCGAACCATTTGATACCAAGCGAGGTTTCAGGCAGGGTGATACACTATCATGCGATTTTTTCAATTTACTACTGGAAGCTATCCTGCGACGTGCCGATGTGAACAGGTCAGGCACTATCTTTTATAAGAGTGTCATGCTGCTGGCGTATGCCGACGACATTGACATTATTGGAGCCTTCTCTAAAATTGAAAAAGAGTCGAAAAACATGGGTCTGGCTGTAAATCTGGACAAGACGAAATACCTGCTATCTACAAGTAAGGAAACGACACCACGGGGAATAGATAGCTACAACTTCGAAGTTGTAAAGGATTTCGTATACTTGGGCACCAGTATTAGCGACACAAAAAATTACGTCAGCATGGAAATACGTCGACGGATTAATCTTGCTAACCGGTGTTACTTTGGGCTAAGTAAGAAACTCAAGAGTAAAGCCCTCTCTCGGCATACGAAAATAACCCTCTACAAATTCCTCATCATACCCGTGCTGCTCTACGGCGCTGAAGCATGAACATTGTCTTCATTCGATAAGGCGATTTTAGGGGCTTTCGAGAGAAAAATCCTCCTTGGACCGATAAATGTTGAAGGTGATTTTCGTATTCCAATGAACCACAAGCTGTATGAGCTATACGGCGACACGGATTTAGTTCGGCGCATACAGCTACAACGTCTGCGCTGGCTAGGTCAGTTGCACGAATGGATGAAAATGCTCCAGCCAAGAAGGTATTCGAGCGGAAATCACTGGAAGGTCGACGACGACAGGGACGCCCGCCTCTGCGATGGGAAGATCAGGCAACGGAGGAGCTTTGTAGCCTTGGGATTGCCAATTGGCGCCAGCAAGCACAGGACAGAAACCGCTGGCGTAGGATAATTTCTGCGGCCAAGACCGAAAACCGGTTGTAATGGCCAAATTAGTAGTAGTAATCTTTATTTTATATACACTCTAGTAATTAAATATAAAGCTTTTAAAAATGTATCTAAAAAGCTTAAATTGGTTATATTGCTCAAGACAAAATCAAAGATATTGAACTTTAATTACAGGAACTTTTAACTTTTTTGATAATATTTCCAAAAACATTCAACAAACATTCAATGTGATAAATTATTTAATAATTTTTGAATTTGCTGTTTGTTTTGTAAAAGAATGACCCATAAACGTAGTTTCAAAATATTTGGGCGGCTGAAAGGTAGCAACAGCTATAGAGTAATAGAGATAGAGATGACAGTCAATTAATTTTAATTTAATTAAAAGCGCATTGTCTGACAAATTCCAGCTAGTCAAGTTGCAACTGTAAAACTATAATTAATATTTACTTTGTATTAATTGGCAGCACTGTGACGCAGACGTCGACCTCAGCGTTGACAGCGCTGCCAACGTTCGCCGCAGAGGTTAACCATTTGATTGTCGTGGGTAAAATGTCAATTAAAGGCGCCAAGAATATAAAAAATCAACAACAACAAAATTGAATAAATTTATCGACCGTGTGTCTTCATACATTTAAATTGGGTCACACGGAAATGAAAGCTAAACAAATTCAAAGCGACAATGCGTCAAAAGAAGCCAAAAAAAAAAAAAAATAATAAAAGAAAAGAGAAAAACTTTTATTGGCATAAAGAAAATTGTATACCCTTTTTGCACTAAAATTAATGCAAAATAGTTATTTGTTCGTAAAAAATTTACGATTTGAAAACTTTTGACGAATTGTAAATTATTATATTACATTAAAATTGATAATAAAATTTTGTAAAAAATGTATGAAGAATATTTGTTCCATAAATTACTCATCTATTATTTCAGACCTGACTTTTAAAAACGAATCAGCACTGAATTCATGCCCAATTCTTAAAAAATTGCACCTGTGATTTCAGGCACGATATTTCAAAGACAATCAGCATTGAATTCATAGCTGATTATTAAGGCTAAGGTTCAGGCCCGAACACTTTCGACATGCATGTGTTAAATTCAGTAACAAATGAATGCGTAAATTCATGGTTGGTACTGAAAATTCAGGCATGATTTCATGACTAATTCAGGCCTGAACCGAACTGAAGGGAACGAATGGCATTCTGCTTTTTCATTTAAAAAAACCTTTTTAAATCATTCACTCACTCACATTTTTGTGATTTTGTTCAAGTAATTTGAAAATCTTTTGAGATCTAAATCTAAATCCATTATTTATACATTTTGCGCAAAAACTTGAAAGAAAATTTAAATCTTTTTTTGCAACTAGACAAACGTTCTTAAGACCCCGTAATACTATTTATTTTGCACAAATAGAGTATAAAAGTTAAAAAAATTCTTGTAACATTTAAATTTCAAATCAGCACAAAACAAAAAAGAAAACAAAAGGCAGTCGACAAACTAAATGAAAAATTGTATAAATGAAAAAAAAAACTCCATGACTAAGAGAAAGGAGGTGGTGTAGAGGCGTAGAGGAGAAAACAAAGCGCCAAATAAATCAAAATTAAGTGGCGACAAAATTAAAGTAAAATGTTTACCGTGCGGCTTAACTTGTTGGAGAGTAAGTAAGTGCCAGAGACAAGCAAAGAAGGCAAAAAAAAAAAAAAGTCAAAAGAACTGCCCCGGGTCTGGGCGGGGGATTTGACGTTGACTTGGGGCGCCAAAAGGGGCGGAAAAGCGAGATGTCGGACGAAACGACATTAAGCAATTGCAAATGCTGTGAAAAAAAATATCTAGCCAGGCTATACGAAAAGCTGAAGACAACCAGAAGGTATACGGGTTTCAACAAATACTAGTACGAACATATGTATGTCGACATTTTCACATATTACCAACGAATATTACGTATACAACACGTAGACTTTTTTTTTTGCATTGATTCAAATCAAATGTTTGTACTACTTACATTAATTTTGCTTTTTTTTTTAAACCAACGATTAGCGCCTTAAGGGCCTGACTAATAACTTAGGCATAGACCCGTTCCATGATATTGAAATTCTTAGAAGAATTGAGCGAGTTTCTGAAAATAAAAAAAAATTAGGCTATTAGCAAAATTCATAAGTATAAAACATCGGTATGCTTTCATTATTTTGAATCACTCTGCTCTTGTCTAGATAAACAAATGCTGCGGGAAGCACAAAATCATTGTGTTTTGCGGATTCTATATATGTACCTGTCGTCCGCGCAAAGCGGCGCCAGGATAAAATTATTCGTTTCATTGGAAAGACTACTTTCTATGTGCCTGCGTGTAATATGACTGTTGTCTCTTTAATACACATTCCAGGCGAGGTGAAGTGGCTGCCAGCATGTCCCACACTTCAATTAAATATGTTAATTTTGAAAAAGTTGATGGTTACTACCTGTGTGCGGTCAGCCACCCTCCCAATGCCTAACTACGGACTTCATATGGTCCTCACAATGACAAATCACAGCTACACAAACAAAACTATAGGGTTTTCCAAAAAGAGGTGTTATTTTGAATCACCCGGCATTTCGGTAGCTTTCACTTTTGAAGCTTTTATTCTTTGACATTTGACAAGTAGAAACTACGCCATTACTAAAAATGGAACGATACACGCTTCAACAACGCATTGAAATTATTAAAGTTCACTACAAAAATGGTGAAAATCTTGCAGTCACAGTTCGCAAAACTAAAGCATTTTTGGGTCGTCGTGTAGCGCCTTGTCGGACCGCAATACAGAAGTTGGTGGAAAAATTTGAGCTGTTGGGACAAGTTAGTGATGTGAAGAATAAAATCCGTGCACGTCGCTCAAGAACAACTGAGAATATTGCTGCTGTAGCCCAAAGTGTTGAAGAAAACCCAGGTTTGTCCATTCCTCGTCGTTCTTTGGAATTGGGCATTCCACAAACGTCATTACACCGTATTTTGCATAAAGACTTGGGTCTTAAGGCTTATAAAGTTCAGTTAACACAAGAACTCAAGCCGGCCGATCATCAACAACGTCGTGTCTTTGCTGATTGGGTCCTTGAAATGCATGAAAATGATCCGGAATTCCATCGAATAATCATCTTGATTGATGATCATCTTGATCATCTCGGTGGCTACGTCAACAAGCAAAATTGTCGCATCTGGGGCTCGGAAAACGCAAGAGTAATTGTTGAGAAGCCTCCCCATCCTCAACGTGTGACTGTTTGGTACTTTTTCGAAAATAAGGTTGGATCAACAGTTACGGTGAATGGATTGCGCTATCGAGAGATGATTAATGACTTTTTATGGTCGGAGTTGGATGGTATTGATCTGGACAACGTTTACTTTCAATAAGACGGCGCTACGTGCCACACAAGCAACGAAACCATTGCTCTTTTACGGGAAAAGTTTCCGGACCGTGTTATCTCTCGAAGAAGTGATCAAAATTGGCCACCGAGATCTTGTGATTTAACACCTTGCGAATTCTTCCTTTGGGGCCACGTGAAAGATAAGGTCCACGCCAACAGCCCAGCGTCGATTCAAGACCTCAAAGCTAGAATTCGTGAGGCTATCGAGGACATAGGGCAGCCACTTTGCGATTTGGTTATGGAAAATTTCATGAAAAGGATATGGTCCTGTAAGCGTGGTCGTGGTGGCCATTTGGCTGATGTTGTTTTTCATTATTAACGGCATACCTTCCTCTTTATTATGAAATAAACATCCAATCATTTATCTCAAAAAATTACATTTTTCTTTGAATACCAAAATAACACCTCTTATTGGAAAACCCTTTATATTCTTGCTTAAACAAACTACTTAATGTTTAACAAAACGATATTTTCAGAAGCTTGTCCGAGTGTATTGGGTCGTTCACTAAGTAATTTCCTTTGATGACAACAGCTGAACTTATTGAATTTTTTCGCAGCCAACTTCACACCTAACCGCTTTACTTTTGTATGTTTGAATAGCTGATATAGCAAGGCTTTTTTGTAAAAAATTTTGTTAAATTTTTTGGAATGGTTTTTGTTTGGTGCCCCATCGAAGATCTTCCATCGAAAACAAAATTTTCGGCATATTTTACTGTTTTACTATCAGAAGGGTAAGAATTCAGTTCATGCAAGGCGAAAATTATGTGATGTATACGGAGAAGATGTGTTGACCGAACGCCAATGCCAAAATCGGCTTGCAAAATTTCATTCCAGCAATTTCGATATTGAGGATGCACCACGTCCTGGAAGGCCTCTTGAAGCCGATGTGGATAAAATAAAGTCGTTGGTCGATGCAAATCGTCGAATAACAAATCGAGAGATTGCTGAAAGATTAAATTTGTCTAACGCAACCGTTCACAAGCACATGAAACGTCTAGGATTAATTTCTAAGCTTGACATATGGGTTCCTCATGTTCTTACAGAACGAAATTTGCTTCGTCGCAAAGAAGTGATCCATTTTTGAAGCGCATTGTTACTGGCGACGAAAAGTGGGTTACTTACAAGAATGTAAAGCGCAAGAGATCATGGTCTAAAAAGGATGAACCAGCTCAAACCCATTCGAAGGTCGATATTCACCAAAAAAAAGGTTATGTTGTCTGTTTGGTGGGATTTCAAAAGGATCGTTTATTTTGAGCTTTTGCCCGACAATACCACGATTAATTCTGAAGTGTATTGTGATCAGCTGGACAAATTGAGTGATGCACTCAAACAGAAGAGGCCCGAATTGATCAATAGAAAAGGTGTAGTGTTCCACCAGTAAAATGCGAGACCTCATACAAGTTTGATGACTCGCCAAAAGCTTTTGCAGCTTGAATGGGATGTGCTACCACAGCCACCATATTCTCCAGACTTGGCACCTTCGGACTATTACTTGTTCCGGTCTTTGCAAAATTTTTTGGATGGGAGAACCTTCACCTCAAATCAGGACGTCAAAAACCACTTGGAACAGTTTTTTGCCTGCAAGGATCAAAAATTTTATGAGCGTAGAATCAATCTCTTGCCCGAAAGATGGCAAAAGGTATTGCATCAAAATAGAGAATACATAATTTCATAAAATGTTTTACACAATAAAAAAAATCGTGTTCAAATAACACTAAAAAAAACGAAATACTTAGTGAACGACCCAATATATCGGCTTCTAGACATTTCGATTTATGCATTCTTCAAAACATAGCCTTATCCATAAGCTTTTTACAGACTATTCATTTATACATGTATCCAAACGTTTTTAACAACTATTAAAATTAGTTGCATTCGAATACTTAAAAGTTACCTTTTAATGCATCTCCAAAAAAAAATATTTACCAGCCAGCATATAAGCGCATGCCCTATCTCTGGATTTTAAACCTTTTACACTTAAAAGACAAAAAATGTATATTTATGTTTCCCCAACAAACTTAAACATAACAAGCCGCTTTTATATACAGTTTTTTTAGATAACTTCCACTAAAATTTGTAGCACTCAACTTTGGATTTTGTTTTATCTGGAAATAACGTGAGAAAGTGGAAAGTGCTCTCTTATTTTTGTTGTGTGTTTTATGTTGTTGTTGTGTAACTTTGTGTTACGCTTTTATCTTCTGAAAATTTATGCTTTTAATATTTAAAGACGGGTTTTTGTTTCTATGTCTCTTTTCTTTAAGCGCCAGCTTCTGCAACTTTTTATATACTAATTCTTTTCCTCTACACTTTATATATATGTAGATATATATGTATGCATGTATGTATGTGTTATGAGTGTCCATGACTGCTCTTTTTTGTTATCTGTGTTTGTTGTGTTTAATTATGAGGCGTCTTGATTTGGTTTTTTGTTGTGTTTGTTGTTCTAAAACCTATATGGAAATTTTTCTGTGTGGTTTTTGCTATCCAGCTGTGAGTTTTCTTTGTGGCTTAAAAAGCAAAATACAATACAAAATAATATTTGAATCAATTGGTGACTGTGGAATACTCTGCACACATTTTCCATTGATATCGAAACGTTGAAGTATGCTTAATATATCTAAAGTATATTGCTCAAATTTCGTCCTTGTGGATGAACCGAATGAATTTTTATGTAATTTTGTCGCTTTAGTTTCAAAGCTCACCGACATCAAGACGCACTACACTAGGCTTAATTAATACATTTTTGGTCGAGTTTTTCATGAAGGAATTTTATAATCTACATATTCTTAAATACCTAAAATATATAGTGAATCAGAATAATGGTAATATGGCAAAGAGTTATGTTTAGAAAGGGAAGAACTAAACTCAAACACGTGGGTACAGAAAAAAATGAATGTTTAGAAGCCCTTTCAGACTCAATTTTAAAGAAAATCTTGTTGAACTAAAAATGCAGAAGAACTTTGGCTATCGTCGTGTTAGCTTGGAGAGACATAAAAATTGACAGATACACCCGACATTCTGTCTGGAATAATATGATGGTTTGATTGTCTCTTTAAATACTTGTTTGCGGGTACATCTTTGAAACAAATTATCCGACTTTTATGGCAATTGAAAATAATTCCTTTTTCGATACTGAAGAAAATTATTAATATTTTTTTGAAAATAAGTTTTATTTAAATGGAAACTTTTCGGAAAGCTGTTCATTTACAAAAATAAAAACTATTATAATTCTAAATTAAAGAATACGTATACGCAATATATACTTGAATTTATTGGTAAGATTGGCAGTTGAAAATTTTGTGGAAATATTATGCGTGGTATCATAGAATCCAATGAATTTCAGCTCTATTCTATCTTCTCAGACCAACAGAGGCATTCCCTGGACTGTAGACGATCTAGTCGAAGAAGCTGGTAAGCACGGTCTCAAGGTAAATGTGGAAAAAACAAAGGCATTGAAAGTGAACGCCAACAGCGATGACGACTTTTTAATTCGTAATGAGCGCATTGAACTTGTGGACTCTTTCTCCTACCTTGGCAGTGTCATAGCCGCAGACGGGGGCGCAAAGGCAGACATAGAAGCCAGAGTTGCTAAAGCCACAGCTGCTTTCGCGCAACTCCGAAAGATCTGGAATTCCAATTTTCTATCAACAAACACGAAAATCCAGATATACAAATCTAATGTGCTATCCATTCTACTTTATGGTTGTGAGTCTTGGCTAAAAACAGAAGCTATTCTTAGCAAGATACAGGCCTTTGTTGGAAGAGGTCTCCGGCGCATTCTGAAAATCTGGTGGCCAAACACAATCAGCAACTTTGAGCTGATGCAGCGATGCAATATGAAGCCGATATCCTACATAATTACCAGTCGCAAATGGGGATGGATTGGGCATACTTTGCAAAAGCCACCACATGAAGTTTGTCGTCAGGCCCTTGATTGGAACCCGCAGGGCAACCGAAGAAGAGGAAGACCCAAAACAACATGGCGCCGAACTGTTTTGAAAGAAGCTGAAGAATCAGGTAGTTCCTGGAGGGAAGTGAAGCAATTGGCACAAAACCGGATACGATTTAGATGTTTAACAGAGGCCCTATGCTCCTCAAGGAGTTAAAGGAATAAAAGAAGAAGAAGATTCTATCTTCTCAACTTTATGCCAACAATTTTTCAATTTAGCCCAAGAGTGTGGACGGACGGACACGGTTTTATCAATACGGTCTGTCACGCCTCATTAAGCCCATAGGTATAGAGTATCAAATAAAAAGTATCTTTATTATAGCATTATGAAATAAAATGCCAGGCCAGTGTCATTTAACTGTCTGTTTTTTGTAGCTCTTGCCTATCTGCTGTGCATGGCATGAGCTTTGAAAAGTTGGTTAAAAAAAAATTCATTAAAAATTATATATGTACATATCTTTCTTTTATGACCACAATTATTAACAGTTGATTTTAGGCTTAATTTGTATCTTTTACTGTCTGTTTTGCTTAAAGCTTTTGTGTTTTTTTTATTTTTTTGTTTTTGTTTTTTTTTTTAACTGTGCATGGATTTAATTTTCAAAAGATTTATTTTATTTCACAGCGGATTTCGTCAGCTGGTAGCGGGTTGTGTCTTTCCACAGTTTTTGCCTAACTTTATGACGTAATAAGTCACCTTATCTCAAAAGTTTCCCTTATCATACCCTTTCAGAAAGTTTAATAGCCCTTGTCTTTATACAAATATGTAAGCATATCGTATATAATGCATACATAGGTATACATATGATGAAATCAGTATGGTTTGATTATATATTAAGGTGTAGGCATAACAACCCTAAAAAATCACTCTATCAAATCGACAAATAATCGACTAGATATAGTCACGTATGGAGGACTCAAAGACAGAAAAAGAATTCTATATTGTAGATACCGGCTTATTTTGAGTGCAGACGATTTTGTCTTAAGCAGCTCTACCCGTACCACACTTCTCCTTGCCAATAAACCTTTTTTGTTTTTTTTGGGTGTTTCGCTATATATAATTTTTTTGGTTTCATTTCTTATATTTTGTTGAGTTTGTTTTTTTTTTTTTATTAGGCATCAAGGCCAACACTTGCTCTGCCATACATGCACATAGCATGTTTATATATCCATGTATGCATGCACGACGGCCTTGTAATCATCAAAGGGCACCCAATTACCGACACAGAGCACACCAATTGCCAATGGGCACTGGGCAACTGGACAGCGATATTGAGGCTTGAGGGGCGTGAGGCATGAGGCATGGGGCATGGTCCAGTCGGCAGTGCATAAATCAAGTTTGGAAAATGCCAGCCAATCAAGCCATACATGCATTCAAGTACGAAACAAGCAGCAAACAACAACGAGATATAGACTCTTTGTCCAACAGCTCTCTCGGAATGGGTCCCGGGCCTTACTTTTAATGGCGTTTACATGTTGCATACTTAGGCTGGAACTCGGGGCACGCTTTACCGCTTATTACACGCATTTATCGGAGCGGCAATCGCAAAAGATATCAAGGTAAAATGTGTTTTGCGCCTGGTAGAGTTTTGTACGGGTTGGTTACCTCGGTTTGAGTTTCGTTTGGGGCCCGGCTGAGCTGCTGACCATAAAAGGGTAAAAACGCAATAGCTACAGCAACAATAAAAACAAAAGATACATATATTGTGTATACGAAGGTTGCAAGTTATTGTTGTTGTTGTTGGTTTTTATATGCAAGCTACTTTTGTGTGAGTCCACTATAATTTTTTTTTTGTTTTTTTTTTTTTCATTGTATTTTCGCTTGTTATGAGAAAATGAGCGACAATTTTCAGTAGCGTTTTATTTTTTTGGTGAGTTTTTTACGGGCAGAATCCAAAAGCGGCGACAACAACAGCTTGCCACATCAGTAAAACAACAAAAACACAAATATGTCAATAAGCAGGTGATTTTCAAGTAAAACTAAAGTTTTAAAGCAAAAAATAAGTTAAAAATATTCCAAAGGATTGTGCAATGAAAATCATTATATTTTTTAATTACATTTTTTTTATATAGTATAGGTATAAGCTATTACTGAACTTTATCGCTGTACAATAATGTGATAATGCCAGTAACCGTTGTCTTAATGTTTTTAATAAATTTTTTTTTTTTTTTTTTGTCTACAAAATTGATGTTAAAATTTGAAACGAGTTGAAAAATAAGGAAATGTATTTAAAAAAAGCTGTGAGTTATGTATATTTATACATATCAGCGTAAAAGTAAATAAATACTCATGTGCGACTGTCTTTTAAAGCCACATTTTATGACTATGAATGTGCTATGTTAAAAATCATTTAAGCTCTGGTCGAGATCTAGCATTACATTTAAAAGAGCCTAATAAAAATTGAGCCTCCATTAAAGTTATATATTTTTCCAAAAGATATTATTGCGCAACTAAGTTCTCGCTGTTTTTTTGATGAAAATGTAACTTTATTATAAAAAAATGTTTATCAATAACTCATTCAAAGTTTTGCCCATCGCTAGCTACAACTTTTTCCCATCTTTCTGGCAGAGTTCGAATACCTTGACGGTAGAAGTGTTCGTCTTTTGAGGCTATCCACGAATCCAGCCATTTTCCGATATCTTCATATGAATGGAACTGCTGATTAGCCAGACCATGTGCCATCGAGCGGAACAAGTAAAAATCGGACGACACAATATCTGGGGAATATGGCGGGTGGGGTAGGACTTCCCATTTGAGCGTTCCCAAGTAGGTTTGAACAGGATTGGCAATGTGAGGCCGAGCGTTGTCATGCAGTAAAATCACTTTTTCGTGCATCTGCTCGTATTGTGGCCGTTTTTCTCTTAGTGCTCGGCTCAATCGCATCAATTGAGTTCGATACCGTTCCCCAGTGATGGTTTCGCCTTGTTTCAACAGCTCATAATAAACAACACCGACCTGGTCCCACCAAATGCACAGCATAACCTTCGCAGCGTGAATTTTCGGCCAAGCCAGTGACGTGGAAGCATGACCGGGTTGTCCCCAAGATTTTTTCCTCTTTGGGTTGCTGTAATGAATCCATTTTTCATCACCCGTCACGATGCGATGAAGAAAACTCTTCCTTCTTTGTCGCTGGAGCAGTTGTTCACAGGCGAAAAAACGACGCTCCCTTGGTTTCAAAACATAAGGAACCCAAGTTCCTTGCTTTTGAATCATTCCCAACGCATGCAATCGCTTGGAAATGGCTTGGCGGGTATCTCCTAATGCTGAAGCAAGCTCTTCTTGCGTTTGGCACGAATCCTCATCGAGCAATGCCTCCAATTCAGCGTCTTCGAAGGTGTTGGGTCTTCCTTTACGTGGACGGTCGTCAACATCGAAATCACCGTCTTTGAAGCGACGGAACCAATCACGGCACGTTGTTTCGCTTGGAACAGCATCTCCGTACACTTTATGGAGCTCTCGATGCGCTTCAGCTGCCGTTTTTTTCAAACAGAACAAGAAAATCAACACTTCCCGCTAATGACGATTTTTTGGCACAAAACTAGACATTTTCACACAACCACAAGTAAATAATGCAAAAAGAAATTCACTAATGTGCCATAGCAGTTTGCTTACCATATGCCTAAGCTTCGTTTATGAAGTTTTGGGTATGTCAAAATCGACCAGAACTTTCTGCTAAAGCCATCTATTGACAAACGAGAACTTAGTTGCGCACCTAATACCATACGGTACAGGGTATAAAAAGTCCCAAATGGGATATTCCAAAGCCTTATCTCGAAAGCTACATCCCCAATTATGGTGGACGTCAGGAAGATATAGAACTTAGGCGCTCCAAAGCCAAGAGGGCTTACGACACACTCAACTCAGTTTGGAGATCGCCCAACATTTCGCTTCACACAAAAGTTCGGCTCTTTAAAACCAACAATACAAAGTCTACATATTCTCCACTATGGCACTGAAAGCTGGAACATCTCTGACAGTCATGGGCAACGACTACTAGCGTTCGTAAATCGTTGTCTCCAGCGCATATTGGGAGTATTATGGCTGAACAACATATAAAATAGTCATCTCTGGTTTAGAGCCCGGCAACCTCTTGTCATAGAAGAAAATTCCGTATCGTAAATTGAAATGGCTAGGTCACACGTTGAGAAAAACCTTCTACGGATATTGCAAAGATAAGGCAGTCGGAGACCAGGTCGCCCGCGAAATACTTGGAAAAGACAAGTTGGAGCGATAAGAGTTGGATTGAAGCAAAGCAAAGCCTATGTTCCTTGTAGGACTTTTTGAAAGACGGCGAAAAACTTTTTGATTGTTCCGGTATTTATAATGCAACAACTCAACAGATTTTCAAATTATCAACTTATTTCAAATTAAGATTTGCGTTTAAGCTTTAACTTTGCACTGTTCAGACAAACGTAATTAGCAAATACATTACTCTTTTTATTGGATGCTGATTCAATTAAGAAAAGCCCAGGGCTTAATTGAAATCCCACAGCTAACAGCCCAGATACTCTTAATACTTATATTGACTTGGAACACACATCTATCTGTTTGACTAACACAAAAACATTTACTTACACCCCAACATTTGTCTTTCTAATAACTGGAAAGGGGGTGGGTATTCAAAGTCTTAGACTGAATTACAAAGTGTTATCTATTGAGTGCAAGGGCAACTTGCAACTTGGCTTAATTCAATATTAACATGCGCTTCATTGTGTTTATTATTGTTGTTACTTTTATGGCTTCTATGGTGTTGAAAAATTTCACACATGCACTAAGCACATACATATACACATTTTGCGTGTATGTATATATGCTTTGTACATGTGTGCTTACAAAAAAGAAACCAATTTGGTTGTGTGTAAATATTTGATTATATATTTACACTGGCTGACGTATGATAAGAAATTTTTGTAATAGAGATAAACAGAATGCGCAAACAGATTGTCAGGTCAAATGCAAAACGAATAAAATAAAAGTTGAAAGTAAAAATAAAAATAAAAACTGTAACAATGATAAGAGACGAGCATGCAGTATTGGAGCTGCTTCTAAGTAGCACAAGTTTTGAGATTGTGGGGGCGTGAGTTTCAGCTCCGGGGGAACAACTTGGGTTCAACATGATCCAGTAATTTTAGTGATAAGCAAAGCGCCGCTTGGCATCCGACTTTGGTATATGATTGTGTATATAATTTGATTTTTTTTGTAATGAAATGCATTTCCTGATTATAACAACTTTCGCCTGCCCTTTTGATTCAAAGAGGCAAAAATTATCAAAAAAGGCAACACAGAGAGTTACTTCAACAGAAAAATGTATACACTCTAAATATATAATTTATTTTCTTTGTAGCAACAAAAATACCAAATAATATCAATTCAGAGTTGCATTGGAAATATTTTTTGATTGTTTTTTTTTAATTTAAATCTAAAAACAAATTTGTGATGTAACATCGTCTTGTCATAAAGATAGACAAAAAGGTTGCTTCCTTTTTGTATATTAATAAAAATTGTATGCCAAATTTAGTTTATGGGGAAAACTGCACTGCGACCCTTAGGATCTATTTTTGCTTGTGCTCCCTACTAGCTCTAGAGCTCCTTGGCCAGTCCAATTCTGGAGATAAATGTAATTATCCGGGATGGTTCTAGTCCAGTTACGTCTTGCATCGGTATTCTGTAGTCGCCAAAGATGGATGCCCTTCTTCTGGCGAGAGCGTCACACTCCGTAAGTATGTGTTGGGAGGATTCCTCCCTTATTTCACAAAACCTACAGCTGTTAGAATCTACGATGCCCATCATACTCAGGTGTTTTCTTAGCCTGCAATGTCCCGTAAGTAACCCAGTAAGTATCCTAAGGGAATTCTTGCCCAGTTGGGAGATTTTCATGAACCTATTCAGATTATAGGAACCTAGGAGCAGCTTGGACTGTCGTAAACCAGTCGTGCCAATCCAGTTTGATTGTCGTCTGGATCTCTCCTCTTCTCGTAGCAGTTCTTTAATAGTGTGTCGGCCAATACCACAGAAGTGTTCAGGCCCTATAAGTTGGTTCGCAGCACCGTTTCTTGCCAGCTCGTCAGCAATTTCGTTCCCAGGAATGTTGTTATGTCCTGGGATCCATCTAAGGGAAACGTTGTTCCATTGTCCTAGATGGTTTAGTTTGACTCTGGTTTCCTGAACCAATTTTGAATTTATTTTTGAGCCAGTCACTGCGTTTATAGCGACCTGACTGTCTGACAGAATAGCTATTTCTCTGCCCATATATTTCCTAGATAGGTTTATGTCCACACACCTACCTATCGCACATACTTCTGCCTGAAATATGCTGATATACTTTCCCAGTGATTCTGACAGTCGCGACCCCCAGGCCGGTGCCTTTTTTTGTTAAAGACCCGTCCGTATACCACACAATGGTGTGTCTTCTCATAGCATGTATCTCCTCTAAGGTGGTCCATTTGCTTTTGCTACTCAAACTAGTGCTAAAGTTATTTTTGAAGTTGTACTCCGTGGTCATCTCTTCTCTTGGTAGCAGAATTGAGGGGACCGTTTTTCCAAGTTCGTCAGCGTCTCTAGCACTAATTATGTGCCCTTTGCCGATTCCTTCGGCTGCCTGGAGATTTATGGAGTGGTGTTATGTTCATAAGAACCTCCAGTGCTTCGGTAAGACAGGTTTTCATTGCTCCTCTCATACATATACAGGCTAGCCTCTGTACTTTCTTGAGGTCATTCTGGACGAAGGTAATCTCCACCCGATTTCCCCATGCGATGGCTCCATAGGTGAGCATCGGTCGTATGACCATAAGATACAGCCAGGATTTATGAAAGTAAAGTCTAATATTTTTCTTTATTTTCTGTTCTCTACTTTGTTTTTTATACAATATGTCCAAATTTTTTGTAATACAACTGCAAATTGGAGTTAAAACTTTTGTTTCATATCAAAACTAATATGCTCATTGAAGAGTATACATAAAAAGTCCAAAGAGGCGCGCATGCAAATGTTCATTTGTGTTGACTGGTCGACTGACTGACTTGTTGGCCTGTGTCTTGGGAGCTGCCTTTCCATTGGCAGTTATTATTAATAAATTTCTTCCCTCCCTATTCTTGTTTAACCCCTTTTACTTTTCTTTTCTTTTCGCTGCTTTTTCTCTCTTCTTTTGGTATTTATAATAAGCTTTATGCAATTTTTAGCACAATCAACCGGATGATTTATATGCCGCCTCCATTGGGGCCAGCGTCGACGACGAGTCAGCGAAAGTGCACGATCAATGTGAAGTACTTATAAGTTGCCAACCTCAATATAACCCCCAACATACACACACACACACAGACACACTCAATACGTCCTCCTCTGTCAGTTGTTCTGTCTATCTGCCTTTACTATGCACTAGTATTAACTACTTCAGCAAACGGCAGCTCCAGACCCGCAATGCAAAAGACTGCAGAGCACACTTCATGTGTCATTTTTATCGCTTGTCGTAGAGTGCAGCATAAAATAAAAAATGGGAAAAAAAAAATTAAGAGTTGAAAATATATGAATCAGTCAGACGTTGTGCGAGTGTGGGATACTCTACATCTACTTTTCCCAAAAACGAAGAGTATTTTGTGAAAAAGATTACGTCGTAGACGCGCCGACATCTTAAATATAAGCATGAACGTGATTTTTTCGACCTGATACTTAGATACTTTTTTCGAGTTAAGCAATAGAGTTACTTGCATAAATTTCAACTATTTTTTAAGTTTATTGCAACAAACAAAAGAATAAAACAACACTCTTTTTTAGGTATAAACGTCGAAAATTTTAAGTTTGCTTTAATATTTAGGTTAGGTGGCCTTCGACAGGGTTGGTAACTGCGCATTTTTTTTTTTTTTTTAATTTTTTGCCTCTACCTGCTATGGTTTTTTCTATTCTAGGTAGGTTGTTCATAGGAACAGAAATACGGATGATGAACATCGCTGCACAAAACTAGCATACCCTCGATCCAATAAATGCAGGGTATAAAAATCTCTGCCTCAGTCACAGTTGCAGTCATAGTCACTGGCTGTGGTTTTATGACTCAAAAGTGCTTTTCCTTGTGATTGAGTAGACAGCACAAGGCGCTCCTTACAAGATCCAATGCACTACGCCCTATAGAGAGTTTTACACTGACGTGACAATGACGACAAACATTTGCAAAATGTCATATAGTTGTAGTTGTTGTTGTTGTTCAATTTGCTTTGATTTTTGAGTTATTTAATGTCTGGGACCATGTAAATTACAGATACGTATCTGAACTATATAGTATTTATGTTCTAGTATGTGCCAAGTATAATAATAATTGTTGTTGGGCGTGAGTAAATAGGTTTACAAGTATATATGAAAGAATTTAGTATTAGTCTGTTATTTTACCAATTTCACCGGGTTTTAGGTTGAAGGTAAGACAATGAAAAATTTTCGCTTCTCATTTCCATTTAAATGCAAGAATAATTTCCGAGCATTTGTTCTTAGATCCTCTTCAACTAACTTATTAGGTGCGCAACTGTCGCTGTTTTTTTGATGAAAATGTTTCTTTATTATAAAAAAATGGTTATCAATGACTCATTCAAAGTATTGCCCATCGCTAGCTACAACTTTTTCCCATCTTTCTGGCAGAGTTCGAAAACCTTGACGGTAGAAGTGTTCGTCTTTTGAGGCTATCCACGAATCAAGCCATTTTCCGATATCTTCATATGCATGGAACTGCTGATTAGCCAGGGGAATATGGCGGGTGGGGTAGGACTTCCCATTTGAGCGTTCCCAAGTAGGTTTTAACAGGATTGGCAATGTGATGCCGAGCGTTGTCATGCAGTAAAATCACTTTTTCGTGCCTCTGCTCGGATTGTGGTCGTTTTTCTCGCAGTGCTTGGCTCAATCGCATCAATTGAGTTCGATACCGTTCCCCAGTGATGGTTTCGCCTTGTTTCAACAGCTCATAATAAACAACACCGACCTGGGCCCACCAAATGCACAGCATAACCTTCGCAGCGTGAATATTCGGCCGAGCCAGTGACGTGGAAGCATGACCGGGTTGTCCCCAAGATTTTTTCCTCTTTGGGTTGCTGTAATGAATCCATTTTTCATCACCCGTCACGATGCGATGAAGAAAACTCTTCCTTCTTTGTCGCTGGAGCAGTTGTTCACAGGCGAAAAAACGACGCTCAACGTCCCTTGATTTCAAATCATAAGGAACCAAAGTTCCTTGCTTTTGAATCATTCCCAACGCATGCAATCGCTTGGAAATGACTTGGCGGGTAACTCCTAATGCTGAAGCAAGCTCTTCTTGCTTTTGGCACGAATCCTCATCGAGCAAAGCCTCCAATTCAGCGTCTTCGAAGGTTTTGGGTCTTCCTTTACGTGGACGGTCGTCAATATCGAAATCACCGTCTTTGAAGCGACGGAACCAATCACGGCACGTTGTTTCGCTTGGAGCAGCATCTCCGTACACTTTTTGGAGCTCTCGATGCGCTTCAGCTGCCGTTTTTTTCGAACAGAACAAGAAAATCAACACTTCCCGCAAATGATGATTTTTTGGCACAAAACTAGACATTTTCACACAACCACAAGTAAATAATGCAAAAAGAAATTCACTAATGTGCCATAGCAGTTTGCTTACCATATGCCTAAGCTTCGTTTATGAATATATATTTTTTATATAATGACTCCACATCACTTTGTGCTGGTGCAGATTATATAGGGTGGTCCAAAAGGGCACAGAAAAATATACGAAATTTTTGATATTACGCTGCTATGTGGCCGAAAGGCATCATCGGAATCTAGCGACACTTTTACCATTGATGTTAACTGATTATTTTTTGTCTGAATTGAATGGAATAGACTTCGATGATGTTTAATTCCAACAAGATGGTGCCACTACACTACTCCTGTTAATCTAATATATCATCTTGGAAATATTAATAGACCCATCGTATCATGCGAATTTGCACATTTTTCTTACTTCTGCAAACACGAGTCTGTCTGTACACTCTCTCACTTTCTGTCTTCTAAAGAAAGTTTAATTTTGTGGCATAAGACGGTAATATATATGCACATTGACTGTATATTTTAAAATTTTTAAACGATTTTATTCAAAGGTGTGTTATTATTGTAAAAAAAATCTTTAAAATAGTCAGAAGTGACATAAGCTCCCAAAAAAATTGCTTGTACGACTAACCGAAAAACTAACAAATAGACTGGAATGCATATTCAGAAAACGCACGATTTATAACTATACATTTCCATATTGTTCAAGAAGCAACCCACTTCAGTGAAGATGCCATGGCATTTGAAAAGCGAAAAAAGTAGCAAGTACTAAAAATTCTTTTATTTTTTTTTCTAAAATATGGCCAAAATTTGTTAATATTGTCAGGGATATTTACCTAATTTTGGTTAAAGCAAACCAAGATGACCAGCTTAGTTCTGGCACTTGAAGCTTATTAAATGTTTCACAGCTACTGTTTCGACTTGACTTCAATTTTTTTGTTAGCAATCCATTATCAAAAATAAGTAAATAAAATTTACAAAACATATTTTTTATTAAAAATAGAAAACAAAAAAACTCTAACCCGACTTCCGCCCACCATAATAGTAAAAATTGTCTTGTCGATGTACTCAATAGATATGCTGACACATAAATTTTAAACAACTTACACTCACCCACAAAGTCTATGCAACAAGTAAACTACTGTTCCAGCCCTGATAGACCATAGACCATGCTTGGACATAGTTCTTTAGTGTTCCCATCAAAGATCAATTGCATGCCTCAATTGCTATAAAAGATACTTTAGTTATTATTTTGTGACTTTATTGTTGAAAAGTGAAAACTTTCTAGGAAGTAACATGACTTTAGACTCTTTCCAATCATTTGTCATTTCTTGGCTTTTGGGCACTTGTGTCTGAACTTCAAGTAGATCCCCCCACACAAACAAACACATACTCGATTTGAAAGTGCAGCAGCTACCTACACTTGAGTTTTATTTTTTTCTTTTGACTTTCCTGCTAGTTTTACTATTGTACATATATATATTTTTTTCATTAACTTTTTATAGTTTGTTGGCAGTACGTGTACAATTGGCAATTTCAGTCTACTAAGTAAGGCCAAAAGCGAAAAACCAGTTCAAAGCTCTACATAAATAACGATGCCAAGTAAACGCAAGTCAAGACTTTGGCTCTCCAAGTGAGTTAGAGTATACATATATGTAGCTTAGCATTATTTTTCTTATTGCTTGGATATCTTTTACTTTTTATACCTTCCTACACATAGGGTATATAGATTATTGCAAACCATTCTATCTCGGAAATCCAAATAGATTGTTAGCTGGACGATTGTCAGAACAGAGTTGTAAATCGTCACGTAAAAGTGTGTGGAATGTCGAATAGACTACATAAGGGTAACAGAGTTGAGAGAGTACTTTTCAAGTCGGCTCTAGTCCTAGAGATAATACAGATATTTTACAAAGATTTTCCAACTTAACTTTCGAACCATATTAAACCTTATACAAGCACCTATACAAAAAAGAATTGTACAGTGTATCCCACTGTCGAGGCTCGACTGTATCTCATTGTATCTTTGTTTTTGGTTTTTCAGTCTCCTTGCCTACATTTCTTTTCCATAGCAATTTACCAAATATGTACCTTTCACTTTGAAAATCGTAAAATGTCACAAACTGTTCAATAAAAATACAAATGACAATAAAAATGCGATAAAAAAAAATAAGCAACAACTGTGATGGCAACAACAACTACAACAATGCAAGCCATTGCATAAATTAATGTAAATTTATGCGAAAAATTACAACTACAGCAACAACAACAAAAAACCGGTGAGACCATTTTCACATGGAACATCAAGCGGCAATGGTTTCAGCGCAAGGGTTATAGAGAGGGGCACTGGGAGTAGTGTCAAGAAATCAGCGGATTGCAAAGCCATTTGATTGCCCGATATTCCAGCTACAGATGTGCTCAACCTTAAGTGTAAGGGTATTACGAATTCGGCAACCAATGAAAAACTTGGCATCTCATCTTTTTGAAGATAAGAGCTTTAAGATACAGTGCCCGACTGTGGCACACTTTGTACCAATTTTTCCGCAAAATGTCTTGTTGTCTATTCTAATACTGTCTATAATATATACGGCCCTATGCTCCAGTGGAAGATAAAGGAAAAGATGATGATAATAAACATTTAACATTTATATTTACATAAAAGTGTAACTAGTTTTGAAACTCAATTTTAGAGCTTAGATCTTGGTTCAATATGAAATCGTACTTCGATCCAGATCCTCATTCTTTTAAACTCATTTTTAAAATTTGATTCATGTCAAAAACATACTTGAACTACGACTTAAATACAGGAATACAATTCCCCAATCCCAAATGTCAGACTCACAACATGCTTACAAAAAAGGCTGCTCCACGGAGACAGCCCTGCATTCGGTGATTTCAAGAGTTGAGAAATCACTTCAGCTTAAAGAATTCTTACTAGTTGCTTTCCTAGATATTGAGGGGGCTTTCAATGTCATTACCAAGACAATCAACGACGCACTAAGAGAACTTAGAGCGGAATCAAGGCTAATCAGCCTCATTGAACAGATGCTTAAATACAGAGTTATTCAAGCATCTCTGGGTAATTCCAGTATCATAAGATGCGTAAGCAGAGGAACGCCTCAAGGGGGATTACTTTCCCCCTTCCTCTGGAACGTCGCCAGAAATGGTCTTCTACGCACCTTGGAGTGTGGCGAATGCAACGTAACTGCGTACGCTGATGATTTTGCAGTTGCTTTCTCTGGTAAATACCCTCAAACTCTCTGTGAGCGGATGACCAACGCCCTTCACACCCTCTCAAAATGGGCTACGGCCAGCGGGTTAGGAGTTAATCCGAGTAAAACTAAGCTCATGCTTTTTACCAGGAGGTATAAAATACCACCACTCATAAATCCCAAAATCAATGGGATTACATTATCCTTCAGCGATTCAGCCAGATATCTTGGATTAATCCTTGATAGCAAACTGGACTGGAACCTGAACACAAAAGATCGAAGAAAAAAGGCCACGATTGCCCTGTACACTTGCAGAAAGGCCATTGGACTTAAATGGGCTATGACTCCAAACATAGTCCACTGGCTTTACACTGCTATTGTAAGACCAATTCTTCTCTACGAAGTCGCTATTTGGGGGCCTTCACTGGATAAAAAATCCATCCTAACTAAGCTGAGTAAGGTTCAAAGGACCGCTGAACTTACTATCAGCGGGGCACTAAGCTCGACCCCAAACGAAGCTTTAGATGCCATTTTGAACCTGATTCCACTGGACAAGATGGGTAAGCAATTAGCTACGCTATCAGCTCTACGTATGAGGGAGACTAAAAAATGGAGTGACCAAAACTTTGGTCACTCAAAAATTCTTAAAGGAAACCCTCTCATTCCTGTGAGTACGGACTATTGTACCCCACAGGAACACCTTACAACAAATTTCAAAACCCATATTCCAACCAGAGATGAGTGGAATGTTGGTGTACCGGGCCCAGATGGCTCAGTTAAGATCTTTACGGACGGTTCCAAGTTAGACGACCGTGTCGGTGGTGGCGTCTACATTGAGGAGCTCGATGTTAGATTATCGTTTCGGCTTCCGGATCACTGCAGTGTTTTTCAGGCTGAGGTCACTGCGATCGGGAGGCTCTTATAAAAATAAAAACCTTACCTATAGGTAATAGAAATATCTGCATTTATTCAGATAGCCAGGCGGCCATTAAGTCTCTCGCCTCCTTGAATTCATGTATGAAGTCGGTGAATAACTGTCGCTCGTCTCTGGAGGAGATGGCAGAACAGTTTTCTATCCAACTCATATGGGTGCCGGGACACAGGGATATTGAGGGAAATTGTATTGCGGACAAACTGGCAAGACAAGGAACTACCAGCAACCTCCTTCAGGATAAGGAGCGTCTTGGTATTCCTTTGGCCAGCTGCAAACTAAGCATAAATACCCATTTCGCTCACTCTGCAAACGTAACGTGAAATCGAATTTCCAAAACGTGCAGGATATCACGGCAAGCCTGGCCGGTGTACTGCAGGAAAAGAACCAAGGAACTTTGCTGTCTAAGCAGAGCTCAGTGCTCGAAAGTAATCCGAGCAATCACCGGACACTGGCTGGTGGGAGCTCATGCATTAAGGTTTAACGCACTCCATCATGATTTTTGCAGAAGTTGTGGTGATGAGGTAGAGCTGGAGACGGTGGAGCACCTCTTTTGCCACTGCCCGGGGCTTTGCAGAACAAGGTTGCGCTTCCTCAAATCACACTTCCTAAATGACATATCCCAGCTCTCAGGAATGAGTCCGAAATGCCTTTCTAGGTTTATTGAGGCCACCGGATGGCTGTAAAGTAGAATATCGTGAGGACCTTTTTTAGTGGGGAAGGGTGGAGTAAAGCCCACCTGGGGTATCACAACTGGCCAATTTTTATCTGGCCTAAGTGAGTTGAGACCTCACGTTCTAACTGCCGCCTTAACCTAACCCAACCTAAGACTTAAAATATTTTCTTCAAAAGCTTACATACTTGAAATATATTTAAAAATAACACTCGTCGATAAATTTAACACTTTTTTTTCTCCAGAGAAATGGATAGTTTGAATTTCATGAAAAAGGACTTATTTGAAAGGTTATGACTACAGCAGATGCCCATCGCAGCATGGAGTAAACTCAGCTGGGGCCAAGTGGAGTATATCTCGCCTCAAATTAACTATCTTCATCTGGTATTAGGCACATCTGTTGATTAAATTCGTGCATCAAGCTGGAATCTTCAGGTAATGACGAGTTTTGGATTTAAAGCATTTATGGTCTGACACGCCTCCTGCTGCCTTATACTTACATTAAACAAATCTATAGAACATTTGCTCCAATATGGCTATTTTGGGCACACAATGTGTTCTAAATCTTTAAATAATCTGTTGTATTTATTTTCAATAGAAAGTCTTTGGTGTTGCAAAATAAATCTAGCCACTGTATACACTCCACCCATAAGGTCAAGAGTGGTAGAAACTTGTGCATTGAATGTATTAGTCAAGAGTTGTTTATACCTTCCTCTCGTAGACACCAACACCCACTAACCCGTTGAAGATCTCGAAACGGTCAAAACCCAAAAAATAAATTTCACTCTACAGAGTATTCCAGGGTCGGGCATAGTCTTAACTGATTGTCAATAAAATATATATAAAGAAAAGTCAAATTTAATTTACGTGCAGTAAACAGTTTTGTGCGTAATTGTGTGCGTATCTCTGTATCTGTGTGTGTGTGTATTTGTATCTGTATCTGCATTTGTCGGCCAGCTGTTGCACGGCAACAAAACGCAACACACCAAACAAAAGTAAATATATTCAAACAAATGCAAACCAAACGCAACAAAATGAATTGAACTGTATTGAAATTTGAGTTCAACATTTGAATTTACGAGCCAAACGTGTTTCAAATTGTTTTAAAGCGTTATAACGTATACGTATTTTTTCAAGTTTATTTTTCATGGTTGATTTTTGTTTGGGCAGAACGTGTGTTTAAATATTTTTTTTAATTAGCAAGCCACTAACTGGGCTTACAAATCTTTAAGTGCTGAAAATCGCTTTGCTTTTAACTTGGCCGTATTTTCTTTTTTTCTACTTAGTTTTTTTTATTTGTTTATTTATGTGCTTTTTTTTATAAACATTTCTTGTCAATTTGCATTTTTAAACTCTGGCTGTTTATGGCACTTGGAAGCGTGTGAAAAAAAAATCGTTTTAACTTTTCGATTTTTATTTTTTGCTTTTATCTGTTTTGCGGTCATCTAATGAAAAGTCTTAAATTTCCAAAATGTCATTTCGTCTGGCTTTTACTTATATAACAAACAAGAAGATACAACAGCAGCAACCGCAACTTGTTCATTTCAAATGTTTTCCATGGGATTAGCATAATGGTGTGGCATGGTGTGCCGTGGTGTGGCAAATGGATTGCAAACGTTGTCACATGGCTTTTTGTAAAAGTGACCACACACAGCTAGTTTCAAAGCTTAAAAAGCTAAGCAGCAGAGACAACAAAAAACAATGTTTCGAAAAAATAATAATAATATTATGTAGATTTATTTGACACTTACTAAGCGCGTCTGCCACTTTGGTAACGATTTAAATGCCACGCATGACTTACAAAACTCACGCGTGACTTTCGCTGACTAGCGTAATGAAGGTGTCTAGACACGCACAAGTCACGCGTGACTTTTGAATCGTTGCTTACGGGATAGACTAAAGTTTAAATAGATTTTGACGTAAAAGAGTTAATGATAATCAAATTACATAGAAACTGTACGATATGGTAGTAAATAATTTCGTAGCCAGTTTTTGCTATGAACGGCATAAGATATCTACGATTATTTGTCTCTAAAAAAGTCTCTAAAAAAGTCAACACACCAAAAATGTTGGCTCTAACTTATTGGGTCGTTCACTAAGTAATTTCGTTTGATGACAACAGCTGATCTTATTGAATTTTTTTGCAGCCAACTTCACACTTAACCGCTTTACCTTTATATATTTGAACAGCTGATATAGTAAGGCTTTTTTGTAAAAAATTTTGTTCCAATTTTTTGGAACAGTTTTTGTTTGGTGCCCTATCGAAGATGGAAGATCGAGAACAACATTTTCGGCATATTTTACTGTTTTACTATCAAAAGGGTAAAAATGCAGTTTATGCAAGGCGAAAATTATGTGATGTGTACGGAGAAGATGTGTTGACCGAACGCCAATGCCAAAATTGGTTTGCAAAATTTCGTTCCGGCAATTTCGATCTTGAGGATGCACAACGTCCTGGAAGGCCTCTCGAAACGGATGTGGATAAAATAAAGTCGTTGGTCGATGCAAATCGTCGAATAACAACTCGAGAGATTGCTGAAAGATTAAATTTGTCTAACGCAACCGTTCACAAGCACATGAAACGTCTAGGATTAATTTCGAAGCTTGACATATGGATTCCTCATGTTCTTACAGAACGAAATTTGCTTCGTCGCATTAACGACTGTGATTTGCTTATCAAACGTCAAAGAAGTGATCCATTTTTGAAGCGCATTGTTACTGGCGACGAAAAGTGGGTTACTTACAAGAATGTAAAGCGCAAGAGATCATGGTCTAAAAAGGATGAACCAGCTCAAACCACTTCGAAGGCTGATATTCACCAAAAAAAAAGGTTATGTTGTCTGTTTGGTGGGATTTCAAAGGGATCGTTTATTTTGAGATTTTGCCCGACAATACCACGATTAATTCTGAAGTGTATTGTGATCAGCTGGACAAATTGAGTGATGCACTCAAACAGAAGAGGCCAGAATTGATCAATAGAAAAGGTGTAGTGTTCCACCAGGATAATGCGAGACCTCATACAAGTTTGATGACTCGCAAAAAGCGAATGGGATGTGCTACCACACCCACCATATTCTCCAGACTTGGCAACTTCGGACTATTACTTGTTCCGGTCTCTGCAAAATTTTTTGGATGGGAGAACCTTCAGCTCAAATCAGGACGTCAAAAACCACTTGGACCAGTTTTTTGCCTGCAAGGATCAAAAATTTTATGAGCGTGGAATCAATCTCTTGCCCGAAAGATGGCAAAAGGTATTGCATCAAAATAGAGAATACATAATTTCATAAAATGTTTTACACAAAAAAAAAAAATCGTGCTTACATTGCACTAAAAAAAACGAAATTACTTAGTGAACGACCCAATATATATTTACATATCTGTATCTGGGCTATATCTTTTCAAGTTTCCGCCAGCCAAATACCTAGCTGCCCGTACCATTGAGTTTAATCAATTTAAATACAAAAAAAAAAAAGAGTTAGGAACATTACAACTTTTACAAAATGCAACCAAATTAAATCCTTAAATTATTAGACTTTACTAGCTCTCTTACATGAATTAGCATACAAGTTAGCTGGCTTGCGTGTTTCAACTGCCAATCGTTACAACTAGTTATATCAAACTAAGTTAAATAAGCATTTTAAATTAGCCTTTGCAATTTAAGGCTAACCATTATTATAGTAACTTGACGACCTAAACAACAACAAAACTTAATACTTAAGCTCAAAATTTGTGCCAAGGAAAATGCGGTGAAAACTCAATAACGCCAACAATAAACAAGTCAACAACTCAATGTATTAAAGAGTAAGCCAATTTGGACAAAACGATTTAGCCAATGGAGCAGCAGTAATGGTGGTGTGCCTTTAAGCCAAGTGGATTTTATGCTAATTTTTCTACGAATGCCAAATTTCGAATGCGTTCAACAAGCTGCAGTTCTTTTTCTTTGCATCTTTATATCTGTGTATCTGTGTGTGTATGTTTGCATGCCAAAAATCAACACAATTAAAAGCAAAATAAGCAAGCAAAAAAAAATAGTAATAATAGCTGCAATGTAAAGATTCGTTGAAGGCAAAGTAAAAGGTAAATAAACCTGGAAAAAATAATAAACCAAGCCATAGCAAAAGCAAAGAAAATCCGAAGCATTCAGGGCGGTGCCCGACATTGGGATACCTTGCAAACGCTTTTCCGCAAAAAAATTACTATTGTATGCATATTTTAGCATTGAGCTTTTGAGAAGGCGTTGGTTTACTTGGAAAATGCCTAAATTCCTACTCATGGAAAATGCGCGTGTGCGTCGGACCTGGCCAAGACACAAACTGTATCAATCGCTAGTCAAGAACTGCCCTTGAACCTGTAGACACAGGGTATAAAAATGCGTCACTACTCTATTGTTGATCCGACTGACTAACTGATGATGGAGTAACTAGCTGGCTATTTGGCTTTATGCCAAGGCAGCCAGGAAATCGAAGCAAAATATTGACGACAAACGGAAAAACTTTGTGCACAAAATGCAACAAAACTTTTTGACAGCAGCGGGTTTCGTCGACTGCCTCATCGTTTTGGGGCAGAAAAGTCTAAAATATACAAGACAAAAAAAAAACACCTTTGAAAATAAATGCAATATTTTTTTTTTATTAATGAATACTGGCAGCAGCGAAAAGTAGAGAAGCGGAAATTAATTTTTTGTTAAAAAGAAAAATAAACCAATGCACTGTGGTCCAAAAGCCTACTTTTTTGGCATAAATTTCAAAAATTAACGTGCAGATTTGAAAAAATAAATCGACGTGACTATCATGCCTTATCTCTTTCTTCTTTCTTTTCAAGGCTTAAATTAATCTATTAAGACTGTAATCTATTTTTTATTAGTATTTAATACTAACAAAATTATAATTTAATAAGTTTTTGGTTCGCCTTCTTCCTATGTTTAAAACATCAGATATGATTTTTAATCTACTATATTTTACAGAGTTTTATCTTCGTCGTTGTTTAATACTTTATGTCGAGTCTCTGAACCATTCTCGCCAAAACATCCCATCGCAGCTAAAGAAGAAGAAATCCATGGACAGATTTTCATGTACATTGAACAAGTTTTTTTCACATAAGCTTAAAAAATTAAAATATAAAATTCTTTTTTGACTTTTTGAAAATTGATACAGAGTAGATTAGTGCGGGGAATACAACTATCGAGAAGTTTCGAAATTATTACAAAAAAAAATTCAAAATACGTTACCAGAAATTGTTGAGGTTAATGCCGAAAAAAATGGGCTCTCGAACCATACATAGTGCAACGTAAAGAAAATCTATCATTTGACTGAAAATTAATTTGAACTAACTACAGTCGATATATACTGACTATACCCTCTAACATACCTTATATAATTTTTAGTCTTCAGAACTTCTTTGAAATTTCTAATTGGAAAGGTTTTGCGGATTAATAGGTTAGTGGTACGCCTTAAGTGAGTTTAGTGAGCGATTCTGATTGTTGTAGCTTATGAGTTTTTAATTAAACTTCTGGAGGTTCAACAAATACTGCTGAATTTTTAAAACGGAGACAATGTTGTTTATGGAAGCTAAGTAAAATGGAATGAGTTTTATAATTTTTGAAAAGCCAAAGAATTGTCAACTGTCTGGAACTCAAGTGGAATTATCATCGTTAGGGAAACCTCGATAGTAGTGATGGAGAAAACATCGTTGATCGAAGTTTAAAATCTGTAGATATCGATCGATCCAGCACTACTAAACACCCATTTGATGAGTGCAGAAGTTCTGGAGAAACATCTCCGCGACGACGCGTCGTCGTCAAGGAACTGCTATACAAATAAACAAACAGAGAACTGAGAAAAACAAACAAACAAGCAGACGGACATACAAACGACTAAAGCACGAGACGACGGACGACGAAAAGATATAGCAAACTTGCCACATGCAATGACTGCATCTTTGTATCTATGAAGTTGCCATTTGGCTGTACATGTTGCACCGCAGTGACTTTTGTTGCAAGGGTCGCCATGCCACAGATGCATGCAACTGTGGCGGCAATCTAATGAAGACTGCCAACTGAACCCGAACAGGTTGCCTTTTCGTTGTTTTTATTTAATGCATAAAGGTGCATACATATGTATATGTATGTATGTATGTACTATGTATTGTATGTATGTACATATATATGTACACAGTTCTGGGTAAACTTACCGTTAGTTTTTATCAAAGAGCTCTTTCTCTCTATAATGTTTGTTGTTGAAAAACTGCAAAGATAAATAAGAGGAAAAGAAACTTATAAAAAAAATGTTGTAAATTAAATGAGTAAAACTGCCATAAAAAAAAGGTACTTATATACATAGTACTTATATTTATGTATGTGCTTATAATGGAAACGCCTATAGAAGCATGGAACTGGGCGTAATTAATACATAGAACTGTGTGAAAATATTTTTTTTTTATATAGCCAAAGCTCTTGAGACTATGAAGACATAATTGAATGTACAAAGTCAGTAACAACAACAAAATTTCACATTAATTAAAAATATAAAGTATAAATATTCGTTTTAATAGTATGATTTTGAATTCTTATAAGCCATTCAAAGCATTTTCAAAATATTTTTAAATTTACGTCTGAAGTAGTATATGAGGTTACAGATGCGCAGTGCGCACTGAGATTATGCAGGGAGTATTTCTTTAAGCTGCTTGCTGGCGATGACAGCGCGAATACCGCCCTTGGAGGAAACAACCCGATACCACCAATCAACGATGATGTGGACGTTCCACTACCTAGCCATGACGAGGTCCGAGTTGCAGTGTTGCGACTCAAAAACAACAAAGCAGCTGGTGCTGATGGCTTGCCTGCGGAGTTGTTTAAGACTGGTGGCGAAGAGCTGATAGGGTGCATGTATCATGCATGTGCATGTATCCTCTGCAGAATATGGCTAGCGGAAAACCTGCCCGAAGATTGGAATCTCAGTGTTCTTAGTCCTGTACTTAAGAAGGGTGACCCGACGATGTGCGCCAACTACCGGGGAATCAGTCTTATTGCCATCTCATATAAGGTCCTATCGAGCGTACTATGTGAAAGATTAAAGTTGTTTACCAACACACTGATCGGACCTTATCAGTGCGGCTTTAGACCTAGTAAATCCACCACAGACCAGATCTTTAAATTACGCCAGATCCTGGAAAAAACCCGCGAGAGACAAACCGACACCCATCATCTGTTTGTCGACTATAAAGCTGCTTTCGATAGCCCGATAAGGGATTGCCTGTACGCCATCATGTCTGAGTTCGGTATTCCTGCGAAGCTGATTCGCCTTTGTAGGATGACGTTGAGCAGCACCATCAGCTCCGTCAAGGTAGGAACGAACCTCTCCGAACCTTTAGATAGAGGACACACCTGTGCTGTGGATACTCCATAATGGTAATTCGCATATAAAGAGGCTAACAAAAATTAACTGTCGAAATAAAAGCCATATGAGTGTTTGTGGTTTTGTTGTTGTGGTTTGGATAGGCCCTGCCAAGTAAATTATATATTATACTAGTATCTGCAGACTCACTTTCCAGCTATAAATAAAATCTAAGAAAACGCGTGTATTCTCAACAAAAATAATAATAATAAAAATAAAATAAATAATGTAACAAACTTGGCGAAAAAATATTGCATAAATATTGGTGTGAGTTTTATATGTTGATGGCCCCAAAATAAGTGGCAACCTGAGGTTGCATGTGTTCAATAACATTCTGACATTAGGTGGAAGCTCTGGCTGGGTACGGTGTTGGGGTTTGGAGCTGTTGATGGTTTTGGGGCTGTGCCTGGGTCTAGAGGTCTGATGGTCGTGGGGGTGGGCACAAAACTAACAAACCATAAAAATCCGCACATAAATTATATTTGCTTGCTGGAGCAGCAAGAGTTGTAGGTACTATGTACTACTACGTATCTTGTGGCAGCTGCGGCAAGTGACTTGCGACGACATCCAGTGTCTGAGCAGCAATGCGCAACATACGCAAATGCAGCAGAGACAGCAGAGGCAGCGTCAACAGCGGCAGCAAGGGCAAAGAGGCAATAACAGCAGTTGGTAAATTTATGGCAGCCATTGCCAGCGCCAAGTGGTTTCCATGGCTGCTGTTGCTTTGGCTGCCACAAAGTGGCTTGGCTCAAGTGGCAAGTGGTAACTGGGAACTGGGAACTGGGAGAGAGAAGAGCAGCAAGTGCCAACCGGCAAACGGCAAACTAGAAGTATGCAATGACAAAGGCAAATAAATTACAGCAGCATCATTTGCAGAAGAATCTGCCCCAAAGACTCTAGCAGAAATTCCAAGTTGGTTAAGCAAAGATATACACGAAAACAAAAAAAAAAAATAGTATGCAATTAAAATTAATTTGCCTTATTGTTAAAAAAGAAAAGACAAAATGAAAAGCATTAAGATGGTGGCCATATTTATATGGCCGTGGCTGTTGTTTATAAATTATAGGTAATGCATTATAAAGTCAGGATAAGCATAAGAAAGAAGACTTTGCGGTTAGATAAGGCAATCCAAAAAGTAAATAAAGGGGGCTAGTTAAGCCAACAAAAATAATTTTAAAAAAAAAATCATATGGTTGACACTGACACCGATAGGACATTCGGTTGCTGGTGCTGAAATAATTTTTTTTTGTTTTCACAATGTTTTGTTGCATATTTATTGGTATTATAGATGGTCTTTCTGAAAAGTAAAAAAAAATCAAGTGTCCGCTACCGTGCCAGTCCAAGGGAAAAAAAAACCACAAAGAACCAAACTATCTCAGCTATACCTAGGAAATGTATTTTTTATTTAATTTTCAAATAATATTCTTTGTTTTTTTCCCCCTATGGGTTACTCACAAAGAGGTGGGGCACTGCGACCAGAAGATCTTTTGTACCATACCCATAAATTAAAGCAAAAGACTTTCCGCTTTCCGCATGAATAGCAGTAAGTCTTTTGTTGGTATTGACCTAAGATGGAAGGGACTAATCCGTTCCTTTCCCAAGTGACAGGCTCTGTCCCATACCAGCGCTGGGCAGTCACAGAGAATATGTCTGGTGGTTTCATCGTCCTCGAGACAGAGTCTGCACTCTGAAGAGTCCGATAGGCCAATTTTCTGTAGATGGTATCTAACAGTGTGGTGGCCAGATAGGTAAGCTACCAGGAGTTTTAAGTCCTCTCTGCCAAAACCTTTTGTCTTGATCATATCGAGGGGTTTGATAAGCGCTTTTGCTTGACGCAACCCCGGTAAGGAGAACCAGTATCTCCTATGTCCTATGGGGCAGTGGTTAGGGTGGAGGCACCCTGTTGTGCTAGATCGTCAGCGATCGTGTTACCATCCACTCCTGAGTGTCCAGGTATGCAACATAGCACGACTTTGTTCCGGGAGGACAGGATTTGTAACTTTAAGTTAATTTTTTTTTTAATTGAATTAAACTCTAACTAGAATATTATTTTAAAATGCTATAAATTGAATATGAAGAATTTTAAAATTATTATCGTTCGTTTGTGGCACTTTGTTTACTCAAGTTCAACACTTTTAAATAAACTATAATAATATATATAAACACAACTCAAGCGTATGTATTGCATTCTACATACCAACTTTGATTTAATTCGTTCCCCATCACTTGCTTCATGTGGCATGAAATTCAAGTTCAAATTTCGCTTCACTGTAATTGTATCTGTAATAACAATGATGACGATGATTCACATGGTTCGCGGTCTGGTTGACTGTCTAGTCGGTCCTGTATGCGTGTTTATTTTTACAAGTACATATATGAACTTTGTGTGAATCACTCAGATATCCAACCATCGAAGTATAAAAAATCCAACAACAAAAGCGATATTGAAAAGTTTTTGTTGTTTCTGAATTGATAAAAAGATTTATGCAAGGTATGTAAGTTCTTTTTGCAATATTGATCAACGCTCGATGTCTGAAACCGAAAATTGATCGGATAATGTTGATATGTATCACTTTACCCACTATAGAAGCCATATAGTCAGTTACCAACACTGTTATTATATCAAAATTGGATGACTGTAAAGCCCTGTTTACATTTTCTACAAAATTTTACTTCTTATACAAGCTCTAGTCACCAAATGTTACATGTAGACTCATGTGAGCCTTATAAACAAAAATAGGAAGCACATACTATTCTACACCTCCACAAACGTGCATGTAGCAATTTATCCTACTTGGATATACAAAAAAGCCAATCCGAGAAAGTTATAATAACTTGCCATGAGTGTATTCCAGTGTTCCGATTTTTATAAAAGACTTATCTGCAACGTCATAGTTTTTGCAATATTTATTTTGACTTTGCTGGGTCTTCTTTAATTTCTTCGGAAACATTGTCAAAAGTCCGCAAATGAAGTACATATGTATGTATAATACATAAATACTGAAAATGAGCGGTCCATTGCTTCTCGCCTTCTTTTCAAGTGGCTTGCTTTTGCGCTTCCATGGCATGCTAAAAGTTTTTAAAAGTCAATGTATTCAATTTTATACCCTGTACTTTAGCTACAAGAGTACATTAGGATTGTGCAAAAAAATGGATTTGTATGTAACTCCTGGAAGGAAACAAGTAAGACCAAAATGTTCAAGAAGACAAAAAAAATAGATTTAGACATACCTACTTAATGTAAGTTTCTGTTTCTCAAAGAAAATTAGGTGCGCAACTAAGTTCTCGCTGTTTTTTTTTTGATGAAAATGTAACTTTATTATAAAAAAATGGTTCAAAGTATTGCCCATCTCTAGCTACAACTTTTTCCCATCTTTCTGGCAGAGTTCGAATACCTTGACGGTAGAAGTGTTCGTCTTTTGAGGCTATCCACGAATCAAGCCATTTTCCGATATCTTCATATGAATGGAACTGCTGATTAGCCAGACCATGTGCCATCGAGCGGAACAAGTAAAAATCGGACGGCGCAATATCTGGGGAATATGGCGGGTGGGGTAGGCCTTCCCATTTGAGCGTTCCCAAGTAGGTTTTAACAGGATTGGCAATGTAAGGCCGAGCGTTGTCATGCAGTAAAATCACTTTTTCGTGCCTCTGCTCGTATTGTGGCCGTTTTTCTCGCAGTGTTCGGCTCAATCGCATCAATTGAGTTCGATACCGTTCCCCAGTGATGGTTTCGCCTTGTTTCAACAGCTCATAATAAACAACAGTGACCTGGTCTCACCAAATGCACAGCATAACCTTCGCAGCGTGAATATTCGGCCGAGCCAGTGACGTGGAAGCATGACCAGGTTGTCCCCAAGATTTTTTTTCCTCTTTGGGTTGCTGTAATGAATCCGTTTTTCATCACCCGTCACGATGCGATGAAGAAAACTCTTCCTTCTTTGTCGCTGGAGCAGTTGTTCACAGGCGAAAAAACGACGCTCAACGTCCCTTGGTTTCAAATCATAAGGAACTCAAGTTCCTTGCTTTTGAATCATTCCCAACGCATGCAATCGGGTGGGTAACTCCTTATGCTGAAGCAAGCTCTTCTTGCGTTTGGCACGAATCCTCATCGAACAATGCCTCCAATTCAGCGTCTTCGAAGGTTTTGAGTCTTCCTTTACGTGGACGGTCGTCAACATCGAAATCACCGTCTTTGAAGCGACGGAACCAATCACGGCACATTGTTTCGCTTGGAGCAGCATCTCCGTACACTTTTTGGAGCTCTCGATGCGCTTCAGCTGCCGTTTTTTTTCGAACAGAACAAGAAAATCAACACTTCCCGCAAATGATGATTTTTTGGCACAAAACTAGACATTTTCACACAACCACAAGTCAATAATGCAAAAAGAAATTCACTTATGTGCCATAGCAGTTTGCTTACCATATGCCTAAGCTTCGTTTATGAAGTTTTGGGTATGTCAAAATCGACCAGAACTTTCTGCTAAAGCCATCTATTGACAAACAGCGAGAACTTAGTTGCGCAATATTATATTTTTACACTCTTTCCCAAATAGAAATTTGTAATAGACTCCTAAATTCTGGGACTTAAAAGTTTCTTAAAAAGCTAGTGACTAAAATCAGTAGACAAGAATACTAAAAATTGTATTTTACTTTACGGAGATGGGAGTGCTGGTTTTTCTCGTAGAAATTAGATGAATACTTTGGATATGAAGAAAAATACAGGGTATATCATGATCGGTATGTCCCACTTATTCGGATTGTTGTTGTTGTCGGTTGTTGTTGGTGTCGTTGTTTTGATTTTATGCAGCGTTACGTATACGCCGCGTGCATTCCTATAATTGGCATTTGATTTCAACTGTTTATAGCAAATGTTGTTGTTGTTGTTATTCCAATTGATGCAGTTGTTGTTGTTGTCTTGATATTATTGAAAATGTTACGCTTGTTTTGCGCTCAGACATATTTGGCTTTGTATTATTAAGATGGAGTGTGCATTATTTCACAGTCAATTAAGTTTGTAAATAGCTTTTTTTTTTACTTTTAAAGATATATGCAATTAGCACAAAAGAGTGCAAATTAAATTTAAGCTATAGCATATGGTTGGGGTTAAAGAACTCTGAGCAAATACTAAGTTAAACGGCTACTGAAAACGTTAACAACAACCGATTTTTTAATCAATGCTCGAAGGTTATCTTAAAATCCATGAAATAAAATGTTTTTTTTATGCAGTTTATTGGGTATGGTTTTTATACTCATACCTTTAAGCCTTTATCTTTTGAAGTTTTCATGCGATCTTAATCATCTTTGAAGCTATTTTTATTTTTGGCTGTTTCAGAGAAGAGGCCAAGATATCGACGTGAATTGACAAAGTCGCTGTCTCTTACTCATATGGTCTTAAGATCTTAAACAGAGTGAAAATATGATCTCTCACAGGCAGAAGGTTATGTACAGTTGCAAAGAGCACCAAATGTTAAAACTACAAATGCAAAATGATTCAAATTATCGAGTGTTTACTGTGCCTACACCTTAAAGATTCACCATAAATGGTGTTTAAATAAAAAAATGGCTAAAAAGTCTCATTAAAACATTTTTAAATTGGTAAATACTTAAAGGTTCATGAACCCCCCATGGTACATAAGCAAAAATACAAGACGAAATAGTTTAATTTCTTATAATTATTTTTGCTTTGTCTTTTTACTTTTTTTATTGACTCATTAGACCCGGTTTTTTTTTTTTCATTTTTTGCTTGCGAAATGGACTTTTAATTGTACTTTGCTTTGTTTGTCAGTATTTTTTATTTTTTTGCTTATGGTTTCTCTTTGAAGCTGTTGAAAGCAACGCACGAGTATATTAATAATGTTAATAATAATAAATAAACACAAGAGTGTCTGATGAGTTTTACACGATTTTTATAGCCCCCATTTATATGGCTCTGGGCCACGCCCATTTCCTACTATTTCAATAACAATAAAAAAAACTTATACCAAAATACACATTTACATGTTGTAATGCGATGCGGCCAATGAATGCAACATCAACAACAACAACAACCACTTGAACAACCGCAAACAAATTAGTAGAGCAGCCTGACCAGAAGGTCGCTCTGGTAAAAAAAAAAAAACAATGGTACGTCATAGAAAAAACAACAACAACAACCTAACCACAACTGACTCACTGGCCATAACCAAAGTCTTTTGAAATGCAATAAACATCAGCGCAATGTTTTTTTTTTTTCATAACAAAAGAAGAATATACTGCAAGTGGCTCGAATTTAAAAAAAACTCCGCCTAATGCATACTCTATAGTTTATAAGTTAGCAAGTAATAATGATCCCGAGCGGATGAAAGTAGACGCCATTTTTATAGTTTTAAAGTACTTTAATAAACAAACTCCACGCTGCTCATAATCTAAAAGTATTATATTCAATTATTAAAATTTTTTTTATAAAAAAGACAACGAACCGTACCTTTTAATTTATTTCACTTTGAACCAACCGCAAACAGAATCTTCTTTTTTCCCAAAACGAGAATTTTGATTAAAAATGTTATAAAAAAATAAAGAAAAAAACAAAATTATACATTTTATATGAATACTTTCCAGCGATTTTGGTTTTTTTAAGTTGGCGAGACTATCCTTAATTACTATGTCAAAAATTAGCACGATGTGTACTAGTTTGTTTACAGCAGCTGAATCAGCCGTGCTCCGGAAAACGAAAAAATCAAACCGAACAATTTTATGCGAATTCGATTTTGCGTGCTCCCGAAAACGAATTTTTTGGGTTTTCTTCTTTTCGAATATTTCCCACATTTTCCGATAAATTTTCATGTTCTTTTTGCCACGACTTAGCTATGTTTGTTTCAAGGGAAACGCATGCTAATTTTTGGGCTAAATCAAAAAAAAAGATGGCGTACGTTAAAGTCGGGCGCAGACGACTTTGGGATACCCTGTATCACCACATTGCAATTAAGTCCGACATATTGCTAAGACCACCAAGAGATATTTTATTCGGCAAATTCAGCTACGATATTTTCATAAACTAACGGAAATCAGTCGAATTTTTCACCAAAAAATTGTTTTGACCGATCGGTCCTATGGGCACTATATGATATGGTCAACCGATTTTGATCAAATTTGCTACATTGCTTGGGAACTCTAAAAAACTTTTTAATGCCAAATTTGGTTACGGTATCTTCACAAACTAACGAAACACAACGATTTTTGTACAAAAAACATTTTTTCGACCGATTGGGCCTATGGGAGCTATATGATATAGTCAACCGATTTTGATAAAATTTGCTACATTGCTTGGTGTCTCTAAAAAACTTCTTAATGCTAAATTTGGTTATGATATCTTCATAAACAAACGAATTATCCATCTAAAACTTTTGCTTTTTTTTCGAGGTCCTCTGAAACACCCCTATGGGAGCTATATAATGTAATCCCGATATCAAAAAAATAAAATAAAGTTGTCTCCTATGGATTAATAAGGGATCTAATCCGAAAGTTTGGTTGCTCTAGCTATTACCATCTCTGAAATCTAGGCGTTCATACGGACAGACGGACAGACGGTCAGACGGACAGACGGACATGGGTATATCGACTTTTCTAGTCACTCTGATCATACTTTAGGTAACTTTGGGGGGTCTCCGACGTCTCCTTCTGTGCGGTTTGGTGAAATTGGGAGCACCAAGCATTCGGTTTCAAAACGAATCCGAATAAAATGTTCGGATTCGTTTTCCGGAGCAAGGCCGATTAATAAATTTTGTAGTATAGCTAAATATTGCATACACTTTAGGTATCATTTAATTTAACAGTGTATTTAACAGGTGATTGAATGGAGTCTTGCCAAATCTGACAATCATCAACAGTTGCAAATAAAAAAGTAAAGAAAAAAGAAGACTTTGCGCGACACTTTAACGAACGAAACTTGCTGATTAGGCCCAACAGCAAACAGTTTAGATGACAAGATACAGATACTCAGATACTCAGATACACAGATACAAACACAAAGCGCACATTGACGTTGGGACGCTCTGTTATCTCGCGTGTGTGTCGAGGTCGAGCGCTTATCACAAAGAAGGCAGGCAGCGACGCCGACTTCGACGCAGACGTCAATGCCTTAGCTTGTGTTGTTATCATGCATATCATGCGTAAATGATAAATGAAATTGAAATTTTTTTTTTAATTTGTATTTCGTTTCAGCGACAAATTTGTTCAAGCGTTCGAGCTGCGGGTTTGTTTACAATGGTAAAGTACACAATAGCAACAACAACAATTGCAACCGCTCAATATATTGTTAAATAAAATAAATAAATTGTTTAATGGTAAGACTGCAATAGGCGTGCCAAATAGACCATATGACTGCAATATATGCATTTTACTGAACCTATACATAGATGTATGAGTTATCTTGCATGTGTTTGTATATATATATGTAAGTCAATTGTATTATATCATGCGGGGTCAGAGTGCCACAGACGTTGATCTAATTAAAACTTGTGTGTCCAGCATGCTAGTAGCATAACCTTGACTTAAATTACCATAGATTGTGCATTTGAGTTCTAAACAGGTATAGAAAAAAAAGCTGTCTGACCAAAAACTCAGTTTAAACAAAAAAAGTCGAAGTTTGCCCCTATTGATTCAGCAAGAGATTTGGCAAAAGTGGAAAATGGTGGAGATGGGATGGGGTTGGAGAATGAGTTCGAGCCCCAATCGAAAAAGAGCTATCTACTATCTATTTTTATATACCAAATTGCTGGTCTTTCTGTTTTACCATCAAGATTTTATGATATTTAATTATTTATTTGGTTGCTTGGTTGGTTGAAGTGGTGGCTCAGTCCATGAGCCCAACTAGCGCTTTCGCACCATTTTGTTGCCACATCCTCGTTTCCAACTCGTTTGTTGGTTGTTTGTGTAGACAGCTCGGTTAGATCCAGTTCGTGCTGTTAAGGAACCTCTGGAGCTGTCCTAGTCCATTAAAGAGCGGCTTTCCTAGGGTGTCCATTCTCTGCTTCCAAAGAGCAGGGCATTTACAGAGAAAATGAAGGACAGTTTCTTTTTCTTCTGGCTTGTTGCAACTGTGACAGTGGATATTGTGGGGAAGCCTCATTTTGGCCGCCTGTTCTCCCAGCGGCCAGAAGCCAGTGATGACTGCCACCAGTCTAGAGGTGTCTTTTCTATTTCTGTTTACAAGTGATGTTGTTTGTTTAAGGTTGTATTTAGGCCATAGGGATCTATTAGTCCGGAATGTTACAAGACTATTCCATCTACGATCCGCTGTCTGCAGGTATTTTGTGTTGATGTTTCTCTTGACCACGTTAAGTGGTGTGAACGCCGGTTCCGCAAGAGCTTTACTCATGGCAGATCCATTTCTTGCCAGTTCGTCGGCTTTTTCGTTTCCCTCTATATGCCTGTGTCCCGGGACCCAGATTAGATTAACGTTATGCCTTTCGCTTACGGTGTTGAGGCTTTTCCTGCTTTGTTCCACCATTTTGGAGGTTGTGATAGCTGAATTCAGGGCCTGAATCGCAGCCTGGCTATCCGACAGAATAGCGATGTTGTTTTTGAATGTGTAGTCAGCGATTAGTATCCTACATGCTTCCCCGATCGCAAATACTTCCGCCTGGAAGACGCTGGATAAATTGAGGAGGCGCACTGACTTTTTTATGTTTAGTCTCTCGGAATATATACCTGCTCCGACACCGCAATCCATTTTGGAGCCATCAGTGTAGATTGTGGTGTCGAAATTGTTTAGCAAAGATCCCGTAGTCCAATCCTTCCGTAAGGGTAGGACTATAGTGAAATTCCTGTTGAATATCATCTTTGGTACAATATAGTCAGTCTTTTCCGAGAGGTTCTTTATTTACTTTGCGCGAGGGCTCACCATAAAGATACTAGCTCCTATTTTCGAAATATTTTTTATTTAAAAACTAAGAACTGACTATAAAATAAACTGCACTCTCCCAAAGCTTATTTTTGCAAACTATAGGGAGTGTATCGAAATGTGGTATATTTTCTAACCTATATACCTCCCCGTTGAAATTTTCTTTTAACTTTTGCAGCACACTATTCCCTGTAAAGCTTTTTCTGTTATACTTATGCATCAAAAACCTGGTAAGCTACTGATGCTGTGCTCAGAAAGCTACAAGATTTATAAACTCGTAACTAAAGAAAATATTGCGTGATTTCAAATATTGAACTGCGGAATTTAACTGGTTACATGTTGATTGCTAATGAAGTCCTGGCCATACTTTAAGAAAACCCGAAAATTACCTAGCGAGAATGGTATTTGAATATATTCTTCAGGGTAGCAGACGTAGAGGCAGACCGAGAATGACGTGAAGAGAAGCGTGCAAATGAGTCTAGGCGATTACGATCCTGGATTGAGGTGAAACGTGTTGCTTGAAACAGAGAGAAGTTTTGTTGCCGCCCTATGCCCAAGGAACAATACAATACATTCCCTGTACAAAATAATTCAGACAATTGCTTTAAATATAATTTATTGTAAAATAAATCACAAAGCATATTCATGTTCTATCGAAATAAGTAAGATGAGTGAAGACAAAAGTAAGCAAGACCAAAAACATTAAAAAAGTATATACCCAAAATTCCATTGGTTTTAGTTCTAAGAGGCAGACAAAAGGTTAAAGTGAGTTACTTTATTCTTCGAAAAAACTTTGCAGGTATCTTTTACGAGTGGCTAAGTTTTTTTGTGTTTGTTTTTGAATTCAGTTTAATTTGAAATCTCTAAAAGCTATGCATTCAAAAATTAAATCCCATAATGCAGTCCAGCGAAGCTGCAACTAATAAAGTATTTAAAGTAGCTTAAATTAAAATTGCGTGTTTAAATCAAATTTTAAAACTTTTCGCTACTTAAATTGCATTTTAATTAAACGCTTGGCTGTGAAATATATCTTAAAAAAAAAATAAATACCAGAGCCAGGCCAACGGCAACACAATTCAATCAAATGGCAAAAAAATTATTGCGGGTATATTGCTTCGGAAAAATACGGCAGGTAATGTATTATAAAATAAATGTTACATTATATGCGGGTCGTGAGGCCAAATGAAAGCGGAAATAATTAATAAAATGGAAGCGAGAGACAAAAAAAAAAACAAAGAGATAGAGTGTGCGTAAGAAATTGCACTTAATTTTTTTTTTTAACTCAATAAAAACTAAAACACAAAAATAAATCAAACCAGGCCAAACTGCTTATATACATACTGTAAATTCGAATGGATTTCTAATATATAGCCCAATAAACGTTCCAACTCCAACCAGCCAATAACTGCAGTATCTTTTGAGTGAACGATTATCTTTTTATCTCTTAAATAAATCAAATAAAACTCTTGAAACCAAAATCCATTTTGAAAGCTGTAGTAAAGATTGTTACAGTTATTGGATTAGTACACATGCCTGCAGCCTTAAAGACTTGTGTGATAAAATTGCTTTCCTTTTTTGGATTTTGGCAAAGCCAAAACTCTTGACTGCTCAGCTCAGCTGGTTAGCCAATTAACCTTATCAATTACGAGACGATGCATAGCACAGCCAATAAACGTTTTAATTTAACTTGTTATGCGTGCGTACACACAGCGCGATATACTGAGAGATACACGTACTTGCAGATACAGATACATTTGTATCTTGTTGCTGCCGTTGGCGTTGGCTTCGTGCGTGCGCGTGTGTGTGTGTGGGCACAGGACAAACTGACGTTGGCTGCTGCAAATTAACACGTTACATGCTCACTCAATTATGCGCACTCAAACTGAGTTGGCTGGACTTGTAATCAGTCGGCTAGTTGGGTAGAAGGGGCGATTCAGAGAGACATATGGATGGACTGATAGGCAGCTGGATAGGCCGAGATACTCTGGTAGTCTGGTTCAGTTTCAGCTGAGCAGTACGCCCAAAAATAAATGCGACGACATGCAGTCTGCTGCTGCTCTCATACTCGTAACAACAACAACAACTACAACGAGAGCAACTCGCAGCGTTTTTATAAATCCCCAGCATTGGCCTTGGGACTAGGCTGCTGTAGCAGTCTGGTAAGAGCACTTACATATAGCTCTATTTTCTGTTAGCCCAGATAAATTTTAATTGAAAAAGTGGCCAATAAACGAGTAAGCAACAAAAAAACTGTTCCAAACAAATTGCAACAGCTACAGCAGCGCACAGGTTGACAAGTGCAGAGGCCCATTCCCTTTTTTTACGCCCTTATGAACATTTTTATGTATTGTAACAAAAGCCAGACAAACGAAATGTTTGTCAAAATGAAATGAAACATAACCACAAAAGCAGCAGGAATGTCAGGACCAGCAGGAACCGCAGCAACAGTACTAAAAGAAGCAGAGCCAACATGTGGCTGCAACTAGACAAGGACTTGCCAGAGACTGTCAGACTGACAGCACAACAGCCGTTGGGGTGTCTCTGTCTGCCAATTTCCATGTAACGAACTCACACACTCACTCTTTCCCTCACTCTCTTTGAAGAACTCTTCACCACTCTATATAAAAACACACACACACACACACACACAGCTCATATCAACTGTAATTGAAGTTGAAACAGTTGAGCCAGTAAATTGTGCACCATAACATGGCAAACAACAAACACACAAGAAAAACAACTACAACAACTATAACAACTTTAACAATGACAACAACAATGACTCGGTTGCAACAAAACAAATTTGCAAGCAGCAAGTATATAATATATCTAAAGTGTAACAATTTTGACATACCCTTTAATTTTATTATTTGTACAACTTTTGCATTACCATAATGTATTACTTATATAGATGCCGTAGATTAATATAAGCAGGAGTAAAAAATAAAAAACATTTAGAATACAGACAAAAGTCGCCCAACCAGCCTTTTGGCCCAAAAGTTCTCCATTTTTTTTACTTATAACATAAATTGTGAATATGAAAAAAAAATTAAAAATTTGAATTAAAAAACCAAAAAATAAAACAATAGAAGCAATATATATTTTTTTTTTATTTAATAAATTATAATTTGTTTTAACAATTTGTATAGCATTCTTTCTAAATAATCATATCAAGTCCGTCATTAAATTTGAACATTTTTAACCCTCTAGGCCCCAAGCGTGCCTCAAGGCACGTTTTACTTATCATTCGTGAATTTTCGCATTTAAAAATTTTTTTTTTTTATTTCTATATTTTATCTATTTCGGGAAATTCCCATCTAATAATGCGTGCAGCAGTCGCCGAGTCATTTGAAGTTGAAAATTTGTGCAAAATAGCAAAAAACACTTTTTCTTAAAAAGTAGTGAAAAAAAAAAAAAAAAAAATGTTCATTTGTTTATAGTTATGAAAAAAAAATTTTGTTGTGTTGCTGCAAGTGTTGTTTTTCATAAAAAATTTTAGTTTAAAAAAAAAATTTTTTTTTGCTTTCCACGAGTCGTCAAAGCTAACCCACCTTGAGGCACGCTTGGGACAACTAGCCTATAAAATTTGTTTCGATTAAAACCAAATGTATTTTCGTTGAAGAGCGTAATTATACGAAAACATGCCTTAAACTGTCATGGATCGTCAAAAACACATAAAATTATCGTCCCTATCAGATAGGGAAACTCTGCAATTTTTGGAAACGATGAGTTTTGGTGAAGATGCTGATGAAGAAGAAAACGGACTAGAGCGTTTTGATGAATATGTCCATTACGAGTCCAATCTTGAGATAAATAAAGGTACTTAAGAGTTTATTAATACAGGGTAAACTAATCTGAGTCAGCTTTGAAGTCTGACGTGCTTTGGAGCCCATGCGGGAGTTACACTTCGATACATTTTTTGTCTCCAGACAATTTATCCCCCCCAAACGCTGAGCCTGACAAAATCATCAACATCGGAAAAGGTATATATATTAATTATATGCTTTGGGAATTTTTAAACAGCACTTCCACTGCTTGTTTACCTACGAACCCGTGGAATTCATGCCTGGGGTACCATTCGCCTTAATCGAGTTCCGAGTTATGAGCTGTCCATGGATAGTGACCCAAGGGAAAACTTAGAGGATCTCTATGGAATTCTGTGCTACAGTGACTGGTGTTCCTCATCAGTTCGGAAAGTTAACAAATCTGTCTGAATCCGTAAATCCACCTAATTAGGCACAAAACCTTTTGGAAACGATTAACGTGATAACACCAAAATTTTACGATTCATAAAAATTGAAAGAGTAAATACTCTGAGTAAATACTACTGACACATAATAACAATATGGGTGCTGTTGATTTCATGGATAGATCTTTTGGAAGGTAGCAAATTCCTCTGAAGGCCAAAAGGTATACAAGCCGCTTATTCCAGCATTTGCTGCACATAGCGACATGCAATTAAATTGCACCTAAGCCTAAGGACAAGCTAACATTGAAAAGCAAATATATTTGTAAACTTCAGATTTTCCATTTTTTCTTAAAAAAAAATTAAAAATATTTATTAAAATAATAATAACAACAGCAATAATGATATTTGAATATCTGGTTCTTAACAAAAAAATTGTTTTGTTTGAAAATAAAAAAAAATTTGCGGCATCCTCAAACTATTTTTATTGACTGATCGTCCCAAGCATGCCTCAAGGCACGCTACCAATTTTACCCCATAAAACCCCAACCTAATGAAAATTTTTTTTTTTCAACAAAATTAACACAAAAATACTTTTTTTTCAAAAAAAAAAATTTGGTATCCAGAGGGTTAAAATATTTTTTAACCATAATAACTATGTACATCAATATACACAATTGTTCCAGCTGCCGAAATGGTTTGGGATTTAAAATTCGACAATACTTTCCAAAATTGGTAAATTAATGATTCATATAAAAATATAAATAAATACTTTATTTTATGTACTTCTTTTTTATTACAATACAAAGCTGACAAATATTTATTCTTGTAATAATAGAACATTTTGTTGAATTATTCGTAAAACAAACTACAAGTAAAGCTTTTGCGATCGATACGAAATCAAGGAGTAATCTTCAGCGGCAAAAAATTGTTGTTTTGAAATCGGACTCCGGTCCGATTCCGACAAAACTCGGAATGGAATCCGGAAACTTATTAATCTTCAAACCTTTTCGAATTTCGAATATGCCAGTCGATCTTAAGCATAACTGACAAAAAAACATTTTACTTTTGATTTTACAACAAATGCAGATACAGGATACACTACAGTTTTTAAAACATTAGGAAATATATTGTTTATACGATTTTTAATCTTACTGTTTCTCAGATTCTAATAAAATAACAAACGCTGCCTAACCCAACAATAAAGAATCAACGTACTACGCGCGATATAAAGAATATTCTTTTAAAAACTCATATAACCTTGAGTGGCTCAAAAATGTAGCAAACTGCCCAATAAAGTGTTATATTCTTCTGGTATTTGAGAATTTATTCTTCACGAACCGAACTAAGGAGCCCAGAAATGAGCCGTGATATAACAATTTGAATTTGTGGGAGGGGAGCAGACTGGGGTGCCTACACTGCGACATGTAAAGTATAACGAGTCATATGTGTATTGCATGCGATACTCGTTTCAAAGGCAGTGCTTAAAGTAAGGGAGTAAGAAAAAAATCAAACTGAGGCTAGTGGGGTTCCCCAACAACGCATAAGTGACAGTTTTGAACTACACAAAGCAGTTCCGTACCTTCCGTGTCTTGGGCATGCCAAGCAGCTGATGGAAAAATGTCAATTTTTCAGCTCGAAATTATGAAAATTTAATGCAACCCAAGAACTTGAACCAAAATGCATGCATGACCTATGCAATAGTTTGACAGTTGACAGTTGACATGACATGAAAGCTTGGCCAATTTGGCAAGACGATTGGAACTTAATGATTGTGCTTTTGATAGATGTTTAAGATTAAGAATAAGTAGCAAGGTCTTGGACAGTCGTTGAAGGCTTAAAAGGTTCTTCACTAACTCAGTGCCATAATTTTGTGCATGAAATGGCATTTGGCAGACAAGTTATTTAAAACTTGAGAATTGCAACAATTATAAAGCTTTTGCCCTTAAGCTACTACTAGTTAAAGGAATGTTGAGTGTTTTTGGAAAAGCATTTCAAAATGTTACATGCAACAAAGATACAATCTATTCAGTATTAAATGTAAAACATATGCACATACTCTGCGTTATATAATACTACAATATAAATATGTCAAAAATGAGATTGTTTTTTCCATAAAATGTTGTCGAAACAGACAAAGACTATTATATACGCTGAACACTTGACTATATAATCTTTTTTTTGTATATTTTCCCAAGATCTGACATGAAAGGCTAAGAATGCTTGAAGCTTGAGCCTTTTGTAAGGGCTATTAGAATCGATACTCATAATGGCCAAAGCAACAAGCTTAATTCAAATAACAATCTCAATCAAGAGTAGTATTGGGTTTACTCTATCGGATTGCTATTTATCAACAATCCAATTATCTACCATATGATCATAAGGTGGAGAGAAATATTAGACTTTGTCATCACTATATACTACCACCCAAGGTATACTTACTACTCCCGCCGAAGGCTCTAACGAAAATTACCAATTTTTAGTTTCGTTGCGACTGCACGTAAGGAGGGTTGTTTACGCGCATCGTTTTTTTGTTACCCTCTCACGCTTTTTCTTTCTCTCACTAAAATTGGTAACGACGTCGGCAGCATTACTCTACCTTTAATAAGTATACCTTGACTCCCACCCGCCTTCTAACTTTTTTCCAATATTATATTTAAAATTTTCTTCTTTGGAGCGTGTCTCATATTAGTTTGCCCAATACTTTAACATTTTTTCCCACCTTTAAAAAGTTCAGCAATCATATTTAACTAAAAAAGTTTAGATATATAGTTTATTCATCTCACATACCTCCTAGTATTTAATAAAATTTAAATCCAAAAACCTTCGCTTAAAAGAAAGTAATGCCTAATTGAGATGAGTGCATCTTGAAACATCCTTCTAGTAGCTGTAATCTTTCAAGAGCATTTGGCCAACACATTTTCAGTTTAAAAAAAAAAGTAAAGAAATAAAAATTCAAATAAAAATATATGTATGTAAAGCGAGACCAACAAATAACTCTTATAACTCATATTTTCAACGCGGTTTGCATTTTCCCATAGACACTCGTATGTACATACATATGTGTATATACAATTTTATGCCCTTGTATATTCCTTTTTTCTTCTCACTTTTGCACAACAAAATGTGCGGAAAGCAGAGTCAATTTGCTGAAAAACAGGAAAATGCATACGTGTGCAGTATGAAGCTCATTCTTTGCATGTGCATGTAAGGATGCATATGTGTTTCCTGCTACCATTTCATGCCCCTAGAACTAAGAGGGTCGGCTTAGAAGTAGTCCGTCGGGCAACACTACTTTCTACGAAAACTAAGAAACATTTTAAATTATAACATAATTTGTTCTTATTTTTATTCACTAAGCCTTCCAAAATTTTTGATTCTGAAGATCCCAGACTAACATAGCATAGCAAAATATTGTTGCTTTTTTTTTCGTTAAATCAACCGCAATTCGGTCCAATAGCCCCAAATACTAATTTGCTGATACTATTACGCTTTGTAGAAGGTTCACTGCTTGGACTGTTCCTTGCTCTCTGGCATGCCCTAGTGTATCCAAATTTTTAAATAGTCCCATTAAATCGTTTAAAATGCTTCTTTGAACTAGTTGCATGATCACAATTTAGCAGATCGCTTACTGGTCTAGCTGCCCTCGTACCACCGCAAATGCCTAAAAGCAGCTACCAATGCAATTGCCATATGGACAAGTACTGAGGGTAAAAGAGTATCAAAAGAGAGAAAAAAAAACTGAAGTAAAGTGTAACACTTGCCTGACAGTCAGGCCAAAAACTCGCAAAATGCTTCAAATCTCAGAGAGTTGGTTTTACCTGTGCATCTGTGTGTAGGTGTGCTGGTGTGCTGGTGTGCGGGTAGTCATGTGCATGTGCGGCAGTTATCCTGGCATTTTTCTCGCAATGCCTCCTGGGAATTACCTTGGTTATTGTTTCAACATTTTTATCTGGCCCGAAAAATGAGGCAACAACAAAGAAATGCATAAAGAGAAGATGCGGGATGCCGGCATAGACAGAGAGAGAGAGAGAGCGAAGCGGATAGCGTAAGCAGCTAGTGAGAACGGGCAGAGTGATATGCATTACATATTCCACGAGTGCTTTTGTGCATAAATCCCAATTTAATCCATCCGGCTTTTAGTTTGTAAATTTTTTCAACTTTTCAATTTTTTTTTTTTTTCCTACATTCTGTTTCTACAACTTTTTGCCAGGGAACTCATTCCATGCCTATTAGAGACTCGCTGCCCCCCCTACCCGTAGCACCCTTAGCACTGTTGGAACCCCAAGCCAGTAGGGGGGCGGGCAACCTTTTGAATTGTTGTTGTTTTTGTGTGTCGGTTGGTTGTACAACTCCCCAGTGTTCTCCTTTTTTCGCATTGCGGAAATTTGTATTTCATTTTTTTTTTTGAAACGCTTTTGCATTTTTCTATGCTGCCCCCAATGACCCGTTTATAAATATACTATACCATCTCTATGTCTCTCGCTACCCAAATCCCTGTGTGATTTGCTCTAGCTCTTTGTATCTGTTTGCGCCTGTTTATTGCTTGCCTGCAGCTTAAGCGCATATCAAAACAATAAAAGATAAGCCGCACTAGTTCTCTACGGGGTTCCGCGGAACCTCGCAATCTTTTACAAATGTTTTTTTTTTTTTTTGGCAGTTGCTGTCTGCGTCATTTTTTTTTATTTATTGAAAAGTAAACTTATCAGCCAGAAAACAAATATAAAACAACAAAATTATGACACCCAGAAAAAAGAAACAATCATAATCAATTTGAAGTGCATTACATATTGACATGACTTTTGGCGCCAAAGCCGAATGTGGGTGCGCATGAGTTGATTATTTGTTTGGGGGAAATATCGCAATGGTCTTACTGTGGGGATTAATCAGGCGACAACAAATGAATAAGCGGCAAGAATGTAGCGAGAAATTAATTTCGGGAAGGGTTTTGCTGTGGATCTTAAAAAATAGGGATACAAATAATTTAACTTAAATTTGAGACATTTTTACGCATTTTTTGGGGTTTTGCACTTTTTGCCTTTTGCTCCTCATTTCCTACCATCCATAGATTTACCAGCACATATCTTCCAATTGGGTCTCTGAGGGTTGCCACCTGCACGGGCCTCGCCCGGCAATGCCGGGCCTAGGAAGTGGTCGTCGGGCTGCCAGGCCAATGAAAATTTTGCCGGGCCGCCATATGAACTAAGTACATTCGAATTTCCCGCGTACAGAGCGGACTATCAAAAAATGGCCGGGCTTAAAGCAATATTTTATCAGTGAAGGAGAAGATGAAGTTGATGAAAATCTGGAAGAAGGAACAGTGCTGAGTACACACATTCACAGTGTAATGACTGAATTGAGAGATGGGTTGCAAACCAGAATGGATGACAAGTACTTTGGATCTAAAGTCAACAAAAGTCTACCTCATTTGACACAGCATCAACGATCGAAATTTGAGAGAGGGGCATTATTAGTTTACCATCGAGCTCTTACATATGTATTTGGGAAAATGGTACGATTGCGAAAAATCTCTATTTCAACACTTTTCACCTTGAAGACGAAATAGTAGACCGAAAACTATTTCTTTGAGCGGCTGAAGCGGTTGATCTTTATGTTGACGAAGACGCTCTTTGGCGAAGATTTTCCCAAAATCAAACAAATTGACCTCGCTGTCGATATAAAATGGATAACAATTTTCGAAAGTTCTGACGGATTTGTCCAATTGTTGAAATAGTTTTATCGAACCCCATCAGCAATGCCTACGTGGAAAAAGTTTTTTCAATGATGAAGAATGCTTGGACCGATTTGAGGAATCGAATGAGAGTCGAACTGGTGAAGGCAGAGCTTCTGACGAAATTGAAATTCCATATGAGTTGCGAAGAATTTGCTCTTTTTTTGAATCGAGCGATAAAAAATACATGTGGTACAAAAAATAACTAACTTGCCGCTTTCCACGGTTCCCCCCCCCCCACACACACATTTATTACTTGCCGGGCGAGCGACGCGACCGAGGTGGTATCCCTAGGTCTGGTATAGTTACTCTGCTTGTTAGTCTTGGGTTTAAGCCCCCAAAACCCCTCCACTAACTGCAACCATGATTATCTTCGAAAAGAACATGCATATAAATAAAGGTATGATTAGCGATTGAACAACAGCGCATTAGCCTTGGAACTCAGTGACATATAACCTAAGCAATGGGTTTATTTCAAATATTAGCTAAATTTAGTAACTTAAATAAACCAATTATCAAATTTATAACTAATTTTAAATTTAGTCTTACCTCCCGATGCTAATCGCTTAACTAGACTTCTTGCTTTGTGGGCCTTATACCCTAGCAACTAATTAACTAACTAATTACAATAAATTTAAGCAGACTTCTCTTTTTAATAAGTAGGTCTAACATTGCCCCACATGCTACATAAAATTTTATTTAACTCCCTCAAAACGACTTTTGAAGTCACCATAAGAGTCTTATGGACCATTCTGAGCGCCCGAATATCAAACTTTGAAAAACAGAGCCAACATCCGGAAGCCGTTGAAGAGTTAACAACTTTATTGCTGAAACAGCCGCAGCTTTCCTTGTCAATTTTGAATGAGTTTAAAACGTGCCGTAAGCTTAACATTTTAAACGTATTTCTAACGCCCAAAGTGTTCGTCGAAGGAGATATATTTATCTTGGTATAAACTTTTTGTAAAAACTGTGCTGCCTTTACCAAACTATTATCGAACAAATGGCAGTTTAATATTGCAAAAATAATAATAATGTGTGTGTTTGCAGAAAAATAGAAAAGATAAAACACTTTAGTCATTATCAAAAATCAGTGTGTTTTTGCCAATTTCTTCAGATCAAGCGATACTAAAAGCAGTTTGTTTATTCCGACTTATAAACTAGAAGTGTAAACGTTTATTGGCCCAATATCAAAGCAATACTTTTGGCATGTGCAGGGGTCTTCTTATCAATGGATTCTCACATCAAACACTTGCAGTTAAATATAATATAAATTATGGAAAAAGTTAAGCTTTCGGCTCATATGATAAGATGATTTAGTGTTTGAACCACAGACAAAAATGACCATAGCCGGGGCAAACTAACTTTCAATTAATCAAATGGCTTTGCGTCTAAGTACATATATAAGACCTCCGATATAAAATGCAACGTTATGTTAAGCAGTTGCTGCAGATACTTTGCGTAGATACTTTCTGCAATGACTTTTTGCTACTTTTATCTGGCAAACTAAAAAAAAAAAAAAAATGGAAACCTAACAAAAAGCATGAACACGGGCAAGGGCAACAAAAGCTGCCAAGAATTAGAACCAAATCGAATAAAAGCATGCAGGGAGCGACAAACAGTAAAAGACGAAGACGAGAGAGGGCAAGTAAGAGAGGGACAACATCAAATCACGGCCAGGTAATCAGCAGACGACGGCGCTATGGCTTTGTGGCAGTGGTTATAGCCTTCGTCTCTGTCTCAGTCTCAGTCTCGGTGTCGACTCTCATTCATGTGGCAGGAAGTAAGGAAGCCCAATGCTATCGGCGTCTGCGACAGCAGCAACAACACCGAAAGGCAGCAGAGTTTTGCAGCTATGTATACAAAAGCTAAGCCCAAGGCAGCAGCTGGTCGAGTTCGGTTAGGGATACGGGTTCGCGGGGTAAGGGTTCTGGCCCAGTCTCGTCTGGTCTGATCAGCGCTTACCTGGACGAGACATACACACAGAGGGTCAAATACACAACGATACAACATGTTTGTGTGAGTTTGTGTTTATATAGACAGCTGCGGCTTCGTTTACCTTTTACCTGTCTTCGTTCTGTGTCAAGCCATTGAAATCCCAATGAGCCGTTTTACTTGCACGCATGCCACATAAAAGCAGTAGAGAGTAGAGCCAGAGAGAGAGAGAGAGAGAGAGAGTGGAGCCACAAGTGACGTAGAGGAGGCGAGCTTGCAAGTGCAGGAGGCAGTTAAAGTGGAACCCGCCACACCGACCAAAATCCAAATACTCAATTGCAAAATTTGCATAGCCAGCGACCCACTGGGCCTAATGCTAATGGCTTCTAAGAACAGGCCCCGAAATGGCACAAACCCAGAAACATAAATATATATATGTATGTACGCATACACAAAGACACATAACACATACATAGTATACATACAAATGTATGCACAAGTATGCAATAGGTAGAAATAGCTAGACGACACCTGGCCAAAAATATACCACAAAGTGAACATACTACTAATAATACAAATGAAATTCTATGCAACTATTTATTATTATTTAAATCTGTTTGAAAGTTTAATATTTCAAAATAAATATTGTATTTGCTTAACTCCATTTATAGTTAGTCAGTCGCGACAGTAACTGACTCTCGTTTTGCAATATGAGTAACTAAAAGATGGCGAACGTTAAAGTCGGGCGCAGACGACTTTGGGATACCCTGTACCACCTCATTGCAATTAAGTCCGACATATTGGTTAAGACCTCCAAAAGATATAATTTATTCGGCAAATTTGGCTACGATATTTTCATAAATAAACAGAAATCAGTCGAATTTTACACCAAAAATTTTTTTTTGACCGATCGGTCCTATGGCGACTATATGATATAGTCAACCGATTTTGATCAAATTTGGTACAGTGCTTCGGACCTCTCTCTTCGGACCGAGTGCCAAATTTGGTTACAATATCTTCACAAACAAACAAAATACAACGAATTTTGTACAAAACTCGATTTTTTGACCGATTGGTCCTATGGGAGCTATATGATATAGTCAACCGATTTTGATCAAATTTGGTACAGTGCTTGGGAACTCTAAAAAACTTCTAATTGCCAAATTTGGTTACAATATCTTCACAAACAAACAAAATACAACGAATTTTGTACAAAACTCGATTTTTGGACCGATTGTTCCTATGGGAGCTATATGATATAGTCAACCGATTTTGATCAAATTTGGTACAGTGCTTGGGAACTCTAAAAAACTTCTTATTGCCAAATTTGGTTACAATATCTTCACAAATAAACGAAACACAACGAATTTTGTACAAAACACGATTTTTTGACCGATTGGTCCTATGGGAGCTATATGATATAGTCAACCGATTTTGATCAAATTTGCTACAGTGCTTGGGAACTCTAAAAAACTTCTTAATGCCAAATATGGTTACGGTATCTTCACAAATAAACGAAACACAACGCATTTTGTACAAAAAACTAATTTTCGACCGATCGATCCTATGGGAGCTATATGATATAGTCAACCGATTTTGATAAAATTTGGTACAGTGCTGGGGGTCTCTAAAAAACTTCCGATTGCCAAATTTGGTTATGATATCTTCATAAACAAACGAATTATCCATCTAAAACTTTTGATTTTTTTCGAGGTCCTCTGAAACACCCCTATGGGAGCTATATAATGTAATCCCGATATCAAAAAAATAAAATAAACTTGTCTCCTATGGATTAATAAGGGATCTTATCTGAAAGTTTGGTTGCTCTAGCTCTTACCATCTCTGAGATCTAGGCGTTCATACGGACAGACGGACAGACGGACATGGGTATATCGACTTCTCGAGTCACACTGATCATACTTTAGGTAACTTTGGGGGGTCTCCGACGACTCCTTCTGTACGTTACATACATTTTCGGCTTGCACAAACACAATATACCCTTTGTACCATACGGTACAGGGTATAAAAATGCGGCATGTAATCAAAGAAGTTTAAATTTAGTACGATTGTGTGTACACACTGGCTGCAAAAGTTAAAGTCTGCGTCTTAAGTGAAGAAAAAGGAGTACATACCCTCTAGTACGGCTGGTGGCTATTGTCCTCCAGTAAGTACTTACATCGTTTGTCACAGGTAGCTACCTAGTTTGCAATCCCCTGGTAATGCGCGAGGTAATCGGTCGACGAACGAAATATGACAAACAACAAACGCAAAGCGAATAAAGAAGAAAAGAAAAAACAATTCGCCTCCTTTTCTTAATACAGTAACATTAAGTAAGGCGAATTTTTCGCTATTAATTTGTGTGTATTCTGCGTATTCGTCGCGACTATAATTTACACAAACAAATGTATGACAATTCCTAAATGTTCTGGAATTTTGTTTATTTTCATTCCGACCGCCGTCAAGTTTGCACGGCTTGCAAGGAAACGCAAGCTGTCCAAAAGACTATAAAACAAAACTCAGTCAGCTTATTAAAGCACTCAATAATTTTTATAATTTCAGATGCCATTGGAAATGGAGCCGGAACGCCAGAAGTCAACCTTAAAAAGGCCGTCCAGCTTCGAAAAAAGTGTTTTCAAAAAAAAAAAAACAAGCGTTTTAAATAAAAAAAATAATGAATTTAGATGAATATAATTCTGAAATAATATAAAAATTATTCAAATATATGTGTGTTTTCAATTTTAATGAATTCAGTAGGTATAAAATACTGGCGACTACTACGCTGTCTACTAGTGTACAACAGCGTAAGTAGCGATGCCGCTGTCTACCGGTAAACGAAGGCGTAGGTAGCGATACCGCGGTCTATTGGTAAACGGGGTGGTGGCGATTGTCTACCGCCTATGACATTTGTTAATAAGATGGAAATGAAGAGAGAGCAAGGTAAGTACTGGTCATTACCTGGTGCCTACTGAAATCACTAGTTCTGCACTACCCACCCGTACTAGAGGGTACTGTTGAGATCATAAACTTGGTACATAGTCTTTGTGGCTTAAAGCGGCTTCCCAAGATATTGGGGCTGGATATTTGCAAAAAATTTTGAATTTAATAGTATTGAATATTTTTTGTGTTAGGTTTGAAAATGTTAAGGTTTTTTAAAATCGTTATGAAAACAAAATGCATTAACTATCTCAAATTTGTTCTAAGTTGTATAAGAGAAACATAACAGATATAAAGTAAAGTTAACAAATAATTTTTGGTCTGACTGTATGCATATGGATATACATAATCCAAAAAAAAAAACAAATAAACTTTTTTTTTCTTTTGTAAGCTTAAAAACTAAGAAATTCTGAAAGAGCTCAATTACTTAAAGTCCGTTTAAGCAACTAGGAGTTCGATTGAATATATTGCTATTGCCAAGTACCAAAAGTTTCAAGTATAAGTTTTAGAGTAACTTTTGAAGAAAAAAGCCGCACGTGAAAACATAAAGCATTAGAGAGGGAAGAAGTGCAGTAGTTTTAATAACTGGTCTTTATTAAATAAAATCGAGTGCAGTGTATGTCCTTTAGGTACTATATGTACATATGTATACTTGCGAACAGTACAAGATACTTTTTTTTTCTTTCCACTTACTTTTTAAGTTCATCTAAGACCAAAATTATTCAAACGAAGCTTTTAGTACAAAAACTGAATGAATCGCATAAAATACTGCAGAAATCATGTTTACCCAAGGGACAGTTTAAAATTTGAATTTTGTGCAAAATTTAAGATATTTTGTTTTCGAAAATTCGTTTCTCTCCGAATATAAATAGACTTCTTACTATAACTAAAAACTTACCTGAGAGAACTTGAAGCTTAAAAGTAGTTTTGATTACTTTCCAATAAATATGCGTTTTTTAATTATTTATTTTTTGCAATTATTTGTAAATTTTCACTTTTTAAATTATGCGCATATTAAGGCACAACACTTGAAAAAAAAAATTGGAAAAAAATGATTAAATATGTACAAATACATATATGTAAAATATAGCACATTAAAGAAAATAAAATTGCACCGTTATTAAAATGCAAATCGCATACATTTTTAAATATTTTTTTTAATAAATTTTTATTTAAATTAACGAACGCTGTTGCTGCGCTGCGGACTGCAAAGAATGCCGGTTCCGGTTGAATTGAGCAGAAATTTGTACATACATACATACATAAGTAGTATATAAACTAGTGCACGTTGCAGATATATGTATGTATTATGTATGTTTTTATTATTTTATATATTACGAATGTGTGTACATATATGTATAAGACACCAAAACGCGGACCAAAACCGAGACGTCGTCGTCGCTGCGCGGAGTTTCAAACTGAACACGAATCAAAAAGCAAAAAACAACAAAAAAAAATGTTGTATATAAACACCTGCACTCTCTCTGTTGGCAGCGACGCAACTGCGCGACTGCGCTTGCTGCAACTTGCACAAACATGAAACTGCGCGAGCGCAACGACGACGTCAACGTCAACAGCTGCTGCTATGTGCGTGCAATGAGTGTGAGTGTGTGTGTGTGCGTGTATTGGTATGCGACATGCAAGTGCTTGCACAAAACGTTTATGTTGCTGTTTTTGTTGCTACTGCTGCTTTCTAAAAAACAATAACAAAAACAATAACAGACATGCAGACACACGCACGCACACACACACACACATCTTAAACAACAAACAAACATACATACATAGATATGTACATGTATTCAAACATGTTTTGAAACGCGCTAAAAACCAAATTGATGTCACTTTAATAATTTTTTTATTTATTTTTTGTTTTGTTTCAAACAAAACAACGCACAGAACAAAAACAACGCAACATTAACGAAAAAAGTCAAGTCAACGAATGTGCAACAAAGCGAAAAAAAAAAACGATTAAATCGGATCCGTCAACGTACCGCAACAACGAAACGGTGCGAACGAACTACACAAAACAAAACGAGCCCGCGAAAACGAACGTGTTTAGCTAGAGACAGCGATAGCTCGATCTTTTGTTCAAATGTGTATCGACTTTTCGCTATCGCGATCAATCGATATAGCTGTTTGGGCTGCGATGTGTAAAAATACTCATCGATTAAAAATTAGGGTTAAGCTAGTTATTTACAAAAAATAGGCAATAGACTGATTGATGTTTGGCAAATCGAAATAAATAATATAAAAAATTAGAATTTTCAATTAACTTTTTTTTTGCGAATGTACTTGTTGCAGTTGCGGGCGATGTTTAAGGCCCCTACGCAGACACGAAAACAGCCACCTAGCAAAAAGACAGACTTGTTTTGGTCACAAAAGGAACAGTGTGTCTCTAGTAGCAAAATGTGAATTTTATCGGAATTATTATCGATAATCAGCTGCTTTTTGTTTACAAATAGCTAATTTTTAAAAGGCGCGAAATAAAATATCGTCAACGTTTATTTCTTTTGTTTTTGTGTGTAAACAATGCAATAATAATGACATTCATTGCAATTGAATTGTTGGATGTGGAAAAAAAGCGACGCGAGGAGGCAAAACCCAGGAAAAGGCAGAGTGTTTGGGTGACCCCATATTCAGTGCGCAGAGCTGAGTGTGGACGAATAGCATAGACGTATTTAAACGCACATTTTTGTTACAATTGAAATATTTTATTACAGCTGTTTTTTCATCCTTTCCCAACGATCCGCAATGATTTTTTTGACCAGCAATAAATTTCCCGTACAAAATAACTAGCTGCACATAAGTTTTGTTTGTGGCGCCATAACCGAACAGCTGTTTTTGCTGAGTGCGCCATCTATGGTTTGCTACTGACATTAAAAAAACAAAAAAACGAGCAACACTGGTCTAAATACCACCTGCAAGAACAGTTTGTGACCAAACATTTGTGAGCGTTTTTTTTATATGAAGTTTTGTTTATTTTTCGTGTCTGCGTAGGGGCCTATAAAATTTTTTTTTTTTTCGATCATTGAAAATTTTGCACTTGATCGATGCTTGGGCTGCGATGTGCTCGGTCTATAAGTAGACCCAGCACACGTTTACTTGCCCGAACAATGGCTTGCCTGCTAATAGCAAGAACAACTTTATTATACAGAATTGGATCACTTCGAAAATAGTCCGTGTTTTCACAATTTAGCTTAAATCCAATGGGTTGAACTTAAAAAATCTAAATCAATGCCTGGTATGTGTCATAAAGAAAATTATTATTTACGGAAAATTTTAAATTAATAACTTGAAAGAAAATGGTGGGCTAAATGGATTCTAAAAGAACTATTTTTAAAGTAAAAGCTTTTGGTCGAAAATGAAATTGTTTTGTGGGGTCTAGGGGTATTATGGCTCCAAGAATTTAAGAATGATATAGATAGAAAGGTAAGAAAAGTAGGAGGTGTATTGCGCAGGTCTATTAGTTGCACACGAATAAGAAATTAGAGAGTGACGTCACAAGATCATTAATAATTTTATTTTGCTTACTTATTCCGAACTTACATCGCAAATATTATATACCCTGCACTTGCAAGAGTTTCCAAATGCTCAGAGGAATGAGTTATAGTTTCAAGTCAGTTGGGGGAATGTTAGGTCACATGATGTATACATAATCTTGATCAGCAAAACGCTTTGTTAGCCAACAGCATAAATGAAAGCAAATTAATTCATTGGAATAAATGGTTAGAAAAACTGCTAGGGATGCACTTTTCATAACCGAAAGCCTATATTGATTGTGATTTAAAAAATATAAAAAAAAAAAATATTTATTAAGTCACAATAAATAAACTTCATAAAGTACTTATGGATAAAAGGTAAAAATGAGCAAACGAAACACGAACTTTAAGTTTTTTAGCGCCTCTGCTTTTCTTTACTTCATTGGATTTTCCCAATTAAATTGTTAAGAACATTTTGCACAACAAATGAATCGATTCCATATTATTGATATCGTTACGATTACACCGACTCGATAGTTAAAAGAAACGAAGCATTTAAAAAAGTCGTTACGTTTGGTGCTGAAACGTGCTAAAATGTAACTAGCTTTACTCTCTGGCTTGCAGTGTCAAAGCTTTTTAGGCTGTGAAACAAACTGAGCTACGATCTAAATGTACTAAAAGTTGAGCGCACGTTGGCGCCATCTGTTGCATATTAGTACCATTTAAAAAAGTCGTTACATTTGGTGCTGAAACGTGCTAAAATGTAACTAGCTTTACTCTCTGGCTTGCAGTGTCAAAGATTTTTAGGTTGTGAAACAAACTGAGCTACGGACTAAATGTTTTAAAAGTTGAGCGTACGTTGGCGCCATCTGTTGCATATTAGTACCTTAGGGCCATATGGCAGCATTGCCTTAAACATAGTGGCCACTCTAAACCCTGCCCACTGGCGTACAGGTAATAAAGTTGGCAGACCCTAATGTTAACAAAGCAAACCGCTTAATAAACTAATTTATTAAATTATTTGCTCTTGAACTACGCTGCAAATACAACAAGGATTAATAAAATGACAACCATATCGGGACGTGCACTCCACTTTGTGCTCAAGATAGGAGATCGCAAAAAGAACGCAATTTTCTTTCGAAACATACTCGGCATGCAAGTAAGTCAAATTTCTGCACTTCAAATTGCCGGAACTTTATAGAAACACTTTAATTATCTCACGACAGACGCCATAACCATAAATACATAGCACATACATATGCATGTATTATCTAAGCTACGTGGCTGAGCCAGTGCCAGTCACCAACTACAGCCAATTAGCAACTACTAGATCTAAGATAAAAGCAAAAATTTAATTACTTTTGTTCTAACTTGTTACAACTTTTGTGGTCGCCCTTGCAAACAGGTTCTACGTCACGAGGAGTTCAAGAAAGGCTGCGAGGCTGAGTGCAATGGGTGAGTGCAATGTCATGACTATGCTACTTATTGATTGCTGACTGTTTTCCTTTGCTATTGACAGACCCTACGATAATCGTTGGAGCAAGACCATGATTGGATATGGCCCAGAGTCAACGCACTTTGTTATTGAGCTGACCTATAACTATGGCGTGAAAAGCTATAAACTAGGTAGGCACAGCCTTAATTAAACCCAAACATATTACAAAAACAACTAATAGTCCCAACACACTCACACAGGCAACGACTTGGGTGGCATAACCATAAAGAACAGCCAGATTTTAAAACGCGCCAAAGAAGCTGAATATCCCATTGAACAGGATGGCGCTGATTTTGTGCTCGTCTCACCCGATGGCTACAAGTTTCGTATTATTGATCAGCCCAATGATGGCAATGTCGATCCGGTAGAGCAAGTAACTCTGCAAGTTTCAGATATTGAAAAGTCGCGTAATTATTGGCAGGAACTGCTAAAAATGAAGCTGCTTGACAACAGCAACGACTCGCTGCTGCTTTCCTATGGTGATAAACAAGCTGCATTGCGTCTCGTAAAAGCACAATCCATTGACAGAGCCGAGGCTTATGGACGCATTGCCTTTGCGGTACCTGCTGCAGCACAGCAGCCTCTATATGAAGCAATTCAAGCTGCTGGTTGCACTGTGCTAACACCTTTGATAAAGCTGGATACGCCGGGCAAGGCCACTGTTTCGGTGCTCATACTAGCCGATCCGGATGGACATGAAATATGCTTTGTGGATGAGGAAGGTTTCGGTGAGCTCTCCCAAGTTGAATCCGATGGCAATGAGCGTCTGGATAAGTATATTGGCAAGGACCCTTTCCAGGAGGTGGCCTAAACTCCAACTTGGTTAGTGCTTAACGCATGCAATGATTTTCCAAATATGTTTTTTTTTTTTAGCTCCTAAGTTTTATATACATATGTACGTAGTATATATCATGTTTTTGAACGCAATATATTTGAATGAATGCAAAGCAAGAGCTCTAACTTAGTATATTCAAACGTAGCATGGTTTGGTTAAATTTATCTTTCCTCATTAACTGCACCTAAAGTAATTCATTTGGTTAGTTTGCAAACATTTGGTCAATTCCTAAATTCTTTTACAATGCCCTTGCCCATAGAACCGCCTACGTTGTAGCTCTGGCAAATCTTCGACTCACACAAAGATTAGCTCAAAATGCCGCACGTATGAGCTTAATATCTTGCCGGGCATGCACACCATCCCTGTTGGTGCTGGTGCCTATCGAGAATAAACTGTGTTATTACTAAAGGCGTGTCCGTGGAACTCAGGAAGTTGAATAATGTATGAATATCATATGCCGGTAAGTTATCATAGTTATGGGCTTATTACAAAGATATTAATCTTAATAGCGTCTGCTGCATAGTTCCTGGAGGATATCATAGGTAATTACTGTGGTCCATACTGCTTAATGATGCTTTCAGATCCCAAAGTACAAGCACATAAGTAAGTTGTAATTCTAGACTCTAGAATCTAGAGTAAACTTTAACTAAGCATACTTAGTGAGTACTCTTTCATTCGCAGATCCTTTAGATGACCGTTGTGAATTAAAGGCGCCCAGCTAATTTTTCTGGCCGAGGAACTCGACGTTGTTTCGGCTACTGCCTCACCAAGCAAATTCTCAAATTTTATGTTGGATTAGTACGGATCACTCGAAGTATTGGATATCAAACAAATTCTAGTTGTAGCATATTATTATTAAGATTAACGCAATATTACAAATTGGGCTTAAATACTATAATACATATGTATGTGTTTATATATGTACATTGTACACATATAGTATATACATATGTTAAAAATGTAGTGTACATATATTTTGCATTTCTACGTATATAATTGCTCAATTGGTTAATTAGGTTTAATTTTTTTTTTTGCTTTTAGAAATTCAATTATTTTTGCAATAGAGCGCAATATAAAAAATACTAAAGATGAGGTTTTGCTTAGTGTTAATACCAGTGGTTAGATTCGAATTCCTGTAGTATAGTTTGTAGATCGTAGAATTTAATACCTTGGAAAACATTGCCTTGGTGCAATTGTTCGACCGATTCTCTGTACTTTTCTTATTTTCTACAGTGAGGAAATTCGAAGCATATGGGAATTTCAACGTTAATAGTTGATGATAATCAATTGCTTATTAAGTTTTTATTTTGGGCTCAGGTGGACAAGTTTGGGGAAATACCCATATGGAGCAATCCTGCGTTGCGAACGTTACGTTCATACCATTGACCTGCATCGGGTATATGTATATGAGTTGGCTCAATTATTATTATTATTATAAGCACGACCGTAGAGAGAAAATCCGGACCCGGGGGTAAAATGGACCGGCCCCTCCATTACACCTTTAGCTTGAATCATGACAGTACGACAGCAATTGCATCGGGCTTATGGGAAAACTCCGGGCCCGGGAAGAATCCCCCCTGCCACCACCCCTCTAGTCAGGTCTGATTATAAACATGTTTATTCCAATATCATATTGTGCAAACTTAACCTATTCGCAAAGTATTTATAAAGACCTTCCATTGTTCCCCATTTCGCGCTATACATCTCAATTCGCATGTTAACTTGTGTGTTTCATTCATCAATGTTCTGTGCCTTGTATTACCTTGTGGGTTCCATGATAATATAGCATGCAACGCCATAACCGCTTATTAGAAATTAAACTTGGCCACAAAATTTTTAATTCTGATCGAAGACATCTGTTAGGAAAAGTCTGGAGCTTCTGGAGCAACATCATCCGCGTAAGATAGTTCACCAAGCTTGTTGTTTAATCTCAGATTTATTCCAATAGAGCGTTGACTTACAGTTTCAAATACTACATCTAATGCTGTAATGAATAAGAGTGGCGATAATCCGCAGCCTTGCTTCACTCCACTTCTGTTAATGATAAGTTCACTCAGTATTCCTTTATGCGACACTTGGCAGGTACCCTGCTCGTAGCTGTTTTTAATAAGTCTGATGATCTTTGTTGGAATAAATCGGGACACGAGCGCTTCCATAAAAATTCTCTTACAATTGAGTGGAATGCTTTACACCAGTGGTCGGCACGGCCTATGCACGCGAGCATAGGGATTAGCGACGTCGACACACGTCATGTGTTATACACAAAACGCATGCATGTGTGCGTGCTTTTTGTACTGAAATTTTCTCTGCCGCAGTGACGTATTGCGACGCTGGCGTTGCATCAGTTTTTTAAAGAAATAAAAATAGACATTTAACCCACATTGTAACTAATTATAACTTAATATAAGAACCTATTAACAATAGACGCACCAATGTTCGAGTCGATGGCCTTGTTGCTCGCACGCTTCCCTTAATATTAATTTTAGTATTATATACTTAGTCTTATGCTAATAATACTAGCTTACAAACAAAATTTCAGCTTTCTAGGACATAAGGAAATACCTTAAGAATTTTGATGATCATCAGTGAGTCAGTAACGAAATCAGCGTTTTTTAGATATCAATAAAAACTAAAGTATAGGAGCTATGCAATCAAAACTTAATATGTTTAATAAGTCCGCTATTGAAAGCATATCCCGAAAATGTTGTTGATCTAGCATAATCCAAACCCAAGTTATAAGGGTTCAAAAAAACGACGAAACGCTTCGAGAAAAGGTAGGTAGTGCCCTTGCGCTTCGCTTGGCTCGTCTTTTTCTTTCACTAATTTAATTTTAATTTTTCTCCCACATGTTCTTTCCTTAACTTATGTAAAAAGGAAGTGGAAATGGGTGGAAACTGAAAATCGGTAACCCTCCAACCCCCAATTACCCGCCACTGACTTTGCACAATGGTAATGATAACTTGTTAGCACAGTGGCGGATCTAAAATTATTTAAACGGGGGATAAATTTACTTTTATTACAAATCTTTCCTTAACAAATGTAAAAAGGAACTGGAAATGGGTGGAAACTGAAAATCGGTAAACCCCTTCGCCAACCCCCTATTAACCGCCACTGACTTTTGCACAATGGTAATAATAACAAGTTAGCAAGAGAAAAGTATGCTGCTTAAAGAGGAATGCACAATACAGAATAACAGTGACAATACGTTTTTAGATTAGTTCATTGTTTTTCTGTAATAACAAGTTTGACGGGGATAATCTGGACATCCGGACTATAATATACCCTTAATTTCTAGTGTTCCGATTTTGAGGCGCCTCTAGCCATATGATGAATAAGTCTCTACACCGATTTAGTAACTATTGGTTCTTTATACATACTTTTTATTTTTAACCTGTTCTAAAGATATTTTTAAATTATTTTGAAATATCCTTAGTAATAATCCTTCAAGGACGTGTAAGGATATCTCTGAAAAGGTATTGAAGTGCACACATATACATATTTTGGTTCAAAAAGTGGTGAAAATGTAATTTTTCTTATGTGGTATCCTTAATATTGATCCTTCAAGGACATGAAGTGTGCAACACATAAATGCGCAAACCATTATTGTGCGCTCCTTGGTTCAAAAGATATTTAAATTCAATTTTTATTTTCAATTTTTAAAATAAAAATTACGCCATAACTTTTATTTTTAATTTTTATCATAAAAATTGCAGATTAACTCTTATTTAAAATTTTTTTAATAAAAATTAAAAATAAAAGTTATGGCGTAATTTTTATTATAAAATTGAAAAATAAAAATTATTGGGCAATGTTTAATAAAAATTGATAATTAATTATTATTCGTGATTTTTATTTTTATGTGAAAAAATAAGATTTAAAATTAGATTTTTTGATATAAATTAAAAATAAAAATTTATCCTTTTTTCATAAGGTCCTTTCAAAAAAATTATATATTGCTGCATTGACTTTTATGTAAACCACTTTTTTCGCTTTGATTTTTTTCATCATCATAACTCTTATTTGCGGTCCCTGGTTAGTACAGTAAAAATAGGTTTTGACCTGGAAAAAATTGCACACTCAAATCTCTCTTGCTTAATGTATTAAGGACCATCCAAAAAGTCTAAAACCAAATTGGAGACCTCCTCCCCCCGTAGGGTTTTCCGTTATTTTGACATATGTTTGAGCCCATTTATCTCAAAATCTATAAGCCGTACACAAAAACTTCCAAGGCAGAAAATGTTTAAAATTGAATTTAAAATTTTATTTGTACTGGAAGGTATACCCAGAAGTTCATATTTTAGGCGGTAGAGCGCGCCAAAGTTACTTCAACGCAGTTTTTCCTACTTTTACCCACCTCCTTGCCCTTTTTTGTTTTTGGCGTGTATCAAAAATTTGTAGATCTTAAAAAAGTGCACAAGACTGGTTTTTAAATCATGTAAGTATCTCTAGTCGTTTCCAAGTTATAAAGCTTTGAAGTCTTCCCGCGCCTTGAAAAGCAAGCAAGCGCTGCGCTACGTTCAGCACTTTAGCGCCCCCTGCGCGCAGCAGCGGCAATGCGCTTGCATGTTTTTCAAGGCACGGGAAGACTTTAAAGCGTCCTACGGGAGGAGGAGGTCATCTTTTTGGTTTTAGACTTTTTGGATGGTCCCTAAAACATTAAGGCCTATACGCAGAATGAAAAATTTCGCACGGAATGACAAAACTTCATATAAAAAAATCCTAAATGGGATATTTTTCATTCTGCGGATAGGCCTTTAAGGCTTATACGCAGCATGCAAAAATTCCGCACGAAATGTCAAAACTTTATCCTTTTTTGGGATATTTTTTTTTATATGAAGTTTTGACATTTCGTGCGGAATTTTTGCATGCTGCGTATGGGCCTTTAAGCAAAAGAAATTCCAGCGTGCAATTTTTTCCTGGTCAAAACGTATTTTTACTGTACTAGCTGCTAAGCATGTGCATGAAGCAGTTAAACAATTTGTATTTTTTTTTTGGCTCTCAGTGTTAAGTGATTGTTTAATTTGGCGGTTTTGCAAATCGTGTGTCCAAATATATAAATATAAACTTATATGTATATATGCGAGGGTAGGCTGTAATGTATTTAGTACCATTATTTATGAGATGATTGTTGTAAAATTTTTAGACGCCTGTGTAGTTTTTTAGTTACTATATCAAGTTGCTATAAATAAAAAAGTTCCTACGACATAATTCGTTTCTTTACGAAAATAATTGGTTGGTGAACAAAATAATTTCTTTTGAGCATCTAAGTACTATGCCTAAGTGAATCGAAATTGTTAAATTTGTTTGCTTTGTGCTGTGATGCTACAGTCTTTCCCATCCAACGTCAACGTGAGTCATATTTTTTTTTTTTTGACTAGAATAGCCAGTTGCGGATACAGAATTTGGTCTTGGGTGCGTTTTTTCGCTTCGAAGTGTACATATATATGTATAGCAGCGCTCGCAAAAAACTGTCAACTAGTGCTGGAGAAAACATCGATGATCGAAGTTTAAAACCTCTATACACCGTTGTTGGCCAACAGATATATTTCTACAGCACTACTAAACACCCATTTGTTGAGTGCAGAAGTGCTGGAGAAACATCTCTGTTGGCCAACATCGATGTATGTATAGAGATTTGAAACTTCGATCATCAATGTTTTCTCCAGCACTACTGTCAACCCATTGTACTGACCCAAAAACCTAGCCGTGGATCCGCCACTGAGAACAGCTTATTACTTATCAGCTTACCCTCGCGCATGCACTTTGAAAATTTTTGCATGCGGCATCATTAAAATATTTCCTCATCAGAAATGTTGACATGTTTGCACACTAATGTGCACGAAAAACAAAAATCATGCCATTAAAGTAAATAAACAAGCTATGTACATAGATGATAGTTGCATATTTATAGTATATAGCACTAGGTATCTAGTACATATATGATAAACAAAACACCATTGTCTTTAAGCAATTCCTTGAAGTTCGATAGTATAGATAATATCGTTATTGATCGATAACCCACCACGAGCCCATCTCTGAGCTCTAATAATCGAAGGTATGGATAGGTAAAAAAAGAAGCTTTTTCCAAAGTTTTTGGCAAAAAAAGGTTCTTAATAAAAAATAAATTGTTGAAATAATTTTATAAATTAAATAGATCTTATTATTTACTAAAAGACTCTTTCAATACGAAAATGTCTCAGATGCAAACGTCTTTAGAGTAGACGCTTCCCTTTTTCTGTTTATAATACCAAAGATGAGCTCTGTAAAAGCTAGTCACCTGTCGCTGTACCGAGAAAACTGGCTATAAGGCCTGGCCATTGTACTAAGCTTTCAACAGTTAACAAACCGGGAAATATCATGGAAGAATCAAAGTTTTTAGTTATTGAGCAACTTTAATTGATGTCATCTTTGGTGTGAACTTTTTTGCAACTGCGTGCACTTTTGATGCGAAAAGTTTATTGCTCCAATAAAAGCGATCTACAAAATATACAAATGTCTACGAGTCAGCTCGCAAAGCTGTCCAGGGGCGGGTTCACAGAAAATGTTAGGTATTGGTTGAAATTTCATTTACAGTGTAAAAAAAACTAAGTGGATGAAGCACAGTAGTCGAAAAGCTTTATCTAGCTGGCTCCAAAATTGTTTCCCATTATGTTTTGGAAATTCTTTATTTTTTCTATCAATTATACACTGGCCGTCTTCGATGAGCTTCCGTCCCTTCCGGAACAGCTTATGCCACTCGAACATTGTTCTGCATTCCCGTTGGCTTTCTTAATCCCAAGTTTGATGCAAATAGCGTTGCTCGAGATTTTGCTCCATCTTGGATCGCGACGACGCTTCTCAAGAGAGGCGCACAAAAGCGCAAAAATGTCGGTCTACTAACACACCCAGCTGGTCCGATATAAAAATAATGCCAGACTTGAATATTTCAAAAGACATTTATTAAATACAGCTAGTTCGATAATTTCGACCACTGTGCATCCCATTGTATCCGCCCCTGGTTGTTACCTTTAAAGGTTTGTAGTTTTTTTTTACGCGTTCTGTTTTTTTGTTGCTGCCGCTCGTATCTTCTTTTTTGTTTTATTTTTTGAGAGTTTTTTTTTTTTAGTAACCTGACTTAACTTGCGAAACACGTACTAGCCGCAATGAATTCCCAGCTCAGCTGGCAACGCAAGTGGAGCGCGACTTGGATGACCGAAATTGTTTGTCAATGTCGCCTTTAAACCAAAAATCCATACAAGCGAAGCCCCCATAAAGTAAACAATACCAAAAAAAAAACATTGTAATTATGCGTAAAGTGAAGTTTTGAAGGCCATCCCAGCACGTGCAGGGGGGACATAGTATGTATATATATAAATATATGTAGAACCGATACTATGTACTTACAAATCACATATTACTGGGCAATATCGCTTTTGACCTTCTGACATAAAAAACCGGCGGCAATGGGCGGATTACATAAATAACGAGACCAAAAAAAGTTTACAAGCAGGCGGACACTGTGTCCAACCGAACGAAAATCCAAGTTATCCAAGTTACTTGCTGTATCACAGTCTAGCGTTGAGTTCGTGACAAATTACGCTCACGAACTGCAAAGTGTGATTATACTCGACCGTGCTCTGGAAAACGAAACCGAACATTTTATTCGGATCGTTTTGAAACCGAATTTTTGGTGCTGCCAATTTCACCAAAACGAATTTCTTATATAGTTTGAAACTGCATGTTTTGTTGCAAGTGCAATTAAAACGAACTAGCAAAATAGGTTGGAAAGTGTAAGCATTATAAGTTGAAATAATTTTTTAAATATTCTTAGATTCTATTTATGCCAATAGATAATAGATTTATGCCAGTTATAGATAAATATTTTTTTAATTAATTTTTTTTTGAATCAACCCAAAAAAAAAATAGCATACACAACTTAAGCCGAATTTTTATATGGTCCGCATAAAAAAAATTTCCCTCTTGTAATAGAATAGCATAGTCGTGGAAATGTGAGTAGATGGCGACAGCAAAAAGTTCGGACTTGGTAGCACGCAAAAACGAGTACGAATAAAATTGTTCGTTAAATTTTTATTATTTCTGTATGTTTTTATACCAATTAGATGGAACTTAAGCCATAACATTATTACTTAAATATGTTTTTCAAACTTTAAAGATTTAGACAAGATATTTTGGATGAAGCCAGGGAATATGTTATTCCCCATCCAATACTTGTGCTAATGCTCAGAAATTTGCTCTTTTATTTTTTGTATGTCACTAAAAATATGCACGAATTGGTTAGTAAAAAATCCAATATGAGTATAAAAAAATCTCAATATAACTTTCGTATATCGTTAGTTCTCTATCACTCTTACAACCAAAGCAGTTCATTCATATTCACTGCTAAACTTCCGTGGAGAGCTCAATCCAAGTGTAAAATGTTGATCAAAAAAAATTTTAAACAAATTCATTGCGCTTATAAACGACGCTTCGTGACGCCAATGCCAATCACGAATCACGTCCAACTTTAATAAATAAATTTCTTACGTTTTATGCAGTAAAAAATTTTGAAATATTATTAGCTCTATATTTTTTTAAAGTTTCTGCACCAACCAATTTTGGAAGTAATCAAAAATTTAATATAAGTTTATGTGCTAGGGATCATCCATAAACTACGTGACACTCCAGGGAGTGGGTTTGGCGTAGCGTCACGATCATATGGAAAATCTTCAAAAATATTGCGTGACTGCGTCACATGGGGGGGAGGGGGTCTATTTTGACGAATATCAGCGTCACTTATTTTATGGATGATCCCTTAAGTACGCTGCGTAGACAGCTCTAGATTTTTTGTGAAATGATTCAGAACATCGTATAAATGGCTCGTGACATTTGCGGCATTGGTCCAAAAAAAAATAATTGAAATGAGCTCTAAAAACTCTAAACAAATTCGTTGCCTTTATCAACGACGTTTCGTGACGCGAATTCAAATCACGAATCACGCCCAATTCTAATAACTCAATTTTTACCTTCAATGCAGTAAAAATTTTTAAATATTAGCGCTTAATTTTTTATAAAGGTTCAACCAATTTCGGAAGCAAAGGCCTATACGCAGCACGCAAAAAAATGAAAAACTTCATATAAAAAAAATAGTCGCGAAAAATTACGATCAAAAACTTTGGACAATGGGACGCAGATAAAAAAACAAAACAGTGTTGTCTAAAAATGCTTAACGTTAGATGGCGCCACTACTTCGCTTGGTGTGGTAACACTAACAACAGCTGTTTGGTTTTCGCCGCTTTGGCGCGAATTACCAATTTATTACGCACCATGGCCTCCAACTTTAATTTGAACACGAAATGTGCACAATTGTGTTGGAATATTAGTCCAATACAAAATACATACATCTTTGAAAAATCTTCCACTTTCTGCTCTGCCCTTTAAATAAGGTTTCACCCAGACACTTCTGTTTTTTTGCAGCCCACATTTTTACAATATTTTCAAAACTTCCCATTTGGGACTTTTTTTTCATATGAAGTTTGTCATTCCGCGCGAAATTTTTCGAACTGCGTATACCCCTTAATATATAAATTTTAAGTTTAAGGGGTATACGCAGTTGGAAAAATTTCGCGCGGAATGACAAAACTTCCCAAATGGGACTTTTTTTTTATATGAAGTTTTGTCATTCCGCGCGAAATTTTTCGAGCTGCGTATAGGCCTTTATCTGTTGAGCACGCTGCCTAGAAATCTGTAGTTTATTTGTGAAATGAGATCAGATCTAAATATAATCTCTTGTGACATTTGCAGCACTGGTCAACCAAAACTAATTACAAAAAAAAAGTTGATCAAACAAAATTGTAAACAACTTTTTTACGTTTATCAACGACGCTTCGTGACGCGAATCTTAATCACGAATCACGCCCAACTCTAATAACTCAAAACACTGATCGCCCCGTATAGCCCAGCCAGTGCAATATGTGCGATACTTCAACTTTGGAGACCCGTCTCGTGCCCCCGTCGTCCGTGTCGCTTGACGTTGTAGCTCTCCTCTCTACCTGCAGTTGTAGTTGTGTAGCATAGGGCTCTGCCTACAAAATTGCGACTTTACAGACCAATTGCCAATCAGTTGCAGTCGCGAACGGACGCGCTTTTATTACGTATGACGATTTACGAGTGACACGGCTTAATATATAGTTTTATTATTTAAAATTATTTCGTGCAAAAATATATTTGTTTTTGTTTATATTGTTTTTATTTTTTTTTCGCTGATTCAAATTCAAAATGGTGCATAAAAATAATGAAGAGCAGATATTGCAGTTGTTGAACCATTTGCAAGATTGGCTTAAAACGCAGCCGCAGCTGCCACAAAATATATGTGCGTATCTAAATCTAGATATATGTATTTAGATAAATACAAATGTATCTAGAATATTGAGTGTTATTGCATAAATTACAATAAACAACTTTTTATGAAGCAATTGGACAAGCTTTACTTAAGTATACAGCTAATGAATTAAATGAACTTCATGGTAAAAATATTTTGATGTGACAAAGATTTGGGATTTCTTTTTTTAATGTTATTCTTCGACGCAAAAACTTAATAAATTTGTGGTTTTATACCCTGGGTGCATATTAAGCAGACGTCGGAGAAACCGTGCCTCTGACTGTCGTCTCTACGTCTATATGAATGACTAGAGCTAGTATGTTAAGCAAACTCGAGATTTGCACTTGTACGCATTTTAAACTGAAATAATTTTTTTAAGTATTCTTTGATATTCTTAGTTTCAATTTATGCCAATTTCAAGTTAAATAGTTATTAATAAATATTTGTAATTTTTTTTCTGAATCAACTCAAACAATAGCAAGCACAGCTCAAACCGAATTTATATATGCTGCATGTCTTGCATAAAATAAATTTCCCTTGTAATGGGAATAGTCGTGGGTAATTTCCCTCGCAAGTTGTAAGGCTGTGCTAACAAAGAGTAAAGGAAATATGAGTAAATGGCGAAAGCAAAAAATTCGAATTTGAGAGCACACAAAAACGAATCCGAATAAAATTGTACGTTTTGTTTTTTTCGTTTTCCGTAGCACGGCCGATATTCACCAAACTTATCGCATATGTTGACAATATAGTATTTTAATTTATTTTACGTAAAGGCCCATACGCAGCAGCATGCAAAAATTTTGCACGAAATGTCAAAACTTCATATAAAAAAAAACCCAAATGGTGGGGAATTTTTTTTCATATAAAGTTTAGACATTTCGTGCGAAGTTTTTGTATGCTGCGTATGGGCCTTAAGGCGTATACGCAGAATGCAAAAAAATTTCGCACGGAATGAACCATATAAAAAAAATCCCATTTGGGATATCCCATTTGGGACTTTTTTTTTATGGTTTTGTCATTCCGTGCGAAATTTTTTTGCATTCTGCGTATAGGCCTTTAAGCCTCTATATAAAAAATATAGAGGAAGAGATGTCAGAGACCCCCCCCAAACATACCTAAATTATAATCAGTGTTACTAGAGAAGTTGGTATAAATACTTATGTCCGTATACCTGTCTGTGCGTCCATATGGATGTCTAGATCTTAAGAATGAAAAGAAGTAGAAACAAGTTTTATTTATATTTTTGATATTGGGCTTACATTATTACGGTGTTCAAAAAAAAGCTGAAATTTTTTAGAAAATCAAAATTTTGTTTTTGTTTATTCAAATCAATGTCATCTCCTTCAAAGTAATCTGCCTTCTATACAATGCGCTTAGGCCAACGTTTTTTCCAGTTCTTGAAGTATGTCAAGTATTTCAAGTATTTGAACGTAAGTTCTTCCAAAAATCTTTGGAGCAAGACAAGAAAACGGAATATGGCGACAAAGACGTAACCATGAGTTATATAGCCTATAGGGGCAACCCGTAATAACATTCATAAAAACAAACTGATAACGATGGGTTGGCCACCTAATTAGAGCAAACGATAGCTATTCTCCAAAACGAATAATATTTGGACAGTGTGCAGGTAACCGAAGAAACGGTCGACCGAAGTTGAGATGGATGGATGGGGTCGACTTAGGACTGAGATGATGGCGAACACAAGCCCGAGATTGCCCGAGAGATTACCCGACAAGGGCTGTCTCGCCAATGATGATGATGAAGTGCGTCAAAAAGAGTAGCTTTCTGCAAATGATTTGAAGCGTTGTCACATGGAGCTTAGTCAGCTAAATAAGGCGCTTGAAATTTTGCCGAAAAGCTAACAATTAATCCATGCTGTGTGAGATCGTGTTGCAAACCACGAGTTATCTTGCCATAGATCCGGGCTCTTCCTGCACAAAACGTTGCACTACAATCAAATATTATTCTTTGTTGACAGCTTGGCGCGCCAGAAGAAACTCATAATGCACTACTCCACCATAGGCGTAGTATTTATTCTTTATTTATATAAGATTCGATTTCGGGAATGCTCCGGAAAACGAAAAGAACACAACGAACAATTTTATTCGGACTCGTTTTTGCGTTCACTCAAATCCGAATTTTTCGCTGTTGCCACTGACTCATATTTCCCTCGCTCATTGTTAGCACAGCTGTTTATAGATTTCCTCCCAACACGAACTTATCGGTAGTTAAGGCCTATACGCAGTTCGAAAAATTTCGCGCGGAATTTTTCGAAATGCGTATACCCCTTTAAGACTGAACAAGCTGGTTCATCATGTTGACTTTTCAAAACAAGATTCGTTTTATTTTGTAGATTGAAATTAAATAAAAATATATGGAAATGTTTAGTGCACCGTCATTCACAATATATATTTAAAGCGCTGTATAAATAATAAAAAATATAATAAACTGTAATTATGGTACGTATAGCTATAAATAATTGCCTCGATTAAGTTAGCTTTTCAATAATTGTGATCTCAGCTAAACTTACTACAACCTCTATAGATTATTGCTGGATCTGCAATTTAATTGTCGTGGGTTTTTTTTTTATTTATTGTTATGTGAGTAAATAAAAGAAAAAAACATTTTTGTCGTTATATCAGAGATCAGAAGAAAATATTTTTGTTAGATAACACTAGTTTACACGAAAAATGAACCTTCGTATAAAAATGTGGGAAATAAGGGAAATTTTGGGTCAAGAAACACGAAAATGACAACCTTTTTTTTCCTTAAAAACCGTTTTCGAGATTTTTTCGAAAAACATTTTTTTGGACACCTCTTTGATTTATTGCTCAATATCTTGTGAACAAAATTTTGTTGACATGAAAGTTAATTAGTTTGCTCTTTACAGTGATATATGATTCGTACAAAATAAGTCAAAATTATTGAAGGTACAAGCAAACAAAGTTGAAAAAAAAAAGCCTAAGTTCTTCGAAATCGGATAGGAACTGTAAATGTTATGGAACCATGAACGAAAAATCACGACTACTGCTGCATACAAATTCGTGAAGACGTAACTGAACGTAAATGAAAAACTTTGAATAAAAATATTTTTTTCATACAAAGGTGCGATTGAGTGAAGTTTGGAACTTCCGTACATGGTTCCATAGCATCTACAATTCTTAGCCAATTTTAAAGATCTTAGACTCGCAATATTTGTAAAAGAATTCTCTTTCAGCTAAAAGCTTATCATAATTTAAACAAATTTTTTTTCGTAAAGGCCCATACGCAGCATGCAAAAATTCCGCACGAAATGTCAGAACTTCAAATAAAAAAAATATCCCAAAAAAGGGAATTTTTTTTATATATGTAGTTTTGACATTTCGTGCGGAATTTTTGCATGCTGCGTATGGGCCTTTAATAAAAAGCAAGCCGAAAATTTGTAATTTTGAAAAATGCTCGAAAATAACACTTTTTTTCGACTTTGGTTGGATGACTTTTACAAGGTGCCTCAAAAAAGTGCTAAAGTTCGGCTGCGCAGCAAACTGGTTAAATTTTTGTATGGTAGCTATATAACAAATGCTAAGGCTAAAACAAAATACAACTGACTTAAATTTGGCCACTTTATTTTAAAAATTAAAAAGAAAATGTTTCTAATGTATCTAGATGTTTTTACTACTACTTATATTCTTGACTGCTAAGTGGAGCATAGAGCCTATGTTTTATGCCTTTTATATTAGTGTACACATTTGTGTGAAGTTTGATCAAAATCAGTCAACTAATTCATATAGCTACCATACATGATTGAACCAGTGCTCTCTATTCCAAAGAGAAACGAATAATGTAGCTGCACATTGCGTAACCTTCTTATTGTTGGATCATGCTACAAGATAAAGCAAAAAAAAATTTGTTGTGTGGTGAGCTCAAAATGATAAGGACGCCAAAAGAAATCTCTTATTCGTATTGCCTGCTTTTCGAAGAGCCATAGAGCTACAGAGGAGTCTATTGGTCAACATGTTTGTACTGACTATAATTTTTGGTTTTTGTTTTTTAAATTTTTAATAAACTTTTCGACCTAACTTTCGAAGTATATCAAAACGCGTTTAAAATTTTCAAAAGTTGGTAGGTTTTAAAAAAAAGCAGTTAATTGTACAATGTACAATCTGGAAAGGAAACAGTGTATCCCAGTATCGAACTCCGCCTCGACTGCATGAAAACATTACTTTGCATTATCCTATTATAGAACTTTTAAAATAATGTGTGACCAAAATCACTGCGAATTCTTCTTGTACAGCCGGTACTTAACTTTCTAATACTAACACTATGTACCTACAAGTACAGCCACAGAGCTTACACAACTCTGGTTGCACTCCGAGTTTACCCACTGATTGTTATAAAACAGCTCTTGGCACTTCTCATACCAATCCCTCCACACTCTTACAGCACCCATTTTGCTGCGACGTTTCCTGCATACGACTCATGGAGATACAGCTGCTGCTCAACGACTGATTGAACTTAACTATACACTGCGGAACAAGCATGCCCAGATCTTTCTCGAACGTGATCCATTGGATGCAAGCTCGCAGCAATTGTTGCAAGTGGCGTAAGTATGGGTAGAGAAGAGATATGTGGCTAGGTGGGGAATGTGGGCGATCTACAATACATTGACTAACCAGTTTTTATTACTCTTTAAGTTAGTAAGTTGTATTAACGATTTGCCGCGAAGTTTGTAACAGCTCTTATATTCATTTTCGAGAAAGACGCCTCTTAAATATGCTTATGTTAATCATAAGCCTAGTATTTGAGTAGACAGGTATTTCGGTAAAAAAAAGCTATTCAATGTTCACCACGGTTGGTTCAAAATTTTCTGTAACATGCTTCTATAGGGACATTTCAGTGGTACGTATCTCATCGTGGTTGTTGTTGGAATATGACTCTATTGTAGTAAATATCAGACTTGCAACTAAGGGCCTATAAGCAGTTCGAAATATTTCGCGCGGAATGACGAAAATTTTTCGAACTGCGTAGACCCCTTAACAAAAAAAAAAAAAAGATGATAGAAAGCTACATTCTGCCGAAAATTTCTTTTCTGCGCTTATATTGGAGTATTCTTTATATTCGATTGTGATGAAGTCGAAATTCTCCTTCGGGAAACGCTAAAATCAATTTAATTTAAAAAAGGCCCATACAAAAAAGTGCTATGAACTTAACATGTTACTCTACCTACCTTTATGGATTTTGAGCCGCTTAACCCGTTTTCGGGGGGCTCTGAGATAACCTTAAATTTCCTCCTTTTTGAGGTTATGTTAGAACCCTAACGTGCTGGTATTTTTTTGACCTCGAATTCGGATCTAGCAACCACTGCATGTTTTGGGGATCGCTGGAAGCGAATTCCATATAGTCCGTAAACTATTGTCTGACCTCCGAAGCCGGAAATAGTTTTTTTTTTCGGGCTGGCTGGGTTATATCATAACTTTATAAGAAACGCAAAATTTATTTTATATTTGAGACCAGTTGTGCAATGATGTTTTTCTGGTCGCTCAATACGAATCCAAGCTCAAAAACACACCAGCACATCAGGTGCTCATTTTGATTTTGAGTAGCCTTCAAAATAACCCGTGTTATATATGTAAGTAGATCGGTCGCATGCTTCGGAAAGATACAAGTGAACTAGTTCATTCAGCGCTGCAATGGAATCCTCAAGGAACAAGAAGGAGAGGTTATTAATAATTAATAATATGGGGTGTTTTGAGGTTTTTTCTGAACCCTTGGCTATTAAAGACCGCAGATTTGGATTCGGCGGCTCCAATCATATGGTGGTCTGAAGAATGAATTAATTAATTTATCAAACTTGCTGCGTACAAATAATAGAACAATATGTGTTGTTCGAAAACCCATTTAGGAAAAATTTTAAGAAAAATTAGTCTCCTATACAACATTAAAAAAAAAAAAAAAGTTTGAGTACCCGTCCGGGGTCAGTGCTTTAAATAATAAAATTTTTTTCAACTAATGTTTATAATAGTAATTAAATAATATTGTATGAAATAAATAAACATCTATAAAAAAAAAAAAAAAAAAAAAAAACATTAAAAAAAAACATATATATGATTTTAGAGGCATAATGCTTTTGTTGCCAAACACTTCACCAAATTTTATGAAAATTGGTTTAATATATCGTATAGCCCCCATAGGAACGATCAGTTGAAAAAAGTTTTCAGGGCATTTTTGTATGTTTCTTGTAATATTATAATATTTATTTGTGTGTTATACAGAGTATCTCGAAGTCGTCGTTAAAGTCCGCCATAACATGGTTTAGTTGTTGGAAAGCTAAGGGTAATTTTCCAAATCATTTGCTGCGTAGAATCCGAATCTGAGATCGGAATTGACCCATCAAGTCAGGATTTTGAGATATCTGAGGTTATGTACCCGAAAAACGTTTTTTTTCCCTACTTTTGAGGTTATGTACAGGGTGCAAAAAATTTTTGTGGTCTGTGGTCGCTGAGAACGAATATGAAGTCAGAAAAATAAACTCCCAAGTGAAATTTTTCAAGAGAAATTGCACAGTAAAAAATTATTGTAATTATTGTAAGGCTTAATGCAAATGCTAATGACGTCGATGGGATATATTTCGTAACTTCGAATAGCCACAACTTTGCGAAAAATAATCGTAATTGATTGCTTGGAATTTTAAACTAAAGGGTAAGAGTGGTACTAAATGATGTAACTGGAGAGACATACCACAAAAATTGTTTGCACCCTGCAAGTAAAGGCCCATACGCAGCATGCAAAAATTCCGCACGAAATCTCAAAACTTCATATAAAAAAAAAAAATATCCCAAAAAAGGGAATTTTTTTATGAAGTTTTGACATTTTGTGCGGAATTTTTGCATGCTGCGTATGGGCCATAAGAAAAAAATACGTTTTTCGGGTACATAACTCAAATATCTCAAAATCCTGACGTGATGATCCAATTCTGACCCCTGGTTCGTTTTCTACGCAGCAAATTACTTCGAAAATGACCCTTAGCTTTCCAAGTTTTGGTTTAAGTTTTTGTGTTTCCTTTGATCAAATTAACAAAAAATTGATTTTAATGGCATCTTCATTACAAAAGATCCTTTTTTTTTGCTCATAAAATTTTTTTCAAGTTTAAGGCCAATACGCAGCATGCAAAAATTCCGCACGAAATGTCAAGACTTCATATAAAAAAAAAATTTCCCTTTTTTGGGATTTTGTTTTTTTATATGAAGTTTTGACATTTCGTGTGGAATTTTCGCATGCTGCGTACGGGCCTTTAATTTGATTAAAATTTTTTTAAGTAAAATATTACTACGCCTGAAGCATAATATGGTAAACGTTAAGTTGGACTTTGGTATAAACTGTATTATATCTTATAACTTGCCTTATAAACCCCAGATTCGTGATTAGCGACCTTAAAAACCCATATTTGCATACCCAACTTGTGTTATAATCACAAAAGACGACTTTTCTGTTTAAAGCGGCCATCTTGGATTCGCCATTTTAAAATACTTATAATGTACATATAATCAGCTACCTCAAAAGTATAATAAAGATTTCAATAATTTTTCTTTGAGAATAAGATTAAAAATAATGATTAAATTATGGAGTTACTTTGCTTTGGCGGCCATTGCAGCTCCGCCATTTTGAGATATCAAAAATCATCATACGGCTATGGTATGGTAAATAGTAGACGAGAAGACGAAAGTTTTAAGCCCAAAAACTTTCATTTATCTTAAAAATTGAAGTATGGGGGTGGGGGCTGATTTGATATGCAAATTGGGAAAATTGGAATATCGAAAAACCTAGCCTCCACACTTTAATAGCAGGCAAACCCACGTTTGACTGCTTCACCAGTGTTGTTATAAAAAAAGTTGAGGGCTCCACTACCTGCATGCTTTGCACGTCAACCCCCGTAAGGGCTTTAATATACATTTTGGGACATTCCGAGCACTTTTCTTAATTTTTAAGAATTTGAGAATGCTACTGTCTGAAATACTCTGTACCAACCCTGTTTATGCAGTTTTTAAAGCATCTTTTCGGTAAAGTGTTCTCAATTTGATAAAACTTCAGCTCCATAGCTCTCATAGTCTCTGAGGCCATTTTTTCATACGGGCATTCTTTCTGGTGTCTGTCACGCCTTCTTCTGCCCATTATATACATTTGCACGAACTTATTATACCATTGGTATAGGCAGGCTCGCGAGAAGTGGGAGAAAGGGGAGGAATAATGTTATTTCTGTCATACTGTCGTGATTCAAAAAAGGTGTAATAGAGGGGCCGGTACATACGGCCCCCTGGGTATAGGGTATAAAGTTTTGGGTTATAGCACCAGTAGCAGCTGACATTATGCAAATCTAGTCTTTTTAAAACAATGGCATTCTGCTAGCCTTAACTAACTTGGACTTTATTTTTATTTCAAAGTGATTTGGTGCCTTTGCCGGGTCTGACGCCGGAGAACAACAAACTGCTATTTTATCGCCTGGTTGATTTTGATGCGGATAAAGTAAGTGTCCTAATACTAAATTTGCGCTATTAACCACACTAACTATTCCTTTGTTTTTTGACCAGTTTAACTTTACCGCTGGCATCAAAGTTTTCTTTATGGTTGCCGATTGTCGCTTTGCTACCGAGCACGAGGAACGCATGTCCGATGGCGAGATTCCAATTTTTGATATGGCCGGCTATACGCTGCGTCATTTGACCAAAACCGTGCTTAGTTCTCTGCGCGCTTATATGAAGTTTGTGCAGGAAGCGCATCCAGTGCGACTTAAGGAAATCCATGTGCTGAATTGCCCATCTTATTTGGATAAGGTTTTGACTGTGGTCAAGCCATTTATCAAGAGCGAGGTTTTTAAGCTGGTAAGAGCAAGTGCTAAAAAAAAAAGGTCACCCAACTGTGTGACTATAGCACTGCAAGTGCCTATGCAAGTGTGACCGTAGCTTAGGCTAACGTTCAAATTTCAGATACATTTTCATCTGCCTAATGCTGATACACCGTTCAAACATTTTCCGCGCTCCATGCTGCCTGAGGAATACGGCGGTGATGCGGGCAAAATGGACGAAATCAAGCGGCATTGGGTGCAACTGCTGACAGAGCAACGGTAAGTGACACTATTTACCCAAGTTGACTAATTATTTATTAATTTCTACTATTATGTAATACGATTAGCGCGTATCTTATGGATGCACAAAACTGGCAGATGAACAAGTGCAAAAAGCTCATGACCAACAGCAGCAGCAGCAACTCCAAAAATATTGTGCCGAGCTTGAAAACGCTGGAAATTGATTAGTAGCCTTATGGAAATTGTTGCTAATTTTCTTGTTTAAATAAATATGTAATGTTAATATATGGCGCTTAAAATTTAAGATTTAATTTTTGACCATCGGATTATGTCAGATTTTCACTTTCACCAAGTATATAGTACATATATGTAAAAATTCATTTACAGCATCTGTATGGACACTAAATTTGAAAAACATTCACAGTACTGATTGCTCGTTACATAAGCTTCAAAAGCAATGAAATTCGGAACAACTTATTAATATATATTTGTGTTTTTAGAAACTACTACTAGTGAACCCGGCAGATGATCTACTTACTAAAAAATCTAGGAAAATTGAAATTTCTGCCGTTTTTTACATACATACTTAGTCGTAGTGACGTTTCAGAGGCTAGCTAGGTAGGTAGGTAGAAGTGTTTGCCTTACGACACACCTACGCCTGTAAAAGGCTCGTTGTGATGCCACTTGGGATAATCTCTCTACTCTCCTGGATCCTCTCTGAACCAACCTGTCGATTGAATAAACGAATTAATCTTATTTATTCTGATTCTTGCGAATTCAGTAATGTTCCCAATAAGTTCGGAACGCAGTGTGTTCAATCTTCTCCTGCATAGTGTCATGCATCCACACAGCAGATGCTCCACTGTTTCCTACTCTTCTACCTCCTGACAACTTCTACAGTAGTCAAAATAAGGCACTCCCAATCTATTAGCGTGCCTACCAATAAGACACAGTGTCCAGTAAGAACCCCTATCGTTGCTCTTACGTCCTGTCTGCTGAGCTTTAAAAGCTGCTTGGTTCTATTTAAGCACCATTGTGGCCAAGTTTTCCTGCTAGTTAGACAGGTTCCAGTTTGAACCCATCTATGATTCGCAACATTAGTGATATATCTATCGATTAATAGTTTGCCTTTGCTAGCGGCATAGGTACCATTGCCTTGTAAGACTGAAGTGGTAACGTAGTACCTTGCCTGGCTAACTCATCTGCCCACGATATCTCGGTTAAGAATTCTGCAACATCTAGTAGAAGCTCGTTACATTCCATCACTTTTTTGGATGTAAGCCTTACCGATTGTAATGCATCTCTCTGTCGGATAATACGCGCTTCTTAATCATATTAAAACTTTCCATTATAGCTATGACTTCTGCTTGAAAAACACTACAATGATCTGGTAAAGGGAAGGATTCGTTAAGTTTCGAATAGACAACCCCTCTCACCTGATCATTGAGTTTTGATCCATCCGTAAAAATGGTAATTTTGCTGTTACAATCTAGCATACCGTTGTTCCAATCCTCGCAAGATGGGAAACTTACACTGAATGGTTTGTCTAAGAATAACTCCATTGACTTAGAAAAGTCAGTGGTTCCGGGTATCTGCGGAAACTGACTCAAAATAGTCGAATGTCCTCTAGAACTAATGGCTAGACTCGAGGATTCTCTTAGCATGACGTTTAATGCTGCTGTTTGTTTCTCAAAAATTACTTCCATCTATTAGAATTATAGACTATATATGTAGTTACTTAACATATTGTTTACAATAGCTTACACTTATTTTCGTTTAAAAACCATTTTTAACTTCATCATATATTATACAAAAGTGTTTGTGTGTATTTATTTTATTTATTTATATAAATCGTTGCTATCTGCTGCATCTGCTTACTATATAATATCTATAGTACATCATATAACTATATGTCTGTATTTATATTGCATATTAAGCTGATGATTTACTTATATATAAGCAAATATCATGCATATTTAACAAGTCATTTAGGCATAACAATTTAAAAAAAAAAATCAATTGCATATAAAAAAAATAGTTAGCTTAGTTAGATTTCTAATTTATGTGCTGTCTTTTTTTTGTACAAATTTGTTTTTTAACACCAATATGTAGCAACAATAACGAGGTTTTATTGAAAAATAAGGCATAATTGTTTTAACAGAAAATTGTGGTGCATTAAAATAAACACAAAATATGGTAAGTATATAAAATCATATAGAGTAGTAAATAAAACTTTAAAAAAAAAAAATGTGCATGCAACAGTGCGTTAAACGCGCTATATAGTATACAATATATTGTATGTACTTAGCTTAAATGTTGAGCAAAATTTTCATAAGCAAATTAAAAACAAATTACAAAATTTAAAAAACTTTATACAATTCTTTTGCAAACACTTTATGCTTAAGTTGTTAACAAAATAAATTTGTGTGAGAAAATGAAGAAAAGTATTTTGTTCATTGCGTTGTAAACTTAATTTCAAAATTTTGTATAAATTTTTTGCACTGTGTGTTTGTTTTGTTTTTTAAATTCACAGTTGATCGTAGTTACATAATGGTAAAAATACTCTAATATCTAACAATAGGAGAATTTTGTTTATATGTTTGTTGTATATATATATATAGATAAATGTATGCACAGTATGTATGTTGTATGTATATGTGTGTGTTTGTGTTGATATTTCGACAATTCAGCAGGCAGTGTATTTAGCACCTAGAGCAGCGCATCCTGTTGCGCAACCAAAAGCTGCTGCTGCTCTGTGCCTGCCATGAAGCAGCTCTGACTGGAACTTGCCACTGCCTCGCAAACATTAGCGCTATGTTAGTGACAATGCTCAGTTACATCCACAATAACCGATTTCTTCCAGCAAAAAAGAAAGTAGCCACAGCCTGCGCCCAAAACGACCATCAGACACAACCAGACATTGTACGTCATAAAGATGAGCATGAGCATAAAGGAGAGTGTCACTTGTAGTACATGCAGCAGCGTCTGCAGCAGATGATTAACGGACAGCATCGAGGGTCTAGAGCAGCAGAGTACATAAGAAAAAAAAAATTAGCATGTTTATTTGAAAAGCATTAAAAAATTAAATAATAAAAAATAGTTCTTTAAGTAGTACACATGACAAAAGTCCTTTCCCTAAGACATGCAAAATAAAATTCAATCAAACCATTTATATAAATAAAAAGAACAAATAAGAGCGAACTTTTAAGTGTCAGCTGAATTACAAAGTAAGCACAGTGTTCTAAGCTGATTTTATAAATTTATCAGCTTTTATATAATAACATAAAATATATAACACAGACATTGATGCATTCAAATTTGTGTCCAAAAACATGCAAATTTTTGCAGGCTCTTAAATGAGCATAGTATTTTACAATAATATATTTTTACATAGTTAAATAAGAGCTGTATCCCAGTAGTATTCGACCGGAGTTCATAACTTCACGCTGGCTGTGTGTCCTTTCCATGATGCAAAAATACATTTGTCGTTGCTTCCACATCCTGAACAATCGTCTCTTTTATAGCGAACTAGTGACATTTATGAATGAAGTGGATACCAAGCGAAGTTAACACTGTACACTGTTAAGACTGTACTCTGTCTGATGCATATATACTTTTAGTGTTAGGTAGTTAGCTAGAAGTGCTTGTCTTCCGACACACCTAGGCCTGCAAAAGGCCCACTTGAGCTAATCCTTACTCCCCTGGATGCTCTCTGAACCATCCTGTCGATTTTATAAACGAATTAATCTTATTTACTCGATTCTTGCGAATTCAGTAATGTTCCCAATAAGTTCGTATCCCAGTGTGTTCAGTCTTCTCCTGCATAGTGTCATGCATTCACACATTAGATGCTCCACTGTTTCCTACTCTTCTACCTCCTGACAACTTCTACAGTAGTCAAAATATGGCACTCCCAATCTATTAGCGTGCCTGCCAATAACACAATGTCCAGTTAAAACTCCCATCGTTGCCCTTATGTCTAGCCTGTTTGGTTTTAAAAGCAGCTTGGTTCTTTTTAAGCTCCATTGCGGCCAAGTTATCCTTCTAATTAGACAGGTTCCAGTTCTAGTGTTGGATACAAAAGTTATGCGTAAGATCTTTGGCTTTTCACGCGTTGGTGACATAGTCAAGTCAAAGAGTATCTTTGGTCAAGCGAAAAACATACAGCGCATCCGCAGGCTGGATAAAGCAGCGCTACCTAGTAAGGACTTCCATATGCTTGTTGTGAAAACCTGATCGTTTACCAAGCGTTAACAGTTTGGCTGCAGTAGTTGCATAATCTTTGTACGTCCACTGCACTAGAGCAACTGTCCCCGAAGGCGCGTTACAGAATTCTTTTAAAATTTTATTTTTAAAAATGTGGTGAATCGTTCGGGCGCTACGTCCCGATGTAGTTTAGGGCTGTATCGCTCGCCTCCATGCCTCCATTCCTTCCTGTTTTCCGCTTTATTTTCCCAGTCGTGGTTGCCCAGCGCATCTATATTCCTCTGTACAGCGTCAAACCGTCGCTGCTTCGGTCTACCATGAGATCGAGCGCCAACTGGGTCGCTATACAGAGCACGCCTCGTGGGGCAGTTCTCCTGCATTCCTGCATTCGATGCACATGCCGCAGCCATCTAAATCTCTGCTGCTTAATTTTGGCGACAATTTTGATGTTAGTATATTTCGTGGTTAAACCGTAAACTCCATTGGCCATTCTCGCAAATTGGGCTGCGAATCTTAAGCAGAATTTTACGTTCGAACAAATTTAATAGCTTCCATCACAAGCTGTCTTAGCCCAATCGTTCGAATACTTGAAGATTACTGCTGGTGCACGCCTACAAGCCTTTACAAACAAATGCTCCGACAAATTATGAACATATGGTGGCCAAATCGCATAAGTAACGTCGATTAAATCAAATCTTTGCGCCAGTAGACGTGTGCAAACGTAAATGGTAATGGATTGGCCATACACTCCGAAGGCCAAACGATAACATTGTTCGGCAAGCACTGCGGTGGAATCCGCAAGGCAGAGGACGACGTGTTGGTGCACCTGCTATGACGTGCAGATGATCGATTGACGCGGAGCTGCAGGCAGCAAATTACTCTTGGAACGACATAAGCCAAGACTCTCGCAATAGAGTTTGGTATAAGAGGCTGGAGGCCCTATGCTCCACTGGGCGTGAAAGATATCAGAAGAAGAAGAATTGCTGGTGCATAACATCTTTATAGTCCAAGAAATTGCATTGACTTGGTGCTGGCTGGCAAGTAGTCACGTTTCGCTCATAATACAAATATTTTAGAGCACATTTTCATCATTAGCGCTCATTTCCAAGTTGTTCTGGACGACATGAGGCAAAGTTAGCAAGCAGTCCTAGGTTATGCCGACTACTTGCAGAGAGTGCGCTGGAACATGCTTGCATGAAGTTATGAACGCAGGTTGGCTATTTTTGGGATACGTCTCACGTCTCACTAGAAAGATACATGTAATTAATCATTTGCCTATAGTTTAGTTACAAATTTATAAAGCTACAGCAAGACTAGTGACGTGGATGCGCTTTGTAAACTAGCTTTTATTAATTATTGTTATATTGTTATACAGCTTTTGAAATCTTGAATTATTGAATTATACGGAAATTGATTTTTAGACAGATACTACATCTAAACAAAACCAAATCGAGCTAGAACGCTTTGAACTAAGTACACCAAATGGTTTTCTTAATCTTTCACAATAAGTCACCAAATGGACTTTACACATGTGAAATTATCAGACTAATTAATGAGGCAAACATGCAGTCATGCAATCAAAACTTTGTTTAAGACTTTTAGAGTCTGGTTCACATATAAAATTAATCATAGTTTTATGTTTCTTAATTTTAAAACAGTTTTTACAATTTCGATTTTACGCTCAATTAGCAACTTATGAGTTGTGATAGAAAAGCTTAAGCTATGACTGTAACAAAGTTATTACTAAGGCAACTGTATGCATGTACATAAGGATGCTTATGCACAGCTATATAATATATAGGACAAGAAACAAGTATACAATTAGAAGCTATATACATAAAAACCTTTTTTGACAAATTATACAATTTATAAAGAACAAGTACAGGTACACAATTATACATAATTACAAAAAGGAATAGGTTTAATTTTACAATTATTACAATTTCAAAACAAATGCTACTGTGCAGATACAGATACAGATACAGATACGTGTACCATAGATTAAGGTGCAGCATTATATATACTACTATACAATAGCTACTAACAAGTTAATTTATGTATTACAATTATGTATACAAAACTTAAGACTAGAGCTTTGGAGTTAGGCAATAATTGAGCTATACTTACGGTTGCTTGTGCACAACTTCGCCAACGTATCTAGAAGATCGATTGAAGCGTTTTGGCACACACAGACAGACAGCGTACAAATGCAGCAGATACAGATACAAATTAATCGTTAACATTTTTCAATTTCAATATGATCAAGTTCCAAATATCAAGTTTTGTAAATACAAACGTTAAGTAGTTTGGGTATAAATATTTGTGTGTGTGTGTGTGTGTTTGTATGGATATTTTTACATTGAGGCAGCGGCATTATTATGGCATAGATGATATATAATATAGCGCAGGAGCGTAAGCAGTTGAACAGTGTATATAGATGATATAAACAGCAAAAAAAATAAAGAAAAAAAAAAAACAAAACGGCAACGCAAGAAAAGAGAAGAGATATAGAAAGCATAACATAATTAATATGTACAGTACAGAACAAATAACAAAACAAATTTTGTATATAATAATAAAATAAAATTAAGCGCAGGCACAAACTCTCAAATGTAAATGCAGCCAACTCGTTCGTTTATATATATAGTATGTATATATGTACAATACAGCTTTACTGTATACATAATACTCACTGCACTGGTGAGGCGGCTGCAGCTGTGGGCGTTGGTATATGTGGCGCCTCGGGATTACGTTGCGGTCCAGTTACAGGTCTATATTCCAGCAAATTATATGTCTTCCAGAAAAGATACTCGCGATAGTACTTGAGTCCCTCGTAGAGCAGCGCCAGCAAAAATATGGCAATCATGGAGCCAACAAGTCCAGCAACAGTTTCAATATGCCACCAGGAGAACAATATGGTCTCATTGTAGCCAAAATGGAACTGCAAGCAGTTAAAGTTATAAGTGCAAGTGTCAGTGCTATTTTGTAGGACTTACCGCCATGGACATCATGTGCTCCATGCCATGCCCTGTGCCGCCAGCATGTTGATGTGCCGCATGCATGCTATGATCATGTTCAGGCTGTAGCAGCGTCATGGGACTCATTGTAGTACCTGGATTTGCATTTGTCATGGCGCTGTGATCGTGCATGGAATGGTCTGTCGGCATATAAAAGCGCTTTAGTTTAGAGCCAGCAAAAAAATGTTTAGTTTCAATTGAGTAACTTACCAACATCGTGCGTATGATGATGTGCATGGTCCATGGCGCAAGTTTAGCTACTACTTAAGCTCTCGTCGCTCTAGCTGAAATAAAAAAAACATATTGTAATTAAAAATAATAAAAAATAAAAGCACAGAGAAAGAGATAGGGCAGAAACTTATGACAAGCTGGGCTGGGTCGCTAACCCGCAAAACGTGCGGCCCAATCAATTGTAGAGTCGAGAAAATGAGAAAGTAAATCTCCCAAATACCAAAGCTCTAAATTGGGTGTACCTTTCACCTGGTACCAAAAAACTAGGTCAGTTCACGGTGAATTGTGTAGACTGACGCAAACCATTTGTACTCATACCTTACAAGAGCATATAGCTAATAAAGTGTGTTGGATGTAACACTTGGATAAAGTATTTCAAAATCTTGTTCCTTTTCTCTTAGTCAACACCTTGATTTCAGATAAATTTAATTTCTGTGCTGCTTCTAGCTATGAAAACACTTGCAGTGTTAACCATTAGAGCTAAAAATTGATTAATGCTAAGATAGTGTTCCTTCATAAACATAAATATCTAAAGTGTGAGCCTTACAAACGATTGCCGCTTGACCTTTGATCAATACAAGTCTTTCAACTATTCACAAATGATTTTCTGTAATTATGCATTATATCTGTTTCAATGTATAGTTTTAAAACTTGGTCCACGAATCTTTGTGACTTATTGTTAAAAAAAATAAAATCGAGCGCGGACGACTGTGAGATACACTGCACCATCACATTACAATAGGTATATTGCTCAGGTACTAGTGTTGGAGAAAACATCGATGTTATATCGATGCATCGATGTATCGAAGTTTAAAATATCTATATATCGATGTTGGCCAACAGAGATGTTTCTCCAGCACTACTAAACTATTTGATAAGTGCAGAAGTGCTGGAGAAACATCTCTGTAACATCGATGTTTTCTCCAGCACTATCGGGTACTCCAAAAATTTTTGATTGCCAACTTTGGTTACCATAATAAATTGTGTTTTGAAAACGTTTGGTTGCTAAATAAGGCAATTTTGCTCATATTCAGAGTGGTACTTGGGACTTCAAAAAAAAAAAACTTCGCTAGGCCCAATTTGGTTACAATATGTCTGTAACAAGCATTTGGGCCCGATATGATAAAGTAACCTGATTTTTATAAAAAATTATTATGCCTTAAATAGTATTCGTGGCCTTCGGTACAAACCGAAGGTCGGTGGTTTGAATCCCCGCAGTAGCACTGGTACATTTGCCTAGCACTGGCATCGCTAGCCCAAGAAAATCTCTATTAATTGAAGACACCGCCGTTCGGATTCGGCTATAAACTGTAGTTCCCTGTTCTCTTTGAACAGTTATTAATAGAGATCCCCATGACCCGCCCAGGGGCGACTGACAAAAAAATTGTTAGTCAGGGAATTATTATTATTATAAATAGTATTCGTATTAAAGATTTTCAAATAGCTGCGTATGCTGACGACGTTCTCATCATGGCAAAAGACAAAAACAAGCTAGTCCGCATATTCAAACAGCTTGAAGCGAAAGCAAAAGCAATAGGACTAAAGGTCAATGATGAGAAAACTAAGTTTATACTTCGGCTTAACGTTATAAGCCAACTATTGAGATTTGAGAGAAGCATTATGAGAAAAATTTTCGGTCCTGTTCGACTTGAAGACGGCACATATCGTATTCGTTACAACAACGAAATTGAAAATATAATTGGTGGTGCGAATGTGATACGTTTTATAAAAGCACAGCGGATTAGATGGATTGGCCACATTTTACGAATGCCAAACGAAAGAATCCAAAAGAAGGTGTTTACTCTACGTCCAATAGGAGGAAGAAAAAGGGGCCGACCAGGAAGGAGATGGCTTGATGACGTCGAAGCAGACCTGAAGACGATGAACATTCGCAATTGGAAAGATGAAGCAAGAGAGAGAGTGAACTGGAAGATGATTGTTGATGAAGCTATGGTCCACCCCGGACTGTGAAGCTAAGAAGAAGAAGTATTCGTATTCGTATTATGGGAAAGCCAAATTCGGTTACGATATCTTTATAAAAAAAAACGAAAAACAAACGAATTATGCCATTTTTTTGACTAATGGGTCCTACGAAGGCTATAAAAAAAAAAATTTGCTACAGTATTTTGAAACTCTCAAAAGCTGCCTTATGTTTCGCGCTTTCACAAAAAACTCGTTATCTTTAGTAGAAATTGACGCATACTTAATTGTACAATTGAATTGCATTAAAGATTTTTAAACAAGTTTGATTCATTTCCAAAAAATAAAAAACAAAAACACCGGCCCCCTGTTGGGCGCACTAAGGCCAGCCATGTGCTAAAGGTCACATAGCTGCCTAGTTGAACCTACACAAATGCCATAAGGAAAGCAAAAAAGAAATGCCAACAGTGCGTAAAAAGGAATGCCTGACATATTTGTGCGTGCAAATATGCCAAGTGTATGTCATCGATTAAATATCTTAGGAGTTGCTCCTTTATCCACTTACCCAAACTATTTCAATAAAAAAGAAATCAACCGCAATTTGCTTTGGAACTCAAGCTCAACTCACTCACATTCAGTCCAAACACGTAGACGTCAACAAAACTGCGTTGAAATAAGTTAACTGACTTGACGACGCCGCCAACAGATAAATCCCCCGAATGTCTGCAATGAGAGCGAAACAAAATCCAAAATTACAATACGCTCCAAAATTTGTGCCCGTTATTTGGTAATAGGTATATAAATGCCGTTTTATTTCGACTGCGCTGCAGCTGCGCTGCGTGCGGTTTTTGAGTTTGCATTATTTTTTTGGTATTCCATATATCACATATATAGTATATGTATATCATATCATAAAAGACCGTCAAAGCTCGGCAACGATAAGAAACCGAACCAAGTGAGAGTAAAGGGTAATGCAGGGTGGTGGTATATATATTTACAACTAATCAAGACATGCAAAAAACAACAACAATATGCTAGACCGCAAATTACACAGATACGGATACCAAGTAGTAGTATATAAATACATATATATGCATACAGTAAACACAGCTCTTGAAAGTAATTAAAATACCATGTTTTTTGATCTAACGATTTTTGCAGTAAATTACTTTCCATTATTCCGCAACGTCAAGTTCAAGATATAAGAGATTTCTATGTAATGGACAAAAAAAGTAATTTTCGATGCCTTCATGATCATTCGGCCATGCTTCGAAAAACGAATACGAACATTTTATTCGGATTCCTTTTGAAACCGTCTGTTAAGTGCACCCAAATTCAACAAAAAGAATTTTTCATGTGGTTTGAAACCGAATGTTTGGTTGTAAGAGAAATTAAAACGAATCGGCAAAATAGGCTTTAAAATGTACGCAGTTTATACTGAAATAATTTTAAATATTCTGTAATATTCTTAGATTTTATTTATGACAATTATTTTTAATCATTTTTTTTTTGACTCAACCTAAAAATTAGCATGTAGAGCAAAAACGAATTTGTTGTGCACATATCATACACGAACACATGACGATAAGTGCAACAGGGTTCCCGCATCTCACAAAGAAAATTTACCTTGTAACAAAAATAGCCAAGTCGTCTTGAATTTCAATAAATATTGTTGCTAGGGTAATATTTTTGTGTAATTTTATTTAAAGATAAAATAATAAAGAATTAGCTATATTTTAATGAAAATAAAATATAAACAAAATATAGTTATAGAAAGGTGCAGAGCTGCGGCAACCATGTCAGCTGTTTTGTATCAAACAAAAATAATTTCGCGCCAATACCATAGGAGAATTGATGCGAAAAATAAGGGAAATATACGAATTTATCGAAAGTGAAACAAAAATTCGTTTTTCGGAGCACGTTAAAACGAATCCGAATAAAATTGTTCGTTTTGGTTTTTTTTTGTTTTCCGCAGCACGGCTGTATATTTTAGTTACTTGGCAACTTCAAGAACATATGGCAAATATGTTTTGACCTCCGAACAGGTACAAAGGGTATATTAAGTTTGTGCAAGCTGAAAATGTATGTAACATACAGAAGAAGACCTAACCTAACCTAACCTACAGAAGGAGACGTCGGAGACCCCCCAAAGTTACCAAAAATATGATCAGGGTGACAAGAGAAGTCGATATACCCATGTCCGCCTGTCTGTATGAACGCCTGGATCTCAGAGATGGTAAGAGCTAGAGTGACCAAGTTTTCAGATTAGGTGCGTAATTATGACTGGGGAGACAAATTCATTTTATTTTTTCGATATAGGGGTTATATTATATAGCTCCCATAGGAGTGTTTCAGAGGACCTCGATAAAAAGCAAAAGTTTTAGATGGATAATTCGTTTGTTTATGAAGATATCATAACCAAATTTGGCAAACGGAAGTTTTTTAGAGACCCCCATCACTGTACCAAATCGGTTGACTATATCATATAGCTCCCATAGGAACGATCGGTCAAAAAAACATTTGTTTTTAAAAAATTCGTTGTGTTTCGTTTGTTTATGAAGATATTGTAACCAAATTTGGCGTTAAGAAGTTTTTTAGAGTACCCAAGCACTGTTCCAAATTTGGTCAAAATCGGTTCACTATATCATATAGCTCGGACAAAAAAACGTTTTTTGTAAAAAATTCGTTGTGTTTCATTTGTTTTTTAAGATAACGTAACCAAATTTGGCAGTCGGAAGTTTTTTCTAGTTCCCAATCAGTGTACCAAATTTGATCAAAATCGGTTGACTATATCATATAGTCCCAATAGGACCGATCGATCGAAAAAAATTTTTTGGTGCAAAATTCGACTGGTTTCTGTTTGTTTGTATCGTAGCCAAATTTGCCGAATAAAATATGTTTTGAAGGTCTTAAGCAATATGTCGAACTTAATTGCAATGTGGTGATACAGGGTATCCCAAAGTTGTCTGCGCCCGACTTTAACGTACGCCATCTTTTTTTTTTTTTTTTAGTTTAGCGAAAAATTGCTTAAAAATGGCTCTCATATATGTACTAGATCTAGTTATACATTTCAAAGCACAAATAATATATAACAATAAAAGATAATATAGTTTTTTTAAGCACTTGAAATCATAGCTCCAAAGTCAGTCAGTTGTCTTTTTTTTTAAGGCTTAACAAAAGAAATTTAAATTTAGAAAGTAAACAAAAAAATACAAAACCTTAAATGCTTGATAAAGCAATGCTATTAAAGATAATAATACTTATGATATACATTTTATTAAACCGCTAAAAACATTGGCTTTTATTTTATCACTTTTGGGTCAAGTGCAGCCTTTTGAAAACGACCCTGAAAGCAGAAACGTACTGTCCAATTTTTATAATATACACCGCAAATATATTTAGATTGGACTACCAAACTAACCACATAACATGTGGAGTAATGGGAAAACTTGTGCTAATGGCTGCTAGACTTTCAAGGTTTTATTTATGTTTGCTGCATAAAAGCATGTAGCTATGACTTGGTTTCATACTATGCTTGAAATCGTAGTTGATCAATTCCAGATTTTCAGGTACACATATAAAAGACTAGAACAAGTTTTGTTTTCTTTTTTATTTTTTATAACTAGAAAGTCCAAGCCTGGTACAGCTTGCCACGCCAAACGGACAATCAACTCTGGCTTATCGTTGAGCTACTTAAAGTAGCTGAAACTCACAGCTAGATTGGCATATATATGTACAGCTTATATACAATGTACAATACTATGTATATAAGTTTTACGCTTTTGTTCACTTTTATATGATGTTGCATACAGGTTTTGTGCAAATCATTTATCTCTTTAAATGTTTGTGCTTTTTTTTTTTTTTTAATAAGTCTCTTGTCTAATTATTCAGAGTTTTGTTTTCGTATTGTTTTGTTGTGTTTTTACTTTTTGTCTTGAATTCCACGTAAATTGTGCTAGATCCGACAACCCCGACAGTGTCTCTTGTAATTGGGTAATTCCCTTACCGAAATCACCAAGCAGGCTACTTACTATATGCGGTTACGCGTTAGGAATTTTATAACTATATTTTAATAAACGCTTGCAAGCTGCTTTTTAAGTTATTTATGAAAAACTAAGGGGCTCCGCGCTCTGCATGTTTCTTACGCCAAAACCCGTGCGTCAATTACAGTCAGTGCTCTTCCGATTTACTTTGAGCGTAGCTACTTTACAAACATGTTGACTATTAGCTCTATAGCTCTTCGAAAAGCAGGCAATACGAGCAAACAGAGATTTCTTTTGGCGTCCTGATCATTTTGGCTTCAACACATACAATTTTTTTGCATAATCTTTTGGCATGATCCAATAATTAGAAGGTGACGTAAAGAGAGCGCAGCTTCAGTTTTTACATGTTAGCTGAATATATGAAAAAGTGTTCCAAATTTGGATTAAACTTTGTAAAGACTAATACAAAATGGACAAAAACACATAAATAAAGGGTCATCAATCTTGAGGTTTTTTTTTTTTAAAGCAAAAAACACAAAAAATTCAAATGAATCGGAAAATCTTTATTATCAATAGAAAGAACCACTCTGGCCATTCACTTTTTTAAGTTAATCCCTTTCAAATGTTGGCCAGAGGTTTCAATTTTCGATGGCGAGTTCGAGCATAATCGTATAACACGGGTAAAGTTGGCCTGTAAGGCTTCGTAGCTGACTTATCCACAAACACTTTAGACTTCACGTAGCCCCAAAGCAAAAAGTCCAACAGTGTGTTATCACATGATCTTGTTGGCCAATTCACCGTTCCGAGGGGTGAAATTAATTGTTCACCAAATTGGTTCCATAAAATGGCAATAGAACGCTAATTTTCGTAATATAATTGTACGATTTGCAAACGTGGTTCGGGTCTAAGTCTTTTCATAATAAAATATGATGATGAGTAAAAAACATATGGCAACTTGACAGTACTCACGCGTGATTTACAAAAAAAAAACCCTATTGAACAAAAAATCTCAAGATTGATGACCCTTTAACTTTTCGGTGAAATGCATTTGGTGATGATGGGAAGGCATTATGCGCACGTAGAGGCCCTTCAAAAGGCCATACCTGACTCTAAGCTTTTTGGTGAGTTCCCTTTACTTTAGAAGTCAGCTTAAACATACCTCACGAGATCTGCCACGCCTTTTCGCCTCTTGCATACCATTGCTCGAAATTATTAAACCTTTATTGACTTCATACAGCATATAATAAGCTGTTGTAAATATCCATAGAGTTTCTCAGGTGACGCATCGCGCCGCAAACTCATCAGCGCATACTTCAATCCGTCATAAAATAAGTTAATAACTCATCCCGTAGAGCATATTTCAATGCAGTGACAAAAAATATATAACACACTATCTTTTATAACGTTGCTTTATCAGCCGAATTTTCTATAAACACTTTCAAATTCTTTGTTTAAGTTTATAAGCGACTTAGAGCTCATAAAAGACTCTCCAAGGTTTGCATATATTTATAGAGATTATTCAAACGTTAAGGTATTTCTTACAATTTGTATAGTTTTATTGACACTTGAAAACATTAATGTATGTGTCTTAAATCAGGACTACTAACATGTGCACCGATTAGATTAAGATCCTATGGAAACTCATATTGGTAATACATTGTTGTTATATAAGTACTAACTATATACAGTATAAAGTTTGAGGAAAATACATTTGCTCGTTTACCTTGGCTTGTGAGTGGCTTAACTGGTTATAGGTTGTGTCTTTTAGACGGAAAGACAAAGCGCAATCGAGGCAGCTCCAAGTGAATAAGGCGTGGCAAACTTTAATGCAAAAATTTTATATGATTAATGAACTAATGAAACTTTTTTAAGAGTTTCGGTTTGGCAAGACCAGTTGAAAACAATTCAGCTGTAATTTGGAATTTAGTAATCTACAATGTATTTACAGCAACCAAGATTGCGTAACTAGCAAAAAACAAAAGTCATACTTGTACAACGGCAGTTGGTTTTCATAAGCAAATTGCTCTAACAACCGGTTTTCTTTTTATTTTGTTTCCTCTACAAGACTTTCGATTTCAATTGGATATATTAACAACTATTCGATGTTTAATAACCAAACCATGATGATGCTCAGAGTATAGGAAAATCTGGTAGGCTATACTTTCGTATACCCCGATGTTCAGATTCATAGATGACGTTTTGGACACACTGATGCAAAGCTATGACAAAATCTGGTTTATTATCATGTGACTTGAGAAAAACAAAGACCCGCCTGCAAAATTGTTCACGACTGGTGGCAGCGTTGGGTTAGGCTGCTTGAAGCAACTCTTTTGCAGCATTTGACTCGAGTAGAACAGGCTTGGTGTTTCTCAACTTGGGGTTCTTTATCGTGAAGACTATGCGAAAGTATCGTATCAGTCTGAACCACTGCGTTTTCACAAGAACAGGTCCAGGATGGGGGTAGGAGTTGTAACAGGCCTAATTGCTAAAAGGATACACGGAGATGAGGAGAAGACAGAAAGCATTCAACAACTGCTATGTGATTGCCCGGCGCTTCTTAAAAGACGAACCCAGTTTCTGGTTAAGCCATTCTTTGAAGACCTGAGCAGTCTCTTTGTCGAGTCCTCAAATAGTTTTTAGGTGACTAGGACTGCCCAACAGCTTGTCACCCTCGAAATAAACCTCTCTACCCCTTCCTACCTTTTTCATACTAGTTTATTTGCCTTACACCATTGGGCAACACAAAGGACCTCATGGTCTCTGGGTGATCTCAATTATTGATTGAGCAGCCTAATCAAACAAACCTAACCTATCGTTATCAGTTTGATTAACAAAGCCTACAAGGTTCTATTGTCTGACGGAATTGTTCGTGTGCTGTCGGTTTAAAATAACACCACAATGAAGCCCTGCTTGACGTAGAAGCTGACTAAACGAGGAACCCAAAATAAGAGCAGTGTCTCTCAATGTCAAACAAAATTAATGGGGTTACCAAATATTAACTATTTTGCATTTGCGCCTGAAGCACAAAACCTGATACTACGAGTGATCAAAAAGCACACAGATCCTATTAACTTATTCTGTGCTGATCATTGTCGGACTTTTTAAGCTAAGCCCGCCTCAAAGCCGATCTGAAAGGACAACATTACGGGTCGGTGGAAGCGTTACAACAGGCAGTGACGTGGAAGCTCAAGTGTATTCCGACTGCCGTCTTTCCGGAAGCCCTCGAAAGCTGGCAGCGGTATGTGCATGCTCAAGGGTCCTATTTTGCAAAATATCGAGTGTATACACCATTTCAGTGAATACAAATTTTGTAATTGACTCACTTCGACTACTTTTCGGACAGAACCTGTACTCCGTAGGTTTTTTGTTTCTTTACGCATTGGTGACGAATTTTAACGACTTTTTTCTGAGTGACCATCCAGGGGTTTCGCTAGCTCAGACATATGACGAAAGCTGCTGACTCTACTTATTGCAGAAATACGACACAGCATTGGATCGTGTCTACGTTCTAAGCCAAGCCAAGAAGTAATACTATCCATACAATTTTTAGTGAGTCTGGCAGAGCACTTTTGGTCAACTGACCTACACATCCGCATTTTGGTCTTCGACATATAGCTGTTTGTACAGACGGACGCGATGCAGGCAATGCTCCATCGCTGCCCGCGGCGATAAACAAAGATCCCCAAACTTTCGAAATCTATGAAAGCACTTCGAACCTAAATCAAGCGTGTAAATTCGTTAGATTACGAAAAAAGTAATAAAAGACGAAGAAGAACAACTTTCAACATAAAGCATCAAAATGAAAAATTTTTAGAGCTGTGGAGGTCGAGCCCATCTATGGGATACAAAAATAATGGGCGACAAATTCGGCATTGGTTCGTTTTGGTTGATTGTTGGTGGATTCAAGAAAAAAGGGTTCACGAATGTAGAGAGAATTTTTGGTGAAAATTCCAACGTTTTGTTATTGTTTAGATAGATATTAATAAATAATAATTTCCCTGACTGACTATTTTGTCAGTCGCCCCTGGGCAGAGCATGGGGATCTCTATTAATAACTGTTCGAAGAGAACAGGAACCAACAGTTTATAGCCGCATCCGAACGGATAAATTGAATTAATAGAGATTTTCTTGGACAAATAGCATCTTTGAGCTAGCGATGCCAGTGCTAGCCAAATGCACCAGTGCTACTGCGGGGAATCGAACCACCGAACATCGGGTTGCAAAGCGAGTACGCTACCACTACGCTATCGATGGCCACTAATAAATAATTCAACTCAATAATTCTCAAGCTCTTATAGTCACTGAGATCATACATATACAGACTGTGTAAACCGAGCTTATCAGGTGTGCCAGAGAAAACAATTTCTCTACAATACAAATTCTCAGTGCCACAGACACACATTCGAGACGGTTTTAAGTCTCTACTAAATTTGCTCGAGATTTGATAAAATTCGCCAATAAAGCCAATTTCATTCAAAGAAAGTATTAGTTATTGAAAAAGTTTATTCAATTTCTGAGCTATTTGTATTTTTATGTTTTGATAAATCTAATGTTTTAATTCATGATTTTAATATTTACAAAATCTCTACTAAAATATCTTGTAAATATGCCATTCTGTGTTAACGTGCAAAACCGTCTCTAGTTATGGAGTTGCCACCTAATTGTGGTACTAAATAATTACATTCCGTAGTACTTATTTTGCAGCTTAAAAAATGTCTTTGGTAATAAATTAAAGTTAAAAAATTATAGTTTTAATTTGACCAAGTTATCATTATGAAGTGCGACGAGTTAAGTGCACAGTAAAAAAAATCATTTCCTGTACAGGTGGCAACGTTCGGTATTACAGTGATGTTTATGAATGTCAATAATTTGACAGTCAATTAAAAATTTAAATTTTTGCCTAACATGAATTGAGTTTGAGGAGACAAAGGCAAAAAAGCGTTTTGTTAGAAATTATTAAAATCAAAAAGAAAATCCAAAATTAAATGTAAATGTAAGCAAGTGCATTTTGCCATTCCCGCTGCTTCTGACAGCTTGACATCTGATGGCTCGTAGGGTTGTCATTCAAGCTCATGTGTTCGGCGGGATAAATATTCAAATTTATTTATCAGAAATTAAAAGCAAAAAGTTGCAAAATATAGGCCCATACGCAGCATGCAAAAATTCCGCACGAAATGTCAAAACTTCATACAAAAAAAAAAATTCCCTTTTTTGGGATATTTTTTTTTTACGCACGAAATGTCAAAACTTCTTATAAAAAAAAATTCCCTTTTTTGGGATATTTTTTTACGCACGAAATGTCAAAACTTCATATAAAAAAAAAATTCCCTTTTTTGGGATATTTTTTTTTATATGAAGTTTTGACATTCGTGCGGAATTTTTGCATGCTGCGTATGGGCCTTATGATACAAGTTATTGACTTATCTTATAATTAATTTTCTTTTTTAAACAACTCTTAAAATGCATATATTTAAATAAGTCTCTCAATGTACTAAAATAATTTTTTAACAATTTCTGTAATTCGCGTAAAAGCGTAAACATTCGGAAACAATTGTTCGAAAAATTAAATCTCACAGATTTGGGTGTCACCTACGATTTTTAATAGAGATTTGGTTTCAAACCGTATCCAAAATCTCTAGAGATTTCCGTGGCACTCCAGTATATTTGGTTTTTGTAGGCAACTTTGGATGTAGATTCAAAGTAAATTATTTCAGATAAGATTTCAAATGACATTTTTTGCAGCCTAATATTAGAATATAGAAAAATGGTATGATATTATTATAACCTTCACATAATCATCCATTGGTAGATTCTGCTACAGTCTCCGACATACAGCTGTTCATACATACCGATATAGTAAACATTGTTTCCCAAACATTGTCTAAAAATTTGCATCTATCTGTAGCTACAACGAACACAGTAAATAGTTAAATCTGGCAAAACTCGAAAAGATATTGGAAACGTGCTAGCTTGCATGTCAAGCATGTTGCAGGTGTGTTACATACTACATAGTATATCACCCAAGAGCGTGGAGCTTGCTGGGACGTTGGGGTACATTGAGGTGTATTGATCATGCCAACGATTGCTTGGCCAGTGATAACGAGCTCTAAACGAATGCAATGTTAAAATGTTGTTTTAAAATATATATATATTTTTTTTATGCTCGTTTGGCAAAATATTGGGAACTCGCGTTGAATATTTGACGAAAGTTTTGCTAGGGGGAATTTGCTCGTTTGATTATGTCATAGAGTTGTTTTTTTTTTTTTTTGGGTTGCGTGTTGCAGTCTATATTCGAAATCGATCGCAAAACGAAACGATATATAAATAAAGCACTCACATGTACAATACATAAACATGGTGAGCGTATTTAAGTTTGTGACAGTGGCGTAGATAGATTTTTACAATGGGGATGTAAACGAAAAGTTGTTAATGAAATATTTTTGCATGTCTTAAAAGTCAAGCCCAAAAAATGAGAGACATGATCAGTGCTGCCAAGTTGGCAGTGCGGCCAAGTTAGTCAACACTAGAAAACTTTACACTTTTAAGGCCCATACGCAGCATTCCACTATTTGGTATTTTTTTTTTTTTTTATATGAAGTTTTTTACATTCCGTGCGAAATTTTTGCATGCTGCGTATTGGCCTTTAATTGGCAGAGCACAGCAGGTGTCGACAGTTTTGACGAACTTATCAGCTACATTGTTAGTTTCAAATAAATGACGTAGATAGATTTTTAACATGTGAGAGAAAAAGTTTCTATTATTTCTAATTATTAAAATCAAGCGAATAAATCACATACTCGTTTGCATTACAAATAAATAACTTCAAAAGAAAAGAAAGCTAAGGTGACGATTAAACCCTAAATATTTTGGAAATTTCCTGAGAAGTAAGTCAGCACTTTTAACTAATTAGGCATAATATCGCCAAATATAACTTCTTCAGACTTCTTACTTAAAGGGTACAGAAGATAGGTCAGCAGAAAAAAATTTTTATAAGACGCGACAGTTTTGTAAAGTTGTTTAGCTACTTCGTTAATTGCAAAATAGATAGATTTTTACCATTGCAAATTATAGGTTACCAACAAATAAAAATTTGTTAATACACTCATTAACATTAAAGAAAAATATATTTCAAAAGTAAGAGAGATATGCCCAATGTTGGCAAATTATCAGTGCGGCCAAACCCTAAATATGAGAAATGGAAACTGTTAATGAAGTAAGGCAACACTTATTAGGAAATACAGTTTATTCAGTGTTGCCAAATTGCCAGTGCGGCCAAACCGTAAATATAGAAGTTAGGCAATTTTTTGTTAGGAAATACTAATAAGTTGTTGTTGCTTTAAATACGCTCAAATACCTTTAAGAAAACGAAAAATAGTTGGCAGACGCAATTTTGTGATAAACTTGGCAGTTTTGACGAATTAATCGTAACTTGGCAGTTTTGACGAATTAATCGTTTATTGGGTCGTCTGTAAAAAATTTAAAGTTCAATCTGATAAACTTTTATGAGTAATTTTTGTAAAAGAAATTCTAAAAATGCACAAACTTATTAATATGAGTGAATTGGTATTGATGGTAAATAAAAAATCTGCCAATTATTTTACGATGCATCGTAAAAGTAATAATTTGTTTGATATTTTTAAAAAACCATACAAATTCATAACGAAACTATTTTAAATAAAAAAAAAAAAATTCACTAATTTCTATACAGCTTTATGGAGTATGCATTGGAAACTAACTTTATGAAGCTTTCTATGAGACGAAAAATTTTATGCGGATTCGTTTTAACGTGCTTCGGTAAACGAATTTCTTTGTCGTACTTTCGCTAAATTCGTATATTTCTCTTATTTTTCCAAATTCTCCTATTGTGTTGGCGCGAAATTATTTTTGTTTGATACAAAACAGCTGACATGGCTGCCGCAGCTCTGCACGTATTTATTACTATATTTTGTTTACATTATATTCTCATTAAAATATTGCTAGTTCTTTATTATTCTGTCTTTTAATTCAAATTACACAAAAACAATATTTTAGCAACAAGATTTATTGAAATTAAACACGACTTAGCTATTTTTGTTACAAGGCAAATTTTCTTTGTGCAATGCGGCAACCCTATCGCACCTATCGTCATGTGTTCGTGTATGATATGTGCACATGCACGAACACACAAAAAACAAAATCCGTTTTGGCTGTGCATGCTATTTTTTGGGTTGAGTTAGAAAAAAAATAATTGTCAATAAGTTGGCATAAATAAAATCTAAGAATACTAAAAAATATTTAAAAATTTTATTTCAGTATAAAATGCGTACTTTTTTAAAACAATTTTGCCGATTCGTTTTAATTTCTCTTGCAACAGAACATTCGATTTTAAACCGCATGAAAAATTCGGTTTGGTGAAATTGGAAACACAAAACATTCGGTTTCAAAACGAATCCGTATAAAATGTTGCATTTTAGCAAGAGTGTTATAGATTTGTTCAATGAACAATGAGTCTTGTGACTTTTTAGACAGACTGACTGTCTGTCTGTATGAACACGTAAAAATCGGTGACCAAACCAGCTGGAAACACAAAATTTTACCCAGAGATGCGCATAGTGCTGCAACAAACGAAGTTGGTTGAACAAATATCGAACAATATCGAACAACATCGCTTAAAATTGAACCATGTTTTGGGTTTATTTCATTTTTTTATTACTATTTCTTAGATTGCATACCAGCATTAAATATTTTATAATGCCTATTATTCTCTTAATGTTGTCATATTAAAGTAGGCAGAAATATATTTATTTCGGAAGTCGTTAAAATATCAATTGATAGCAAAATTTTTAATCGCTTATTTAAACTAATTTCCATAATATTGCCTAAGATCAATGTTGAAATATTTCCAACGGAAGGGCGCTTTCAAAAATAGATTTTGAAGAATAGCCTTTTTTTTTGGTATTTTTGTTTTTTATTCCAAAAAATTGTAATTGCTCTAAAATTTGAACAGCTTTTTTCGTAAATAAATGATATTTGGAATAATATGCTTTAACGAAGCTTCGATTATATATATATATCCTAAAGTTCCAAGGTGGAGGCTAAACTTTTAAATAAATTTAAAAAAACCATCATGGAAAATTAGATTTAATTGAATTAAATAATTTCTATTATAATAATACTCCTGTATTATGTGCATGTGAACTATTGAACCTTTTAATCCCAACCCAACTACGCCACTGATGGGTAGCATTGTTAAGGTGTGTGTTGTGTGTTTTTGTGTGTGCCTGGAGAGCAGCAATTATAACAAGTGGCAAATCAACTGATTAACTATATAAAAGTTGATAATCAACATGGGTGTTATTTGATTATTGATAAGTGTATATAAAAGCTTAAGAAAAACTTATATACCCAAGACAAATAATTATATGTATAATGCTTCAATTACATTTCTTTCTTAAAAAAAAAACGTTTAATTTATTAATGTTATATTTTTTTGTTTTAGTGTTTGTTATGAGCTTTAAGGCCCATACGCAGCATGCAAAAATTCCGCACGAAATGTCAAAACTTCATATAAAAAAAATATCCCAAAAAAGGGCATTTTTTTATACGGAGTTTTGATAAATATCCCACAAAAAGGGAATTTTTTTTGTATATGAAGTTTTGCATTAGCTTAGGTTAGGTTATAGTGGTTGCCTGTCCTGAAACAGCCCAGACACACTTACGCACAAGGAGGCCCTTTGTGATGCCACAGATAACACTGTCCGAGAGCTGACCAGAGATTCCTTTATATCTGCGTATATAGGTATCAGTGATCAGCACATGATCAGCTCTGAAAGAGACGGACACGACTAAACAATTGTAACCGTATTGTTGCTGAACCAACCTGAAAGTTCAATGAACCTAGCAATTTCTCAGGGACAGAGGTTGGAAAGCTCTGTAAGGCTGGTCAGAAATGGGGACCCAAGTGTCCTAAGTCTACTTCTGCATAGGTAGGGGCATTGAAACATAAAGCGGAAAACGGTTTTTTCCTCTGCTTCAGATTCGCAGCCGCGGCAGCGGGGCATTAAGTCAACCAGGATTTTATAGCGTGGAAAAGTCAATTTTGGGCTCAATCTACTAAAAGGTAATTTTTTAGGTCTGCTTAAGAGTCATCTCTCGTTATGTTTACAAAAATGTTTAGAGCTGCTATCTCTAAGATATTCTCAATCAGTTTTAGGCACGAGTGCGCCGTCGCCCACTCCATAAACGCAATATTTTGCAATGTAAAGCAGTCTCTCAATTTTCATAACACGCGTGTATAGAGCACAAAATTCAACCGCAGCGCAGTCGGCTCACGCACTGTGCAAGTGTGTCAAATCTCTCTCTCATTGTTGCTTGTTTGCAGTTCTTGCTCTCTCGTAAGCAGCGCAGCAACCAAGAGCACACAAAAGAGCAAGATCGACGATCATGCTCAAAAGGGAGAGAAAACTGTCACACTTACAACTGTGCGTGTGCCGACTGCGCTGCAGCAGAATCTTGTGCCCTATCCACGCGTGTTGTGAAAATTGAGAGACTGCCCACCACTGCCCTAAAGTACGAATTTGGAGCTTCTGCATCGTGGTTTAAAGCCTTTGCTGGCTGAAATACCTATTCTATTGAGGCAGACACTTTCTACGGATATGGTCACGAATCGCAGCACGTATCATATAATATATTCCTGTGCATATATGTGACCAGACCCTTGCACATATCACGCAGACTATATTATGAGGGGATTTGATTTCCGCAACCGATTCGTTCTTAAAATATATTAAAATTATATCTGATATTTTGTTATTCTTGTTAGATACCATCAGAATCATGCAAACTAGACGTTTTCCATCAAATTTAGTGTTCTTTGAACCCTTTTTATAAATACTTTGAGCAAGTACCGAGTGTAGTGTATGCGCCTTGGCATACCATTCAGGGCCGGTATATAACGATCCGGTACACCTAGTTTTTTTACACTCCATGCAGTTTAGTAATCATAAGGATTCATTCCGTGCTAGTCATGTTGAAAGTCATCATGTTATTAGTATCCTGTAACTGTCGGATGGCCCATTTAGATTTTCCGTGCGCTTGTTAATTGAGTTGTTTTCTTGAAATAGCAACAATTTTGACCACTTTTAAAGCATTGCTTTAATCCTTTCCTGCTCTTCTCGCTACTTATCAGTACCACCAAGCATTTTGGACTATTGCGATATCTTGCTCAAAAAATAATTGCCTTATCTTAATTTTAAATTATTGCCAAGTGGAACTCGGAAAGCAAATAACTCCCTATGCACATATAATTATTTGCTATAAAAAGTAAAACTGGAATCCTGGATTTTATCTAAAGGTACCTAAATTGGCAAAAACAAGGAAGATTGTTTTCCGAAAATCTGTATACATACTCAAAAAATAATTTTCCGCTGCCCATAAGTGAGATATGTATATCAATCTAATTTTATGTCTTAGGTATAATAATATTATTGCATGTAGTTGTTGTACTTACTTGCTCTTTGTAAAAGTAAAAGTAATAGTAATAGATGCAGCAACAGTAGCAGCTGTACGCGACGTTTTTTTTTTTTTAGACGAAGCTGGTTAAGTTTAAAAGTTCAACGGAATGTGTACCTAAAATAAAACCCAACAACAAATAACTGGCTGCAGCAATAAGAGTAAAAAATAATAAAATTAAACAAATAAAACAAAATGTTCGCACAATTGTTGCTTCCATGTGTGAGTAAAGCTCTTATTGCTATGTGTGTGTATGTGTGGCAGTGGCGTAGATTATTTTTGCAGATAGATCAGGGGCTACGGCTTTACATTTATCTTAGAAAGCAAGAAAATAAAATTTTACAATTATTATTGTAACTAGAGAGCTATTGTTAGCAACAGTGGCGGATCCACGGGGGGTTTTCGGGTCCGGATCTTTTGCGAAAGCTGTCATATTGTCCGATTGAAAAAGCTTAAGATAATGTCAACGCATTTTCTATTCTTTCTACCATTATCGAAAAATTTTAATAAAAACAAGTTTTTGCATTGTTTAAAAAATAATACAAAAAATAAATTAGGCTGTAAGATTTAAGATCATCTGCTTTTTATCTTTAAGTTGAAATGTATTCATTAAAATTATTAATATAGCAGACAACATTGAAGTTTTTCTTTAATTAAATAGTTTTAAAACAAATTAAAAATAAAACATATGTAATTGAAATTTGCGTAACGTCACCCCACATACTAAGGTTTATAAAATAAACGAGAATAGGTATTTCATACTAAACTAAATTTTATACCAAAAGAAGCCGATGTTTGCCAATATGTAATCCAAGTCAAAGCCTACTTCTATGGCTTGTAACGTAACGCCATGTGTAAGTTTGCTTATATCTTGTAATTGATAAGAAAGATTCTTGTCATTTTTTTGTACTAATAAATTGGTACGTAAGCATAACAAACACTTTTTACAAATTTAGCTTTTTTCTAACTATTTTGCGTCATATTTTTTCGTACAAACGTTACGTCATGACAAAATGGAAAAATTAACTGCTCACATACAATGTAAGTGTTTATGACAACTAAAGCAATTTTTATAGTGATAATAGTATTATATTATATTATATTTACAAAAAAAAAACATATTTAGTCCTAAAAAATACCATTCGAAGTTTTCCTTACTAAATCACGTATGTGTTGTTTGCATTTGAAGTATTTCTTTACTTCCCCAACAACGTTTAAGCAACAACAAAATTATTAATAAAACTATAATCAGCTCAACTTTGGTACAATAAAAAGATTATTAAACTTGAACTTAACTACAAACGCGGAACTAACTAGTTATAGTAAAAAAAAAAAAAAAAACTGCGTATGAGGTTCGAAACAAATTGGCAAAAGAACAAGTTTGTACAATTTTATTAAAACAGCTTTGAATATAAATAATTTAACTTTTTTTATAATGGTTCAACTAAGCCTAGGTTGCCAAACAAAACCAGGGCTGAGTTTTAACTCGAAAACTATAGATTAGTTCTGACATTCGCAAAAATTTTGTAGTACTTATTGAAAATAAACATTTGACTAATTATTGGAAATATATATTTTTTATGTAAGACTTTACAAAAAAAACTAACTCTAATAAATACGCAAAATCTGACAGGCGAAGCACGGGTAATTTTTTATATGCTTATAGCATATTTGAGATCTATATTTTTTGGTTCTACAGTCGCGATAAGTTTACTAATAAATTTAAAAAAAATTTAATTATTTTCAACAACTAATTACTTAAAGAAAAAAACTATTACATATTATGGGCGTTAAGTTTTGTATTGATAGGTTATTTAGAAAAAAAACATAACGTTTCGTTGTTTATTGGGCTCACATGAGTCTGCTCACCAAAAATTTTGAATCTAGGTAACATTTATCTTTTAGGCGCAAAGTATAAAAATTGTCATTTTCAAACTTCTTTAATCGGTTTAAGCAAAAAAAAAAATATATATATATATATATATATATACTATATATATAAATATGAAAAATTCAAAATTGTAAAAATATTTAGATTCGCTGTAAGTTATTTGATAGGTACTTTATGAGGCCACAAAGCTATTTTAAAATTCCATCTTTATAGGGGGGGAGGCGTTGATTTAATTGAATCTCCCCCTATCTACGCCACTGTTGTATGTAATCACTAGTGTAATTTTTTGCCGCATATATTTTATGTTTTTATTGTTGCACTGCTTACACAGAAAAAAAAGAACAAGAGATAAACACATTTTAATTAAATTGTTGTACGTTTTGCCTTGCATTTAACTAAGTTAAGAAGGATGCTGACTTTGTGGGCGTTATTGGAGATAACATTGCACTAAATTAACGCATAAACAAATTAATCTAATCAAGTTGCTTTTTAATCAAACTTTTTTTTTGGAAAAACCAAAAATCCCGCACATTTAATTGCTTGTGCAATTAAAGCTATAAACAAAACAAGTTAAATAATACAAGTCGTGCTATGACAACGCAACGCACTACACATGTTAAACATATTTTATGCACATACACTGCGGCGTGTTATTCAATCATATATATATATATTCTGCAATGTTATTTTTTGTACACTTTTTAAATGCATTCGTTATGTTTGTTTTATTTATTATATTTGTTAATTTACTTTTGCTTGGCGTTTTATTAAAATAAACAGCGCACGTCCGCCTGCAGACAACTTGTTCGAACGATTTGTTGATGAAATAATGAACATATGTTTTTTATGCAAAAGCGCGTTAACAATATACCAAAAATAAAAATGGACTAAAAAAGCCAGCAACTGCAATGCTTTGTAGCTGATAATCTTTTTTGGTGGCTGGCGGCAAATTAACAAACTTTTAACAGCAATTTGTTTACAAAAAATTTAACAATTTATATATAAGCTATCATATTTGCATATATGTATATATATATATGTACTTAAATACATTTTGTTATGTTGTTATCAAACAAGTGGCAGTGTGTACATGCCGCATAAATAATATAAGTTAAGGCGCCAGCTATAACGAAAATATCGATATCACATAACTTTTAATTTTGCTTTAATTGGTTGTATTATCGGTATCGGCCGTATAGCCCTTGAAATAAGTTTCTAAAATGCTGTTATTAGAAATACGAATAAGTCGTGAGAGGGCCAAAAAAAAAAATGTTACCTTACGTTGATACGTTAAGGACAACGCATTCATGGCAATGATTAAATAGGGAAATCGTTATATGGCTACGTTTTGTGAAAATTAGTTTTTTTTTTGTTTATTAAGCTTATGTGAGTCTACATACCGAATTTAGTGGCTCTAGTTTTTTTATGAATGTAATATGGTGGAATATAGGCACGATCTTAAATGGATACAATTTTGTTATGTCTTTATACACTAAATCAGCGGTGGGCAAAACTACTAATGCAATTTTTTTGTGCCTGTATGCGTGAACAAAAAAGATCTTTCGAAAATGCCGACGTACAAAGGGCCAAGACTGTTTTTTTTTTGGCAGAGATCTATTTGCTGTTACCACTAAATTCTTTAATATAATTGACTTTTATTTCGGATGACCAACATTTTATTCGAATCAAATTGTTCAAATGTCATCTGTGAGTGCATTTGAGCAGTGCAATTTCGCCTAAAATTAAAAAAAAAAAAAAAAAATCACTTGCTCATACCATATTATTACTCTTTGCAAGTAACGCCTGCTAGACACTTACATTTTAATGACTAACAAAAACCAAAAACTCGCAGTGTGCGTATTGTTTCGTGTTTGCCATGTGACTTTGATTTGCGTTCCACTGTAAATCTGGCTAGAGCTTTTACTGTAAAAAGCTCTTTTCTCGTACGTGTGAAAGCTCTTTGGCACGCGTGCCGTCTAAGTGCCCAACGCTGCACTAAATCCATATTCTTAGAAAAATGGGTATAACAGTTTCGATTGGCTGCTATAGTGTGGACTGTAACTGGGCAAAATAATGACACAAATCGACCAGCTTCAACTATGCTCACATAGTTGCTTCCCTAGCTTTTAGGATTTTGTGGAGCTTAAGCCAGGAATGTGGTCGAAAAAAGCTCCAAGTCTGCGTTCTATAGCCGCATACCGGTTGGCCAGTTGCTTTTCTTTGCGACAATTGCCCAAAGAAGATTTTCTTTTCCTTATTATTATTCCTGACTTTGCATACATTATTTCAAATTATAATACATTTTTCTATTGATTCGATTTAATTTGAATCATAAGAAATATCACTAACAAGCCTTTGCAACAGGTTTTCACTATTCCACCGCACTTAGCAATAAAAATTCAAAGCTAACAATGAAGTTATATCAAAGCACCTGATTGAATTAATTCGGTCAATTTCATATAAATCATTCTAGTATATTTTTGTTATTAAAGAATTGCTCCCCAATCTACCGCCATTAAGTTATTAAATTTAAAAACTTAGTTTAAATTTTTCAGTGCACTAAAATATTTGTTTGCCATCACTGCGTTGTTTTATACCAAATTCGTTTTACAACACTTTTGTGCAGCTAACAGTGAGTACTCACTTAATTTATTTATGCTGTGATAAACTTTTTAAGTCGCAACGTAGTTATTAGTAAATATTTTGTTTTAACGCGCAAGTATGCTTTTATATAGAAAAAATTATAGCGCATTTTAGTAAATTGACAAAATTCATTTTCCAGCACACTCAAATCATAGCTTGAAACAACCAGCCAAAGTGTAAACACAAAACACAACAGAAGCACGTGCACCACATAGCAAGTGCAAGCAAAAGCAACTACAAGCGAAATATTTTTAATTCTCAAAAGCTACAACAGATTTTAAAAACAGCTTCAGGATGGGTATGGTTCAGAAGCGTAAGAAGATGCATTATGGAGACACGCATCTGCAAAGACGCTGGCGCGTGCGAAACCGACGACGTGATCTGGACCAAATTGATGATGATATGCGTACTCGCAGCGGTCAACTTATCAATCAGAGTATTGATCTGGACAAACCAGGCTTTGCACAGTTCTATTGCGTGCACTGTGCCAAGTACTTTATAGATGATAGATCCATGCAGGCACACTTTCGTACCAAGGTGCACAAACGTCGCATGAAGGCTTTGGAAACTGAGCCATACAGCATTGAGGAATCTGAGCGTGCTGCTGGCCGTGGCAGCTTTGTAAAGCCCAAAAAACGTGTGATTGAAACTCAGCCCACGAAAGAAGAAGCCATTGGAGGCAAGCGCATTAAATTAGTGGAAGTAAATGAGAATGAATCGATTGCCGATCCAGAACCAGAACAAGCCACAACATCGACTAAGGCGAAGCGTAAGAGAGCGCAGAAAATGGAAAAATAGGCGGAATTCACAATTATTATAAGCTTTTGTAAGGATATGTATGTAGTTAAAGCTGGGGCCTTTAAATCTGCGCGTAAATAAACCCAATTTTCTTGATTATATCTTCTGTATTGTGGTTCTGCACACCAAGCAAACAATAAAGCCTAGTTTACTGTTGGCCTACTTAACAAAAAAAAAACTGAATTGTTTCTTTATCATTGCCTCATATAATTTACTAATGTATAAGTGTATATCGTTTGTATAGGTATATATTCCATTTCACTTGTTTTGATTTTTTTAAAACTTATATTACAAACTATTCGAACTATGTGTACAGCATAAATCAAAAGCTTTATACAATCCAAATATTTAAACATGTATGTATATATATAAAGGCGCAATTGAATGTAACATTTAGCAACAATTACGCACTGTACAAGTTTTACAGATTTGGTTTTTTGATATACATAGCCAATATACAAATATGGTACATATATTTTTTTTACAATTTCAGTTGGCGAAAATAATAATTTTTATAATAAAAGCCTATTTAATTCTAAAATGACATGTACAGAAAATTTTTACGGCTCTTTAAAATGGAACCGGTGTTCCATTTTAATTTATTTAACTTTATCTAAAATCTATCTGTTAGCAGAAAATTAAATTTTTGGAGCTGACTTTTATAAAGCTGTGTTCACACTGTCTTGTATTATTAAATTAAAATTTTTTAATATTTTCATTTGCATAAAAATGTTTGAAAATAAAAAAAAGTACAAAACTACAAAAATAAAGACAAAGACGTGTAAACACAGTTTTTAAGCCTTTATGTGCAGTATGTATACAATTTCTTATAGTACCTATTAAATTATTATTTCCGCCAACTCCTATCATATAGCTTCATTTGTTTATATATAGAAAACCATTTAATGAGATATTGAGTATATGCAGTATAAATGTATAATGCTCTTTAAAAAATTCACAGGCGACTCAAGCATTCTGAGGTAAGTAGGTGCGGCCAAGTTGGCGTCACTTTCATTTCCATCTTAACAGCTTCCCAATTCAGCAGGATATGTATTGGTACTGGTTGATTGTTTCTGTGAGTATAGGTATGTATGTTAGCGAACTGGGGCAGTTTATTTATGTGTATACATATGTTTATGGTGTGGTTGTGTGTTTGTGTCTTATATATACATGTGGCTGTTGCAGTTTCCAGCGGGACTAGTTTCACATCTTCTATGCTTTTGTGCTTAAACTACAGCTCATTTAGGATTACGCTTGCGCATTATTTGCTTTGGAGCTGTGAACATGCGCGTTGGCACAACCATTTCTTCGTCTTGACCGCTGAAGAATGGATGCTTTAGTGCCTCTTCAGCGGATATGCGTTTATGCGGATTAACTTCCAGCAAACGTTGCAGCAGGTCATACGCACTGGGCGGAAAGCATTCAAAACGATCAAGTGGCTCCTGTACATATTCACTCTCCTCACACAGACAATTGAAGTAGTATTGATCACAGTTTTTGCATATATCGCAACGTCCATCCGGGGACTCGTGCTTTTTTATCATCTGAGCATCGCTGAATATATTACGAAAGCGAAAGCGTAGGCATAGCTTGCGCAAATTGAGCGGACGTGAACGCTGATTGAGCGTAACCATGCGTTCAAGCGCCAGAGCTGTTTTGCTTATGGCACGATCACCAAAGATGGTCACAATCTCGGCCAAGGCTATATAGTCATTGGGTGCCTTAAAAAAGGGATAGATAGAGCTGAGTATGGAGAGAAAAATGACGCCAGCTGCCCATATATCAACCGCTGTAGTTTGATCTGCATATTTAAGCAGCACTTCGGGTGGTCGATAGCCAGGAGTTCCAGCTCTTGAGGCGTGCACCTCCTTTTTCATCAGGCAGGTAATACAGACGGCTGGGTTGGCGAAACAAAAACATTTGGCATTATTTGCACTAGCTGATAATCGATTGGTGTTGTATTTGTTGTTAGAGTTGTTATTATTGGGCAGCGCGGCAGTTGCGTTTTGTTCCTGTTGCGGTTGCTGTTCGATAGCTTGCATCTCGGCCGCGTCGTTCACAGTTTGCTTAGGATCGTCCAGCGCTAGTGTTTCCAAGCTCTTTGTGCTCTGTGCTATCTCATTAACTGGCTTTAATGGCATCTTATTAAAGCCACCTGCAACTGATGTTCCTGTGCTTAGCTCATGCAGACGCAGGCGTTTAGCCGCACTGGCCAAAGCTGCCTCTTCTGCAGCTTCTGCTGGTTGTGCGGCATTAATTGGTGTTGCAGCCTCAGCACTTTCACATTCCCGTGATCTTTTGTTGCCGCCGCCGGCAACTCTACGCGCTTCCTGTGGTAACTGAGCTGTTGTTGACACATTAACATGCTGAGCTAATCCAAAATCGACTAGCAAAAATTCACGACGACGCCGATTGTATAGAAAATTGCTTGGCTTTACATCACGATGTATAATATTAAACTTGTGCACATGGGCCAAAGCCATCAGCAGATTACGCATATACAGCCGAATTTCGGGAACTTCCATTTTTATGTAAAAATCATGAAAACGATCATGTGCCATATACGGCATTACAAAAGCCGCTGAGGCGTCACATCGAAGACAACAATGGATGCCCACAACATTATCAGTGCCGCTGTAAGAAGAGAAAAAGAATTTGAAATTAGCAACAATTAAATTTTTTTTTTTTTTTTAAGATTTAAAACTTATTTGCAATTGTCCTTGATTATCGAATTTGGTGGCTTAAGATTTTTTTTATTTATAAAATAAATGACACTACCCTAAGGTTGGGCATCTAAAATTGATATGCCTTATTTGCCTATATAATTTTGTTTTTGTGGTCTCTGAGATCTGGTTGTCAATACTGACCGACATGGCTCAATCGCTACCCGTGGTTATGATAAACAGTTTGGTAGTAGAAACTTTTGGCTGGCCGCAACGCTTGTGCATGTTACATACATTGCACAAATCTGAGTATCTATACTAGAGATAATGGGTAAAAGCGTTAGTTAGCGAAAAAAATAATAAATAAATAAAAACAGGAACATAGCTCAAAACTGATTGGATTTCGTAAGACGTCACAGGAAGAAAATGAGATCAACCTCAAATTGTATCTGCTATAAGAACGAAAGTCTCAAAAAAGAGCTCTGTCCCAAAAACTCATAAATACAAATTATATAGGAACATAAGTACATCGTAACCTTAATTAGAAAAGAAATGTTCATAGATTTTTTGTGCGATACGATACATTGCATTGGGCAGCCTATAATTACGTCCTGTTCTAATGGTAAGGGGTATATAAAAATTTGTGCAATGTCTACAATGGTTAGGGGGACATAAAATTGATATGGACAAGTCCGATAGTTCGTCTGTTATAACACCTATATCTTGAAGATTATATGAGCTAGTTGCTATTCCTAATATTTGGCAGATAACGTCTTCTTCTAGAGATCTTTTTACTTTTTTTGTTTGCAGTGTGACTCACACATTTAATATTCGTATACATATGTACATATACATGTAAACAGGTCGTTGAACGTCATGTCCAAATCGTCGCCACTCCAATGTATCTAGTCATAATTATCATTGTCTGTGACGCAATTGGACGATTCAATCAATGTACGCAAATAGTTTCAATAGACGACTAAGCAACACAAACAATCTGTACTATGTACATTTTTCTATATAGTACACATGTACATACAAACATACATAATGTATACGTCAATCCGGCTAGCCGGCCGGCTAAATGTCTGTTGGCCAATTCGTTACACACTGAATAAGGAATGCGCGCGCATGTGTTAGGAGTTTATACGCTCTCATTAGAAAGCAAAGCCGTAACCACAACATTATAAATATATTGCAAGCGGCGCCATAACCAGGATTTATATAACCTTTAACCTACGCCTACGTAGAAACGCATTTAGTACACAGTACAGACACACACTCAATATTGAGCGGCAACGAAACAAACAAAAAATACTGACGTCAAGTGATGACGATAACCTTGCTCAAGGTAGTTCAAAGCGGTTTTGTATCACTTTTGACACCCTACGGAAATTTGCTGTATTACCAGTGCGGCATATTTTGGGCAGATATGAATATCTAGAAATATGAGTGTTCAATCTAATCTGTACAGAAGTTTATAGGCTTATAAAAAAGTTATAATAATCTTTAAGTAGACTTAAAGGAGCCGTTGGGTGCAGCGAATATGATAAACTATCGCTGTGTGAGACTATCGATTAATGCAGAGAGCCCTACTATAGCATGCATATATACATATGTACATACAGTATAAAAATATTAACTATACAAATTACTTTATTATATATATATAAACGCTACTGGTTTATAATAAATTGTGCACACAAAACAGACAGAGACGGGGTGACGAAACGAATGGCAGAGAGAGGGCGCAAAAAAGGCCTAAGGGCACGTGAATAGTGTGTGAAAGTGCAATAAACGTTCAAATGGCTTTAAATAAATTGCAATGACGTAGATTGAAGAAACGTCTGCCGGCTGACGTCGTTGGCTTATGACGCCTACGGATTCTGTATTTGTTTGTACATGTATCGCTTGCAGCGTTTTTGTCTATAATATTTTCTATACATATGTACATACATATATCAGTTTTTTTAAATTAAAACTTACCCCATTTTTGTCATACATTGCAGCTCTTTCATAATACGATCAGGATGACTTGTGGGTATGTGATGCTTAATCGCAAATTTACGACGTGAATTTTCCGGCAAATGAGACTCGCGCTTAAGCGTGGCTAATAGAACCGTACTAAAAGTTCCATTACCAATGCGGCTGTGCACATCAAAGATGCGTCCAATATCAGGTATACGCTGCAGCAAATCATTTATAGCCTCTGCAAGCAAAGAGTTTAAGAGTATAAGCATAAAAACTATGACAAATAAATATACACAAAATAGCAAACATATCTACATATTATACACTCTTAGGTATATACTATTTATACTGCATAGTTGTACGCCCACAAGGAATTTGACGTAAAAAAAAAAAACAACAAAAAAGTGCTACGCACAACTAAAGATTTGCATGAAAATAGAATTGTGGCAAAGTAAGAAATACACACACTTTCTAGTCTTAATTAGATAAATAAATGCTCAATGAGCCAACAGCATACCTTCGCTTTTGTTGCGCATTTTAGTCTTGGCGGGCGGCGTACCGGTCAATTGATGATCGATAGCGGGGCTCTTATAGAGTTTTGCGCTGGCTCCATTGTTTGATATAATATGCGGCTTCTGGATGCTGTTCACAGCCGGCGCTGCTTGCTTTTCGCTGGCATTGCTGCGTGTATCCGGCGTTTCTGTTGTGGGCGCGGCTACTTGTGTAGGCAATGCCTGATCGTCCTGGCGTGTGCTGTACCATGAATGCACGCCACTGCTTGCGCTCTGCAGCATGTTTAGACTCATGCTTTGCACGGTGACTGCAAGTTTGGAATTGCAGTTGCCAATCAGTGGGTCGTCTACAGTGTTAACACACTCGTTTGTAGTTGCTTGGTGCGTGAGCTTTGACTGTAGCTTTGGATAGTTTTTCGACGACGCTATAAATGAGTCTAACACGGTAGGCAGCGGTTTGAGTAGCCATTTCGTTGTGGCTCCTGTGCAGTTAGCTTGTATATGTTCAGCCATTGCCTAGTTATGCCAAATAGATGCTGTATTTGGCGCATGGACAATCTGTATTCCGCTTAAGAGTTGCCGCCGGCTTAGAGTCATGCATATAATATCACTGAAAACTGTTGGAATTGCTTTTAGAAGTTTTGCATACACAATTGCATTACTTTTGTTATACTTACGCCGTTTTGTAGTGGTCTAACAAAAATTTCAACGCCGTTCTTTTGGTTATGTTTGCCGAAAGGTACTAGAAGACAAAGATTTTTAGAAAAACTATAATTTCATAGTTTCTTTTTGCCAAAAATTTTAAAAATAATAATTTATTGTATCACAAAATTTTGTCACATTTTACAATTGCTGCAAAAAGATTGTTTCATTTCGTTTTCAAAACTTTCCTAGACACTCGAAAGGCTTACTTACTAGATGCTTCCGCTGCTGCCGCTTTGGTTACCGCCTAATGTTATTGTCAATATGTATTGCAGTTGTAGTGTAGATTTTCGAAAAAAAAAAAACTAATACGCTATAGTTTCAATGTGTTTTTTCAATTTTGCAGTACAATAAAAATAAACCATTTAAACGGCGGCTGCTAGCTTTCCATTAACTTTTTTCAGCGCGGCACGAAACGAAGTTTGTGTGCATTTGCAACTATGCGTTTCTCTGCGATAGCAAGTATGTCAGCTGGTTGCGGTTTTTATCGATTTTCGGCGGTCTATCGGGTATCGCAGTAGGGTAGTTCAATTATCAAAATATTTTAGTTATCGGTGAGTTAAAGAAATTGTGCGATTTTTTTCAATTTAAAGTGTGTTGAAAAAACCATGTTAGGTGTTTGAAATTTTAATGTATAAGCTACAACAAGTAAGCCCCTTGTAAGCCTGATTAACAACGAAACGCTTTACAACAAAACAAACACATATTGCCTTTACTAAAGTAACACATTACCCTTAAATATGCTCATAATACTAAACATGACAATACAAATTGCAGCTCCAGCCATCTGAAACGTCTTATAAGCAAGCAAACAAAAATGAGTACAATATTTAGAACAACTTTTTTTAATATCTTAAAGCTGAAAGCCTGCTTTAGCACATGACATTCAAAGATGGCTTAATATTAATCATAAAATACAAATACAAATGCCTTACAAAATAAAATACATAATTAAAACACAAATATTTTTTTGAAGCTGTCGAAGAAGATCGTTTGCTTTGCATGAAAAGGATTCACCAAGCAAACACAATATTTCCAATATTCAACGTTAATTATTCTCACGCAAACGTCTGCCTGCTATTAAAGGAAACTCTGATTCAGCAGTCATGTTTGCATCGAACGACTGATTAGGGTCCCGGCATTTAGCACATGGGCCAAGAAATTTTAGTAAACGCTTGCTTAGCGGCTTTCGTTTCCTGCCAAAATTAAGAGATTCCACTGTAGCACTTCTGTTTGCCTGACTCAAAGCGTTTGTAATACTGAATTGACTGATATTGGATCTTTGGCTGATATTGCCATTCAATGGCATTAGCTCAACCAAGCGGTGGTTGCGTTTGTCAAAGTAGTAAATGTGTCCATTTCGGTTTGCATCCGCTGCCAATGTAGGAGACGTTGCAGGGTTTTGTTGTCTGTAACGTGCCTCTGGCAATCTTAATGGTGAACGCAAATCAAGGCCCTCCACCTCAATGGCTGAATCATTACTGCTGGGATGACTGCTGCCCGAGTTATTTGTGACAACTCGATTTGCATTATTTGGCTGCGAAACAACTGCTTCCAATTCGACTGCAATAAAAATGTTGTCATTTAGAAGCATTAAAATCTAAATCTAGTTACTAGACCTACCATTACCAGTGTGTTCAGCTTCTGTACCGCTATTGCTAAAGTCAAGCGAAATTGGCTTAAGAACAGCAACTTGTGTATTAAATTTGTTGACATACACCGTAGCTGGACCGCCACTTGCCAATGCCACTTCAATGGAGCCTGCGCTTAGCTCGCTGCTGTCGTTTACAGTGTGATTCATATTGATATTGGAACGTAAAGCCTCAGAGTCTGCAATTTCGTTTGTTACTGCTAGGTACATGGATTCTGGGTGCTGCACCATAGCTGACGGTGGCCACTGAAAATCTGTTTGGGTGCTTGTTGCAATGCTCATAGGGCAGTCAATAAGGGAATTTAAATTTGAAATACGACAATTGAGCGAGGCATCAGTTGTGCCCAACTGCCGCTTTAGTTTTTCTTTACAATCATCTAGCTCATAGCGCATAGTACTAAAGTTTTGCCTTAATAAAACATTTTCAGCTATTTCTTTATACAGCCTTTTCTCCAAATAATCTTTGTATGATTGTATGCTTTTTATTTCGCGCTGCATGCGATCATAGCTATCATCTGGCTGGATAGACGTTTGTGGCTCATCTCCGCTGCTGTTATTTGAGGACACGTTAAACTTGTGCAGCTCTTCGGCACTGTAGTGCACCTCCCTAGGCATTGCCTTTGGCGTTAATGTTTCTGGCATGGAGCGATGACGTTGAAATTTCTTAGCACGGTTTCTGCGCTCTTGATCCTCTGCGTTTATGGCTTCAATATATTGTCCCACCTTGCTAACAACATGTTTAAAACGACGCTTGGTATAAGTCGAATGTATATCTTGATATGAAGAGGTCTTGTGGTTTCGGCCCGTGTGCCTCTCATTGCCTTTTCCTAAAAAAAATATGTTAATCTTATGAGAAATATGCACATGGCACATTGTTGATATTGGGATTGCGCACCATTTTCGTCAGCCTCGTCTAGACCAACAGGATCGCTGACACAGGTTTTTTCGCTGGTATTTGAGGGCTCCATAAATGTATTTGAGCAGCAACCGCTGTTTAAAAATGGCGATTCATAATTGGCTGATATGGGATTGTCTGCAGCGTTTGAATTGGTTGAATCATTTAGTTGTTTAAACAACTCATCAGTCGGAAAACTTTCATCCTCTAAGCTCATTTTTGAACACAATAAACACAAACAGAACAATTAATTTAACGTAAAACTGGCCACATTTAGAAAGACACACATGTGCACACAAATTAATGCTTAATAATGGCGCAGAGCCAATTTGGGAATAGCGCCGTTAGAAAAAAGTGCTGCCCATGCACCACAGTATTATAACTCCGGAACTGGTTCGTGTTAAAGTTTCTTTTTTTGTTTTTGCACATATTCTAGTAATAGAACTAAAACTTTAAATAAAATTTAGATTCTAAATTCTGCGAATTTACTAAGTAGACTTTTTTGTTAGACATTATTTGGCATTATTATAGTAAAATAAAAACTAAATATACAATAGTGCAGCTATGAAATACTTTTATCGATTAATTCGCGTTTGCTTCAATAGCATATTTTCCGAAGAATTTAAATGTTTAATTTTTAAATACTTGAAATAAAAAATTGAAATAGAATATATATATAATTTATAACAGACCAAATACAAAGATAGCTTAGCTTAGTATTAAACATAAAAAATATTAGAATGGCTTAACCAAAACTGATAAAAAAACAAAATTGCCTTACAAATGGAATAAATTATTTAAAAGCATATACTACATACAATGGCAGCGTGAGCAACTTATAATACAAAAATATATAACAAAAATAAATTTATACAAAAATAAATTTATACAAAAATAAATGAATACAAAAAAGAAATAATCATAACAAAACTTCAAGTTGGACACAATTTATAATTGCGTTCCAATCTTTTTCAAATAAATAATTTACAAAAGCCCAAATTTTTAAAATACGGCAGCATGAACAACGTACAGTAGCTGTTTAAAATACTCTTTTGTTTGGTACCAAAAGGATTCAACGACTCTGTACAAATGTTCACAACAAAATAAAATATCAGAAATAATTCCATTATTCAACCTAAAGTGTTCTCACGAACACGTTTAACTTCTTTTAATGGAAACTCCGATTCCTCAGAAGTCGTGTTTGTTTCAAAGGACTTATTGGTGTCCTGACAATTACCAAATGGTCCAAGCAGTCTTAGTAAACGATTGATCAGCGGCATTCGCTTTGAGCCATAATTAAAATTATTCTCCTTAGAACTGTTGTTCTCTTGAGCAATAGTGCTTGAACAACTGTATTGGCTGTTATTGAGTCCAATTTGGGTTGCATTCGCTACCAGCGTAATAGGAGTAGATGCATTTTGTGGTTTATAACGTAACTCAAGCTCCAAATCAATGCCTGAATCGTTGCTGCTGATGGAGTTATTTTTGACAATTGGTTGCGAAGCACTTGTACCCAATTTGACTGCAATAAATAATTGGTCAGATAGAAGCTTTTTATCGAAATACATAACGTATCTTGCAAAACTTACCATTCGTATGTTTATCTTTGTTAACGTTAGGCAAAATCTGTTGGAAAAAAAAAATTATATTTGATGCATATGCCGTAGCTGGATCTGCACTTGCCAATGCTACAATGGGAAATGAAGCGGCAGAGTTTGCTACTTCATATGTTTCTGGTAAGCAGTTGGTTTCTTGAGTCTGCTCCACAGCTAGCGATGGCCACTGCAAATCCGTTTGGCTGCCTTTGGCAGTGACCATAGTACAGTCAATGGCTCTTTGCTCTTTTAATTTTTTCTTGCAATCATCTAGCTCAGAGCGCAAAGTACTAAAGTTTTGCTGTAATACGACATTTTCTTCAATTTTTGTACGCAGCCTTTCCTCCAAATATTCGCTGTACGTTTGCATGCTTTTGATTTCGTGCTGCATACGTTCATAGCTATCAACTGAGCGAATCGACGTTTGTGGAGCAGCTCCGCTGCTGTTGTTAGATACCACATTCAGCTTGTGCAGCTCTTCGGCACTGTTGTATGCCTCGCTAGGCATTGCCCATTGTTGTTGACATTTGTTAACTCGGTTTCTGCGCTCTCGATCTTGGACATTTATGGCTTCAATATATTGCCCCACCTTGCTGACAACATGTTCATAACGACGTTTCGTGTATGCCGAATGTTTATCTAGATATGAAGAGGCCTTGTGGTTTTGGCCAGCATGCCTACCAAGTCCATTTTCTGAAAGCAAATGTTCAACTCATGAGTAATGTGCATATGGTTTATGTATCTTGGGAATGCGCACCATTTTTGTCTGCCACATCTGCACCTGCAGTCTCGTGGTTTTCAACAATTATGACCGAATCATTCATGAATTCGTCTAAGGGAAATGTTTCATTCTCTAAGCTCATGTTTAAACACAATTTACATAAATAGACTAATCAAATTTTTAAGTAAAACTTGCACATATAATAAGGCACAAACGAATAAATGCATTAATTTGGCGCACTTGGGAATAGCGCCGTTGAAATAAAGTGCTACCCATGCACCCAAAGAACTAGCTTTGGAATTGGTTCGTGGTTGAGTCTTTTTGTCTTTTTTTTTTTAATTAATACACATTTTGTAGTAACACATTTTAATTTTGCGCATTCATTTTAAAAGCTTCATTAATACTAATACTTAATTTGAATTTTGCTTTTAGTCTCAATACTTTTGCACACAGCTTTGCCTATGTCGATATCGATTTCGTGATATTTTTGTATTATTATCGTTGTTGCCGCGATAGCTTCGATAACGGCGGCAAATAAAATTATCGCTGTTTTCATCGCACATCGTACTTCAATTCGTCAAAATTGTTAAATAAATTTTGCTGCGTAAAACAAAGTACAAGTAACAATGTCGCTTAATGAGGTAAGTAAGTCTAATGCAACTTAAAACATTAAATATAAATTTCACTTATAGCTTAAAGCCGATCGCGTCGAGCTTGAATCGTTTCGAGAAAAATCCACAAGTCCGCGTGTTGCCAATATTCTCGTTCAAGCTATTGCAGAAGTGGACCGTCAAATAGTTAATCTAGAAATTAAAGCGCGCATTGCTGCTGAGCGCCAAGCTGCAGCGAGCACTGCCGGCAGTGCACCCAAGAGGTAAGTAATCAAATTAAAGTTGCAAGTATGTACAAATATGCCTTTAAATTTAACAATAAATTTTGCTGCAGATACTTGCATGAGCTGACAGACTATGGTTGGGATCAAAGCGCTAAATATGTTAAACTTTTTATTACACTAAAAGATGTACAAAAATGCAACGAGGAATGTGTCAATGTCAAGTACACCGAAAACTCGCTGCAGTTGCATGTGTGCGATTTGGATGCCAAAGATTTTGGGCTGACTGTCAACAATCTGCTGCATGCAATTGATGTAGAGAAAAGCTATCGCAAAATCAAAACAGATATGGTAGCCATATACCTTAAAAAGGCCGAGGAGGGTGTTGAATGGGACGTGTTGACATCTATACAAAAGCGCCTAAAGCAAAAGCAAGACAATGAGCTCAAAAAACATGGCGATAGTCCCGAAAATACACTTGTGCATCTCATGAAGAAAATATACAACGATGGCGATGCTAAAACAAAGCAAATGATTTCCAAAGCATGGATGGATAGCCAGGAAAAGGCACGTTTTGGCGGTCTTGGTGATGCAGCCGATCTTTGAATGCAAAGCTGTAGTAGTGTCATCGTTCAAACAAGCTTATGCATCCACCGAAATTCAATTAAAAGCAAAAAACTATAGCACTCAAATACACTTTGTAGATTTTTGCTAAAATTTTATATTAATACAAAACTTATAAGCAGGTTTTTCTTTTATTAAGTTTCGGTGGATGTGATTCCAGTGACTAGTTCAACTTAGTTGTTCCAATCACAAAATTTACAAATAAAAGGCAATAAGGCGTAGTAAGTTATTATAACAACAATTATCATGTGTTTTTTCTGTCGGGCATTTAAGAAATTTATTTTTTTTTAACAATGCATTGGCTAAACAAAGTATTGTACTACATTAGCATAGATAAGTTCCAAAGCCTGACTGCAGCAGCGGCGTGGGCATAGCGCAGAACGGATCAGTAATCGCTGCAGTTGTTACTGTAGGAAAAGCCAGTATGCGTATATCTCCTGTCTCTGAGATTTGTAGCGCATTAAACATGCTGGGCGTTACCGCGCCTACAACGGGTATAGCACCCACATTGCTGGGCCCAACCACTGGCGGACGTATTAGCGTATTCTGCAGCTCGCCTGTAATAGGATTGTATTGCGAGCAGCGTGTTCTAGCTAATATGCAGGAGGTAATATTTGTAAAAAAATAGATTTGATCCAAAGTGGCTGTCAGATCCCGCGAGCCCATAGCCTGTACGTAGCAACTGGATATCTGAGTGCTTAAAATGTAAAGTAGCGTTTTTAAGCAAATATTCTCACTGCCGCTTACCAACTGTTGTGTGTTAATTCGTTTTATGCAGCGCACAAATTCACAGTAGCCGCTGTAGCAAAATCCGCCCAAAGTGCTGCCCACATCCGGTGCAGGACGATTGCCATCCACAATGGCCTGCAGATTGGTAGCACATGTTGAATAATTTGATTGCTGTATATAAAGACGTGCACAGTCGCTAAGCGAGTACAACTGGCTGGTTCCATCCAAAATGTTACCCGCTCGAAAGAAGCAGCCATAGCAGGCATCTCGCATTTGCACCGAGGTTGTTTGTGTTGCATTGCAGAGCAAATTCAGCAGCGAGAGTAGCTTAGTGCTGCAAGTGCAGTTCAAGGACTTGACGTTGCTAGCATAATATGGTTTATGAAACTTACTTTTGAAAAACGCAAATGCCATCATTGGGACCAGGCACCCTTGGCCAGAAGCTTGCTTCACTGTTGCTCCAAATGATCTATGTGAAAAAAAAATAACCAAACTAAAAACTATTTAAAAATTTTTTGTATGGGAATTACCAATAACAAGACCGTCAGCTGCCAGACAATTGTAAACATTGCTTGGTCCAGGTCGTATTTAAGTGCTTAACTAACCAAATGGTTCTGAAACTCTGAAATACTGGTCTGTCCAAAAACTGTTTGACTCGTTCCAAGCGCATAGCTGTGAAAATTAATGCAACGCTTTGCAAAGCAATTATTCAATGTTCTGGTCAATGGATACAGCGGCTATTATTTAACAAGCACCCAAACTAACTATCAAATTATCAATTCAAATAATAAATTCAAAATTTAAAACATTCTAGGCAGGGTACAGTATTGTAAATACAGTCAGTTGTTGGCGAACCTCTACAGCGACTTCATGGCTATTCTAGTACTTAAATTTTTTTACCCCGAACTATAACTTTCAAGGTTTAATTTATTTTTAAATGAGCTCATCTTTAAGCAAATATGAATGATTTTTTTTTTTTTGTAATCTTGAATAGACGTGACGCGAGCACTGACATCCAATCATGAGCGTTAAAGCGCAGTGCAATACGTTGTGCTTTGCAAAGGGGAGTGACAGACGATGAGTTATACCAAAAAGATCAGCATTGATCGGGTCGCTTTTAAGTCGTTTTTAACAGCTAGGGACTGTGAATGTTACAGACAAATGCGCATAATCCCGGGACAGACCGCGTCCATTTTCTTAGCAGTTTTTTTTGCATTTTTAAGGCAGTCATATGCAGCTGCGTACAACAAAATTTTGTCGCTAAATGGCCATAACAAGCAACGCTATCCGGAACCTGGGGCTGAGTTTGAGCTTTAATAGAATTCTAGCGCCGACTGTCCAGGCACTTGGGGTTGCTCAAGTGCCATCTGTTTACAGATCCTTTAAAGGAGTTTATACAAGCAGCCACATTTAGCTTTTGTTTGGCAAACACTAACGCAGACAATCGACGAGATGATTAAAACAAAAAAAAAAGGAAGATTTGATAAATACTATGGGTTAAAGTATGGTTTACTAAATTTCTCTGTGGTCGTACTAGCACAACTGAAGCAGAACATTCAGGTCACCCAAAAGAGAACGCCACGCCAGAAACTGTTGATAAAATCCATGAAGTGATGCTTGAGGTCAGACAGTAAAAGTGAGCGATCTGGCTGAGTCTGTGGTCATCTCGCGATAGGTGACTCTGATCTCTTATACAAACCTGTATAAAAAAATCAAAAGAAAATGCACTTTCGGAAAGAAACCCATATATGTAGGTTACTACTTTTGGGTACAATACAAAACTTGGTGCAGTGCATCCAAATTTTTTTTAGCCTTATGCTTTGTGCCAAATGAATAGCATGCAAATTGGACTAACTAACTGGAGCACTAATTTGATGCAAGCCGCCCATGTCCGCGAATGTATTTTAATTTTATGCTACGAATGAATATGTACATGCCTATGAATACGAATTTATCCATTATTCATATAAATAAGTTCTAGCCAATTAAGACTGACGACAAGTGAGCATGATTGGGCCGTGTCAAAAGATTCTTAGCTATTTTAATAAGAGTCACCAAGTAAAGTGGCATGCTAATACGCAGCCAGGCACAACGAGAGTATGGGTGCCAACAAACCAGAACCATATTACTTGACGGCTGTCTGGTAAAACTATTGGAGATAGTATGTGATGCAGCTTGTCTCTTGTCAGCTCCATCTGCACCATAATTAAGCTATCTTTGCCCAATATTTATTGCTTCATGTTTCACTTGACTTGCTTTGTGCGTACAAGTTTCTGTGGAGAGCTAATTAATTTGAAAAGTTGCTTTGTCGCGTCGTAATAGTTGAGTTGAGTAAGCAGCATGAAGGAAACGGGAGGAGTTGCTACACGAAAAATAAAATTTTGCTAAATATCACTTATTTGCAAAACAAAAAAATAGTATGTTAGCGGATCAGCTAAAAAACGGCAATTTGAATTTTTGTATTATTAGTCAGCTGTAAAATCAGCTGACAGGCAATCTTTTTAGCCAGGCTGCCAACTTATATTTATTGCAAGAGAAAATTACCCTAAAAAGGACATACAAAAATAGCATTGCCAAGCGTTAACAAATTTTTGAATGAGAAATATCCAAAAAAAATTAAAAGGCTTGGATTAATTTGGCTGCTTGGCTCAAGCCGAGGTTAGCCGCAGACCGTACGGTTTTAGATTCGAAATAGCTAGGTATAGTTGGGTTGTAACACGCTTAATCCCACTTAATTGATCTGCTTGCTAAACCATTTGGAGAATTCGTTAAAAGAGCCCGGCACGCTATGCCAGGCAGCTCAGGGCTCAGTAATAACATAGCTGGTGCTTTGATAAAGTAATGATGGGGTACGTGCTTTCTCTGGTCTATTAGGCCTACGCTGCAGTGCCCCGTTGCAACTTCTGTCAACATCCTGATCCAGTTTCACAGGAATTTGTATGGTTACTGTGGACTGTAGCTTGGCCAGAGTGCTCGGAAGATGTGGCTCTGAAACGTTCCTAAAAACACTCGTTTGCCCCTTTGTTATCGGGTCGACAAAACAGAGTGTGATTGAGCGATACTTGCTTACTGTTGGGTTGATTCTTGGTCTTGGTTGATCCAGAAATATGCTACACTAGTTGGGTTTACCGCATTTTTGTGTTCTTAATTAATTGTATCTCTCTAACATTTTGTTTTACTCTTTCTTTGCGCTGTTGTACTTTGTTGACAATAAAAGAGAATAGCAACAAATTGTATTTTCATTTCTTTCGCCTTTTCTTATTGTCAGTATGTTTTGTAGTTTTTGCCGTGCGCGTTGTGATCGGAAAGTTAACGAGCTTTCATTAAATGAAAAACAATTGCAAAACGTCGGAAAATTGAAAATTATTTAAAGAAAAGTATTTATTTAGCAATTTGTTGTTAAATTTAATTCTGTTTCTGGCGCATGTTTGATGTGCGCAGCTGCGTTGGCTGCAGCAGCGAAGCACTTGCGCTGGCGTCACAGCCAGCGTCATAATGTAATACGCAAACATATTTCTTTAATTTGTTATATATGTATGTATGTATTATTGTTTAAGTGAGGAAAATACAGAGTTTGGTTAGTATAACACATATACATTTATTCAAATGCACAAATACATACAAATGCATGCACGCTGGCTTAGAAATTGATAAAGGCGCTGTAGAAGCAGCAGCCGGCATCGCAGTCGCAGTCGACGTCGTTGTGTTTGAGTTGTTTGCGCTGTTATTGGTTTGTGCTCTTTGTTGTTTTTTCTAAGTGAGTTTGGTTACTGCACATTATTATAATAATATCTAAATAATAATATTTTCGAAAACAACTGCACACTTACATATGCACATCGACTTCAAAAATCGCAAGGCGCTGTAGCTGCAGCAGCTGGCGTCGCAGTTGCAGTCGACGTCATTGTGCATTTTAATTTGTATTCAATGCTGTTTTTTTTTTTAAGTTTTTGTTTGGTGATATTTTTTTTTAATGTGAGTTTGGTTAGTATAAATAGTTATTATTATATATGCATAATTAGAATACATTAATTAGAAATTCCCAAGACGCAAAAAAACTCGCATATTGTGTGTATTTTGTTTTTGTAAATTAGGCGCGTCGCCGTCGATCTGCTTGTGCGTAAATTGTGTGATTGAAAATCATGTTTATGTTTGAAAAATAATAATTGCCTTGCTGCAGGAATAAGGTAAGTGCTTATAAATATAATAATTATGGTATATGTTAAGATAGTCGCCCCCTCCAGTAAATCGGTAGGTGTTTCGTACATCTGCTTAGGGCGCCACTCTTAGTAAGTAGGGGTCCACTTCAGTGTCAAGGCTACTGGGTCTGTTCGGAAAGTAGGCCAGCGCTGGGTCAATAATAAAATATTTTTTTTCGTAGAAATAGTGCACACTCTCAATGTTCTTTAAAAAAGGACTCTTCTGCATACACATGCCGCTGCTAGCGGAATTTTCAGCTTTCGTACGTTAACTAGCGCCCGGAATGCTCTTGAGCGCTACCTCGTCATGGGCAGTTGTTGCGCTTGATGTGCTTTCAAGGCAGTTTTGAGGCGGGCTGGTAGAGTTTGCTGTGTCGCACGGCGCATTAAAAAACTACATTAGCAGTGCCACAAATTCTCTGCGAATGGCTTTGTTTGGATGGAGATATTTTATTGTGTCATTTTGCGCTTTGACGTTTGCTCTCAGCTCTCAAATTAATTGTTTTTAAATCATTCTCATTATTGGGTTACTTTTTATGTAAGTGCAAGCTGTCTTTGCTGTTGGAACGAATGCTTTTATAATAGGACTAATAATTCCATATTTTGGCTCACTTTTGGCTTTCTACTGCGATCTTTGTCTTTCAAGTCAGAGTAAAGTGCAAATCCAAAGTTCCCGTAACTTACGCATTTTTGGCACGAATTTTGAAATTTTCGCTTATTAGTAACTATACATACTTTAAGATTATAATACTACCAGGTGACCTAAAACTACAACTTAGTTTAAAAAAAATTTCCATTGCATACTTATGGGCGGAAAAAAAACTTGAGAGATTCAAAATAAAATGTATGCCAAAACATAAGGAGTAGATATGCGATCCGGCTGCGTTTTCTGCTTTCAGCAGAATACTAAAGAAGAGACAAACTCGTGATCGGTGTGAAAACTTGAAAGGGCAAACAAATTTGATCAATTACAAAGTAAAAAGATGGCGTACGTTAAAGTTGGGCGCAGACGACTTTGGGATACCCTGTGCCACCACATTGCAATTAAGTCCGACACATTGCTTAAAACCTCCAAAAGATATTTTATTCCGCAAATTTGGTTACGATATTTTCATAAAAAAAAAAATAAATCTGTCGAATTTTGCACCAAACAATTTTTTTGACCTATCGGCTCTATGGCGACTATATGATATGGTCAACCGATTTTGATCAAATTTAGTTCACTGATTTGGAACTATAAAAAACTTCCGACTACCAAATTTGGTTCCGACATCTTCAAAACCAAATGAAACACAACGAATTTTGTAGAAAAAACGATTTTTTGACCGATTGGTCCTATGGGAGCTATATGATATAGTCAACCGATTTTGATCAAATTTGCTAGAGTGCTTGGGAACTCTAAAAAACTTCTTAATGCCAAATTTGCTAACAATACCTTTACAAACAAACGAAACGCAACGAATTTTGCACAAAACACGTTTTTTTGACCGTTTGGTCCTATGGGAGCTATATGATATAGTCAACCGATTTTGATCAAATTTGGTACAGTGCTGGGGGTCTCTAAAAAACTTCCGATTGCCAAATTTGGTTATGATATCTTCATAAACAAACAAATTATCCATCTAAAACTTTTGCTTTTTTTCGAGGTCCCCTATGAGAGCTATATAATGTAATCCCGATATCAAAAAAATAAAATAAACTTGTCTCCTATGGATTAATAAGGGATCTAATCTGAAAGTTTGGTTGCTCTAGCTCTTACCATCTCTGAGATCTAGGCGTTCATACGGACAGACGGTCAGCCGGACAGACGGACATGGGTATATCGACTTCTCTAGTCACTCTGATCATACTTTAGGTAACTTTGGGGTGTCTCCGACGTTTCCTTCTGTATGTTACAAACATTTTCGGCTTGCACAAACACAATATACCCTTTGTACCATACGGTACAGGGTATACAAAGTGTGAAAACTTGAAAGGGGGTAAAAATTTGATCAATTAGAAAGTTAAAAAAGATGTTGGAGTAGTTTTTTATAAAAGTGTCCAGTTGCTTGTGTATTCGGATAATATACACAACATTATATTGTTTTTAAATTAATGAACTTGGTAAGCCGTGGCCTAATAGTGACAAAAAAAATGTATAGCCTATCGTCGAGGCTTAAAAACAAATGAAGTGGTTTTATAAGCGTGTTAAAGGCTCACAGGTACGTTCCTTTCAGGTGGCTATCGATTAAAACAAGGACTATATTTCTACGTACTGCATTCATAGCCGTTCCTTCACAACCAGTCTTCTCTAGAGAAGCACGCATTTAAGATTAATTACAGTGGCTTTTCCGAAGTCAATCAACAGATGAGCAATACATTTGAAATCTGGCAATTTAATAATTTTAGTACGCGTTTGATACTGAAATAATTTTTTTTAATATTTTTGATATTCTTAGATTATACCAACAATATATTGACAATTATTTGTAATATTTTTTTTCTGACTCAACCCAAGATGTAGCATGCACAGCTTAAACGCATATGTTTTGTGTTCGTGCACATATCATACACGAACACATGACGATAGATGCGACAGGGTTCCCGCGTCACGCAAAGAAAATTTCTCTTGTAACAGAAATAGCTCAGTCGTGTTTAATTTCAATAAATAATGTTGCTAGGGTAATATTTTTGTGTTATTTTATTTAATAGAAAGAATAATAGATAACTAGCAATATTTTAACGAAAATTAAATGTAAACACCATATTGTAATAAAAAGGTGCAGAGCTGCGGCAACCATGTCAGCTGTTTTCTATGAACCAAAAATAATTTCGCGCCAACAGGACAATTTTTTGAAAAAATAAGGGAAATATACGAATTTATCGAAAAGAAAAAAGGAAATTATTGGCAAAAAAATACGTTTTCTGGAGCAAACAAAACCGAATCTGAATAAAATTGTTCGGTTTGGCTTTTTGTTTTTCGGAGCACGACTTGATTACACTAGTTTAAAAATTAAAAAAAAAAAAGTCAAATTTACGATTTGGTCGTTATTTATCCATTTATATGCAATTTTTCGTAATTTTCACCAAATTTTTGAAAAAAATTTCGTTTTCGAACGTAAATTGAAAAAATAAAGAAAATTTTGTAAAAGTTTTATTCGTGGGTTCGACCGATTACGAAGAAAATGAGTGGTTGTTTATCAAAATCGGAGAAAAATTATGGAAATATCGGGAATTTTAAGATTTTTTTTTGATTTTTTAAATTAAGGCCGCAGAATGCAAAAAAATTTCCCAAATGGGATTTTTTTTTATATGGTTCTGCGTATACGCCTTTAAAAAGAAATATGTTGAAAAATTTCAAGAAACATTTTTATTTTTAAAATCCAAATTTTTTTTTTTAAAATTCAGACAACTTTTATCAAAAAAAAAATATTGTTTAGATATCTTTTTTTGTTTAAAGGCCCATACGCAGCATGCAAAAATTTCGCACGAAATGTCAAAACTTCATATAAACAAAAATATCCCACCATTTGGAAAATTTTTTTTTATGAAGTTTTCACATTTCGTGCGAAATTTTTGCATGTTGCGTATGGGCCTTAAGGAGGTACGGCTTGTCAAAAAAAGTCTAAAAATTCATAGTTCAATATTCAGATAACGATAACTCGAAAAATAATCGATATTTTGCAATAAAAATTTACGAAGAGGTTGAACTGAACAGTGGCTCACTTCACTTATTTTCGCCGATATATACAATATGTATATATATAGGGACCTTCGATCCTGGTACACCACCTCCCCGCCCGTTTAGGGTATAAAAATCAAAACCCTTTTTTTAACCATTTTTGCTTCATTCTACTCTCTTTCATCTCTTGATCGTATTCGAGTAGAGTCTCTGTTCTATGTCAAGTGAAACTCGAAACTGGCAGGTTCCAGATTTCTTTCCGTTTTTAACGCTGCTGTAGTTTTCGTTATATATATGTTGTATAAATTAAAAAAAAAACACACATACTTTTTGGCGGTTTTTATATATTTTTATTAATTAAATTGTTGTGATTAAAATCAATTATCTTTTTTTTTTTTTGTTTGCGTACATCTTGTAATCTAATCCATTTTTAATAGTTAGTTTGCTTTAAATGATTTAATAATAAAGTTTATTTGTATTTAAAATACATTTTATATGTTTGCGATATTGAAATATTTGCTGAAAATAATTCATCAAATTAACACAATGAACGCATAATTTTGGTTCATAAACTAACAATCTGTATGTATGTATATGTGTGTGTGTGTGTTGGGGTGTGTTTGTGTGTATTTGTTTAAACAATTAAATTGTCATTTATGCTCAGTTTGTTAGTTTTACAAACAAAACAAAAGCAAAACATTTGACAGCATTTGCTTTCTATATAGGGGGATAATACATTATATATGTATGTATAGTTACAAATCCATATAATGAATAATAAATTTTTGCATACTTTTATATATATGTATGTACATAAAAACATTATTATTTAAAATTCATTTGGTTTGAAATATGAAAAAAATATAATATAGTATAAAATAAACTTTAAAAAATATGCAAGAAAATTAGAGCTTTAAATTAGAAAATATGCAATAAATGAAAGATAAGAGTAAATATTATAGTATATATGTATGTATGTATATGCCATACAGTAAATTTGTAAAACTTAACTAAAGAAAAATTGCATATAGAGATTTATGCATATACTAGTAGAATTAAGCATATAATAATTGTTATATAAGTGTACATGTTGTATATATGTATGTATATGCTTTTTTGTGACAATTTTTCAAGTATTTGTTAGTATGTTGTGTCTTATATATGTATTTATGTTTAAATTATTGTTATATAACTGCTGGATTGTGTATATAAAAAAAAGTGTTTTTTATTTTTTTTGCTTTTTGTTTTTGTTGTAACTTGTTTGGGTATATATTGAGAAAATGAACTTTGTCTGCGACTGTACCAGAACATATGTATAAAGCACCAATTTTATACAATTACATATATATATTTTTTCAATTTTACTTTATTTACTAACTACTAACACAAACATATACGTATTTATGTATATAATCAATCGAGTTTATTTAAAACTACTTTAGTACTTAATTCATGGCTTTAGCTTTGTCTCTGCGTATCAAAAATAAATGTTTATTTTTGCTTTCCTAAGTTTATGCCGTTTACAAAAAAAAAAAAAAAAAAAAATACAGGGTGCCATATGCCATATACTCGTATGCATATACATATGTTTTGTATATGTAAAACTAACATATTTATTGTTCACTCTATTTACAAAAAAATGCTATAGTAGTATGCGTGTGTATGCGTATATATGTATACCATATGTAAAAGGAAGTATGCATCAATTACCATGTAAAGCGCTCTGACGTGTAGAGCGTCCTTTTTTTTCAAAAATTTCTAGAAAACTATGCATGTGTTATATAATCTTAAAAATTTTTAAGCTTACTAGAGAGTGAGAGAGAGAGAGAACTAACCAGAGCTCGCTCAAGAGAGAGAGAAAGTGCCAAGATATTGCTTGCATCAGTTTTGTTTTTTTTTTTTTGTAGAAGAGCGAGCGCCAATATAAACACGGCCTGACGCTTGACGGCCCTGTAACTAACTCTATAAACGAGTGTGTACTTTATAGCAGTGTTGGCCAGTCTCTTAATTGCACAAAATTCTGCAGCAGCGCAGTCGGCTCACGCACGGTGCAAGTATGTGAAAGCTCTCTCTCGCTTTTGTTTGATTGCGCTTCTTGCTCTCTCGTGCGCTTTTGCTTACTGCGCTGCTTACTCACACAAAGAAAAGTTTGTTTGTATGCGTTTTGCCCACCACTGCTATATAGTATGCGTCTTTGTTTGTGTGTGTGTGTGTGTGAGTTAGACTTAAGCGTTCTTGGTTAGTGAGAAGTTCCTTATATATATCACGACTGCAGTGCTCTTTAAAATGTTGCCTATATGCCAAAAAATTGTTTGTGTACTTTAAAATTTCAGTTTAGAGTCTCAAATTTGGATTGTTTTTGTTTTTTTTTTTATGTTTGTTATATAATATATGTATGTATATATTTATTTTTTTCTTTATGCACATATTGACCCAATGCCAACCCAGGCAAATCGCTGCAAGATTTAAAATCTTAAATTTATTTATATTGGAAGTACATAACACTACGATTTATATAGAGTGCTTTAAGAGAGTTTGCGTACAGGGCTTCGTAAAGCAAGAGAGATATGCAGTTTATAGTTTGCTTTCAGTTATATATGTTTATATAATACTAAACTAGTTTATATTATAACTAAATGCAACGATTTGCCATAAAAAAATATGCCTGGGTTATGCTCCTGTCTATGAGGCAGTTTGTTTTACATTGTTTATTGTTTGATTAATGATGTTATATACTATATCTGTAACGGCACGGATAGCAGCTGAACGCAATGCATCTCAACGGATCGGATCATTTTACATAAACACACACACACACACACATACATTACAATTTAACACATATACACACTCGCACACACGCACACACACATTGACTCTAACTGCCCCTGTGCCTGCTTGTTTGGCTAATTACCTACAACAATTCCAGCTTGGCTCTAACATTAACTTACTGTCTACCCCCAGCCCTAGTCCATTCCAGTCCAGCCACAAAACAAACTCACACGGAAGCAGCAATTAGTCTCCTGTTTTAGCGTGGTCTGCATTGGACGCTCAGCGTCCGCGCGTGCCGCTAATAAAGCTCAGTATGATGACGCACTGGCGCCGGTATCTTGGACATGCCACGCTCACGTCTGGGCGATACCACAACAGACAGCTCCTTGGAGTGATTGCTCTCGCAGCTGCTGGCCGCTGAGCTGCGCTTGGAGCGTGTCTTAGCCGGTGGTGAGCAGCTATTCGAACGCTCCAAATTGCCATTGCTGTGCACCCACGCTGTTGTAAAGTCCTCATAAACGGGCGTTTTTTTGCCCGATCCTGGCTTTATGCCCGACGCAGTTGCAGCGCTTGCCTGATTGCTGGCCGCATAGCGTGACAATAATGCCTTCATTTTCTCCAATATTTGTGCATCATTTTTGGCACTGCTTGCCGCCTCCAGCAGCTGCTGCGCCAACGGCGATGAGGCATGATTCTTAACCGGTGATGTTGTCAGCGAGCTGCTGCAGCCGCGCACGCGTCTACCATTGCTATCGTAGAGTATCTGTGAGGAGCGTGTCTTGACATTACGCTCAAATGCCTGCGCATTATTTGCCGCAGCGTGCGTAAAGGTATCTACATTAATGGTTGGACGTTTTTTGCTGGCCGTAGGCGCTACTGCGCTGCGTCCGCTCCAGGTATTGGTTACATCGCGCACCGTGGGCAGCTGTGAGCCTTTAGTGCGTGGCGGTGGCACGGGTCGCTCGCCAGCGGGCGGCTTGCGCACGGAACGATAAACTGGCTTCATGCGACTAAATGTGGGCAAGCTGGAGCGCGTGGATAGATCTTGTAGACTGCCGCCTGCGCAGGTGCTGTTATCAATGCTGCTGCGGCGCCTTTGTGCCAAGGGCGAGCGTGGTATTTTGCTGTTGCTATTGGATGGTTCAGCTGCTGTGCTGCACTTGGGCTGCGCAACTGCGTCAGTAACAACATCTGCGCTAGCGTTTGCGCCAAAAATCTTGGAAGCAAATGCGGTCTTGCGCAAACCAGTGCTGGCAGCAACATCTACGGTAATCTCATCGTCGGTAATGAATACGCCCGATTGTTCGAACTTGGCATGACTCTCATAGCTGGCATTGACATTGCCGTCACTATCGTCCTTGGGCAGTGATAGCACAGCGGGCAAAGATTGTGGACCATCGCAGTGTGTGTGTGTAAATTCGATTTCTAGTATTTCGGCCACTTTATTGGCCGGATCGTCTGTGGGCGAGATTTGCGAGTCACTTGATGTTTGATCGAGACGCGCTATGTTTGCAGTGGAAAAGAGAGCAAAGTAAAAGCAAAATGTTAGTCTATGCCTAGGAGTAGGGTTCAACAAAAAAAAAATGATCGCAAATATATAGCATATACTACTGCTTACCATTGTTTTCAGCGTCCTCCATGGAAGCCTGACTGTGCAGGGACTCGCGTTTCTGCGCATTGGACTGTATTACGCCCAAGCTGCGATAGCCCTCATCACTGATCTCGCTGCCATTATCGCTGATGTTCTCAAATTTGTTGTTACTCTGCTCGCCAGTGCCATTGCCGCTCTGTGCTGTTGTTATGCCTGCATTGTTTGTGGCTGCCACAGCAGCGCCATCTTCGAATTGCACGTAGCCATCAGCTGGTGCAGCAGCAGTGCCAACCACGGCTGGCAAGGATTTGGGTCCGCTGTTGTAGGACTCTAGTGAATTTTGTTTCTTGCGCATATCAATTAAACGTCGCGGACTTGGTGACATCGAGCGTCTGGCCAAACTGGGTGAGCTCAACAACTGATTGCTATTGCCATTGCTGGACACTGTTGCTGCTGCTGCTGCTGCGGTTACAGTTTGTTTCTCTACATTGGACTCACTGCCGGCAGTTGCAGCTGAGGCGCCGCCATTGAGCTGATTTAGAAATTTACGCTGTGGTGTAGGACTGCGACTGCGATATTTGACAGTTCCACTTGCCAGACTTGGCGTCAAATTGCTGCTTAGATTTGATGGACTGGGCGCAACATTGGTCAGCGCTGTTGTTGTTCCATTTGTATGGTTGCCATTTGTTGCTGGACTGTTGAAATTTGCTATAACGCGACGAGCTGCGGGCGGTGAGCTGTGGCAAAGAAGCATTAGTTAGTTTGGTCAGTAGAAGAGGTTGCACTACAAGGATAGTTGTGGATAATATATCCAGCCAAAAGGCAGAGTGGACTGTTTAATACGAGAATAGAAATCGGTTTGGATAAGTACGTGTGTCTCTGTCTCAAAGTTCGTAAGGTGATCAGCTGCTACATGCTGCATCATATAGAGTTAAACAAAAATATTTCTGTCACTTGAGAAGATACTGCTCACACATTCAATGTCAGCCGAATTTATATAATTTTCCGTGACTTGACTATTTTATTAGTCACCCCTAGGTGGAGCATGGGTATCTCTATTAATAACTGTTCGAAGAGAACAGGTACCTAGAGTTTATAGACGAATCCGAACGGCGGTGTCTTGAATTAAAAGAGATTTTCTTGGGCAAATAGCGTCTTTTTGCTAGCGATGCCAGTGGCTCTGCGGGGAATCGTACTACCGACCATCGGGCTATGAAGCGAGTAAGCTACCACTACGCTATCGATGGCCACAAATGATGAAAAAATTGCAGGTTTTCATGCAAACTATCTTGTAATTGGATCAGTGACGTCACAGTAATAAGTATATAAACTTACAGATGCGTCTAATTTGTATACCCTGCACCTTAAGGTACTAAGTTTGTAAAAAATGAGGATGTATGTAACATCGTCGGAGCCTCCCCTCCCAAAATTAACTAAAATATGATCAGGGTGATTCTCTAGACAGGTGCGTCCATATGAGCGCTTAGATATCAATGTTGGTAATAGCTAGAGCAACCAAACTTTAGTTTTGGAGTAACTAAGAACGCCGACGAATTTGCGCTAAAGCGGCTGAGGACATCTGAAAGTAGGCGCGGCCAGTTTTTTTTCTTTGCTGATTTATGAAAAAAGTTTTTTTAACATTTATTTCATATAGTCTTGCATCAGATATTCTTCTTGAAACATTTCCCAAAAAACCAGTGTATCAGACACCCAGTCCGATATTTTCTCTGGTTCATTATGTTGAGAATAGCTTTAGCTGTTTGCATAGCTTTCCTATGCACAGGCTGTTCATGTCGATATCTTGGCACGTTCCTAAGTAGAAAAATTTCAGGATGGACATCCACCCAGTTATGCATCACATTACAAAAAATAGAACGCCGGTTGAATTCGGATGAAAACTTAAATGGCATAGCTAGTAATGTATTAATTTAGGACTCTCACACCTTAATATATTGGACTTCAGAAAACAGTCTCCCGGATAGAGGAACAGGCAGGGACATTAGATTTGAATAATTTATGTTGCTGTCCGAATCTTTTTTTCATAAACTATGTATTTGCTTTCTACTTGATTCCGTCTAAGTGTTACATATGGGAACTGTTTGTATGTGTAAGAGGCGGAAGGAAGCGTCTCAGACCACAAGTTATTGATACGAAAATGTGTCTAATCATCTTGGGTAGAGATTTAGCCTTGTCCGTCTGCTCGTTTTTCCTTGTGAATACCAAGATGACAGAGAATATAAAGATTAAACATTTTAACAAAAGTTGCGTATTATCCTTTGAAAAGGAAAAAAGCGAAGGAGGCGTAACAAACAGTTTCTTAGTTTCTTTTGAATAACAAAAGATTTGTATTTGTATGCGCTATGCTAAAAGTACTTCAACGAAAACATTGTCAATTGTTTACGCTGGCTGAGAGATGTCTAGCGGGCTCTACGGCTCTATATTTGTATGCGGAATCTACAAAACAAGAACTGGTAACATATCATTATCGACTTTATGCATGCAATTAGCAGGCGATAACAACTTAATGTATGGCCATAATGGCTGAGATTTTAATTGCAGCAGCAGCCGAAGACTGCTCCATCCCAGTTCTAGTCATGTTTGCTCTCCATTAAGTTAAATGACAGACATTAGCAAGTTGCGTAGAAGCTGTGTTTGCGCGTTTATTCAAGTGGGGAGTGGGGGACATGATTTACTCACCGTTCGAATATCACCTGTGCCTTGTGCAACTCAATGCCGGTGTTTGGATTGGAGCTTCGCGGTATAAGACGTGCTGCAATCGAGCTGCGATGCTGAGCACGGCAGCGACAGGGATCATGTTTATCCAAATAATGGGAGAGTGTATCCCAGCCGCCGCCAACGCGCACCATGACATGTGAACGTAGAATCTAAAACATTACAGCAAATAGATTTCTAGTATACCCAAAATATTATAAACATATCTGTTATTACTTACACGCACGAAAATCAAAACTTTAGTGTCGCCAATGCGATATTTGCCCTCGGAAACGCGAACCATGGGGAATTGAGAGGGGCACGTGCATTTCTCAACCAAATCTCTGACCTGTAATCAAAAAAAAAAAAAAAATAAAGAGAAATTGGCTTTAGTTACAATAGATGCTCTCATTGGGTGCGTGCTGTTTGGGTTTTGCAACATTTTATAGGACTCCCTAGGCTAAAATGGTTGTTTAGTTTGCGGTAGCCGTGCCAAGCAACGAGTCAAATGAGTCGTGCCGAAACTGTGCGCCCAGTCCAAGCGCATTGGACGATTGGTCGGTACGTCTGTTTTTTATCTGACCCTTTGCATTGCATAAGATCTTTGCGCGACTCCGACCCACAACGTGCCAGTAGACAGTAGACGGCACAGTTACTACTACTGCAAACAGGCAACAAATGCATGACGTTAAGCGGGTGTCAGGGGTAATACTCTCATCCGGGCAGCGGGTCGCAATAGTTTTCACTGCATAAATTCACGCGCTGCCATTGTCCAAACAAATGATCAAACAAATGAGCGGAACACAAAACGAGTCAAGCGGCCAAGGCACTTAAAATTGTAGGAGGAGAGTCTGGACGATTGCCCAATGCGCTGTACAATTGGCGCCCAAAATGGGGCGAAAATTGCAAACCAATTAAATTACTATTTTCAACAACAATATGACAAGTAGGTTTTTTTTTTTTGGGCTGCAGCTAGCGCCCAGCGTGGGGCGCAGCTTAATAGTGTAGGGTGCTTCAAATTGCTGCACGAACCGAGTCAAACAAATGACGACCAGCATTAGGGACAGAGAGAGTGGTAGAGCCAATACAAGTCGTTTGCTACTGTGTCGGCGGCGGCGGCGGCGTCGGTCGAGGAGCATGCCTTGCTACTGCTGCGCAAACTTTGACAGGCTACGTTTTGGGCCACAAACAGGGAACATGCTGAGACAGACCAACAAATAGAAAGACAGAAGGACAGACATACAAACGTAGAGACCAACGCGTTTGCACCTTTGAACTTTTCTATTTTGACGTTACTTGGAGCACAGGCTAGACACCTGGGAACTGTGCCAGCCAAAGACTTCAAGCCAAATGCGTACAAAGGTGGAGCTGGGCGCCTAACAAACTGCCAATGTACTGAGCTCCTGCTGCTGTTGCGGCCGGTGTTATTGTTGTTGCTGTTGCTGCCTATTGCCTGTTCCCTGTTGCCCGTTGCAGACGACATAACAATAAATCTTGTAGCGCGATAAGGCAACGATATGCGCGACTCAACGATCAGCAATCGGCGTGACTGTGACGCCGCCATCGCCATCGACGCCACCACCACCACCATCACTGCCACTAACAAGACCAAATTCCCCCGCCTGCCTGCGCTTCAAGCCTGTGTGACGCATACAAGATTAGCGATCCTGGCCTGACTTGAGCCGCCTCAACGCTGCGCACATAAATCGTATGCGCACAACTGCAGACATTCAAAAGCCTGCAACTGCAACTGCAACAATTGCAACGTGCCGCCGTCATTCAATTGCATATTGCATTGGCAGCTAAACCAACGGCAACCAGCGGCAGCGACAAATGATCGTAGCCAGTTTTAGCTTTGGCTGCAGCTTTGGCTCTACTGCACCATGGCACATCATTTGATTTTCGACAAGTTGTTGAGGCTATTTGGCTGATTTGGCAGTCCAAGTCTTAGTCTTTGTTCGAACCTCTTCTCTTACGAAGAGTTTACACACAGTCTTACATAGCAGGACAGAAGTTTGGAAGCAGCGTTGTGGCCAAACAAATTGATTGGCTGAGTGACTGACTGGCTGGCTAGCTGGCTGACTGCCTGATGTAGCCAGCCATCTCTTTAAGCAACCAGCCATGGATAGTCAGAAATGCATCCAGTCAAACAGACCGACCAACCGACCGACCGACGATAGTCAGTCAGTCAGATAGACTCAGTCAGCGTCCGCCCGCCAGGCCAATTGCATGCACAAGTAACACATATAACTCTATGGCTACAGTGAGGCATTGAATGAAGAGCTAGCTACAAAAGCAAAAGTGTAGAAAATTTGGCAGATGCAAATAAATTAAAATTCAAATTCCGCTGAAATGGGTGTAAAAGCCTTTTATACACCCAAAACCAGAGATCGTAATAATTAAAATAAAAATCATTAAATAAATATTATATATATATTTTTTTTCATTAAATTGCAAAAATAACGCTTATTTTTTGACCTAAAAAAATTAATTATATAATTATAGTTAAATACTTATTTTAATTTAAGAATTACTTTAATTTTTCTTTTTTTTTTAAATTAATAATCTTTCAATAAAAATTGATATTTAACAATTTTTGTTTTTTTGTTTTAGGTCAAAAAATAAGAAATATTTCAACAATTCAATAAAAAAAAATATACTTATATTTAAATTTATTTCATAGCGATTACGATTTTATAGTAAAAATTTATAATAAAAATGATTTGTTAACTTTTATTTTAAAAATAAAAGTTAATTCGCAATTTTGACTTTAAAAATTAAAAAAATTTTATTTTGTGGGATTGTTATTATTGATCGTTCAAGGACATATTCGGCAACGATGGTAAGGTATGCAAGTGCGCCCTTGGTTTGACAGACATTTAAATTCAATATTAATTTTCAATTTTTTAAATAAATATTGCGCAAGAACTATATTTTTAATTTATAAAATAATAATTGAAAAATAATTTTTATGATCAATTTTTTGTGTACAAATTTTTTTAAAAAATTTTTTGTTATAATTTTTTAAATAGTAATAATATAAAAAATTTTGAAAATAAAAAATGATTTATTTTGTATAAAAAAATTATTTCGTGAGTTTCAAATTTAAATTCAATATTAAATTTCAATTTTTAAAATAAATATTGCGCAATAACTTTATTTTTAAATTATAAACTAATAATTGAAAAATAATTTTTATTATTAATTTTTTGAAATAAAATTTTTTTTATACAAATTTTTTAAAAAATGTTAGTATAAAAAAATTAAAATAAAAACTTAAAAAATAAAAATTTTTTATAAAAAAAAAAGAAATAAAAATTATTTCGTAAGATTTATATAAAACTTGATAATTAACTATCATTTTGTCCCAAGGGACGCAGTGCAGACTGTGTATATGTCTTTTAAAATATTTTCAAATAGCAGATTTGGTTGAGATAGAATAATAAATAAGGGATTTATGGTCAAAGCCCATTTTGGGCACATATCTACGCTTAATTGTTTGATTTTTATTTAAAATATTTTAATTTTTCTTGACTGACGAACAAGGCTCAACTGCTAAAAGTGTCCATGATGATGGGTCTGATAAAACTATTGATCCAAGCAATTCATATCATAGTAACCAAATGTAAACCTTATTTACTTTGAAGACCTCCTCATATCGAGAAATTTGAAAACCTGTTCTCTTGGTATCTGCACTCATTCAAAATTCTTTCTGCGTTCTACAGTTTTTCCTCGTAAAAAGTGAAAACTTGTGCTGATGAGGACTATAAAAATCTACTACTAAATATTATTTCGTGAGTTTCAAATAAATCTTGATAATAAACTATAATTTTATCGCAAAGGTCAATTTTTCCCCTAAAAATAACCCTCTAATGCCCAATAGTGTTATAAGACTTGAAAGCTCTTCAAAGCTTTTAAAGGAACTTTTTTTTGATAAGCAAAGCACAAGTGTTTATTTGAGTTTTTTTTTGTGCGGTTGCGTGTTATCAGCAAAAATTGTTTTTAAAAATACCATAACAAAAAATAAAAACAGAATATTTTTATACTATACAAGCTGTTCATAAATAAATAAAATCAAAGTCTAAATTCATAAGCGACTTTTTTTTGACATAAATCCTTAAGAAGCTTTTTCAGATTTTCTCAGCTTAAAGGTAAACGAACAAGCCTATATAATTTTAAAATTTATTTTTGAATTCAGGAGCCGCAAAATACTTTAGCAAAAAGTATTCCACAAATATTTTCAAAATGGGCATTAGAGGGTTAACTATAATTTTATAATATAACATTTATTTTTAGCTCAAAAAAAATTGGATGCTATTTTTTTACAAAATAAATTTTTAAAATTTATCCTTTTTTTGATAATCCTTTCAAAAATATTACGCTTGATGTCTTGTATATTCATGTAAAAATTAAATTATAAATATAAAAAATAATTTTAAAACCCTACGTCTTTTTTAAATTTAGAAATAAAAATAGAGAAAAAAATTTAGTTTTAAAAGACAGCTTCCCAATTTTGAAAATGTTTTATTTAAAAATTAAATTAAAAATAAATGAAAACGTCAACGTAGACAAATGGTTTGAATATTGCAAAAATGATAGAAATTTTATGTCCCGTCTGTCGACAACACCTGAAAGAGCTCAAGTTGTCTCAAGTTTTTGGTCAAAAACGCGCTACTTTTCGTATTCAAGGATTTGGGTTAGGCAGAAATGCTTTTAAGTTGTTGCACACTATGCATTTCTGCCTTTATACATTTTTCGCTGTAAAGCAATTCGGCATTGTTTCGACTTGTTTTCAAAAAGTACTTGTTTTGTCAAAGTACAAAAGTTTTGGAAAAAGGCTACACTCTATACTACTATGGTGTACCAGCTCGATTGTATCAACAAGGGTTGCCATATATATTTCTGGACTGACTTTGTTAAGTGCGATTATGATTTATATATTTTCCGCCCTATGTTCCACCTAGGGGGGCGACTGCTCGTAAACGCATAATTAAGCTCTACAGTAGTCTAGGAATAAATATACCATCGTAAGACCGTTGTTATGGTAATAAGCATATGTGCTCTTTGAGAACTTATTCAGGGAAGGACACGCCGTGAGATTGAAGCATTCTTAGAAACTGCGAGTAATAGAGTTTTTGTGTCACTGGCCTTACAGACCTGACTTCTTTTGAACTCGGCATTAAAGAATAAATTGCGAGTTCAACGTTTTTGAGGGGTAGAAGAGTCTATTGAAGCCTTTAAAAAAGAACCTTTTAGAGTTAAAGATTTGTGAGCTCTTCCAAATGCAAACTAATCTAATCAATCTTATCTTCCAATCGTGTATACAATTCACAAAAGCAATGAAGCCAGAAAATATTAAACGCAACGCTTGTAGTTTGTCATGCTGAGTGTTCACTGTACTACATGCACACATATACATATTTGTATTCAGTTATGTTTAAGTGCTGAAAGCAAGCGCCTGGCGCACCGCAATCTTCCACAGCGGCAACACTTTGTTGTTGTTGACAATGTTGTGGCAGGAGCATATGGTAGCCACCGTTTTGTTGCCTCGTTGAGCACAATAAATGCGCAAGCATAGCCAAGAGTTGGGGACTACTCTTTTGGCCAAACGATTTAGGCATCTGTCCAAGCAACTGTCCACATACAACGATGGATCGATCGCTTGAATGCAATGGGAATCCAAATAGATGGAGTAGCAGCGCATTGTTTTGAATCCTCTTGATGTCCATATGTTGCTGCTGGCGTGAGGAAATGTTTGCATGGCTTTCATTAGTTTCGAGTTTGCAGTTTTTTGTCATTACTTATTATTGTTGTAATTTTTGTCATTGTTGTTGTGGTTGTTGTTATCATACACTATAGACAAAGGGTTAAAGGGTATATGAAACTGACTAAGACTTCATACACTTTAAAAGAAAATGAATAAGGGCGCATCAAATCGTTTGCCCAACTACGAAAAGGAACATCAAAATTAGCCAAAAGTTCTTTAATATAGTGTGACCAGTTAGCATTAAGAGTTTTTCGAATTGTTATGCTTCAGAAACTGTCAAAGTTAAAATTGGGATCGCAACGTGAGTACACTCTATGAGACATTAAGCCAGCAACTGCACAGATATTAGTGTAAAATGAAGAAGCTGCCATAGTGGCCCGTATCGTAGACCCAGAAATGTCAACTCGGCGCCGACCAGCCAAGTTGGGCATCGCCAGAAAGCCAACCCGGTATATTTTGCATTTGGATTTGCGCTTGCATTCGTATAAGATCTTGCTGTTTAAAAGCCTAAACGTTTCTTACGTTTTTATCTGGTTACACTATATTTTCTTATACCTTCAATCAGTGGCGGATCCATGGGAAGTTTTTGGGTCCAGACTCCCCCAAAAGTTGGAAAAATGGATTGAAAGTCTTTTGCGAGCTCTGATCTATAAACACTTCGAAGTGAAGAACCCCTCCAAAGACCAAATCCCAGATCCGCACCTGCCTCTAATAGATTTTTGCGTTTTATTTGTGGTTCTTCACTTTGATGTGTATATACATATATCAGAGCTCGCAACCCATTTTTCCAACTTTTGGGAAGTTCCGGACTCGAAAACCCGTGTGGATCCGTAACTGGTCTGCAAACACTATTTATCCATAAGACCTACTTATATAATAACAAGCAATTTGAAAACCTGTTCTCTTAGTACTTGAACTCATTCAAAATTCTTTCTGCGCGCTACAGTTTTTCCTCGTAAAATGTGAAAAACCGTGCTGATGAGGACTATGCAGATCTAAAATGGTATAGGGTATATTAAAGTCGGCATGTAGAGTTTATAAACGTCCCACTTGATGTTGTTGGCGCAGCGATTGTTAAGCATTAAGCGCCAAGCGTCTTCACATCCTTGGGCGCTGTCGCTGTCTCAGTTGCCGTCTCAGTTGCAGACTCAGTTGCAGTCTCAGTTGGCGTCTCAGTTGGGTTCGCTGTCACACTTGTAATTACATTGGCAATTGCAATTGTTGTAATTGTTGTTGGCATATCAGCGCCACTGGGCATTGCTCAAACATCTTGTCAAATTAATTTACAATATGATCAAGCCATGACATAAGCACACCTGGTTGGTCAACAAGCTGAATTGAATCGAATGGAGAGTATGAGGAAGATGAAGGAAGGATTGCATCTGATGTTGAGTGTTGTCAGGATGGCTAGTTTTGTAGCACACTAGTAAGGATTGTGTCAGTCCAAACTCAGTTTGACGTTATGAACGTTCAGAGATGATAAGACATAATACTAACTTTAGTCATAACTTTCGAATTAGATCTCTTATTATGTGATGGGAAACAAGTTTATTTTATTTTTATGACATCGGGGCTTGCATAGAAGTATTTTATAGCAGCTTAAAAATAAATCCTAATGTAGTAAGAGCATAGATTACTTTTTTAGAAAAATATCGTAAATAAATTTGAGAAAGTATTTATGAGTACACTGAGAATAACTAAAGCGAACGTACTAAGTAAGAGCGTTTTTTTCTCATTTAGACAGAAATTGAGAGTATTTGACTCCTAAGTTTGAAAAAAATATAAAACGACAAATTTGTATAGCTTTTAGAGTGTAAGAATCTTGCTTTGTGCAACTTCGAATCACTTTCTTTTTCAACAACTTACAATAAATATAAAAAAAAAAACTGCTTTAAAACGTGACAATTACAATAGTGTTCTCCATAAAATTAAAAAAAATTCATAATTGGTATACGATTTGAAATATATATATGCACTTAGCTATAAATAAATGATTCACGTATTTAGACAAAATCCTTAGGCCAACAATTATTCAATGCATTCGTTTGTTAGTCTTTGTTGGGTATTATTATTATAGTGGCTTGATGATTTTGATTTGTTTTGACCAAGTTTGAAAGTGGAAACATTGCGTTGGCCAAAAATGGACATAAGAAAAGTCTCCATTGAAAATGAAAACGAGCAACAATGAAAATCGTGAGGCTCAAAAAGTGAAAACACAAACAAAGCCATGGTTACTCTAAAACGTATTCAGAATTCAATACTGAACCTCTATTAAAAAAAAAAAACAGAAGCTCTATGACTTTGTTATGAAGAGCGTGCTGTGGTAGAACAAAGTTTATCTGGAAGGGACTTACTATGTTCTTTATAAAAGTGTAAAAAAATCTAGCAGTGTGGGTCTGTTGATCAATAAGAGCCAGGCAAAGTACCATGATCCAACAATTAGAAGGTTCATTATTTGTTTTTCTTCGAAAAAGAGAGCGTAGGTTAATTTTTGATATGTTAGCTATATAAAATAATGGACCAATTTTGATCAAACTTTACACAAACATGTGTAGACTTATATTAAGCATATGTAAACAATTTTATTCTAATATCGTGACCAAATGTATGCCAGTTGTTTATTTTATATTACACTTAACATTTGAGAGAAGTTTAATTAAAATTGATACACTCTTTCATATAGTTAGCATACAAAAATTGAACCAGTTCGCGCACCTTGTAAAATTTACTGCATCATGGCAAAGTACGAGCTTTCTTCAAGAAGAAGCACATGACCTTGACACTACAGTCACAACGAACAACGAAGGAGCGTGTAGATTAAGCGGAGAATCAGTCTTGGACATGTAGAGACCACTTTCGCGGTACAAGATTATTATCATTCTAGCCGTTTTGCTTTATGGTGCTGAAGCATGGTTGATGGAGGAAAGTACTCCGTAAAAACTTTGACTCTATATGGAATGATGGCGAATATCAAATTCGATGTCTATAACGAGATTGACATAACTAGTCACGTAGCTTATTAGATTATTAGAACAAAGAAGCACCCGCGAGTTAAGTTTTCAATGCGGATTTTGTAGGAATCCATAAAATAGCGTAGAATCTGGCTACGTTGGAAAGAATTGGTAGTGTTCGCACTAGCTACCTTTGGTGCCAAAAGCTAAAGAAGCTGTGCGCGAGGCAGAGACGCCTGGAAGCCAAAACCCAATAACACGTTGTTATGACCAGCTAAGAACATAATCTAAATTGCTTTTTGAGTTGGTAATGCCATTGAATAGACAATAAGGAATGCCTTGAAAACAAAACAATTGCATGAGCCTTAGATTTAAAATCTTACTTCACATTTTGCGTGTCATGGAACAAGGCTAAGGATTCAATATGTCGACATTCGTATCGGACACAACTAGTAACCAAAGATACTATATACTTCAGAAGGAGAAGGGGACAGTAGTAGTGTAATTGCATGCGCCCAAGACGTTCTAGCAGGCACCAATTGTGCTTAGAAGCGATCGGTCGTGAAAATATTTTAAGAACATAGCTCGTTTGTTTATGAAGATATCATAATCGAATTTAGCAATCAATAATTTTTTGGATTACCTAGGCACCATGCCGAATTCGATCGAAATCGGTGAATTTATTTATTAGCTTTTTGTGATTGTGTAGGGTATCTTAAAAACGGATATATTTGAAAAAATACGTGGATTTGAGCTCTCCACTCTGTAAACATACTGTCACTTACAACGCCAAAATTCCACTTCTATAAATCCAAATGTCACAAAATTTAGACTGGAGTTCTAGAAAGGATGTATCTTTTGAACGCCTGTAGCCACGTTTAGGTGGCGCCACTAGAAACGTCCCTTTTGACAAAGTCCTGTTGACTTTGAGACAGACTAACTAAATGCCAAGACTAATCAGATATTCCCTGTACTAATCTCAGCTTAGATCTAAAATTCTCGCTATATGTAGTCTTAAAATGTACCATACCAGCGAGAAGGTAACCATGGGACAAGGGCAGCATATTTTTTTTCGGTTTTTTCCAATGCACACAAAACTTCATTGAATATATTGAAAATATGCAACTTTTTTAAAATACAGGACTCCGCCCCTGAGTGCTTTGTATGCCAACCCCCATAGGTCCTAAAATATACTCTGCATTTTCCCTACGCATGGCATTGAAGTCTACACATCAATTTTGTTGACTGTAGCTTTTTGGGTAAAAGTTTTACGAAAAGATTTATTTGAGTGCAGGGGGTGGGTCTAAAGAAGTTCCATTTTACCCATAACTTTTGTCTTATTTTCAATCGGCAGCGGTTGGAGTGTTTGTTTAAATACACCATCCAGTCTTTAATATTATTTTGTTCAAACAGACGAACAGCTAGATGTATTGACGCGGCTGTTCATCTTGCTAAAGTATATATAGGGTGGGTCAACTGTTGCTTTGTTTGTTAATTACATTTTATTTGTATTATATATTTTGCAACAAAATTGGGAAAATGTATATACCAAATGCAAGTTTGAAACTACTCGTTTATATACAAGGTGCGCCAACTTTTATGTCGGTATGTAGACATTGAATAGCATTGAGATTTGTCAATCGATGGACTTGAATGGACATGTTTTTAAAAGGTCCTGCTAGTACAATTTTCAACATGAATTGCTTTATACCTAAACGATGTGACGAAATAGAGACGCTGTTTAATTAAAGAAGTAGTGAATTTTGGAAGTTAATTCGAATGACAGACTTGGCCATTTTAACAGTGTGTGGCGTCAAAATTTTTGTATTAAGGGAATGTAGAATCTACACGAGATCAATAAAAACATCGTTAAATGAGCAAAAAAGAGACTATTTGCGCCAAAACAATCATTGTGCTAATTTCTATAGAAAAGGTAAAAAACAGCAAAAATGTCACTTTTTGATATGGCCAATAAAGTCGTCCTGTCGATGATATTGTTTTTAAAAACGTATTCCTAAAAAAAATGGTAAAGCAACAAATGATATAAAAATGCTATAGTTGAGCAAATTGGATTTTTTTTCACGTTATTTAATATTCACATACCGAAACAAAAAATGGCGCACCCTGTATGAAAAATATTACCGCCGCGGCTGCCTCTACAGGCCCGTAATCGTTCATCGTTGTTATCGATGACTTTTTTTTTGACAAAAACTGTTCTGGCTGTTCTGTCATGCATAGAACGAATAAGCGACTCTGATAATGATCCGTGGGCTTCAATCGTTGCGAACGATGGCGCGTCGTTTATGTTTTTTTCACAGAACGACCATTTTCATAGTTTATTAAGCGATCCATGACTAAAATCGAGTAGTTTTGAACTTGACATATTTCAAAGCGCATGCATCCACTTTGGACGGGTATGTTCCGCATTATGAATATTTAGCAACCAAACCAACAGCTGGCTCACCCTATATAAACTTTATACGCTCTTCCATTATGAATATTTAACAACCGAAGCAACAGCTGGCCCACCCTATAAAAACTTTAAACTGTCTTTCACGCGTTACATGAAATTGTTATTGCTTTGTAACTTCGTTAAAGGGTATACAAAAATCATAATTTTTTTTACAATCTGTTGTATTTATTTTGTAGCTGATTTCTATTGTTAAATTTTTTTAATTCAAGCTGGCTTTGACGATTCATTTAGTTAAACCATATTTTGCATGTATCGTAAAAGTTGCTTTAAATTTTACTTGCTTTTCGTTCGTCATTCTATAAACATCTTAGACGGAAATTAAAATATATATTTTTTTATTGTCGTGTTTGAAATATTATATTAAATAAGTGCACATATTATTTTTCCCTCAAAATGCATGCGTTGCAGAAGTACATGTCCGATATACGGCTACATAATGAGGACATAGACGAGGAACTACAACAGGTGATGGTCAAAGTTGGCGCAACAAAGCCAGAGACTGCTGCAACTATAGAGCATCTGCGCGGTAAGTGGCTTTAAAATTGTTTGGATTTGGTTTAATATATGCTAATAACCTAACAGATGGTTACAAAAAGTTGATGGGCAAGGAGCTGCCCGTTGCAGGTGATATGCGCTCTCAGATGTGCTTTATGGCTTCGATACCATTTGTGGGCTCATTTTCCAATGACTATGGAAATTTTTTCTTGTATTTAATGAAAGAATCGCCGGCCTATGCTGATGCCAAAATACAGGCTGCATTCAATGAAGAAGCAGCAGAACATAACAAAGAGGCAGATAAGATGGCAATAGAAAATGTAGCAAGTGTTAAAAAGCTGGCTGATATACCCAAAGATTTAGAGCTAAAAAATGATGGCATAGTTGAAGAGCCGGAAAAGAAAAAGTCTGCTGAGAGTCTAGTGCCGACTGCTTCACAATTAAATCTGGACATAGACACACCAGTCATGCAAGACATTTCGCTAGTAACTTTTGGTGATGATGACGATGAGGAGCTAACTATGGTCTATGATTACGATGAAGCAGTAAATTAATTTATGCTTGTGTGTTTTAAATAAATTTAAGTTTTGAGCAGCAAATTAAAAATGCATAAAATATGTCTTACCATCTCATCCAGACTCTTTAGATCGTTGGTAATGATCTGCGGCTGTGGTCCATACATTAACATGGGTCCGTCATTATTATCATCTTCATTCTCGGAATCGCTATCATACAAATCTATCTCGGTGGCCACACTTGCTGCGCCCACGCCCACCTCATCGGTTTGTGTGCCATCGCTCTCTGCTCCAATGCCAGCCGTTTGTGTGCCACATGCCACACCATTGGCTTTGTTATCGGCCGCAATTTCACGATCGATTTGGCGTTCCATTTGAACGAGCATTGGTGCAAGCATGCCTGCGCAGGATTGAGTAGTAAGCGCATTGATTGACAATGTTGCAAACCTGTTGCAAGGCAGACATTTGACTTACCAAATTTGGCGCCACGCCTGGCCACCTCCAGCAGACAAAGTATGACATGCTTCTCGTTCTTGCGCATGATTAAATCGTCCGTCTCGAATAATAGGCACTCGATAATTTTAAGGCTCTTTCTGCAAAGATATATGTTAAGTAGTGAGTATAAGCATAGATAATAGCTTTCTAGCCTAGTTTGGTTTAGCTTACCTGCACCAGGTTATAAAATTAGAGACATTGTCGCGTGAAAAGAAGGTGCCGCTCTTGGCCGCTGGCAAATAATGCACATTGCCCAGGGCAAGTATTGGACCTGCCAAGCCGGAAGTCATCGAACGTGTCATTGATTTGTTACGCGCCTGTCGCCGGGCCAAGTAATCCTCGGCTGCTTGCCGCACATAATTTGCGTGCTAAAAAACAACAAAAAAAAACAATAAATTAGACAAGTGCAACAACAAAATATAATATATGTATGGCATACAGTCAGACCGCAGATTATTCGCACACTTTTAAAAATGCATTTAATTTAAAGGCTAAACTTTATGCCATGTACCAGAGCTTAGTGGGTATCTTAAGTTTGCACAAAATGTATATAGTTGGTAAGGAGCAGAGCTGAGATATGGTTAGAAAGCCAAATGAAGTTGATCTAGAGCTGTTCGTTTATCCGTCTGTCTGGACATCTGTATTTTGGGAGAAAGGCGGCGTGGCAGAAAGCAGAACAAAATAAGTCCAAATGTCCAGTTTGGTAATCAAAGCTTCTATAATCTTCAAGATGGCAGTGTTCAGACAAACAGATGGACATCTATAGTAATCTCTTTCGTTTTTCTTGGTAACTATTAAAAAAGTATCCAAATGACTTTTCACAATTTTCAACGAGTTGTTGCTCATTCTGTGGTCAAACCTTTTACATATTTACAGTGTGTACCAAATTAATAGGAGCACCCACTTATTCGGGAATCCTTTTTTTCCTGAATGCAAAAGGAACGAATTTTTTACAGTATTTTTGGGTCTATAATCTGTAATCTATTAACTTTTCTGTATTAAAAAAAGAATCTGAGACAATTGGTTTGTTTATTAAGACGTGTGTTCCTGAATACAAGTTGGGCCCCCAATTTATAGCGGCAGTAGAAGAAAACGAATCCACTTTAGTTGTAAATTTTTGCTTAAATTATCATCAAATTCTGACGTCAACAGCATTTGCAATTTATTAAGGAACTACCTTCATTTGTTGTACCATTAAGTTGCTACATGATAGCTGTGCTGATGTTTATCCCAGCTGTTTTAAAGGCTATCTGGTTCTCTGCTACAGTTGAATACTACCTAGTGTTAACATAAATGTAACGAACCATCTTGACCCAAACATTTCGAAACAGATTAAGATCTGTGGTAAGCGGCAGGCTACTGAAGTAGTAGACTTTCAAGCGTATATTATGCATTATTCCGTTTGTCATGTAAAGCTTTTGTTAAACTTCTACACGAAAAAGTACGACCCTTATCAATTGGCACACACTGTACAAAGCAACAAATTTAAAAGTGTCTGAATAAATGTTGTTCCTACTGTAGCAGATCGGCATTTTGTTGTTGTGTGCCTTGCAAAGTTGCAAGTGAAAGTCAAAAATATTTTCAGCTTATTTTAAAGCGCGACAAAAATCTAGAAAAAGTTTATTTATAAGCGTTAAAAGAATTTAGCGCGGCATTTTTAGGCTGGCAGTTCCCCCAGTCCACGGTCCACAGTCCACACACACAATACCCCCATGCGTGTGAAGTAGAAGGAATCCGCGCAAGTGGCAAGTGACAGGCCCCAGGGCCTGACTAAACAACAAATAGATAGGCGGTGGCAAGGGAGCAGCAACAGTCGTTTAGCTCGTTTCTACAAATTAAGAATGCTCATTATGATGATGAGCTATACGTAGCATTATAATAATGATGTCTGTGGCGCCGCCATAATGTTATGCATAATTAATTAAAAGGCATACATATCAAACAATCTATAGGATCAGGCATCTTTATTTGCACTTATTTGCTTGACCCAAATACCAATCGGAATCATAATAAATACGATTTTTTTATATGTTCTTATTAAGAGTAGTCCTAATCCTTAACAACTTGTTCTGGATTATTGGCAGCATGCGGTGGAACTCAAAAATATAACTACATCTTATGGTTTTTGGGATTGGGCTAGCTTTTGATCTATTTCTCACGTTTTGAAATTGGGAACAAAAAGGATTTCAGTTTGGAATATATCAATAGCATAAAAAATAAGTTAGCTCAATTCTTAACATCAAGCAGTATATAAGCCATACTTTACGCTTGAGAAGTGAAATATTGTCTGGTGGAACAGAAGCTGGTGACTATCGACGGGCACTAAGCTTTGAAGAAAAAAAATATAGATGAAATAGTGTCTTAGTGTCTTCTAGGAACTTTCGAAAAAAAAACTAAGAATATTTTTTTTTTAAAATCTACGGGCCGCTTGTAAATCTTGTTCTTACAGTGATAGCCCCCGTTGCTATCCCATGGCGACAGGCCTAGTTATAAGAACTTAAAACTATAAAACAATTGATATAAAGGATGTCGTCTACGAATTTTTGTTTTAGAATGTTACGATGTGAAAGTTTTGGAAATATCTTATCCTGATAGACCGCAACAAATTTGAAAGTTTTCCGAAGCCAAACTTTTTGTATAACTCTCAGGCGGTCTTATATTATTGTTATTAGCTTAAGTCACACCTATGCAATTATCACATACTTCTACTTTTCTTTTTGTTTTTAGCGCCAAAACAGAACAGTTGATATTACTGCTGGCGCCATCTAGTTGTCAAGTGGGCAGCACTGTGGATCAGAAAGCAACATTCTTTGCCGTAAGAATTTTGATAGCTTCTTTTTTATATGAAGTTTTGTTTTGCTTCAGGACTTTTTGCGTTGCTGCGTACTGGACATTAGGGGAACAAACTACTAGTTGCTAGATTAAAGAGCTAGAACTATATGAAAGTTCCCTTAAAAAAAGAAATAAAAGCAACAAGCTAAAGTAAAGGAACTTTTACTTATATATTCAAAAAAGGAACTAGATCTTACAGCTTATGACTTCATGACACTTATAAGCTGTCAAATGTCAGCAGCGATAGAGTTGTCGCCCACGTCAATTGACGTTTGAGGTTATGTCATCATTGCCATGCAATGCGATACGAAAAAAAAAAAAAACAAAACAATGACAACAACAACAACAACAAACAATACAGACAACAAAAGCGTCATGCATTTCCATTTCCATATTTATTCCATATTCATTTATGCACATTTTTGTAATAATTTAATATTTAAACAATTTTTTTTTTTCCCCCTGGATTTAATACTATTATGGATATCTTAAACTGCTTTATTTGGTGTTTACTGTTTCACCATTTATACTCGTAATACCCTTACCCAAAATGGGCGCATACGAACAGCATTGTGACGTTTGCAGTGCATAATTAGCAATAGGCGTGGCACAAGCGAGGGTTGTCTTTTACATATCTGGCTAGCAATAATAATATTATATGCAAACTGAATTTTTTAAGAAGATGATATGCTCAAGCTAATTCTTTTAGTACTTTTTTTTTACCATAAATGGATCGAAAGATGTTGCTCTTGCAATTTAATCCGCTGTAAAACGGATTCATTTCCATTCATTTCTCAAAAATCTCTGTTGCATGGCAGCTATCCCAATTCTCCAAAAACTTCTGGCAAATAATTGGTTTTGCACTATTCAGAGTTGAACGTCCTTCACTGCCCCAACAGAACAATTGCTATATGGCCAATTTTATCAAGAAACAGATGACCATTTGATTTGACTTTTTTTAAAACACCTGTACAGTAAATGATTCTTCACAAGCTACAATTACATAATCGTGTTTGGAGGCAACTGTACTAAATTTCTAAAAGGTTTCCCTGTACCAATCAACAGAGAGAACCCTTACATTATGTGGCCTGCAAACACAAATCATCTTGGTCGTCAGGTTTTCAAGGAACCAAATATACCAGTTAGGCTTAAGATTGGTGTGTTGAAGTACTCAACTGGTCTGTTCTGGAGGTCTGTATCGGAATAAGTGCAGGTACCACTGGTACGCACAAAGTCAAAAGCCCTTGGGCCCTTTTGGGCGATTTCCAATCGAAAACAAATCTTCTTTCAGATTTTTAAAGAACCATTTATACCAGTTAGGCATAAGAATGGCTAAGGATGTATTGGAGTACTCAACTGGTCTGTAACCGAAAGGAATAAATGCTAGTCTCACTAATACCCAAGATGCCGCCAAATTACGGCCTGTTAGATAACATTTCTTCATCTATTAGTTCCGAACCGCATAAATTTTAGTATGACTTTTTCATAACAGGGATAGGATGATTGAAGCATTCCTATCTTCATTACATGTTTTCCAGAAATTTTTTAGCATCACTGAAAGCGAATCCTGAAATAACTACAAAAAGTTAGACAATAAACAGTTTTAGGATGACTTTTACGTAATTCATGCTTCAGATGATTGAAGCATTCCTGTCTGGATAACATGTTTACCAGAGATTTTTCGTGTCATTGATACTGAATCCTGACATAATCTCAAAAAGCTTCGCAACATGTCTTAGTTGTTCGACGCTGTTTGTTAAGTGTTTTTGGAATCACTTAATAACTTTTTCTATAGGTCATGCTACAACTTTGACTTTGGATTCGGATATGATGATGATGTTCCTTCAACTCCTGTTGGAGCAAAGTGCTTAGATCAAACATTTCCAACTCGTTCTGTTTCTTGCAAGTAGTTTGATTTCGTCCCATAATTTTCCAGATACTTCAGTTTCGTTTTGCAGTCTTCATTTCCATGTTGTTTTGGGCCGCCCATGCTTTCTGCGGCCTTGAGAATTCTATTCAAGAGCTTGTCTGTATCTATTCGGATATAGCGACTCCAAAAACATGGTCTCAACTTCGAAGCCAAAAAACTTTTGTTTTGTGATGTCTGTGTAATTGTTGTTTCCGTGTTAATTGCGTTTTTCTATTCAGGCCACTTGAGCTAATCCTTACTTCCATGGATCCTCTCTGAAGCATACTGTCGATTTTATGAACGAGTTAATCTTATTTATTCGAATTCAGTAACAGCGTTAAAAAATATCTAACTTTTTAATCACAAATTAGTCATATTCAAGCTTTCAAACATACGGGGCTAAAAATATTAAAGACAACCCTCGCACTACACGACCTAAACACACACTGTTGATAGCACATAGCCGCATGAGAATCGCAGAGAGCGCCCTTATTATAATAACATGAGGCAGCTGAGTTTATCGTAAGAGCATGTCAAAGGCGGCTGAACTAACTCAAAAAGATCTTTTGGCATCTTTGGCTGCAACAACAACGTGATGACGATGTCTAGCAAGACTTTAACGGCACAAAACTTAAGCAGCGACACTGCAGAGATGCCGCCAATGATGCAGACGCCCACGATGAGCACATGCCCAAAGGCGTTAAATAGGTCTCTTCAAGCATTGCGCTACAAAAGAAAAAAAAAAAATTTTGGTCATATGACATTCCCATATAAAAGCTGTTACCCAGCGACAGGTGAACCAACATTGTATGCAGCTAAAAAGCGTATAGAGTTTTCGTTCCAGTTAAGTGACTCGATGACAGAAACTTTCTTGGTGGCATCTTGGTTAGCATGGCTTGGCCTGGTATGGCGGTTATTATGGCACGTGATGCTGTTGAAATCAAAAGTTGTTGCCTGCTTGAATAATGCATATTTGATAATCGTCTTGGGTTATGTATATACCATCATAAAAAAATCACTTTAGCAGGAGAGAGCGTGCAAGACTTCGCAGCGATTGCATCACATTTTTCTGCATTCTAATTCACCATTTAGATACTTGCCAGATATTTAACTATAACCCATCGGTTTGTACCATCTCAGATAGCTAGTTTTAGTTGGAAATTTTGCATCCAGCCAGTCCTAGTAGAAGTGGGTACGTTAAATTTTAATGAATCCTGAAAAATATCTCTAAAAAGCTCCGGTTCGATTTTTAAGCCGTTCCTTCCCAATTATACAACATTGTTTTCCTTCCTCAATTTTCTTCTCCTTACAAGAATTTCTAAAAATTTGTCGTAATTATGGAACTTGAAGTAGTTTGTTCTTTTGCTTGCTCCCTCTTGCGGCCAATTTCGGAGCACTTCGCACTGGTGCAAGCGTAGCAAGCAAGGGGCAGAGCCCCTGTACAAAGATATGAAGAATATACCTTAATACCTTAATGTACCTTGGACTCTCCCAAATTTGTCTGCAGTATCATCACTAGAAAAATATAGATTGATATAGACATGTCCCTCTGTACGTATGTACATCTGTTCGTCTGTCTGATCTTTGAGTTTATAAGAGCGTGGATAACCAAACTTGAGATTTGGACAGCTTATAGATACGCCCAGCCAGTCCAAGTATATTTTTTTCTTCAGCCATGCCCCTTTTTCACGCCCATATAATTTTAGAGCAGTTTTCTGCGTAAACTGCGGGAAGTCAAAAATCTTTCGATTTTGTACCAAACTTCAACATAATCGCACCATAAACAGGGAAGAAGATGAGTCAATCGGCGTTGCCACCTCGGCGCCCAGACACGTATGATAGTCTAATTAATCTGTTTTGAAAGCAGCAACCTAGTACAAAAAAAAACTGCAGAGCCGACTTGGTCTTGACCATAAATAGCGTAATTAATCGCAATATAATCGCACCATAAACAGGGAAGAAGAGGACTCAATCGGAGGTACCACCACGGCGCCCAGACACGTATAGTAGTCTAATTAGTCTTAATTAATTGTTTTCAAAGCAGTAGCCTGGTACGAAAATAGCTCCTGGATTAGGCCTTAACTATAAATAACAAATATAATCACTGGAAACCTTTTTTTTTCCTGCATGGGTTCCTTACAAAGCGATGGGGCACTGCAACCAGACGATCTTTTGTTCCATACCCATAAATTAATGCAAAAGACTTTTCGCTTTCCACATGAATAGCAGTAGGTCGTTTGTTGGTATTGACCTAAGATGGAAAGGACTGATCCGTTCCTTCTCCATGTGACAGGCTCTGTCCCACACCAGCGCTGAGCAGTCACAGAGAATATGTCTGGCGGTTTCATCGTCTTCGAGACAAAGCCTACACTCTGAAAAATCCGATAGCCCCATTTTTTAAGTCCGCTCTGCCAAGATCTTTTGTCTTGATCATATTCAGAGGTTTGACAAGTGCTTTTGCTTGTCGCAGCCCCGGTAAGGAGAGTCAGTATCTCCTACATTCTCTTGCAGCCCATTTGTTTACCATGATCTTAATTGTGGACCAAGCAATACAACAGAAAGGCGCAGGAAATGTAGTCGGGGTGGAGGCACCCTGTCGTGCTAGATCATCAGCGATCGCGTTTCCATCCACTCCTGAGTGTACAGGTACCCAACATAGCACGACTCTGTTTGGGGAAGACAGCAGTTGGAGGTAATTATGGCATTTTTGAACCATGCTGGAGAAGATACCCTATGATGATAGTGCCCTGATAACAGCTTGGCTATCTGAATAAATGAAAATGTTTGCTGCCCTAGTTCCCTTGTGAAGTATACTGTAGGCGCTGATCTCTATGGCATGAATCTCTGCTTGAAAGACGCTGGGCCAAATATCCATTGCAATAGAGATTCTGGTGTTGGGTCCATCCATGAACTATTGTTGCCACCGGAGGTTTTCACCATGTTGCGTTTCGAAATTTTTTTCATTCACCCAGCATAGAGTATATAGACTTCGTCGCTCTGATTTAGTTTGCTGCTTAAATTTTTCACTTGCGAAATCTGTGCCATAAGCAGGGAATCGTTGCATGAATGGATGCATCAAGGTGCGGAAATCAAAATGTCGTCATTGTGACCTGGTATCGTGTTTTGATTAGACAAGGACCTAAGCAAATTGACAAGACACGAGGTCAACGACAGCGTCAAGTGTCAAGTGTCGAAGCAATTAACATGACTTGTAGGTGTTCGTGTCTATGGATGGATGGCATAAGGCCGGCCCAAAAGTCGACAAAAGTGGGTCTACCACTTGGTCGTGACAACAGCAACAACAACAAAAGCAAAAACTGAGATGATGAGCAAGACGACGGCATGATGATGATGATGATGAAGATGAAGATGATGTAGCTGTTGACTGATTACAGGCGCAAACTAAATGCAGCTACGTGACGCATATTGCAGGTAAAAATAAAGAAGAAAAAATGTTCAAGTAAGTTATATAGCCAAGACCTAAGTAAGCTCCATTCCCAGCCAAGTCAGTCAAAAGCGAAAGCCAAGAAGAAAAAAAAATATTCGCAAAAGATTCCAATATGAGAGCGGTGGAGGTGTCTTGTACGGGTTTCCAATGTTTGCATGTATGTGTGTGTACGTGAATTTGCAGCATTGTCACGTAATTAGCTTAGATTTTCTTTTCTTCCACAAATGTGTGTCAATATAGCGTTAATAACATTACATAGGTAAAAATGAAATAAGAAAACAAGAAAAGAAAAAAACAAAAACAAAAAATACTCATAAAAACGTTAAAGAAAAAGTTCAATTTTTTAAAAGCCGAAGCTATCATACGCTTGCACTTAAGGCTCTAGTTTCATGTGATCCGTAAATTTCTTTTAGTTGAGCTTTTGCTGTGCAAAGTGTGCCCATATTTCATCAAAAAACAAAAAAAAAAATGCCGCTGTGTTAGCGATGTGTTGCTAAGACATCGTTATTGCTTACTCCCATCGCTAGCTTGTGATCACTGTTGCTTAGAATACATTGATACACAATACTGTGGGAGTCAATCGCCTCGCTCTACTCTTAGTTTAGAAAAATTGTAATTTCGTGAAAAATTTCGTGTCGGCAAAATTATGGTGTACGAACACTGGCTGTGCCAACTGTACGCAAAATTGTTTTTGCTCAGCTGGCAGCTTTACGCTTGTAAATAGGGCTTAAGTATTGCATAACAAAGGCTTAAACGCATAGACTCGTTGTAGAAATATACAACTAGGGTATAATACCATGTCTTATAATGCGAACAACTAACTAACTGACTTTGGGAGCAAAAAGGTGGTGTTTTGCTTCCGCAAATTGCTAGAGAAAAGGCGAAAAAAAAACAACTAAATAAGAGCAAATTAAAGTGAGCACAATAAATGACATTGCAGAAATAAATAAAAAGAAATATACAAAAAAAAAAGCAATATTTATTGTACAATAGTTAAATTTATTTCAGTTAATATTACTTGTTGATTGTAATTACAATAGAAACAAAAAAAAAATGTGAAAACGTAGTGACGCTGAGCGACTGTGGAATGCACTGCACTCACTTTTCGTTAAGGGCCCTATACGCAGTTCGAAATATTTTGCGCGGAATGACAAAACTTCATAAAAACAAAAAAATCCCAAATGGGATATCCCAAATGGAATTTTTTTTTTTATATGAAGTTTTATCATTCCGCGCGAAATTTTTCGAACTGCGTAGACCGCTTAAAAAAGAAAATTTGCACCCAAACGTTAAGATTTGTAGAAATGGATTCATAGCACTAGCGAGCTATTTAAAGAGGCAGTGTGTAAACGTTTTGTTAAATAGTTATTATTTTGTTATTTTAATATTAGTTATTAAAATTTTTTTTACTATTTGCCTTGGTTTGTTTAAGGCCCATACGCAGCATGCAAAAATTCCGCACGAAATGTCAAAACTTCTTATAAAAAAAATATCCCAAAAAAGGGAATGTATGATCTTGATCCAAGTGGGAGTTCCTTATGTACCAATCAAATCTAACAACATGACCTTATTTTTATGGACCTGTTTGCATGATACACTAAATCATACATAGCTTCTTAATACACTGCAAAAAATTAAATAGAAATTACTTGAAGAACTAAAATTGGAATTGTTATGGAATTGGAATGTTATGAAATAAATAAGTAAGAAAGGCAAGGTCGGGATAATATAACAGTATAGGCAGTGGCGGGTCTACGGGTGGCGGCTTTTCGGTTACAGACACCATCCTCCCCACCAGTTTTTTTTTTGAACTCTGATCAAATCCTGGCTCCGCTCCTGATTATGAGTTTTATCCAACCGATAGATGGCGCTGCGGCAAGGTCGTGCAATTTTGCGCCTGAAATCGGCAGCCTTACATTGTTTTCGAAACTCTCGAGAAATGTGAAAGCTTTTATGAAATATCCTGAACTCATTCTAAAATATAACTGGTATTTCTATGGATTGTCTGGGGCATTCATTCATGAAATATAGTCAAGCTGGAAATGGGTTCAAAATTTTTTGAAATTGAACCACTAGCAAACTGAAGACAGCAGATACTTCTAGGATCAAAGCAGTAGGTGACTCCGAAAGAATTTTTTCGTCAATTTTTTGAAGTGAGAAAAAATTTGTTTTCTTCAAAATTTAAAGTTGTTTCGTTCAGGGCATTGAATAGCCTACATTGTGTCAAAATTTCAGTTCCATACGAAAATTTATGTCAGGAAGATTGATCTGCGTGCAAAAAATGCCAAATTCGCGATTTTCGATTTTTTTTGGAGTGAATCCGAAAGTGTACAACAATGTTAAAAACCGCCAAAAAATTTCATCGCAAACATTTTATTTGTTTATTTTTGGTAAAAAAAAGGTTGAATTAAACATTGAAATGAATAAATGTGGAATGAAAATAAATGTTCCGAGTGAAATGGCATGAAAATGGGTTTCAGCTTAGTCAAGGTCAACTTGTTCACGCGACGCATGTATTAGGGGAAAGGGCGGTGAATTCGGAAGTGCGGTGAATCCGGAAACGCATTCTAACGAATTTCTGAGTTGACATTTGACTACGACACCAATTTTCAAATAAACGTCATGAGCGACGCTAGTTTTTGATAATACTCCCACTCGAGTACACGTGTTTTTGTGTTTAGTATAATTTTTCTAAAAAAATTGCTACCTTAAAAATTTTATTTTAAGTTTTTATGTCGCTAAAATTTCAACATGATCTCGAATAAAATCAAATGTAAGCATATGCATAGTATTATTTAGACTCTATACTTCAAAAATGCTAAAGCATTCGTTTAGATTTTTGCAAGCCACTAGAACGACGCTACTCCGTTTCGAAAAAGTTGATTTGGGCTGAATCCGTAAGTTTCGAAAAGTGCCAAATAATTATTTTGAACATAATTTCAGCACGGATTTCAACTGTTTTTGTGTCCAAATGCCGAGAACTATAAAAAAAAGCGAAACAAATCCCCGTAAATCGATTCCAAGTAATGATGACTTGTTGGAAAAGCTGAAGGCAGTGAAAATCGACCAAAGGAGACCATTTCTCTCTTTTTTTTTAAAAACCCATTTTCATGCCATTTCACTCGGAACATTTATTTTCATTCCACATTTATACATTGTTTAATTCAACCTTTTTTTTTTACCAAAAATAAACAAATAAAATGTTTGCGATGAAATTTTATGGCGGTTTTTATCATTTTTGTACACTTCCGGATTCACTCAAAAAAAAACGAAAAACGCGTATTTGGCATTTTTTGCACGCGGATCAATCTTCCTGACACAAATTTTCGTATGGAACAGAAATTTTGACACAATGTAGCTTATTTAATGCCCTGAACGAAAGAACTTTTAATTTTGAAAAAAAAATTTAGTCACTCTAAAATATCTACGAAACATTTTTTCCGAATTTACCGCACTTTCCTCAACCCTAAGTTTTAGAAATTTTTCGCTATAGCAAAATGTAATAGAAAATCTGTAAGCTGTAACAGTTAAAAATGACTAGGACGAGTCTTTAAAAACTATTTGGCCTTTGGGAAACAATTTATTGAAAAAGTAGCGAACGAAAATTTGCTCTAAATTCTAAGATGATTAAATTTGAACTTAAATTAATAACGGCTCATGCGTTAGATTCAATTTGAACCAGCTCAATACCAATTGAATTTTGAAGCCTGAGTGTCCGGTAGAAAAACAGCGCAGGGTTGACAAGTTTTTATCCAAAACTTTTCTTGTCTTTTATGAGATTTTGTGTACTTTGGCTAAACAAACGTAAAATGCTACTGCATGCAGGGTTGCAAGCAATTTAGCAAACTTTTATTGTTAAAGCCCGCAGCAATATTATGCGTAATTTTTGTTCAAATTTTGCAGCCCTAGCTCTTGTGAGCTGCAAGTTGTAGGTGTTCAGACAGACAGACGGCAGGTACAGTCGTGCAGGCTGCTATTACTACGCGTTTACAACTGTCTTATCGTCAAAGTTTTACATTTTTTTTTGGGGCGGCTTTAAGTAAGTTCGCTGACTTGGTGCGACGCCTAAACGGATTTTGACACATTTGTATCTCGATCTGCAAACCGCGAACCGTGAACCGTTTTTAATATAAATTTTTGCAGCACGCGGCTTTTGTTTGTTTTTGTATTTTTTTTGCTGTATGCTATTTATATTTTTTCAATACATTTTTTGGGTTTTTTTTTTTCAGTTATTGAGTTTCGAGTGGCGGGGTCTCAAATTGGCTCTATTGGGGCATTGGCATATTGGCCATAACACCTCACATGGCCAACTAAGCACGACTTGCCCCTGTGCTGGCTCGGACACTATGGTGTTGACGGCTCTATGGCTTAATTTTTTTTTTTTTTTTTGTTTGTCTGCGGCTCAATCAAATCTGTCAGATACAAAAACTTAACTGGCCGCACATATATATAGTATACATATGTATTTTTTAGATAGCTAGAGTTTACTGCGTCATCGCGTAGCGCGCCGGGTTCAAGGTTCTCATGATTTTGACTTCCTATTGGCAATGATGGATGCTTGCCGGCTTGGCTACGCTTTGCAACCTGCTTGGGGGTCTTATTGGTCATGCCTCTAACTGTACAATTGTAGAATTGATTTTGAGCTTTTTTAATAACGGTTCTTATGTTCCTGCTGCAGTGAAGCTTTCAGCTCATAGCAAATTTTTGCCAAATATTTTTAATGCGTGTATTTTTGGGTTCTTGTTTTTTTTTTTTGTGGACTTTGGGGTTTCGTCTGTTTTGACTGTCATTAAGACAGCAAACAAACTGCAAGAACAACAACAACAATTTGGCCAAACCAAACTGAACTGGTTTTTAGTACAAAGTTGTTGTTGTTGTTTTGGCAGCCAAAGCCAAAACGAATTTTGAATGTGGGTGAAGTTGTTAAAAATGTGGCAAACGCAATCGAGGCCACAGCCCCAGCCGCAGCTAGAGCGCTATAGCTACAGCTACAGATATATAGCTATACATAAGCTACACACACAAAACAAAAAAAAAAAAAGGTGTATCTAGTTTTCGCATATTTAGTTATAAACTTGAATTTAGACTTTTGGCCAAATTAAAGCCTAGAGCTACAACTACAAATGGCTGCACTCAAAGAGCTACTAACTTAGACTTGTCGCAGTTTCTCTTCACTAATTTGGCCGATTTGTCAACTTTTGGCTACATTTCCGCTTGCGTATTGAAAACAAACATTATTTGGCTAGCCATTTGCTGCAGACCTTTTATGGTCAATTCATTAGACAAAAGATTTTTAAAGTTCATATTGCATCTAGCTGCTTTTAAGCGCATAAATTGATCGAGCCAACTGACAGATTGGCTTATACGTGTAGATCGTGCGTTAGTTAAGCTTAGGTATGGATCGTGCAATGGCCCGATCATGTCTTGATGTCTCTAAACTCTATTACCATGTATTGCCTTGGTTTGCAAGTAAATACGTAAATACGTACATATGTAAATATTAATTTTATTAAACAAACGTGACTTTGGCCTAACGACAAACCCACATATGAATACTTATACTCATATACTCGTAACACTCATAGTTTCAGCATAAGCCATGTTTATGCTCATGTGAGATTTTTCATATTTGGTTTTTCAATTGACAATATTTATGCATGCAAAACATTTTGTTGATTTTTGGTTTTTTTTCAATACCCTATATAACCATAGGGTCAAGGGTATTATGAACAGACCAAAATGTTTAGCATTGAGCTGGGTTTTGTGCGTCTGTCTGAACAACTAGATCTTGCAGACCACAAGTGCTAGAGATACATAATTTTTGCAAAAGTTACGCATAATTTTGCTTCGGGATTTAACTTCTAAGGTTTTTGGAATTGCCTGCAATTTTGACCACAGTAGCATTTTAGATGCTGTCACTTTTTTTGATCTTGAACTATTTCGAAAGACAACCAAAGTTTTAGTCAATAATATGTATACCCAAAGTTGTTGACCTGCATGAAATTTGACTGTAGTTTGTTTATTTGTTGCGAAAATCCGAAAACTTTAATTGATATCGAATTGGAACAAATTGACTTACTTACTTATTGCACAAAAGGTATTTTAAAAAAAATTGTGCACTTAGAGACAGGCTCGTCAAGAAACGGGGGGATTCCACCCGGGCTCGTTGTAATTACTGTCGTACTCACAGCACACAATGACTCAAACTAAAGGTGTAATAGAGTAGCCGTAACATTTTCCCCCCCGGGCCTGGATTATTTCTCTAAGATCCTGCTTAGAGATAAGGCCCGTTTCTAAGTTAAGTTCGTATTTGGTCAAGCCGCGATTTGTTTAGTTTGGAATTTATAGCATATAAACTTTTCGTTTTTTATTTTTCTTAAATTGAAAATAAAATAGTCTCAATCTCAGCATAACATTGTAAAGATCTCAGGTTTGACCAGAACAACAGCTCTGATAGCGCAGCTATGCCCAGATTAGTTATCACAACGAATTTACATTCGCTGTTATTCTTTGTTAGCATTGGTGAGAGTACTTTCAACGCTACTCTCACCAAGCAGTCCAAGCAGTTTTCCCTATTGCCCTGAGGCGGCAAACTGTCTTTTCACAAAATTCTTACTAGGGATGCGCAATACCGATACAGATTTTTAAAAATTGAAAATATCAAAATCGATACTGAATATTCGAAACCGATATACTGGCTCTCGATTAATCGTCGTACTGATACCAATTTGCTTAGAATCGGTAAATTTAGTTATATAATTGGCACTTGAAATTTTTTTTGCAAAAAATTCCCTTTATGGTTCACAACGGACCGCTCCAGGCCTAAAGTCGATACTGAATATTCGAAACCGATATACTGGCGCTCGATTATTCGTCGTACTGATACCAGTTTGCTTAGTATCGGTAAATTTTGTTATATAATTGGCACTTGAAATTTTTTTTGCAAAAAATTCCCTTTATGGTTCACAACGGGCCGCTCCAGGCCTAAGCGTGCTGGCTTTTCAAGCCGCCTTTACCTAACTACCTTTATGGTTGAAAAAAATTTAAATAAAAATAAGTTTATGTCATTCTTAGTTTCATTTTATAGCACATTAGAAATTTTTTGTTTCTTTGTCGAGCTATCGCCCTCATTTTGTTTAACTCTATTTTTACAAAAAACGTCAAAGATTTCATACCGATATCGTCGATATCGATTGTTTTCAAGAGGATCGAATCGAGTCTGTATCTAGTTTTTTGAATTCGATTTGATTTTTTTTACGGTATCGATCCCTTATTCTTACAGTAAGCACATGAGAGCGAGAGAGTTCTTCAATTAAGAAATTTTCATCAATAAAAAAACGGTCTTAAAATAAGAATTTTACACTGCGAAGTATTTGATTTTTTTCTCAGTGTATTTATGACATTTCCATTATTCAAACTCGAAAAAATCCATGACAAATAAAAAAGTACAGAAAAATTAAATTCAACTGTTTCTAAATATGTTAATTCGGGCTTTCGGGTCCGGACCCCCCCAAAAGTTGGAAAAATGGGTTGACAGTTTTTTGCGAGCTCTGAAATACATATACACCTTCGCAGTGAAAAACCGCTTAAGACCAAACACTGGAGCTGAGAAAACTTATTAGCAGTCCGCCCTATGCGCCACGTAGGAGTTCAAAGTATAAAAAAGAAGAAGAAGCTTAACAGAAACAGTCCTGGTTTCAGGAGCACACTCAATTATTTAACTGCAAACTGCTTGTTAGACTGCATGCAAGCAGTGTGCTTAATGTCATATTGTAACATTGATCGTGTCGCTCTTCTCATTTTTCGTTTGTTGCACTTTTAGCCTTATATGCTGAAACGTTCCAGCTTAAGTAGTTGTCCCAACATTTTGGCTTTAGCTTGTTCGACTGCATCCAAGCAGTTTCGAGTGTACAGTGTATGCCACTGTCGTCTAACCTCCCGGCTGATTCACTTTTTTATTTGCTTGCAACTGTTATTGGCTTAACTTTTGGCACTGCTACGCTTTTTTGGTCTGTTTTAAAGCAAATAACTTTCAGGCGGGGCCAAATTTAAGCCAAAACATATTACTCGTACTCGTCGTAGTTGACGATGACACCGACAAAGCCAAAGACGTGTCTTGGCCTAACTCGACTTGACTTGGTTTGGGTTTGGTACTGTTAATCTGTTGCCGGTTACCAACAGTTTGCCATTTACCCGTTACCATCAGTCAACAGAGATCTACAGAGTCTACGAAGAGACAAGACTCTCAAGCGATACATACAGTTAGTAGTTAGCAGTTACCAGTCCATCAACGTATCAGTGCGTGGGAAATAATGCGGCCTTGCTTTGATGTCTAGTTTTTGCGATTTTCGTTTGCGGAATTTTAGACATATTATACTATGTAGTACGTGTTGGGTAAATAGGGGCACCCCCGCAACGCACTTGATGCACAATTGCGCACTTACTATATACAGTGAAAGTAAAAAGTAAGACGCTAAGAAAAAAGTTACAGCAGCCGAAGTTTATATACACTAAAAAGTTATGCTGCAAATTAATTTTTTAGCAACATAATGCGGAGATGCATTTTACAAAAAATGCGCAGTAAACTGCTTAAATTTTGTATGGTAGCTATATGAAATAGTGCACCAATTTTGAGAAAATTACACACAAATGTTAAGTCTAAAACAAAATACAACTGACATAAGTTTGAACAAAGAGGGTCCATTATTTCATATAGCTACTATATAACAATAGAATCTGTGCTCTATTTTTCAGAGAGATACGAATTATGGACTTGAGCATGGCTATGGCACCTGCTTATTGTTGAATCATGAGTATAAGGTAGACGTCTTAGAAACACTTTCTTGTAATCGTTTTCTTAGGATTGTTTCAGTAGCGATGCCAGAACTTAAAGGATACAGATCACAATGATCGGATTGGAAGATTAAGATAATAGTGTAAGAACCATATATCGTCTGTTATATTCCCATTGCTCTAGATACAAATTTAATTCAGAAATAAAGAGGAGAGTCAACCTTTGATAGTGCGGATTGATATACAGCTGGCTTGAACCAAGTCCCAGGGGAAAAAACTCAACATTTGATATTACGGACTGTACAATACATGCACAAATGAAAACTACGCGGAGATGACAGCCAATGATAACCGTCTATTCCATTGTCTGTTATATTCTCATTGTTCTATATAGATATTGAATTCAAAATAAAGGGGAAAGCCAATCTTTGATGGTGTGAATTAACATATAGCTAGCTTGATCCACGTTCCAGGGGAAAAATGTCAACATCCGGACTAGAGAAGATGTAAAAAAAGTAAAACTACGCAGAGATGATGAAGATGATCATAAAGATGATGAAGCAGATCATAAAGATGATAAAGATGATCATACAGATGATGAAGCAGATCATAAAGATGATAAAGATGATCATACAGATGATGAAGATGATCATTATAATTATGAAGATGATCATAAAGATGTTGAGATGATTCAAGATGAAGAAATCTTATTTTTTATCTGAATTTGCACGCAGACCCGCTAATTAGCTCTTACGACTCACGAGGTATTCGTATGAGATCACTTAATTTTTAACTAAAGCAGAACTTCGTGGCCGTATGATATGGTTCTGAAATAAATCTTTATAGCAATTTTTTTAAAGGCATGTTATCGTAACCTGTATAAATCCGAACATCAATTTTAGACTGCCTTCGCAAAGAAAAGCCAGATCACTCTTTAGATACTAATATTTACAGGAAAAGACATCATCTCATCCAAAATAGAAGCTGCTTAAAGCTTAATATAGATTTTACCAACTTTTGAAAGATGATAATATATTTTCACAAGAACGCTTCGAGGTGCTTTAAAGAGCAGCAAAGCTAGACACTTTACTTCATGTAGCTCGATTCCTTCTAGATCGAGAGAGCAAGAGAAAAGAGCGCTAAAAGCAGGCTGTATATGCAAGCAGTTTCCGTAAACTCAAAGTCAACATGCACTAGACTAGGGCATCGAAATATTTCTTCTTTTTTTTGCATATGGAAACTCTATAAAAAAAAGAGTCTTTGAGCAGTAACTGACTGACTGACTGTCTCTAATGATGACCATTGATTGGCAAATGGGAAATATGTAACTGCAAATTGCTGTCATCATTTGTCATCATTAAATCCGGAGAGAAAAAAAAAAAACATGCGAATATTATGAGTTTAAAACAAATATGGCATACCATAATTATTGTATGTACTTGATGTAGCATACACTCACATCAATTGGCCAAATGATTCATCATAGTCTCGCCACCTTGCTGCGCTATCACCAACAATTAATAGAGCTCGCTCCATGGAGCTTACTTTAAATGACTCGCTTTGTCGGTTCTAGTCAAAGTAAACTTGCTGCGCTTGGTACTTCCTTTTTTGGACGACACATTGACAGACCGACTCGAGTCGAGTCGAGTCTCTATAAGAATCTAAATGTGTCTAAGAGTATGAATGTGAGTGTGAGTGCCGCCCCCAAATGAATGCATTATGCCTGCCATGAGAGCATACTATTTACTAGACATAGTTGGGGCCGTTCAGCTGTGTCAACAACTTGGTAGTGATTGCTCATAAGACAAGCGGCAACTCATATGGACTCCAATGCCTTTAACCTTTTCCATGCCGTACCATACATTTAGAGACAAATATAGATCCCTATGCATATATAGTGGATACATTCATGTAAGAGTTTCTATTTTAGACAGACGACAAACAGACTTATCATAGATATAAATACCAAAAGTAATGGGCGGCACTGTAGATACCGAAAGTGAAGTATGCACTGAAAAAAATATTGTCAAACAAGAATTTTTGAAATTTTTTGCATTTGGTGCGCCTCAAGGTGTGGTGTTTGAAAAATCGGAATAAAATGTTGTTTTTTTTGCATACCCACCGATTGATTTATGGCTTAGTTCGAGTGGCCCATACTCCAACTCGAGTTCTAAAAAATTGCTACCTTGAAAATTTTATTTTAAGTTTTTATGTCGCTAAAATTTCAACATGATCTCGAAAAAAATCAAATGTAAGTATATGCATAGTATTATTAAGACTCTATACTTCAAAAATGCTAAAGCATTCGTTTCGATTTTTGCAAGCCACTAGAACGACGCTACTCCGTTTCGAAAAAGTTGATTTGGGCTGAATCCGTAAGTTTCGAAAAGTGCCAAATAATTATTTTGAATATAATTTCAGCACGGATTTCAACTGTTTTTGTGTCCAAATGCCGAGAACTAACAAAAAAAAAAGCGAAACAAATCCCCGTAAATCGATTCCAAGTTATGATGATTTGTTCGAAATGCTGAAGGTAGTGAAAATCGACCAAAGCAGTGTTCTTTCCGACGATTTCCCTCTTTTTTTAAAAAACCCATTTTCATGCCATTTCACTCGGAACATTTATTTTCATTCCACATATTTACATTTCAATGTTTAATTCAACCTTTTTTTTACCAAAAATAAACAAATAAAATGTTTGCGATGGAATTTTTTGGCGGTTTTTAACATTTTTGTAAATTTCCGGATTCACTCCAAAAAAAATCGAAAATCGCGAATTTGGCATTTTTTGCTCGGGAATCAATCTTCCTGACACAAATTTTCGTATGGAACTGAAATTTTGACACAATGTAGGCTATTCAATGCCCTGAACGAAACAACTTTCAATTTTGAAGAAAACAAATTTTTTCTCACTTCAAAAAATTTACGAAAAAATTCTTTCGAAGTCACCTACTGCTTAGGCGTTACTTCTAGGATCTGCTGTCTTCAGTTTGCTAGTGGTTCAATTTCAAAAAATTTTGAACCGATTTCCAGCTTGACTATATTTCATGAATGAATGCCCAAGGCAATCCATAGAAATACCAGTTATATTTTAGAAAGAGTTCAGGATATTTCATAAAAGCTTTCACATTTCTCGAGAGTTTCGAAAACAATGTAAGGCTGCCGATTTCAGGCGCAAAATTGCACGACCTTGCCGCAGCGCCATCTATCGGTTGGATAAAACTCATAATCAGGAGCGGAGCCAGGATTTGATCAGAGTTCGAAAAAAAAACTGGTGGGGAGGGTGGTGTCAGTAACCGAAAAGCCGCCACCCGTGGACCCGCCACTGCCTATAATATTATATTATCCCGACCTTGCCTTTCTTACTTATTTATTTCATAACATTCCAATTCCATAACAATTCCAATTTTAGTTCTTCAACTAATTTCTATTTAATTTTTTGCAGTGTATTAAGAAGCTATGTATGGATATGGTCTGGTATAGCATACAACGGAAACGGAGTGAACTGTAAGTTGTGAGCTAAAGTAAGTATAAGTAGTGACTATTTATAGCGCTCATTTGCAGCTCGATCTTGACAATCTTGACGATCTTGATCTTCACGCGCGGCTGTCGCCATGTCAAATACTAGGGGGAGCTATAGCACGAGAATGCCTTCTCCCATGTGGTAAGTACAAATAGTGGTAGTATATAGTATATAGCCACATATATATATATATATATATTAAACTTTAAAGCTTGAGTGGGCGGGCGGCCGGTCTGTTGTTTAAAGAACTCTTAACACCCAGAAGTTCAAATTAGTCAGCAACACTCCATAAATCAGTGGCAAGAAAACAATCATAAAGTCATGTTAAAAACCATTGGGCCAAGCACACACACACACAATTGCAAGTTGCAACAAGCATTGTCCGGCCAATACTGTGGCAAGTTATGGTAATGGACTGGATGCTGGCTGGCCGACTGAGTGGCTTGACTTGCAACCAACCAACCAACCAAGCAGTCAGTGGCAGCTGCCCAGTTGCTATATTGGTATCGGTTTTTATTTTATTTTGATACCCTGCACCCAGCCTCAGGGTATGCTGGATTTGTGCAGGCTGCAGGATGTGCGTTTGAGCCATCTATATGGCTCTGTCTGTACGTCTGCACAGCTAGACTGTTAAGAACATAAAAGCCAGTGTAGCTGACTAAAAGTAATTTTGACAATGAAGTTAGGCAATGCGTCTTGGTAAAGCCAAAAATTTAAAGAGGCACTAGGTAAGGCAGAGTTTAGACTAGGAAGCAACGTAAGTTGAAAAGGACTCAAGCACTAGACCTGTTTACAATTATTAGAAAAAAAACTGTTGATAAAAAGTTTTCTTGTTAACAAAACCGAAATTTTCTGATATCCATCAGGTATACGAAATATCAGGTAGACGGTTTTACCTTAATTTAAATGCATCCAAAATTGGCTTAGCCTTAAAAAATTGACGCAGTATTCATAATTACCTGGAAAAAAAGAGAGAAAGTTCTGGATTAGATAGATGTAGCTTTTAAATGGATCTACTTATTATTGTATTATTTAAGCGAAGGCTGTACTTTTTTATTTACAAAGAGCTAGCTTATAAGCCAAATTTTTGACGAACTAATGAATTAAGAGAAGCGGCTGATTATTACGGCTAAGCTTTAGGCCTGAACGCCTAGGACATGCATGTGTTAAATTCAGTGACAAATGAATGCGTAGATTCATGGGTGGTACTGAAAATTCAGGCATGATTTCGTGACTAATTCACGCCTGAGCCAAACTGATGGGAATATACCTAAACACATTTTTATAATGCTTGTTTAAGCTGTTCTATGTTTAGAGATCTTAAGGTTAAGACGTGAGATAGTCAATTTTCTCAAATCGAATCGATTAAACGATTTTGAGAAATCACTGTTTACACGCGATTTTTATTAGAAGTTTACAAAAGGCATAAAAAAGAAAACACACAGAAATCTCTTAATGTGAGTCTCTAGATGTGAGTTCCAAAAAATTTGAATGTAATTTAACAACGGTCCTGCTAGAGACGCTGACGACCTGAGAAAAATGGTCCCCTCAATCTTCTTACACAGAGATGAGATGACTACAGAGTATCACTTCGAAAGACATTTTCGAACTATTATGAGTAACAAAAAAAATTGGACAACGTTAGAGGCGATACATCCTTTGGGTATATACAACAGCATATTTCAGGCAGAAGTATGTGACATTCGATGTGTGGACATCAATCTGGATAGGAAGTATAAAGACAGAGACATTGCCATACTGTCAGACAGTCACGCCGCGATCAATGCGGTGCTTGACTTATGTGAGCCAAATAAACAAGAAAATGTTGACATTTTAACAAAACATACTGCCATGCTTCAAATTATTTGCATTTGAGCAAAACTATGTATTGCAGTGTAACCCACTGTCGGACAAGGCGTCAAGCTAAACATTGGTGCATGGGGAGGGGTGTAATATTGGTATATTGGTCGATCGGTCGTTGGGTCGAACGATTAGCATACAATTTGTGCCGCTTGATCGCTGCAACTGCAACAGTTGTTGTTGCAGCAGCTACTTGCAGCAATAAATAATAATCGCATAACTGCAAAAAAATTTTAAGCTAAAGTTTTGGCTGGAGTTGTAGCTGGAATCTGGCCCGCAGATAAAATAACTGCGGGCTGGAACTGCAACTTGGCCAAAAAAAAAAAAAAATTGTCTCAAAGCTCTTTGTTGTTTTTGTTGGTGTCGTACCAAATTGCAGCGTTAATAAAGTCAAAATCGGATTAGACACAGCCTCGCCCGCTGATCTGGTGATCTGGTCAGCTGCATGCCAAGTTGGCCACTTGGCCACGTCTGGCTCACCTGTGGCCATAGATGCATATAAAGATATACAAGTAGTATATGTAGATATAGCATGGGCGATAGCCATTTGCTCTACCACCAGATACGATACCATTTGATCTCGCAAATATCCCAATAAAAAAAAAAAAAAAAATAAAAAACAATAAATATTGCACTAATGAATTTGATTCATTTGAATGTTGTTACAACTAAATCAATGTGTAGCTGTTGGTGTCTGTGGAACTTGGTTTTGTAATGGAAATTTCCCAACGTATGGCAACATTAGACTCTAGAGTTATGACCAGGCGTGCGTCTGTTACCAATTGTTTTTTTTTTTTTTTGGCAAAGACAAGCCCGATCTTATGGTTTGCTCATAACTTCTGGTTCAACATCATCGCCAGCACTTTGTCCAATTTGTATGCAAAGAGATCACTCAAGCAGTTCAAAACAAAAGCTGCTCTGAAAATGTGGCATTGTGGATGGGTTGGTATATGCTAATGACCAGCAGACAACGTCGTCTCCATCGTCAATGCGGCACGCAGTAGCCCAGCCCAATAAAATTTTATGCAGACACGACGTGAAGCCAGAAGTCACGATGCAAATGGACTGATAAAGAAATATCACACACGATTTGACCATTACCGCGCCATGGATCATGAACGATGACAAGATAAAGCAGTCAAGAGCTGGATTTTGTGTGTTTTTTTTTTTTAATTTTTTATATATGCAATGATAATTAAGCTCGTGTAATTCGAAAAAAAAAAACAAAACAAAGTTGAGTTCTCCAGTTTAAAAGTTAAGATAAAGGATAACAAAATTCAGTTCCATTTTAAGGTGAAACTGTATATGCTTTGGTCGTTGCACCTCCTGCTGCCTACGCTTACCAATCCCCATCCCAGACAATACCTTCTCTGCAAGAGTCCAACATCTGTTGTAGACTCTTGGTTGTCTCTGTAGTGCTAGATGCCGCTTCTTTTTTTCTTTCCATATCATTTCCATTTCAAACTGAAAACTATACAATCTATTCTGAGGGTAAATTTACTACTCTAGGCCTTACAATTTTTATCTACACTGAGAAAAAAAACTAAGAATTTGCGGTGTTAAACGTACACCAAGTACTTGAGATTAAAGTTGACTTTCTTTCCATTCCATTCCAACTCTATTAGTTCGGAAACTACTTCCTATTCAATTTCGTTTCATTTTCGTTTCAATTTTATGAGAGTAAAAGTTTTCTACTCCACGAACAAAAGTTTGAAGAAAATTAAGAATTTGCGGAGTCAAAAGTACACCAAGTACTTGTGAGTAAAATTTTTATCTCAACAGCCTTATTTGTAACAGAAACTTCTAAATTGTTATACAAAGTTTACTCTTAATACTGAGATTGAGCGTATTTTATTCTACATTTTAGAAAACAAGAGAACGAACAATTCGTAGAAATTCTAGACTAAAATAATTTTTTTTTGAGCAAATTCGTACTTCAAATTATGTCGCATATTTTTAAAGCCTACGGATACGCATCGACGAACTTCATCGGTAAGACCACAACAAGTTCCAAAATTGTCTAAGCAAAAAAAAACACTAGAAACTACGCCAAGCTTCACAATTTTTAGCGATAGGAAGCTAAAAATATGAAGAAAATAAAATTTTTCACTGTATCTACACAGAGAAAAAAGAGCCGTACTTAATTTAAGGTCAACCTTGCTCAAAACAAGTTTCTTTTGTTCAACAATTTTTAAGTATTTTTTTTACTTTATTTTTATTAAATTAATTGATGATTATGATTATGATATCTTAAAGAGCACTTCTTCTTAAAATAGTTCCAAACAATATCAAATTGAAAATTCCTGAAAATCGCGTTTGGAGTACTTTTGACCAGGGACCGTTTCTCTGATACTTAACAAAATAAAAATTATGAAATAATAATAAATATGTATTATGAAATAATTATAAAAAAAAATTTTTTTTTTTTATAAATTATGAAATAACTATTTTTTTATAAAAATTATGAAATAATTATTTTTTTATAAAAATTATGAAATAATTATTTTTTTATAAAAATGATAAAAAGTCATAGAATAATTATTTTTTTTATAAAAATGAAAATAATTCTTTTTTTTATAAAAATTATAAAATAAATTTTTTTTTATAAAAATTATAAAATAAATTTTTTTTTATAAAAATTATAAAATAATTAATTTTTTATAAAAATTATGAAATAAATTAATATTTTTTTATAAAAATTATGAAATAATTATTTTTTTATAAAAATTATAGTCATTTATAAAAATTATAAAATAATTATTTTTTTATAAAAATGATAAAAAGTCATAGAATAATTTTTTTTTAATAAATAAATAAAAAATTGTGTTTTAAATTACTATAATACTATTTTTACTATTAAATTATTTCATGATTTTTGGTATATCAAAAAATCAAGTTTTAACTCTTATTTATAAATAAATCCTTTTTTTGAACAATGCTTTCAAAAATAAATGATATAGTTAATATGGCTTGTATTTTCATCTAAACCATTTTTTTCGCTTTGATTTTTTCAACCCCATAACTCTTATTTGAGGTCCCTGCATTTGACATCGTAAGTTCTTGTTTTAGGCGAAAAACTCGGCGAAATTTTTTAATTTTATTCAGAATATAAGTCAATAAATTAATGCATAAACATCTAAATTTCAGCATTTATTCGTTATTTAATCATCATTCATTCATTATTTAATCATCACTGATTCGTTATTTAATCATTTTTAAATCTTTCGTTCATTCTTCATTCATCACTAACTCATTAAAGATTCATCATTCTTAGGTTATCCATTCATCAATCCTTGGTTATTCCTCATTTAACATAATTCATTATCATTTGTCATTCATCAGTCGTAATTCGTCGTTCATCATTCATTGTTTAGGCCTTCAGGCTACATTGTTTATTTATTTTCATCATTTAATTATCATTGATTTGTCAAACATTCATTAACTGTTCATCATTGACAGCCTGAAGGCCTATGTTGCTCTGGCTTTAATTACTTTGTTTCCTAGAATTAATTTCTAAGTTACAAAAATAAATAATAATATTCATCACTCATACATCACCGGATCATCATTTACATATCATTCATCATTTAATCTTTATTCATTCTTTTTAGGTTCATCCAACTATTTATCAGTTATTCATTATTCATCATTTATTTGTCATTTTTTCATCATTCATCATTAACCCTTTATTCATCATTTACTCTTCATTCTTTCATCACTAATTCATATTTTTTTCATCATTTATGTGTCATTTATTCATCATTCATTCTAAGTTCATCATTTATGCATCGTTTATTCATCGTGCATTCATCGTTCATTCGTTTTCTATTCATTCAAGCAGCCTTATGCCAGTGAATACTCTTGAGTTGTAGAAGCCACTCAAGCAAACGAGCCTCTCAAAGAAAGCTTTTTTGATTTTCCCAATCAGACCTAACGATAATGCTAACGAATATTCGATTATTTTTAAATTCAAATTTATTTATATTTTCACTTACATCAAGATCTGTTCCATTTAATTTCTAGTAAAACTGATCACTTAATTTTAACCGTACGCCAGTTCAAGATATCTTTCATCAATATTAGCTCATCTTAATTTTTGGTTAAGGTTTCTAAATTCTCAACTCTCGTTTGGTTTCCTTATGTTCCCAACGTCTCAACTTGTCTGCATATCATTATATAAAACTTTGCATGGGTAACTTTTCTCGCTACTAAAAACCACTAATTGAACATGATAAAAGCGTGGAACGCTTTTAATTGGGGAACAGGTTAGTAGACGTATATGGTTTGTTATGGGCTACTCCGATAATGCAATGCCAGTCTCTATTTTTTTTTTTTCAATCAAATTTGATATTTATTTGTATGTGTGAGTTAGTGGTCAATGGATTTTTGGACCAGGAAGGGAAATGTTGCGTTGTTGTCAATTTTGCGCAGGTAGACTGTGAGAATGAGGGAGGCTCATCTACAGATTGCGACCACTGTACAGAAAATGATAATAATGATGAAAAGGGTAGCAGTATTTTTTATGCAGCGAAAACAAAATTTGTAATAGGGTTTGCAATCCCGTGTTATATTTTCAATCCCGGGATTTCGGGATTACATTATCCAAATCCCGGGATCCCGGGATTGATCCCGGGGTTGAATTATTTATGAAAAACACTATACATTATCATAGTTGAATTAAAAATGCCAAGTGGAAGAGTAAAATCTATACTAACAGAACCTGTAGCTAAAGTAGCTATGGACTACACAGATTTTTATTATTTTATTGCTGCAAAAACGAAACAATTGTAGAAAAACAGTATTTGAGTTTGTGCTGCTTCTTCTCTGTGATTGTTTACTTTTATAAATTGCTGCAAGTTGTCATCAAAATTTAAAATTTATATTTAAAAATGCCAAGACAGACCGTCAAGTCTATGCTGATTGAAGCTGTTGCTCAAAAGGCTTTGGATGAAATCAATTTTCTTGAAGGTTCGTCTGCTAAGACAAATTCATTGTGGAAAAACTAACTTTTGTATAATACAGAGACAATGGGTTTGCGTGGCGGCGCACAAATTGATCAAGTTCTAGATAATTATCATGAGGACATGAATGCAATTATACATTTCCACATCCCGAAGTCAATTGACTGGTGCCAGAACAACAGTTCCAGCATATATTAAGCCTAGTACACCTCCAGAATTTTCCAATTCGCATTTTTTTTTACTCTTTTACTTGCGTTAACTCCAACAACAAGTAATTATGTCTAATTTTTTTTGCTTTTTTACTTGCGTTAATACAGTTTGATTATTTTAAATTTGGCGCTTATTTTTTTCCGAGTATAAGGTAACTCGTTGCTTTTCATACCACGAAATGGCTAAAAAATGGCAAAGGCATTACTGCTGAAAAGGCAGCGAATTACCATATTGTGCAACACTTTCTCAACAAGTCAACAGCAAAAAGTAGACTAGGGTCTGGGTTGAGGAAAAGTTGAGTTGAGAGTTGAAACACAGGGTTGTATTTTGCTATACATTTCGTTTTTGTAAAAGTCCTCAAGTCCGCAAGTCCTCAAGTCAACACAAAGCGTGAATACCCTAATTGTAAAAAAAGCAGATTCAATTTTTTAAAGTTTAATGAAAAGAAAAAAAAAATTATGAATATAAATTTCAATTAATTTTACCACGACCCTTTCAACAAATTATCTAACTCTATGTCAACTGTAGACAATAATATTAAAGCTTCAAAATACACATTGCTCATCTATTTCTTTGCTTGTCCAAATGCAAAGTAATTTGCTTCTAATTTTTCGAAGTGTTTCTCAATTCGCAGCTTCAAACTATTTATTAACAAAATCATACATAAAACAACAAAAAAATCTGAATTAAATAGAATTGTCTTGAATGTCTTCCAACAAAGAATAAGAAAGTGTGTTGCTTAGCACTTTGGTATAGGCAAATAAGTTTAGGGTTTTCCATAAGAGGTGTTATTTTGGTATTCAAAGAAAAATTTCATTTTTTGAGATAAATGATCGAATGTTTATTTCATAATAAAGAGGAAGGTATGCCGTTAAAAATGAAAAACAACATCAGCCAAATGGCCACTACGACCACGCTTACAGGACCATATCCTTTTCATGAAATTTCCATAACCAAATCGCAAAGTGGCTGCCCTATGTCCTCGATAGGTCCCATGACCCCGCCGGACCATAAACCGCACCAAACAGTCACACGTTGAGGATGGAGAGGCTTCTCAACAATAACTTTTGGTGTTTCTGAGCCCCAGATGCGACAATTTTGCTTGTTTACGTAGCCACCGAGGTGGAAATGGGCCTCATCAGTCAAGATGATTTTTCGATGGAAGATTTTCACCATTTTTGTAGTAAATTTTACTAATTTCAATGCGTTGTTGAAGCATGTATCGTTCCATTTTTAGCAATGGCATAGTTTCTACTTGTCAAATGGCAAAGAATAAAAGCTTCAAAAGTGACAGCTACCGAAATACCGGGTGATTCAAAATAACACCTCTTGTTGGAAAACCCTATATTTCAGTATTTCGAAAATTTCAAAATATAATTCAGACAAAAGCTAAATCCCGGGCTTAGTTATTTCAATCCCGGGATTTCGGGATTCGGAAAAGCAACGGGATCCCGGGATTTCGGGATCCCGGGATCCCGGGGTTGCAAACCCTAATTTGTAAGTAACACCTTGATGAAAATAAGACCAAACCAGGTTTTTACTAAAAAGATCTAGGCCTGTCGTTAGGGTGGGGACTTAGGAGTGAGACGGGAGCATACTCTGTGCAGTTTTCTAAAGGCCCCATAGAATTGTAAAAAAAACAATAAAATGTTTAATACTTGGGAAGAAACGAGACCACTTGGGTTCCATCAATAAAATTTGCCAGCAATATGATTTTATTGCTTTAAAAAAAAAAGACATTATGTTAAATTATGGTTTCCCGGCATAACCAGTTAAGTACGTTTTTTTTTTTCAAAAATAAATAATAATAAATAAAGATACAGTAAAATAAAATAAGCTGAGGCAAACTTAGCATGGAATTCTTTATATACACAAATTAATTGGGAATATGTTTGTTTGAGTGTAACGCCCAAAATTTTAAACAGAGTTATTTGGCAAACTCTGAGTAAAGGCCATCATGCAGTTTTCTAATGACGTAATGACATAATGACGTAATGAAAACAGAACAGCTGTTGCTAATGCTAGCGCCATCTAGCGTACTTGCGCTAGCGCCATCTTAAGTAAAGCATCGTCTAAAGCACAGAACACTTTTATTTGTATCAATATATTTTTTCTTTGATCTCATCTACTGAAGTTTCGCTACCAGCTTTGGAAATTTTTATACAAAGCATTGAAGAACTTGCTTAACTTATTAATTTAACAAATTGTTTTGTACAAACAACATATTGTGAATGGGGGAAAAAAAGATGAAGACATGAACAAAATTGCTATTCAAAATTCGGAAAAAAAATATGTAGAAACCTACAAGATGTTTCCTGCAGCAACTTGCTGAAGAGTTTCAATTAAAGTTCCATTAACGCTTCGCGACACACACAATTATCAAAAATTAAATTTATGCTTATGACATTTCCGGCAGCAGCAGCGGCAGCACAGTCCCCAGTACCAGAGACCCCTAGCAATCCCCCAGAAGATCCCAGACGCGCGACGTCTTATGCAAAATCGAAAAAGCACAACAAGAACAACAACAAACAAAATCATAAAATGTATGTGCGTGTGTGTGTGTGTATCTGTGTGTGACTAAATAAATATACTATGTAGCGTCATTTCATTTATTTAAAGACAGCAGACAGAAGATCAAAGAAACTTCATGATTATGCTGCATGCATATCCATCGTCATATGCTGTGAACATTTCACGTCTGAGATCCCAACCTCGTCTGTCGTCTATGCCATGCTTATTTATGTACATAACTATATATCTAACTAATGTGTGTGTACATAGGGCAGGACTTTTGACTAGGGCCAGTAGCCCTGGGTGAAATGTGCAATGTAAACACGCCAACCTTTGAATTATACTGACCATGAATGTAAGTTCTTCTATGATTGTGAGCTAAGACAACATAATTCTCTTATTAAGTTTGTAATACATAAACTATATAACATTTTACATAAAATAATATTTTGTTTTAAATAGATGATCCTTACGCCAAGAGGTTCTAAGCCAAGCTTTTAATAACGTACGGAACCAGAAACTCTTTTGAACAGCTTTCTGTAGTACTAGTGTTCACTACAGCCCCTTGTCCTGTGCGTGAGCTTAGCCTAGCTTTGTTGTTGTTAAAAGAAATTTATTTAATTTATTTGAGTTACAAAGCCAATCGAAATAGGTTTACATGATCATACAAAACATCTGAAGTCATAGAGTCAACAAGTACTTGCAGTGTATAAAAACTTTGGCACGCAAAAAATGAACTTTTCTCGCTGGTTTTACTTTCAGGAACTTACTACTACACCAAAAACAACAATGACCAAGTGTACAACAATAATAGCCGGTACACATATCCGTACACACTCCTCATACATTCGGCATACCATACCGAGTGGACTGCTCTTTGTATCGACATCAACATCGACTGGCATCGCACACACAGCGGGAGACCCTGAGGCGCGATTTACGACGCGATGCAACGATACGATTCTCTATGTATTCTCTAGTTGCACCTTCTCTCTGGCCTGTCTTCGGATGCATTCAGTTGGTCTGCTGTTGTTTTGGTTGTTGTTGGGGCAGAAGCACGTCGGCTTTCCGACAACAAGTAAAGACAAATTGTCTACGCGTTGAGGTCTTGCTATATTGGCCTCCAGCGTGACGATGTTGGCTCTGGCGCAGCAGTGCTGGCGCCAGTAGCCACAGGCTGGGGCACTCAGCGTCACAATCACCACCACAACAACAACAACAACATAAACTGTTTTTGTGGCTTTTGGTGCACAGGTGGGGGCCTCAGATGTTTTTGTGGAGTTAAGAGCGGCTGCCGCTAAGGTTAGACTATGATGGCATGCGCTATGACCAGACCCCTGTGCCTGGTTGGGTAATTAAAAGTGGCATAATGGAATTTATTTCAATTGCAATTTATGCGCCGAACAAGCAGCAGGATAAGCCAAATGCTCATAGATAAGACAATGTTTTATTGAATTTATTTCTAAACTGTTAAGCGGCAGATCCTAGGAAGTTTTTGTTCCTGAAAAATAAAGCCTATTGATGTAGTATTGAATGCGAGTGGTACATGAGCAACTCTCAATTGCAACTCTTTCTGACGTTGGAAACCATTATAATAAAAAGATAGTTTTTTACGTCACCCGAACAATGGGAAGCCTAAAAAGCTGTTCCTACAGAGACCTTTCGAATTTCTCAAGCGACTTGAATTAGATACAAAGATCCGATCTAGTCCATCATGGATAGAGATTCTACAAAATAAGACCTTGGCATGTATTACTGGACACGGAAGCTAGTGGTAAGTGAACTTAGGAACTAAGAGTGCAGAAAGAACGCTTTCTATTTCAAGCGAAAAGAGCTTAAAAAGGTGTTCCGACAGAGCCCCCTTTGAAGTTTTTCAAGCGACTTGAATTAGAAAAAAAGATCCAAGTTGTAGCTGCACGATCTAGCCCATCATGGATAGAATTCGTAGAAAACAAGACCTTGTGATGAATTACTGGATGCGGATGCGACTGGTAAGTTAGCTCAGGAACTAAAACTGCAGACAGTTGAACTTCATTTTAACAGGTACTTACTGTATATAGAACGCTTCTAAGTCACGCGAAAAGAGGGGTCTCGTAAACCGCAATTTCATGAGAAGCTTAAAAAGGTGTTCCTACAGATACCTTTTGAGTTACTAAAGCGACTTGTATTAGAATTAAAGAGCTAAGTTGTAACTGCTTGATCTAGTTCATCATGCATACAGGTCCATAAAAATAAGGTCACGCGATGCATTATTAGGTTTCATTGGTACATAAGGAACTCCCACTTGGATCAAGAACCAAGGCGGGAGAACGTTGAACTACATATTTACAGGCATATTTTCTATGTCACAGAAGGCACAGAGTCTTGTGTACCGCGAGAACATTAAGAAAGTGATCCCTTGGAGTCTTCATCAGTGATGTTCACCCTAATGTTGACAAATCGGCAAGACAATTCAGGGGGACTCTGCTCCCTGCGTGCTTCACACTCTGAACCCTACCGTGGTTTTGGCCGGAAGGTGCTAAGTTTTAAATTTTTCTTTCTTTCTTCAGCTCTACAATTAAGTTAAGGATTTGGTGAGTTTTTTTTTAAAGTGGTTTCTTTCAAAAAGCACAAAGAATTCTTTCCAAACATTGCACGCTCCTTCCCCCACTTGGTGGCATGGGCGGCTGGGTTTATCCAAAGTCATTCTTTAGTGCTCAAATCCAGTTTTTAACGCTAATTTTTGTATCCTTCATTATTTACAATAAGGAGCTCTAGAGCTAGTAGGGAGTACAATAGATCCCAAGGGTCGCAGTGCAGTTTTTCCCTTACAATTATGCACCCATACGCTGCTTGTTGGAACACAATCACTGCTTGAACTGCTTATGTTTACCAGGTGGCAGAAAAACTTGGTTTGTTACAACATTTAGTTGGTATATAACATTTTTATATTTTATATTTTTTTTTTTGTCCCTAATAACAAAAAATATATATTTAACATATGCTTCGTTCAAATAATCTATTGCTCGTTAAAATCAAATATAAATATTAAAAATTGCTTGCTGACGTTAGGCAAGATACTACATAACTGCTTTGCTTGATTGTATTTTTTGTAAAAAGCTCGTATATCCTTATATACTGTTGTTGAATCAATTAGTTTACTCTCGATTTGCAGTTGTGCGTTTACATCTATAATTTTCCGAACTTGCTCAAGTTGCAAGCTAAACTCGCTCGATGAAACTGTGCTATCGGTTGAATTACCAAGAGACATCTGCACACAAGTTTCTATATATTTGCGAAACATTTCGATGCCAAGTCCAGCATACGATGGCAGGCCAATATTACGCTGCATTATCAAATTCTTTTCCATATTTAAATTTGTATCCAACGAAACCAAGCAGTTTTGTAAAATCTTACTAGGTTCATTCTTAGAAAAAATGCCCACATTGTAGTTGCCAGTTGAAATTGAACTACTCCAGACTTTATTGGTACTATCAGTAGGCTCTAATTGCGCATTATCTGCATTTTTGGGATTTAGCGACAAATCTCTAAATTGGTTTTCCAACAGCCACAATTCGTATGGGCTGACATAATTATTATTTGTAAGCCTACCAGGTAACTGTGCCATAGGTGGTTCCAAAAAATCTTCGTCTGTGTCCACCTCCATCGGTTCGACTGGTGAAGAATCCGGTAGTGTATCGCTCGAAGCATTCGCCACGGGTTCGTCCGGATCCTCCGTGGAAGTACTCGCATCATGTGTTTCTTTAAAGGGTGGTATCTGCAATGGCGATATATTTTGGGCTGTGTCCAACTCTTTCGGTTCTTGAGTAATGCCTGGTGAAGAATCCGGTAGTGTATCGCTCGAAGCATTCGCCACGGGTTTGTCCGGATCCTCCGTGGAAGTACTCGCATCGCGTGTTTCTTTAAAGGGTGGTATATGCAATGGTGATATATTTTGGGCTGTGTCCAACTCTTTCGGGTCGTTTGATGACGAATTTGCATGCATCTCTGTAGAATTCTGCTTGCATGTACACGTACACTTGCACGTACTGGGGTTTTCTGGTGCATCCGGTAGTGCAAACTTCACTAGGTTATCCAATTCTTCGTCAATTGACGTATTCTCATCGTGTGTTACTTCAATGGCTGGCAGTGTATTAAAGCTCTGCAATGGCGATATATTTTTATCTACATAGTCTAATATCGAGTCCAATGAATCATACAACAGTGAACTGCTCAACTCCTTTTCAGTTTCTGCTGCTGGCAATGCCTTTTGTGATTCCGTTGCTGGCAATGCCTCGAGCACTATATGTGGAACTGCAGCTGCAAGAATTTTCTTTGACTGTTCACCCATATCAGCGGCCTCCAACTTTTGTGCAATAGTCGTATCCTTAGTTTTTTGTGCTTTGGTCACACAGCGCATGGTGCCGATGCATGTTTTACCACGCAGCAGTATCGGAATTTTTGAGGGTTTTGAGCCACGATTTTTTATAACTTCTGTTACTGCTGTTACTTCTAATAGCTTTTTATCTAGATTATGGCTATCAGATATATAAACGCTTGGACAGTTTTTTCTATATGTTAATTGTGAACCAGCACTTTCGCTAACTTCTGATATCTCTGGCAGTTCTATATCAAAGTTATGGCTATCAGATATATAGACGCTTGGGCGCTTTTTTTTATACGTTAAATGTGAATCGGTTTTTTGTTTTTGCACTACAACAATTTTTGCCGAATCGCATGAACTAGATTTATCATCCTCTTGATCTGAATATATTTCCATGCCCCATCTAGGTTTTTCCTCTACCTTGTTAATTGCATTATTAAGAGTCTCGGTTAATTTTTGCTTATCATCACGCAAACTCATTAAGGTTTTAGTTTTTTCGCGTTGTAGCCGCTGCGCTTTCGTTTCCACAAAACGCCCAATAAGGCTATAACCACGTTGTTTCTCTGGATCATAAGGTACGTTTGGATCATAATTAGTAGAAAATAACAATTTGAACCATATTAAAAACTCCATATTATATTGTATGCTTCCTTCTACAATCTTATGAATCGGTGTATGTATGTTTATGCCACGTTTTACTAATCCCAGCTGCAGCAGCCTGAAATTTTGCATAAATTCATAAGGCATATTCGTAGTGAACTTGACTCGTTTCAGATTGATGGCTTTCGGACACAGCATATGAAATAATTGACAATAGGCTGCGCCCGTGCACAGCTCGTCGATTTTCTTTAAATCAGTTTTTAGTAATATATTGACCCATCCAATTAGATCGGCACGCGACGGGTTATAATGCGTATAGCTCGTGATACTCACATTCTGAAGCATATTGATAAATCTGCGCAGGATTATGATGAAATTGAACAGTTGTGTATTGAGATAAGACACCGTGCTTACCTGACTTAAAAATAAAATATGTGAAAATATTATTATCGAGATATATTCTGCCTTATCGGGAGACCAGTACTGCAAGACTTAATTCTTAACAGCATCCAAAAAGTTGAAAGTGATAAGTCTACTATAAACTGAAATAAAAGTTGGTAACACTGCTTACCCGACTTGGCTGTACGACAAAATAAAATATATTCAAATAGTTTGTTGAAAAAAATACTGCCTTATCGGCAGACCAGGACTGCAATAATTTATTCTTAACAGCAGCCTAAAAGTTGAAAATTATTAGCCTACTACAAGCCGAAATAAAAGTTAGTAACACTGCTTACCCGACTTGGCTGTACGACAAAATAAAATATATTCAAATAAAATCTTGAGAAATATACTGCCTTATCGGCAGACCAGGACTGCAATAATTTATTCTTAACAGCAGCCTAAAAGTTGAAAATTATAAGCCTTCTACAAACCGAAATAAAACTTAGCAACACTGCTTACCCGATTTGGCTAGACGAAAAAAAATAAAATATCTTCAAATTTTATTTTAGAGAAATAAATTCCTGTACTGCCTCGTCTAGAGACTGAGCTTGAATGAACAAATTTTTAACAGCAGCTTAGAAGCTGAAATTTATGGCCTACTACAATTCATAGAAATTTTGAAATATGATTTACAAAGCCAAGTTATTGCCATCTCCAAAAAGGGCGCAATGTACGCTAGTAGCCTCATTTTAAATATGAGCATATGGGCCTATGTTGCTAAGTGCAGCGCCATCTAGCGCCCAGACCTTTTCAACAAATAGTAGCCAGGTACAGATAAGTGGCGGGAGTGGCGGCGGCAACTAAAAGCCAAAGCAAAGTAAAGCAAAGCATTATGACTGCAATGTGAAGTAGGCCAGAGTTGCATAAATTTGCTATCGTTGCCAGCCAACCAAAAAAAAAAGGGGCAAAATGGCAACACCCAAGCGCACAAAAAATGCTACATTAAGCGAGGGTTGACTTTAGTTTTGTCAACTGCGCAGCAAAATAAGTGGGTGGAAACAAACATTACCGCATAGTAGCTCAGCCTAGAAACCAGCCTTTCGGAAACTACATTTAATATTTCAAAATTTGAGCAGGGAGCGTCTGATAAGCTTGAAGCTTTTTGTCCCGTGCTTCTAAGCGTTATAAACTTAAATAATAATTATAAAATATTTTTCCTTCAGCAAATTTTGTGTAGAATTTTTTGTCAAATTTTTTAAAATATTTTTCTTAAAATTTTCTCCGAATTGGCTTTAATTTAATGTTTATGTGGTTGTTAAGATTTTGCAAGAATTAAATTTTTGCAGTTTGACAAAAGATGCCTCAGATTTGAAACATTATTGCGTTTAGTCATCTGTTAACAAAATAAGCTCAAAGTATAAAAGATTATATATTAGCAGAGCTTTTTTCGTGTCACGATTTGTGTCGAAAAAGTTTCATCTGCGTAAAGTTTTGGTTTACGTTCACAACAGTGTTGGTTGGGCAAAACGCATATAAACAAACATTTCTTTGTGTGAGTAAGCAGCGCAGTAAGCAAAAGCGCACGAGAGAGCAAGAACCGCAATCGAGCAAAAATGAGAGAGATTTGACAGATTTGCGCCGTGCGTGAGCCGACTGCGCTGCGGCAGATTTTGGTGCCCTATCCACGCGTGTTATAAAAAATTGAGACACTGCTCAACACTGGTCTACAGCCGAGGAACATCGATAGCTTGGAGCAGCAGATGAGTAGACTGCTTTAAGTGACAGAAGTTGTCATGAGTCTGTCTTTAATTTAAAGAAACCTGCAGCCAAGGCATATCGGTTGGTTGCTTGACGTGAGAAAAGTTGTCGTGAGTCGTGACAAAAGTTTATAAGCAGTCATCTTGAACTCCTCAAAAGCGCAGTGGCAGGTCGAAGAAGAAGACCAAGACTTGGAATCAGAAATATTATTGAAAGCAAATTCGCTGCAGATGCAAAGAGAAAAAGTGACCCAACAAAGATATTGGGTTGCATAAAAGCATGCGAACCCTACTGAATTGACGGATACCCGTCTTCGGAAACTTTTGGTTGTGTACCATTCAAAGTTGACTGTCCTATATTGCCCAACAGAATAGTGGAGACATGATTAGCTTTTTCCAAAGAAGCAGACCACCATGCCTCGAGAGCGAACAATTTTTGTTGGATCCTGATGTTCGATTATGTCCCGTTTAAAAAAAAGTTCCATCTTTGGCAATTGCATTCTTTTATATAATAAAAATTGGTTAGCATCATTCAGACTGCACGTAGCAGCAACAATGGAGCAATTGCCACAAAACCAGTTTTCCGATCCATGAATTATCGCCTCTTAAGATGCTATTATCGTGTTTAAGGTTAGCTCGTTTGTATTTTAAAAATATTTCATTACGCCAATTGACAGAAGCCTTTTTTTGGACGATTGTCAAATTATGCGGGAATCCATCGGAAACAAATCTTCTTGAATCTTTAAAGCTGCTTTAACTAATGCTCATCATTATCAATCTAGCTTTCAAACCGCATTGGTTCATAGATGAACTCTACGGAATTCGCTCTAGAATAGTTGCATCAGCTTTTTTAAGTGGTTAAGCGTGGTGCTTCAGTGTCCAAATCAAAGTTGGATGATACAAGCATTTCTGTCTTGATAATTCTTGTCGTAAATAATAAAAAATCATCGTGAGAGAATCATCCTCCTGTCGAGCAGAGGCAGTACTGCAATGCTGTCTTCGTGAACATTGAGCAGTCCCTTGACCGGATGTGGCACCACGTTCTTGTAGGGATTGCCCTTGCTCCAAAACGCTGCTACTTGGAGGGCTGTGTCTTTAGGGTCAAAGTCAGGGCGCGACAAATCCCATTTCACGCTGCCATTAAAGCAGTGCCACAAGGAAGCAGTCCACAAGCAGACATTGCTGTAATCACTTCTCTGCTCATGTATGGCATCATTCGACCTCTTAATTGCATGTTTTTAGCGAAATGAATTTTAAAAAAGTTTTGAGCAAAATGCCAAACTTTTTAACCCTTTGGTCACACTAAAAATAGCCAAGCCCATAAATACAAAAGACAACCCTCGCCTGCATGTTTTTTCCAAACACATGCAATGCAAATGAGTTGGAAACTTTGTAATAAACTCAAGTTTTTAGCATAAGCATCAATGGCCCGTAACCCATTCCAGACCGTATTTTGTGCTACCGTAAAGCGTTAAGCCCTGCTGGCCATATAATACTATAAAATACATATGCATCTGGTAATCCATAAGCTTGTGGATTGTTGTGGATTGAGGCTTTTAACACCTAGCCAAGCGTTAAAGCTACAAAAAGCAACATCAAATAGGTTTAAAAATTGCCCGCCCACTTCTTTAATGGCCCATTGCGCTGCCCAACTAACTTCCAGCATGTGCACCCAATCTGTGCCATAGGAAAACGCTTCTGCCCTTGTTTATGTGCCTCATAAAAAACAAAAAACTGGAATCATAGAAACAGCTGGCGATCATAAAAGCAGCTAAATAAGCTATGGCTCGTAGACTAAATATATTAACATATGGGAAACTTACCTTGCACAGCGCCACACCAGTGTCCAAGCGATCCATAAAGTTTTCAGCATTAATTCTCAATTCGGGATAAAGTGTGCTTAGCCATTCGGCTAAATCCTCTTTCATTGCCTCTAAATACTCCTCACTGGATTTAAAAGGCCTATAAGGCCGTGCCTCCAGCATTGCCATGACGTGTGTCCTGTTTCAAATATTTTTGTGGACTTGAAGTTACTTCAGTTGCGGCCGGTCTAGGCACAGTTTTTCAAATTCGTCTAAATCGTTGTGATTAATCGTTTGGTAATTATATTAAATCGTTGCAGTTTTAACCAAGATCAAGGTATACGTAATTTTGTTTATGTTCCGTTTGGATAGAACACGTTTATCGGCATAGCTCAGTTGGAATTTGAGCTTACCCAGAAGTTCTACTCGAACTTAGCGCATCAATGGGTCAGAACTCTGCAAGCAGAAATTAAAATATTTGCATGGATTAGTTTTTAGATCTATTAAAGAGCCAAATTTTGTAGAAGCTACTAATATATGGACGCTACATAGTTTAGTTTAGGTGGATTAGGCTGCTCAATCAATCAGAGGCCATAAGGTCTGTATAAGTGAAGAAAATAGGGAGGGGGATAGAGAAAGATTATTCTGAGGGTCAAAAGGGCTGCAGGGCATTCCTAGTCCCCTAAGTCCCTTTCCTTGTAGAACCGTTTTGGGGATTCGACAAAAGTGGCCAGATCTGCTTTGGGCATATTTGCCAGATTACCCAGGACTTCAAAGAATGGTTTACCCAGAAACTGGGTTCGCGCCGCGCAATCAAATAACAGGCGTTGGATGCTTTCTGTCCCCTTTTCATCTCCGCAGCTGCGGCAGAAGTCATGATGGGGGAATGTGCATTCTCTCGGCCATTAGGCCTATAGTGCAGTGCCTCCTTACAACTCCTCCTAGTTTTCTTATAACCATAGCCGCAAGGTTAGCTGGCAGTGCTGAACCGTTCCTGGCAGACTCATCCGACTCCTCGTTACCAGGGAATACTGGTGTGCCCCGGTACCCAACAGAGAGTGATTGAATGGTAATGGATACGGTTAAGAGCTAGTCTTTATATTTCAATAATTTTTTAAATTTTGGCAAAAATAATTTAATATTAAATAATAATGATCATTGTAAAGAAATTATCAGCAGTTAGTATACGAGGCTCGACAAACTGAGCATATTTGCACAGTATAGCTTAACAACAAGCAGTGCGAACTACTAAGTACATGCAGGACGGCAAGCAGTGCAACAGTGAGGCCCTTAAGCTCTAAAAATAAATAAGACGTTAAATAAGACGCTACAAACTAAAAAGAAGTCTTTCTTTCTGACATTTGTCAGTTGACTAAATAATATGCTGATCATCTTGCCTTATTAAAGATATTATTAAGTAGATATTAAGGATCTATTATAATTGAACGTAAATCAGCACATTCACTTAATTTGAAGTATCAACGTTCAGTTTGTTGAAGATCTCTCTCTTTCCGCGTCACTAATCACTTCAAGTAATAATTATCAGACAGGGGACAGGTTCATTTAGGTTAAGTTTTGATGAGCGTGATATGCAATAATTTTAACTTGTATAAAAAGCTGAAGCAGTCAGTCGGAGACGGTGCTGGGATAAACTGCACCCAGGTGATTACATTGTGTAACAATTAATCTGGTGATAGTAACAGGCCAGCATAGTAAGACTCTAAACGTATTTTACCTTCTGAGATAGTTTGAAATTTTCATGGATATAGGCAATAAAAGAACTTACTGCTTAGGGCCTATACGCAGTTCGAAATATTTCGCGCGGAATGACAAAACTTCATATAAAAAAAAAGTCCCAAATGGGATATCCCAAATGGTATTTTTTTTTTTATATGAAGTTTTGTCATTCGGCGCGAAATATTTCGAACTGCGTAGACCCCTTTAGGTGTAATAATTTATTTTAGTTTGGCATCAAAATTTCTTAAGAATATTAATATGTTCATCCAGAATTTTAATCAAAGCAGTGCCAGCAGCATTGTTGCTCAAATATAACTAAGAAGAGCTTAGGCGCATACTTTGTGAAGAATTCAATTCAGTATGTACCACATATCAAATTTTAGGGCTAATGTCAAAGGCATCGACTTCACAGGCTTTTGCATAAACGTAGCAAGCTCAACAGATCATAGACCTACTATATAGATCGAGGTTACCGCAGTTATAGGTTCCAAAATTTAAGTTCAATTTAAGTTCTACAGAGGACCACATCTGCTTTTTCTGCAGCAGATTCAATGATTGACTGATAGCCCATCGTAATCTGTACGCAAAGAAACTTAAGCAGACTTAGGTGTAGTTGCTTTAATCATCTCCCTCAAGGACTGATTATAAAAGAATTTCTTGTAGCCACAACTAATTTTCTTATATGTATTGGTATTATATGTTACGCCTAAGTTACGCCACTTGTAACTCAAAATTGGCTCGTCCAATTTTTATGATATTTCATTGGAAATGAAATGAATCTCTCCTATGACGAGAAATTCTGCTACGTCGAAAAATTCTTCTACGCCAAGAAATTCTCCACCGCTTATCAAGTCTCGTACACCAAGAAATTCTTCTACGCCGATAAATTCTCTTACACCAAGAAATTCTTTTACGCCAAGAAATTCATCTCGTAGACAAACTTAGTTTTTTCCTATAATGCAGATCTATTGGTCTAATTTGGTGTCTCTAGGTGTTCATAGGAACAGACAGCCAAGGCCTAATCGTTGTCCAAGTAGATGATCAAGAAAAAAAATCTATAGAAGAAACCAAGGTCCCCAGTGTAAATGTTATAAAAAAAAATAATAATAAGCGCATAATAATTACTACTATGCCAACAAATTCATCTACATCGAGAAATTCCCCTACGCCGAGCAATTCTTCTACATCGATAAACTCACTTACGATGAGAAATTGTTCTATACCGACAAATTCTGCTATGCCAAGAAATTCTCCTATGTCGATAAATTCTCTTACGCTGATTAATTCTACTGCACCAAGAAATTCTTCTACGCCAAGAAATTCACCTCGTAGACAAGCTTAGCTTTTTCCTATAATGCAGATCTACTGGTCTAATTTGGTGTCGCTAGATGTTCATAGGAACAGACAGCCAAGGCCTAATCGTTTTCCAAGCAGATGATCAAGAAAAAAAATCAATAGAAGAAACCAAGATCCCCAGTTTAAAGATTATAAAAAAAATAATAATAAGCGCCTAATAAATTCTTCTACAATAACAAATTCTCCACCACCGAGATATTCTTCTAAGCGAAGCAATTCTTCAACATCGCGAAATTCCTCTACGCCGAGCAATTCTTCTACATCGATAAATTCTCCTACGCCGAAAAATTCTTCTACGCCAAGAAATTCTTTTACGCCAACATATTCTCCTACGCCGATAAATTCTCCACCACCAAGAAATTCTTCTACGCCAAGCAATTTATCTGCTAGACAAACTTTGCTTTTTGGTATAATGCATATCTTCTGGTCAAATCTGGCATCTTAAAGTTTTTATGGGCACAGACAGCCCTGGTCGCCTTGCTAATCGAGCAGATGATAAAGGTAGAGAAAAATCTTTAAAAGAAATCAAGAACCCCTATATGTGTAAAGGTCATAAAAAAATAATAATAAGTGCATAATAAATCTATTATTGCTTAATGTGCATTACAATATTTGCTGCAAATGGTAATGTTGGGGTAGTTCCAGGGCATGGGATTGGTACTACATACAAATACACTTATAAATACATATATATTACATGTGTCTAAATGAATGTACATTAAAACACGGCGAAAATTTATGACTATGGAACTGCAGCTGACATAATTATGGGACACAAAACCACAATGGCAAAAACAGCAACAACAACCAAACCAACCAACAACCAACTACAAAAGTTATACAAATAAAATCAATAAATAAAACATAAAAGTGACTCGAGGCGGTCGGTTACTTAAAAGCCTTTACTCAAGCACGGCAAAAAAAAAAATACCAACTACAACAACAGCAACATGGTCTACAACAATGTCAGGCCCCGCGGAACAACCAGGCAACAATAACAATCCAACAACTGCGGCCCAGTGTCAAGCTCCGAAAGCTTTTAAGCGCCCCAGGTTAATGGCGTTGCATGCCGCATCCAAGCAACACACTTAGTGTACCTATCTACCTACCTTGTGCCCCCAACGACTACCACTAATTAGCGGTAAACTCAATTGAACTGTGAACTTCAAGGAGCAGGCAACGACAATCCCATCACTCAATATGCATAGCACTGCGCCACACCCCCCTCCTACCTCCACCAACAAACACACAGACTTATTCGCCAAAAAAAAAAAATATGTTGTAATTCCCAAGTCATATCTTTTGGACACGCACACAATTGACGCCGCCTGGTAATTACTACCAGAGATTAATGCTAAAAAAAGGAAAAAAAAATAAAATAAAATACCAACAACAACAACAAACCAAGTTGTATTGCAAATTTTGCAATGCCCCAAAAAAAGCCCGTTCAGAGCCAAGGCTGGCATAAAACTTGGCTATCTACGATTTATCAAATTTTTTTATTAAACTTGTCTTTTTTAGTTTTTTATTTAAAAATGTATTTTCGTTTGTTATTTTATTAATTATCATGTAAGCGCTGCTCAAAACTTCAGAAGTTTAGCAACTTAATCATGTTTCCGATGTGGGAGAAAAGCGGAATGACTCCGACTTCCATGATTTTTTTTTTTCCCCCCCTATGGGTTCCTCACAAAGAGGTGGGGCACTGCGACCAGAAGACCTTTTGTACCATACCCATAAATTAAAGCAAAAGACTTTCCGCTTTCCGCATGAATAGCAGTAAGTCTTTTGTTGGTATTGACCTAAGATGGAAGGGACTAATCCGTTCCTTTCCCAAGTGACCGGTTCTGTCCCATACCAGCGCTGGGCAGTCACAGAGAATATGTCTGGTGGTTTCATCGTCCTCGAGACAGAGTCTGCACTCTGAAGAGTCTGATAGGCCAGTTTTCTGTAGATGGTATCTAACAGTGTGGTGGCCAGATAGATATGCTACCAGGAGTTTCAAGTCCGCTCTGCCAAGACCTTTTGTCTTGATCATATCCAGAGGTTTGACAAGCACTTTTGCTTGACGCAGCCCCGGTAAGGAGAACCAGTATCTCCTATGTTCTCCTGCAGCCCATTTGTTTACCATGGTTTTGATTGTGGACCAACCAATACCACAGAAAGGCGCAGAGGCGGTGGTCAGGGTGGAGGCACCCTGTTGTGCTAGATCGTCAGCGATCATGCTACCATCCACTCCCGAGTGTCTAGGTACCCAACATAGCACGACTTTGTTCCGGGTGGACAGGGTTTGGAGGTAATAATGGCAATCTTTAACCATCCTGGAGGAGATGCTCCATGATGATAGTGCCCTAATAGCAGCCTGGCTATCTGAGTAGATACAGATTTTTGCTCCCCTAGTTCTCTTGCTAAGGATACTATGGGCGCAGATCTCTATGGCATGAATCTCTGCTTGAAAGATGCTGGGTCTGATGCCCATTGCACTAGAGATTCTGGTGTTGGGTCCAACGACTCCAACGCCTACACCCTGCTCAGATTTAGACCCATCCGTGAACCATTGTTGCCACCGGAAGTTTACACAGGGGCTGCCATAAGTCGGGAGACTTGGGCTGAAGAGGTCTAAATTTCTTGTTATGAAATAATTCCGTGATCATAAGATTTGATCTAGGGCAGATCGATACGTCAGGAAGGGAATATATAAGTGCGGCATGACCAGTGTCGCTTGCTAAGAGTCCAGATGTGATCTGGATACGTAGTAGACTCTGGCTGGCTGACTTTTGGATGAAAATGTGCAGTGGGATAAGTCCAAGGACTGAAACCATGACAGCTGTTGGACAGTTACGCATAGCTCCCGAGAGAGATAGGCATACTTATCTTTGAAGCTTGCTGCACTTCTTAATGGCCACATTTTGCTGCGTCTTGGGCCACCACACAAGGGCTGCATATGTACCGATAGGCCGTACCACCATACGGTATATTCATTCTATAATATATGGGCTGAAGCCCCAAGTGCTGCCAAAGAATTTCCTACAAGCCCACATGGCTCGAGTAGCTTTGGAGAGCACTTGTTCTAAGTGAGAGTTTCAGTTGAGTCGTTTGTCTAGGACCACACCTAAATATTTGACCTGTTCTGAAAACTCCACCTCATTGTTATTAGTAACGAGGTTCCGAAGCCTAATGTTGTATCTCTTCGTGAAGGGAACAATCACAGCTTTCTGGGGGTTGATGTTAAGCCCTTCGCTTAGACACCAGTTCAGGGTTATCTGTAGAGCAATATCTCTATGATAGAGATGATGGTGTTCTCATATTTACCCGTCACTATGATAGCCAGGTCATCTGCGTAGCCAATGACTTTATAACCAAGCACTGTCAGCTTAGTTAACAGTTCATCGAACACGAGAGACCATAGCAGGGGAGATAACACACATAATAAAGTAAGTTTTAAAAACCAACTATTTTTATTGCTATAATGAAAGAAGTGCTTTTGAAAATCTATTTTAAAGACAAGAAATTACAAGTTTTAAATAATACTGCAAAAAGTCTGAAATTGTGACCAAAATCGTATTACAATCTTTAAAAAAGATTATTATATATTTTTATTATCATAGTTTATAATTTCTTTAAACAATAGTAAAGATTTATTTGTTCGAAATTAAAAATCGCAGATTAACATTTTTAACCCAATTCAAGACTTTTATATATAATTTGTTGATCTTATTTTGAGAATTTTTAGTACTGCGATCTTTTTTAAAGCTTAATCTTCTTTAAGCTTTTCTTGTTCAAATAAATATCTTCTTTCAGAATTAGTTGGTATTATTTTAAAAATGGTTTTCATATTTTAAGAATTTTTGCAGAAGAATCAGAATTTTGATTTAAAAAGTTAAGAATAAGACTTAAGATTTGATTTTTGTTTAATTGTAATTACTTGTAATAACTTTTAACTTGCAAAATTTAAATAAGTTTTTATAATCAGGACAAGAAATGAAATTTATTTAGCCAGGAACGAATATTCCATACTTTTACACATATTGTCTGTTTCTCAAAGAGCAAGAGAGCAAAGGCCTGAGGTGTTTCTTATGATTCTTTCTTTTATGTTTCGGTTTGTTTCCACATTTTTCAAGTTACAATATTTAAACTCATAAGTATTACCTATTTGTGGTTGCAAATTTGGAGAAAATTGGGAACTAAACCAAAAAAATGATCAAATTCCAAATGCTTGTGCTTAGAAGCCTACGAACTAAACTGCTTGTCAAAAAGCTAGTCATAGAAATCGTTATGTAGATTAAATAGAAAATAAATCTTTTAAGTTTTTGGAGATAAGACCGCCCCACCCACCAGGCCTCGCATTAGTTTTACACTATTTAGCCGAAACATTACCTTGTACCAATTTGAAACTTTATTTTGATATCAATATTTTTTTATATTAGCTAAGAATAATCAAACTTGAATATTAGGTTAGGTTAAGGCGGCAGTTAGAACGTGACGTCCCAACTCACTTGGCCCGTTGTGATACCGCAGGTGGGCTTTACTCCACCCTACCCCACTAAAGAGATCCTCAAGATACTCTACTTTACAGCCATCCGGTGGCCTCAATAAACCTCGAAAGGCATTTCGGACTCTTTCCTGAGATCTGGGATAAGTCATTTAGGAAGTGCGACCTGAGGAAACGGAACCTTGTTCTGCATAGTCCCGGGCAGTGACAAAAGAGGTACTCCACCGTCTCCAGCTCTTCCTCATCACCACAACTTCTACAGAAATCATGATGAGATGCGTTAAACCTTACTGCATGAGCTCCCACCAGCCAGTGTCCGGTGATTGCTCGGATTACTTTCGAGCACTGGGCTCTGCTTAAGCAGCAAAGTTCCTTGGTTCTTTTCCTGCAGTACAAAGGCCAAGTTTGCCGTGAGATCCTGCACGTGTTGGAAATTCGATTCCACGTTTCGTTTGCAGAATGAGCGAAATGGGTTTGCAGCTGGCCAAGGAATACCCAGACGCTGCTTATCCTGAAGGAGGTTGCTGGTAGTTCCTTATCTTGCCAGTTCGTCTGCAATACAATTTCCCTCAATATCCCTGTGTCCCGGGACCCATATGAGGTGGATAGAAAACTGTTCTGCCATCTCCTCCAGAGACGAGCGACAGTTATTCACCGACTTTATACATGAAGTCAAGGAGGCGAGAGACTTAATGGCCGCCTGGCTATCTGAGTAAATGCAGATATTTCTATTTCCTCAATTTAGACGCCTCCACCGACACGGTCGTTGAATATTATGATTGGACAAATTTATAGCCAGAGGTACTTGGGCCTTCAGGCTGAAATTGATTTTCTTTGTATTAAATATACATTTTTGGTTCTTAAACTATAATGTGATATATTTAATTGAAATTAAGAACCGAACCAGATCAAAATCGCGCCAAAATTAGATTATATACAAATTAACTTCAAATTGAATCAATGACATCATACTCTCATTTTCAGAAAGAACGTTTAACGAATCTATGCAATCTTCTAATGCATAGTATGAAGGAGATATGCATTCGCTATAGCATGAGGGTCTTGCCAGGAATACAAAAAGTTTAAAAACGTTGGGCTTAATGCTTCGAGCTAAATAAAGACTATGTTGACAAAAAAAGGTTCAATTGCTAAAAGGGCTTTTATTTCAAGAAGTCACAGACTTGATGTATGCGAAAAACTAGTGAATTATCGCTATCCTAGCTCATGTGGCATATTTCATTGGCTAGACTGAGACCACGGTGTTCTTGGATGATTTCAAATCGTCAAAAAGAACAGCCTTTTTTAAAAAATACTTCACATTGCCGCCTTGATTGGGTACGAAGTCAATTTACAAGCTCCATCATTTAGTTTAAGACGATACTTGCCAAAGTAGCCATTCCCAATTGTCAGCAGAAGAACGACCAAAGCTGCAAACTGTGAAGATTTGGTAAGCCTATTAATGTGGTTCTAATATTGTTAGCAAGCACTTAAGATGACGCCTAGATGCTGATATTTTTAAATCTAACCACTTGACGTCGCCACATGGTCTTCCCGGACTGACTGAATTTCTTTTGTCGTGCTAATTATTTTCATGAAAACGCAAAATCCTTTGGCGATTTTCACGATTTACCCATCCACCCATAAATTGTCTGTTGCAGAGTATGTCGTAATTAAAAGCGTTCCCGGTTCAGACATAATACGAAAGGCCTTAACAATAAGATACAAAAATGCAATTCGATTTAACGAAAATCCAAAAAAAAAAAAATAAATGCCTAAAAAATAAACATATACGAATGCTACAATGTGTTTATGTAACAACCAGGCCGACGAGGTAGTCTTAATTAAGCTCCGACTTTACCTACTTATTAAGCTCTCGCGAATTAAAACAAGCAAAAAAAAAAAAAAGCAAAAACTGCTGGCAATTTTGTTCACTTCACAGCAGAGACAAACATACATAGTAAGTATATACTAGTATACACAGTTAATACATAGTAACATACCTATATATATGACTGGGACTCTGTGTAGTATTGCTTAATTACAGGTATTGATGGTTAGTTGATGGATATGCCTAGGCAGACCCACAGCCAACTAATTGTTAAATGTTTTTGATAATATTTTTTTCTTTACGCCCCCCTTCGTATATTTTTTTTTTTGCAACTCAGCTGGTGGTAACCCTACCCTGTGAACATGCAGAGAAATGATTGGAAATTGTAACAGTTTATTGCCAAAGATAACAGCGCTAGGGCCCCATACAATGATGCTCAAGGTTAGCCAGGCCCCAGATTGAGAAATGTTTCATTTCGCTGAAATCGCAAATCAATTGTCAGATGTTTCAATTGGCAGCCGGCTGGCGTATTTGGGCCAAGCGGGTTCAAAGTTCCGGGGCGATAGATAGCCACAATCCACAGACATGACTTGGGGGAGTCAAAAAAAACAAAAAAAAAAACAACGCCAAGTTTCAGACAGGCAATGAAATCAACAAAACAAATTAATGTATGTAAATATATGATATTTGATACACAATTTATAATACTTATTATTTTGTTTATTTTTAGGCGTAAAAGTTCAGTGACGGATTAAGTACCTATTATTTGTGAGAAGAGCAAACAAGTGTGCTAAAAACGGTTCGAAGCTGGAAGCCAAGGCGCTGCAATAATGTTGGCAAGTCTGGCTTAAATATAGGCTGGCAATGACTGTGCTGCACCAAGGCGCACAGACAATGTTGGCAACTCTGGCTCGAATATAGTGTGACCAGATGGCAATGACAGTTCTTTGGCTATAAGCAGCATTAATGCAATCCGACGACAATTTTGGCAACTCTGGCCCAAATATAGTGTGACCAGTTGGCAATGACAGTTCTGCGGGCATTAGCAGCACCAAGGCGCAGCGATAACGTTGGCAACTCAGGCTCAAATATAGTGTGACCAGTTGGTAGTGACAGTTCTGCGGGTATAAGCAGCACCAATGCAAGCAGACCACGATGGTGGCAACTCTGTGTCACAAATATAGGGCGCCCAGTTGGCGGGTATAACCAGCACCAATGCAAGCCGACGACAATGGTGGAAACTCTGGCACAAAAATATAGTGTGACCAGTTGGCAATGACAGTTCTGCGGGCATAAGCAGCAGCAGGGCTAACTGACAATGGTGGCAACTCCGGAACAAATATAGTGTGACCAGTTGCCAATGACAGTTCTGCGGGCATAAGCAGCAGTAAGGCAAACCGTCGACAATGGTGGCAACTCTAGCACAAATATAGGTTGCGAATGACAGTTCTGCGGGCATAAGACAAGCCGACAACATGGGTGGCAACTCTGGCAGAAATAAAGGGTGCCCAGTTGGCAACTACAGTGCTGCCAGAAAAAGTTTGAGCGTAAGTACACTTTTTTGTACTACCTAGGTTACCAATCGGACAGAGTTTGGCCATGGGGGCCGGTTTTAAAGGAGATCCAGGAATGCCGGTGGAACTAGGAATATGTTGCAACGATTCGAGTTTTGACTCTAAAGCACTGCTAGAAAAGCAACTTGCTTGTAAAATTTAGGACTTAAAATTTCTTCATGAATTATGGCCGTCTGAAAATGGAGTGAATAATTCGACAAAATTCTAACTTTCAAAATTAATATACATTTTCATATCTGCCAGGAATAAATAAGTGGTCGAGAACTCCAAAATATTTTAAAAGCTGTGTTTTTTCAGGACTTAACAAAAGTTTATAAGGCTGCCAAACAAACTTATCACAATTAGCTGAGTTTTTTTCTTTGAATTAAATAATTCGAGCATATTTTCCTTAGCTTAGAATTTACGAAGATTTCCAGAAGAAGACATTTACAAGATCTTGATCTTAATGTCTGCAATATCTTGCTTTAAAAATTAACTCGAATGGAAATCAATGATGCCAAAGAGCTAAAAAAAAAATCAAAATCTCTATTAATGCAAGACACCGCCTTTCGGATTCGGCTATAAACTGTAGCTCCCTGTTCTCTTCGAACAGTTATTAATAGAGATGCCCATGCTCCGCCCCTGGGGCGACTGACAAAATAAATACTTAGCTAAATATTTGTAAAAGTACAGCTAATTCTAACTCTAACTAATGCCTCAACATAAGACTAAACTAAGCAGTACAAAACAAAAAACGGTCACACTAGCGCGCATTGTGGCGCCATTGTCTTGCGCTTAAATCCGCTCCTGGCTTTTGTTTATTATTTGATTTTGGCATTTTGTTTTGCCTGCTTGTGATAAATGATTATTTTTAATTATCTGTTGATTTGTGCGCAAATATTTTTTTTATTTTATTTATATTTAACGAATTAAAAAAAGGATGTTTGTTTTTTATTACTTTTTTTCCCCCTCTATTATTTGCGCATTTAATTGAAACTCTTTTTAAACGCCAAACATTTTTCGAGTTGTCATCGCTTGTTTGTATCTAGATACTTTATATGTACCTGCCTGAATGACTAAGCTCATATGATATATTATATACTTGCATTATGTGCTTATTTGAGCAGAACCAACAAAAGGCACACGCAACATTTTGTTTAGTCAAAGACATAAAAAGTGAAAAAAATAAAAGTGAACACCTTACCGAAGAAACCGAAACCAAACCCAAACCCAGTAATCAAACATTCAAAACTCAAGTGCCTCGACCTGCTCCAGTTTTTCAGCACTTATTATTATTATTGTTACTATTATTATTATGATTATTTTAACACGTAATAGATGCGCCGGTTTCATGTTAAAAATTTTTCATTATCGCACTGCATTTTTTTTTTTTTTTTTGCTATCACAAAAGAAAACCCTATGGAGTGTAGAAAAATTAGTTATATGCATGACGCTCAAAAACTTGATGGGAAAGTTATGAAAAAAAATAAATACAAAGTGTGAATTTAAATGACAGCTACAAGTGCTCGATTTGACTTGGAAAATGTTTTTCAGTAGATACTCTCTAAAGAGCTTTGTTGCCTGTTTTGATAAAGCGTTCACATTGTTTTGTATCTTAGGCTCACATAAGACTATATATCAAATTTGGTAATTCTTAAAGGTATATAACAATATTTATATCAGTTTTGGTTTTTTTTTTCGACAAACAGTCAACTTTATTTGCTGCTCAGGCTCACATGAGAGTACCTATCAGTTTTGGTGACTCAAGCTCATACACTCAGAGAAAAAATAATAGTTGTGATCAATATTTGATTCAAAAAAGTCAAGTTCTTATCGATTTTCCCATTTTGCTGCGTAGAATCCGAACCCGGGGCCAGAATTTGAGATATAACCGTTTGTGGTTGGCAGCACCAAACATTCGGTTTTGAAACGAGTCCGAATAAAATGTTTGGATTCGTTTTCCGCAGCACGGCCGAATAGCTGAGTTAGTCGAGTTATGGACTCAAAACTTTCATATCAATCTATTATATAAAAATAATTTTTGCTTCGTTCATAAAATATTTTTCTAATGCGAAATTTTGAAACTTGCCGCGATTCCATGAAAAGAAGAGCAATTAAACATTGAATATGAAAAATTGAAAAGAAAAGCTTCAAAAGAAGACATAGAAAAAGTGGTAGCAAAAACTGATGTTAGGTATATCTTCGCTTAATCTAAAGCGAGCAGGTGGCAAAGCCCCCTTTGCAGAAAAATTGCTCGCTAGTAAAGTTGTTTGTTAGAATTTCTTAAAAACTTAGAAACAAAGCGAGATAAGCCATTTTACAACTACAGAGTATCAAACTTCCAAACAAAACAAAAAACATTACTATATGGAAAATGCTATGATAAAAAAATAAAAAATAGTTGTTGACTTTTTCAATTATCAATTACAAAACACACAAAGAGCGAAGCTTGTCAATAAAGTTGGTGTTGATGTTTCTATGTTTTTGGTATCCCACAAATGGGTCACTCTGGGCTCTTACACAATGCCAATGAACGTAACTTTAAACATACAAGAGGGGAGACCAAGTATAAAAATTACAGAGCTATCGTAAGCAACACTACAAGATAGCCCCAAAAGAAGTAACTAGGCCAACGAACTGCAGCTGGGTGCTGATAAGAGAGCGTAGTGGAGTGATAGAGCTTTAGTCCGATATGCCATTCTAAGCACTCGTAAATCTTTATAGCTGCATAGCTGCATTTTGTATCTATAAGATACTACAATACATCAATTGGCAATTGAAATAAATTTCGACATTTTAAGGTTCACACCAAAGCTACAACTCCTAGCAGACACGCTACCTCTACCCTTGCTTTATGGGCACACACATTGGCATCTGGCATTGCAGTTGTGAAGCATTGACGGCACGAACTTGAAGCATTGCACTCGCATCTGTCAGATTTCAGTGTCGAGTCTCGTATTATTGCATTCACAATGAAGACGACGACAACGACAACGACGCGACGCGACGCGACGATGGAGACGACAACTTCCATGGACCATGATTTTGACAGTCAACAATGCTGCATGCAGCATGTATCCCATATACATACATTTGTATCTATTTTTCTGTATCTGTATCTGGAGCTGTATGCATTACAAGTGCTATTGAGTGCGGGAATCGTAGCGGCAACAAACAACGTCAGCCACATGGAGACGACAACGACATTCGTCAAGTGCAAGAGTTATTTTCACAAGTTATTATCCATCCATTTATCCATTCAACCAACAACACTCCAAGTTTAGAGCCACCCTACACCTCTTACATCGTCACAGATGCATACATACACACACACACACACCCAGTGTGATTGGCAGCAAGGGGGGTTGCACTCTAGAGGGAAACAAATGCAAAGCAGCCAAGATGGATGCGCTCCAACAGATACTACATAGATGCTGCGCTTTTTATGAAGCCGGCACAGGCTTAGCTTCATTTTTTATTATTTTTTTTGTTACTCTTATAGCTGGCTTTTATATTTCTGACAGCACTTTGCATTGCTCTATTAGATACAAAATTATTGTATCTTTCTCTACAAAAAATGCTCAAGATTTAGAGCGAAAGATTAATCTCTTCAATTTTGATAATGTCTAACGCCTTTGCTTTCATAAGTTATATCTCTCAGAGTATTTAAAAAAATTATTTTCGATGTATGATTCAAAATTGAATTTAAAATAGAAAATTTAAATATTTACAAATAACAATTTTTTCATATTTCCTAACGTTCTTGAACGGACTAAGGCGAAGCGTACATAAGAGTATGTACGTATGTATGTTCATCTGTTCTCTTGTAACTCCTCAGCCATTCGTCATAATTCAACAAATGAGCTATTGTTGGAAGCGTCTTGATTGTCCAGAGGCTATAGGCTATGTTACGTCATAATAAAGTCTGCTAGAGACTTGCACGCCCAGATTCAGATTTTTTTTACTTTATATCTCAACTTCACTTCGCAGTATATATCAGAGGTGGTAAAAAATAGTCAAACCAGTTTTCCAAATCCTCTCTTGAAACCGCCATTGTGCGTAAGCCTTTCTTGTGCAACTGTATCCCAATCCAATCCTAACTTTTAAGCGCATGCAAGCTTCGGTCTCCAAACGAAAGCATTCCTCTAGGTTTTTATGTCTTTGTTTGCTTGACTGCACTTCTGTTTGCATTTCCATATTCCATATGCTGGCAGCAGGAGCCAGTTCTAGTAGTCGCACTCGCTGCTCCACTGTATCAACAACCTACACCATGATTATCAACATCATCATCATCATCAGCGTCATCAACCACACCATCAGCATAAATGTCATCACTTATTTTTATTTTAGGGTAAATGTACTTGGTCTGCTTTTGAAATTGCGGCGCCATTGCATCGAAAAAAATCAATAGACAAGTGTGTATGGAATCAGTAGCAACTACTACTACTCCGCTTTATGGGAGCCAATGACGTGACTTGTTAGTTTTGCAACTTACCAACGCCCACGCCAAAAAAAAAAGACAACGACCACCCAGACCCCGATCCAGGCGCTGCCCAGAGCGTCTGCCGCATTGTCCCTAGTTTCCCCGCCTTTATGGACAGTCAAGTCAATTTTAGTCGTAGTTTTTTTTATGACTTTATTTGTTTTTGGCCGGCGACAATGTCGCCGGTTCTTTTGACGCCATGAATCAGACACAATATTGAGCAGGACGACGACCTTGATTGCCGGCATTGGTCATGGTCAGGATATCAATGGAGAGAGACTATGATTAAAATTTGTACTGACAAATGAGCTATAAAGATTTTATTGTTTTGAGCAGTGCTTTCGGAGAACAAAGCATAGACGTTTGGCTGAATGAACAGCTTAATATACCACAACGTCGGAGTAGGTTTAAAAACGCGCTTTAAAGTGGCTTTAAGCCAGCTAGTTAAGGATGCGAAAACTTGAATAAGCTCAAATTTACACCACAACAAACAAGTTTCTTTAATCCGACACGTTTTCTATAGTAAAAGCCTTTAAAGAAGTCTGTTTCTGTTTCTTACTAAAAAACACGTCACTTCTACTAAGAAAAAGCTAATCCAAACAAACCTCTCAGCTAACGCTCAAAAATCTGATGTCTAGCCGAGCTCAGGGTTCTAACTAAAACTGCTTTTCTATAAAAGGCGTGCTTCGAAGGTTATGTCAGAACTTTGGTTTCGGATTCAGCGCCCAAATAAACTTGGTCTGCCCGCAAATCGATTCCAACAAACCTCTGAGATAAGCGCTTAATTTATAGATTTCAACTAATCCTATAAACTGCCTCATTCTAAATTTAAAGACTACACATTCACAAAATAAACCAAAAATTGATTATCGGGATCGAAGGTCAGGCGATGTTTATCTCATGTCCATTCTTGTTCAGCCCTATAAAAGAAGGTATTTTGAAGGTTATGTCAGAACTGTGGAATCGATTTCAGCGATAGAATAGAACTCGAAACGCGCTGCCACACAACCCTCTCCGATAAGCCTCATTTCATAGATCTTAACCAATCCTAAAACCTGCCTTATTCCAAATTTAAAGACTACACAACGATTTTCGGGTTCGAAGGACTGACCATGTTCCCCATATCTATCCGAGCCTGGGACTCTCACATAAACAGCTACTTTACAAAGCGTAATATTTTGCAGGTTATTTCAGGATTCTAAAGTGTTGGGGTATTTTTGACTTTGAATCCAGATTCAGTGGCCAAATAAATATGATCTGACCTAAGAACCCGAAAATAATTTTTTTTATTTTTTTTTTGTAGACGCCGCCGTTCGGAATCGGCTATAAGCTGCCTGTTCTCTGCGCACAGTTATTAACAGAGATCCCCATGCTCCACCTAAGGGCGACTGTCAAAATAGTCAGTCAGGGAAATTATTATATTATACTATCTAAAAATTTGGAAGACGATGTTTTACAATACCTCACGTCTTTTAAACCATTTCTTTCTTCTAGCTTTTTCACTCTTCATTATCCACTCTTCTCCATGTTTTTCTGTCATATGCTTGCCTTACGATTCTCAGGAATGAATGCTATATATATTCAATCCATAACAAAGACTCCAAATCAAATATGAAGAATTAGCGTGATAGTTTCCAAATTTTCAACTACTCCAAGCATTATTATAAGAACAGCAGCTGTGATTCTTTAATATCGGAATCCCTAAACGGATTTGTAAGACGTCGGTGCAATTCTTTTCTTCGAATTTTCTTCTCTTATTTATCATGGTCTTCCTAACCAAATGCAGACAGACTTTAGGACTAAGTAAGTCATAGTCTGCTTTACGCTTTTAATGAGATTTCATCTTGTATTGCATTTCTTCCGAACCAAAACTATGTATAGAAGTTTATTTTTAAAGACTGTGTAGTCTTGCACAATCAAAGTACCATCATCTTTCTTAAGGTAGCTTATTAGATGCTTATTTTATTAACGATCAGCCTAAGATAATCTCAACTTCTTGCATTCTTATGCACGCAGATGTTGTAAAACTTCTTTTGTCTTCTGTATGTAAAACTTTTATTTCAATTCTTTCCATAGTATGCAAAATATACTGAACTTTTGATTATGAACATACAATATAGAAATTCTGAACTCTTTTGAAAAAAAATTGTAGCCTTTGAGTTTCTGACTTACCTTTTAAATTGGATTACTTGCTTTGTACCAAACCCATGTGCAGAACTATATTTTTAACGGCTGTGAGTCTAGTTAACATCAGTTGTATCTTAGGAAAGCCATCTAGACCCTCTTCTTTGCATTTTATTTATTAACGAACTGCCTCAGATAAACTCTTCTCTTCGCATGTTTATGTATGCGGATAATGTAAAACTTCTGTTTTCTTCCGTATGCAGATGATGCAAAGCTTCTATTGCAATTCTTCCATAGAATGTAAAAATTTGGATTACGTAGATACAATACGTTAAGTTTCTCGACTCGAAAATTTGTAGCTTTGCGAATAATAGTCAACATTCTTCAAGAAATCAAAAGATGTTTATGTCATTAAGATGACGCAAACAAAAAAATAACAACTTTTTTTATTAAACTAAATTTTATGCATTCTTCTGAAGCTTGCAGCACATAAAAAGACCTAGAAAACACATTTAAAACTTTACAGAAGTTTGGTAAAATCTTGTATTATTATATTCCGAGTCTACAAAATATTTTTAGTTCAATGAAAGACGCCTTAACCATAAGATGTCTACTTGTTTCTCTCAATTTATTGTTTGTCTTCTTAGCTAGTACTATAGTTTTTTGTGTCAACTTCTTTGTTTCACTTGGTACAAGGCTTAGGCAGCATAACTCTTTCATAAAAGTATCTCTTGTAGTTCCAACAACCTTCAAAATAATAGAACAAACTACAAGTTAACAGCAAGTGTGTGCGTGTATGTGTGTTAACCTTCTTTCTTAGTTTCTTCTTTTCTTGAACAAAACAAATTGTTAAGCTTTAAAGCCTATGAAAACTCAACAAGAACATTAACAATAACAGCAAATAAACAAATAAACAAATGTGTGTAGTATCTGTGTCTCCAAATGTATCTGTATCGGTGTGTGCTTGTGTGTGTGCAGCTTATACAATAAATGTCGCAGAAAACATTAACTTGTGTTGTATTTCACTAAAAATCAGACAAGTTAAGAATTCGAAACAAGAAACGCAACTTAAGCTGCGTAGGTTTCTTAAGTAACTTCAAATGTTTTGATTAGACTTTAAAATGACAACAACAAAAGATACAACAACAACAGCAACAACAACAATAGCTGCGAATGCCAAATGCCGCGGTTGTTGTTTTTGTTTTTGTTGTACTTCTTTTTTTTGTTATTATTCTCATTGTTGTGGTTGTTGTTGTTGTTGCTGACTCGACTCGACCAGGCCAAGTCATTCGCGCAGCCGCAGACACCGCACAGTGGTCAAAATTAACAATTTTGTAGCAAGAATTAAGCGCAATTAGAATTGGCAAAAAATGGCCTATGTTCCACACTGGAACGACGCGAGGTCTGTACTAGGGGCATAAGTTTTGATCATAATTAAAAAGGCGTACCTTAAGACCGGGCGTGTACGACTATGAGATATGCTGTACCATCACATTACACACGAATTATGCACTGAAAAGGTTTTTTTGACCGATCGTTCCTATCATATAGTCAATCGATTTTAACCGTCATGATCTTGAGATATTTGAGGTTATGTACCCGAAAAACGGCATTTTTTCAAATATCTCAAAATTCCGATGTGATGGGGCTCCGGATTCGGATTCTACGCAGCTTTCCAACAACTGTCATGACCCCGGAATTTGTAGGCCTATGTAATTCATTTTTCTTTTAATATTAGTTGAAGCATTCTTAATCTTAATTTCAAAGATTTTTTTGTACAATAATATCAGACCCAAGATAACTCGAATTCTTAGAATTTAGTTAAATAGTTCCAACAACATTGCATATTTCGCCCACTGTGCAGCGTCAACTTTGCCGTACGCAGTGTGGGTTGTCTCAGGCGACTTGAAACCGTCGCCGCGGCATATATGTATATACAAGTACATAGTATATACATATATATGTACTACATACAATACATACTACCAAGTTCGATTGCAGCGACCATGAACTGCCCTACCCAATACAGAAACAGTTAGCCATAACCCAAAATATTTAAACATTATATTAGACAAGTTAATAAAAAGCTAATACATATAATATAGTAACATATAAGGTAAATTTGTTATGTAGTCTGCTCCAAAGCTGACAAGACCTGAATTAAAGCGCTAAGACCATTTATAGTTCTTGTGAATATAAGTAGAAAACTAATAGAACTATCGTATACCCTACGAACAGACAGTTTGTGTGTCGAAAAGCCTCATAAAAAGATTTTATTTGACGTGTTTGATTTTTTATAATGGTATAATGCTTAGAATGCTGTAAGACTAACAATGGATTGATTGTTGGAAGCCAACGTAGCCAGACGATATAAAGATTCGATACAATTCAAATTTTATTTTCTCAAATCACACTTTTGATGGTTTGTTCGGAATTGTCTAGCAAAAGGTAATTCATTAAAAAAGCAAGTTTTTTGGTTACCAGTGGCTAAAGCACCGCGGAACTTTGGCACAATTGAGATCAATGAACCAGGTATAATCAACACTAGAAAAGTTACACAAATTTTTAACATAAAGCTGGAGTCAGACACCTGCAGTCTTTGTGAATTTGAGGAACTCGAAGTGCACCAAACATAGCCATGCTACATAGTACGATTTATTTTGGAAATAGAGCAGTCAGCATTGAATCCACGAGTCACCTGATAAAAATTCTGCCCATTTGCTATAATTTTTTTTTATTTCAATTAGAGAATTTTGATGCTCTTACTGATCTGCTCCTGCTCCTCTACCTTTAAAAAGATATAAATTTAACGAAATTGATCCATAAACAGCCCTTGCACAAACCAGAGAAATCCATTCTTTCCCGCACGCCAGTAACTTCCATGAATATTAGGCATAAACCCCATATAACTTTTTATTTATAATATTGCTTGCATGAAGTATATATATATGAAGTCTTATTTATTTAAACTGAGATATTTTCTTACTATTAGAGAAACTCAAACTATTAAATATACACATGCGATTCACAGCTCACAAAAAAAAAAAAAAAAATCGATTTCCAGATAGTCTTGTGGACTTCAAATCCGAAACCCAGCACGTCAGGGTTCTGACATCATCTCCACTAGTGCTGGAGAAAACATCGATGATCGAAGTTTAAAATATCTATATATCAATGTTGGCCAACAGAGATGTTACTCCAGCACTACTAAACACCCATTTGATGAGTGCAGAAGTGCTGGAGAAACATCTCTGTTGGCCAACATCGATATATAGAGATTTTAAACTTCAATCATCGATGTTTTCTCCAGCAATGAACTCCACATATACAATACATAGGTATATATTTACAATCGATTATCGACGATGTTTATTATATTTGTTTTGGAAACGCTGAATCTACGACAGCTAAAAATGTTGATAAATAGATTTAACTGGTTTATCCAAAACTCTTTAGATTTAAGAATAACTTTCTCGACTTAAACTTTTAAGCAGATTACCTACATACATAAACATTTCGATTTAAACAAATTTTTCAAAATTCTATTAACTGTTGCATCATTAACAATGTTGCCATATTGTACAAAAATCAATAGCCGTAAAGTTACCCATACGTTTTTTGGCAGTCGTAGTGATCAACAAGTTGTACAACTTGTCGCATCGTGTATGGATTGCAATATTATAATACTTAACGTTATTGATTATTTTAAGTACCAGCTTATATAGTTTTATCTCTCATGCGTCATACAAATGGGCATTAACGATATATCGAGAGCCAAAATATCGGTATCGAGTATGTTTTGTCAATATACTTTTAACGCCAATAAAACCCAAAAAAAATCGACACCGATACCGATACTAGAAAAATTGGTTTAGAACCGACACTACATCGGGAACTTACAGGTATCGTAGCTTCTAATATAATTTTCTCTGACAAAAATCAGTAAAACTCACAAATGTAGCTCGAATTGTTATCGGATCGACATTATTTTGGGAACTAACATATAGATATATAATATCCCGATATATTGGGAACTTATATATACAAAGGTAGCGTATATTAGCTGCTCATATATTTCGTTTTATATCTGATCGGCCAATAAAACAAAAAAATGCAGCTTGAAATCGATACTAGACAAATCGATATCGGATCAACGGTATATCGGTAACTTATATATATGTATCATGTATTAGCTGCTTATATATTGAGTTTTCTATCTGATAGGCAAAAAAAATCAAAAATGTAGCTCGATACCAATACTAGACAAATTGAAATTGTATCGACGATATATCGGTAACAAATATACAGGTATCGTATATACATATAGTTTTCTGTCTGATAGGCCAGTAAAACCCAAAAATATAGCTCGATATCGATACTTGTCAAATGGGTATCGAATCGACGATATATCGGGAACTAATAAATAACCCAAAAATTTAGCTTGATAGACAAATTTTTTTGTATAGACGATATATCGGTAACATATATATAGGTATCGTATATTACCTGCTAATATAAATTCCTATCTCATGGGCCAGTGAGCCCCAAAAATTTAGCTTAATAGCGATACTAGACAAATGGGTATTGTATCGACGATATATCGGTAACCACACATATATACAATATTTTCTGGCACAGGCCAGTAAAACCCAAAAATATAGCAGGATACCGATACTAGAAAAATTGGTATTGTACCGACAGTATATCGGTTACTAATTTATAGGTATCGTATTTTAGCTTTTAATATAATTTTCTCTCTCATAGGTCAGTATAACCCAGAAATGTAGTTCGATACCGATACTAGACAAATGGGTATTGTATCGACGATATATCGGTAACCACACATAGGTACAATATTTTCTGGCATAGGCCAGTAAAACCCAAAAAAAATAGCAGGATACCGATATGTACTAGAAAAATTGGTATTGTATCGACAGTATATCGGTTACTTATTTATAGGTATCGTATTTTAGCTGTTAATATAATTTTCTCTCTCATAGGTCAGTATAATCCAGAAATGTAGTTCGATGCCGATACTAGACAAATGGGTATTGTATCGACGATATATCGGTAACCACACATAGGACCACTTTGGACCGTTTGGAGCTTATTTTGTTTTCTGACATAGGCCAGTAAAACCCAAAAATTTAGCTTGATAGCGATACTGGACAAATAGGTCTAATCTAATCTATTACATATCAAGATCCAAAATATCGATATCGAATATTCAGTAATCACACCTATGTGTTCAATATTCAAAATATCGCAACAGTATCGCACATCCCTATTGAAAAGAGCATACATCGATTCAAGCGTCTGGAATCCTTCTTCAATCTCTGCTCTGTTTAGTGTCACATATGCAGACAAAAATTGCAAATAACCTACCCTTTTTATAGCGTATACCAAACACTTTAAATAATGTTTATTTTGGTTGTATTTTTTGTTATTTTTTCCGCCACTTTGGACCGTTTGGAGCTTATTTTGTTTTCTTAGCCGGATTTTTGCGTAATGTGAAAACAAACTGAGTCAGTCACAAAACGTTCGGATTGACTGTGTCTTATCTGTGGGGTCTTAAGGAAGCATAAGTTGTACTATACAACTCTGGGTGGCAAAGTTTGTCTGGCACTTCTAATGCGGTCTTTTTAGAGCGTCTTTTCGAGAGGCATATTGTTGCCTCAAGTCGTCATCATGACACAAGTTATGTGGCATTAAGTTGTGTAGACGCTCTGTGTGTGTGGAATGACTTTGACTTTGGCTTTACCATTCTTCTGCTTTGCCGCATTATTCACTTGACCGCTGTGGAGGCTGTCCGTTTGCGGGTGCGCCCTGGTCAACTAACCGGCTAAACGCTCGACTGTGTTGCTCACTCGACCGATCTGTCTTTCCATTTGTCTCTATGTCCAAACGAGACACCACTGCACATCTCTTAAGCAGCTTGTTATGTGTCTCTGTGTGTGTGTGTGTGTGTGTGTAGCAGCGCCACAGAGTTGCACTTGACCTTGAACTTGTACAGGTTTACTTTTGTTTTCTTTGGCTTGCGCTATAGAGCCACTCTCTGGGTCTTGACTTGGTTTTGCTTGTTACCTTTCTTTCTTCTTATTTATGTTTAGTTTTTTTTTTTTTTGTTTAACGAGTATTATTGTATTTTGGTGTTGCTTTGCATGGTCTGTTGTTTTTTTGTTTTTTTTTTTTTGCTTTTTATATACACTGCACTTCCAAAGGGTCTTACACAAGTTAAAATATTGCACTCGAATTATTTGCCAAAAATAGAGTGCTTGTTTGGAAAACTTCTTTATTTGAAAGCTATCGTAATCGAACTCGAACCACAATTTTTAAAAGTTTGATACAAATCAAAATTTCATCAAAATATCATCCGTATTTATTTGGATTTTTCCGTCTGTATGGAACACCCAAATCTCGCAGACCAAAAGAGCTAGAGTTAAAAATTTTACCAAAAGTTGCAAACAACTCTGCTTCAAAATGTTAAAAAAAAATTTTGTTTAATCAAAGTCGGACTAGCACTTGTAATAATACAAGTTAAATATTTCACCCAAATAAGAACAGCATTCATTTGGATTCTTGCGTCTGTATGGAACACCCCAATCTCGCAGACCACAAGAGCTATAGATACTAAATTTCACTAAAAGTTGCACATAACTCAGCTTTAAAATTTAAGAGCCAAAGTTTTTTGCCATGCAGTGTATATCTGTTGTCTTGTCTGTCCCTCTTTGCTGTAAAATCTTTTAATACATATAACTGAGCTTGAAAATCGGATAACTGAAAATTATTTTGAAATTTATCTAAAAAACTAGATCCAAATTTTGTTACCGATTTCCACTATATTCGTTACGACGCAACATGAGATTATACCAATATGTCGTAAGTTTGAGAAGAATCACAGCTGAAGAAGAGTCTGCAAAGATTTCGGCCTGCCATTCATCCAAATAAAGAACCGGCCTCAAAATGGAAAATTGGAAGACCAAATACAAAATGGATTGGAAACGTCGAAAAAACAGCAAACGAAATTTCAATCAAAAATTGGAGAACTGTATCAAGAGACAAACTTAGATGGAAGCGTGTACTACAGGAGGCCAAGATTCGTTACGGATCGCAGAGCCAACAATGATGATTTATCCAAATCAATAAGCCTAAAATACCTAATACGAATTTTAATAATGGTTGAAGCAAACTAGTTAATCAATTTTTTATCGATTCTTCACTCTTCAGAGATAAAGAAACCATGAAAAAAAACCAAACCGATTTTTCAACATTTCCACATGTATCAAGGCAAGACAGAAAATTTGCTTTGTAAAGAGTATCCCAATGTCGTTACCGCCTCGTCTTCATACACCTTATTCTTCTTTTTTTTTTCTAGTGTTCCAGTCAGTGTCTGCCGTAACGCCTAATCAGGCTTAATGCCGCCGTGTCTCAGGCTGAGCTTGACGCTTGCCACTTTATCAGCTCAGGTCTCTGACGAGCCATTTCTAAGAACTTTGGCTTAAAGCCTGGCCAGCATGCCGTCGCCTTGTCTGTCGGCTTATGCAGAACTCAGACTGTAATTTATAGATGTGATACTTTTCTGCAAAATTCTTCTAAGCTTTTTGTTTGAATAAAGCGCAAAAAAAAAAAAAACAAAAACGAAACGAATTTTGTGAATTCAAAGCGGCCAAGTATTTAGTAGAATTAAATTTGTATTGAAATATGATTTGAAGCTATTTGCAGAATAACGTTTATTTTTATCTTTAGCTCTACGCTTCGCTATAAGTTAAGAGCTTATTTTAGTAAAACTATCCAAATTCCAGATGTATTGGCTCGAAAACGAAACTTGAAGCATGTTTTTTTCTGTATATTAACGGATCATGATAAATTATTGGTTTAGCAAATTGTTGCTGTTTTATGGAAATATTTTTCAAAAAATCGTTTTCCAAACAGTAGTTTTTGACAAACCCCAAGTTAAATGCGTATTTATTGCGTTCACAATATTGAAATCCGCTCTTGTCGCTGGGCTTCAGTTGGGTCTGATTACAAAATTATGACATAATAAATGCGCAAAAAACTTCATTCCAATAAAGTCAATTTTTGTCATTTTCAAAAATGATGGGGTAAACTCGACCGCCTTTTTTTTTGGCTAATTTAGCACAGATATGCTATATATTTCATTATTTTTCGGGCTTAGCCACACTGTCGGGATCTTGAGACGCAATCCTTTTTTTTTTTGGCTCTGCCTTGAACGTGTTGTGTAGAATTGTAGAGCGTAATTTCTGGCTTAAACGTGTTGTGTTGAATTTTACCAACTACAATTCTACACAAAATGTAGCTACAACAATATCTTTTTACTTTTGATTCCCTTTTTGGGATGTGCTGTGTAAACATTTGACAGATTTGTCAGTTATAAATATGATCTGATGTTGTCATAGGATTACCATGTTTTCTTCAACATAGTACATATATATTATCCATTGTCTTGTTGTGTGGCCTGGTTCTGCATGGCAGCCGTGTTGACCTCATTTAGATATACACACACACACACACACACACACAAATCATTGCAATCAGTCCGTAAATGGTTAATTAACAACACCACATAACTCTCACCTGAGATGCAATGGCAATGTTGTTATTGTTGTTGTTGCTGCTTAGCCAGCTGGCTAAGATACAGATACACTTATAAACCAAGGCAACAATGCCAATTATGTCCACTAACCAAGTCCAGCCTCAATCCAAAACTCTTGCTATGGTCTTGGCTAACAAAATTAACAAATGTTACAATATCTTTGTTGTTGTTGCAGTCATATAATACCAGATACAATTGTGTCACAACTCTTTCTTCCCGCTGCCCCACTAACTGACTAACTGACTGACTGAATCTTTCTGTCGTTCTGTCGCTGTGTTCCTCCTCACTTGTCTAATGTCATTTGTCATAGATACAAAACGTACACAGATACATGCTGCATTTGTATTGGTGTGCACTTGAAAACAAAACGCCAGCGGCTAGTCTCCCTGCATAGTCTCTCATAGTCTCTCAGTCATTCATTGGCTGCACTTCCTCATTGTGGAATTCATAAGTTGCTCTCAAGTGGAGCTCAGCCACACACACACACACACACAAAAACGCATAAAGGAAAATTGCTCAAGAAGAAAATGTCACGCTTGGCTCACACACAGATACTTATGTAGCTGTATGCTACATAGCTACCTACTATTGTATGCACATATGTTTATATGTATTGAAGTTATGCATTATGCTTTTGTAACACTAGCCCACATACTCGTTATAAAGAGCATGGACTCTGAATTGCGAGCTGCTCTCTGAGCAATTTTTCGAAGCCTACAATCTGAAGGTCTTCAACTAGAAGCAGTAACTTGGGAACACTTCTTAATATAACTTACGAACAACTCATAAATATATGTAGCACAGCAAAGCAGACATTGCAGAACATCCTAAAGTAATCTAAGGTATGATCTACTAGACCTAGAGTAAGATATGAGCTCGCAAATTATAATCAAAATTTCGGAAAAAAATTATATACACAATATGAATTTTGCTTCGAGGAGTTCAATTTATGATCCGGTTCAACTGTTTTTACCGATTTGCAAATCGCTTAGCTTTCGTAAAGCTTTTAAGCAAAAAAGTACAAAATGGACATGGAACGTGCAAAGCATTGACAAAGAAGCAGGCAACATGCGATCCTAAATTCCTTTTAATGAATGAACAGAGAACTAGACACCGTCAATGGAATCGATTTTTTTTTTTGGCGTTTAACCCATTTGCTTGCAGTTGTTACAAACAAATTAAGCTTTTCCAAAAGTGTATATAATTTTTTAGCTTTAGAAATTTCTGTCCAGAAAAATACGTTATATGCGGCCGTGCTCCGGATAACGAATGTTTGCTGCTCCCAATTTCACCAAATCGAATTTTTCATGTGATTTGAAACCGAATGTTTGTTTGTAAGAAAACGAATCGACAAAATAGGCTTCAAAGTGTGCGCATTTTATACTGAAATATTTTTTTAAATCTTCTTTGATATTCTTAGATAAATGCCAACTTTAAGTCATATTTTTATTGACAATTCATTTTAAATATTTATTTTGTAACTCAACTCAAAAAATAGCATTAAACTGACAACAAGTGCATTATAAAGATCTCTTACCGTTTACTGCAATTAGTTGGTATAACTGAAAAGAAAGAAAGATAAAAGATTATCTTAGATTGGCTTACAGCATATTAATTAAAAGATAATATCCAAAACTCAAAAATAAAAACTCCAATACCTCAAAATATGTTCAATAATTTATTGTATCAAAAAAAAAAATAAACTGCGACGAGAGCTAAAGTTGGCCGGGAAAAAGTTGCCGAAATCACGTGAGTTACTTTTTATACACTGAAAAAAAAGAGCAGTCGCAAAAAAATCGTGATTAAACGAACGTAAAAAAATTACGTTCTAAGCAAAAAAAAAATCTGAAATCGTGAACAAAAAATTTGGGATTTTTAACAAACTTTGAATAAGATTCTTGTGGCTCATTTCTTGAATTAAGACTTTTTTATATATGCCCGAAAAATCGAGTTTTAAGAGTTAATTATAAGCTAAGCTCAAAATAAGAATCTTTTAACTAAAAATAAGCAAAAAAAAAAATCTGAAATCGTGAACAAAAAATTTCGGATTTTTGACAAGCTTTGAATAAGATTCTTGTGGCTCATTTTACGAAAAAAATTTTCTTCATTTTAAGAATAAAAGAACTGCTTATGTGACCATGAGGGTAAGCATATTCAAGATGGCGTTCTTTGGTTAAGATTTTTTTGAATAAGCCCCGAAAATCCGAATTTAAATTTTTTCACTAAAATATATTAAGTTTGTGCAAGCCAAAAATGTATGTAACATACAGAAGGAGACGTCGGAGACCCCCAAAGTTACCTAAAGTATGATCAGGGTGACAAGAGAAGTCGATATACCCATGTCCGTCTGTCTGTAGGAACGCCTACATCTCAGAGATGGTAAGAGCTAGTGCGACCAAATTTTCAGATAAGATGCGTAATTATGTCAGGGGAGACAAGTTTATTTTACTTTTTCGATATCGGGGTTATATTGTAAAGCTCCCATAGGGGTGCTTCAGAGGACCTCGAAAAAAACAAAAGTTTTAGATGGATAATTCATTTGTTTATGAAGATATCATAACCAAATTAGGCACTCGGAAGTTTTTTAGAGTTCCCAAGCACTGTACCAAATTTGATCAAAATCGGTTGACTATATCATATAGTCCCCATAGAACCGATCATTGAAAAACATTTTTCGATTCGAAATTCGACTGATTTATGTTTGTTTATGAAAATATCGTAGCCAAATTTGCCGAATAAAATATCTTTTGGAGATCTTAAGCAATATGTCGGACTTAATTACAATGTGGTGGTACAGGGTATCCCAAAGTCGTCTGCGCCCGACTTTAACGTACGCCATCTTTTATATTTAGGCCTTTAGTATAAATTAAAAATAAAATTGAATAAAGCCAGACATCGCAATTTGAGAATTTATTTTCATTTTATTTTGCTCAAAACTTAGTTTACATTTTTTATCTTCCAACAAGACTTTAAATCTTATTTAAGGAATTTTTGTTTTTAATTCCGTGAGTTATTGAGAGTTTTTCATTTTTTTAAAGAATTTTAGTCTCATTTTAAGATTATTTTTAAAATCTTAAACTGAAATTCAAGCACAGCTTGAAAAAATGAAAGAGCCAACATGTATATAAGACTACCCGCTGCCTAAATAGAGCATTCAAATATTCCAAGTGCTACAATATCTTGCCTTACACAAATTGTGAACAACAAAGACTTCTAAATCTCTACCAAGCCATCAAACTATATACAACAAATATTTCACTGTACTAGCCCAAAAGTCAAAAGAGAAAATCTTAGTGGGCATAACTTTGATAGCACATACATATATATATATCCAGCTATAAAGTAAATACATATCAGAAATACAAATTGATATGCAACTCGAGTTCCAATCACTCCAATTTATGCAACGCTATGTGACATCGTATATTTTTCGTATATCATCATCAGTGACAGCGGAAAACTGTTCAAAATATATTCTCTTATCAAAAAATGCAAGACATTGACGCATGCGCATCGATTATTCGGAGTAGCCCTCGTATATTAACGTATCTGGAAAGTACGTTTACAAAGACAGTAAGCCAAAAAGTACAACACATTGTATCACATTGAAATTTCAATTATCACTTGGAACCCCAAGTGTTGCCACTTTTGGTTACCGAGTAGTATATCTTTGCCTGCTTTTGGCCAAGTTGAAGTTGATGTTACGCACGTGATGTGCAGACAGAACGAGCACCGGTTCCAGACATATATGTACATGCATACATACATATAGAACCCCCTCAGCTGCCCATCTACAACTATGACTACGATGAATGGTGAATTTTTATGAATGAGACTGCGTCAATGCGTGAGCGTGCCAACTCACGCACACTCACGCGCACGCACACACGCTCAGACTTGTTGATCAGTTCATTGAAAACTTGGCATAAAACCCGAATGCATTCACCAATGTACTAAAAAAAAAACTTGAGGCTTTTGAGTTTTACTAGTAAAAATGCAAAAGAAAGCTATCAACTTAAAAGATACAAATGTATCTGCACGTGCTATATGCAAGTTATTGCAACCTATACTTATTATCTGCGTACTATATGTAATCTTTTGGGCATTTCATTGTGCACATATGTGCAAAAATATTCAGTTATGTACTATAGTAAATAAATCCATCTCTGTTAGGGTATTCAAATGAGTAACTTTAAACACATAATGTTTAGGTGTGGACTTTGTTACAAAGTGACTCAAAGTTTGTGCATATAGAAATACACTGAACAAAAAGCATATGTGAATCAACCCGGAACTGGGATGCACTGTTCGCAGCAAAAAAGGACTGTGGGCGTATGGCTAAACGGTTATAGAGCTTGGGGATATATTTTGTTAAAATGTCAACGAGAGGATAGACGTGGCTCTTGTCCAGGTGCCCTGGATTTCCGGTGAAAGGGTTCTTGGTCTATCATCATCTCCTCTTCCCCAGAAACATGGGTAAGCCAAGAACATGTATCGTGGTAAGGACTGGGCTTAATGTACTTTTCTTTCCCCGTTACAGTGACAAGGACCTCAAGGTGGTAATGCTGGAAACAAGGACCAGGAAAAACCTATATCTTGCCTCAGCATACCTTCACTCTATAAAGAGCAAACTTATTCGTAACACCGTGGCAGCGCTGAGCCGCATCCAGCATCACTCGATCACCCTCTGCTGGGTACCTGGTCACTCTGGGATACCTGGAAATGAGGGAGCGAACGAGTGTGCCAGAAAAGGTTCGGCACTACCTGTTGCCTCATCTTTTACGGATATAGCAAGACCTCTACAGGATGTGGATAGTCAGATCCGAGGCGGAACAACAATGGGACACTGTGTCCGGCTGTCCCATCTCCCGAGCATTCTGGCCAAGATACAACCCAAAGCGAACTTCCGAACTCCTGCGATTCCACAAGAGCAGGACTAGGAGGGTGACAGGAGTTGTAACGGGGCACTGCGCCATAGGCCTTCTGGCTGAGAGGATGCATGTCCCCCACAACGACTTCTGTCGGAGCTGCGGAGATGAGGAGGAGATAGAAAGCATCCAACACCTGCTGTGTGACTGCCCTGCACTTCTTAGGAAACGCATCCAGTACCTGGGCAAACGCTTCTTTGGCAAACTTGCCCATAGCGTACCTTGCTCTTTTTATCGAATCCTCGAAATGGTTCAATTAAACAGGATACAGAAACAGATTAAGCACGTATAGAACTTACACATTCGTTTTCAATCCACATGAAAAATTTGTGAAATTGGAAGCACCATACATTGACTTTTTATCTATCGGGAAGTTCCCACATGATTTGTGTAGTACTTACACCTACTGCTGAAAACCATGAAACCCCTTTGAAAAGTTTCCATATTGTTGTTTAAGTAATGCAGGAGCAACCAAAATTTTCATTGTGGGGAAAGCAGGTCTTATAACATAAAACTGAAGGCAGGTTAAGAACTAGATTTAAGCTTGTTTTTCATGCGTGCAGCTCTTTTGATCTTTAGGAAACAGGCAATACGTACAGACGGACATGGCTTAATCACTTGTAGACCATTTTTGTATAAATTCGTCGAAAGCTTGTGGGGTCCTAATAGTTTCCACAAACTTAATATACTTTCTGTACATAAAGCACAGTATATAAAAAGTCACTCAAAATATATCTCTCTCAGTTCCTGTTATCCCCAGTGGGACATAGGGCCTCTACAAAACGTTTCCATCGGCTACGATCCTTCGCGATGACCTTGACCTCATTAAAAGATTTCCTTGTAGACCTAAGTTCCTTCTCGAGTGTCTGCTTCCAAGTGCATCTAGGGCGTCCTTTCTTTCTGCTACCTTGCGGATTCCATTCGAGTGCCTTTATTAACATAGTTCTGTGGGATCCTTGCGTAGGGTATGGCCAATCCATTTCCACTTTCTCTGCTTTATTTCTGTCGGTATGGGTAACTGCTTGCATTTCGCCCAAAGGTCTGTGTTGTTGGTTGTTTTGGGCCACCTTAAGCATTTGTTGACAAATACTTGCAGCAAGTCCGTCATGAGCCTAGTTTCACAACCATGCAAAAGAATCGATTTGAGGTTAAGAGTTGCAGACACGCAGCTTTGTATGTATGGAAATCGATGGGGAGTTCCATATTTTATACAGGTGAGCGAACGTACTGCGAGCTTAAGCGATTCTATTTTGTATGTCGTCTGCGTCACCTCCGTCTGTAGAAATAACACTCCCCAGATAGGTGAAGCTGACAACTTTTTTTTTTTTTTCCTCTTAGTACTCCTCCAGGGAGCTTAGGGCTTCTACAAGAACTTTCCACCGGACTCTGTTAGGCGCAGTTTGCTTTGCTGTGTCCCAGCTGATGTTGTGAAGGGACAATTCGTTAAGTATTGTACGTCGCCAGGTTGCCTTTGGTCTTCCCACTCGTCTGCTTCCTTGAGGGTTCCATTCCAGGGACATCCTGACAATGCTGCTTCGATGTTTCCTGAAAGCATGGCCAATCCAACGCCACTTGCGTGTTCTTATCTCGATGCCGATAGGAACTTCACTTGTACAGTGCCATAGTTCTGCGTTTGATATCCGATTGGGCCAGAAAATCCCGCATATAATCCTTAGGCACTTGTTGACAAATGACTGCAGTTTCGACATCATTCTTGGCGGGGTCAGCCACGTCTCGCTGCCGTACAATAGAATGGATTTGACGCACGCATTGAAGATACGCAGCTTTGTTATTCTGCTTATTTGCTGGTTTCTCCATATGCTGAACAAGCGTCCAAATGCTGATCGCGCTTTGTTGAGACGATTCTCTATATCCTCATCCACCCCACCACTGGTAGATATTGTGGTACCAAGAGAAGAGAGAAGCTATCGACAAAGTCGATAGTGTTCCCGCAGATGGTTTTGCTACCTTGGCTGGTGTGATTGAGGCGCATCGCTTTGGTTTTGGATGCGTTTATTGAGAGCCCAACTTTGCTGGCAAGGATCTCGAGGTCATTCGCTTTGGCTTGGATATCACTAAGTTTATGAGAGATGAGGCATATGCCATCCGCGTAGTCCAGGTCTTCCAAGTAACGAGTGAGACTCCACGTAATCCCACGCCTAGCCCTGCATACTTCTCTCATAACCTCGTCAACTACTATATTGAATAGTAGTGGTGATAGGATGGTGAAATTTGTCACGTTAAAACTGCTACTCAGATCCGCCACATTTGCTTTACGTGATTTCGTTTTTTCAGCATTAATTAATCTTTAAACCGACTTTTTTGGATTCTACCACCTGATCATCAAGCTTTTTCTGCATGTCAGAATGCTTCGATGACATTAGGCATAATAAAGGTCCTCAAGGTGATCGCTGAGATTCCATTGAATGCCTCTGTGGCATCCATCTACAGAACTTGTGAGAATATCATCCAGAACGATTAGGAAAAGCAAGGGAGAACGCCAGATATAGGATCGAACGTGGACGATAGCTTCCATTATGTTGTACCCTGCATTTAAAACCTTCATACTGGGTTTGAATTAGCCTGATAATCTCGACGATATAGGGGTTCCGATATGCATCCTCTATGAATGCTGCCGAAAGCGGTGCTGTAGTCTACGAAGACGAGGTGTAAGGCACACCTACATTCTGCCGACTGATTCACAATTATTCTTAGCGTGTAAATTTGATCGACACAAGAACGGTTTGGCCGGAACCCTGCTTGTTGCCTGCGCATAGCTGTGTCAAGTTTTTTGTTTATGCGGCTTAGAAGTACATATCATAAAATATAGGCTATTTATATTGTTTCAAAATCTGACTAGGCACTACTCCAATGTTGACCTCCAGCATAGTTCAAATATGGAACTATTAGCAGAAAAACTAGCTCGGTTATATCATAACAATCTTACCTAAGTCAACTCAATCCCTCTAGTATTAAATTAGTTATTAAGTAAATGTTATGAGCTTTAGTAAATATTTTGCAAGCTATTCTAGTTACTTAATTATGTATACTATATGTATATATATACGTAAAAGTCATTAAAATCGAAGTGATCGAGAAAAAAATGTAGCCCGCTTATGTATATATCTTACATATACTTTGAATACTTGGCTATTTATTATAAAATTGAATACAACTCTGACAATTATATAGAGAAGTACAAATTTCTTTAACGCATGCATTAAATATAAAAAATTAGTTTTATAAACACAAAAATATTTTAATTTTATAAATGAAAAAAAAAAAAGCGTACAAAAAAACCATGCGCTTTTCTCTCACTGCATTTAGTACGTATGTACTCATGTAGCTGCATACTCATATGTATCTGAAAGTTTGTTGCCAACAGCAGCTACTGCCAATCTCAAATGGCTCAAACATTATGCGACAAGCTGAATAACAGAATCTTCTCATGCCAATGCATGTACTGCAATGTTGTTGTTGCTATTGCTGTTGCTGTTGTTTGTTTAGATGTAGCTGCATCTGTATCTGTGGATGTATCTGTGTATGTATCTGTATCTGTTTGGCACGCATGTCTCGCACGCCGCTGTGTTTGACGCATTGTTTGTGCGTGGCAGCGCTTAACAACTTGAAATTGTGGCATAAACACGTTCTACAATTTCCGGCATGAGTATTGTTGTTGTTGTAGCCGGTGTTTCATTAGTTTCATTGATCATCATCATCATCATCATCATCATCAGCGTCGTCAGCGTCATTATTATCATCATTAAGCGCGCTAATGTGTTGTGTCTAAGTTTGTTGTATCTTTTGTTAGTTTTACACGTTTCATTTAAAAAACAAAAACAACAAAAAACAGAGTAAACTTAGGGCCTGGCCTAAGCCCTAAGCTGGCCATTAGCAACTCATATCTGTTAAGTAGCTATATGGCCAAGACCTTGCACACCATGTACTATATAAGTTCAGCAATTAACTCACTTTATAATAACTCCAAGACTTGACTAATTGAAATGTTTTCAGCGTTTGCACGAGTCCCCCCCCTCCAAAATCCGAAAGACCCATCAAATAAGTATGGCTTGAAAACAATCTACAAAAAATTATAATTTGTTTGCCAATATTAGTCATTAGTCTGAAATTTGTCATTTGACTAAAACTTAAAGGCAAAAAAAAAAAAAAAAACAATATGTATGTATATAACTCAAAAAATATCTTTTATATGCATCTAAGACATTATGAAAATTAAAGCTTGACTAGGACAAGTCTTTGTTATACAGTCAAAGCCAAAATTATTGGTACACTTTTTCAAATTTAAGCCTATATTTCACTTGGAATGTCGAACTTTTCATATATCTAGTATATTATTCTCGTATAACTTCAACTTTATTAAACGTGGATCTAGTTTTCCTTCCTGTTCTTTTCATGCTTTCTTCCCTATCTCTATAATTAGGCAATATAATGGACCCTATGGTCTGCAAATGACCTAGGTTTATCAACCTAACGTAACCTAGTATATTTCATAAAATTTTCCCCAAACTAAGTCCATATGCTTCCATATGCTTTTCCATAAAATGTTATCGTTATGGAGGTTGATAGCATGTCCTACACAATCAGTTCATAAATCATCATAAATATGTTCTTACCTATGCTAGAGTTAGAGGGAAAGCTGTTGGCATACAAAAAGCTGAGAATAGGTTTTTGTCAACTATACGTCGCAATGGGTTCGATAAGTTTCTAATTAACCTGCGCTCCATTTTATCTTCCCTCAGCTGTTTTTGTAGGGTTTCATTAGCAATATAGATTTTAGAAACTTTTTGCTACTTTTGTGGGATTTTAAGGCAATAAGCAAATGTATTTTGCCATTCACACAACTGTTAGCCGCAGGGTTGTCATTCAAAAGCGAAAAAAAAAATATTCACATTTTTTTGTAGAAATGGAAAGCGAAAAGTGGCAAAATATGCTATAAATTATCGTCTAATTCAATAATAAATTAACTAACTTGGATACTATGGAAAACTTGATATTTCATTATTATTATTAGGTGCGCAACTAAGTTCTCAATAGATGGCTTTAGCAGAATGTTCTGGTCGATTTTGACATACCCAAAACTTCATAAACGAAGCTTAGGCATATGGTAAGCAAACTGCTATGGCACATAAGTGAATTTCTTTTTGCATTATTGACTTGTGGTTGTGTGAAAATGTCTAGTTTTGTGCCAATGTCTAGTTTCTGTTCGAAAAAAACGGCAGCTGAAGCGCATCGAGAGCTCCAAAAAGTGTACGGAGATGCTGCTCCAAGCGAAACAACATGCCGTGATTGGTTCCGTCGCTTCAAAGACGGTGATTTCGATGTTGACGACCGTCCACGTAAAGGAAGACCCAAAACCTTCGAAGACGCTGAATTGGAGGCATTGCTCGATGAGGATTCGTGCCAAACGCAAGAAGAGCTTGCTTCAGCATTAGGAGTTACCCGCCAAGCCATTTCCAAGCGATTGCATGCGTTGGGAATGATTCAAAAGCAAGGAACTTGGGTTCCTTATGATTTGAAACCAAGGGACGTTGAGCGTCGTTTTTTCGCCTGTGAACAACTGCTCCAGCGACAAAGAAGGAAGAGTTTTCTTCATCGCATCGTGACGGGTGATGAAAAATGGATTCATTACAGCAACCCAAAGAGGAAAAAATCTTGGGGACAACCCGGTCATGCTTCCACGTCACTGGCTCGGCCGAATATTCACGCTGCGAAGGTTATGCTGTGCATTTGGTGGGACCAGGTCGGTGTTGTTTATTATGAGCTGTTGAAACAAGGCGAAACCATCACTGGGGAACGGTATCGAACTCAATTGATGCGATTGAGCCGAGCACTGCGAGAAAAACGGCCACAAACTATAGCTATCCTACTAAACGAATAAAGCTTGGACAGTGTGTAGTTAACCGAAGAAACGGTCGACCGAAGTTGCAATGGCTGGATGGGGTCGCTCAAGACGCAAAGGATTAAGGACTGAGATGTTTGGAGAACACAAGCCCGCAATCGCGACGTATGAAAGCGAAAACTACAGCAGGCAAAGTCCCTACCTGGGTTTATGATGACAACTTTAAACTTGAAATTTTTAAGCGTTCCAATAATTTCAGCTACGACTGTATGTACTACTATACTAAACATTTATCTAGTATATTTATTAATGGATAGCTGCCAAGCTCATCCAACTGGTTATGTATTGTGCAAAAAATTCTATTTTAAAAAAATTGATGAGCGCATAAATTTCATATGCTTAACTTGTGAAGTTTAACACTAAATATAATTAATAAATTAGTAAGCAAAAACTTGGTCTAACTCACAAAAAAAAAATTTAAACTTTATGGTTTGCTGTCAGTGTTTAAAACAAATTTATAAATATGTTTCTAAATTAAGTTTGTGGCTTCTTCAAGGTGTTTTAAAAAAAAAATAGCCATTAGAACTAAGTTACAAAACTTGACAGGCTTTAAATCATTACTGAGCAAAAAAGTTAGCAGATAGCTATATATGTAAATCAATAAATAAATCAATAAATGCAATCATATTTAGTGAGTTTAACAAAAAAATTTCGGAATAGTTTTTCTAGACTGACTGTAAAGTTTTTTGACTGTTAAGAAACCGGGCTCGAAGGAATACGAAGCTGCAAAAATTTCAATCAATTCAAATCAAACGTAACGTCACGCTTTTTCCATTAATATAAGAAATTAGAATAAAACGACAATTTGCAAAGAATTCTTTTTGTTTGTTATACAAACGTAACGTGACGCCAAATTGAAAGCGCCCATTTTTAATATAAATTTTTATTATAAAAATTAAGTTTAAACTAAAATTTGCTCTAAATTTTTGTTGTTGTACAAACGTAACGTCACGCCAAAATGAAAATGCACATATTTATTTTTTGCTTTTAAATAAAGGCAGTTTATAAAAAATTAAGATTAAACAACAATTTGCTCAAAATTCTTTTTTTCTTGTTGTACAAATGTGACGTCACGCCAAAATGAAAATGCCCAAAAAATAAGTTTGTTATAAATTAAGGTCAAACGGCAGTTTGCTCAAAGTTATCCTTCGTGACGCCAAAATGAAAATGCGATTTTTTATCATAAACTTTTATTATAAAAATTAAGATTAAACTAAAATTTGCTCTAAATTTTTGTTGTTGTACAAACGTAACGTCACGCCAAAATGAAAATGCCCATATTTAGTGCTTACTTTGAAATAAAGGCAGTTTATACAAAATTAAGACAAATTGATACAAATTATAATTTTTTATTGCATATACGTTACGTCACGCCAAAATGAAAATGTTCATATTTAATATAAAAGAAGTTTAATAAATTAAGGTTAAACGACAGTTTGCTCAAAATTTTTCTTCTTTTTTTTTGTTGTACAAATGTAACGTCACGCCAAAATGAAAGTGCTCTTATCTAATATAAAAACAGTTCATAATAAATTAAATTAATTTGCTCAAAATGCATTTTTTTGTTATTGCACAAACGTAACGCCACGCCAAAATGAAAATACGCATATTTTATATAAAGTAAGTTTATTATATTATATATTAAACGACAATTTTCTTAAAATTCTTTCTTTTTTCTTTTGTAACGTCACGCCACATTGAAAATGCGCATATTTTTAAAGAAAATTTATTACAATTTGCACAACATGCTTTAAAAAGCAACATTTTCATTTAAGTTCCAGCTAATTAAGTAATTTTATTATTTTAAATTTAAAAAATAAATTACCAAAATGGCGTCATAAAACTTGAGTTTCAGGGCATATCAAATTTACATAAAAACTATATGCAAAAGTTGCTTTTCAACAGATTTTACAAGATTATTTAGATAGAATCCCATTGTCTAAATAGAGTTTGCTAGATTTAATAAGCTACAAATGCAACAGCATAGTTTCCCATGAAAATCTAGTTTTAAGTGACCGACCTTCAGTGCTGTCCATGGGGGCGACAAAAACATAAAAAACTTATGAGCAGCTGTTGAAACAAAAAAAACCAAAAAAGTGTGTACATTATATATAATAAAAGACAAAAAAAAAACAAGAGTTACTAATGACTGCTATTTCTTATTTTAGAACAATTAAATTGTTTCGTTATTTAGTAACTTTTTGATTTAGCAAATGTCAACCCAAACAAAAACAACAAATAATACCAGGGCCGACGAACGAACTATCTAACTATTTATTAGTAACTGCCATCTGACCGAGCGGCGACCTTAACGAGACAGAGAGCTAGCTGCGCACTTAAATTAAATGAATTTACTTTCGATTTTGTTTTTATTTGGTCAATTTTCAAAAAAAAAAATATCTTAGATACACACACACACAAACACACACACATATACAACCATATTTGCCTCGTTTTAAATTAATTTATAGCTTTGAAGTCAATTAAAATTTTGGTATATTTGGGTTTAGGGGGAATTATCAGGAAAAAGCAAACGAGTCTAGTTGTTGTTTTTTTTTTTTTTCTTTTTCTTTTTTTGGGCTTTTTCCGCCAGCTAAATTAGCGTGTCAAACTACGGCGACATCATCTTCAATCTTCAGTCCGCAGCTTGGCGTCCGTCAATCATTAACCCTCAAGCACAAATAGCATCATTTGTGATAATGATCGATCAAACAGACAATCAAATAATAACACACAGCCCAAAGAGCTAAGTAGCACTGTGCCCTGCTCCAAACCAAGTCAATGGCATGTCAAATGACAGTCACAATAGACAGTCCCCAAGTCCACAGACGCCAACTAGTTGAACCGATCTCTGCAACGATTTCGAAATGCACGCACTTAATTTGATTTAAGTGGGAAAATAAACACACACACCAAAAACGAGTTGAAAAAAACAAATCAACCTAAAAAGCAAACAAATGGAAAGTGCCAAAAATATAAAAATCCAAAAAAAATAAAAACAATCCATTCCAAAAAAACATGAAGCAATAGAAGATCTAACATTTACAAAAGCTTGCACAAGAAACAGTCAGAGAACTTTTATAAGAGCGTTATGCGATGATTTCAAACAATTGAAACGAACTCTAAACTCTAAAATTTTTAAGTTAACCAAGTCCAATAAACAGACAGTTCTTAAATTAAGCCAAGACTTATAGTAAGCAATTAGAGAGGGTTTGATCATTCACCGATCAACGAGCTATCGATATCTTCATTGAGCAAAGTGAATTGACGCGAGTTCAGGGCCGTATTTATCAAAGAGGCAAAAAGGCGCCATTGTTTTTCAGGGCCTTGTTCTAAACTGTTGAAGCTTTAAAATATTTAAGTAAACCGAGTCCACCGGCAAAATAAATAAGCGTTTTGTGGAAAAGGGCTTCAAATTGGTCGGCCTGGAATTCATTTGGGCATCCAAGAATTGTTCAATGAACATTATACTGAAGTGTCTAGGCGTCCCTTCTTCCTCCAGTGGCTCCCATGGTGTGAGAGAGCATGAACTCTCACTCCCAGCCCCAGAATGAACCCAGCCGACACATTACACGCCAACACTCGTGGAGGTTTCCGCCTTCAGTTTGGCCGTAACATTATTCATGTATCTGATGCTGCAGAGTCCGCCAACAAAGAGAGTACTCTCTGGTTTGACAAGAAGGAACTTATCAGTTGGACTACCGCTGCCAGCGACAGGATCTACAAATAGCATCTTGCTTTTTTGTGTTTTGTTGCTACAATACATTTGGAGTTTAAACTACAAATCTTTAGAGGAAATAAAATTCTATTTGCTTATTATATTAAATAGCATGAGCGTAAAAACCAGCGGGGAAATACATTTTTCAAAATAAAAGCTGATCAAGAATTATTTATAATACCTTTATCAATAACTTCTATTTTTCAAAAAGAAACTACTTTTTCAACATATGCTAGAAAAATCTTCAATAAAAAATTATGATAGATGGAAGCGCCCCCGGAAGAGCCAGTGGCCCCTATATGGCTTAATCCGTCACTGTACAAGTATTGTATGAATATACGAACCACGCTTTCTTGTAAGGCAATCCTTCGAGACAGTTTTGTAAACTAGCCGCCTATTCATACTAAAGGAAAATTTCCACGTCGGATGCAACAGATCAGAAATCCCTTCTGGAGTAGGCCAAGGTCAATTTCTATACGGCTAATCTATCAGTAGTCGTTTGCAGCTTCTTGTAGCCAGCTAACCAGATGATACCGCTTTCGTCTCTAATGTTTCAGATGAGGGCTTTGCTATACTTTGGCAACATCTAACTCGGCTGAAATCTTGGCTTCAAAGATGAAAGATTAAAGTCAAAGCAGAGAAGTCTCCAGCCCAGCTGTTAGACAAATTTGTGTTAACTTAAGCCAGCCACGATATTAAATCTTGTGGAACTGACGCTGGACAGCGGATTAATCAGGAAAAATTTCTAATTTATTGAAGGAAAGCAGCTTAAGGCCTATACGCAATTCGAAAAAATTCCCATTTGGGATATCCCATTTGGGACTTTTTTTTATATGAAGTTTTGTCACTCCGCGCGAAATTTTTCGAGCTGCGTAGATCCCTTTAAGCTCAAATTCAAAGCAATTCTCCGGTTGTATCTTTATTAATTCCAGCTCAGCACCAAAAATAAGCTCATAATCTATAAAAGCAATTCTACAGCCTTTGTGGACATAGCTATGGTATTCATTTTTTGGATCACAGCCGCGAATTCTAACGTAGAAATATTGCAATGTTTTTGGAGCAAACTCATGTAGAAAATTGTAATCTCCCAGTACTGCTTAAGAAACTCTGCACTATAACGAGATTTCGGAGTTCTCAAATGAGGTACAGCCTTTTTGGAGATATGGCATACATTTTTGGATCACAGCCGCAAATTTCAACTTGAAAATATTGTATTCGCCCTGAACTAAGCTTTACTCTTAGATTAGAAAGAGGGTTTTCCGAGTTTTCGGTCTTGTTCTAAGTTTGATAATTTGGTTCTTTTTTAATTCAAAAGTTTTATTCCGATTTTAAGATTTGTTATTACAACTATTATTATAGTATATACCAATAATCCGAATATATTTCTTATGTAGCTTAGAGGTACGTATATTCCCTTCCTGACGTATCCATCTGCTCTAGATCAGATCTTATGATCGGGAGACTTGGGCTGATGGCAGCCCCTGTGGAAACCTCCGGTGGCAACAATGGTTCACGGATGAGTCCAAAACTGAGCAGTGTGTAGGTGTTGGAGTCGTTGGGCCCAACACCAGAATCTCTAGTGCAATGGGCATCTGGCCCAGCATCTTTCAAGCAGAGATTCATGCCATAGAGATCTGCGCTCATAGTATCCTTAGTAAAGGAACTAGGGGAGCAAGCATCTATATCTACTCAGATAGCCAAGCTGCTATTAGGGCACTATCATCATGGAGCATCTCCTACAGGATGGTCAAAGAATGCCATAATTACCTCCAAACCCTGTCCTCCCGGAAAATAGTCGTGCTAAGTTTGGTACCTGGACACTCAGGAGTGGATGGTAACACGATCGCTGACGATCTAGCACGACAGGGTGCCTCCACCCTGACCACTGCCCCTGCGCCCTTCTGTGGTATTGGTTGGTCCACAATCAAAACTATGGTAAACAAATGGGCTGCAGGAGAACATAGGAGATACAGGTTCTCCTTACCGGGGCTGCGTCAAGCAAAAGCGCTTATCAAACCCCTGGAAAGCGGAAAGTCTTTTGCTTTAATTTATGGGTATGGTACAAAAGATCTTCTGGTCGCAGTGCCCCACCTCTTTGTGATGAACCCATAGAAGGAAAAAAAAAAAAAAGAGGTACGTGGACAGCACTGAATACTTAAGAATATGGCTATTTAGTTGCATTTAAAGAATTTCGCTGCTTTTTTAAGAATTCAAATCAAGAATGCTAAAAATCTTAATTTAAGATTTTATTATTTTTTTTTTTCATATAGTTGATGCGGATTTCTTTCAGTGATCAGCAAACTTCTTGGCTGTTATATTAAATCTAGTTTATGCTGCACTTAACCTTGTATACATACAGACTAATATTTTCTGATCACTGCCAGTGCACACACTCTTTGCGATCACCGTGCGCACTGTGATCACCGTGACAGAGCAGGCGTTACAAAATAGGCGCCACTTAATGTGCATTTTAATGTGTCAGCGTCAGAGACAACGCCCCATTGGAGACAGTCTATGATAATGGACTGCCAGACTTTGTTCAAGCATAGATAAATACTATTAAGTGCCATAATAATTATTGAACAATGCAAATGCTCCCCTAAGCCAACGCTGGCAGTGTTGGAAATGCATGCAACTAATTGCCAGACACCCGCACAAATTGCGCAGTGATAAATTTGCGCTGGACACACTGGAACCATATCAGGAAGTCTATAGCTCATGAATGCTTAAAAGTTAATTGGATTTGCAGCTGTATCTGAAATATAATATATGTATATACAAGTAGTAGCTAAATTATGAGTTAAGTTTCTATAAAGATCTTCGGCCTTCAAAACCTTTTCAGCCTCTTTAGTTAACAAAAAAAATGCATTTTGTAGGCTTATTATAGACAAAGAATCTTTATATCTTTAATAATATCATTAAAATGTGTATTCAAAATATTTCAATTTGAATGCTAAGTTTAGTGTTGATCTCATCGTTCACAAATAAAAGTAACTCATCATAACATTTGAAAACAACTTTAGTCGCTTTTAACAAAGATAAAAAAGTTGTTTTAGTGTTGGAAGTTGTCTAAACAAAATTTATTGAACTGCAGCAAGGTTGCAAAATATAGGGTTTTCCAACAAGAGGTGTTATTTTGAATCACCCGGTATTTCGGTAGCTGTCACTTTTGAAGCTTTTATTCTTTGACATTTGACAAGTAGAAACTACGCCATTACTAAAAATGGAACGATACACGCTTCAACAATGCATTGAAATTATTAAAATTCACTACAAAAATGGTGAAAATCTTGCAGTCACAGTTCGCAAAACTAAAGCATTTTTGGGTCGTCGGGAAGCACCTTGTTGGACCGCAATACAGAAATTGGTGGAAAAATTCGAGCTGTTGGGACAAGTTAGTGATGTAAAGAATAAAACCCGTGCACGTTGCTCAAGAACAACTGAGCATATTGCTGCTGTAGCCCAAAGTGTTGAAGAAAGCCCAGGTTTGTCCATTTCTCGTCGATCTTTGGAATTGGGCATTCCACAAACGTCATTACACCGTATTTTGCATACAAACTTGGGTCTTAAGGCTTATAAAGTTCAGTTAACACAAGAACTCAAGCCGGCCGATCATCAACAACGTCGTGTCTTGGCTGATTGTGTCCTTGAAATGCATGAAAATGATCCGGAATTCTATCGAAAAATCATCTTGACTGATGAGGCACATTTCCACCTCGGTGGCTACTCCAACAAGCAAAATTGTCGCACCTGGGGCTCGGAAAACCCAAGAGTTATTGTTGAGAAGCCTCTCCATCCTCAACGTGTGAATGTTTGGGGCGGTTAATGGTACGGCGGGGTCATTGGACCTTACTTTTTCGAAAATGAGGTTGGATCAACAGTTACGGTGAATGTATTGCGCTATCTAGAGTTGATCAATGATTTTTAATGGTCGGAGTTGGATGGTATTGATCCGGACAACGTTTACTTTCAACAAGACGGCGATACGTGCCACACAAGCAACGAAACCATTGCTCTTTTACGGGAAAAGTTTCCGAACCGTGTTATCTCTCGAAGATGTGATCAAGATCTTGTGATTCAACACCTTGCGACTTCTTCCTTTGGGGCCACGTGAAAGATTAGGTCTACGCCAACAGCCCAGCGTCGATTCAAGACCTCAATGATAGAATTCGTGAGGCTATCGAGGACATAGGGCAGCCATTTTGCGATTTGGTTATGGAAAATTTCATGAAAAGAATATGGTCCTGTAGGCGTGGTCGTGGTGGTCATTTGGCTGATGTTGTTTTTCATTATTTACGGCATACCTTCCTCTTTATTATTCAATAAACATCCGATCATTTATCTCAAAAAATGGCATTTTTCTTTGAATACCAAAATAACACGTCTAATTGGAAAACCCTTTATTAGTGTCAATATTGCAATAGAAGATGCAATCCTCAAGCTGCTTCCCTTTAGAATTTCCCCAGTTGAGGCTACGTAAAGTAAAACTGTATTAGAGTTTTCCAAAAATAAACTTTACAAAGCTTTCCAATGCAATTTCCCATATTTCTAGTTGGTTCTACTTCGTTTCACAAAGTGCTAACCAAACTTACTTGGAAATTGCCGTTGAGGTTTCCCTAATCAATTACAGTCCGACCATCTGCAGTCATTTCTTTTAACTCCGTCTTGGCCAACATGGGCAATCAATATGTCAACCATTTGATTGTCAACTCACGCACACAAATCGCTGAGACGGCGCTGTAAATGTAAATACTACGAAGAGCATTTTACTTTCCATTACGATAGACGTCACGTTGCCTTTAAAGGTGTTCACCAGTCAGTGGCTACCATTTGCTTGGTTGGTTGGTCAACCAATTGCTGTTCCCTGCTGGACCCGGCCCTCTGATTTCTACGTTATATAGCTTATTGGCTTGTTTGGCAGTGTGTCCCAGTCGATAAAATTCAACCGGATGACGGGCAAAAATGACAGCTCAGAAAGGGGCAGAGGGGTTAAGTGCAGCAAAGGTGGCGTCTGGGAGAGAAAGAGTGAGAGTGAGAGAGCGAGAGAGATCTACAACCAGTATGCATTGAATTTTGTTAAAATATTATTCACTTAATGGGAAATTATTTATGCAAATTTTATGCGAAAACGTAAAGTAAGAAAAGTTGTAGGAAAAACAAAAATAAAAACCAAATACTTTTTATATTTGATAACAACAAATTACTACAAAACGTGTGTGTACGTGCGTATGTGTGTGTGTGTAACCAAGTACAGTCATCACTCTTTAAATGCGTTACTAGATTTTAGAAATATGTTAATTAAAGTTGACTTAATTCAAAAAATTTGCACACGAACAGAAAACTTCAAAACAAATTGGCAGCATTGTCTAAAATATGCCGCAAGAAATTGGCAGCACCAGCCAAAAAAGAGCGGTAACCACAAGATTTGTTCTGATTTATGTATCGTTATAGTTACACTTCTAGTTCCTCCCAAAATCTGTTTTAACTATTTTTCGATATTAAGTCAAGTCGAAATCGAAATTTATTATTTTGCTAAGAAAAATTGTAAGTCACACTTTAAAGCGACTTTTAAAGTCCAGTTCATAGATCTATCACATAAATCCGAACTGAGGCACAGTGGGGCCAAACAATAATTTCCCTTTAAGTATCTTCATAACAAGCTTGGCTGTAGTGCTGCAGAAAACATCGATGATCGAAGTTTAAAATATCTATATCGTGGCACAACTTCGTGAACTTCGTAAGGCAAAGCTCGCAAAAAAGCCTAATATGCTAAAAATTACTTCTTTTTGTTTGAATAATAATAAATTTCGCCCACTGTGCATGGGTTGCTCAGTGCCTCTGCATTCTCTTAAGCGACATTTTTGGTAAACCAGGGCACTCGGTGCACAACTTCGTGAGCATCGTAAAACTTTTTAAAACACATTTTGAAGGACTGCTAAAAATGAAATTTTTTTAAAATAATTTGTCAATATAAACTTAAGCCAACAATTAATTAAGCTACATATTCTTTGGTTTTTTTTTTTCAAAATAAGTGCACGTGTACGTTTGGTGCCCACTGTATTGGCATTTTGCAACCTGAGGTTCACTTGAAGCGGCAAGTCTTGGCGTTGCCAAGTTGTCGGCATTTGTCAAAGGCGTTTGCTGCCAATAATATTTAAACAACTTATCCCCCGCTGCCAACTCTCCGGCTTCTCTCTGCCACCCACTGCTATCATTTAACAGAGTTAAGTTGCACTGACATTGGCCAAGTTGTTGGCATTTTAGTCGTCGTTGTTGCCAGTGTTTGTTGTTGTTCTTGTAAATTACTTAAATGTCGCGTTTTCTACGCATGCGCAAAGTTGCCCGCAAATGCAAGCATACATATGTGCATAGTATATACTATGTATATATATGCATATAAGCGCATAAGTTACTGCATGCGCTTTTTAATTAAAAAAAAATTTTGTGCATTTCAGACTTGAAAGCAACTTTGGCGTTAAATTGAAAAAAATAACTTGATTCCGTTCTTCCAATAGTTTTTTAAATTTATGCCAAAATTTTTTACTTCAATGCGTTACATTTTTGTGACAAGTGGTATAAAAAAAGAAATAAATAATAAATTCCATATTTATAAAAATAAATATATTAAAATAGAACAAAAAAATACTTTTGGCAGCATTTTCGAAACACACAAAAAATGGCTACTAAAACCTTTTATGAATGGCCTGATTCCAGTTAGTACCCAAGAAAATCAATTTTAACAATACTTTTTAAAAATATTTTAAGTAAAAATAAATTTTAATAACACTTACCTGCAATATTTATTGAACTACACAATAAATTTGCATTATTCCATATGAAAAACTCAAAATACTTAATCAATAATGTATTAATTGATCTGTAAAGAAAAGATAAAAACAAAAACAAGTAAGAAAAATTTTATAAGATTTCTTATAAGAGCTGCTGAAGTTATATAATTAAAATAGTTCTTAAATTGTAGTTGAATAAGAAATATTATCAGACAGTCAATCCAACCTAAACGCTGCTACAGCCATTAGAATAAACTGGAAACCGGAAACAAGCTGCCTCAAATAGGTGTCTGGTCACACTAAAAGTGCAGAGACGCCGCTACATTGAGCGGCTATGAAGAGAAGCAAAGAGATACAGCAGACTGTATCTGCGCAAAAGTTCTTAGAGCGACCAAACAAATCTTCAGTGCCTGCCCAAAAGATAAGAGCTATCTGGTTTACCTAGTAGACATTATAGATTTACTTAGTAGACTGTACAACACTGCGACTACAGACTGAAGATTTTTTAAGGCGGGAAAAGAATTCTCAAAGCACAAAACGAATCCCTAACAGCAAGTCTAATATCTTGATTCTTTGGCCTCAGTCTAAAAAATAAAAAATAATCGTATCAATAGACGGGTTACCCACATCTTTTGTTACGTTAGGTTAGGTTGAACCGGTTGACCTCTGGGGGGAATCACACATAGACTAAATAGTGCTTAGCAGTACCGGAAGGTGCGGCTGGTGTACAATGAACGTTAGTCGTCAAGCATGCGCGTGTGCTTGGCGAACGCCAGAAGCTTTTGAGGTGCCCTTTTGGCTGTCTCTTCCAGTGAGGTAAGCCAGGGTTTCGCTAGATATTTGAGTCTCGATGTGAAGAGGGCAGGGCAGCGGCAAATAAGGCGCTCCAGAGTCTCTTTGACATCTGTCTCCCTACATTTCATCGTTGTTGGTAATGCCTATCTTCCTAGCGTGAGTTCCTGTCAGGCAATGACCAGTTAGTTTGCACACCATAAATCTGCAATCTCTTCTTGGGAGTTCCAGAATATACGGGCCTAGTTTGCTGTTTATTTTCTTGCACATTGTGCGAGCCGTCCTGCAGTTCATTGTGATGTACCACCTTCTATTAGATCTGACTGCAGCGTTTTCTTCTGATCTGTGGTTAATCGTCCTTAGAGAAAACTTCAGATCCTCAAGTGACGGTTGAATCGATCCGGCTCCTTCTTTTGCGAGCCTGTCAGCTATTTCGTTTTCATCAATGCCCTGCTGGCTGGGAACCCAGCAGATGCACACCTCCTTCTGGGTGTTTAGCGCAGCTAATGCGTCCCTGCTTGCCAGTACACTTTTGGAGTTAATACTGAATGCTTGCATGGATTTGATTGCCGCTTGGCTGTCAACAAAGATATTTACTCGGTTCTGCTCTAGGGTGAGCTGCAGTCTTCTTTATGGCGAATACCTACGCCTGGTAGATGCTGCAGTGGTCTGGCAACTTATAAGACACCTCCGTGGGTGGGTCTATACAGTACATCTACTGCGGATCCAACACCGGACTCCATTTTGGATCCGTCCGTGAAAATTTTTGTCGCTTGTCAATCCATACCGATTTTCCAATCCTCTGGTCCGATTAGAGTGAGCGTTCTGGAGAAGTTGCTTTCTGGGATCATATAGTCCCCGTGCTATTGAATGTCACTCCTTCAACTTTGCTGTGCCCGTAGTTCGCAAGGGCCATATTACCTGCTGCACAAAGACGTTGCGCTGTCTTCTGCGCCAGTAGCTTGGCCTGAATGTCTTATGTTAAAACAAATAACATTATTATTATAATTTTTTTTATTTTAAAACACGACCCATATATGCACATATAGGGTAAACAACCGTATTTAAATTAACAAGCTTCGAAATGATAAATGTTTTGTTAATATAAAATCATTTAACTCTTTTTGGTATTAAATTCTTGCGAGATGTTCGCTGTATTGCTTATTAGCCTTGAAAAGAAAGTTGTCTTACTATTTGAAGAATTTCTGTATATAGCATGTTGACCAATTTTGAATTATTTTTTTATTATTAGTAAATTAACATCACAAATAAATTAAAAACAAATATGCAAATGCTTGTGTTAAAAGCTTTAATATTGAAAATGCATAAATCAGTACTCAACTAAACTAAATTTGGAATAATATTAAGAAATAAAACTATTAAAAATGCGAAAATAAATTGTAACTTTCATCAATAATCCAAAATCGGTTTGAGCCAAAAAATTTTGTAGATTTGTGTATAAAATTTTACTAAAAAAGCCTGTTAAGACATTCTCTTTTTATTGAAATCTGTCTTTTTCAGCTTCATGTCAATCGTTTGATGCGCTGTAGCGCCATCTGTTGGCAAAATACTGCTCCAATAAAACAAATCTATATATGTAACGAAAAAACCTCACAAAACTAGCTATTTTGTAGCTTTTCTCAGAAACCCAAAGCGCTGGCGTCTTTTAGACTTGGATTTCGAAATCGCTGTACAACCGTTCTCAAAAAAAAAGTGAATTCACGCTCATAAAATATAATTGATTGCATTTTTGAGTGAAGTTCAAAAGTGATCTCTTTTGAATTTTAAAATTAAAAAAAAAAATTGTTTAAAAACGTAAAAAAAAAATTTAGAACAACAAAATTTCATCTTTCAGTAAAAAAAAAAAATTGCGTAGATTTGATTATACATTTAGGAGAAATGAAAAATCCAATAAACAGCTATCGATAACTCGATTAATAATCGCAGTTTTGCAATCAAATAGCTCTACGCAATATGAATAAGTCATCTAAATCGAACGTCGACCTAAAAAGTGGTCCGCTTTTCTTATTTTCGCCGATATATGTACATAGCTAACTATACTTGCATACTTTTTTTTCGTGAACTCCAGTATTTTTCGACTTTTTTTGAGCTTATTTCTTAATGAATCTACACTTTTTCGAAACTGAAAAAATGTTTTCAAATCTTATTCTATTTTGGCTTCAGTTAAACATCAGTTGGGCGTTTGAAATACTATGTGGACTCTGGTTATTGGACTAGAAGCTCATTTTTTCTGAGCAGACTTTTAAAAACACAAATGTTGTAAAGGGTCATCAATCTTGAGGGTTTTTTTTTTAAATGCAAAAAAACACCAAAATTTCAAATGAATCGGAAAAGAAAGAGCCGTCTTGATATTCACTTTTTAAAAAAAATCCCTTTCAAATGTTGGCCGCAACTGCGCCGTAGTTCGTCCATGCGGAGTTTCCAATTTCGATAAAGCGTTCGAGCACAATCGAATAACACGGGTAACGTTGGCCTCTAATGCTTCAATCGTAGCTGGCTTATCCACAAACACTTTAGACCTCATGTAGCCCTTAGTCTTACGTTGTGGTATCACACAATCTTGGTGGCCAATTCACCGGTACGGAGCGTGAAATTAATTGCTCCCGGAACTGGTTTTATAAAATGGCCTAAGCGCGCGAAAAATATTCTTTATAGAACTCGAATTTTCGTTATAGTATGTAGTTGTTCGAGTGTAAGTCTTTCCATGATAAAATGGCAATGAAAACTGAATAAAAAAGACATGACAGTTCTCACGCGTGATTTATCAAAAAAACGCTATTGAAAAAAAAACTCAAGATTGATGACCCTTTACATGAATAGTATGTTTATACCCTGTACCGTATGGTACAAAGGGTATATTAAGTTTATGCAAGCCGAAAATGTATGGAACATACAGAAGGAAACGTCGGAGACCCCCCAAAGTTACCTAAAGTATGTTCAGAGTCGATATACCCATGTTCGTCTGTCTGTCTGTCCGTCCGTATGAACGCCTAGATCTCAGAGATGGTTATAGCTTGAGCAAGCAAACTTTTAGATTAGATCCCTTTAATATTCCCATAGGAGACAAGTTTATTTTATTTTTTTGATATCGGAGATATATTCTATAGCTCCCATAGGGGTGTTTCAGAGGACCTCGAAAAAAACAAAAAGTTTTGGATAGATAATTCGTTTGTTTATGATGATATCGTAACCAAATTTGGCAGTCGGATGTTTTTTGGAGCTCCCAATCATTGAACCAAATTTTATGCAAATCGGTTGACTATATCATATAGCTCCCATAGGACACATCGATCAAAAAAACGTTTTTTGTACAAAATTCGTTGTGTTTCGTTTGTTTGTGCAGATATCATAACCAAATTTGGCAGCCGAAAGTTTTTTATAGTTCCCAATCAGTGTACCAAATTTGACGCAAATCGGTTGACTATATCATATAGCTCCCATAGGGGGCTTCCATCATTTCTGTTAGAAGTTTAAGGATACAAAAAACAAAAACGCAAATAAATTTTTTTAGCTCAAAGTATACGGCACTTAATCAATAATTTATTTTCAATTCTATTTTATGATTCTTTATAATTTATAACTTCTACTACTCTATCGTTTATTTGTACCTAATTAAAATAATTGTATTCTTAATAGTTAGAAATAATGGTGAAATAAAAATTATAAAAATTAGAGTAATTATGGGCAGCACTTTAGGTTTTAATGTTGGGCAGCATGGCGCAAGTTTATTATTATTCAAATACAAACTACGCATAAGCGAAGTGGTTTTTAAATAAATAGAAAAAAAGATCTCAAGTTACCACGACTTTAACATGCTCAGTACTCTCCTAGCCAGTGTGTATTCAATGTATATGAAAAAAATAGTACTATTTTGTTGCTATTATCAAAACTTTTAAAAGTTTTGCGCATAAACAGCGAAGTACTGATGCAGCGGACTGGGGTTAATATCCCTTTAAAAAAATGTCTTTTTATTTGGACCTATATACCAAGTTTATTGGCTACAGTTTGGCTAAAGCCTAGGTGGTCCCATCTGGCACATTGCAGCCTATGATTTTTGAAGTTTTCATCTGATCGTAATTGTTATAATGAGTAGATATGTTTATAACATTTACAAATGACGAACTTTTGAGCCTTGGCCACATATCCATCGCGACTCAGCTGTTCCAGAATGCAGAGGCTCAAATTTGGCTGCAGCCGGGGGGTCTTAACTGGTTATGTACTTCAAAAGTAGGAAAAAACGCCGTTTTTCGTGTACATAACCTCAAATATCTCAAGATCCTGACGTGATGGGCCGATTCTGGCCCCGGATTCGGTTTCTACGCAGCAAATTACTTCGGAAATAACCCGTAGCTTCCCAACAATTAAACCAGTTGGCCTATATACATATATACTTCGTAACTTTGAAAAGCCATAACTTTGCGAAAAACAATCGTAAATAATCGCTTGAACTTCGAAATTAAAGGATAAGAGTGGTACTCAATGATGTAACTGGAGTGACAGACCACAAAAATTATTTGCATCAAAAGTAGGAAAAAAACGCCGTTTTTCGGGTACATAACCTCAAATATCTGAAAATCATGACGTTATAGAGCAATTCGGATTCTATGCAGCAAATTACTTCGGAAATGACCCTTAGCTTTTCAACAACTGACATGACCCCGGTATTTGTAGGCCTGTGTAATGAGCAGGCAGATTTAGAGCTATGTATTACAAATTTCAAGCTTTTGAGCCTCGGTCATACATATAGCTATATGTATTAACTCGGTTCTTCCATAAAACATATACTTTAAAGTATCGCAGATGTCTAGAACTTGCGATTTTCCATTTTCAAGAGTGTTTTTTGAGAATGCTTAAAAAGATTTCAGGAAGTAGTGCTCTCCAAGAGCATTGCTAAAATTGAGAGTATTAATTCTTACTTTAAGATAAATAGATTTCGAATAATTGTGTGAAACAATTAAGCTTTAAGCAAATTGGCATTTTAATTATGATTAGCTCTTATTTCCGAGCATACATACATATATCTTACATATATAAATAAACATACCCTATAGTTACCTTTACAGCTACATAATAGTTCTTTGATTTTTCAAACTTAAATTTGCTGCTATTATAATTTAAAAGCTTTTGGCTTTTAACTACAGCAATTATAATCAATCATTTATTAAAATTCTTAAAACAAAAAAATATTAATGCATGATTATTATGCTTACTACAATAACTTAACGCATAAGGCTTATAATAATTATAATTAAGCTAAATTAGGCAATTTTTTCTACATATCGCAAGTAATTTAAGCTTAAGTTTAATCTCGCTGCCTTCTACACGGTTGCCACTTAACATATGTCAGGTATAATTAAGCAAATCTCAACGCACATAGATACATACATATATAGTATATAGTAAGTATATTTATAGTATATAGCCCGTGGCTAGTTGGCCATTAATTAATGCAAAGTAGAGTCAGAAATAAGAAATAGTATAAATAAAAAGAAAAAATCCAACAACCAAGAAGAAGACGTAGAGACTGAAAAAAAAAACGCAACTAAAAACGCAACGCAAACGTCTTGGCCACGTTAGCAAGTTTTAGTCACTAAATTGAACTTTTCAAATGATTTAAGCCAAATGCCACTTTGCATTCAGGGCCGTCGACTTGGTCACACTCGCAGACAGACAGACAGACGCATATATATGTATATGCATAATATACTATATATATATATATATATATATATATATAACATGTGGGGACTTGTGCCTAGGTAGACGCCTTGACAAGTCAATTTTCTTTCTTTTTTATGCGACATGTAACGGCAAACGGCAGCCGCAGTCGCACACTGGTCGGAAACACGTATAGCACGGATAACGCCTGGAAACTGGGCTTACTCATATAGTTCGATTTTATTTTTTTTTTTGGTTCCTTCCCCGCTTTTCAAGACAAGCCGACTTCCCTGAATCTCAACTTTATACTCGTTGTATAGTCGATATTTCCCTACTTGGTTTAGCTTTAATACGGCTCATGATGCAATAAATTCTAAAAGCTGCGTAAAAATATAATCACTTATTCCATTTTAGACGCTTTCGATAAAACTTCACAAAAATTGAGTTTTAGTGGTTTAAATAAACAAAAAAATGTTGCCTCTATTTTAAACAAATGCCCGGCAAATTATCCTTAAATTGAACCAGTGATGTCACGCGCTGCACGCGTAATGCACAACCTCTTAAAGTTGCATCATGAATAAGCATCATAAGATAAGCAAAGTATAGGGTTTTCCAACAAGCGGTGTTATTTGAATCATCCGGTATTTCGGTAGCTGTCACTTTTGAAGCTTTTATTCTTTGACATTTGACAAGTAGAAACTACGCCATTACTAAAAATGGAACGATACACGCTTCAACAACGCATTGAAATTATTAAAATTCACTACAAAAATGGTGAAAATCCTGCAGTCACAGTTCGCAAAACTAAAGCGTTTTTGGGTCGTCGTGAAGCACCTTGTCGGAACGCAATACAGAAATTGGTGGAAAAATTCGAGCTGTTGAGACAACTTAGTGATGTGAAGAATAAAACCTATGCACGTCGCTCAATAACAACTAAGAATATTGCTGCTGTAGCCCAAAGTGTTGAAGAAAACACAGGTTTGTGCATTCCTCGTCGTTCTTTGGAATTGGGCATTCCACAAACGTCATTACACCGTATTTTGCATAAAGACTTCGGTCTTAAGGCTTATAAAGTTCAGTTAACACAAGAACTCAAGCCGGCCGATCATCAACAACGTCGTGTCTTGGCTGATTGTGTCCTTGAAATGCATGAAAATGATCCGGAATTCTATCGAAAAATCATCTTGACTGATGAGGCCCATTTCCAACTCGGTGGCTACTCCAACAAGCAAAATTGTAGCATCTGGGGCTCGGAAAATCCAAGAGTTATTGTTGAGAAGCCTCTCCATCCTCAACGTGTGACTGTTTGGTGCGGTTTATGGTACGGCGGGGTCATTGGACCTTACTTTTTTGAAAATGAGGTTGGATCAACAGTTATGGTGAATGGAGGGCGCTATCTAGAGATGATTAATGATTTTTTATGGTCGGAGTTGGATAGTATTGATCTGGACAACGTTTACTTTCAACAAGACGGTGCTACGTGCCACACAAGCAACGAAACCATTGCTCTTTTATGGGAAAAGTTTCCGGACCGTGTTATCTCTCGAAGAGGTGATCAAAATTGGCCACCGAGATCTTGTGATTTAACACCTTGCGACTTCCTCCTTTGGGGCCACGTGAAAGATAAGGTCTACGCCAACAGCCCAGCGTCGATTCAAGACCTCAAAGCTAGAATTCGTGAGGCTATCGAGTACATAGGGCAGCCACTTTGCGATTTGGTTATGAAAAATTTTATGAAAAGGATATGGTCGTGTAAGCGTGGTCGTGGTGGCCATTTGCCGGATGTTGTTTTTCATTAACGGCATATCTTCCTCTTTATTATAAAATAAACATCCGATCATTAATCTCAAAAAATGGCATTTTTCTTTGAATACCAAAATAACACCTGGAAAACACTTTACAAGCAGTAGATTTATTTTTGGTATTTGTGAATGTGTTTACTATGCGAGATACAGCCATTTGAAGTTTGGAAAATGAACTTTGTCCGATTGGCATAATATTTCTTCCTAAACTAGCTGGCGACGCAACTGATACGAATTCGGGCTCCTTTTTGCTCTAGGACGTCTAGTTTCCGAGATATAGCCATTTAAAGCTTGGAAAATGAACTTAGTCCGACTGGCTAAATATTGGTGCCTAAAGCAGCTGGCGACGCAACTGATACGAATTCGAGCTCCTTTTTGCTCTAGTACGATATATCGATATATAACATTGATGTTTTATCCAGCACTACTATGCGTATTAAAACAACACATTATGTAGCCTTTATTGGACTTTTAAGCACTGGTTCTAAAATCATTTAAATTTTGCAACTTTTTGACCAATGTGCAGTCCGTCGGCGACGTTGTCTGAAGTTGCAAAGTATTTTGTTTTTTTTTTTTTTATTTCGTTAATTTCTTTAGCCAGTTCACAAATTGGACATGGCAAAACTGTCATGTAAGATCTGTTGGCCCAACTCCGCATGCGTGTGTGCGAGCTTTAACTGGCAGCTCCGTATCTTGAACTTAAACTATGCCATGCAAATTGGAACAAACAACTTGATCAAAAAGTAAAAAAAAAAAAAAATGTTGCAATTATGTGCGCACACAATTCCAAGCTGCATCCAATCACAATCTTTAGCTAGACAAAATGCACTTAAAGTCAATTTAAATGCATAATGAGACATGCCAAGGAATATGTCCATCCGGCAGTATACTATTATACAAAAGACACATAGATACAAATAGCAGTTGACAAAGACGGGCAGGCGATTGCTACCAAGTGCTATACAGGTTTGCATTTATAGCATTTATCGATTTATCGAGTAGCAGAACAATATGACACAATAGCTTTAAATGTTGTTGGTTAAGTTTCTATAATTTCCTGCAGAATGTTTTCATGCACTATACCAAAAGTATACTAAGTACAGGCTTATGTAAGTTACGTATATTATATTATCACCTCGAGCTCAGAGACCAAGCTAAAGAAATGGAATTTTGTTAACAATGCACATTATCTGCATTCGGATGAAGCTTATCGAATTATGTCAATATCTAGCCCCAGGCGCGGATCTAGAATTTCATCGTCACGTCGCAAAGTACAAATATGTCTGGCAAAGTAAAAAGTAACCATCGGTTTACGCTAGATGTTTTTAGTTAGTCATATCTCTGCATGTATATATCGCATTGTGTCATACCATAGCGCATTTTACCGGAACCGAAAAGCACTCCCATGGATCATGGTCGGGCCCTGTTTCAGCATCGCAGAAATACGAATTTTACACCACTTTTACCAAAGTCGAGGCATTCTAGTTCTTGAGAGATGTCAAATATATTGCGAGATATTAGTCTATATTTCAAAAACAAATCAAAATTTATGGAAGGTATAATAAATTTGTGACCATATAGTTATAAGCCTTATAGGCAAAAGCAGTCATCTTCCCCATGAAAACCAAAGTCGATAAAGTCAATTGGTGCGTATGACCACCCAGAACTTTCGAATCAAGCTCGAGAACTTTGTTTCTCAAAGATGCTTATAATATAACCGTAGCAGAGGAGATAACACACCTCCTTGTGGACAACCCTTTACAGCTCTTATGCTGACTGTTGTACCATCCAGAGATGAAGTTATGTTCCTCTGTCGGCGCAGGGATTCGATCCATGCGATCACGTGTGGTTTTATGTTTCTACGTGCCAACGCTCTAGAAATAGAAACGAAGTCAGTATTATCGAAAGCTCTCTCGACATCCAGGAAGGCATACAAAGCTATATTCTTGGAGTCAAAAGCGTTTTCAAACTTTCTGACCAGGTGGTGTAAGGCAACCTCTGTTGACATTCCCTTGGAATAAGCAAACTGCATTGAAGGCAACGGGGTCTGGACTTACAGTTTGTTTCTGATATGTAGGTCCAGAAGCCTCTCTACTGTTTTCAGAAGGAATGATGTTATTGCCAGATTTGGGGATAAAGACTATCCGCACTCACCTACAAGAGTGAGGTATGTTCAAAGTGAGGTACATTCAAAGCTCAGTATTATCGAAAGCTCTCTGGACATCCAGGAAGGCATACAAAGCTATATTCTTGGAGTCAAAAGCGTTTTCAAACTTTCTGACCAGGTGATGTAAGGCAACCTCTGTTGACATTCCCTTGGAATAAGCAAACTGCATTGGAGGCAACGGGGTCTGGACTTACAGTTTGTTTCTGATATGTAGGTCGAGAAGCCTCTCTACTGTTTTCAGAAGGAATGATGTTATTGCCAGATTTGGGGATAAAGACTATCCGCACTCTCCTACAAGAGTGAGGTATGTTCAAAGTGAGGTACATTCAAAGCTTGCTCTAAACAGACGAATCAGTGGGTTCAGAATGAAATCCAGGCATTTCTGGAGAAGTGCTGGAAAAATTCTGTCCCCACCAGGTGCCTTGAAAGGTTCAAAGAAGCCAATCGCCCATCTGACTTTGTCGGCATCGAATATATTGCCAGATAATCTGGCAGCCCCTCGGAAGTTTGGCTCAATACAGTCTGAGAGTTGAGCATCTCCGTTGCAGATTGAAGAGCCCGGATTTTGGAGTAAAATCTCCAATGCTTCCCTACGGTCTTGAGTGAAACAGCCATCACTCCTGCTCAACAGACCAACCCCGTTTGAGGATTCTGATTGATGACTCGTTGAAGTCTAGCCGCTTCTATTAGGTTTTGAACATTATTGCTGAAGTTCTTTCAGGTTTCCCTTTATGAATTTCTAATGTCCTTGTTGTAGTCAGTGTAACTTTAAAAAGTTACTCCCAATATTGATACCTCAGAACTTATAATTTGAAAAAGAAGTTTGGTATTTTTTTTAGTATTTCATACTATTTTCAAGAGCTTAGCACGCCGAAGGTGCAACCCGCTAGTTTTATGATCTGCTCTGGAGATTTACACGCACATGGATAGTTTTAAAAAAAAAATTTACTCCCTATGCAATTTTGATACCTCAGAACTTTTGATTTGACAAAGAAGTTTGGTATTTTTTTTAGTATTTCATACTACTTTTAAGTATTTAAGAGTAATTTTTTAACATTTATATTAAGCGCCTTTTTTTTTGTTGGTAAACATGTTAATATGAGTCAAGATAAGGTATCACGATTCTCCAAAAAGAAATTGTTTAGATATTATCTTATATATTTACAACTTTTCTAATAAATAATAGTATTTTTATTCTAATTTGTGTGGTATGGTTTTTTGAGCTGAATATGATCGAAAATTGTCAATATTTATCACAATATTTTTTTCTGTAGCTTTGTTTTTTTTCTGATTATATTTTTCTATTAAATTTATGCCTATAGCAAGCTCGAAAAAACTGTTGATGAAGGGAGCATAAGTACGAGCCAAAAAATGAAAATCATTATAAAATCACCTGTATAAGGTATTCCCAGGTTTATGAATCAGTTAAAACAAGTAGATGCCTATTTTTTTAATTATACTAGTATAAAAAATTCCTGCTGAAAACTCAAATTAACTTGCCGAAAAAAAAATAATTGCAAACTTTACCATTAGAATCAGTTCAAGTGTTGCCACACTTATTCAAGGAAATTTATTAGACTCCTTTCAAGCGTGCCTAACCATAGTAACTTTTCCCAGCGCTAGTTTATGTTTTTGTCTGCAGGAGTAGTCCAAAAACCAGGGGCAACGAATGCCACAAAACAATGTTGCCAGCCAGCACTGCGTTAAACGATAATATCCGGCAATTTGCTCCGATCTGTGTGGAATATTACAATATTAAAGCTATACAAAACGCATTTAAACGGACATACAGACAGTCAGAGACTGGCGTCGATTGCATGCACGGTACGGCCCAGCCCGTCCCAGCGCGTCGCCAGTGTCTGCCCGATTGTCTACCACCCGTATGCCAACCCAGCTATCGGGCAAGTGGCTTAAATGAAATAAATGCAATCGGAATTGCAATGGAAATTGCTTCAACAACTACAAATAGCACAGTGCGAATCTCTGGTGTCTGTGGCATCTTCTCTAGAGTGTGTGCCATACAATCCAACAATAACTATCATAGTGTCAGGGTACAACAACGAAATTCGGAACGTTCACGGGGTTGTTGGCCACGTGCAGCAGCAGTCAAGACCAAAATCGTAAATTATGTTGCACGAGCATCGCGTTGCCGAATTTGGAATACACTGCTTTTAATAAAAACTTTAAAATGTGTATTCTTTACTTTTTTTTAACCCACAATAGATTTGATTGATTGAGTGTTGTTGCTTTTTGTAAAAAATAAACTAAAAAAATTTTTTTTGCCGGTGAACCATGGACTCATTATTGCATCATACTTTTCATGTATTTCTCATTACGCCACTGTTATTAGGTTCTCAAAATTCAAAATGGCAGACGACATTTTTAATTTATTTTTCTAATAATAAAAATTATTAAATGGAATTTTTCGTGATCGCTGATTACGATGCTGTTATTATATTTTCCAAAATCAAAATGGCACAACAAAAATGTATAGACAAACCAAAACTTATACTTGTTAAGAGAACTATAAGTTTTTACTAAAAGGCCTATATGCAATTCGAAATATTTCGCGCGGAAAGACAAAACTTCATATAAAAAAAAAAATCCGAAATGGGATATCCCAAGTGGGATTTTTTTTTATATATGAAGTTTTGTCATTCCGCGCGAAATATTTCGAACTGCGTAGACCCCTAAACAGAGAAATATTTTCTGAAATTCAATGCGCCATCTTGAATTTTAAAAACAGCATAGCGACACAAAAAAACCCCCTGTATACAAATTTTCATCACACTCGAAATAAAGGGTTTAAATGGTTTTCCGTATAAATACGATAAGAAACAAAATTTTCCCTTAATATAGTCTTCTCTAGCAAGTAAGACATAAAGATTTTTGACGCGAATGTCATACCAGGCTAAAGAACTAAAAAAAACTAGATCTAACGAGCTCGAAAACTTTTAGAATGGACAAATTTCAAAAATTGTCGATTACTCAGCATATTAATGTTTTCGTTATAAATACGATAAGAAAAAAAATGTTCCTCTTAATAGCGTCTTCTCTAGCAAGTAAGACATTAAGATTTTTGACGCAAATGTCATACCAGACTAAAATCGAAAACTTTTGGAATTGACATATTTCAAAAATTGTCGAAACTCAGCTATAATTTTTTGCGAATTCCAATCACTCAGCGATCGTTCGAATTTTTTTTTAAAATTACTAGTTCTCAGACTAAGCTTGTCAAAAATATCAGACTTGTTTTAAAAAATCTGAATAACATTCGTAGTATTAGCTTGCCCAAGCCAAGTTTACTTTACTATAAATCAAAGGGTGTTTTTTAAAGAGTAAAAGACGCTATATATGTACAAAAAACTTATCTCCTTTGTCTTAATTGCTAAAGAATTCTTCTAAATGGCTTTTTCTAAAAAAAAGTAACATTTTTTAAGACAGAAGACCTATGTTATCTTAAAAAATCAGAATTGCATTCGTAGTACCAAACTGTCCATACCAAATTTACTTTACTATAAAGTAGAGGGTGTTTTTTGAAGAGTAAAATACGCTTTATAGTTAAAAAAATGTATTTCCTTTTAATAAGAGTAAAAGGCGCTTTATAGTTAAAAAAAAAAAAATTTATTTCCTTTGTCTTTGAATACCTCTTAGTGGCTTTTGCTATAAAAAGTAACATTTTTGAAGCCTTAAGGCCTATGTTGCTCTGGCTACAAAACTTTTATAATCTAGAATTAATTTATACTTTATAATTTTACAAACAAAACATGTTGATGAAATTTTCAGAAATGCCTTTAAATTGATTTCAAGTTAGTTTATATAATTCAAAAAACTTTTGCAATTTTAGTTTCAGCCCAGCCCAATAAGTAGTAAGTATTTGAAATCCCAAAATTTATTTTTGAAATTATTATTTGTTAAAAAAAGCATATCAGAAATATGATGAAATTTTAGTTAAATACAAACTAAATTTTCTTTACTCAAACTCCAAAAATATTTCTGTTAATGACTTCTACTGCATAAAACTAAGGTTTTTATCAGAAAATGTCAAAAATGCATTTTATTTGAATTTAATGCTTTGAAATTTAAGATCTCCATAGCCCAACGTAAGTTAATAAAAATGTCGGATTTTGAATTCTTTTTTTTTTTTTAATTACTTATTCTTGAACTTATTATAAAATTAAAAAATGGGAATAACCAAAGGACTGGCAATTATATAAAATATAAAAATAAATAGGTTTCATTTGCCGAAATTTCGAAAAACAAAAATCTACTAAATGGCATTATGTCTCACAAGTAAGATTTTTAAAAAATATAAGTACAAGAGTTGCATTTTTTAAAAGCTTGAATTTTTACATTCCAAGTACATAAATTTTTATTTGAATTTTTCTAGTCTCAACGTTATTTGAAAGTACTATTGTAATCGTTCTGCTGGGACCAAGGTAAGGGTATAAAAACCAATAAACTGCAGGCCTGCTCAATTGGAAAATGCCATACTATAAATTTCCATCAAAGTGAATGTTCTACCCTTTGCAGCAAACCAAAAAGAAAACAAAAAAAAAAAAAAAAAAGAAATGAGAACAAATTTTCGAGAAAATGAAAACTGTAAACTGGGGAAAACTTCACATTTCAAAGTTTAGCACAAGAAGAATTCAAGGAATGGCGGAAAAGCAGCCACTGTGGCAAATGCAGCCCAAAACATGCGATTCATTAGAAAATGTATTCTATAGAAGAGAATATCATAAAAAGGGAAATTCTTTTGCGGTGCTGAAAGGTAATAAATAAACGCAAGATGCGGACACGTGTGCCGTTAATCCAAAAGAATCCAACGGTCCCTGATGCCACGCATGGTGCGTCGTCTGCGTCGTCATCGTCGTTCTAATTAACGTCACTGACGACGTAGTAGTCCCTGGGAGTTGTAAATGAGTTGGCGTTGCAATTGCCTCTGTGCATCTTATATATGTACTTAGTAGTATATAAGAAATCCCGGACTGTATACAAAAGATGAAAGCCCTAGCAGCGTATGGCCAGGGCTAAGGGTAAACATGGTGCGTCTTCTAAATTGTAAAATAATTTACATACAACGTATATACCATATATCATATACTCATTGCTACTGCTCTTATGGCATAAGGGATTGCTCCAAGGGGCACGGGATGGTGACGAGTTCAAGGGTAGATTGCCAGGCAATTGAAATTCCTTTACCATTGTCGTCGTGCCATTGCGCATTCAACTTCAATTAAGGGTTCACTGCAAGTGAAAACAAATGCCACAGAGCATCGAGAAGCAATTCGTAAACACTTCAAGTAACTCTCAGTTGTGGCAAGGGAATTGCACAGATCTTTATATTGCATCAACAGAAAAATTGAGTTTGCCTCATACATAACAAATCATTAAGTGATTTTGATGGTTTGAAGTAATCTGGTCTGGAACAATCGTTTAACTTCATAACCATATAAACTTTTGTTTCTATTACGTCTGAGTCAAAACTAATACCAGAGAGTATCGATTTAATTTGGAACTGTCTGGCTATATTTCCTTGACTGAAGCAAATTCACAAAAGTTTTGAATTTGAAGTCGGCTTCCATTTGAACGTTGGGGCTACTATATATGAATATCCTATCCGATAATCTGGTTAGTCATTAACATTCAACAAATGCAAATCGGCTTGCATTGGAATAATTGGGCTGTATCCAAATTTCATTACCAGCTATGATTCTTTTGAACTAATCTAAAGCAAAAACTTCCGAATGCCAAATTTTGTTACGATAGCGTCCGTTCGAATACTAATCCGTTCGTACTAGTCCGTTCATACTAATGGACAGACGTACAGACGGGCATCGGTATATCGACTTCTCTAGTCACCCTGATCATACTTAAGGTAACTTTGGGGGTCTTCGACGTCTTCTTCTGTACATTACATATATTTTCGGCTTGCAAAAACTTAGTATACCCTTTGTACAGGGTATAAAAAACGCACCGAAACAAAAACTGCATACAAAACGAACAGTGTGTCTTCTTTGCTAATTTTTATAGCTTTTCCAGTATTTTTTTGGCGTTTAGTGGTATTGAGCCAAATTTCGTTGACATATTTCGAGTTGATCAACATTTATTGTTTCTTATTTACAGCCTGAAGGCCAATGCTGCTCTGGCTTAAAAACATTTTATAAATTTGAATCAATTTCTACTTTAAAGATGGCGTACGTTAAAGTCGGGCGCAGACGACTTTGGGATACCCTGTACCACCACATTGCAATTAAGTCCGACACATTTCTTAAAACCTCCAAAAGATATTTTATTCGGCAAATTTGGTTACGATATTTTCATAAAAAAAAAGAAATCAGTCGAATTTTGCACCAAACAATTTTTTTGACCGATCGGTCCTATGGGGACTATATGATATAGTCAACCGATTTTGATCAAATTTAGTACACTGATTGGGAACTATAAAAAACTCCCGACAGCCAAATTTGGTTCCGATATCTTCAAAACCAAACGAAACACAACGAATTTTGTAAAAAAAGCGTTTTTTTGACCGATTGTTCCTATGGGAGCTATATGATATAGTCAACCGATTTTGATCAAACTTGGTGCAGTGCTTGGGTACTCTAAAAAACTTCTTAATGCCAAATTTGCTAACAATATCTTTACAAACAAACGAAACGCAACGAATTTTGTAGAAAAAACGATTTTTTGACCGATTGGTCCTATGGGAGCTATATGATATAGTCAACCGATTTTGATCAAATTTGTAACATTGCTTGGGAACTCTAAAAAACTTCCTCTTGCCGAATTTGGTTCCGATATCTTTAAAACCAAACGAAACACAACGAATTTTGTAAAAAAAACATTTTTTCGACCGATCGATCCTATGGGAGCTATATGATATAGTCAACCGATTTTGATAAAATTTGCTACAGTGTTGGGGATCTCTAAAAAACTTCCGACTGCCAGATTTTGTTATGATATCTTCATAAACAAACGAATTATCCATCTAAAACTTTTGCTTTTTTTCGAGGCCCTCTGAAACACCCCTATGGGAGCTATATTATGTAATCCCGATATCAAAAAAATAAAATAAACTTGTCTCCTATGGATTAACAAGGGATCTTATCTGAAAGTTTGGTTGCTCTAGCTCTTACCATCTCTGAGATCTAGGCGTTCATACGGACAGACGGACAGACGGACATGGGTATATCGACTTCTCGAGTCACACTGATCATACTTTAGGTAACTTTGGGGGGTCTCCGACGACTCCTTCTGTACGTTACATACATTTTCGGCTTGCACAAACACAATATACCCTTTGTACCATACGGTACAGGGTATAAAAATACATATATCAATAAATTTCTTGTTAACTTATGAAAAATGTTTCACAACGATCTTTCCTATTCGGCATCTACTTTGCTTTCAAAATAAGTTAAATTTGGCTTGCCTCAAACAGCACAGCTGTTTTTATTTTTGCACAAAAATGTGGGGCAACACTGTTTGCTGTTTTATTTGAAAGCGTTTTTTGCTGCTGCGTACTGGGCTGAACAGAATGTTAGCTACAAAGATACAAAATTGAAAATTATAATTTCTAAACGCATTGCAGAGGGACACACTGGTTGGTATTACCCTAGCATATCTTGAGTGCATGAGTGAGTGCCGATAGATAGCTAGGCAGCTGTCAGCTACTTCAAAATGTAGCTAGTTACTCGAAGTTGCTACATCAAACTGTAGTGTAAACAGTTTACAAACACAATGCTAATCATGCCACATAGTTTAACAACTTGAGCAAGAATACAAAAGATCGAAAGATAACTAGATGACTGCTAGAAAGAGATCTTAGGCTATTGTATTGCTGTTAAACTAGTAACCTTGACCCAATATTTGTAAGGAGTGAAAAGCGTGCTAATTGCAAAGAGTTTTCAACACTTGTCAGATCATCAAATGTAAACATCATAAAAAATACAAAAAACCATAACAAATAAGTATGCACTAGATACAATTGTATCTTTTTTTTTTTTTTTTGTGTATATATAGTCAAATATAAAAGCATAAAAATAACAATGTAAATTGCGCCCAAGCAGACAAAACGTATGCAGATACAGATACAGTATAACTTAGATACACGGCACTTACAATAAGATACAAAACAGCAGCAATCAAATTAACCTCATCAAGTTTTGTAGTAGAAACGAAAAAAAAAAAAAGACAACTATTGGGTACAAGTACTACTCTATCTAGGCGTAGTGCTTATTGTCTGATATTTATTGTCTTCATTTGTGAGTGTAGAAACTTGGTAAACACACTAAGCCAACAGAACAAATAGTATCTTATAGGTAGTGTGAACGGACCAACATTTTCAAACGAGTGTTGGCGTTTGCCACTCTTCTATACATATATAGGGACACAAGCACACTCATAGTTAGTTACATATACTAATATAGAAAATTGTTTTCCATATAGATAAGATAAGAAAAGCCACAAGCGTATGCCATGCCAATGTTTACATTTGATTCAAGTTTTTAAATGCTGTTTGCCTTGTGAATTGATTGATATACTTTGAACCATGGGACCAATGCACTTTCATAAAACTGTTTTCAGTTTTGTAGTGAATCTATTGCCTGGGACTAGATCAATGGGAAACTAATAGAGCTATGCAACTGTGGATGAAGGCCTGTAGGTCTCGAAATGACTGAAGGCATGCGGCATTGGAATCAGAAGCGCCTGAAGAGTCGACCTGAGCTAAACGGGTATCGGAAGTTATGGCCAGTCAAGCAATAGAAGATAAAGACTAAATCTATGGGATTAATACCTGCAGGCATAAGACGTTGGAGGAAATAGCGTTTGCAAAGACTCTCTTTGTAGACGTCCTGACTGGATATTGGATATTAAGGCCAGTAAAACAGTAGAAGATACACTAAATCTAAAACAGATCTTGGCTACCACAAAATCAGTGAGCATTTACGTGAGATGATTTATAATGACTTTAGGCTAAATCTATGGGATATATTTTGAAGATGAAGAAGAAGAAGACTTTCTTTGTAGACGACGGATATTCGATTTAATGGCCAGTCAAGATGAAGGCTTGCAGGCCTCGTATGCTTTTAATGCCCTATGCCTTAAAACACATAAGCGACTGAAGCGACGACTTGACATGATGGTGTATCGGATGTTAAGGCCAGTAGGACAGTAGAAGATAAACTAAAACTAATAAAGATCTTGGCTATAATAAAAATAGCCTTCAAGTAAATGCCTGCCTGTTGGCTCGAAATAATGGCCAATCAAGCAGTGGTAGATAGACCAAATCTAATAAAAATCTTGGCCTAAAGCTATGAAATGAATGCCCGTCGGGGGAAATATTTTAAGAAGAAGGTGAAAGAAAAAGTGTCTGCGAAGACTCTTTTTGTAGACGAAGAATTTAGGATTTAATAGCCAGTAAAGCAGTAGAAGAATTTTTAATAAAAATCTTGGCGTAAAGCTTGAAATGAATGCACGCAGGGTGGAAATATTTTAAGAAGAAGAAGGAAGAAGCGTCTGTAGACGATATTGGATTTAATGGAACTCAAGCAGTAGAAAACATACGACGTTGGAAGAAGAAGCGCCTGCAAAGACTTTCTTTGAAGACGTCCTGACTGAATATTGGATTTTAGGGCCAGTATACATTAAATCAAAAACATCGGATGTTATGGCCAGCCAAGCAGTAGAAGATAAACTACATAAATCTAATATAGATCTAAGAGTAACTTTCAAGTAAATCTCGAAGTATTTGAAAAAAAGGTACAAGAAAAAAGTGTCTGCGAAGACTCGCTTTGTAAACGAAGAATATAGGATTTAATGGCCAGTCAAGCAGTAGAAGATAGACCAAATTCAATAAAAATCTTGGCGTAAAGCTTGAAATGAATGCTCGCTGGGGGAAATATTTTAATAAGAAGGAGGAAAAAGTGTCTGCGAAAACTCTCTTTGTAAACGAAGAATATAGGATTTAATGCCCAGTCAAGCAGTAGAATAAATAAAAATCTTGGAAGCGTCTGCGAAGACACTCTTTGTAGACGATATTGGATTTACTGGCACTCAAGCAGTAGAAGATAGACTAAATCTTATAAAGATCTTGGCCTTAAGGTATAAAATGAATGCCTGGAAATATTTTAAGGCGTAAGGCGTTGGAAGAAGAAGCGCCTACGCAGATCCGCTTTGTAGACGACCTGACTTTATGAGATTATTTGTTATAACTTCCGCCGAAATCTGTGGGACTTTAGAGTTGCAAATCTGTTTGCAAGTTCAAAATATTTTGAAGACATGCGGCATTGAAAGAAGTAGCGCCTTTAGCAATTCTTGTTGGCGACGACCTGAGCGGAAAGACTCGCGTAAAGTATTCGGCTTTTCGCCCAAGACTGTAAGTATTTATGTGTCATTATTTTTTAATATCATGCGACGCAATTTATCTCAACATTAAAAATAAAGCATTCCTAAAAATTACATTTCAGTTTTTAGAATTCGAAATTTTCTGTTTCCTCTGGTACAAGATAATTATGTAATTAATCGTAAATTAAGCTACCTGAGAGAAAAGCAGAAAATGTGCTTTCGGTCGCCAAACAGTTTTTGAGCCTATATTCGTTTAAGAACTTGTTGACGCAAGAATTGAAGCCCGACAACAAGAGACAGCGCCATGAATTTACTAAGTGAATTGAATTCGCTAAGTGAATTGAATTCGCTAAGTGAATTGAATTCGCTAAGTGAATTGAATTCGCTAAGTGAATTGAATTCGCTAAGTGAACTGAATTCGGCAATACATAATGCCAAGAATGTATAATAGCTTAAAAAAACCAAAAAAAATTTCAAGACACCGCCGTTCGGATTCGGCTATAAACTGTAGGTCCCGGTTTTCTTCGAACAGTTATTAATAGAGATAGGCGACAGACTAAATAGTCAGTCAGAGAAATTATTATTATTATTATTTTCCACGCATGCAGATTAGTTACCACATCTCTTTATATCAAAAACTTTCAACAGATAGTCGAAATGCATCTTAATTCAATTCTCGAATTTTTCTAAAAAACATCATGCGGATAATTTTTGCAGTTTTATGAAGATTACGCAAGATTCTTAATAAATAAGCGACAGATATTACAAGAGTATTTTAATAATCGCAATTCCAAGTCGATTCGTGCTGTGAAAATTGAAAGAATTACATAGGCGTTTTCTTAACAGAGCCTTATAAAAATTGTGACAGATGATGATGGATAACTTTAAGTTCGAAATTCAAACTATATTCAGAATGTATCAAACCAATTAAGTTTAAGTTAAAAAAAAAAAATTAATTGCTAAAGTCGAATCATTTTTCAACATGAACATGCGAGCTGAGGCATTTGGTCAATGATTAAAATTAATACACGAAAATGGTATTGGTATGTCCCAACAAGACAACATTTAATTAAATTTTTCGAAATGCTAACAAAAAATGTTGAAGAAAATTAAAATTTTATATGTCAAAATTTTTGAAATTCTTTTGCCTTAGTTAATTTTAAGTACCAAAAGATGGAATGCTTTATTTATCAAATGTAAAGATGAAGAATTTTTTGGACTTGCTGCTTTGGCAATAAATATGTCAAAAAGTAGTGGAAAACGTTGAATACTACTTCGTAATGAAACATATACACACACATAAATTAATTGCTACCTTAACACTAAATATGTTTCTTTTCTTTTTTTTTTAAATAAAGGAACAACAGAAAATTTAAGCTCTAATTTTGATGCGTCGAATTTGAGACTAAGAATCTTAGGTTTGGATTTTTTTCATAAACAATCGGTTTTTTTTAAGCCCTATAGAACAAACTTCATATAAAAGTTTAGTCACGCAATTTTTACGCAGATAAACAAACAAAACCGTGTTATGCTTTGATTTTACTGTTGATAATTTTTTACGCAAGATGGCGCCAGCAAAGCTCACTAGATGGCGCCAGCAGTAACAGCAGCTGTTCTAACCAAAACTAATTAAAAAAACTATTATTACGGGTTAAACAAATGGCTGATATAAAAAGTTATTGCGAAACATTTTTTACAACGCCATTTACTTTTTATTATTTGCTGTGAGCTGTTTAAGAACCAAATTACGCTCTAACTAGCTAAATAAAGTATTAAATTAATTAAGCCGGTAACTAATTTGCACGACTGTAAATTATTTAACATTTCAGCTTAATTTTTTTTCATAGAGCCCTTGATTAAAAACAATAAATGTAAAACATTAACGTCTTACCAACTTTGTTGCATTAGTGAAGCCTACTTTAATTAAACCAGTGTTGACAATGCCAGAAATATTTCCGAAACTACTTTAGTTCGGTAGCGGCAAATCAAAGATTTGAAAAACAGCTAATTACGAATGAAGCTTTGGAAAAATCGAATCCAACGTTTAACATCTGCATGAAACCCGACCGGCTTCAACAAATTATGCATGAATCTATTAAAACAACGAATGAAAACTTTTTTTATACATACACCAATTCGATGTATTTTATTTCAAAACAATTTGTTTAAAGTCATTGAGACATCATTAATTTGATAGATAACCTTTCGATATTGTCTCCATTTTTTCGTTTTATAGCTCATATTCGGTAACATTTTGTTTGGATGCTGTGTATTTTATTTTTTCTCCATCAAATGGAAAGTTGGCCAAATATGCAAATACGTTGAACTAATAAAACAACTATAAATAACTAAATTTAATCGCCCATCATGCATATGTAAATATGCTTTGTTTGTATGTAGTATATGTAACTATGTATCTGTATCTATGCAGCTGTAACTGTGTAGTATCTATGTTTGCAGACAAACATTTAAAGCTCCAATGGAAACTGTTAATAACGAATAGCACATTTTATGAACCATAAAACTAGCAACAAAGTTCATGCTACGTTTTTAACGATCGTTACAATTTATTTATGGTATAGACTACTATACTCGCTAAAGTTCTTCCTGCTTGCCGCTTGAGATACCGATCGATTTGGCGCCCCTAAACCTCAAGTTCTTTACACAAATTTGGTAAAACAAGAAATTTCTCTCATTATTGTAGCCAAATATTTAGTTCAAAGAACTTAAATCAGCTTTGGAATTTTGGCTGGGGGGAAAAATAGAAGAAAGATGAAGAAGTACAAAATTTAAAAATTCGGTTTTTTTTAAAGATCTATTAAAGAACTCTGCACACAGCTTTAGGCATGTTTTGGTAGCCAAAAAAAGTTCAACAGAAAAAGTTTAGTTTTTAAAAACTTATTTGAGCGAAAATTTCTTAAAGATCGTTAAATTTATGTGAACGAATTTGAAACAAGAGCAAAAAAAGATCCAAATTTCGTTGAGCTAAATGTATAGAAAATCAAGCTTACAAAATATGGCTATTAAGTTGCAAAAGCAAAATAGTATTTAAACCGAAAGTTTGCTGCTTCCAATTTCACCAAAGTACACATTTTATAATAAAACAATTTTTTAATATTTTTTTATATTTTTAGACCATATTTTTGCCAAATTAAAGTTGTATATTTATTAACAATTATTTTTTATTAATTTTTTTCGGACTCAACACAAAAAATAGCATGCACAGCCAAACCGTTTTTTTTTTTTGTGTTCGTATGCACATATCGTACACGAACACATGACGATAGCTGCAATAGGGTTGCCGCGTTACACAAAGAAAATTTCGCTTGTAACAAAATTAGCTAAGTCGTATTGAATTTCAATAAATATTGTTGCCAAAATAATAGTTTTGTGTAATTTTATTTAAAAGATAGAAAGAACTAGTAATATTTTAATGAAAATGAAATGTAAGCAACATGAGCAGAGCTGCGGCAACCATGTCAGCTAATCGCGCCACCACAACATTAGAATTTTTCGGAAAGTTTAGGGAAATATACGAATTCAAAGAAAATAAAAAGGCAAATATGGACAAAAAAAAATTCATTTTTCGGAGCACGCAAAAACGAAGACGAATAAAATCGTTTGGCTTGGGATTTTCAATCTAAGAAGCATCTTTTGAAAAATCTTTAAGAATTTTTTAATTTTTATCGAAATTCAAAATTGTAACTGCATTATTCTTATATTTTTTAGAGAAGTTGTTTAATGGAGCTTAGAGTGAAATAATAGAAAAATCATCACGTAATGAAATTAGGTATGCTGTGTATGTATGCATATATGCATAAGATTAGAGTGTATTCGTGTGAGTTATAAGGTAGCTGAGTCTTAAGATGGAAAGCTTCAAATCTGTTAAGGTATCCACAAACACTTAAGACCTCATGTAGCCCCAAAGGAAAAAGTCTAACGTTGTCATGTCACACAATCTTGGTGGCCAATTCACCGGTACGGAGCGTGAAATTAACTGTTCACCGAACTGGTTCCATAAAATGGCCTTAGCCCGCGAAAAATATTCTTTACAGAACGCGAATTTTCGTAATATAATTGTACGAATTGTAAAGCTTGTTCGGTTGTAAGTCTTTCCATGATAAAATGGCAATGAAAACTGAATAAAAAATACATGACAACTTGACAGTACTCACGCGTGATTTATCTAAAAAAAAACCCTATTGCAAAAAAAAACCTCAAGATTGATGACCCTTTATACAATTTTTAATATTTACTGCGATCCTATGTCAGGTCAGCCAGAACAATACCCTAAACAAACTTAACTTTAGTATTTGGGATGGTTCTAGTCGGGTGAGATTCCATGTGCAATAAAGAAGGATATCTATTCCCTTAATTTTTAATACATATACCTATCAGAGACCTGCAACCGGTATGAACTAGTCAGCTTAATCATGTTCCCAGTCGGATGCGGTAACGACAGATTGCGGTTTTTTCAAGTACCGGACGAAGCAAAATTTTTACGAACGTGTTCAGAATGCGGTCATACCGCATTTTCAGTTTGCAATCATGCGGTCATTTGCGGTATATTATGACTGATTTGATTTGACCGCATTGCTTCATTCACACAACTGAGTTGAACTGAGTAATAATATTTGTTCTCTGCTGTGCTCAAATTGCCGACTTCGGCTTGCTTCGGCCTCGTGTCTGTGTAAATGCACGAAGTAGAAGTGCTCGTTTCGTCTATGGGCTGCCGAGCTCTGATTTACACCATTTTTAACTTTTTCGGCAATTGTTACTACAATTTCTTCCATTTTGCTTTAAAAAATACTTTTCTTTTTAAAACTGACTGCCAATTGTCAATTTTGCTTTTTGTCAGCAAACAAGTTGTCAACTGCTCAAATTGCGATACTATACCGTAAAATACCAAGCTGTCAACTACTCAAATTGCGAAACCATACCGCAAAAAAGTGAGTTTACAACTACTCAAATTTCGATACCTTACCGGTCAATTGCGATACCTTACCGCAAAAAATCGGGCTGCAAACTGGTCAATTGTGATAGCTTACCGCAAAAAACAGAGCTGCCAACCGGTCAATTGCGTTACCATACCGCATGCCAGCTGACCGCAAAACCAAACCAATCACAACCGGTACTGACCGCACTTTACCGCATGAACGCAAGTGAGTTGACCGCATAGTGACTGATACCGCTTTAGAACGCAAAATTCAAATCAATGATCCGATGTGAATAAAAAAAAAAAAGGTACCGGTTGCAGTTCTCTGATACCTATGTTTCATTTTAATATTTATTTATTACATTAATTATTTATAATTTTTAATGAATAAGTTTTGCTCAAAACAGAACAAACGAAAAAAACTTCGTTGCTGTAGGGCTTCCTAGACAATCTTTAGGAATTTCCTTGTCATTTTTTTGGGCTAACATTCGGCAAATTATTCTTTAATAACTACAAGTTAGTAATCCATAAAAAGGTTGTTCAACTGCAACTAGTAAATTTGTATTTATTAAAAAAAAAAAAATGCTTAACTACTGCATATAAAATTTATTCATGACTCTATTAATTTAAATTTAGCACAGCGAATTTATTTTCCTAGAACGCTCAGCTGAACTTGAAAATTTTCGTAGAAAACTTCATTTTGGCATTTTCATGAGTCAAAGGCGCACGACGAATCTTGACACATTAACTGCGTTCTTGACATTCCCCAGATGACGGAAAATTAACAATAAACAGAATACTTATAGTAATAACAATAATAATATTGTATTTAAATATGAAAAATGAGCACACAAAACATAGAAAAATAAACTAAAGAAAACGGATGAACAATAATAATAATAATAATAATATACGAGGCGAAACTTTAGCTTGCAAAATTAACTAAGACTAGAATGGAAGTTGGATTTCAGTTAAAAAAATAAAAACAATACAACAACAAAAAACAGCTGAGAAATTCGAGTGTCTGCGAGGTGTGAAGTGTAGTGAAGTTTTCGTACTCGAAAACTTCCGACTATGATATACGCTGCAGTTTCCTAATTTTCAAAGTAAAAGAATTTATTTTTTGATACACATTAGTTTACAGATTACAACTGCATCCAAAACTATGATAAAGATTTTTGTCTGTAACTCACGAAGTTTCCAAACGAAATTTGAAAAAGTTCGGGCGGTTCAAAGTCTGTCTCGGGCAATTTTTGTTTTTGGCACATATAACTAAAAATATAGCACTAAGTTATGATTTTGAAAAATTCCACCAGTCAAGGTTTGGATGGGGAGAATTTTTTTTCGCTTCAATCGAAAAACATTTCAGATGTAGGGTAAGGGTAAGAAGTAGAGATAATGTATGCATATATTTAATCCTTTTACTCCATAGTGAAGCATAGGGCTGCAACAAAATTCTTAAATCTACTTCTATCCGAGACATCGTTTTAATGCCATTCCAGTTCGTTTCACTCGCTTCAATTTCTTTCTCTAACTGTCTTCACCATGTGTGCGCTGGACGCCCCCTTCTGCGTGATCCTTGAGGGTTGCATTCGATGGTTTGCCTTGTGATGTCTTGCGGGGCTTTTCTTAGCGTATGACCTATCCAGTTCCATTTTCTCTTCGTTATATTTATCTTAATGGGACTTTGTTTTGTTAAAGCCCACAGCCTCTCATTTGATATGGTTTCTGGCCAGCGTATTTTTAGTATGCGTCTAAGGCAGCGGTTCACAAAGGCTTGAATTCGCTGCAGAGATCGCGAAGCTGCATTCCAGGTTTCGCACCCGTATAGTAAGACAGATACGACGTTAGAGTTAAAGATTCTTATTTTGGTTCCGCGTGATAGAGATGAGGAGTTCCAGATGTTTCTGAGTTGCCCAAAAGTTTGCTGCGATTTCTTGATCATATTTTCGATGTCTTCGGCACAGCCGCCAGAGGTCGTAATAATAGATCCTAGGTAGCAAAAATGTTCGACATCCTCTATTGGTGTTGAGTCTAGAAGGAATGGACGGGTGTTGACTGTGTTTATGCGCATGACATTGATTCTAAGTCCCACTTTAGATGCCAGCGTCGATATAGATTCAAGTTTTCGTGCCATGCCATCATTTTTGTGCGCTAAAATGCAAATAGCGTCAGCGTAGTCCAAGTCGTTTAAGAAGCCGTGAAGGCCCCATGTAATACCCCTTTGATTTTCAAGAGCTCGTTTTAGGACATCATCAAGAACGATGTTAAAAAGAGTTGGGGAGAGTGGGCAACCTTGTCGTACTCCAATGTTTATGCTTATTGGTTCGCTTAATTGTCCGTCGTGCGAAATTCGCCAGTGCGCATTTGTGTAGAGACTTATTATGAGGCTTATAAATTTTTATTTTTTTTGGAATTGGATGTAGTTGCCTTTTAAGTTGTAAGTGAGCACTAAGAAAGTATTTTAGGGAATTCCGATCCCAAAAGTGGAAAGTGGCGGGTTAAAGTTTAAAGACAGTTTTTTGGATGGGGAGAATTATTTTCCCCTTAAAACGACAAACATTTTAGAAGCAGAAACATTTTAGAAATGTATGGAGTTTTCTTTTATGTTGTACAGTACTCTTTTTTCAAACAATTGACACATGTGCCCTTTTTTTTGGGTTATGGACTTAACGTGCGAAGCAAGCAGGCGTGAAGCCCCCTAGCAATATTTATAAAAATTCAACAATTTCAAGAAAAAAAAAAAATTAAGCTTGCTTGTTTTTTCTTATTGTAATTTCCAAAATTCTATAGGTTGCAAAAAAGGACTATATGCATTTGTAGAACTAGACCATAAGGCACACCTCTCCAGATATTATATTCCCAGCTATTTGGATCTTTAAGTAACAGGAAGGAAGAGACAGACATATTTTGTATTCATACTGAGTAAACTTCTATTTGCACAAATCTAGGCTACTCAAAGTACAGGGTATAACAACAACAACAACACCAACAACAACGACAACAACATACTTATGAGGTAATTCAAACAACACACACAACAAATTAGATAAATACCCCAGACTAATAGCCTCATACAGTCAGACCCAAGCGACGGACTGAGCGAGAATCAGAATCTGTATCTGAATCTTTGTATCTTTTGTATTTGTATGGGGCGACCCGCATGGCAAACGAACAGCAACAACAACAAATGACATTGACATAATGATTCTTAGTTAAAGTTTACGATTTCAACGTTTTGTTGTTGTTGTTGGTTTTGTTGTTTTCTTTCTTTGCGGTGGCCGTATTTCGAGATTTTGACAAGTTTTCTTGCTATTTTCTGAATTGTATTTTTTGGCCATAAATATATACAGTAGAACCTGGCAATGCATGACCAGCAGCTAAAGATAGCAAACAAAATTTAATTCTAAAATAATTGATATTTCTTTATGATTTCGAAATTCCGACGCTTCGTGCCCGAAAACATTTTTTTTGGTTTTAAACAAATTGGACTTCGGATTCAGCTGCCCAAAGTCCATAAGGAGTGCCTCTGTCACATGTAAAGTTTACACCACTTTTTTGATCTGTTCCAGCCAGAATTGCAGTCTCATAATCTTTAAACTAATTTGAGATCCCTTCATTATTGTTATTAAATAAAATCATGTCGTTTTTTGATCTAAGCGAACTCCGCTTGTCGCTTACTAGATTGCCAGCCTTGCTAAACTTTAAAAAGTATTAACTTCCAGTAATTCAACAGCCACATGCTTGAAACTAAATTTTCGACATTACAATATTGTCGAAGTGCTAATATTTCGGATCTTTTGGGATTTGATTTTTTCTAAAAAAGCGAAAAATATCTGCGACGTGGTTGCCCTTATTTTGTCCGTAAAGGATTTGGTCGATAATCGAAAATCGAAAAAATAAATATCGATGATCGGAAAAAAATCAAAAACATTGATGCATCGATATAACATCGATGTTACTTTCAGTACTAGTCTACACTGTGTATATATTATGCACTTTTTCAATATAAGGAACCATCAAAAATTTAATCTCTAAAATAAATTAATCGATTTTAAAATTTTCTGCGTTCAAAGCTCAAACAATTTCTGCGCTTTTTTTCGAGGATCAACTGTACCACTACATTCCCATATGGCAGCAACACTGTCTTCAATGACTTAATGAGCAACACTTGTAGCAGGTAGTTGGACTGTCAGGTTCCCTATCCCATTCCGCAGCCTCTTCACCTCTTACCACTATTAACTATTGCCCGCCCACCCAACCAAGAGGCCAAAGACAAATTCTTAATTGCGAAGCCTTTGGCGTTTTTATTTAACGTCTGGACCCTCTACAACTCTACCACTCTCAATCATACTCCATGTCAATCTGAAATATCTGGCATGATGTAAGACATCTAATTTTTTCTTTTTTTTTTTGGTCTCTCACCTCTTATTTCGGCAGTTCGTCGATCATAATTCATAATCTTTGCGCAGTCAATTCGCATGCGCGCATTCGTCGCCTTCATTCATCATCAATCACAATCATATACAAACACATGCTAATTCGCATATATATATAGCTTGTACATATGTGTTGTAGCATATTTAACGTTTTGCACAACGTACCACAAAATATTTTAAATAATTTAATAAGCTTACAACACTGGTTAAAGACTTTGTGCTATATAGCGAGAGGGTAGTTCATGCTAGTTATCTGACTACTAGGGCGACGTTTAATTTTCTCGAATTAACAAAATTCCAACATATAAAGAGAACCAACAAAGCATAGTAGAGAGCCAGTGTTGGTAAATGAGGAAGAGTGAGCAAAGAAAATCCGTTGATGATTAAACGACATTAAATATAATGAAATTTAAGTGCGACTCGTTTGTACCCCTGACCCAGTAACAGCTCTAACAGGCACATACATACACATAGATATTTGTATAAACGAATGTATTTCATAGATGTTAGATACGCTAGCCGCCCGCATGGGAGCTGATTTTCTTAATAGGCGATAATCGTCGAAACCAAAAAAACAAAAACCATTTTAATCGAAAGACCCTAGAGAATTTCCAAATGTTTGGGGGTTGACACAAATACGAAAGCAAGTAAGTGTAACTGAACAAAAGTACTTTGAGTGTACGAAAACTCAAATTGAGTGAGTGCGAGTTGTAGCGCAATACATGCGCTCTTATAATTGTATCGTATACTACGTATATTATTTCATAAGACATGCAATATATAAACAATTTTATTAGAGTAAAATTATAATTCACAACATGTTTAAGCGCGTATAGCAATATATTACCAATACAAAAAACTTATTTTCACTTTATTTTTTTTAACATTGCTACTTTAAAATATTTAAAAAATTTTCTTTTAACGAGTATGTTTTTGGCTTATTTTTTTTTCGAAACAATTTGGGAATTTTTAAATAGTTTTACCAAATTTCTTTGCTGCCTCTAACTTTTATTTTTTATTACTTTAACAACGTGCTATTCTTGGCAGCAAGGTATAAAACATTTGGCTGGGTACAACTTAAATGGGCAATATAAAGATACGTAGCAAACAAAAATGCATTTCGACTGGTAATCGCTTTTCAAGTTTAAAGACAACAAATTGTCTCTATTCTAATAATCACGCTTCCATACGTTAATTTTTGTCAAAAGCAGTGTATAATAAAAAGCTACGTCGAAATTTATTTGTATTTCGTAAATAAACAGACATTGTACAAACCAAGTGCTGGAAAACACATCGATGTTATATCGATGTATCGATGTTGGCCAACGGAAGTGTTGCTCCAGCACTTCTGCACTCCAACACTACCAACCAGATAAGTCCATTCTGCTCGTTAAAGATCAGGGTATAGAATCATTTGGGAATTCATATGGGATGTAATGACTGAAGGAGTAGCCAAAGTTGTGCGTAGAAGATTCATAGTGCAATAACTCTTAAAGGTTGTAAGGGTTATTCTCTGTATTTGGTGGGACATGCTCTGAAACCATCACAGGAGATCGGTATCGAAAGCAATTGATGCGTTTGAGCCGAGCATTGAAGGATGAACGGCCACAGTACGGAGAGAGACACGACAAAGTCATCCGCCAGTATAATAATGATCGGAATCCTGTCGCCAGACCGTTCAAGACATACCTGGACACTAGTGCTGGAGAAAACATCGATAATCGAAGTTTTAAATCTCAATATATCGATGTTGGCCAACAGCGATGTTTCTCCAGCACTTCTGCACTCATCAAATGGGTGTTTTAGTAGCGCTGGAGAAACATCTCTGTCGGCCAACATAGATATATAGAGATTTTAAACCTCGATTATCGATGTTTTCTCCAGCACTACTTAAACGGCTTGTCCTACCTCACAGTCTGTACTCTCGAGATATTGCTGCTTGGCATTACCATGGGTTTCGATACATGGGACACGCTCTAGCTGACCAGACATTTATGAAGAAGTCAAAAAATGGGGTGATTTGTGGATCGCCTCAAAAGATTCATAATTTTTAAGAGATGCTGCCCTATAACTACGAAAAAGATGGGAAAAAGAAGTGCCTAACGATGGGCAGTGATTTCAATAATAAATATACATATTACCGAATTTTTACAATAAAGCGTCAAACATTGGGGAAAAAAATGGCGGAAGCAAAGTTGTACACCTATTATTCTTATATTCTTCTCGCTTCTAATGGTTTTTATAGAAGAATTGACTTGATAATCGCAAAATCTTCGTAAACGGAGGAATTTTCTTTTGGTAGGCTGAAAAACTGATTGATTGAAAAATTCAATAAAACATCTTTAAACTATAATACTTAGCTGCCCAAGCCCGATTTTTGAAACACAGCCTTTGCAAAAAAATTCTTGAAAATCGTATATGATGATGATTTAGTTCTTTTCTTCTAAGTGAAGACGAGCATAGAGCCTCCTCGTATATATATACCTTAAAACCCCTTAATTGAAGAAATCCTGCAAAATCGTATATGATGATGATTTAGTTCTTTTCTTCTAAGTGAAGACGAGCAAAGAGCCTCCTCGTATATATGCCATAAAACCCCTTAATTGAAGAAATCCTCCATTGAAAGAAACAGCGCTGATTAGCCAAGACTCCCAACGTCAGGCTGTCATCCAGTAACAAGACTTGAAATAATCTTACTTAGTTTCCCCCAAGATGATGTTGCGCTTCTCTCAAACTCAAAACGCCATTTCGAAAAGACTAGTAGATGTTTAGATAAAATATGCTTACAAAATCCATTGCCATACTCTATAAAGCGCCAGTCCTGTATAAATAATAGTTTTATATGCGAGTTCTCCAGCAAAACCATGCACCCTAACTTCGTTGGGATCACCTGCAGTGTCAACATTAACTTGGTTCCCCCAACCTAAAGTGAAACTCAACAATTGATTTTGTCATCTGCAAGAAAACCAAAAAAAAAAAAAAAAAAAGTCACGCAGGCAACTTGAATGGTTTCGCATGTGATCCATGTGATTCATGTGCAGCATAAGATCGTGGCAGCAATTAATAAGCAAATGAAATGCCAACTACCACGACGCAGAAGATTACAATGCGGGTCCACGACCATATGAGCGAACGCCCTGAGGGCAAACTCTGTGGCAAATCGCGTTTTTATGGAATGTGGGTAGCATTGCGAGGGATGGATGGGTAAGACGCTGCTGCTGCGGATTGGCATTGGGATTGGGATTGGGTGGCGTGCCAACCAAGATGCGTCTGAGCAATTAATTAAAAACGCAAACAAAGAAGCTGCTGCGGTGGCTCTGCAATTTGCAGTGAAATCGGATGACAACAGAGTTTGCCGCTGTCATAAAGCCAGCCATAATAAAATAATAATAACAAAAGATTGGAAGCCCAACAGCGGGACGACAATGGATGTTCGGTGTTCAGCTGAAACAAATGCAGCAAAGAAGTGCATTCCAAATGGGGAACACACAAGCAGTTGGCGAAGGATGCACATACTAGATGCTGATTGTCGTCCAGTCATTCACGTACACAAAACATTTGTCACACTTGACACACTCATGAGGGGATTCGTCAATTCCCACATCAAAAAAAAAAACTCCAAAATAACAAAAACGTAAACAAAAAACTTATAAATCAAACTGCCCATGCAAATGAAAAAAATTGTTGTTGCCGAGGTCTCCACAGCTGATCAATTCTTCCAAAGCAATCCATAATAAAAAAAAAAAAAACGAAAAAAATATAAAAAAAACTCATCATTGACATAAGGAAATATGTAAAGAAACGCCGTTGGCGATTAATGACAAAACTACGACAAATCGCTTCCCGAGCGATTGGGCAAACGAATTGATATCGAACGGATATTGTAGAGGTGGGATACTATCGATGGCACTATCGATAGTATCGATAGTTTTATTTTTCGGATACTATCGATTGTTTTTTTCAGAATATCGATAGTGTACTTTCAGTGAAGCCAGGAAATAGTGCGCGTTTTTGCAAAGGTAGGAATAGTATTTATATAATAGAATAAATAAAAAATGTTAAATAACAATTGTTTTAAATTTAGATTGGTGGTGTTGTTGTTCATTAAGAAGTTATGTATAAATACTTAAAGTGGCATAGTCCGGTGGGGACTATGCAAAACTATTTGAGTAAATTGAATCCCACCAAAAAACATTTTCATGTAAAATGTTGCCAAGACGAGAACATATAACTCGCACTGTCAAAAAGTTATAAGATCTCATATAGAGCCAAGCTTCTAACTCTACACGCCCTAACTCTACAAGGTCTAACTTCACAAACTCTACACCTTAGTCAAAATATATGGCTTGGCCATTTCGCTACATTCACATAGGCGTAAGGTGAAAAATTAATTCACTGTTCATTACTTTTCTGTTATACAATAGTTCTTGTAACGAACGGCCAAGCCACATATTTTGACTAAGGTGTAGAGTTTGTGAAGTTAGACCTTGTAGAGTTAGGGCGTGTAGAGTTAGAAGCTTGGCTCTATATGAGATCTTATAACTTTTTGACAGTGCGAGTTATATGTTCTCGTCTTGGCAACATTTTACATGAAAATGTTTTTTGGTGGGATTTCATTTCTTTTTGTAAGTTGTTTGTAACAAATTTTTTTTTTATTTTTTTTAAATTTTTATTTTTTTTTAATAATAATTTATAACAACAAGGAGCCTCTATATATATGTATATATGTATATATCTAGGGGCATCAAGATTCAGTTCAGATTACCCCTCTAGCGCAGTGGTCGGCACGGCCCTATCTCTGGCGCATAGGCTAAGGCGACGTCGACACACTTCATGTGTTATACACAAAACGCATGCATATGTGCGTGCTTTTTGTACCTACTACTAAAATTTTCTCTGCCGCAGTGACGTATTGCGGCGCTGACGTTGCTTGACGTCAACAACAACAACAAGAGTCGAAGCCACGCACCATCAACTGCGTGTTTTTTGCTGAGCAACGTACAATACATACGCAAAAAAAAATGTGAGTGTATTTTGTGTCAACCACTGCTCTAGCATCAAAATTGAAAATTGCAGGTCTCATACAAACTTGCATCCCCAAGTTTAAGGGGTTGGGGGATGAAAGTTACAAGTTTTATAATTTTTTTGTTGTTTGTGTGCTAATACTAGCTTACATACAAAATTTCAGCTTTCTAGGACATTGGGAAATACCTAAGAATTTTGATGATCATCAGTGACGAAATCAGCGTTTTTTAGGTATCAATAAAATCTAAAGTATGGGAACTATGCAATTAAAACTTTATACGTTTACTAAGTCCGCTATTTACAACATATCCCGAAAATTTTGTTGATCTAGCATAATCCTAACCAAAGTTATAAGGGCTCAAAAAAACGACGAAGCGCTTCGAGAAAAGGTAGGTAGTGCCCTTACGCTTCGCTTCGCTTGGCTCGTCTTGGCGGGGGCACTACCGTGCCACCAGATTTCTATGAAAATTCATCAGAAAGAAAAACGAAAATCGATGCCGCATTGTGTTTCGTTTGTTTATGAAGTTATCGTACACAAATTTGGCATTAAGAAGTTTTTTAGAGTACCCAAGCGTTGTACAAATTTGGTCAAAATCGGTTTTTTATATCATATAGCTCCCATAGGACCAATCGGTCAAAAAAACGTTTTTTGTACAAAATTCGTTGTATTTCGTTTGTATGTGAAGATACCGTAACCAAATTTGGCATTAAGAAGTTTTTTAGAGTACCCAAGCATTGTACCATTGACTATATCATATAGCTCCCATATTAACGATCGGTCAAAAAACATTTTTGGTTCAAAATTATTCGTCTGTTTTTGGTTGGTTATGAAGGTATCGTAACCTAATTTGGCAATCAAATGTCTTTTGGTGTTCTTAAGCTATAAACCCGATATTGTTGTAAGCAGTGGTACAGGGTATCCCAAAGTCGTCCGCGCCCGACTTTAATGTACGCCATCTTTTTAGTATGTAATTTTAATACAATCTCTTTTTATAACGTTTCTGTCTTGCTTTTTACAATATCCTTTTTGTAAATATTAAAAAAGGCCCTAATTGCTCTATGGTATTTGTTTTAAAATTTTCCCTTGTTAGGTATGTCATATTTCTCATAGCCCGATAGTAATATCGATACTATCGATAGTTTCAACTATCGAAGTCTTAACTATCGAGTGGCGCCACTATCGATAGTATCCCACCTCTAGGATATTGTGCGTAGTATCTATGAATTAATTTGGTGCCATGTTTGTCTTTGGACGGTCTCTCTATTGAATGACAATTGCGATGATATGATAAGCGGATTGAAGAGCCCAACCAGACCAAGTCAATCAAAAAAAAAAAAAAGAAGCAAGTTTTTATCAGTCTACGACAGTGGGATACACTGAAAACTTCTGTTGACACAATGAGGATCTTAGAAGGAAAAGCGCTTGCGCGGATTGCGCAGGCTGGTTTAAAAAAAAAAAACATAGATTCAGGAGCCGAACCAAATCAAGTTAAACAAAAAACATAGCTTAATCAAACCACGACAATGGGATATCATGTTACAACAATTAGAAGTAGTGCTGGGGAAAAAATCGATGATCGAAGCTTAAAATCTCTATATATCGATGTTGGCCAACAGAGATGTTTCTCCAGCACTACTAAACACCCATTTGATGAGTGCAGAAAAGCTGGAGAAACATCTCAGTTGGCCAACATCGATATATAGAGATTTTAAACTTCGATCATCGATTTTTTCTCCAGCACTAATTAGAAGGCAACGCAATGTCCATTATTCATGTCTCTCTGAAAGATAGCACAGGTTTAACTTTTGTATTGTAGCTATATGAAATAGTGGTCCAAATACTTCATACAAATATGTAGACTAATAAAAAATGCATAAAAACATATATTTATGCTTATATTTTTTTAAATATCGTGCCAAATTTTATATTAGTTTCATTTTTTTTTTAGACTAAACTTTTATGTGAAGTTTGATCAAAATTGGTCCACTATTTCATATAGCTACCATATGAAAACTGAACCAGTTTTCTGCGCATTTCTTTGCTGCACCTTGTATTCAGCTTCAATTCATTGCATCATGATGGGATATGCTGCGTGCAGTAATCGCCAAAATTTTGTATTAATATGTTAGGTATTGTAGAAGTATACAAGCGAAATGACTTTACGAATAGTGTATGCGCAGGTTGGTTTAAAAAAAAATTTCGAATTTCGATTCCGATTCAACAATGTCGATTTAACAATGTTGTTTATAATTATAGTTATGAGAAAATATCTACAATAGGCCTTGAAAAAAACTATTTAAGTTATTGAAATGCAGATTCCAGAATCAAGATTATTTCGTTTTTTAGAAGGCTCACTACTACACTGATCAAATCTTGATTTTTAGCATTAAAGTAAGACCGAAAATAATCATTTCTTAAGGTCTTTACCTTACACGCAGTTCGAAAAATCCCATTAGGAATTTTTTTTATATAAAGTTTTGTCATTCCGCGCGAAATTTTTCGAACTGCGTATAGGCCAAAAGTTCTTACAACAAGACCATCATTTTTAAAACAGAAACGAAACAATTTTGTTCGTTTTCGTTTTTGTGTGCTCCCAATTCCACATTTTTTGCTGTCGATATCTTCTCATATTTCCCTTACCCTTTGTTAGCACAGCTTTACGCCTTTCATTACAAGGGAAATTTTTGTTACGCAAAACGAACATTTTAATGCAAGACATGAACCGGGATAAAAATTAATTTATTTGGGGTAGATTGATTCATAAAAAAAAATAAAAATAAACTATTAATAAAAATCTAACTTAAAATTTGCAAAAATATAATTTAATAATATCAAAAAATATTTAAAAAATTATATCAGTTTGGATAACGTGCACTTTTTAATCTATTTGGCGAATACGATTTGATTTCACTTGCAAACAAGTAGTCGGTTTCAAATCACATAAAAAATTCGTTTTGGTGAAATTGGGTACACCAAACATACGCTGTCAAAACGAATTCAAAAAAAATACTTTGATTTGATTTCCGGATCACGGCCGATTATTAATAGAAGACCAAATATTCTAAAATTAAGTTTTAAAAGTCTTTAATAAATAAAAACGAAATTGCGATTTTTAGCATTCCTAAAAAATTATATACAAATTTTAGTATTCAAGATTTAAAAAAATTTGTATTTTCAGATTTTTAAGATTCTGGAAAATCCGGGAACTTTGAATTTATTACTACAATTTTTAAAAAATCTGCAGCGAAGGCATCATGCTGAGCCTGCCATAAGTAAGAGTGGATTCAAAAGTTTAAAAACTTTCAAAACTGAAGCGAGAGTTTGCAGTGTAAGGCCATTAATGTATCAAGACATAGGGGTCGATATATTATTGGAAAAAGATTCGTTCCCAACAAAAAATGAACTTGAAAAATAACTTAACAGGCAATTTCATATAGTTTAAAATCGTTAGGAATGGTACAAAAACAAGGAAATGGAGTTTCAAATTTCTGCTTCTGGGCATAAGAGAAACAGTTTTTGCGTCGTATAGGCAAATGAAGAAAAGAAAGTCGTTCGGATTCGGCTATAAACTGTAGGTCCCTGTTCTCTTCGAACAGTTATTAATAAAGATCCCCAATGCTCCGCCCCGGGAAGACAGACTAAATAGTCAGTCAGGGAAATTATTATAGTCAAACGGATTCACTACAATTAAGTAAAGAAGTGAAAATCATGGGGATCTGGACTTGCTTTAATATCGATAGCCAAGTCGAATATTCCTGGAAAAAAAAATCATGCAATTTCTTGGGACCCTCCTTTTGGTGTCATAGTTGCTCAAACCAAGCGAAATCATTACTAGAGCTCTGAATCAAACACCATTAAAGGGATTGAGCTCAGCTCTCAGGGAAAAGTGAGAAAAAGTGTTCTTTATTATATCAGAGACGATAAAATAATTCTCCTGCATAACTATGTACGTCGGCATGTTGCGGCTCCGGTAAAAACCTATTGGAAGCACTTAATTGGTAAGTCCTATACCATCTGCTGGTGAATCAGAATCCCCCCTCCGATTTTCACTTGATTTGGTCAACATTCATTCGTTGAAGATACCAAAAATTGGGTCGATTCTTGGATAGTCTCCAAAGATGACGAGAAAAAAAGTAGCGACTAGTTGGGTAATAATTTCAATAAAACGTTCTTTCACAAAAAATTCCCAATCTTTAATAGAAATCAGCGAAAATTTTATACGATTTTAGTTCCGTCATTTTGTTTAGTTTAAAATGTATCTAATATTTGAAATATGTTGTAACTTATTTTATTTGGCTTTTCAGATCAAGATGTGCAGCACCGAGATGACGAAAAGCATTTTGGTACAAACAATTGTCTAAAATACGCTTGAATCTATGATTACAGGGTATGCATAAAAAAGAGAGATAAAGTAAGAAATAATATAAATGATATAATATATATATAAATATACTCTTCTGCGTATGTATGGTGCTTAGTTTTTGGCGAGCTGCCGCACAAAATGATTAAGTGTTTCGAGCAATGTTTGCCCAAAAATTCTTGACCTACGACATTGCCTATATAAACACATGTCCATGCATATATGTCATTTCTTTATACAGTATATGTATATAAATGCGGCATCATCAGCCTCAAATGACGAAATATTTTTACCATGTAGTATAGAACACTTTTATTTCGGTTCTTTGTGCAGATATAAACGCCGGTCGCCAAAGTCCCCATATAGAGATATGTATAATCATATATACAATCGGAAAGTGAATCATATCAGATAATTCAGAGAATTTTCCAAGTAACATGCGTTGAGTGTTTTTATTTGTGATCATGCTATTTCTTTAATAGAAACATGAGCAACATTAGAGATACAAGCTTTCAACAAAAATACACTGAGAAAAAAAAAATGGTAGCGCGTGAAAGCGCAAAAGCTGAGCGTTACAAGAATTTTCGATGAGATTTTTTTACTATGTAGAGTAAAATTCTTATATAAAGAGCGCAGAAATGCTTTGAGAAACCTTTATATGACTTTAAGAAGCAGCGCACTCAAAGCTGATTTTGAAAATATTTAGTCTAAATGAAGATTATGATTATTATATTTTTAATTTAAGGAATATGGAGAACGATAAATTCTAGAGTTAAAACATCTTGTTTTGAGCAAATTCAAACTTAAGTTAAGTTACACTCTTTTTTCTGAGTGTACATATTTGTAGTTATAAGATTTATGTCAACTTACCAATTAGATATTGTGTTGATTTTTGAGCTTTCGAGTTGGACCTTGATTTGGTAGTTTGCTGCTCGCTTCAAAACCTTAAAGAAAAACAAAGGAAATTCTATCGTTAATACAAAATTTGTGAGTAAAAATTTATGAAAAAAAAGCGATGGGCAAGTATAAATAGGCTGAGAATGGTTGCATTAAATGCATGAGAGAAAATATATGAATAATACTGCTGCACAGTGGGCAAAAGCATAAATTTTGCGTAATTCAGTTGTAGTTTTGGAAATTCAGCAAAATGTGTGTATTACAGATATGTTTGGATCAAAAATTATTAATCAATTTTTATTATTTAGTAAATAATAATATATACGGCCGGAAAACGAATGCGTACATTTTGTTCGGACTCGTTTTGAAACCGAATGTTTGTTGCTCCCAATTTCACCAAACCGAATTTTTCAGGTGGTTTCAAACCGAATGTTTTGTTGCAAGCGGAATTAAAACGCAAAATCTGATTAAAAAAGTACGCATTTTATACAGAAACAATTTTTTAATTGCCTCCGTCATTCCCAAAAGTAAAACCGTAAAATACCTCGGGGTACATCTACACCGAAGACTGACATGGAAGGCTCACATAAAAGCGAAACAAAAGCAGCTAAAATTAAAAACTAAAAAGATGTACTGGCTTTTAGGCCCTCGATCGCAACTCAACCTAGCAAACAAAGTTCGGCTATACAAGGCAGCTCTGGGGGAAGGCGAGCACTTCAAATATTGAAATCTTGCAAAGATATCAACTTATAACACTAAGACGCATTGCAGGCGCAATTTGGTATGTAAGCAACCAAGAAATACACAAAGACTTGAATGTTCCTTACGTCAAAGATGAAATAAGCAAAACATCACGAAGATATTTAGAGAGACTTTCGAACCATGAAAACTCACTGGCAATCAGCCAGTACATACAATTGTATGGATGTGAGACGTCTGAAAAGATTTCATATTCTGGACCTTCCAGATCGATTTGTTTAATAATTGTATAATAATCTTTAGCAAATAGTATTGTTCTATATTGATTGGACTCACTGGAGCACATTCAATCCTGCCATTTTTGTGTTACTTATAAAATTTGCTAATTGTTCTCAGACAGATTGCAAATAAAAATACAATAACAAACAAAAAAAAAAAATTCTTAGATAATATTTATGCCAACTTAAAATTATATATTTATTGAAAAATTTTTTAAATTATTTTTTTTCTGACTCCAACCAAAAAATTGCATGCACAGCCAAAACAAAATATTTTTTTGTGTTCGTGTTCATATCATACACGAACACATGACAATAAGTGCGATAGGGTTCCCGCGTTATACAAAGAAAATTTCCTTTGTTACAAAAATGGCTAAGTCCTATTTAATTTCAATAAATATTGTTGCCAAAATAATAGTTTTGTTTAATTTTATTTAAAAGATAGAAAGAACTAGTTATATTTTAATGAAAATGAAATGTAAGCAACATATAGTAATAAAATTGAGCGGAGCTGCGGCAGCCATGTCAGTTGTTTTGTATAAATGTATAAATTTTATAAATAAAGCAAATAACTAACTAACTAACTAAAAGATAGAATAATAAGGAACTAACAATATTTTAATGAAAATTTAATGTAAAAAACATAAATTAATAAAAAGGTGCAGAGCCGCGGCAACCATGTCAGCTGTTTTGTATCAAACAAAAATAATTTCGCGCCAACACAACAGAAGAGTTTAACGGAAAAATAAGAATAATATATAAATTTACCGAAAATAAAAAGGGAAATAACGATAAAAAAAAAAGTTCGTTTTCCGAAGCGTGCAAAAACGAATCCGAATAAAATTGTTCGGTTTGATTTTTGCATTCGGCTGAATATACTTTATTTTTGGAACTCAAGTGTATTTGTTTAAATTAGCCGATCGAGTAGTATCTCTAGCTTATAAAGCCTTGAGAACCAGTCTGTGAACAAATTCTTTTTGAAGTATTTGTATACATTTATTTCTGCTAAATCATCGTTTTCGCCCACTGTGCTTGGCTTACAACTTGGCTTAAGATCTCTAGCGTTTTCGTGTGACTTAAGAACTTCTTGGCCTCCGCATTGTTAAGATTATAACACAATTAAAATTTAATTTAATTAAAAAAAAAAAAAATGAATAATATACAAAAAGTGTATTAATGGGCATGCTTTTAATGCTGAAAGCAGCTTTTGTAAGATCTTGTCTTACTTAAGCACATGGCCTGAGAATTCTAGAGCTTGAGATCTGAGCATTGTGCAGATTGTAACACAATATAAATTTAATTCACATGAAAATTAATTTATGTTAATTCATATTGCAAAAGATTTACAACAAAGTTGGAATGCTCTCATACACAGCTATAATACTTAGTACACACGTGCATGAGTTATGTATTTAGAGGTACTCAAGTAGTAACTAAAGAGGAACATAAAAATTTAAATCGCTGTGTTGGGACTGTAATGCACTATAATTGGATTTCTTTCATAGCTGGTTTCATATATATTTATAAATATTGTTTTGTTTTTCAAATACGGGTTATGACTATACTAAGGCACGCTACTGAACAAAGAAAGACTTTTCCTACGTTTAGTATCCAACATAAGTACTTAAAAACAAAACAACAATTTATGAAGTAAAAGACAATAAAGTTAACTTGAAATGGCTAAAAACTCGCTTTACATTCACACTATGTGTGAATTATAAGCAGCAAAACTTAAAAAAATTCAATTTATTTGTAAAATACATTTTGCTGCAGCAACCGGCTAAATGCTAATACTATTAAATATGCCCTTAGTTAGTGTATCTAAACGGTAAATAGAGTTTTATTTACTTTTTGTCATTGTACGTGAGTGAGCGTCAGAGTGTATCTGTAGAAAGAGAGCTTGAAATTCGTGCTGCAAACAAATAAGTCAATAAATAAAGGCGTTAACTTGGCTTAAATGGCCTACGTAAATATCAGACGAAATGCGCGAAAAGCTACAAATCCATATGTGTGTGTGTGTGTGTGTGTGGGGACAGATGGCCAATACTACGTGTAGTTTTGTGTGTGTATGTGTAGGTTTTGTTTCGCAATCAAATATAAATATATTCACATATGTATATAGCTAGATACACGCACGTATCTTAACAGAAGTTGGTTATAACTAAGCTAAGAGCCAACATATGTTTGACAAGCGGAAATGGCAAAAAGCACAGCAAACACACACACACACACACACACAGACGCCCAGTGAAAAAAATAAAAAACAGGAAACTGTCAAAATATTTGATTTGTCCTGCTTTCAACAACTTGACCATCAAACTGTTTAGTTACAATGTATCCTTGAAAGCCATAAGAATTAACATAAAGTGACAATCGGGGGTAAAAAAATATATGTGAAAACGAAAATTTGAAAAAAATCGTTCTTGCAATAAAAAATAATTTTGGCAATAAAGCTGTTTGTTAATAGAATATGAAATATCCTTAAATTGTATAGATATATTCGTTTTTAAGTTTATATTGGAGATGATAAAACGACTAGATTGAAAATTTGAATAAAAATCGAACGGTTTGGAATTTCTTCGAAAATTTCCTATTGATCGAAAGCCCTATTGCTGGAATATTGCATCGCTCAAATGGACCTGGTGACCTTAATGCGAGAGGTCCAATTTGCGCTGACAAATTCAATTTCGTCTATTGCGCGTCAAATGTTGTTCTTGAGCTCATAAATGCACTTGGGATCAGTCGTCTAGAGCGACTTCACATATCCTCTAAGAAAAAAAATCTAATCGCCTGACCGTGGCGGCCAATTGACGTCGCCATGACAAGATATAACGCAGCTGGGGAACTTTTCACGCAAAAGGTTGATGGTTTCGTGGCTTATATGGACCAACGCGCCATTCTCATATTCTCCAAATCCATAATCTCAATCTCATCGTTCAATTTCGTTCACCACTGACAGTGAGCGTCCGTTCAAACCAAAGCTCGCACAAACTTCGACTTGGGCTGCGTCCAACACGGACACATTGCTCTCGAAAGTAGTGCTTTCGTTTTTAAACTAAATTTGGATAATTTCGAGGCGTTGTTGGACCGTGTATCGTTACATGGTGAAATTATAGAATAGATGAAGATGTCAGTCTAATCAGATGTAGAAAAAGTCTCAGGGTAATGGGAGCTATTTAAAATCCATGGAACAGAATACTTATCATATACACGTAATTGGTCAAAGCATGATCTAGGGAACATAATGTGTCTAAGTCAACGTTCGACGCATTGCTATTAAAAGCCTCATATAAATCTCGACATCGATTTGCCTCTGAAAGTAACCTACAAAATTTGAATATTCAGCCGTGCTCCGTTAAAAGAAAAAGCCAAATCGAACAATTTTATTCGAATTCGTTTTTGCGTGTAACAGTGAACGAATTTTTTGTCTCTATTTTTCTTTTTATTTTCGAAAAATTCGCATATTTCTCTTATTTTTCGATAAATTCTTCTTTAGTGCTGCCGCCAAATTATTTTTGTTCGATAAAAAACAGCTGACATGGTTGCCGCAATTCAGCAGCTTTTTATCATTATAGTCAAGTTCATTAAAATATTGCTAGTTCTTTATTATTCTATCTTTTAAATAAAATTGTTCAAAAATATTACTTTGGCAACAATAAGTATTTATTGAAATTAAGCTATTTTCTTAGCAATTTTTGTTACAAGGGAAATTTCCTTTGTGTAATGCGGCAACCCTGTCGAATTTGACGTCATGTGTTCGTGTATGATATCTGCACATAAATAATCGTTTTGGCTGTGCATGCTATTTTTTGGGTTGAGTCAGAAAAAACCAATTAAAAATAACTGCCAATAAATATATAACTTTAAGTTGGCATAAATGTAAACTACGAATATCAATATTCATTTCAATTCGTCTTGCATCAAAACATTCGGCGACCATATGAAAAAATCGATTTGGTGAAATTGAGAGCACCAAACGTTCGGTTTCAAAACGAAGCCGCATAAAATGTTTGGATTCGTTTTCCGAAGCCGAAGCCGACTAATTCATAAGTTTACGCATCTCGAAAACTTGAATATTTGACAAATTGGCGATATATTAAAAACTTAAAACTTTAGGTTCTATAAAACCATTTACTAGTGCTGGAGATAATATCGATGATCGAAGTTTAAAATCTCTATATATCGATGTTGGCCAACAGAGATGTTTCTCCAGCACTACTAAACACCCATTTGATGAGTGCAGAAGTGCTGGAGCAACATCTCTTGGCCAACATCGATCGATATATAGAGATTTTAAACTTCGATCATCGATGTTTTCTCCAGCACTACCATTTACCATACCATTGAAAGATAGTTTACTCTTCTATGAAAAGCCAGCTCATTTTGAAAACAAATTTCTTCACACCTATTGTTTCTTTCAGGAGTGTAGGTAGGCTCAGGTAAATGCTTACAGTTACAGTAGCCGCAGCGGCCGACCTGTTGACCTTTTGAGCGCTATTCAAAATTCAATGTCAATTCACGCCTGACAAGGTCATTACCACGTACTGCCGTTAATTAGCTGCCCCTGGTGTGCACAACTCTCTTGACCTTTGCTTTTTTTTTCTGTCATACAACAAAGGACATCGGCATGCAACTACCAAGGTCTGTTCTAATGGTCTTCAGCAAGGACATCAAGCAGCACCCACTAACAGTCAACACACACACTCTTTCTCTCTCTCTCGAAACCAAACATCCGATATTGAGTCATATTCCATATGTCCCATGCCTGATTAACGCAACAAGCAAAACAACCAATATGTACATACACTTATATACTATGTACTGCACGGTATGAGTGTAATACATAGCACAACATTTACGACCACATTGCGTGCTGGGCTGGCTGACGAAGTGAGGCAGGGCCGCTCAGCCTGGCATCATCGTGATATATGACTCACTAAAGGTTTTCAAGATGTGGGTGGAACTATGACTAGTCAGTTAGTGGTCTAAAAAAAAATCGTGCGTTTATATGATGTAGATATACATAGGTGATTCAAGGATGTTTGAGTTGTTTTTCTTTAATTACGCTGTAATACTAGGTGAGAAAATTGAGCCTAATTCGGGAACATGGTTGCCAAGTACGGCTACTATTTATTTTTGCAGCAAAGTTGTTGACTATCTGTCACGTTGTATCAAAAACTGTGCAAAATTTCCAGAGCGCAGGCACAAGAAACTAGATTCCTAGGCTGCGGTAGTGATTATTGCGAAGCCAACCCTAAGCATTTCTTCTAACTCATAGGGCTGCTCTTAAAGAACTTCGGTTCAAAAAAAGCTACTTTAATTAACGCCATGGGAAGTTATAGGGGACTACACTGAAAAAAATAACTAGCAAGCTTTATGCCCTCAAAACAAGAATCTGCGCACTTCGAGAGTAGATAGGTAGGTATATAGAAGTAGTTGTTTTCCGACACACCTAGGCCTGCAAAATGCCCGTTTGTGATGCCATTTGAGCTAGTCCTTACTCTCCCGAGAGTAAAAAACAAAAATGTTAAGGGGAAATACTTTTAAAGAGCATTGTCTTGTTGTTGTCTTGAAAAAATATTTAGTCCTATTACCGAGACTGAGTGTATTTATTTATAATTTCAGAAAAATAGCGTATAATAATTTCTAAAAATTTCTAGAATAATTCAAATTTAAATTAAGATCAGCTATTTTTTCCGAGTGTACATAATATTACTCATTAAAATTCAAATAGACCCTGGGCGGCAATCAGCACTTGACTCAAATACTGATGGAAATACATGGCACCCTTTACTCCCTACACATACAATGTATTGTAAAACTTAAGATAAACATGCACAGTTCCAAATAAAACGGAATAGTTTGTTGTATATATTTATTTACACAAACATATAACAAATGGCTGTAAACTAAGCCTTATGATTGGATTGAAAACATGACGTGATTGCAATTGGGGGGCGACTTTGTTGCCTATAAATTTCCCTACATACATAAACTATGTGAGAAGCGTAGAATAAAAACTTTGGGGGCGGTACAAATATCATGCAGTGTAATTTCTGACTGTAACTTTTTAACAGCGGATCTGTCTGACCCCCAGAAGCGTAGCTCTGACTACACCCCTGTAACGCATACATGCGTATGCAATATGCAATCACAAACTTGTATTGTTTTTGTGTTTTCATAAAACAACAGCTCTTATCATTATTTTTATACTCAGAAATAAAAGCAGACAAATCCTTTATACGTATGTTATTATATATACTATTATATACATATATATTTATAATTTTAAGCACAAAGAATCATATATTAATCTTATCACAACCAATTTCAATGCTAGTTATTGAAATGACGATTAGTTTAAGATTCTAAGCTAGTTATAAAAGATTATATTTAATACGATTGTTTGTGTATCTCTTTTATGCCTACTGATCCGGAAATTGTTACCGATTTTGACATTATATATAGACATATAAAAAGTTTTCTGCACTCTACATGTAACAGGGTTACCTGAATCTGAATCCGAACTCATAAAAATAAGCACGTCAAGGTACTGAACTAACCTTCAAAATATCTCGTTTAAGGAGGTTGTTTTTAAGGATATGTCAGAACGCTAATGTGCGGGGTGTTTTAGAGCTTGGATTCACATTTAGATTTAGTTGGTAAACATGATCTGATCTCCAAGCCCAAAAATCGATTACAGCCAATTCTGTTTTTACAAAGATCTGATTTTGCACGGTTTTGAAATAGCACGGTATAGAAAAAAATTTTTTTTTTTGCATAATTTCATTCCATTTAGCACGATTTTATAAAGATATTTCATAGAAATTTTAAAGAAAAATATTATTAAATTCTTTTAGAATTTTAGTTAGGAAATTCCTCTTTCTAATTTATTTTCATAGCAGCTTAGAATTTACTTCAGGTCATTTTTCAAGGGGTTTTTTGAAATGGTTTTTTCTGGAACGTATCTTTCGTGCAAAAACAGAATTAGGTGCATATATAAATAAATTTTATTTCATTTGAATCCGAATCCGAATCCGAGGGGAAAAAAGCAGGCACATCAGAGTTCTGAGATAAGTCCGAAATATCTCGGAGGAGGGTTTTTGTGGATGCGTCATAACCCAGCCGTGATATTGGATTCGGATTTAGAGAACCCCAAAAACAGTTGGTAAACATGATCTGATCTCCAAACCCAAAAATAGATTATTTATTTTCTTTGTGTAACTATGTACCGCATACGCCATAAAAGAACCTTTTCGAGTTAGGGTCTGCGACGATGTTCTGTATATGTTTATGGGGTGCTTGAATCCGAATCCGCGGTCAAAAAAGCAAGCACATCATAGATTTGAGACAACCTCCGAAATATCTCGTTAAACGGGGGATATTGCCGATATGTCACTACCTAGACGTGCTGGGGTTTTTCAAACCTTGGATTCGAATTTAACAACCTCAAAAACAGTTGGTAACCATAAAGTGGGAGCCCAAAAATCGATTTTTTTTTTTGAGTAACCCCATAGAAGAACTTTATTGAGTTCGGGTCTGCGACGATGTTCTGTATAGATTTTTGAGGTGCTTGAATTTGAATTCGAAGGGTTTTTCAAACCTTGGATTCGGATTTAGCGAACTTAAAAACAGTTGGTAACCATGACGTCGGAACCCAAAAATCGATTTTTTTTTTTTGAGTAACCGCATACCCCATAGAAGAACTTTATTGAGTTCGGGTCTGCGACGATGTTCTGTATATATTTTTGCGGTGCTTGAATTTGAATTCGAGGGGTTTTTCAAACCTTGGATTCGGATTTAGCGAACTTAAAAACAGTTGGTAACCATGACGTCGGAACCCAAAAATCGATTTTTTTTTTTTTGAGTAACCGCATACCCCATAGAAGAACTTTATTGAGTTCGGGGCTGCGACGATGTCTGTATATATTTTTGAGGTGCTTGAATTTGAACTCTGGCATACCAGAGTTCTGAGTTAACCTTCAAAATATCTCGCTAAAAGGGTTTTTGTGGATATGTCACTACACAGACGTTCCGGGTTTTTTTTTAGACCTTGCATTCGGATTTACAGTTGATAAACATGATCTGACCTCCAATTCCAAAAATCGATTTTATATTTGTGTAGCTATGCCTCAAAAAATATCTTTTTCGAGTTCGACGATGTTATGTATACATATGTGTTTGGAATCCTTGAATCCAAATTCGAGGTCAATTCTGAGATATTAAAGAACTAAATACAACTAAAACGTGTAAAAAAGAAATGAAGGAAACCCTCAAGCTGATATCGAATTGAATTAGAAAGGTGAAATCTCTAACTGAATTTCTAAAAGATTATGATAATAAAAATATTTTTCTTTAAAATTTCAATTAAATAGCTTTAATAGCGAGCTAAATCAAAAAAAAAAGTTTTTCTAGATCGTATTATATTATTTCAAAAACGTGAAAAACAGAATTTGTTGTACTTTGTTTTAAGCAGAACTTTGGAGCGCTGTGTTTTTTTGTACCTCGGAATCGAATGCAATATTTGGTTATTAAAAATTAATAATAACTTATTGTTAATCGAAAATTTACGTATTTTGTGATTAAACAAAATTTTTGTATTTCACTGAGTAGCATTTTAGCATTTTTTGTGACGATGAAAATAAACTAAAATAATTTTTCCTTAATAAGTTCAGAAAAAACAAATTTAATTGGAAATTTCACACCTAGACACTATAGATACTCTTCAAAGATAACACTGTAACAAGAACTATTGGCAATTAGTTTTTTAAAGCAGTACCCAAGGTATAGTTCCAAAATATTTGCATGTAAAACAGTAGCAAGGAGTAGTAAAGCTTATACCAAAATAACCAAAGGATTTAACAAAAGTGCTTCGACCAAATCGTTTAGATGCATACCGTAGACATTTTTTATACATAATATACCATGTACTATCATGTGTTTGTCTATTGACTTAATGGTCTGACACAACGCTGCGCATTCCATCGCACTGGCTATATAATAACAATACATAATATTATATGTAATAGACAATAATAACAATAATTTTTTGCAGACAACAATAACAACATCATCATCGAAAATTGGATGTTTGATTCGTATCGTTTTTTGGCGATTTTCGTGTATTTTCTATTTGACGGCTAGTTGATTTTTATATACAATTTATTTTGTATTATATACACTTTGTATTATTATTTTTTTTTGTTTAATAACGCGACACGCAAATCCTTGGTTGCCACCCTATAACACCACAAAAAATAAAAAAGTAAAAAAAAAAATAAAATACATTATATTCTGCGCTTACTTTTTTCTGCACGCGACACAACCAAATCCCAGTCCCAAGAAAAACTACAACGACGTCGGCGCGTCCAAAGTCGACAAGGAAGCACGTTATTATTATTATTATTATAATTATTATTACAACTATTTATAACGCTAAATGTGCTAAATATTTATTTTTGTTTTTCGCTTTTTTTTTTGTAACAACAAACACGACAACAACAACAACAGCCGCATCGGCGGCGACGTTGACGCGTGCAAAGCCGCAGACAAATCGCGAAAACTGAAACTCTCGAGGCGGCTGTTTTTTCCAATTTCTGCAAAATGTTGCTCGGTCTCGGGCCAGGACGAACCCAACCATATGACTCTGGTAGAGGGCTGTGCGCCGCAAGGGTTGTTATACCTTGGTGGGGTAAGACAGGGGCCGCAAAGCAGCTTCCGCGCAAGTCCTGACATTCCCCCCAAAAAAAAAATATACACTAACAGAGCGCAGAGCAATTTGCAGTAGTTTTGCGCACAGTGTGACAAGTTTTTTGTGCATTACAATGAAAGTGAATTATTTTAATTTTCGGAAGATTGCGTAACAAAAGCATTGTGAACAAATAAATCAGATAAATGCAATATCTTAAAACAAATGAATTTTTGATTTTTGCAATAAAAAAAATAATAAAAAAAATAAAGTTTTCTCTGGCATCTCATTAAAATCGAAAGTAATTAAAAATTCCAAGGCAATTTTTTTCTATTACACTAGTCGACAAATTTAACTTTTTTTTTCTCCAGAAGGAGACGTCGGAGACCCCCCAAAATTACCTAAAGTATGATCAGTGTGACTCGAGAAGTCGATATACCCATGTCCGTCTGTCCGTCCGTCCGTATGAACGCCTAGATCTCAGAGATGGTAAGAGCTAGAGCAACCAAACTTTCAGATTAGATCCCTTATTAATCCATAGGAGACAAGTTTATTTTATTTTTTGATATCGGGATTACATTATATAGCTCCCATAGGTGTGTTTCAGAGCACCTTGAAAAAAAAGCAAAACTTTTAGATGGATAATTCGTTTGTTTATGAAGATATCATAACCAAATTTGGCAATCGGAAGTTTTTTAGAGACCCCCAGCACTGTATCAAATTTTATCAAAATCGGTTTACTATATCATATAGCTCCCATAGGACCAATCGGTCAAAAAAACGTTTTTTGTACAAATTTCGTTGTGTTTTGTTTGGTTGTGAAGATATTGTAACCAAATTTGGCATTAAGATGCGCTTTAAAACCCCTAAAAAACACAATATTTTGGTGACTTTTTGTACAAATATCGCTATTTCTTTCAGAAAAACTCTTAGACACTTGAAAAGTTAGCTATTTTTTGTTATTGGCCTTGATATGTATTGTAAAAATGAAAAAAATACAATTTTTTTCGAAAGAATTTTTTTTTGTCACTTTCTACTGCATTTAAGCTCTTGAAAGTGGTTGATTTTTCTATATTTGGAACTTTGACATAAATAAGTAGTCATTATCTTTCAAATAAGTCCTTTTTCATAAAATAAGAACTATCCATTGAACACCAGCAGTTCAATGAATAATTTTTAATTTGAGAATGTTTAGAATTATTTAAAGAAATATTGCTCTTGGAATTGGACAGCTTTGGAGACAGAAATTCTGAGTCTTAGTCTTAACGAGCATTTCGTATTCATTGTAAGCATGTTTAGAGATTGAGAGTATTTTGTTTTGAGCTTAGAGAAAATTTTTGACTATAAATAAAATAAAGCGACAAAAGCTTTAAATATTTATATATAAAATATACTATCAACATTTTCTTTTAAGAATATTAAATTTGCCATCTATTCTTGGAAAACAAATAAATGTTTAATCTCAAAAACTCAACCTATATAAAAATTTAAATATATTTACATATAAATTTTACGCAAAATCTACCAAGGAGCTATAGTACATGAAATCGCTTAAGGCGTCAGTCTATAAGAATTATTGTACTAGCAGCCTTTTATTCAACCAAACAAGCTGCACGATGTGAAAACTGAAGCAGATATCTTAAGCGTTCAGGACTCGCCTTGCCAAATAAGTTTTCAATATTTTTTATTAAAATTAGTTTTAAATACATTGTATCCGGATGCTTAAAAACTTCACAACACAATAAATTGGCTACTTTGCAAATTAATGTACAATTAATCAGACCCAACCACTGTACATTGATTTCATATGCTCTCGTCGAAAATTATTGTAATCCTATGTATGGTATATGAGTGTGCCGGATAATAGTTGGGATAAGGCGCATGCGTTCCGAATGGAGTAAAAAACATATGGGAGCAGCAGTATTTAAACACAGATACGTTTGTATCTATGTGTATTACTTATCAATGTGTTTCCGTGTGTTTCCGTGTGTGTGTGTGTGTGTGCATTTGTAACGCACTGCAGCAAAGGGAGCAACCAAGCCAACGGGTCGTTCCCTTATCAGCTGCATTCGTTCCGTTTGGTTCGCAACAACAATTTATGCAGAATACAGAACACACAGCAGCCGCAACCACTGCAATACGAGGGTGGGCTGAAAAGTATGCGGCCCACTTAAGAAGCATAATAATAGGAAATTATGTTAATAAAGAACCACTTTGGGATTTTTGCATAAAATTAAAAAACTGTGGAATTATTTGCTTTTAAATCAAGTCGTGAGTATGTATTTATGTACACCTAATTATGTTTTTACAAGGTAGATACGTTTCAGCAAAAAACCTTGTAATAAAAGACATGAAGTAAATCCTTAAGTTGCTATGGAAATCAATTATTATTAATTAAGGGAATCTCTTATTATTTTCTTTAAAATTTTAATCAAATTTCTTTCGTGCTTAATCAAATGTAATTGTTTAAAAAAATGTTTTCTAGACCGTGTTATTTCAAAACCGTGAACAACAGAATTGGGTGTAATTAGAATTATATGCATACCCTTGCTGTTCTTGCTTTTGAGCATACACTGTTTTCATTAAAAATGCGCACTGAAGTGGCAGCGAGTTATGTTGTAGAACCTTAAGTCAGCTAAGTACTTGAAAATTAAAAGTCTATTTTTTGTGATCAAATACTATTAAAAATAAAGCTTAACTTTCTTAATTCATTAATTTATATATGGGCATTTGCAGGATCGCTTACGCGACATTTGTACGCCTTAAAAGTGCAAAAAGCTAAGAAAAAAAAAATTTGTTTCTTGTTTCTATTTTTTGATACTATTTTTGTAGCTGTAGTATGTAGTGCAAAAGTGGCCTTCGGTAGCGTAGTGGTAGCGTACTCGCTTTACAAACGAAGGTCGGTGTAGCACTGGTACATTTGCCTAGCACTGGCATCGCTAGCTCAAAGACGCTATTTGCCCAAGAAAATCTTTATTAATTGAAGACACCGCCGTTCGGATTCGGCTATAAACTGTAGGTCCCTGTTCTCTTTGAACAGTTATTAATAGAGATCCCCATGCCCCGCCCAGGGGCGACTGTCCAAAATTGTCAGTCAGGGAATTATTATATGTAGTGCAAAAGTAGGATCTGTTAATTTAACGTTTCCAATATATTTGCAATAAACCTGCGACAAAAATATAAGTCGTTTTCGACTGCATCTACAAAAATGTAAAAATTTTCAAAATAATAGCAAATATTTAAAAGCAACTTATGTAAAATATTGTCGCTTTCTTTAAGACTTTATTTTGTTAAAATGTATGTAGTAGTTATTTTTTTATAAGCTTAAGTCTGATTAAGTACGTGACCATTCAGTACGCGACATATTTTTCCACCTCTTTAGTTTTATGAATTTCTTCAACTAATTTTTAAAAATACTTGTATTTACATTCATAATAAGAAAATATAAATATTTCTGCGTACAAGAAGTGTTAATTCAAGAGTAGTGTGAAACGAAAAAAGTAAATGAGAAACTAAAACAAATGAGACTGAAAATCACTCAAAAAGTAGTAAATACTACAAAAACATAGCTCAATTATTTATGCAAATAAATAAGCAAAGCTGTATAATCAATGTCATATTAAATTTAAACCATTTTTGAATGTTGAAAAAAAAATTAGCCTTTTCTTAACATTGTAATTTTTGGCCCCGTTTGACAATTCTTTGCAAATGCTCATATTTCAAAAATTCACAAAAGTGTTACTGTAAGAAAAACAAACATAAACTACGCTAATGCCAAAGTTTTTGAATTTTTTATTGAAGTGACACTTCAAATTAAAAAGTTTGATATTTTCTAGCATAAAGGTACTCACAAATTTTGGACTAACAAGCGCTTTTTGTGTTGCTTACAGTGGGTTAAAAATGTTGTCTCATAAAAAATTAAATTAAAGCGTGATAATGTTCGTGTAATGATTTATTACGATTATCTGATGTGGACTATCTCAATCAACTTCATTCAAGTCTTGTTGATAAGGTTCTACATTCCGACATTGTAAACACACAGCTTTGCAGAATTCAGTCCAGTTCCAGCACCGAGCGTCTTCGCTGAAAACATCGCAGGCATTAATACATTTAGTGCCCTGTCAAACTAACTTGACTTAATTAACTTGGCGCAAAATAATAACCCTCGTAAGAGAAATACTCTTCTTTAATAATCTGCAACAAACCATTGAATTCCCTTAATTCACAAAAAGCTATCACTCAATATAAATCTTAAATAATAATTTATTAAATAGTTAATTAAATAAAGCATCTCGCTTTATATTTAAAAATAATAATTATAATGATAAAATTTTATACACTTTGCAAGTCAAAACCCTGATATAACAAATTGCAGGACCTATGAATTGAGTGTACACATTGCAAAAAATTGCTGCCTAGAACAATTACCCATTGACCTGCCCTCGTACATGCGTTGATAGCAAGGCGCTAATACTCTCACACTCTCTCTGGCTCAGCCGCAGTTTCTCTCACGCTCTCGCCGTGAACCTTGCTTCGTTTCTTTATGTTTTTTTTTGTTTTGTATTTTTCATTCGTTTTGTGCGTCGTTCGCCTCCTTACGCGTCCAACAGGCGTAAACAGCTGTAAGATGTTTGTTTGTTTGTACACTGGCACACACAAACACATATATAAACAAACACCCGCATAAAGACAAGCTTGCAAAATAATTATACCCTTGCGGAGATTATGTATGTTTTGGTTTTGTATAATTTTTGATAGGGCTTAGTTAATAAAGCGATTACGCAGAGTATGCTTAGTTCGGTGTTAGGTACTTTTAAAATTTGCTTATCAGTCTTATCTATTTACTTGATCGTTGATTTTGATTTGTTTTATGAGTTATTACTGCTCTTGATTTGGGCTGATCAAACAGGATGTTATTAAGCTTTATTTTATATAATAGCATTGTTGCAATTCTGCACTATATATTTTTTTCTAAGAAATTCGTGACCAACGACGAACTAGTCAAAACTTGCTGATATGACAAGCGACCCTAGCCATATGACCTGATTATCCAAAAAAAATATTAGTCAAAGATAGCAAATACTTGACTTAAAGTCCAAACGTGTGTTCGAAGCAGTGCTCAAGCTTTTTTTTAACCATCAACTTCAGATACAATGGCTACTCAGATGCTGTTTATCATTAAGACCGTGCAGAAGAAAGCAAGCAAATATTTCGACTGCTTATAAACATATAAATAAGCATGTTTAACGGCACAAGCATAGCTATGTATTGCTTTTGTTTTGAGAACTTTTGCAAAAAATTATCATAACAAAAAGTAAAGCAGAGAAATGCATGTAAACTGCCGATAAGCAATAAATACATACAAAGCAAAACCGTTAAACATTTTAAAATATGCTTAAAACTAAGCTTACATTTTTTTAAAAGCTTGAATTAAAACTTACCTAAATATTTGCTTTTTATATGTTAAATTTCCAAAATTTTTGAATGTTCAGTTTATCGTTGCGAATTCGAAGTCACAAAAAAAAAACAAAAAACACCGACACAAAATCAAAACAAAAATTCGTGTTTAAGGCTGGTTAATAAACAATCGTTAAGAATTTCAATTAATTTATGCCAATATATATATATGTATAGCTAATATTCAATATGCACACTTTTATTTATTAACAATTTATTGTTTAAATTTCGCTTATTTAAATTTTTTATATTTCAGACAAAATTATTGGCTTATTTCAATTCGATGCACAAACCATACGTAAATGGCATTAAATCGACTGTGTCAAGTATTATTATGTTCACATAAAAAAAATATATATTTCAAAAAAAAAAAACAATAATAAATAATACAACACAAACTGAAGTCGCCTTCAAGCTGCAGCGACAACTTGCGCTAATAGTAACGAACACGGCGGGCAAAAATGATTGAATGTTGAGCGTGTTGTTGTTGAACGCTGATATGGTGCCGCTGCGCCAATGAAACGATAACACGATAAATCACAAGTTTAATAACGATAGCGCGATTTTCTCTGCTACGCATATCGATATGTTGCGGCACAGTGTTTTTGAATTGATTTAAATGCATGTAGTGTTTTCCCAAAAGGCAGCAAACGAAAATTTAAAACTGCTTAAAAACAAACCTAATTTAAAGCAACATATAAGCTAGCGCTTAAGCTTAATGCAAAATTACAGAATTTAGTTTATATTTTGCAGTCAAACTAAAGCTGGCTGCTATGACGCTACAAACTGCCTATCGATAACAATAAATAAACGAAACCGAACTTAAAAACCCGCCAACAGTCGTTAACACTTGTAAATTTTAAAACCAATAAAAACATAATACTTTTATTAATAATACTTCATACTTAATGGCTTTTGAACATAATGTGCATACATAATTTACAAGTATTGGCAACGAAGATCTTACAATTTATCATCTTCAATATCATCCCAATTTTGGTCCGAAAACACATCATCTGGTGGTGGTGGCGCCTCATTTGACAATACTGGATTTAGTACCCAGTCAAAATCGATGGGTGGCGGGGAACTGTCACTATCACTCCCAGTAGTGCTCAGCTCGCTGCGTTTGCTGCCAGGTGTGCGCGAAAACTGACCCAAGGCAGCAATGCCGTCTAGAGCATTCGGGCAACCTGGTTCCAAGCTGCATAGACGCATTTTTAATTAAAATTATTCAAAGAAGAAAAAATAAACTTGAAAATTTACCGCAAAGCGCGCGTATAGCTGTCTAGCGCTTTTTCCAGTAACTTTGCTTTGCTCAACAAATCACCGAGCATCGTAAAAAGCTTGGGATGTGGAAAACTCACGACTTGCTTCTTTAGCAACGTAATTGCCGCTTGTGGTTCACTTTCGTACTGATATATTTCGGCCATAAGTGCTACTCCTGGCGTATAATGCTCATCAATTTTCAAAGCCTTTTCCACAAATTTTTTGGCACTTTTCTTCGCTTCCGGATTAGTCGAATGGAAAAGTGTGCGTGCAAACATCTGCAATATAAGAAAGCTATTTAGTTGCTGCAACTCTGCTTAATGAAGGCTTAACTTACCGTGTAGCCACGCGGTGATGTTTCAAATGAACGTACGGCAAACGCACACATTTCCTGAGCTTCCCTAATGCGTTTCTGTCCCACATAGCAATGGAATAGACCTTTGTACACTTCAAAACGATAGGATGCTATATTTTGTGCTGAACGAAACTCGCCTATTGCTTCCTTGTACTGCGTTACAGACAGAAACAGTTTGCCGCGCAGCAGCAGCGCTTCTACATTACGTGGATCTATGGATAGCGCGCGCTCCGTAAAGCTAAGCGCGCGATCGATTTTGGCATTCATATAGTGCTGTTGTGCAAGTATAAACCAATGAGCCGAACTGAAGTGACTGGGGCTGTTTGTAACCATTGGTATCAGCTTTTCGCTATCTGGTTTCTTTTTGCTGTTCAGTTCATAGACCACAGCTAGCGGGCACAGAGCATTTATATTATGGGGATTAATCATGACGGCAGTACTTAAATAATGCTCCGCTTGTGAATAACGTCCATAGTAGTACAGACACTTGCCAATTTGTGTAAGCAAAAGTTCGTTTTGACGAAATTCGCTGGTATCGTTGAGTTTTTGAAATGTCTTGGCTGCCTCTAAATGCTTGCGTGCATACATTTCGGCGTGTCCTTTGATCCAGCTGCTAAGCCACTCAATATTGTTTGGCGTTCTAGAAGCTAAAGCGAAATGCACTTCAATTAGCAGCTTCGAAAATAAAACTCAAACAGCTTACCATTAACCACTAGGGAGTTCACCTCATTACCACCAACACGCAGCTCAAGCAGCGCTTCTATAGCAGTCAATGACATGGGACAATCGCGCAGCACATCTTTATATGCTATTATCACATCATCCTTTTTGGCGGCACAACGATGATGAAGCAAACGTGCCAGCAGCATATTAATGCGAGGAGTGCGTTCCTTTGCTGGCACGACTTGCAGCAGCTTTAGAGCCGAATTAAACTCGCCCATTTCGCGGTAGCATACGGCAATTCTATAGCGTAGCTCCATTTCTGAAAAGTGGCTATAAGCAAATTCAATGCTCGTCAAAACCGTAGTTTTGTAGCGAGCCATTGTTTTGCGCATCAACAGAGCAGACTCCAACTGCTTACAAGCCACCTGCCAATGTCGCTCTTTGAAGTTGGCGCTACTCAGATAGAGCAGCACCTGGTACTCCATTTCTAAAGTAGCTGCATTGCGGTCATTCTGATACAGCGTATTTAGTAAGCTGGCCTGTGGGTTAGATGAGCGTTATTTTTGCAATTGTTGGCTTTATGCTTGCCTACTTACTGCTGGAATGACGCACTCGTATAGGCCAAAATCATAAAGTTTTTTAATATTAACAAACAAATCGTTATCCATTTTGTTTGCACTAAATTAAATAAAACAAATGCGAGTTTCCAAAAAGCGCGAACAAAGCCAAACTTAATCGGTTTCCGGCCGATAACAATTAAAAAGTGCTGCCAAGTTGAAAATTATTTGCCGGCATTTCATCAGTTATCGACAGAATTGTAAAATAAGCAGCAACAACAACACATTGTCAAGCAGAATGGAAAATTAATAGTTTTATAAAGTAACGAAAAACTATTTATTAAAATGAACTTTGCACGCATTAATATCAGCCGCTTGCTATTCGAAAACCAGCGCTCGAGAATATGCGCTAATACAAAATTCGCGCAAATGCAAAGTATTGCATCAACTTTTTGCATGCGCCAGCAACAGCGGGAATACGCATCCAAATGGAATTATGTTGTCAAGTATGCTCGTGGACTGGCATCAAGTCCAACAACAGCTACAATGCGACTGGGTGAGTTGCCAAAGGCTAGACAGGAAATGTTGACGGGATCAGTGCAGCAGCCATTGCCAGTCGTGGAACATGCACCTGACCCAGTACTGCAAACGACAAGGGTGCGCCCTTTGCGCAAGAAACGCATTGCCACGGATGAGCTGTCAGCGCTGGGCTTTCTGAACGCACGTGGCTTTACTACAGCAGAGGAGTACAATTTGGAGGAGCTGCATGCTGCCATAAAGCAGCAAAATCTGTATGAGACAAAACGCTACTTCTCCACCGACAATTTGGGCGGTGAACAAAACGTACTATATGTAACCGCCAAATATCCAGTGGGCGAGCAGCCACGTGAAATATTCTTCTTTCGCGAGGGCTCTGTCATATTCTGGAACTGCAATGACATTGAAACAAATAATGTGCTAACATTTTTACGCCCCTTTGAGCGCGAATCGTACCTGAGTGCCTTAGTGCACGGAGAGAGTGAGGCTATGCTCTATTCATATATACCATCAACAACTGTCGATGTGGAAGGCGATTTGGTGGCAGAGACCAGTGAATGGAATACCACATCGCGTGCTTTCTTTCAAAATGGCAAATTTTTCGTTACAGCCGATGAGGACAACTTTCTTTATAAATACACATTCTCGAATGCCATTGCACAATCCATCAAACTTGGCATGTGGGAGGCCACATTGGATCGCTACATCGATTCAATTGAGTATTTGACTGAAGATCTTAAACGTGGTCGTCGTTTGCGCATTTCACGTGCTGCAGTACTACGCAAGACAGGTGAACTTTTTGCGCTGCGGCATGTCATCAATTTGTCTTCAGATTTACTGGATGCACCCGACTTTTACTGGGATCGTGAGGAGCTAGAGGCTCTGTATCTGCAGGTGTGCGCCTATTTTAACATATCGCGACGCACCAAGGTGATGAACGAGAAGATCAGTCATTGTGTGGAGCTAGCCGAGCTAGTGTCACATAATCTAAATGATGCGCATCATATACGCTTGGAGTGGATGATCATAATACTTATTATGGTCGAGGTGGCATTTGAAGTTTTGCATTTTATTAGTCCCAAGGGCGAGGGTGGTTCGCAACATGCACAATTGCCCCCGCAGTTGCTCAGCGCAAATAACGAAATTGTTAAGCCTAGCCAGTAATCCTAAGCATATTTGTTGAAATATAGTATATTTGTATGTTAAATACAAAAAACTGCTTTTTGTTTTCATAACTAAGCATAATTAAACCAATATACAAAATGGTCTGCAATTTATCGAAAAATTAAACAGCTGCTAGCGATAAATATGCATAATGCGATAGTTCGCGATAACAAGCAACAGCTGTAAGCAGCGAGGAGTCCAGTTACATATGTATTGCTTTTAAGAAAACTTATTTTTTTGTTATAAAATAAAAACAAAGCAAATTGTAAAAAAATTTTTTTACAATGCGGCTGACGTTAGTCAATTTCTTTAAGAAAACTGTGCCCGGCCATATATTTCGCGGCAAGAAACGTCTTGTGAAGCCGGTCAGCCTACGTGCCATGGATACGCTCAAACGAGAATATGAACGCCAGGAGCAGATTATGCTGCTCTTGCGGCATCCCTATTTGACACTGGTATGCATAATAAAGTTATATTTAAATTGCATATAATTCATTCTCGGCTTTCAACAGGAGCAATCATCGGGCCATGCCAAGGAACTGCAAAAACGTGAAAAATTGGTTGCCAAATGGACGGATGCACAAACATTGAGTAAAATGAAGCCGCATGTTACCATTGAAGAGCGTTTAAATCATCTTAAGGTTAAAGAAGCTTGGGATTAAGTTTTAAGTACTTTTTGTACGTTATTTTTGCGTTAAATTAAAATAAACCAAACTTAGATATTTACATAACGTTACGCTGTATGCGATGTCTTCGAGCTTTATTGTAGCCCATTCTACTACTAAGGCCTACATAAGGGAAACATGTATGTACATATATCTCTCTGTACAATAACTGGTTAACTCGCTTTTTGAGCACAATCACAAAATAAAATTACTTTCAAGCGAACAACGCAGAACTTAAAAATAAAGGTATTAAGGGATTGTATCTTCTCAAAAAAGCAAGATTGCACCTCGCAATAGATACAGTGCTTGATTTCGACGCAGCCAAGATGGACTTGATTTTAAAACAGATACATATATGTAAGTTAGCTTCTGCTCTTTTTTCATAACTTTATAGAGAACTTATACAAAAAGTTTTGCAGCATACATTGTTTCTCTCACTCATATTCATGTTGCAAGCACATATTTACTTTTTCATTTTATATGTATATTTTATCAACAAGTTTAGTTTTATTTAGTTGTTTGTATTTTCTAACCTTTATTTATACTTAGTTATGCCTATGCATCATCTGTTAAATAATATTTATGCACATTTTCAAATTACTTTTAAAAAGCATTGGTTGTTTTCAACATTACAAAGTTATGTTAATTGAAAAATCAAATTTTCCAAAAGGGGAATGAATTGTTTTTTGTTGGTTTATGATTTATCAGCGGCGTGTACGGGGAATAGCAAAATGAATGTACGTGTGTATGTGTGTGTTAATTAGGCAAAAATAATTTTTTAAAAAAATTTGTTTTTCAATACTCATAGATAATGTATGTGTTGCAAAGATCTACGCTGCAGCGATGTGGAGCGTTCGGCTTATTGTTTATAATTTTATGTAAAGATTTTCGTCTGGAGATCGACTGCTCTAAAGTTGCGCGCGCATTATTTACTCAATTTAACATGATTAACAATTTAAAATTAACTTTAAAAAAATAGTATATATGTTTAGTAAATATATGCATATTTGTGGTATAAGTTTTGGAATATACGTAAATAGTTGGTTGCTGCTCATAAGCGATTCCCACGTTGTGTATTATTCCAATTTGCTTGGTTTTTATATATTTTGTTTAAGTTGTGCTCAAGCACATTTTAGATTCAGGCACTCAATCCGTAGTTAACGGCGTAGCTGTGACCTTTTTCGCTTCAGTTGTAGCTGATGTAGCCGTATCCTTTGGTGCAGGCAGTGCAACATCAGTCATATCGTCTTGATCGACACTAGCTGGCTCCAAAATGTTACCAATCTCCCGCTCCAGGTTATCGCCAGCGGCACTTTGTGCTGCAGTATCCATAGGCAGCGGCGGCGGTGTACTCGACAGCATGGCTTCGGGTGATACTCTGTTTGTGGCAGCTGCAGCACCATCACCAATGCCACGCTCTATGCCACCAGCTGCAGCCGCAACCTGATCATTAGGCGTCAATGGCGGCGAGCTGGGTAGTGGTGAGTCCAGTTGCTGCTGGCTAAAATCCTGATTTGGACTTTCGCGCGTGAAGAGGCCCATTTTAGATTCGCTGGCTGTTGCCGCATTTGCTGCAGAGTTGGATGGTACTGCTGCAGCTACACCGGCAATGGCTGCGCCCTCGCTATCAGTGCTGGTATTTATTAAGGATGGAGCTACAGTGGGCGCCGCCGGGCCGCTAACCAGATGCGGCGGTGCATGCTGCGGCACATGCTGATGCTGATGGTGCGCCTGTTGTTGATGCTGTTGTGCTGCATGAAAACGTGGTATGTCTGCCTTGCGCCAGAGTGTAATCTCCTGCTGCTTAAAGTAGCGGCGATCCTCAGTGTCCATAAGCACCAAATTTAAGAAATACTTTACAGAGAACTTTTTGTTTATGTCGCGCATGGTGGGCGTTAGATTGTAGCCGGCTAGAAAGACGCGTATGGGTATGCTTTCACCCTTAACCGGCGCACCATCCATAATTTCATACTTGGCAATCGTTTCGTTTTCCGTAAATATGTTGGGACCTGTGCCAGTGGATTCACGCTTGATAATGGCAATTTCCATGTGCTTAATCTTAATGCGCACCAGTAGAAAATATATTTTGCCAATAATAGTGTCTTTCAAATGATATTTACTCTTGTTATATTCAAACTCAATGTGTAGACAATCCTCAATGCCTACTTCCATTTTAATGGGGTTGTTCATTTCCGGATAGCTGCATAAAGTGTGCACAGCAATGTCCACCTCACGCGTTATATCACTTATACGACGCACAATTGTAGCGCGTAGAAAGTAACGTAGTCGCACATTGGAACCGGCATAGACCTCAAATTGCTTTTCCACATTGGGAAAGTCAAAGGGATAGCTGGTGGTTTGTATAAGATCGCCGGGATGAGCCAACGCTTTGGCCAGACACTTGAACTCATGATGATTGCCACGATCATAGAACAGCTCAATTTGACCAATAAACTCGATTCTTATGCCCTGATGTTCCAGTTTGCTGCCAGGCTTCTTAAGCGTAACGTTTACCTAAAATAAAAACAAGTCGAAATAAAACACAAGTTAGATTTTTAATGTTCATAGTATGCAAATAAAAAAACTGCTGCTGCTGATAACTGCGGCCTGCAAAACGGAAGTGGTGCTGGCCGTGCTAAGCGCCCTAATGTCTTATTGAGATTGTATGCATTTGCGTCAAGTGTGCGTGTGCGCGTATTTATGCACTTACCTTGCCGGATACGGTTTCGCCATCGTAGAACAATAACATCTTTTCCAATTTGCCATCCTCCCCCTTGACCTCGGCTGTTTTTTTGTTTTCGGCATCATCAAAAACAATTTCAATTTCGGCCGACTGACCAAACCCCAGAAAATTCATGTTGATAAAGGCTAAATGTTGACGCACAGAGCTACTGCAATAAGTTAGGCTTTGGTCTGGGATTGTTTTGGCTGCCTAGTTGATGTTCTTTTGCTTATTTGTTATAAGAACGCGTATGCTGCAACTTTAATTTATTGGGCGTTTTGTGTGTGTGAAAAATTGCTCTTCTTTTTTTTTTTATTTTATATAGCGATGCAACTTTGTAAGGCTAAGCGACTATCGATATTTGTTGTTTGGCTATTTGCTGTTGTGCAAACTGGCGCTTATCGATATTTAAGCGTTTATCGTTGAATCGATTTGCTTGCATATGTTTTCTTTTAAAAATGAACGCATAATTTATATATTGCTTTCTTTAGGCATATATTAACAGAATGCAACTAAAGTTTATTATGTACTTAATGCATAACTGAAAGCATTTAATAAGCAGTCTTTTAAAGGTTTCCCTAAAATCTCTTTTGTGCAAGTCTTGTCTACAGCTGAGTTCTACTTGCAGCATTTTTTTGCGCTGAAGTTGTCGCAGTTCTTCGTTTTTTCTATTCTAAGCAAAAGTTTGTTAATATAACTTAAAAAATTTATATTTTCTAGCACATAATATGCATACCGCTCAAGCTGTTGCTTGAATTTCTCAAAAGTTGCAATCTGTTTACTTATTTCCCCTCTTTGCATTTCCATATATTGCAAATCTTTTTCCAGCAAAATATATCGCAATTTGAACAAATCCACTTTTTCTTTAATATCTGCGCTTAATATACGATTATACTGCAGCATTTTCTGCTTTTGTGTTTTTTGCGCTTCAAATTTGTGCTCCAATCTGTGCTTCGTATATTTTTTATCTAACCAAAATGCCAGCTCCTCATCTCTGTTAGCTTTTGGGCAAAATTTAGTAGACAATTGATTTTGTTCCAAATGCAATTTTTTCAAGAGCTCTTTTTGCTGCAAAGTTTGCAAAACCTGTAAGCAAAGCAGCAAACGCACAAATACAAATGAAAGTCCATTAGCTTTGTATCTACTGTCTACCTGTGCTTCCGACTGATTAAGCTGATTCCGCAGCTCATGAATTTCGCTATCAAGTATACGCGAGGTATTTAAGGAATCTTTATTCAAACGCTGCAAATTCTGTAATTTGTGGTTATTATCTAAAAATTTCGACATAATTTTGTTGCGAAAACTGCAAAATTTGAAATTTAAAATTTTGTGTACTTTATATATAAGTAATAACTTCAAGCAAGGCTTACTAGCCTGGTTGAGCACTACAACTGTAAACAAACCATAATCTATTAACTAAACAAAAAAAAAAAAACAAAAAATTTACAATGCGTTTTAATGCAATGCTCTTATATTTATATGCATATATGGATGGACCATTGTAAATCCTGAATGCTTGCTTAATTTGACAATTTTGAGTTTAACAAATGTGTAAATATAACGTACATATAAACATATAAAAACTATATGCAGAGCCCAATCGGCTCTAGTAAAAAATATAAAACGAATCTCTTTTGCTGTGCGACGGCATGCCAAACGATGATTGAATGCATCATCGTCCAGCGATTAATACATGAAAAGGGAACATCATAAATACGTTAGCGTGCCGCGGGCAGTGGCTCCTTTAACATGGACGTCCAGGCCTGACGATTCTGCTCATTCTCAATATGCACACGCCCCAGGTACTTGCCCTGCGACACAAGCTCCGCAAACTGCGCCACAATTGGATCACGGCCGCAAGTAGCTACAGCCGTAACAGTATCGGCTGCATTTACAAAATAAGCTACAAATTGCATATCCTCCAGGCTGCCATCGATGATAACTTCCTTGTAGGAGCCATGGCCGGCATAGCGTATACCCTTGCCAAACAGCAAAGTGAAAAAGTATGGCACAGCCTTTGTATAACTGACTGTGCCGCTCATATTCAGCGCTGCAATGCGTCCATGATACTGCGCCAACTGGTAATGACCAATGGTAACACGCTCGTTAGCCAAGCCGTAAATGTGCGCATTGGCAATGTCACCACCCACATAGACATCGGGCACATTGGTCTCCAGAAAATCGGTTACATCCACTGAGCCGTTTTTGTTAACACGCACGCCCGACTTGGCCAAGAACTGTGTGTTTAACGTGGAGCCAGTGCCCATAATGAGCAAGTCACAGGGTAGACGCGTCTCATCCTTAAGCACCACCTCAATCACTTTGCCAGTTTCTTCCCCAACGATTTGTGTAATGCCGCTCTCCATGCGCATGTCTATCTTGTTGTCCTGGAATAGCTTTAGTACGCGTGCGCCAATTGCTTCGCCAAAAACAGCCTTCAATGGCACGTTCTCGCGTCCTACAACCGTCACCTGCAAAACATACAGAAAAATCAGTTCAAGATTTAAAAATCTTTGCTATGTATTATTATACTCACGCTGGCTGTTTTGGAGACCAAGAATGCGGCCGCCTCCAGTGCAATAAAGCTGGAGCCCAGACACACCACACGTGTCGTCGGATTGATTATATCCATAATGCTCTTGGCATCTGCAAACTCACGCACGGTCATGATATTCTGTAGATCTGCACCCGGTATGGCTGGCTTGAAGGGCGTGCAACCCGTAGCTATATAGATCTTGTCGTATTTGGTTACATAACCATTAGAGCTGTGCAGCTCTTTTGTGGCAGTGTCCAACTTAGTTGCCGCTACACCCAACCATACCTCAATGTCATACTCCTCATAGAAAGCGGCATCGCGAAATTGCAAGGCGTCTATCTCAAGACCCATGGCTTTCGAAACCTTCACGCGATCATAGGGCAAGTACTGCTCGCGGCAGACAAAAATCAAGCGTCCCGTGTAGCCCTCCTGACGCAGCGTCTCTACGCATACAGCGCCCGAAGGACCACCACCAATCACAATAAATACACGATTATCAGCCGGATTACGTTTAACCATATTCTTTAGACGTTTGCTTTTTGCCAGATCCGAGCGTTTGGCCTGCACCATAACTTGACCGTCCTCGCTGATCTCCGTCTTGTAGCAGGGCAACGAATCCAGGCCAGGAAAGTCTTCAATATCACCAGTTTCCAAATTGAAGCAAGCGCCATGCCAAGGACAACGCACACGTCCCTGACCCAAAACGCCAGTATGCATGGGTGCACCATAGTGGGTACACTTGGCGCCAACCGCATGAAAGCGACCATTCTGCTTGACCAGCAGTATGCGTGTTTCATCATCCAAGTCGACCTGCTTCATTTCATTCTCATTGAGCTCTGAGGCGCTGCATACTGCCACCGGGTCAGTGTACTCCAACGGATCGAGAGTTGCTTTGCCCGACATTTCGTTGTTCTTTGTGCTGGAACTGTTGCACTTGGATTGATAAGAGCCCACGGCACCTGCAAATAATGATTATGTTGTTGTTTTAAAAACCAGAAATGATCGGAACGTGTTGACGGCATCAATTTATTCCCTTTTCCCTATCAAAAGAACATAAAAATTTTTTCAATATCTATCTAATTAATGACAAGACAGGGAAAGTCAAGTAGGGTTCGGTTCAGATTGAGTTCAGGTAGAAAGCGTTGGGCATAAAACTGCAGCAACCTACGCAACTAAACAACAGTCGGAAAAATGTTGCAGTCACGTGCAGATCTAAGCGCTTTGGTGTTATGGACAGGCCTAGTGTTTTGCTGCTGCTGCAGCAGTCTGAGCCGAGCCTATAGCCAACCAAATTCCATGGAAGCCTTGGAGCTTAATGCGTTGCAAAGCCATCAGCGTTTGCTACTCGAGGAAATCGAACGTCTATATCAGCAGCCTCTGAACGCTGAAACGGAGCTGCTCATCGGTGAGCTGCAGCAGCGTCAACTGGAGATACAGCCACAAATTGATGCACTGGCAGCCATTGTGGCTACACAAACGCAACCCATGACTGCTAGTCCCGAGGAGGAATATCAAATAGCCGAACTACTGGGCAGAGCCGAACCCATAATTAAGCAACAAGTTGCAAGCACAACCGTAGCACCACTTAATCTTAGCCAGGACTTTGAGCTGCTGCAACGCCAGCTGGATCAACTGAAGCAGCAAATAGTGCTCATGGATCAGCGCTTGGATGCGCAGACAACGATACAAAACAATGCAGCCAACAAGCCCAAATGGAGCGTTAATATATTTAGGCGACAGAGCAACAATCATACGCAGCCGGATCAAAAGCGTGATGCGATTGCCAGCACAGCAGCAACAATTACCAGCAGCTCCACCTACTTCTGGACACCTTTGCTGGCTATGCCAGAGTTTCCACAGGCCAGCATTGCACAGTCTACAGGCAATGCAGCGAGCCCATCGCTTATTAAGCGACTTTTGGCCATTTTACGACCTAGTATGACAACAAGTACCATGACACCAGCAGCCAATACGCGTCAGATTTGGAGAAACCAAATCAGCAAAACTGCAGCGGCTCCATATGTAGTCAATGTCGAGGAACTGCTGGGTCAAGTGCAAGAGCAGCGAAAATATTTGGATGAAGCCATTAGTCGCCTGGAGCTGCTGGCAACGCAAAAGAAGCAAACTTGAGATGGGAATCTTGTAGATTTCTTGAAATCCGGAATATTTATTTATTTTTTTTTTTAAGTGCAACATTTTGGAAGTCGGGTTTTTTTTAAGATCCTTAAAGTATTTGAATAAAAGCAAGTAAAAAAAAAATGCAAAGCGGGAACTTTAGAGCTCTAAAGGGATCTATGTATCCCTACTCATAGGGTTAAGGGCATTACAGACTTATGCAGTGTTTATAACAGGCAGAACATTGGTCCTGACAGACCATATACATATTCTCTTAATTGTTTTATTAAGTACGTGGGTGGTCGTTTTTCGAAAATTTCGGATTCGCTACCACACGCGGTCAAAACAAAACTACGAGTCCGATTCGGCTGAAAATTCGACAGTAGCCGTCTACGAGAATGCACTACATGATAATAAACTTCTCTTGCGATAGTAGCGCCATCGGGCGGTGAGGCTAAGCACTTAACGGAATGGAACATATCTGTTTGTCCGTATGAACATCTAATTCCCAGTGACCCTAGGGGCTAGGAACAATTTTCTTGCTTTAAGGCACAGAACTTAAACTGCTTCAGGTTAATAAATTAAATTATGTTCAAATTTTTTATCGAAATTTGAGGTTTCGAATTCCAATACCATTAAGCTTGTCGATCTCGATCGAACTAAAGATTTTATAGAGAAATAATTTGGAAAAGCTGTGTTTTAATCTTCTATCACTTTTTGAATAAGGACCTAAAGTCATTCAAGTTCATTTACTTTTTGGGGAAGTTTATTAAGGTGTTATACTAGTAAAAATCAAAATAATCTAAATTTTTTTTCTTAAAGTATGTATTAACATACTCTTGAGATTATTTTATCGAAATTTCGTAAAGATCTGAGTACTAGAACCTAAAGCGCGCCATCTTCAAAACCCGTATCATCCGTGTATCTCGAAAATGTATTTTATTTTTTATAATGTCCAGGTTTCTCAAGAACCATTGCATATAAAAAAAATATATATTAACGAATAACTGAAAACAGTACCAAAAAAGATTGTTTTTCGAAAAAATATCGAAAACGGTTCTTAAGAAAAATATTGAATGTAATTTTCGTGTTTCTCTAAAAACTCTTCATTTTCACTCGATGATCCTAAAATTTGTAAGCTAGTGTAAAGAAGAAGTCACCAAAATCACTTTGTGGACACATGCAGTTCAAACTTCAAACGCCTCAAAATCGAATGAACAATATCGGAATTAAGAAAACAGAGTATATTATAGTCTGGAAATACTATGTATAAAAAAAGGGGCGAACGTTTGAGATGTTCTGTATAATCACAGCAGGGTATTAAGCTGTGCTAACAAATGGTAAGGGAAATATGAGCAAATAAAGACAGCGAAAAATTCGAGCACGCAAAAACGATAACGCTTAAAATGTATACGTTTTGGTTTTTCGTTTTCGGGAGCACGGCAGAATAAATCAATCGATTTCGATCGAAATTAGGCATAGTGCTTAGGTACCTTAAAAAAGCTTCTCTTCTGGCTACGAAATCTTTATAAACAAACAGAATTTTGTTATTGCAACTGCATAATAAGCCCCACGGGGTTAAGTCGAAGACCAGACCATGTTTACTACTTGTTTTTGGGGTCGCTGAAATGCCTGAATGCCACGTTCTAACGAAATCCCATAAAATCGTTTAAAAAAATACATATTTTTTTAAAGTTTTATCAAAAGCTCGGTTTTTTGTACCTTAGATTCAGAATAAGCTATCCCCAAAAAACATATAATAAACATTGTTCGACGCATGGACTCCAAAGAATTTTTCATCGGTTTTATGTTATAACGTGGGGTTTTTTGAATCACGAATTCGGATTCAGTTATCCGTTTGGTAAACATTTTTTGATCTCCGAACCCAAAAACAATCAATTTGAAAGAATTGACCTTAATAAATTTTTTGTTTTTTAGGTAATCCCCGTTTGTTAGTGTCCTAGTTAGAGCAAAGGGTCTCGTTTGGGACCTGTATAATATAACGCCGATACTGTAATGATAGACAGACAGGCGCACATGTTCGACTTCTTTAGTTAATTTTGGGTTGTTTCCAAATAAAAATGCAAATCATCAATTGGATTGCTTATCGCCCACTAACTTATGTCCAATGCTTCAGCAAATAAATTCAAAAGTAGTTCTGCCTAGTAGTTGAGAACCCAAACAATGTGTATGTACTAAAAATACTCTGAGAATTTACCATTAAGTCCCATACAAAAGCAATTATCCTGACCACACGACAAGGTTAAATAGAGGATGTAAATTTGTTTATTGATTAGTTAATTGGTAAAATAGTTGCCCAGTTCTATCAATGGAATCTACACGCGCCATGCCATTAAGTCGCGCAACATCATCATCATCATCATCATCGTTATAGTACTTAAACGATTCATTTATTTGTGACTCATGGGACAAGCCCGGCTGTTAACAAGTCTGAACGTAAAACATGTTTGCCGCGTCATCTATGCATAATTTTATTATCTGAAATACCTACTATATTATATTTTGCCATGTATGGCTTTTTTCTTGACTACTTTTTGTGATTATTCTTCTGTTTATAAGTATTTTAAAACTAGCATTAAATTATGATATCAACTTGGTTTCATATCTGAGCCATTCGTAAACACCTTGTTAAACATGAGTTGCATATTTCGATAGGGGCTTAGAAAAGTCAATTAATTATGTGTGCCTAGAAGATAGCATTTTGTGTGTATCAGATTGAATTCAAAACACTCTTCAATCAACTGCAAAGACCACGTCAAGTTCATGCACTGTGCGCTAGAGGGCGCAAGAAAAAAAAAAAGGAGACATGCCCGCTAGAGGCAGCAACAAAAATATTATGAGTGTTACGCCAGAAGTAAATAAATGTTGCACGGAAAAAACTTTAAGATATAACGATAATAAATAGTTGTAGTTCCCAAAGACGAGTACTAATGCTTGTTTGCATAAAGAGATGAACGACTGCATCGCAGTGACTCCAATATAATAACTTTGTCAGCTAAATCTTGAGAACTATTATTGTGCTTTCGAAAAACTAGTTCATGGTTCTGTGGATTGTCTAGCTGCACATTTAAATGCATATAATTGCATGTAACTAGTTTCTAAACGAGTTTCCATATGCAAATTATAGCACTTAGTGGAAATGGAATGTAGCAACGAGCTAATTTGACTAGTATGATAATATACCTATACTATAATTATATACATATATGTTTATACCTATGCCTAAAAGTGCTTATCATTGCGGTTAAGTGTGACCAACTTTAATGACATGGACTTTTACCAAAAATAGTTTTCAAGTGTTTGCAAGCACTTGCATTTCTATAATATGATTATCTTTTAAAAAACCAAAAAAAAAAAAACAGATAATTTTGGCATATATACTTTCATTGGTATAAATATTTAAGCATTATAATGCATAACCTTGAAGTCTAAATATACATTTATTTAACAAATTGTGGTAAAATTTGTATTGATTTGATAAAAATTAAACCACAAAAAAAAAAATTAAAACCAAACATAGGATCTTTTGTTTATAACATTTTTTCAAGCTGTAATCTTCATTAGAAATTTAAGTGCACTCAAGTGCCCCTGTGAATCATATGCAATTAAAAATTTATTTGTTACAAAGCATGATATCATAAGATCTCAAATTTCATATCTTCCATGGAAAAAACTTGATTCGTACAGCCACCAAAACAAAAACAATTAGAGTATTCACGCTTTGTGTTGAGTTGAGGAGTTGAAAAGTTGAGGACTTTTACAAAAACAAATACATGCTGTTAATCAACCCTGCGTTTCAACTTTCAACTCAACTTTTCCTCAACCCAGACCCTAGTCTACTTTTTGCTGTTGAGTTTTTGAAAAAGTGTTGCACAATATGGTAATTCGCTGCCTTTTCAGCACTGCTACCATTTGTCGTTTTTTAGCCATTTCGTGATATGAAAAGCAACGAGTTACCTTATACTCGCTAAAAAAAAGAAGATCGCCAAATTTAAAATAATCAAATTGTATTAAAGGCCCATACGCAGCATGCAAAAATTCCGCACGAAATGTCAAAACTTCATATAAAAAAAAATATCCCAAAAAAGGGCCTGTTGACTTTTTCCACAACTTTTCAACTCCTCAACTCAACACAAAGCGTGAATACCCTAAATGTTTTTTTTTTTACCATGTTTGCTATATATTTTTGGGACCGCTGAATTCGAACCCAATATCTTTCTATTTTATTGTTACAATATTATAAGTTATAATTTATAACATTCGTTTATAATAAATGTTAAATTCTAAAAGGCATTAAAAAATTTTATTAATAAAATGGTAAGCCTTTCAAAGTGTTGACTCATAGCAAAAAAACAGCCATCTACAGGTTCAAACCTGCGTACTTAACCTTGCAAAATGAAACCCCTTAAATATATGCTTATCATAAGTTAGTTTAAGTAAACTTGGAGTAAATTAATAATATGGTAGGTTTAAGCATATTCTATGCATATAATATAAAACAAACATGGTAAAAACTTACATTCTTTATTTGTGTACCTACATGCACTAATTGGTACAGTCAGCGTACTAATTATTCGTACACTTCTAACTTTAAAGTTTAATTCGTGTAACTTATCGAACATTTTTTTGCGTATTAGTTATCCAAAAAATACTGCCTTGGCGTTCATCTTAACCATAAAATAAAACTTAATGGAAAATTTCAGAGCTCTAGCTCTTACCATTTGGATAGTTCGATAGTACTCCAAAAAAAAGTATTAGTAGTATTCTCACATTTTGGAGCCGAATTATCTAAAACGGTGTAAAGTGTTTTCTTTATGCTCCATAACGCGTTGGAAGTCGATTCGACGAAAAAAAAGAGGAAAATTTACACCATACAAACTTCGGCCGTACATTTTCTCTACCTATAGCCGGAGCTATCCAAAATCCTTCCTTGGTGCACACCTAAACCGTAAAACAGTTCAGCGCTCTAGCTTTTATTGTTTGGGCCGTGCCTTGCTCACCAATCAGTCAGTATACTAGGCTATCCAAGGGTCAGTGAGTATTAGTGAGACGTTTGACTTAAAAATATTTTCATTAAGGGTATTCACGCTTTGTGTTGAGTTGAGGTGTTAAAAAGTTGAGGAAAAAGTGCACAGGCCAAAGCGTGAATCCCTCCTGTTGAGTTTTATGTGTTGAGTTGTTGAGTTTTCTTCTTCTTCCCAGAGTTTGTTTACATTTGTAAATTGGTACAAATTACATTAAAATTATTGCAAAATTTTGCAAATAATTATTTAAATTAAAAATTTTTAATTAAAAATGCCGAGACTAAGCGTAAAGTGTGTTTTGACTGATGCTGTTGCTAAAGTGTCTTTGGATGAAATTGAATTTATTGAAGCTTCGTATGCTAAACCAAATGCATTGTGTAAAAACTAAATTTTATTTAATACAGAGACTATGGGGCTGCGTGGCGACGCACAAATCGATGAAGTTCTAGATAATTATTTAGAGAACATGACTGCAATAACACTCTCGCGTCGGGGCGACCACTTCCACATCCCTAAGTCAAATGACTGGCGCCACAACGTGCTCAGTTCCTTGGACGAAAACCGATTTATTCAAATGCTGAGGGTAACTCCACAACAGTTTCTTCATATATATATTATGCCTAGTACAGCCCCAGCATTTTCCCATTCGCATCTATTTTTTCTCTTTTACTTGCATTAAGGTCCATACGCAGCATTTAAAAATTCCGCACGAAATGTCAAACATTCATATGAAAAAAAAATTCCCTTTTTTGGGATATTTTTTTTATATGAAGTTTTGACATTTCGTGCGGAATTTTTGCATGCTGCGTATGGGCCTTTAATACAATTTGATTATTTTAAATTTGGCGATCTTCTTTTTTTAAGCGAGTATAAGGTAACTCGTTGCTTTTCATATCACGAAATGGCTAAAAAACGACAAATGGTAGCAGTGCTGAAAAGGCAGCGAATTTCCATATTGTGCAACACTTTCTCAAAAACTCAACAGCAAAAAGTAGACTAGGGTCTTGATTGAGGAAAAGTTGAGTTGAAAGTTGAAGCGCAGGATTGATTTACAGCATATGATTGTTTTTGTAAAAGTCCTCAACTTTTCAACTCCTCAACTTTTCAACTCCTCAACACAAAGCGTGATTACCCTAATTTAAAACATCTTTTTTGAGCAAAATGTATCCTCAAGATGTTTTAGTCGTTGCTGTAGTAAAATGGCATGCTTAAGGGCCCATACGCAGTTCAAAAATTTTCGCGCGGAATGACAAAACTTCATATAAAAAAAAAATCCCAAATGGGATTGAAATTGGAAGCAACAAATATGTGGTTTCAAAACCAATCCGATTAAGATATTTTATTCGGATTCGTTTTCCGAAGCACGGCCTAGTAAGTTATTGTTGTAGTGCCAACAAGAGCTAGTCTGAAAGTGATACATTTCTGCCTAAACATGTTTATAGTTGTATTGTATAATTCTGGAAGATTTCTGGATGGCTCATATATATAAAGTGAATTTAAAATGCGAAGAAACCTGCAGATACTGCAGTAAGTTTTTTATTATTTGGGTTCTGTAGCCCTTCTAGTCTACGAGAATCGTTTGTTTAGACGCATAGGCAGATATGGCTACATAGACGCGTCTTTTTAAGTATATAGTAAATACTTTACCGAAGTTGAGATGCTTGGATATCGTCGATCAAGATGCAGAGGATTTAGGACTGAGATGTTGAAGCACACGAGTCCGAGCTCGCGGCAAATGGAGACGAAAACTACAGCAGGCAAAGAGCTCGCCAATGATGATGATGATGAGTCACTTTATAGGGTGCTATTTGTTGAGTCGGCGTTGACTATTGATGGATTTTATTATTTTTTAAATTATGTTAGAGCTTTTGATTTTAGCTTTCAAATAAAGGTTTTTTCACATCTTTGGAGCCCGCTTAGTTAACTGTGGTTTCTCTATATACAGTGACGACAGATCTGCAGATGCCTTAACTTATTATGCCTTCACTTTGTTATAGTGTATAAAAATGTAAGCTTACACTTTTTGTTTTTGATAGCCTTTGGGTTATATAAAGGCATTCAACTTATTTGTACCATCGGCATCAATATTCTTTTGCTCTATGTGCCTTTGTCTCTTTAAATACTTTTGGTTTGCAAGTCCGAAGAGAACTGGAATTATTTGTACACTTGGGAACAATCTTCTTTCGGCATTTGCTCTTTTTTTGCAATGCAAATCCAATGAACGGAATAGGGTTTTAATGTCTTGCAATAATTTTGAAAACTGTTTAACTTTTTAAAGCTGTGCGAATAATTTGTGTGCTCACTGTATGCAATAAACAGATTTATTTACCAAAAATTGAGAGCTTTAAATTGTTGCACAGTTGTCTTTAAATGCTTGAACCACCCTCTGTATATTAGCTGGAATACTCATAGACACAAACACACGCACATGAACATATTATATATATGTATATATAATATAGTACGTCTAGAAACCGGTTGGCCTTGCCGCAAACAAAAAAAAAAAACACACACACTCACACGCAACGTGCTAATTTGAACAATTGCAATTTTAGGTAAATATGTACATATTTGTACATATGTACATATCTTATATAAATCAAGTTTTGTTTGCGTATTTACCCAAAGAAAAAAAAAAAAAAGTATTTCAAATACTTTTGTTTAAAGTTGACAAAAAGGATTTTTGATTAAAAATCGATTAATGATTTTTTGACACTTGCTCGTTGTGTTCTGTTGTGGGCACTCTGAAATATTCCAGACGAGTGACTGAACGACCGACACTTAAGCGTTTAACACCAACGACTGACTACGTAGTTCATAATGATTTTTTCTTTTCTCGTTCTATGTAGATATGTATGTTTGTATATAGCGCGTATATATGTTAGTATGTACTATGTTTTCTATGGTGCTATATGTATTTGTAGCTATGTATGTGTGATAAGGCATGCCAAAAAGCAGTAACAAATTTATATGACTAGCGGCGAATGGCAGACAAAAGCAAAAGCCAAAAACAATAGCGAATGAACAAGTGTAGTAAAAACGAATGACGAATAAGTCGACATGCCACAAAAAGTTGAAATGTCTGCGGGATTAAGGTCTACAAAGAAAAAATTAATCGACTTATAATTAATGATTTACAAAATCGCGAAAGATTTGCAAAACATTTGCGGCTAAGCGCAGGCGCACTCTAGCTGCGAGGGCAGTTTGTTAAGTACGTGCGTAGTCACTGTAAATGCAACGCTGCTTCTATAAAGTAACATCTGTTAATAAGCTTTTGCAGATAATCTCGTCAATATTAACAAAAGTGAATCTCGTCTGCCAATTAAGCATTATTTCTTGAGTTTAGTAATATGCGCCTAGAAAAATGAGCTGAGTTAAATTTTAATTCAAATTTGCCTAAAACTAGTTTTTTTTTTAATACTTATTCCTTAGCATATTCAGCATTTAGACCAAACATTCTTACAATGAGCACGAAATGCTTTTTGAGAGCGCTGCCTCTTAAAATCATTCTTAACATGCTCAAATTGAGAATTTTTGTCTAAGGGCCTATACGCAGTTCGAAATATTTCGCGCGGAATGACAAAACTTCATATAACAAAAAAAATCCCAAAAGAGATATTCCAAATGGGACATTTTTTATATGCAGTTTTGTCATTCTGCGCGAAATTTTTCGTACTGCGTAGACCCCTTAAAACAAAAAAAATATTCTCGAAATCACAATTTTTGCTCTCAATAATGAAAAAAAAAAGAAATTTTGCAAAACACTCGCTTTTGAGAAAAAAATCCGCGATATAATTTTTTAGCTATAGTTCTTCTAAAACTCTCGCTTTTGAGAGATAAATACTGTGAGTTCTCTTTCTTACCTTCCAAAAAAAAAAATCCAAAATTGTATTAACGGTGGGATTCCCCTATTGCCGAAGTTCTCTAGATATTCTTAAGAATTTATTTTTCTTAGCCTTTCTTTTTGTCGTAAGTGTGGAAAAATCAAAAATTATATTGGACTTAAAGTGGGCATCGTTGGGATTTCCCTATTCCCCTATATTGAAAAAAAAAATATTTATTTTTTTTTAAAGTTTTGTCAAAAGTGGAAAAAAATGAAAAATTATATTGGGCATTATTAGGATTCCCCTAATGCCGAAGTTCTCTAGATGGCTTCGTGGAATTGAAAAAAAAAAAATTGATTTTCTTATAGTTTTGTCGAAAGTGAAAAAAAAACAAAAATTGTATTGGGCTTAAGATGGGCATCGATGGCATTCCACTATTCCCGAAGTTCTCTAGATGGCTACGTTGAATTGAGAAAAAAAACATTTATTTTTCTTAAGTTTTTTTTTTTCGCGAAAGCTATATTGGGGAGAATAAACAATATCGGTGGGTATCGTTGTCATGCTCCCATACCAAATGGGTCCGTAAATTTGAAAAAATAAATAGAATTTTTCTTAAAGTTTTATCATAAGCTGAGAAAAAAAACTAAAGGCCTCAGAAAAATTTTGATGGCCCATATGATAACTTCAAGAGAGCCATTTTAGTTCCGAAAATAAAATATAATATATAAAAATAAATTATTATTTACCAAAAGACTATTTTAATACAAAATCGAGCTAACATAAGACTTTATTGAGGCAAAAAATAATCCCGAACTGGGTGTCAGCAACTATTTTCTGTTTCCAAACTTGAAAAAATAGCTGAACGGTAAGGATTTTGGACTGCTGAAGAGTTCAAGACTGGAGGACCTACAAAAATACGTATTATTTGTAAGTAATACAAAATTTGAAAAAAGGCTGAACCTAATCGAGCTATAATAATAAGTAATGAAACGCTTAATGAACGCAAAAAAAAGCACTAACTTATGAAACTGCCCTCGTACCTTTCGCGTGTTTTTTGATTTCATGCAACCACACAAAGCAACTACACAAAATTTAATAAATAATTTTGACAATTATTGACACACTTGTGGTCAAAACTATAGAGTTACGAGACTTTAAGGGTAAAAAAAGAATTTATCAAAGAAAAGCGTCAGAAGAACTCAAGTTCCATTATCTTAGATATTTATCTAATTCATTTCTCATTTATCATTTATTAAATCATGATAATGGGCTACACTAGACACCTTTAAAAACGTTTTTTTTCTGCGCCAAGTTAGGTAGGTACGTTAAGGTAGTTAAATAAAAGTTTTATTTAAAAAAAGTCAACATTTCTTTGCTTACTAAGCTCACACAAAACTACAGCCACTTCAAATGTCTGGGGAAACAATTTATGAAATTTAAGTTCCATAGGTAGCCTTTACGGTCTGCAAGATCTAGGTATTCATAAGGACAGACAGGTTGACGCGTCACAAATTGAGCTCAGCCACAAAACTATAATACCCTAGAACCTTTAGAAGATTTTAGGGTATATGTACTTAAAAAATATATTGGCTGATTTGGCATACCCGCTAGTATATTTATCATAATACCAAAATATTGCAATTATTATAATAATTTTAAGAACCTGTGGAAAATCTTAGCCATTGATGTTGATTTTCTTAGCAACTAGGTTAGGTACGACGGAAAGCTCAAGCGTCATATTTAACTAACTAGATTGATTATAACATGTAATCTGAGACTAAAACTAATGAATACCCCTACTGTTTATCGATATATTGTAAGATATAAAGTTTTGCGAAAAATAAGAAGCAGAAAATGCTTCTATTAAGCTGTCAAACCAAACAAATATCAATCGAATTTCAACCATTAGACAAACTGTCTAGCTGTCAAATATATCGTTAAGAAATTATACAATGAACGCTTTTAACTGACTTTATCTTAGTATTTTAGATCTTAAGTCGTCTACGCAGTTCGAAATATTTCGCGCGGAATGACAAAACTTCATATAAAAAAAAATCCCATTTGGGATAAAGAAAGATTAAAAAAAACATACAAAAATGTTATGTCTGACAAGTTTTACTTACAAACTAGGGGGCGCGGCTACCTGAGCGCTTTGAACGCCAATACCCGCACGATCTTTTATATTGTTTTAATTTCGAGATATCCCGACTATAATTTCCCCTGTAATTTGCCTAATTTCTAAGAATTTGAGAGTGCTTGCCAAACTCTTCAAACTCAGAACTCATTATGCAAAGTTCAATAAAAAATGCTGAAATAGGGTGGTCCATCTGTTGGTTTGGTTGTTAAACACTCATAATTCGGCGAATACTACATCCAAAGTGAATGCCCTACGACATATGTCAAGTTAAAAACTACTTGATTTTAGTCATGAACCGTACTATGAAAATAGTCGTTCTGTAACAAAAAAAAAAAAACATACTTGAGGCGACGCGTCGCCAGAAACCTTGCTAGGACCACTTTGCGTCGAACTTTTCATGCAAGATTCAAATGACGCAACAATTGAAGCCCACGGACCATTATCAATGAATGACAGAACAGTCAGATTCGATTTCGTAAAAAAAAAAAATCCTCGAAAGTTACGATACGGAACTGTAGAGTCAACCGCGGATATATTATTTTTCATACACATATGAGTAGTTTCAAATTTGCATTTGTTTTGTACATTTGTAAAATGTTGTTGAAAAATATACGCTTAAAATGCCATTAACAAACAAACCAACAGCTGGCCCACCCTATATTACACAGGCATAAAAAAGTGGTGTGAACTATGCATAATCCATACAGATTTTGAGCCGCTGAATGCAAATCCGAGTTCCCAAAACCCCCAATGCACAAGAACTCTGAAATAAACTCAAAAAACCGCATAAAACAGGGTATCACTATCTCAAAAACTTGAAGTGGTGGGTTTTTTTTTTGATGCGGACTTAGCGACCGCAAAAACCTATGTAAAGTTCACACCACTTTTTTTTTATTGTGGGACTGTATTAAAGTTTTATCTATATGTATATACACATATTTGCTGACTGTAACTACGTAACAAAAAGTTGTAAAAGAATAAATTGTTTTGAAAGTAATATCTAAAATTACCCAGAATCAGCAATTTTGATAAAAATATTCTTGTGGCGCTCATAAACAAAACCACATCGAAATTTTATCGTTGCGAATTTCTATAGATTTTGTTTAGCTCTCTCTAGAATCTTAAATAACTCATTTATTACCTGCAGATTCGTTCTTGGGCGTTGGATTGCCTGTAGTTTTATATTCCTTGCAGTTGATGGAGCCCATAATAGTTTTGTACTGCCTTGATTTGCTCACAAAATCAACGTTTTTAAACCAATATGCTGTGCTGTATGAACTAGGCAGTCTGTAAAATATATAAGAAATCATTTAATTAACATCTTGTAGTATATGGATATGAGTACAACATTTAACTACCTGCTGCTTGCGGCTACTAATGTATAAAAATGTTTACAGCCTATTCGATTGGCAAAAAATAACAGCTGACGATAATTTAATTGCAACCTAAAATAAAAAGGTTGAGCTTATATATAGCATTGAGCAGAACTTACTGAAATCGTAAAAAAAAGTGAATTAAGTTAATTACAAAATAAATTATGTAGGTTTTTGTAGGATTTTTAGTTCGTAACAAAAAAAAAACCAACTGCTGTGGACTGGTAGCTAGTACTATGTAGTATATAAAGTTAATTTTGAAGTTAGTGGCATTTCGAATGTGTCTCGGTTTATAATCATGTAAGTATATAATTATGCCGTTAACAAATTGTTTAGTTAATTACACGTTTCATTATGTTGTACACATTCGCTTTTGTTTATACTTTTGCAATCTCTCTTTCACACACATACACCAACTGACTCTCTGCAGCTGCTCACTGTATGCTGCTGACATACACTCCGGGCCAATCGCATAGTACGCTTAAGTTTTCAATGTAAAAAAAAATGTTTTTTTAAAGGCCCATACCAGAATGAAAAATTTCGCACGGAATGACAATAGTTCATATAAAAATTTACAAATGGAATATTTCATTCTGCTTATACGCATTAAAAAGCAAAATATCGACAAAAAAATTCGATTTCGCAGCACACAAAACGAATCCGAGTTAAATTCTTCGATTTGGTTTTTTCGTTTTCCGGAGCACGGCCGAATATGACTCTTCTGCGACCAAAATAAATGCATACGCGAAAAACAATCAATTGCTCTTTTCCTAAGCACGAAAAATCGATAGCAGCGTTTGCGTTGGTAAAAAATCGTTTTGTTTTTGTTCATTTGGCTCACACACCAAATTTGTAAGTGTTGAATATATTGCAATGTAAGTAGGGGAGAGTGGGACAAAATGCGCAACTTTTGATATTATTGCATTTTTGGGGCAGCCAAAGGGCTGAGGGGATCTTCAGTAGGCACTATGTTGTAGCCCACATATGTATAAAGCAAAGACGATTTGGTGATCATTTTTGATACACAGGTGCAAACAACTACGCTTCAAGTCAATAGGTAGACTAATTATCACATCCCGCTCAAACTTGGCGTGGATGTCAATGGCACTTGTGCCAACTTAAGGCCCATACGCAGCATGCGGGATGCGATAATTAGTCTACCTATTGACTTGAAGCGTAGTTGTTTGCACCTGTGTATCAAAAATGATCACCAAATCGTCTTTGCTTTATACATATGTGGGCTACAACATAGTGCCTACTGAAGATCCCCTCAGCCCTTTGGCTGCCCCGAAAATACAATAATATCAAAAGTTGCGCATATATATTAGATCCCTTAAAGGCCCATACGCAGCATGCAAAAATTCCGCGCGAAATATTTCGAACTGCGTATAGGCCCTTAAAAAAAAAAAAATTTTAGTTTAAATCCACCAGTCTGGGTCAATTTTGATCAGATGGTACATATTTTAAAAAATCTGACTAAAAAACGTGTTATTCAAAAAGGGAAGCAGCCTGAAGAGCTGCTATGCTCTATAGACACAGACGTACAGACTGACATAACTTAATCGCTAATCAAGTTTATAATATGCATTTTGAAGTTGTTTTCTGGTCAGTTTTTTCATTCTGCGTAGAGGCCTTTATACACAAAAATATTCGATTGAGCTCCGCTAAAAGAATTCGAATATTTTTATTTTTTGCTGCTCCCAATTTCAGCAAAACGAATTTTTTACGTGCTTTGAAACCGACTACTTTGTTACAAGAGCAATTAAAACGAATTGGCAAAATAGATTCAAAAGTGTATGCATTTTAAACTGAAATATTTTTTTTAAAAATTCTTTGTTATTCTCAGATTGTATTTATGCCAATTTGAGGTTGGATATTTATTGATAATTATTTGAAATTATTTCTTTTTCTGAGTCTACCCGAATTGTTGGACTACGTTCATATGGTACATAAATGGTTCATGTCTTGCATAAACAAAATTCGCTTGTAATAGAATTAGTTTAGTCGTGATTAATTGAATCGAAAGGTGTAGAGCTGTGCTAACAAAGATTAAGCAAAATATGAGAATTTAGCGACAGCAAAAATTTGGGAATTTAGTACAGTAAAAAAAGGGGTTTAACCTGAAAAAAAATTGCACACTGCAATTTTTCTTGCTTAATGTTTTAAGGGCCATTCAAAATATCTAAAACCAAAAAGTTGACCTCCCGCTAAAAATGTTTAAAACCATTTATCTTGAATTCTAACAGTGGTACAAAAAAAACGTTCAAGGAAAAAAAAATTTTTGAAAATTGAATTTCGAGTTTTATTTGTAATGAAAGGTATACTCGGAAGTTCTTATTTTGGGCGTTAGAGCGCGCAAAACTTACTAAAAAGCAGTTTTTCCTAATTTTGACAAGCCCCTTGCCCTGTTTCGTGCATGACATGCATGCAAAAGTTGAAGATATTAAAAAAAATCCCTAAAACCGGTTTTTAAATCCTATAATCATATAATTTTTTGACTTCTACCAACTTTTTGATACACATCATAAACAAAAAGTGAAGTTTTTAGTCAATTTGGCGCCATCTACCGCCCAAAATATTAACTGCAGAGAATATATACCTTTCAAAACATAAAAAATATGGCATACGTTAAGGTCGGGCGCAGACGACTTTGGGATACCCTGTACCCCTGTTTTTTTCGAGGTCCTCTGAAACACCCCTATTGGAGCTATATAATGTAATCCCGATATCAAAAAAATAAAATGAACTTGTCTCCTATGGATTAATAAGGGATCTAATCTGAAAATTTGGTTGCTCTAGCTCTTACCATCTCTGAGATCTAGGCGTTCATACGGACAGACGGTCAGATGGACAGACGGACATGGGTATATCGACTTCTCTAGTCACTCTGATCATACTTTAGGTAACTTTGGGGGGTCTCCGACGTCTCCTTCTGTACGTTACATACATTTTCGGCTTGCACAAACACAATATGGCCTTTGTACCATACGGTACAGGGTATAAAAACCCGAAATTCAATTTTTAATATTTCGTGCTTTAAAAGTTTTTTCTACGACTGCTGATAATCTAGACCAGAGGTGGGCACGAAAAATAACGGAAAGAGCACTTTTTGCTTGTGCGCCTATCTTTCGCCACAGAAAAGACATAACGGAAAGAGCACTCAGTACAAAAAACGCCTTGGACATTTTTGCACCGAGTGCTCTTTCCGTTAGGTCTTGTAAGTGGCGCCTGCCAGACGCACACGCAAAAAACCGAGAATGTTACAAAAACAAAATACACACAGTGTGCGCTTTTATGGCCCTACTCGAGCATCCTTTTTTCGACCTTTTTAGACCGTAACGGTAGTTTTTATTGGTGCTCGCGACGAAAAATTCGCACAAGTACACTGAGCACAGAAATATAGTTAATTTGGCAACTGTAAGACCCAGTAATTTTTTTGGTAAATTAAAATTGTCATATAAACTCATATGACTTTTCTGTTTCTTTGAATGTATCCCAAAATTTCGTTCAGTGTTTCACGCACAAGCAGATTGCCGGCGACGCGCCGAGTTTACAAAAACAAAATACACACAATGTGTGCCTTCGCTCGACTCGCAGCAACTTACAAAAACAAAATACACACAATGTGTGCCTTCGCTCGACTCGCAGAATATTACAAAAACAAAATACACACAGTGTGCGAGTTTTATGGCCCTACTCGAGCATCCCTTTTTAGACCGTAACGGTAGTTTTTATTGGTGCTCGCGGACGAAAAATTCGCACAAGTACACTGAGCACAGAAATATAGTTAATTTGGCAACTGTAAGACCCAGTAATTTTTTTGGTAAATTAAAATTGTCATATAAACTCATATGACTTTTCTGTTTCTTTGAATGTATCCCAAAATTTCGTTCAGTGTTTCACGCACAAGCAGATTGCCGGCGACGCGCCGAGTTTACAAAAACAAAATACACACAATGTGTGCCTTCGCTCGACTCGCAGCAACTTACAAAAACAAAATACACACAATGTGTGCCTTCGCTCGACTCGCAGAATATTACAAAAACAAAATACACACAGTGTGCGATTTTTATGGCCCTACTCGAGCATCCTTTTTTCGACCTTTTTTCTTGATGTTGTTGTAGTGCTCTTTCCGTTATTTTTCGTGCCCACCTCTGATCTAGACAAATGGTCTTAAACATTTATCCAAATAAAGGTAAACCGCTCGGGTGGGGGAGATCACCTTTGGGGTTATAGACTTTTTGGATGGTGCTTCAAACATTAAGCAAAAAAAATTCTAATGTGCAATTTTTTCCAGTTCAAGCGCTTATTTGGTCTATTTTAACTGTACTTATTGGTAGCATGCAAAAACGAAAACGAATAAAACGGCCGATTGTCTGTTTTTGGTGCGGTTTTTGCGGATTATCTTTGTTGCTATCAGCTGTAGATAGTCAAGTCTTGTGTGCCAAAATTGTAGCCAAAAAAATTATCTATCAAGTTAAAATGAAATCAATGTCACAGACCAATTAGGCCAAGCGAAAAAAACTATAAATAAGGCAAAATCTATGTTTTTTTTTTCGCATACTGTTTGGAAGTTTTTAAAATTATCTACAAAATGCATAAACTGTTTTAAGATAAACAAATGAACTCTACGCTGCGATATCATGCAAAAACCACACTCAACACACATTGCCAAGGGGGGGAGAGCTAGCTTTCCACAGCAAACAGAATACCCTTAATTAGGTTTTAGATCCTTTTTAGCTAAAACCGATTTTTGAATCAAGCACTTCGCGTAACAGCTTTAAATATGTTTTTGTACAAATAGCCCGGAGTGTGCATAACTCTCTCACTATGTCACTTAGTACGTACACACATACACGTTAAAAAAAAAAAGTGCAACAACAAACCGGCAACACGTCCGTGTAGCATGCAACAGGTTTGATAGCACAGCAAAAAAAAAACAAAAACAAATATATACGACGACAGTGGCAAAAAGTTACTTCTATGGGAGGATGTTGATGACGCGATGCCTACGCTGAGCGTAGAAGCAGAACAGTGGCACGTTGTTGTTGTTTTTGTGGCTGCGGCGGCGGCTGCGACGTTTTATGAAAAGCACGTCCGTCGACCGTGAGCTTCGAATCGGTTATACTTGGCAGTTGCCACAAAACGACTGCGATACCAAATGTCGAGACTTGGCTTGTGAGCGTCTGTGTGTGTGTAATTTGATTGCGCTCACTCTCTCAAACACACATACACACGCACACGCTAACTATGTACTCGACATTAAAGCCAAAATAAGCAACAAACATATTGTACATTAATATGACTAACAAATCAAAACGACCTTGCCGGCATTATAGCCCGACGTTAGATACACCCCATAGTTCCCTTTCTCATCAGTGTATACACTCCTTCTGCCACAGGTTGAAGCCCTCGCAAAGTTTCTAAACCGGTTTTTGGCTTTAATCGTAGCCCCCTCGTGCAGTTAATGCCCAACTTCGTTAGCAATTAAGTGAGAACAACAATAATAATAAAAGACCAAAAAAAAAAAAAGGAAAATATATACGGAACGACAGTGGCCGACAGTGAAACACCCTGCAAACAATTTTTTAGGGTGAACCCAATTTGGCGGTATATGTTGTATGGGCGTAGAAGCATAGCTGAGCTAATGCGAGCAGTACGCAGCAGCAAAAAAAGTTTCAACACAAAAGCTGCAAACAGTGTGTCCATACTATTTTTTTCTCTTTGCAGTATTTTTTTTTTCTTTTTGCAGTATTATACCCAACTGCTGCCGTATGGTTTACATTTTTTTCTGGTATTTTTTTGTTGTTGAATTTTGTTGCGCTACTTCGGCATGAACTACTGCTGTGTCCAAAAAGTAAGATCATCTCTTAATTTAAAACTCTGCAGTTTATCGGTTTTTAATAATTTTTTTTTTGTAAATTGATAACACGAAATATTCATTATTGTTTGAGTTATGCTTAGCTTTGTCAGAGGCTAAAAGTCAATTTGGCGATTTTTGAAACGTCTGAAGTAATTGAGCAAAGAAATTGTGAAATATTTTGTTTACGCAATGAATATTTATGTGCAGAATGTTGCATGAGGCATTTGTTGCGCAAACTATAGAAATGTTTACAAGTGGTATAGACAGGTCAAACAGGGCAGAGAACGCGTTGATAACGAAGAGCGCTCTCAAACGATAAAGCTCACGTCCAAGAAATCAAAGTTTTGGGCCTTGCAAGCACTCAAATTTCAATAAAAGACCTTGTTGATAATGTTTGAATTTCAAAAGAATTCGTCAATTTAATTTTAAAAGACATTTTGCGCCTTCAACGCGTCAAATTTCGATTGGTAACGAAAATACTGCATTTTTTGGAAAACATGGCAACACACTGCATTGATTAACTAAGAGGCATTTCATTATTAAATTTCTAAAAGATTCTTATAAATAAAAATATTTTTCTTTAAAATTTCAAGCAATTTTTTTAATCGTAGTAAATCGTATGAAATTGGGTAAAAATTTTTCGTGTAATTTTAAAATCGTTTTAATAATAACAAATGCTGCAGTTGCGTTTTTTTTAACCCACCAGACACATATTTTCTTAGCTCTTCATATATTTGCACAAAACAAATGAGGCAACACTGTTTGCTCTTAAACTGCGTACCAGCAAGCAAATAGTTTTGCTGCCAAACGTTTGCTAGCATTTTTTTCATATGAAGTTTTGTTTCAAAACGTTTTTCGTTGCTGTGGACTGAACTTTAACCAGTTAGATACTTTGCTTGTTTTAGTTTTTTCATTTATTAAACAAAGCTATTCTAAAATTAATATATTTATGACTATAGCTTTATCTATAATTCTATATTTTATGTTCATCACTCAGCACTCTTGACACATACTTTTTTGGATGCTATCGTGCGAAATCCCTAACTCATCAAGAATTAGACAAATCTTTGTGCGTTTAACTCAATTAAAATGCTTTGCAAATCTCAGTTATCACATTTAAGCACAGATCTTCAGTCACAGTCTAAGAGTAATCTGTAGTTTAGGCACACAAGTAATTCCCCCCTGAGGTTTTTCCAATTTTTCTACTATTGTTGTAAACAAGTTTTAATAATATTATTAAAATTTAAATCCCACAGTTGATAAACTAGAATTAGGGTAAACACTATAGTAGTAGTCGTAGTACTATACGATATGTAATCTGAAAAATACCAACAACAAAAATACCGTCAAGGTAAGAAAATCAAGTTGAATCTAATGTATATTCCAATTGGAATAGATTGTAAAGCGACAAGTTAATGTACAATGTTATCGAGCTAAATTAAATCTGAATACGAATAATGCGCCTTTTTTGATCAAATTTGATCGTTAGCTTTTATGCTCTCTGAGATATACCACCTTGATCAAAAAGTTCCCGGAATTTATTCTGAAAATTACAAATACAAGATTATTTATCAAAATCAATATTGTCCCATCGACCGCAACGCACTTATGCCAGCGCTCGAAATATTTTATATAATCGGTTTACGGTATGGCCATCTTCCATTTTTCCATTATCTCATCTCGGGTGCTGTAACGTGTTCCATCGAGCGGTTTCTTCAGTCAACCGAATAGAAAAAAAAATCGCTTAAGTGGTATCGGTACAAATCCTTAGCAGGGCTCGAAATACCAGCCTTGTACTCCGACACAACGCGTAAAACGCGATTCCTACTGCGCTTTTGTAGATCTCCTTTGGAGATGCCCTCACGGCTCTTCCTATCGGTTTTCTTTGAGGTGTCGCTTGAGCCCAGCAAAGAGTTCATCCTCTCTTCCGACGTTGGACTGTATATGAGTTAAGGAAATTTGCACATGATTCACTTTTTGTTCGTCACTCAGGACTCTTGGCATATAATTCGCTAATAATATTTCGCACGCTATTCTACGAAATCCCTAACTCATCAACAATAAGACGAATGTTTTTGTCTCAGTCAGAGTCAAGGCGCGTCTTCACTTTGGCCATATTTTTAAAAGTCCTTGAAGTTGATGGGCGACCGCTTTCAGAACAGCTTATGCCACTCGGCTCGTGACAGAATCCCGGTAGCCGCCCTTAATCATTCGGAGGGTCTTCGTTGCGGTTTTCCCGAGCTTGATATTGGTTCGCGACGACATTTTTAAACAGAGATTTACAGAAATCGACGGCAGGCGAATGCAAAAAATATCCAACTTTTAGGAAGGCTCCACATTAACAGGTGATCCCAGGTGGTCCGTTCGCGCTACAGAAAAACAGTGCTACTACTTTTTAATGTTACCCTGTAATCTGGCAGAGAGAAACGGCCTAAAATCTCAAATGAAAACTGAGAGAAGTGACCTTTGATACTTTTTTAATACGCTCATATACCCCTTATATCTTACAAGTATAGAGTGTCTCAAAAGAAACAGCCAAAATGCATGACCTCAAATATTTTGTTGTGGTTCGCTTCATGCTTTATACCAAACTTTCAAATCTTTACCTCCAGACGATTTATGTATGTAACAATATGTGGCTTGATTAATTTACGCCCAGTTGTGGTATGCAATAGTTGGTTAAGGCCAGAGAGCTAAAAATGAGAATACTTTGGGTTCATCCGCACTAGCTCTCTCGATAAGAATATCTGGCTGTATATACGTGCCCAAAAAAAAAACCAACTTTTTAAGCAATAATGCCAAACAAACTAACGTGGAAACAACGAAGCTTAGACACTCTTCGCTGGGCTTCCGTTGCTGACTTAACTAACACGTTCACTTTTTTGTGTACTATTTTGAGAACCAGTTCAAAAAACCGTAAGATCTTAAGAAACAATTTTCCAAGTTAGCAACTCTGTTGTTCGTCTTAAAATGTTTGAAAACTTAAAAAGATAATTCTATATTTTATCGTAGTAGCATTTGAATTTAATCTCTAAATTATAGTATAGAAGCTAATACTTTTAATCTTAATGATTTCGGCCTCAAAAACACCTTTAAAAACCCAACAACAAAGAGGCAAGCAATTTGGATGACCTGTAAAAAAAAGTATTCTGCGGAATTGTGCGTTACTAAGCCGTATTATATTTACTCAGGTAAGTCAATTCGCTCCCACTAAGATAGAGGTTTTGTTCCGAGAGAAACGTTTTTTTTTTTTGTTTTTTTTTGAGCCAATAATTGCATTTGACTCCGTTTGGCATGACGCCCTGGTCAACAAAATGTTCTATTTGAACTTTTCAAAATCGATACGTTGTCAATCAATTAAAAAAAGCTACACTCTAAGCAATCGATACTCTGCGCCTGCATCAGACTTTCCTGACTTAGTCGTTCTTCGCAGATGTCACAGCTACCCTGTGTTCCGGAACACTTCCAGCAGAGATATCACTCAAACTCCAAACAGCATTTTCGAAATAAAAAATTTCGGTTAGCTCCAACGAACGCAGTTTAATTTTTTCCACCCAGTATCGTTAAAGTACATACAATACAAGATATTAGGTTTGGTACTATCGATGTCAAATGTGAACCAAAGTTTAAACACTTGGAAATTCTACAATATAAATTCTATTATAAAACTCTAAATTCTACTATAAAAACACCAATTTAAAGATTATCTAAATGACAATAAAAAAAAAGATTAAACGTCGTGATTCCCACAATTTATTCCTACATAATTAGGAATTGGCAATTTAATTTGCAATACAAAATTTTGATCTTTATATGCCAAGCAGTCTATTTCTATGGCGCACCAGACTTTTCGAACATAGTATAATGTCATACAAAAAAGATGGCGTACGTTAAAATCGAGCGCGGACGACTTTGGGAAACCCTGTACCAACACATTGCAAAAAGATATTTATTTTTCAAATTTGGTTAAGATATTTTCATAAACAAGCGGAAAACAGATGTTGCAACCAAAAACTTTTTTTGACCTATCCGTCCTATGGGAGCTATATGATACACTCAACCGAATTTGAACAAATTTGGTACAGTGCTTGGATATTCTAAAAAACTGCTGAATGCCAACTTTGGTTATGATACCTTCATAAACAAACGAAATACAACGAATTTTACACAAAAAAACATTTTTTTGGCCGATTGTTCCTATGGGAGCTCTATAATAAGTCAACCGATTTTGATCAAATTTGGTACAGTGCTGGGGGTCTCTAAAAAATTCCGATTACCAAATTTGGTTATGATACCTTCATAAACAAACGCATTATCCATCTAAATCTTTTTGTTTTTTTCGAGCTCTTCTGAAACACCCCTATGGGAGCTATTTAAAATAACCCCGATATCAAATACATAAAATAAACTTGTCTCCTATGGTATAATAAGGGTAGATCCCTGATCTGAAAGTTTGGTTGCTCTAGCTCTTACCATCTCTGAGATCTAGGCGCTAATACAGACAGACGGACATGGGTATATCGACTTCTCTAGTCACCCTGATCATACTTTAGACAACTTTGGGCGGTCTCCGACGTTTCCTTCTGTATGTTGCAATCGGCTTGCACAAACTTAATGTACCCTTTGTACCATACTGTACAGGGTATAATTAGTCAAAATAAATCTACCCTCACTCTACGCTTGATCTTCATGGACGAACCAATATCGAAATGTTCGCTACTAGAAGCTACAAAGGTTTCTAGAAAAATGTTTATTTAAAACGTTACAATCTTCACAAAAATGACGCTGCCTATCCAACTAGCCTTAGCTAGTTAAACATTGGGTTTTCGAAAAATTTCGCCGCAAACAAAACAGTTTGCTCTGTTTTTGCTTTTCCTTCGTTAATATTTCAGAAGACTTCATATTTTGAAGACCTATGCTAATTTTAAAGATTATCATAAGAGACTTTCTTAATAACATTCACGCTTGTTTAGAAATTCGCTTCCGTTTCCAACTTTTCGATTTAGCAATACATATAAAACTTATTCGACTGATCCTAACTGACGTCTGAGAAGAACTCAGAGTATCTTAGTCGAGCATGCTTTCTTGGTTGGCTCAAACTCAATAAGTCCCTGGGCTTCTAGGCAGTACTTTTTTAATAACATTCACTTGTTTAGAATTTCGCTTCCAACTTTTCGATTTAACAATACATATAAAACTTATACGACTGATCCTAACTGACGTCTGAGAAGAACTTAGAGCATTTTAGGCGAGCATGCATTCTTGGTTAGCTACAAATTCTAAGGTGTGCAGTATAAGTCCCTGGTCTTCTAGGTAGCACTTTCCGTTTCCAACTTGTCGTTTTAACAATACATCAAAAACTTATTCGACTGATCCTAACTGATGCATTCTCGTTTAGCTACGAAATCAAAAAGATGCAGAATAGAGATCCTTGTGCTTTTAACCAATACTAACTTCTTTAATAAAATTATTATTCAAGCTTCAACTAGTTTATGTTTCCGATTCTAACTTGTCGATTTAACGCGCTATATAAAGTTTTTCCCAAAGTCTACTGTAAATAAATCCAGTTCGTAATCTAGTAGAGACATGATTAACTGACGACTTTGTATATATTAAATCCTGACACTCCTCTGCGGACGACTTTGTACGTATAATACACAAAATTTTTGACTTGAGGAAGTTAGATGAGGCCCCTGGTTCCTCTAAGTCTTTCAAGTGGTTCATTTCGAAGCGGTTTTGAATGTATATTGAAGTTAAACACGTGGTCTATCCATAAATCAGTTGCATTAAGCAAAAATATGTAAATAATTGTCTTTTAGGGTGTTAAATTTGGAACCAAAGATGCATCGGTTTCTAGTAACATCTAGTTCCCATCTGTCCATAGCGAACCTGGCTATTTTTATTAAATATTCTAAATAGTGCAGCAAGGAGAGTAGTTAGGCAGCCATAAGCGCGCACAACAGCTTTTGCACACAAATATATGCAGCACCCAACACCTCCCCTTCTCCAACTTACTTTTTACTTGCTCCTTACGTTGTTAAGCATTACAATGGATCACACGATCTATGTTTGTGATCTGGGCCAATGGCCAGCAGCCTAACTAAACTAACCTAACGACGACAGATCGCAAATGACAAATCCATCTGTCATTTATAAAAGCTAAGAATTTTATCAAACGCTGCTTCTATTTCCTTGTCCAGTGTTGGCGCATTGTCTGCACTAGTACGCAGCTTGAAAAATTTCGCGAGGAATCACGAAGCTTCAAACAAAACCCATTTGGTATTTTTTTTATATGAAGTTTTGTCATTCCGTGCGAAAATTGTCGAATTGCGTACGGGCCTTAATACAAAATTTTGTCTTTCAAGCTCTCGGCGATTTCGGAGTAAGCCTAAGCAGGAACTGAGCTCAGCTCGCGTTTTATCAACTTCTTAATCAGCACTGCTTGTTGCAATTTTCACTCGATTTCTGCGTTTTTCGTTTTCGACATCCCAATCACCGCCATAAGTCAGCTGAGCACAACTAGCTTATTTTACTTATTGTATAGCTTTCAGCATTTACTTAGTGTTTTTGGTTATATACTTTCCGCAAGACCAGATTATAATTTTCGCTGCTGTTTCACTTTTATCTCTTTAAAATTTGCTGTGCGATTTCCACGCTTCAAGATCTCCAGTTTGTAGTTCTAGGAACCACACCGCCAGCATTTTCTTGTCCCATTTTGCTGCTTGTGATTTATCATAATATTAATACATTTTTTGATTACTTTAGACGTTTTTGGAGTGAGGAGAGGAGAGTGCTTCCTTCATGCAGCACTGGAATGCGACTTTTTTTAATATTCTTCGATGCTCCCTGCCGCATAATGACTCTCTGTTCAACACAGCAGTAAAAGGAATGAATATATCGCTGCAGCAGAAGAATATCAGGCAGATAACCAGCTTGTAACCAATGTGTTGCACGCTTCCAACGTTTCCTTGTCCAAATTGTAGTGTTCCATTTTTATCCAACTTAAGCTTTTTGAAACTTTGAACGCTTTTGAAGTAAACCATATTGTGGCGAGTTTGCCTTCGTTTTAGCAACAGCTTGAATCAGCGCGCAAAGGTAAGCTGCTTTCAGCATCAAGGAGCTCCCTCAATTAAAAGACACATGACAATTAGTAGTTTGAAGAGTTTAACAGCTTGGACTCATAATTACTAGTTGTTAATTTAAGCCTGACCTAGATGCGCCTAACAAATTAGACGACAAACTTAGCATGCTCGCTGCAAGCATACCCTACATATGTATATAGACAAAAAAAAACCCATTGTATATGACAGATATGCCCAGTTCAAGTTAGTACATGGTTTTCTAAAAGCTTACCCAGCCGGCGTTATCAGTCTATGCCATAATATTGTTGAACGTAACATTGTCATTAAAAATTAAACTAAGTATGCAGTAACTTTTGGCCTACTCGAACATGAGCCGTTTGCTAATGATGGGCGGCCGGACGCTAGTCAACGTTTAGTACATAGTTTATAGTACATATGTATGTACACATGTGCATATGTCGTTATAGTGCGCACGTCGCTGATAAAGTAGCTTAATAATAATGTTGAAAAACTTTTGATTTAATCAGCGCCAAAACTTACATGACGAGCGGCAAAAACTTGGCACTGCTGTTGTTGGGCAGCGTTCATGGGAGCACCTGCTTTGACGCTGCAATGGAATATTAGAAAATGTGCATAAATTTAATGTACAAAAGTTAAGCAACTACCTAGCTTTTTATTTATTGCACATTTAAATGTTATATTTGTTTGAAAAGTTTGCTTAAGCCGCGTTTTAATTTTAATTTAATGCAACGATGTTGTTTACGTTTGCGCACGCACTGCTTTAAGTGTTGTTAAACGCTGTATGTCTTTAGCTTGCAGCGCGCTGAGCTTTTGTCAGCAAGCATAATTGAACGCTTTCAACGCTAGATGGCGTTAAAGCGCCAAATTTAAAAACAAGCCGTGAGCTTTGATTGATTGACTTGCGTAGAAAGCATTTGAAAATATTTATTATTGGCTGTGCTCCGGAAAACGAATCCGAACAATTTATTCGGTTTCGTTTTAAAATCAAATGTTTGGTGCTCCCTATTTCACCAAACAGAATGTTTCATGTGGTTTCAAACTGAATGTTTTGTTGCAAGAGTAATTAAAACGAAACGCCAAAATAGGTTTGAAAAAGCACAAATTTTTGTACTGTAACAATTGTTTAAATATTCTTTGATATTCTTAGATTTTGGCATACGTTCAAATACACACACATGGTTCTTGTCTAGCATAAGAAAATGGTAATAAAAATATTTATTACTTAAGTATTGTTATTGTGTAAATTTATTTAAAAGAAAGCTTAATAAAGTACTAGCAATCAAATGAAAATATAAACGATATGTAGTAAGCGAAAGGTTCAGAGCTGTGCTAACAAAGAGTAAGGGAAATATGAGCATATATCGACAGCAAAAAATGTGAAAATGAACAATATTTATTCGTTGCGAAATTCGACCGAATACAAATATTACTAATGCAACTTTATCCTGATTTTAAATATTTTTTGGTAGCTAGTTTTAAAGGCCTGTATGCAGCACCGAAAATCTCAACTGTCCAAAGCTGGAGAGCTTTGATATAAACAAACAAAACAGTGTTGTCCTATGATTTCACTGATGCTTTACGTAAGATGGCGCCACTAAAGTTCACTAGATGGCGCCAGCAGTAGCAAAAACTCGTCTGTTTTGCTGCCACAGTCAAAACTAATATGCAAGCATATTATTACGAGCGTAACAAATGGCTGGTAGCACAAATCGTTGCGAAATATTTTTTTGCAAAGCCAATTTACTATTTAAAAATCGAACTAATCTTAAGCTATCTAACTACAAAAAATGTTTGTTAAACAGAAAGAAATCGCAATATAGAAAAATGGTTTAAACAAATCTAAACGAAAAAGCAGTATACTACAAAACAATACATACACTGAGAGAAAAACATTTTACTGAGATAAGAACTTTTGTCATAAAGCAAGTTCGAAAAACTTGAAAAAATGGCATGTTTGACTGTATATACATTTAGTTAGGAGCAGCAACAACTTTCAAAATTAAAACGAAAACAAAAAAACTAGTACATATGTATGTATAAAAGTCAATTGCAAATATTATACAGAAAAAACAAGGTCTAGCAAGCCATTTTAAATATAGTTGAGAAAACATTTTAGTAATCGAAATTTTTGTTTTAAAATTTTTAGTAAATTCGGCAAAAATGTTTCGCTGTTTGTTGCAATGTTTTAGACCCAACAAAAAGCAACGTTCAGCAGAAACAAATTTGAATAAACAGCTGCAGGTCCAGACTGTAAAATATATAAACTTAATATACTTATGGTCATAAATATTTTAACTTTACTTTTAGCCTGCAATCAACACTGGTTTTGAAAATACTGGTCGTAACATTTCAGTAGCATTTGGCGACGACATTCCAGGTTAGTTAAAGTCTAGTATTTTTTTTTTTTTTTTGGGCCAGCTGCCTTATTCGTTTTAGATATTTTTTCGCTTCTTCCGGGTCTGGCTATTCCACGTTACGCATACGAAATGGTGGACAGGGAGATTGGCTTAAACGATCCGAATTTGTTACAAATAAATGGAAGAAAGCGACGCAGCGTGCATACTATGCCGCAGCGGGAATCGGCTAATCTGCGGGCATATCCCACCATTGTGGAGGAGGGACTCAATGCGCTGAAAGATCATTTGCAGCAATTAAAAAAACAGAGATTAGCCAATCTCGCTGGCGCCAAGAGAATGGAACGCATTGTTATACCCGATCCGGTTCACTTTTTGGCCAATTTTTTGTATGAAAATCTGACGCTGGCTAAATTCAATGATGGCAACATACCGTATTAGGACAAAACAAAAAGAAAATGCTGGAAAAACGGCAACAGCAACTGTCAGTCTGAACGTGCATAGGTATGTTGTTAGTAGCTACCTTGTAACCATGGGAGCTAGGTTTGTATAATGTTAGCTTCAGAAATCTATGCAGACATCCGTAGCTTCTTATATCTCCAATCTAATAACTATTTAAGATAAGGGACTCTAGTCCTGACCGCAACAGTTTAGTACTATCTACATCCAATCTTTCTTAGTCGTCATATCCATGCGATTCTAACCAGCCCGCTTTTTTTATGAAAAATTGCTACTAGTTCTAAATTTTCCAACTTTGCACATTTTTTTAAACTATATTCCATACTTATAGATTTATTTAAAACTACACCAAAAAGAAGTCCTATAAAAAAATATATACCAATTACGTGGAAGCATTGGCATGAAAGATTCGAGACCTTTTTTTGGAAAACAGCTGCAACTTGGGAGAGAGCAACAATGGCCAGTTATATAAATAGACATAAATAGACAATAAATTCTTGGCAAGAAACCGAGCCTAATTAAAATAATGGAAATCTGAAGATTATGGAGCTTACTGCCTGCATACTATATTGGCTCAGGTTCCTTATCTAATTATAAATTTTATAACAGTGCAGCTTTTGGATGGATTAGCGCTTTAAGTAAAATTTTAATCATATTTTTTTTTTTTATTATTAAAATGCTTCATTCTTTGGATATATTCTTAAAATATGTTGCGTCCATATCTAAGCTACTAATATTTGGGATATACGGAGTAGCACGGTAGAACTAAATTTCTGTAGAACGAACGAAGCGGTGTAGAGAGGTCAGATTAACTAGGCCTGGGTAGCTTTCTGAAGATATTTTATCCTGCGTTCAAGCGGAGAGTAACCTCTGACGTCACGATGCAAGTTCGAGCAAAAACTCAAGCAGCACTGCAGCATTAAACTCGGCTTCAAAATTTGGAGAAACCTTTAAGGAGACGTTCGAAATGATTAAGAATGCCTATGTGAATACTGCCAAGAGCTGCTCTGTTCCGGGAGCATCGCGAGCTCTTCAAAGATGATCAAACATGGGCTTTGATCGATGCACAAACATACGTCTAGACTTCGTACGATCGGAAACAAAAAATTATTACACAAGCTTGTGCCAAGGTCCTGGGTGATGAACAAAGCTTGAATCATGTGCAAATTTCCCCATCCCGCTACACTCTAGATGTGGCACCGGCAGGACTTCTTTCTCTTTCCTCGGCTGAAGCGGGACCTCAAGGCAAACCGATACACCAAGGTGCGAGTAAAAGAAGACCTTGTGCCGGGTATGAAGGGTTGTTCCGAAGTCCTCTTCTTCTGCTACTTGTACCAATTAGTTCAATAAACTATTTACATTCTGTTATTCCTTTTTGATCCAATTCTTTAGTTCTAAGCGGAGCCAGCATCGAGATTCTCTGAACGTCAAAGCGGTATATCTTTCTTCCAACTAAGATATCATGCTTAGTCAGTATTTCGCAAGGATTCCTGCTCAGTTGTTCTAAAGCTAGTGTTGACTTCTAAGCCACTTGCATTCAATGTTTTTAGAACAATTTGGCTGTTCCACGATTCATACCCACGACATAAAGTCGAAGTCGAAGACAAATCTAGGCGCAATTTTTATTTTTTGTGATCTGGTGATTGTTAATTATTCCATTTTTTTTACTTAGTTTCCATCAGCTGTTTATGCGAAAAGAATCTTTAACCTCCCGGTAAAGATCTTCTTTTCAAGTGATTTTGGCTTAAGCGTTTATTGTGCCGTAAAGTACTACTATTGTAACCTCGAGTAAATATGAAAGCATATAGTGCCTTACTTATTTTGAAATTAAAAAAAAAATGTAGCTGTTTAAGCCGGAAAGCCAGAGAGCTTAGATAGAAACACATGCAAACTATGGATCAATCTTTGTTGACATTGGACTAAAAAATCCAAGCAGCCTACAATATGCCTATACCTTTCCGAAATTTCAGAAAAAAAAGAGAAAGCTCTATTAACACTATCTAAAAAGTCCGATAGTATTATGCTGGGCTCTAGACTATCATGGATGAAAAACTCTGAAGAAGGAATGAAGAGAGCAGTGCTAGCTTGCTACAACTACAAAAAGAGCTATGGGAGGAGTTGGACAGTGCAATATTCATGGGTATGCACAGCAGTCGTCATCACCGTGCCATATGTGCTGACTTGTCCAAGCTCAATGAAGAAGCAAGGCGAATGGGTCTTGCGGTGTACGAGGACAAAACAAAATACCTTTTGTCGACACAGACGCTGAGGGGTCTTGGGCAACATAGAACTGTCCATAGCTACGCTTTCGAAGTAGTAGAGGATTTTGTCTATCTAGGAGCCAACATGAACATCAAAAAAAACGTCAGTCTTGAGATCAAGCGCAGAATTACTCTTGCCAACATGCAGATGAAGGCAATTGAAAAGTCGAGTCACTCGGCGGACAAAGACAACTCTCTATAGAACGCTCATTATACACGTCTTTATGTATGGCGCAGAATCATGAACAATGACGAAGAGTGATGAAAACAGCGAGAGAAACATTTACGTAAGATCTTTAGTCCCTCTTGCGTTGATGGTAAGTAGCATTTACGATGGATCGAGGAGCTGTACGAGAAATTTTTTTTTTCCTGTATGAGCTCCTCACAAAGAGGTGGGGCACTGCGCCCAGAAGATCTTTTGTAACGTATAAACATATACGACATAGACATAGTCAAGCGAATTAAGTTGCAGCGACTGCGTTGGCTAGGTCATGTGGCGAGAATGGATAACAATGCTCTAGCGAAAAAGCTTTCGAAACGGGAGGGAGAGCCCCTCTGAGATGGAAAGATCTGGTATCTATCGAGCTGGCTAGGCTTGATGTTTCCAACTGGTGTCAGTGCACGCAAAGCAGAAACAACTGGCGCAGGCTTCTGGATGTGGCCAAGACCCAACCAAGGTTGTAATGGCCAATTGATGTTGATGATACACAGCCGTCGTTATATCTATCTTTACTTTTGATTTGGTCTACTGGAAGGCGGCTAACGCCAGACCCCATCTAAACAACGTTTAGAAGGGAACAAAGAGTGTTGTATCTGGGCATTACTTAATTCTTGCAATCCAATCTTCAGGCAGCGCTGGACGTAGTTCTGAAACTAAAGCCAGTTGGCATTGTTGTAAAGATTGCGGCAGTTAAAAGCTCAGCTAGCCCTTCGTACACTAAATTTTCGCGCGGCATCTACTTTAGATTGAAGCAGTGTCCTACTTGAGATGGACATACATGCTGAGATCGAAAAAAATGACATGTATGTGTTCGTCACACGGAAAGAGATGATTCAAAGGAAGAACTACATAGAAGGTATGAAGAACTCGCAATGCAGCTTGCATTCCATCTAGTCAACTGGTGCAGCGTATAACAGGCTGATATAAATATAATTTGGGAAGCGCCAAGACGCATAAGCAACTGCTATCATCCCACACTACAAAAAGTAGGCTTATCCGTAACATCGATGAGGCTCTAAGCCGTATCCAATATAACTCGATTGCTCTCTGCTGTGAACCGGGGAACTCAACAAAAATACCCTTTTAAGACGTCTGAGAAAAACAGTCGGTACCAAGTAAAACGAGAATGGAACACTGCGTCTGTTTGTCACATCTCCCGAGCACTGGGAGCTGGGTGGGATAGCTGGTGCACGTTAGGTGAGAGAACATATTCGCTCTCCTCAGTAATACATTTTGGAAATTGGATTTAAAGAGCCAGATCCGCATTCCCAGGTATTGGGTGCGCTTTCTAAGAAGTGCAGTGAAGTTACCAGGCTTGACGAGAGTGGTAAAGGTGGGGATTCTCCCCGGGACCGGAGTTTTCTCAGGGGCTTGGTGTAATTACTGTCGTACTGTAATAAAGGGGCCGGCAAATTCCGCCCCCCCCTCACTGGACCCTTTTCTCTCTACGGCCCTGGAAGTTACATAGCAGTTGTTGGATGCATTCTATCATCTCATCTGCGCAGCTACTACAGAAGTCGTGGTGGGGAACGTGCATCCTCTCAGCCATAAGGCATGTAGTGCATTAACCCGCTTAACCTTTTACAATACTGGTTCTATGTTCGCTTTGGGCTGTACCCCGAACAGAGGGCTCGAGAGATGTGACCAACGGACGTTGCACACTATGCGATGGTTTTTTCTGTAAGTTACCAGTGCTGCAAAGTCCGTCCATCATTGATCATGGATCTTTCCAAAGGTTATATTTTTGTGATATATCAAGTTTTGATGCTTGTTGAAAAATTACAGATTCATCGAATTAAAGCTGAAACCAGTTTAAAAGTTTTCAAATGAGGGGCCAGAGTCTGTCTTTCGACGTCCTTGGCAGAACCGATGTTTTTTAAGAGAGCTCTTAAGCAACTGTTCGTGGCTAACCTGGCTAGTTACCTCTTTTTTTAAGTAAAGCAGCTGGTTCTAAAACTGAAAGCAGCCAAGTTCTTCAAACAGGAGTAGATAATATTGACTTACATCAAGGTATACATTTTTTTCTTTAAGTCCAGAGGAAACTCTGCGGGGCTGTTTAGCTTAATACCCCGGGGCAGCATCACAAAAAAAAAACCAAAAAAAAAACTGATTACCTCATAGAACTATTCAAGGCTCAGATTTTGTACAATTTGCTCTTTTGCAAAATATTGACCTACAAAAAGTGGCTCTCTGACCATGGTTTCAATTCAATTGTTTTTATTTTTATATATATTACATATACCATATGTATTATTGTATATATAGTAAGTACTAGTTATTACAAATACGAGCAGACTTTTAAAATTTTTTTTTTTTTTCTTTTTGATAAGCGTGGCCGCCTCTCTGCCGACGTCTCAGCCGGGGTCTCAGCTTGGTGCTGGAGCATGACTGATTTGTCAGGGTTTCCCTTTCATGGAATTTTATTTGCAAATCAAAAATTTTATTATTATTAGTACAAATCCTAATATAATTATTATTTGTTATTGTTAATGTTAATGGTGATCATTTGTATTTTTATACAAGCTATACATTGTATAATATATAGATCATATACACTTTTAAAAACAAATATGTACAAACAATATATACTATAGTATTTGTTGTTTTTCGTATAATATTTTTTTGTTATAGCTTGAAAGATTTCGTTCGTGAAGTCAATAATAGAGCATAATATATAGCGTACAAAGTTTTGGACTCTACTGGTGGGGGCGGGGGGGTCAGTGTGATTTTAGGCCAGGGACAAACAGTTTTTTAACCCATTCTCGCGTTTCTGAAGAACCAAACGCAAATAAAAAGAACTTTAGATTTAGGGCTCTGAAAATTTTTTTTTTAATTATTTAAAAAAATCTAAAATAAATCTGTGCTTTGAAGCTTGAGAAAACAGTGTAAAATATTGTTTCGATATTTATTGTGCGTATAACGATGGCGACTAATCGATAAATTACTAATTCATCAGCAATATTTTATATTTTATTTAAAATATTTTTGGGATTAGAATCATTGTCACGTAACGAAATTTTTTTTATTTGTTTGGTATATAATTAATAAAAAAATATGTATTAAAAAAAAACAAAAACTATTTTCTATATACCTAAATCTTGTAAATAAATATAAAATTACAATAATATTAATTTTGTATTATTTTTTTTTCAGTATCTTTTTTATAAAGCTTATTAATTTTTTGTAGCACTATGTGATTAGAAACATCGTCACGTAACGAAATTATTTTTATTTGTTTGGTATATAATTAATTAAAAAAATGTGTTAAAAATAAATAAATAAATAAAAAACTATTTTTTATATACATAAATCTTTTAAGTAAATTATATACTTTTGTCAGCGGCGGATTTAGAATTTCAATCTGGGGGGGGGTTTTCGATTGAAAAACAATTTTTCAATGTAAATCTAGTCTATGGAATTTATATGTTTATCTCAGGAATTAACTTAATATGAGGAGTATTTGGAGTTTCAACTGGTGGGATGTCACACAATAAATTGGGTCAACTAGTTACCAAACCATTTCGTAACTGGAAGAAAGCAAGGGAAGCTTTTTCGACTCACGCAGAAAATGGTTAACATCAAGAAGCAGTGGCAGGCATTGAAAGGTTACGTGACATACAACATGGAGTCTTGAAAGGAATCGACGTTCTGCTTGATAACCAAAAAGAAGTTGTGAAAAGCGGCCGTGAAAAATTGAAACCCATCGTTGGTGCTATTGCCTTTGTGTGGACGACAAGGAATCGCTCTTAGAGACCACAGAGACGATAGACCTTTACTTCGCTTAACCAATGAAGAAAGTAATGATGAAAAGTACGAGAACGATGGAAATTTTCGGGCTATTTTACGCTATTGTGCTGAAATCGATGATGATCTAAGAAATAGCCTTATTTCTTAAAACAACCCAGAATGAAATAATCGAGGTGTGTCACAATTTGATTCGGAATAAAATTGTTCGAAACGTCAACAACGCTAAAGGATTCGTAGTTTTGGCAGATGGTACCACTGACGCTGCTGGTATCGATCAGTTCTCGATTTGTGTCCGATATGTAGACCTATCCACATCAAAACTTCGTGAGGATTTTTTGGGATTTATGGAAGTGAAAGACGTTTCTGGGCAAGGTCAAGCCAACACTATCAAGACATATCTCTTAGACGCAGGTCTAGATTGCTCGTACTTGTACGGCCAAGGGTATGATGGAGCTCCAGCAATGAGCGGCGTGTTTCATGGAGCGCAATCATATATGTACAATCTGATTTTCCCTTGGCCATTTATGTGCATTGTGCAGCACACTGTTTCAACTTAGCTGTAAATGCAGATTGTGACTTGGGGACTGTTGGATCGATACATGAATTTTTTCGTTGGCCTAAAAGACAAAACGATCTGAAAGAAAAAATTTCAGGACTACAAATTGAAAGCCGCAAAGAAAAATTGAAAGGTGTCTGTCCAACGAGATGGGCTCAATCACACGATGCAGTAGCGACATTCATCGAACTCCAACCAGCTATCTTTGAAGGTCTTGAGGAAATTCAAAAATGAAAGAACGATAAAGCTGCAACACAAGCTTCTCAATTGCTGGCTGCTATTTCTTCTGTGGCATTCCAAATGTCTTGTTATATAATGAAGTCAGTGCATTCCATCGTTTTGCCATTAAGTAAGCAATTACAATCAGAAACACAAGATTTGATTGAAGCCACGAAGCTTGCAGATGATGCAATGCAGGAATTTTTAAGAGATGCGCCAAAACTCAGATGATTTCTTTCATGAAATTTGTGAAGATGTACAAAAGGTGTGTACACAATACGACATCGAAATGAAGAAACCACGCGTGAACAGGCGTCAAACAGGAAGATGCAACGTCGTTGCTGAATCTGTCGAGGATTACTACAGAATCGCATTTTACATCCCATTCATCGATACATACATAACTCATCTTCGAAGTCGTTTCACAAAACACAAATTGGTTTTCGAAAATTTTGGTACCTTGTTCCCGAAAAATGATTTCGATGTTGATAAGTGCAAGGGATTATACGAGTTTTATGCTACGGTTCTTGACTGTTCTGAAAATGGGTTCGTATCAGAAGTCAAGATGTGGATAAGGCGAGTTGAAGATCGGAAGATAAAAAATGTTTTTGAAGCACTTGACGTAAGGATAATTTTCAAATAACTACATTTTCATATCTGAAGCTAGTCAGCAAAATCGGTACGCAGATTCATGTAAAATTCAAAGTATAACAAATTTGGAACGTAAAGTTATCCAAACGCGTGCTATTGTAGAAACTTTTAAGCAATGCAAATCGAACTCTTTGTGCTGATTCCTGTAAACCGATTAGACTTTGTATAAACGCGAGTGGAAGTGTATATTATGGTCGGGTAGGTCAGACTATTAGAATCGTGTGTAGGCTAAGAAAAGTGCAGATAGCAGTTCTAGTTCGGATGTAAGAGTATATGAGCTTGGGGGGGCTAAACCCCTTAGTTTATTGAAAAACGTAACAACTTTGGTTTTAGCTGATCAATCGATAAATATATATATATATATATATATATATATATGTATTCCTAGACTACTGTAGAGCTTAGTGTTGCATTTACGAGTAGTCCCCCTAGGAGGAGCATAGGGCGGAAATGGGGAATGATGGGGTGTGTAAGGTAAAGTGGTCGAGCAATCCTTAGTAAGTCATATTCACTACGAATAAGCATAAGGCAACGCGTTTTTTTTTTCCACGATCCTTAATAATTCATCTCAAGCTGACTCGAAGGTCTTGCGGACCCCCTTGCTAGCAAGGGCCACCGCGTGGTGTTCCCTGGGTACCCTTCGTGTAAACGAAGTGGTAGCGAATTCGAGCGACGCTTTCAATGGTCTTACCTCAGACCATAAAAAGGTTGCGTTGGGCTAGTAACCCGGCCGTAAAACAACACATACTCAAGAAACGGAAACAAGCCTCGGATACAATAACAATAACCGTTCAACGATGACGACAATTCGCTTCAAACAACTGACACGATTCGGACCATGGAACGTACGCTCCCTCACAGATCCGTCAAAACTGGCGCAGGTGTGCAGGGAACTGGAGATATATAACCTCGGAGTTCTTGGACTACCGGAAACTCGTTGGCTGGGAGAAGGCAACATCACTACTCTTGCCGGCCATGCGTTTTTGTATAGTGGCAACACACATAGGCGTAGAAATGGAGTTGGAATAATCAATCGATAAATACACTACAAAAAATCATGTTAATAAGTCACTATGGCTAAAGGGGCGTTAATTAATAGCCATAATTTCCCAAAAAACTGGCAAAGCTACTCTTCATAAAACTTAAGTGCTACTCAAGTTCATCTCAAGCTTTTATAGTCTCAGGGCGCGGCAAAGAGTTTATCATTTGCCTAAACTGTACACGTGAGGTCTAACTTGAAGGCTTTTGAGACGCTCAAAACTTGTTTTAAAATTTGTATAATTATGAAAAAATTGTAAATCATAATGATTTTATGCCGCAGATGATTTGATTTGACTGACTAACTTACAGTTGTATCTCAGCTACGAAAAGCGATGGATAGTTTTGTCAAATGGGTAATAGCCGTAAGTTGCCAAAAAATAAAAAATAAAGTGTTCCTAAACTCAAAGGTATCTAAATTTTGTTCTTATCTAGTTATGCTTATATGGTATTTCGTGTCAGCTGGTGCTTAGCGCTCCAGCTAAAACAGCTGAGGCAACTGTACCACTGTCTGTCTTAGTTCCACGTGTATCGCCGGATAGTTCTTATAGTCTGGATCCCAACGAGAACTCCTACTATCTAAGGTAAGCATCTGGCAAAACAAAGTAAACAGCTGCTAAGCGTTTATTTTATATAGAATTGAACAGCCCGATGGCAGCTATAGACACGAAACCGTGACTTTTACGGATGCAGACGGGTTGAGTGTAACGGGCGATGTGAACACTTTGTTTGAGGAAGGAACCCTGTGGGTCAGATACGAAGCGGGCAAGCAAGGTTATGTGGCTAAGGTCAGCTTTGTTCAGGGCAGACCTATGGCTGCAAGACCCTCTTTTGCAAGCTCTACATTTTTGAAAACAGCGGCTGGATAGATTCAACAATGGCGGAACAAAAGTCTTGGTCAAATTTTTTTTTTTTTTTTTACATATATTGCATAAGCTAATTAGAAGTCTTTTCAGTAATAAAATTAATCAAGCCATGAGTATTAATATATTTATTTAAACAGAGACACTTTTTATATTAAATTTTATAAAAGTTAAGCGTATACCCTGTATAATGAAATTATGAAGTAGACAGCCCCTATGGAAATCTCTGGATCTCTCTCTTCACGGATGGGTTGGAGTCGTTGGACTCAACAAAAGAATCTCTCTCAATCATAGAGATCAGCGCCCACAATATCCCTCACAAGGGAACTAGGGTAGCAATCTCCTCTAGGATGGTTAAGGAATGTCATAATTAGCTCCGGATCCTGTCTATCCTAAACAGAGTATTGCTATGTTGGTTACCTGGACACTCAGGAGTGGAGGGAAACGGGATCGCTGATGATCTAGCACGACAGGGTGCCTCCACCCCCACTACATCTCCTGCGCCGTTTTGTAGTATTGGTTGGTCCACAATCAAGACCATGGTCAAAAGCAGCAAAAGACCTACTGCTAGTCTTTTGCAGTAATATATGGGTAAGGTACAAAAGATCTCCTGGTTGCAGTGCACGCCCTCTTTGTGAGAAAGCCATGCGGAAAAAAAAATTATATATAGGTGCTTATGTATAGTGAAAAAAATGCTGAAGATCCCCCAAAGCTAACTCCAAAATAGTCAAAAGATCCAAAGAGTTTTAGAGCTGGGATAATTGAACTCAACATTTGGAGTCCTTTATGCCTAGTCAGATGAAGCTATTTTTATTTTTTTTCTTTTTTTGTCAAGTGTCCACCACTTTGAAATAATTTCAGAAATACAGCTTTAGTTTGTATGGGTAAGGATAATCGATGAATACCAATCCTCGTTATCGAACCATAAATATTAGATGCCCAGAGCTCGAGACATAAAATGGGCAGCTGAGTTGCTAAAGTATTGACCCCAAAACTCGCCTCAAGTTTCAGTCAAGACAAATTTTTCTACGCTATACTTTCAGGTATATTCAGTTAAAGAAGAAGATATTGGAGACCGCAAAGTTACCTAAAGTATGTAAATGCTAAGTTAGTTGATATAGACATCCGTCCGTTCGCATGAACACCTCGATCTCAGAAACGTCTTATTAATTCACGGAAAACAAATTACTCAGCCGTGCTTCGGAAAAAAAATCCGAATAATTTATTCGGATTCGCTTTGAAACCAACAAAATTTATTCGTTTTGGTTATCCGTAGCACGGCCGAACAATTTGTTGCTCGTGAATCCGAATATTTTACATTTTATTTGGATTCGCTTTGAAACCAATAAAATTTATTCGTTTTCGTTATCCGTAGCACGGCCGAACAATTTGTTGCTCGTGAATCCGAATATTTTACATTTTATTCGGATTCGCTTTGAAACCAATAAAATTTATTCGTTTTGGTTTTCCGAAGCACAGCCAAATAATTTGTTGCCCCTGAATCCAAATTTTTTTAGTAGGATTCGCTTTGAAATCAACAATATTGACCTATTTGTTTCGTTCGATGTCGATATTGGCGAAATATGTATTATATGGGAATTATAAAGCATCTAAAAACCAGGGGCTCCGCCTTCAGCATGCTTCACACGGCAGACGCAGTCAGTTCTTCTATATTGATATCGAGCTATCCCAACTATAATATACCCTGCTCTAACCTTACTTGCCACAGTGTTCGTGGTACTGACATTGCTACAGTCGTGTCTGCACGATTCTTAAATATTCGGCAGCAATGTTTTATTTCAAATTTATTTGGTGGAATTTCTAATTTATTCAGCTAGATCCTTTAAATTTTTTTTTTTTATTTCCTAACAATGTAGATAATTTAATCTAAATCGATTCTAGTCCATAGAACCCAATTATCGAAAAAGGCTTTAAAAGCATTATTCCTTTGTTTACGAAAATATCATCGCCAAAATCGAAAATAAAAAGTTTTAAAAAGTATCGCAACACTATGCCGAATATGAACGAATCCGAACAATTTATTTATTTGTTTATACCAGTGGTCGGCACAAAATACACTCACATTTTTTTCTTGCGTATGTATTAAAGTTTTCTCTGCTGCAGTGACGTTTTGTGACGCTGACGTTGTTAAGCAACAAACACGAAGTTGATGGTGCATGGCTTCGGCTATTGTTGCTCTGCTTTACTGCCACTGCAGCAGAAAAAAAAAAAAATATCAGAGCAACAAGAGCCGAAGCCACGCACTATCAACTTCGTGTTTGTTGCTTAGCAACGCCGAGCAACGTCAGCGTCGCCATACGTCACTGCGGCAGAGAATATTTCAGTACAAAAAGCACGCACACATGCATGCGATTTGTGTATAACACATGACGTGTGTCGACGTCGCTAATCCCTATGCACGCGAGATAGGGCCGTGCCGACCACTGGTTTATACTAATGGTACAGAGTATTTCAAAGTCGTCTGCGCCCGACTGTTTGTTTTAAAACAGATAATTAAAATGTAATTTTTGAAATTTTTTTTTGGCTTATAATGACAACCAGTTTTAAAATCTTACTATTAATGGCCTTCAGTAATCCATTAATTGACAATTGGGATACAATGCAGTATACAACAATTTCCGGGCTGCAAACTATACGAAAAATACTTTAAAAATTAAATTTATAATGCGCTAAGTGGCTAAGAGTACACTGATAAAAAATTTTTCTGAATTTATCTAAAAACGCCAACAAATGGGTATATACACGTAGCGCTTTGTTTTGAAACTAACAATTTTTATATAAGACTAAATTATGATAATTTTAAAATAAAAATAATTGAAATAAAAATCTTTAAATTTTAAATTAAAAAAATCCCAAGTCATGACCCAAATCTTAATGTCTAATTTTTTGAACAATCTTAAAAAAAGATTTTTGTGACGCGTTTTAAGTAAAAAATTGGCTTTGTTTTTTTTTTTTTAGAACGGAAGTACTGATCTTGGGTTCAAAAATCTTAAGCCGAAGGCCAAACTAAGGCCTAAAGTACTATATTTGTTGAATAAAAGCAAAAATATTTTGAAATAAGATTTGATATTTTATATTGAGGTTTACAGCATTAAATTTAGACTTTAATTCTTTAAAAAAATCAAATTAATTTTAAAATAAGATTTTAAATCTTTAATCTTAAATTGAGATATTTAGCATTCTTGATTTAAATTCTTAACAACAATACTTAAATTAATGCAATAAATTTTTTTTTAAATAAGATTGAAAATATTAAAATTTTAAATAAAAATTTTTAGCTTGCCTAAAAATCTTTAAACAAGACTATATTTATTTATTAAATTCAAAATAATTTTGAAGTCACTTTAAAAATTTTGAATTAAGATTTTTAGCATACTTCTTTTTTATTCTTAAAATAAGACCAAAAATTCTTAAAACGCGGCTATAATTTTTAAATTTAAGCATAAAAATTTGGAAAAAATATTTTTAAGTTTCTAACTAACAGTAAGGCCAAAAATTCCTAAAACAAGACAATAATTTTTTAATAAAAGTAAAATAATTTCGAAATAAAATTAGAATTCTTTGATTAAGAAAAAAATGTTGAAACTTTAAGAAAGAACAAAAATTTCCGAATCAAGACCATAAATTCTTAAAAAAAAATAAATATTTTAAATTAGGATCAAAACAATTCAAAAATTATATAACGAAAATAAGACCAAAAAGGCTAAAAATCTTAATTTTAAATTTATTTATTTTTTATCGTAATATAAAACCAGTCATTAAGCCGTGCCTCGGAAAACGAAAAAAAAACCAAACCGAACAATTTTATACGGATTCGTTTTTGCGTGCTCCGGAAAAGGAATTTTCTTGTCGATATTTTACTTTTTATTTTCGATAAATTCTGCTGTTGTGTTGGCGCAAAAATATTTTTGTTTGATACGAAACAGCTGACATGGTTGTCGCAGCACTGCAACTTTTTATTACTATATGTTGCTTACTTTAAATTTTCGCTAAAATATTGCTAGTTCTTTATTATTATATCTCATAAATAAAATTACACAAAAATATTACACTAGCAACCATATTTATTGAAATTAAACACTACATGGCTTTTTTGTTGCAAGGGAAATTTTCTGTGTGTAACGCGGGAACCCTGTTGCATCTATCGTCATGTGTTCGTGTATGTTATGTGCACATTTATTAATAACAAATAATTATCAATAAATATATAATTTTAAGTTGGCATAAATATAATCCAAGAATATTTAAAAAATTATATACAGTATAAAATTCGTGCCGAATCGTGCTAATTCGTCTTGCAGCAAAACATTCGGTTTCAAACCACAAAAACAATTCATTTTGGTGAAATTGGCAGCACTAAACATTCGGCTTAAAAACGAATTCGCATAAAATGTTCGGATTCGTTTTCCGCAGCACGACCGATAATACAAAAAGTGAATTCTACACAAAACAAAATTCTGGAAAAATTAACTTAATCAATAAAAACCCATATGTATATATAGACTTATTGCAGTGATTGTAAGTGTGTGCCACTTTATTGTTATTATTATTGCTGTTGTGGCTGTCCGTGATTAATTGTTGAAGATGATGAAAACGCGGCTAATGAATTATTCGAAATAATAATAAATCTATTCCTAATCATACATAGTATATGTTAAGTACAAGCAGTAGTACTATGTACTCTATATATATATTTACATATGTATAAAGTTAGGTGTTTTGTGTTTACAACTGATTCCACGCGCCTGTCAAGTGATTCCATACGATTGCGTGGCTTGCTATGTTCCGATTTGGTTTGAAACGTGTTGCCAAATCTGTCGCCCAAGTTGAAAGGTCAGCAGGCAGCCAGACAATGAACTTTTCAAAGCTTTTTTTAGTGGTTCAATGCCCATGCAGGCAGTGTGTAGGTGTGTGAGGCGTGTGGCCAAGGTCAGCGACAAAATTTTGGAGCAGACAATGACACGCAGCTCTGGGATTTGGCGACTAGGATTTGAACTCGACGAGCCTCCGAACCAAAGCGAAGTTTAGAAACGAAGCAGCAGCGTCTTTTTGCAATTTTTTTGTTTGTATGTCAAACGTTGACCTTGAAGCAGGAATATTTGGCCAAAAACAAATGCAGTTCATTGGCTGACTAAGATGACTAAACGTTTGACGAATTGGTTGAATGAATGAACGGTTTGACGGGTTGACTGCCTGCTGAAGCTGGGAGTAAGCCCAAACTGAGAATGTGTGTCTATGCCCGCTGGTGGTTAAGGTCGGTCAGACTTTGGTGTCAACGGCTTTTGGCTCATTGTGGTTCTTGTTTTTGTTGTGGTTGTGCCCTCATGGTCGGTGGCTCGGTCATTTAGCAGTTTATTGACTTGGCGATAATTTCAAATTGCTTTTAATTCTGTTTTTTTTTTTTTTTTAATTTTTATTTTTATACAAAAATACTTTTTATTTTGTGTGTTTAGCGTTTAATTTAATGTTTTCAAAGAGCCACAGACAATGCTAAAATTTGTAGTTAAAGCTTAAAGCATGAGGAACGGCTACAATCAGCAGAGCTCCCGACTATGATGTACTCTGTACCTTACTTAAATTTCTCAGTTATTCGAATCCGAACAATGTGCACTCAATTTCACAAAGCCGCATTTTTCATGTGGCTTAAGCCCAATTGTTTTGTTGCAAGACGAATTAAAACGAATTGGCAATATAGGTTTAAAAAAGCACGAAAATAAGGGAAATAGACGAATTTATCGAAAGTAAAAAGTGAAATATCGAAAAGAAAATTCCTTTTTCAGAGCACGCAAAAACGAATCCGAATAAAATTGCTCGGTTTGGTTTTTCGTTTTCCGAGCCACGGCTGATTATTCTATTAAACGCAGCTTCAATATATTTTCAAGCTGCTTACATCTGTTGTCAGCAAGCTTCCATAATGAGTTTCTATAGCAACCAGCAAAGTTACAATAGCTGGGCGTCACCTTCAAGGCTCATATCAAAGCCTAGATGACCGCTTCTTTTGCAGCAAATGTAATCAGCCCTTGCTGATCAAGTAAACCCTAATTCTCTGAATAATAGCACTAATCTGGAGCTGTGGTATTAAAGTCTGTGGAACTGCATCCCTGAAAATACGACGATTTGCAAGATTCAAATTATTTCAAAGTTAATATTTTAATCTCGGAAGAAAAATTTTTAATTGGGTTTAAATCTCAAGACTGCGCCGACTACTCCAAGATAGAGACCTTAGATTCTAGAAACTATTTCTTTGTCTTTTTCTTTGCATGATGTACAAAAATCTTTATACAGAGCTGAAAAACTTCATGGATAAAATAATGATGGCATGTATAACAATTTCAACTTCAACTTTACCCTTCATATAACACTACATTGCGTATACGTGATATTTTTAAGAAGCCACATAATTTTGAATATTCACTCTCCCAAATTGTTGGAATGCCTTAAATCAATCTTTATACAGAGCTGAAAAACTTCTTGGATAGGATAATGATAGCATATATAACATTTTCACCTTCAACCTTACTCTTCTTATAAGACTGCATTGCGTATACGTAATATAGTTTGGAAGCCGCATAATTTGGAATTATGACTCTGCCAAATTTTGGGAGTGCCTTGGAACAATCTTGATACAAAGCTGAAAAACTTGTCGGATTGGATAATGATCGCATATACATATACCATGTATTTTCAACTTACACTTTACCCTTTATATAAGGCAACATTGCGTATACGTACTTTTTTCGTTTTTTTTTTTTGAAGCCGTATAATTTTGAATTGCCACTCTCCCAAATTTTTAGAATGCATTGGAAACATCTTTAGACAGAGCTGATAAACTTGATGAATAGGACAATCATAACATGTATAACATTTTCACATTCAACTTTACTCTTCATATAAGACTACATTGCGTATACGTAATATTTTTTGGAAATCGAAATTAAAAAAAAAAAAACAAGTCTTAGTTGTAACCAGCAGTAGATTAAGTAGAAAAATGGCGTACGTTAAAGTCGGGCGCAGACGACTTTGGGATACCCTGTACCACCACATTGCAATTAAGTCCGACACATTGCTTAAAACCTCCAAAAGATATTTTATTCGGCAAATTAAAAAAAAAGAAATCAGTCGAATTTCGCACCAAACAATTTTTTTGACCGATCGGTCCTATGGGGACTATATGATATAGTCAACCGATTTTGATCAAATTTAGTACACTGATTGGGAACTATAAAAAACTTCCGACTGCCAAATTTGGTTCCGATATCTTCAAAACCAAACGAAACGCAATGAATTTTGTAAAAAAAAGCGTTTTTTTGACCGACTGTTCCTATGGGAGCTATATAATATAGTCAACCGATTTTGATCAAATTTGCTACAGTGCTTGGGTACTCTAAAAGACTTCTTAATGCCAAATTTGCCAACAATATCTTTACAAACAAACGAAACGCAACGAATTTTGTACAAAAAACGATTATTTGACCGATTGGTCCTATCGGAGCTATATGATATAGTCAACCGATTTTGATCAAATTTGGAACAGTGCTTGGGAGCTCTAAAAAACTTCTTAATGCCAAATTTGGTTACGGTATCTTCACAAACAAACGAATCACAACGAATTTTGCACAAAACACGTTTTTTTGACCGATTGGTCCTATGGGAGCTATATGATATAGTCATCCGATTTTGATCAAATTTGCTGCAGTGCTTGGGAACTCTAAAAAACTTCTAAACGCCAAATTTGGTTACGATATCTTCACAAACAAACGAAACACAACGAATTTTGTACAAAAAAACATTTTTTCGACCGATCGATCCTATGGGAGCTATATGATATAGTCAACCGATTTTGATAAAATTTGGTACAGTGCTGGGGGTCTCTAAAAAACTTCCGGTTGCCAAATTTGGTTATGATATCTTCACAAACAAACGAATTATCCATCTAAAACTTTTGCTTTTTTTCGAGGTCCTCTGAAACACCCCTATGGGAGCTATATAATGTAACCCCGATATCAAAAAAATAAACTTGTCTCCTATGGATTAATAAGGGATCTTATCTGAAAGTTTGGTTGCTCTAGCTCTTACCATCTCTGAGATCTAGGCGTTCATACGGACAGACGGACAGACGGACATGGGTATATCGACTTCTCGAGTCACACTGATCATACTTTAGGTAACTTTGGGGGGTCTCCGACGTCTCCTTCTGTACGTTACATACATTTTCGGCTTGCACAAACACAATATACCCTTTGTACCATACGGTACAGGGTATAAAAATAATCTATCTTTGAAAAATCCCACCAAACGAAGTAGGTGAAACCAAGTCTAGGAAACAATAAATGAAATTTCATTATTTTTATACCCTGTACCGTATGGTACAAAGGGTATATTAAGAAGGAGACGTCGGACACTCCCTAAAGTTACCTAAAGTATGATCAGGGTGACTAGAAAAGTCGATATACCCATGTCCATCTGGCCGTCTATCTGTCTGTATGAACGCCTAGATCTCAGGGATGGTAAAAGCTAGAGCGACCAAATTTTCAGATAAGATGCGTAATTATGTCAGGGGAGACAAGTTTATTTTACTTTTTCGATATTGGGGTTATATTATATAGCTCCCATAGGACGAGGACCTCAAAAAAAACAAAAGTTTTAGATGGATAATTCGTTAGTTTATAAAGATATCATATCAAATGAACCAGATTTGATCAAAATCGGTTGACTATATCATATAGCTCCCATAGGAGCAATCGGTCAAAAATACGTTTTTTGGACAAAATTCGTTGTGTTTCTTTTTTTGTGAAGATATTGTGACCAAATTTGGCATTAAGAAGTTTCTTAGAGTACTGTACCAAGTTTGATCTATATGCTATGCTCCCATAGGAACGATCGGTCAAAAAACATTTTCGGTTCAAAATTCGTCTGGTTTTGGTTGTTTATGAAGGTATGGTAACCTAATTTAGCAATCAAATGTCTTTTGGTGTTCTTAAGCAATATATAGAATTTTAAAATTATACAAATTATTAAAATTATAAAAATTATAAAAATTATAAAAATTATAAAAATTATAAAAATTATAAAAATTATAAAAATTATAAAAATTATAAAAATTATAAAAATTATAAAAATTATAAAAATTATAAAAACTATAAAAATTATAAAAATTATAAAAATTATAAAAATTATAAAAATTATAACAATTATAAAAATTATAAAAATTATAAAAATTATAAAAATTATAAAAATTATAAAAATTATGAAAATTATAAAAATTATAAAAATTATAAAAATTATAAAAATTATAAAAATTATAAAAATTATAAAAATTATAAAAATTATAAAAATTATAAATATTATAAAAATTATAAAAATTATAAAAATTATAAAAATTATAAAAATTATAAAAATTATAAAAATTATAAAAATTATAAAAATTATAAAAATTATAAAAATTATAAAAATTATAAAAATTATAAAAATTATAAAAATTATAAAAATTATAAAAATTATAAAAATTATAAAAATTATAAAAATTATAAAAACTATAAAAATTATAAAATAGTTTAGCAGTTAGTTCAAAATTAAAAAAATTCTTTTTTTTCGTTCAACTGTTGTTTTTTAAGTAATTTAAAGAATTATTTTCCAACGTGCAAATGCATTTTGTCATTAACAATGCTAATGAGAGCTCTAAACTTTTATGTCGGACAGACTAAATATTCAAATTTACTTACTTATCTATTGTAGAGTTTTTTGGCAGTTAAAAATATGCAATAAGTTATCGATCAATCTAATAATAAATTAACGTTCTTAAATAAATGTTAAAAATGATATAATTAAATAAGTATCTAAATGCAGCAAAAATTATTTTTGAACAATAGCAACTCTTTTCTGCCATGCTCATAAAATCATAAACATTCGAAAACTTAAATCTTTCAAAGTTCTATTTCAACTAATATTTGGTTTTAACGAGAGATTAGTTAAAGTCCCTTGAAATTTCTGTATCATCCCAGCATATAAGGTTTTCCAATTTAATCAAAATAATCGAATTTCTCTGGTATTTAACTAGTTATACAATTAATATTTAAAAACAAACACGCAGTAAAAAAGCTAGAATTAAAGATTAACATGAAGTTAAAATCTATAAATGATTTACTGTATAATACCAGGGAAATAATTTTTATATTGAACCAGAGATAAAAAATTGTTAAAAAAAAAATATGAAAGCACATTCCATAAATAATTTTTTATTTAAAAGTGCTCGAAAAATGAATGCAAATAAATTTTGCTCATTTTCGTTTTTGGTTGCTCCCAATTCCACATTTTTTGCTGTCGATATCTTCTCATATTGCCCCTACTCTTTCTTAGCACAGCACTACACCATCTTACTAAAAGGGAATTTTATTTTATTCAAGACATGAACCATTAGTTTCTCAAAATTTCAGGGTTGTCAACGCTAAAAATGTATTTATGCAATGGTTTTACTCCAGGAATGCTAAAACTCGCTCATACAAATTATTGATTTTTTTTTCCGAAAATTTTGCAATTTAGCCCACTGTGCATTTTGATGCACATATACGCACTAAAAGTGCTTAGAACAGCTTATAACGAACACTGTTTAAACGTACCTACTAATTTACTAGTATCTATGCTAACCAAATTGGTTATTTCACTAAAGATATAATTCAAAAGTGATCCTCTCTACTTATTTTTTATATTATAGATATATTCATAAAAGTTTATTGCAACAAATATTGAGAATTTGGGGATTCCGCTTAATGGAAATCAAAGACTACTAAATGATCTTATTTATTATCTCGAAACGTCTAAAACGTCTACCCCTATACAATACTTACCTATACAATATGCCAAAGGTTCATCTAAGTGATAACACATTTAACTAGCATCGCTATCAAAGATTCGAATTTCGCTTAGAAACTGGTTAAACTTGTCATATCAAATATTTCTTGTTCTTTCGGAATTTCGCATAGTTTTGGCGGTCCAAACAAATTTGTAAACAATACCAAACATAATACAACTTTAAGATGCTCTTGAAGCTGAAGGTTTTTGTTTTCTCAAAACTTGTTTAGATTTTCAAGATGACTTTTATTTGACCATCTTTTAGTGGCGAGTTGTATTAGTCGTATTTCAGCAACGTTTAGAGTTCGACATGTTTGCAAAATTTTGTTTGGCGGTAAGCAGCGCCCTATTTTGCAAATCCCAAGACTTAAATTTTAACCCCAACTAGTTGTGCATGCTTGGAATATTGTGTCAGTTGGTGCATATGGCTCCGGTTGGCATAGAGCAACAGCCCAAGGCAAATTCCTACTTTGTACGGTAGGCAAGAAGTCGCTTAAAATGACAAACATTTAATAAACAATCAAAATTTTTACTAAAAGTATCGATCAACCGAATGGCGGTCATCATATCGAGCTAGTGGAGTTGACCGAGGAGGGTCCAAAACGATTTGGCAATATCTATAATATTTATGAGGATGGCACACTTTTGGTACACTATGAAGCGGGCAAGCAAGGTTTTGTGGCCAAATACAGCTATAAACAGGGACCACCCATGCCGGCGCCGCCTTTAGGTGTTAGCGCGGCAGCTTTGAAGTCGGGAACTGGATAGATACAAAAAAAATGCAAATGTTGAAACTAAATTTCGAGAACTTGAAACACTGCATCAAAAAACTTCTAGAAGAAATCTCGTACTCAAGAAAAGTCTTGTTTTCAATGCTTTTTGGGCTTTTACCAAAGGGTCTAGCTGCATAAGGAACCAAAAGTGAAACTCGGACAATTTTTTTTAAAATTATTTTGCACATTTTTTTTAATGCTAGCTAAAATATTTAATATTTTCAAACTTTTTTTTAATTAAGTTGTTTATTAAGCTCCAAAAAAAAATATTTTTTTTGTTTAAAGCCCGTACGCAGCATGCGAAAATTGCACACGAAATGTCAAAGCTTCATACAAAAAAAAATATCCCAAAAAAGGAAATTTTTTTTTTACATGAAGTTTTGACATTTCGTGCGGAATTTTTGCATGCTGCGTATGGGCCTTTAAAACAAAAAAACATAATTTGTATGTTAAACTAAGTTTAAGGGCAGCCGTAGACAAGGCCGCACGCGTAACATATGGAAGAGGCAGGCTGAAGCCGAACTGAGAAGCTGCAGAAAAAGCTGGAGTGAAATCAAGCACCTAGCCCTATGTTCCTCCTAGAAATTAAAAATGGATTAAATATATAAGTTTAAATAAACAAAAAAAAAATCTTACTTCTTCCTGCACTGGGTAGGTTGAACCGAATTCGCCAGCTCGAAAACTTCTCGTTAGCAATACCAAAGTGGCACTCCGGCACTACAAAGCAAAATTCTCAGAAGACTTCCCAAGGCACTTTGGTACATGCGCACAAGGAACATTGAAAGAGACTTGAATAGAGCTAAAGTTAGTGACGTCATATGGTCGCAAACTCAAAAATACATCGAGCTTGGAAGAGAAGACTTAAAAGTTGCCAACCAGAGTTCCATCCGATGTGCATTCAATAAACAACGTGTCGCTAATTGCAATCGATATTTCCAGTTATCCTGTTTCAGGTGCAGATCCAGGATTTGGTCTTGTGGGAGAATTTTTACTTCGAATTGTCTATATACCAGAGCTCGCAAAAAACTGTCAACCCATTTTTTGGATGGTGGGCCGGATGCGAAAACCCAACGCGGATCCGCCACTGCCCTGTTCATTTTTTAAAAAGACCTATGGAACTAGTTCTTTTTGAGGTTATGTCAGAACACTAACGTGCTGGAGTTTCTTGAAACTCGGATTCGTTGAAGTGCCCATACAAACATGTTTTTGTGGTTGCTTAATCCGAATTCGAGAACCAAAAAAGAACTCCAGCTAATTAGGGCTCCGATATTACCTTAAAAATCCCAAAAACGTGTTATTTTGCAGTTTATCGAATAACTCACTGCAATAACTAACTTGTCGATCCGTAAGAGCTAAGCTTAGGAGTCGGGAGACCATTTATAGTTTCAGACTTGATAGAATTACTTGGCAAATAGAAATATTCCTAGCAGAAATCCAAAAATCTTTGCGTCGCTCAGAACGCCAGAGTAGAAGCTCAAACCATAGCTGAGAATCTAGATGTGGCTTTCATGCCTTCTCCTCCTTGCGAAGTAATACTCCTATAAGTGGGAAACGTAGAGTAGGTCTAAGTCTCACACTTTTCGGCTTTTCAAGCTGTTGTCCATTTATAACAAAAAAAAAAAAAAAACATATGGGTCATTCTCTGTCAAATCAGCGACCCCTCCTCCCCTCCCTCCCTCACACTTTAATTTTTAAGAAAAATGAACGTGATCAGCGACCTCAAAAACCCATATTTGCATACCCAACTAGTGTTCTAATCACCAAAATTACTTTTGTTTTTTCGACGGCCCTCTTGGATTCACCATTTTGTAATTTTGAAAAACTGGATTTGACACAGAATGACCCATATATCTATAATATATAATTCAAGTTCAAAAAAAAGTTATATAGAAGTTATAAAAGATTATAACAGAATATTTTTACCTTGTCAAAATACTTATGCCGTTGACTATAAGCTTTAGTCGATACAAATTTTGAAAACATTTCTTTGAGACTTAAAAAATATGAATTTTTGTTTTCTGATCGATCGATTTCATGCTAGACAGGCTTACAGACGTTTCAGCGCCAATAACAACTCCTCCAGCTTCTAGGTCAATAATCTGCGTCTGGGGCGCAAGCTGGCGCCCATTTGCCGCAGTTGTCAATCAATGAAGATCCAATTTTAGCACAAGTAAACAATATTAATATGATCGATCTCTCGCTATACTCGAGCCTAGAGTTGCCGTCATCAATTTCAAGAGATCGATTTTACCCAACACCAACCCAGTCATAATAAGCCCATAGACAGCTTGTCTTTATCAGTCTCTCAATAAATTACAGGGTGCTTGTACGCTTATATGAATGTTCAGTTTTTTAAAGGATATCGGTATTAAACATTTGCACAAGAAAGGCGTTTCGATAACTCTTGAAATGGAAACAGACTGAAAAATTCGACTAGGTTACGAAAAATCACTTTAAGGTTCCCATCCTGTCTTGGGGTTACTTAAATTCAGACCGCTCCTGTTTTCATTCGATGTATTTTTATAGCTTCACGTGGAAGTAGACGTGACAGACCCCAAGTTTATACCATACCATACTTGAACAGCATCAACAGCCGAGCCGATAAAGCCCTGTCTGTCTATGCGTAGAAACAAATCTTGGAGACTATAGTAGCTTCCAGTGCTGAAAAGTGCTAGGCAAATGTACCAGTGCTACTGCGGGGATTCGAACCACCGACCTTCGGTTTGTAAATCGAGTACGCTACCACTACGCTACCGAAGGCCATCAGATGTAGCGATATATTAAGGTTTATATTATCTTAATATAAACTTCGATATATCGATACATCGATGTTTTTCCAGCTAGAGAGCTCACATTTTACCAAAAGATGCGGATTATCTACAGGCAAAAAAAGTTTTTCGATTCAAGTCAATATCTTGGCGTGTTCTTCGGTGGGAGTACTTTCCAGATTACACGCGGCACAAGGTCAAAATTTCCCAAATATGTATGCAAATAAATATAAAGTTATTCCTAAACCTTTTTGCGAAGAAGCCTAAGTCGCCGGTTTGTAGATTCATGTAGACTAAGATATAGACACTTTTGTATATAACAATTTTTCCTAATTTTTGGGGATACCATTCAAAAATGTAAAACTTTTTTTTACTTTAACGAACATACAACTCGCCAATCTCCGTAAGAGTTTTTTACTATTTACTCCGACGCCTTTCTTTTTTTTTTTATAGCAAGTAAAACTCGATCAATACTATACATTTTTCATTACCCATCCCTGGATGAAAGTTTTCCTAAGCTGCGATGAGAACTTCGGGAGTTATAGCCAAATTACATTTATTGCCAAGACGATACTTTAAGAGAACTCTCTTCGAACAGTCATTAATAGAGATCTCCATGCTCTCCACCTAGGGGCGACTGATAAAATAGTCAGTCTTGGAAATTATTACTATACTTTAAAAACAAATTCTTTTTTTTTTTTTTAATTTGCTTTCATAATAATAAAGGGTATAATTAATTAGACAGTCTTCAAGGGAATATTATCAGAAGATAATTAAAGAAGCTTGTCTTCGGTCTAATTGCATTTCTTTTTTAAACTTTTTTTGACAGCGTTACGGATACTTAAAAACGTTATGGAGATCCATGTAAAAAATCTCTCCTCTTCAGTCTAATTAAATTTCATTCTAAAACATTTTGTAAAAGAACTAGAGATACCAAAAAAGGGTATCTAGACCGATGTAGCTCATAAATATCTAATTTTGTTTTTACTTTTTAAGTGATACCACCCACATAGGTGTGTCTTAAAGTGTCCTATTAAAGAAAACTCAAAAGATCTTAAGTCGGTAATGCAGTGCAATACCGATTAACCGGTAGCGAAGTATATCTCGAAACATGCGAATCACGCAGCTGGCGAAGTCCGCTTGATTTTTTTCTTTCTTTTTAATTAACAATACAAATGTACAACTCAAAATTTTCAGCCAGCCGTTCCAGAAGAAGTTTGTCGCAGTATTCTAGAAAATACTCTCCTCACAATTGCCCTACGATTCTGGAACAATTAATAACTTTTCTCTCTTTTCAATAAACTCTAAAAAGTTATGAGTTCACAGCGGCTTATTAATAAATTCCTTATAAAAATAAGAGTTTTTATTTCAAAAACTATAGCTTTATTCTTAGAACTCTAGCATTCAGATCAACAAAAATAAAAAACTTTTGGAATCTGCAAGAATTTCGCATTCGTTAAAAGCACTTGCGCTCATCTCTTACGACATTTTCAAATTCGTTCATTCTCCCGCCGTTTGACACTCTCGTCTAACTTGGCTTTGTTTCTGCCTTAGACTTTGTACCGTATTGCGTACACAACGCAGCCCTCGTGTTTTTTCTCTTGCTCTCTTTGGAGGCTTATCGTAACGTTGTACGATGACTTACAACTCTCTGGCTTTGATGACGCCCCCTCTCTCTTTCTCTCGCTCTCTCTGTCTCGCTCTCTCTTTCACTCTCTGGGTCTCGGTTTCTTCGCAAGATTATACTAAAAATAGGGGTCTACGATTGGGCGCGCGCTATTATTTTTAATTGAAAGTAGATCACGTCGAATTCACGTTGGCGTTGTTTACGTTTTCACTGGCGTTAGCTTGCCCCTGTTGTTGACACCCCCCCGCCTGCCAGACAGCTCCCGGCTGGGTACTGGGGGAACGCGTCTGTCTCGGGTTTCCGTTCTTCGTTCACGGCTCGCTACAGTAACAATAACATAAACAACAATCGTTATCAGGCGTGTGCTGCATACACAGAAACCATAAAATCTTCCCAAGTACCCCCAGACAGAATACCCGATATGGGTAGACATGCTTTGTTTCAGACACGGGCTTTGATTGATCTGTTTTTTTTTTTTTTTCAGGATACTCAGCTTAAAAAAAAAAGACAAACAAATAACTTATAGCAACTTTAAAACTAATTGTTGGCTCATTTAAGATCCAAGCTGTTATAGAGTAAACAAAAAAAAAAAACAAAAAACGCTGATATAGCTTATCTTTCGACGTCTGTAATTAGAGGTGCTCGCTGAGCATAAACAATCGTAATCTAAAACTAATTAGAATAGTTTATAAGCTACAACTAGCTGGTGAAATGCACTTAGCAGCATTATTTTAATCTATGCATCTACACTGAGAAAAAAAATCAAGAGTTTTGTGAACCAAAGCATGTTCCAGAAGATTTTTCGGTAAAGAAAGTCTAGAAAGATTTTGAGAAGAGCTGCTAAGTTAGAAATCTTTTATTTGAGAATGTTTGGAATGATTAAAGCAGAACTGCTACCAAAGAGTATTTCGTAAAAATTTTAAGAATTTTATGTCTTAATGCTGGTATTGAGAGTATTTTTTTCTGAGCCAGTGGCGGATACAAGAGGGGGTTTTCGTATCCAGTTGGAAAAATTGATTGAAAGTCTTCTGCGAGCTCTGATATATAGTGAAGAACCGCCCTAAGAACAAATGCTAGAGCCACACCTGTTCTCAATAGGAAACGATAAATCGAAAACGATAAACTCTGAATTAATGAAGATGGTACAGTCACCAAAATGACCCATACATACTTCTAAGCACTTGGACGTATCATCTTTCAGCTGCTGCAGTTCTTGAACACAAAATCTGAACTTGTGAAGTTTCGAGAAGAATTGCTCTTGGAAAAAAAAAAGAATACGAAAAATTGTGTATAACCAAAATCTGCGCACTTTAGTTAAGATCGACTAATTTCTGCGAGTGTATGATTGATTATTGATCTGATTGACACAGGTCGTACTCTAATTCGGAGAATAACAACCAACAGCTACAATATCAATAAGGGCAGTACAGGTTAAAATGTATTTAATGTTGTTACTGTTGGGGTTCTTGGGATTATTCTTGCTGTCAAAGTCGTCAAAGTCGTTGTTTTTGCTGTTGTTGTTGCTGCTGATGGATTCACTCTAATTGTTCTTGTTGTTTGTGTTTTCAAGCCAGTACTGATAACGCACACATGCACATACATACTATATACTTTATCGCTAAATTTATGTGTGTGCGCATATGTGTCCGTACTTTGTTCAAATGCTTTCGTCTATATTTACATAAGTACGTACATAATTATTTATATATATAGCTGGTATTTTTATTTATTTTTAGGTTGTTTTTTATTTATGTAAACCAAATTATTTTCAAGCCATGAAAAAAAATTGATAAGTCTCAATATTCGTCATCAGAAAAGCACAACATAAGGTAGAGATCCATAAAACATTGTATCACATAAGCAGGAAACCGAAAAGTTTTGTTTTTGTTATGGCTGTTTTTTTTTATTTACAAATATGGGGGAAAAAAATGTTCCTGCTGTGGTTAGGCAGCCTAAGATATAAGCGCACACTTTTTTTCTCAAGAAAAACAAAAGTTTTATTTTTTGGCGTAAAACTTGGTTCTTCATATTTGACTATATCATGGACTAGGATAGATATATAGATTGAAAGGATTAAAAATAAACTTCAAATTGGTTCGGTAGAGAGAGACAAACTAAATTTTGTAGAGAAATGGCATCACATCTACCTTAGCTGTGTCCCGGCACATACGAACATCTCCGAGAAGGAAGTAGCTGATAAGCTGTCGAAAGGAGCTGCTGGGAAGCCTAATAGCGCCTGAACCCTTCTACAGGGTAGGATCAAAAAATAGTAGTACTGAAATAATTACAATTTTTTTTATTTAACTTGTCAGTAGAAATGCTTAGTACTCCCCGAACCAGCATAATCCTAAGTGGGCTCCTGATTGGAACAAAAGGCTTCAGCATACTTGTGCTCCGACATGGCAACCCTGTGCTTGACCTGAAACTCTCTAACCAGCCGCGCACACACCTGGCGTACACCTTGCGCATGGCTAAATCTTTGGTTATAATTTTTTAGACGCTACTGTGCGAAATTTCTAGGTTAGGTTAGGTTAGGACGGCCACTGGTTTAAAAAGCCAGCACACTGAGACCTAGACCGGCCCGTTGTGAAACCGCATGAATCTCTACTTAAACGCTTCTTCTGGAAAGCATTCCTAAAAGGAGTCCCAGCCTGTTGCTGCGATATAGCTTGCAATCCTCCTCGGACAGATAAACTCTAGCTCCGCTAGGTTGCGAAGGAAGTAATTTTCCAGGTGCTTTTTCCTGCGTCTACTTAGTGCTTCACAGGAACAGAAGAAATGCTCTACTGATTCTACCTCTTCCTCATCTATGCGAAATCCCTAACTCATCAACAATCAGACGAATGTTTGTGCGCCACTCAGAGTCCAGCAGCGCCTTCACTTGAACACATTTTTATTATTCAGGGGCGGCCGGCGCACTGGTCGTCTGCGAGGAGTTCCCGAGTGGCGCACTGCTTGCCTTCGACGAGCTACCGCCGAACATTGTTTAGCGGCTCATGGGAGTATCCCCGTAGGCGTTCTTGAACTTTTGGAGTGTCTTCATCGCGGGTTTACCGCCCACTCCACTGTTACGTTCGCGCTACAGAAATTTGATGCTACTCTGGTATGGGACTGTGAGACATTCCATCAAACAGCTGCCTCAATAGAAGAAGAGATCCAAAGGCCAAAGGCAAGCATTATAGCTCCTTGGTTCCCATAACTTACATAGCTGACAATTGCGCCAAAATTACTTTCAGAGTTTCTTACAGGACACTGCAGAATCAGAAAACAACTGAGTAATGTTGGCATCGTAGGTTCTTTGAAATTGAGGTGGTAACATGCCAGAACACATCCGAAATTTGTAAAGTCGCATGTTCCGGGCGGACATCCCACATTGTCTTTTCTAGAAATAAAGCGTTTTGGAACCCTTTTTTGCGAAAACCACAACTCATCCGGGTCCGCAGACCGTTTGTCCATTCCAGTTTTGCAAGATGTATGTTTCCTGAATCTATCTATGTTTACTCAACCTGCAGTATCCCTTAAGAAACTAAGGAAATGCCTATTCAGATCATAGCCCAAAAGCCAACCGTGCTGATCCAGGTCCGAGTTTGATACAATAGGTTTCTCTGGATGCAATGATCAATCCTAATACATATAAATACTTATGAATAAGCTTCTATCTAATTTAGTGGCATTTCCACATTTATGATGCCCATTTTCTTCCAGTGTTTCATGAGCCTGTTGGAATGTTTTCTTCTTCATCTCACAGATCCTACCGGTGTTAGAATCTATGTTTCCTGAATCTATTTATGTTTACTGAGCCTGCAGTGTCCCTTAAGTAACTCAGTTGATATCCTAAGGGAATGCTTGACAAATTGAAAGTTTTTTGAGAACCTTTTAAGATTATAGAAACCAAGCCTGTCGTAGGCCAGCCATGCTGATCCAGTTCTAAGTTTGATACAATAGTTTTCTCTGGATGCAATGAACACTCCTGATATGCCTGTGGATAAGGCATTCTATCAATTTGCTGTCATTTCCAAATTTCAACATGGTTCCAATTGTTGCAGATCTTCAAGGTAAATTCTGAACTATTACTGAGTTTAATTATCAAATAATTAGAAAGTTGCCGTGCTTTATATAATCAGAGTTTCTTCTTCTAACAAAGTTTAGACATAGCTATTTACAAACCCTTGATAGTCTATATAATGTCGAAAGTGTGTTTTTTTGTCTATTACATACTTTTGATGAACTTAATATAGCCTTTAATGTATACATATTATTTTTAATACTAGATGTTTTCGGCGCATGTCTTAGTTAATTAAAAAAATATGGGTCTTGTAAACACAAAAATTTAATCAAAAACAACTGCGACGATTACAGTCAAAACATTACGACTATAAAATACCCTTCAAGCCTAGTTAAATTGCACAGTTTTGATCAGCGATCGCCAATTAGATGGGATCAAAGCGAAAAAAGTGTTTAAGATGAATGTATAAGCCACCATAGTGTATAGGTTGCTCCAAGACCGACGCAGGAAAGTCAGGGCAAATTAAAACAGAAAAAATTTATTTCGAAAGCCTGTTGGGTAATTTATTTTGTAGCTTCATCGATAAGTATGAAATTTTATAACCGATAATTATTCAGCAAATCTGGTTTTACAGACGTCGATCCGATGGTCAAAATTTGCGTTGCATTTTTTCAAAAGGCACGTCTCTCATCTGTTATATTGATTTTTAGGTCTAAGAGGGTAGCTGGACTATATGCGTATACTTAACTTCTTAAAAAACAGAATAAAATAAAATCGTCAAATCGCATGATCTGGTCCACGCAGCGATCTTTAGCGATTTTCTAAGAACGCATCCAAATAGACTGGCAAAGTGTGGGAAAGTTGCACCGTCTTGTTGGAAATAAATATCATGCAAGTTAATTCCATCCAATGGGGAATCATAATATTTATTTTTCATCGAATGGTATCGGTCCGGATTTAAGGGTTACAGTGTCGCCAGCTTAATCCTCGAAAAATTCTACCATAATGCACACCACACAGTCACTTTTTGAAGATGCAACAGCTTCTCTTGATATTCACGTGAATTTTGGTTGACCCAGATGCGTTAATTTTGCTTGTGGACCGGCTTACTCAAAGTGAAATGAAATCCAGCGCTGAGGATGATTATTCTGGTTCAAGGTGACGTCACATTTTGTATAGTCCTTTTGAATAACTAAATGCGTTCTTCAATCGAAATTGACTCCATTCTGATAATTGTCAGACTTGCAAAAGATGATAGAAAACCAAGATGGCGTACTTTGAAAAATTACGTATACTATGCTGTGTTTGTATTGGCACACACACAATACGGTTTTTTTTAAAAGTTTACCAAAAAAACTATAAGCTTTTATTTTAAACTTTTTCATAAAAAAAAAAATATGTATATATTTTTTAAAAAATCTGGAAGCTAATATTAAATTTCAGTCTTTATTAAACAAATTATTCTTCAATTTTTATTTTATAAATTTTATTTTACTAAAATTTTATTTTTTAAATTTATTTTTGAACCAAGGTGAGTATTACATTGGTTGGCGCATTCATGTAGCTTACACTTCAATAGCTTTCTATGGATATCTCATATAGCCTTTGAGTATTAAATTTTACTTGAATAACTTTTTGGCCAATGCTGACACATTGCAAAAAAAAAATTTTAAGAATTTTTAGTTCTGACACTCAAAAGCGTCCACATTTTGATTTTGGGGACTGTAGCATGGACAAAAATTTATTTATTTGTTTATTTTTGTAACTTAGAATTTAATTCTAGGAAACCAGATCTCCCGCCAGCTGTGGGAAAAACTTTCTTATTCACTGGGTTTTGAATATTTTCCTATGATAAAATAATTATTTTAATTAAACTTTAAAATTTTTTGATCATGATGTAACTTTTTGTAGAAATATGCCCATGTCTGGAACAGACTTAAGGTTTGGCATGCTCTTGCAATAGACTTGAAACCAATGTACTTACGCACACACACAAAATTACATAAACATATATGTATGCGAGTACATCAGTATATAAATCAGTCTGTAGCGGCTAACAAACATGTAAATATGTATGCATATACTAAGTAAATATATACATATTAAAGTAAATAAACGCTGACATAATGGAGATGCTGGGCTTGGCTTCGTGCTGAGCTCGTTGCTAACTATGAGTTCTTTTTCAATTTGGCTGTGAAACAACAAAGAACTAAGCGCAGTGTGGCATACAATGTAAAAAAAAAGTGCAATAAATATTTAAACAGTTATAATATTTGTGTATATTAAAACTGTAATAAGCTTGCATATTTTGTATTTTTTGTTCTTATTGTTGCTGTTGTTGCTTGCGTGTATTGATAACGCTATGTAGAAGAGACAGGAAATGACAGAATTGCCAAACCAACAAACAAGTTTGCTGAAAACTTTCGTGAACAAAAATAATAAAAAAAAACAACAGCAGCAATAAGTGCATATATGTATGTACATACACATTATATATATTATGTACATGCGCTGAAGTGTGTGTGATAAGAAGGAGGGCATAGTCAGAAAACCAAAACACTTTAGTCTAATTATAGCATCATTGAGCGCTAAAAATAAGTACATACAATTACAGATGATTTCAAGCGAGCAAACAAACAAACAACAAAACACACATACGCACAGCAGCGCACAAACACGCGCCTGCTGTGTGAAGTGCGTGTGCTTGTGTGCGTGCCTGTGCGTGTGTGTGTGTGTATGCCTGATGCTGCTGCTGTGTCGTAATACGCGTGTGCGACTGCGACAAAGCATGCAATTGAGGAACAGCTGTTTACTCATTTTACTACTACTTAAACGACACAACAAATAACAACAACACTGAGTGATAACAAACGCGAGCGTACAAACAAACAACTAGAGAGCGCCAGCTGAGAGCGGCTTGAGCCCAAATTTCTGTCTGCAGAGCGAGCAAAACAACAACAGCTGCTTGTTGCTGGAATCAAGCAACAAGTGCAGCCAGCAAACGGAGCAGTGCCCGCTTCGTGATCTATGCGTGGGCACACGCGTGTGCATGTGTGTGTGCGTATGCGCGCTCGTTAACGATCGTGAGAGCGAGCCGAAGTTAAGGTTTCGGCCGGCCGCCAGAAAGCGTACGCTTCATACGCTTCATTGTACGCTCACTCAAACGTTGTCTTCAATTGGCAATTCAATACACCAGGGGGTAACACACCCACGGCAAGACACTCGCCAAATTGCCCGCTCTCGGCCAACTTGTGCTCAAAACTCACTCAAAACAACAACAACAACAAAAAAATACACACTTTTTGGCCAAGTTCGGTCACGGTGCACGATATAGCCATAACGCGAGATGCAAAAGAACCGCAATGCAACTCCAGTCGCCGTTCTAAGCAGTTGTATTAGTTACTATTATCCAGGGCAACGTACTAATCAAATCGCAGCAAAAGAAATTGACTCGCAAATTAACAGTTATATACTACAATATCGCAAAACTTCTTATATCCAGCATTGTGTTCTATATTTTATTTTATTATTTTTTTTTTTTTTTGCACGAAGCCAAAGTATTGTACGTCGTTTTATTTTTTTTATATATATTTTTTTTTGATCCCAATAGTTTTTATTTGTGTGTGTTTTTCAAAAAAACGTTGTGATTTAAAACTGTGTGATCGCTAAAGATCTACAAACAAAAAGAAAGTTCCTTACACAAGTGATAAGTTTCGTAAAAAAAAAAAATCAAAAACAAAACTAAACTAGACACATACTACATAAGTAACAAAATTCGAAAAAAGTTTGAACACAAAGTAAAACATAAGCTGTGAAAACCACGTGAAAATTTACCGCATAGTAAAATTATTTACCTTCAACATCTTTATCATTTATTACGAGCTAAGTGCTGTTTTAACAACTACAACTATTAAAAGTAAGTAAAAGAGTATAATTATAAAAAGTTATATTTTGAAAAAAGTTTTTTTTTTACTATATTTTTGTATTTGAAATTTCCGAAGTTTTTTTTTTTTTTTGGCAAACCTTAGGAATTTTTTTTTGGCTTCTAAAACTCTCTTGCAAACAGCTCTGAAAAAAGTTTTTGCTTTTTGTGGTTCTCTAAGAGCGGCATTTATTTCCTTTGTGTATATCAATATAATAAATTATAGTCCAGGAATTTTTGAAGCTTTCAAATTATTTGTGTTTTTTTTTTAACTCTGATAAAAGTTGTTACTAAGGGCCTATACGCAGTTCGAAAAATTTCGCGCGGAATGACAAAACTTCATATAAAAAAAAAATCCCAAATGGGATATCCCAAAGGGACTTTTTTTTTATATGATGTTTGTCATTCCGCGCGAAATTTTTCGAACTGCGTATATCTCTTAAAACGAAAACTTTTTACGCAAATCGTTTTTCTAAGTGATTTTAAGTCTTGTAGCATTTTAAGTGAAAATTTAAACTGCTATAGGAAAAGACCGCATTTGTTTTGAGCCAGAAATATTCAGCGCTTTGAACTAACTGCAGTAAAAATCATTTTAAATGGAAAGTTTTTGTTTTTGCAATTTCGAAATTTGCCAGCTTTATGGCGTGTTGTGAACCAAGACTCTGAATGGCACAATTTTAATATACATATGTATATATTTTTTTTAATAATCTAGGAAACAACTAAAGTAAACATACTTTTGATAAGAAATATGTGACAAAAATTCGCTTTTTCTTTTAAAGCTATAAATCGAAGCGAAATATGTGTCACCAATTAATTATAGTTATTTACGAACTTCTTTTGTTTTTGTTTTATTGGGTATGGTTTTTTTTTTTTTGATAACTTTTTTTGAGGGGCTACGGTTTTGTGAACAAAAGATTATGGTTCATTTCCTGGCTTAATTTAATTTTGAACTTTTGAATTTTTTATATTTGTTTATTTGTAATCGTTCCAAAGAGCATTCAACAAATTGCATAGTATCTTAGAAAAATATTCACTTGATTGGCTTTACTCCAATGAGTCGATATTTTAGGTTTTCATTACATTTTGGCTATGTTTCTTTTTATATTGCTTTTAGACATTATCAAGTTTCAGTTAATTACTATTTAAGGCTTAAAAGCAATCGACCATGAATATTTTTAAAAATTATTAATTACAATTTATACTTAATAATTAATGGAACGCTTATAATATGTGAGTTCAATTCAAGAGTAGAACTTGTATTATGGGTTTTTTTTTCATAAATTACACAGGCCTACAAATACCGGGGTCATGTCAGTTGTTGGAAAGCTTTGGGCCATTTCCGAAGTAATTTGCTGCGTAGAATACGAATCCGGGGTCAGAATTGGCATATCACGTCAGGACTATGAGATATTTGAGTTTGTTTTTCCTACTTTTGAGGTTATGTACAGGGTGCTAATACCGTCGAAGGGATATACTTCGTAACTTTGAAAAGCCATGACCTTGCGAAAAAAAATCATAAATGATCGCTTGAACTTTGAAATTAAAGGCTTAGAGTGGTACTAAATGATGTAACTGGAGTGACAGACCACAAAACCTGCACATAACCTGCACCCTGTCCATAACCTCAAAAGTAGGAAAAAACGCTGTTTTTCGGGAAAATAACCTCAAATATCTCATAATCCAGACATGATGGGCAAATTCTGGCCCCGGATTCGAATTCTACGCAGCAAATTACTTCGGAAATGACCCATAGCCTTCCAACAACTAAGCCATGTTGGTCTGTGTTATTGTTCATAGAGGGTTAAGCGGTTTGAACTGATACTATATATTGCCGAGCATGTATGAAGTATAAATAGAAACGTTGGTTTATGCTCAAATCTTTAGTAATTATCTAAGCTGAAGGCCGCTGATGTTACGGCTTAAAAATAAACCTAGGTTTCTTATAATTTTAATTTAAAGTTTTGAGTTTCAGATAAGAACTATATGAAAAACAGCTGCAGCTATAAAATTGATGCTGGCCTTAGTTTGAAGCTACATACATAAAAAAAAGCCGTCGTGGCATCACTGGCAGTCCAAAAAGATACATTTTAGATCTTTGACTTACATTTTCAGCTATGTCCATAGTATTTCAACTTCAATTCTTTATGCGTATAAAGACTCAAATTCAACCGAAAATAAAGTTGAGTTGATTCAGCTGATCTACATTTCTGGTAAGGCGAGCTTTTGCTGTGGCGCAGTGACGTCACAAGGCTTCGACACAGGCAGCGGCATTGCCGCCTCGTGTCTGTTGCTATGCAAACAAGTGCATGCAACGTGTATCGACGTCGCTACATTCACTAATCCCTATATATGTGAATTAGGGCCACTGCTTTACGCCAATCTTGGTCTGGTTAATGGCTTCAGATACAAAAGTGTGTACACACTTTTCTCGTTGCGATATTATTAGAAGCCTTTGAAATATTTACATTGCAATAATTGTAATTGCTACCTGGTCACACTAGATTTTTTGTTGGGTATAGCTTTTTTTAAATCATTTCAAAGATATTATAAGCTAGTTAGGTACATCATGTATGTACATAACTACTTTCAGCTAACATTTAAGATATTTGATTTATTAGTGGAATAGTTATTGCGCCTGAAATGAATGTTTTTTCAAGTATCTCACTAAATCGCATATAGATGGCGCCACCAAAATAAGTAATCTCTATAACGAAAGTTCTATCCCATTCATTTGCCGCTTTAAGCGCTTTATGAAATATCAAAAAGTTCTTACTAAAACTTCATTAAGAAAGTTGTTCTTATAGATGACATTAAAAAAGAAAAACTATTTCTAGAAAGCACTTTTTATATAAGTACGTATACATATTTTAAGAATTAGCCAGCTTAATGTGGCATATCCAGGTGCTGCCTATTTTGTACATAACTTCTGAGCAGGCTTAACGACAGCGGGTTAGGGGGACAAAGCTTTGAAAGAAGAATTAAACATTTAAGTTCTGCGGGAGTGCACTTAGGGCGCGATAATAGTCCTTACCGTACCCGAATCTTGCTCTCTTCTGAGCATTGATTGAAAAGTTTGTATAAAATTTGCAAACATTCCACAATTTGTTTCAAAAATTGTAATAAAATAAAAATAAAAATAGTTACCATTCGGCGGTAATTTCGAGACAAACAAATCTCGATCAACCCGCAGTAGAAGAACCAGAAATGCTCGAAAAGAAGTCTCCCCTAGAAATACTAGCTTGATCAAAAATTTACCGGAATCATCATCGTGTGGCGCTCTCAGTCACCCGATTTGATGTCTCATTTTTTTTTTCTTAAATTGCCACATCTCTCATTGACATTATATTGCTATGCCAGCGCTTGATCCAATCCTCGAAACATTTTTTATAATCGCTTTGCGGTATGGCCTTCGATTTTGCCATGACCTCAACTCGGGTGCTGTAACGCGTTCCACGGAGCGGTTTCTTGAGTCGACCGCATGGGAAAAAATTTCAGGAAGCTTAATCAGGTGAATTCGTTGGTTGTTGGTTGGTATTCGTTCCGTTTTTAGCCAAATGGTCACGGATGACGTTGGTATCTTCTTTTTTTTAATTGTAAAGAATCGAAAACACACACAATCGCAGATGTACTCAATATGGCGTCTTTTTTACAAATGTCTAGCTATCAAGCTGAAAATTTCATAGAATGTCAATGACAGATTTGATTTAAGAAGAAAAAAAAAAGAGACATCAAATAGTGTGACTAAGAGCGCCACACATTGATGATTCCGGTAAATTTTTGATCAAGTTAGCAGTCTTCTATTGATGCAGTAAAGCATATGTCTAAACAATACTCTATTAGGCACACTCTACTCTTCATCCAATTCCGTCTGATTACAACATCAGCGACAAAACTGCTTCAGAAGCAGTGGAAAAAACAACTCCATCGCGCCAAGTCCGCAGAAGATGCGACTTCTGAAAACTTCAGCAAAATATCACTTTAGAACCAGCTAGAGCTATAACTTGGCAAAATGATGATACATTTTGATTACATTTGACTAGAAAGTCAAAAAAAAAAAAAAATTCCACTCACGCATTCAATATTTTGAGTAAACAGATCGCATTTCTACAAAACTCATCTGCACTTTATGTGCTTTTCAAATTGTTTACCATAACCTAAGGTATCCATATCAATACATATGTAATATTGTCGTCGGGGCCTCGACAAACATAAAGAAAAAGAACAACAAAAAAAAACATTGAACCACATAAATAAAATACATAGCAATACATAAGTACTATATACTATAAAAGAACGTATGTATGTATTTATAGTAAGTACTATTTGTACTCTCGATGTCCCTGTGTATTATACGCACGATTTTAAAGAAAACAAACAAACAAACTCACACGCACATTTGTATGTATGTACATGCATATACTTGTTCTTATATACTACACACTATATACACGCATTATTATTATTTTACTTTTGATTTTAATAAATTCATGTTCCAAATGATAAGCTGCAGCGCGGTTTATTTTTAAACATTGAAGTTTATGTAAATATTTCCTGGCCCGCAACGCAAACAAAAACAGAATCTGAAAGGAATGGAATATGAAAAACACAACAATAATATTTGATACTGATAAGAAACGACTCTGACCAGACGCGTGTGAGTCTCAGAGTCTCTTGGGGCTACTCTGATAGCGTTCCTCCTCCTCCATTGGACTTGGTGCAGCTGGCAGCGTCATCGTCGTGCACCCCAACAAACTGACTAGCATACTAGTTGCAATATATGTACTAAGTCTAAGCGGCACATATGTACATACATATGTTTTCATAGTAACTAGTATATACAAAAAAAAAAAAAAATTGCAGTTGATGGCGCACAATTTTGAAACAATCTAGAAATCTTTAGCCTTGATATACTTGGCACATCGGGGTTCATGGAAATTTAGACTAAGAGGCATTATTTAAATTGATTGTTGCTCTGATTGAGCGACAAAAGTGTGCTTAATTCTGAGTTCTCTTTGTAACGAAGTTGATACTAAAGCCAAGTCTAAAAAGTTTCGGGTTTAAACGTTCTGGTACTGGGTTTTGAGTTACGAAAATTTTTTCTTTTGTTTGAATTAGTACGCGTTAGTTCCAACTTCTCATGAATAACATATAAGTATATATTATGAGGACTTTGGAGCCGGCAGCTCCCCTGAATACGCGATCGGTTCAAGTAAGAAAAAATCTCGTAAAGTGCTTGCAACTCTTTCTCTACATTAAACTGGTTGACTGCCTATTAGATATAGCTCCTCTGCTTCTACATGCCTTCATCACTTCATGATACCAAAGAACGCTATCTAGTTTCTTCGCCACATCGACAAAATTATCCCTAAAGAAACACGATCTAGTTTCTTAAGACGTGGGCACACTCTAATCCTTCACAGCATTGAGAGCTTTGAGGAAGCTTCCCCTTTAACACTCCAAGAGCAACTATAGTACATCATCTTAGTTTTAAACTCTCTTTGTGTGGAAGCTAATCCTGTTTCTAGTTTTCGAGTTCCCAAAGAAGAATGCCTGTTCCACTACAGTTCGGTTCCCACCATCTGAGTTCTACATAGATACCCTTTATGTAAAAGTTAATCCAATGCCAGACCAAAAAGTTTTTAAATTGAAACATTCTGCTGTTCGAGGTACCAAAGAAGTATCCCTGTTCGGGACCTACGCTGAATCCACGACTGATTTAGTTCTAAAGAAATCTCGTCAAGCACTGACAACTCTTTCTCTACATTATACTGCTTAACTGCCTATTAGAAATGGCTAATCTGCTTCTACATGCCTTCATCACTTCATGATACCAAAGAACGCTATCTAGTTTCTTCGCCACATCGACAAAATTATCCCTAAAGCTTCTTTATGCCTAGGAATATTATGGCCGAGCTAGCAGAACCGCTCTTAACATAGAGTTATCGTTTTATCGAACTCTACGAATCCAAAGATCTGACGTAACACTTTCCTTCTAAACAGCCCAAGAGCAGCTGCATTAGATTACGCCTTCTCCTACAATTCTTCAATGTAATGGAAACTGGAAACATTTTAAAACATAATACCATTCCCATGCAATCCGGCTTTTCCGAATACGTTCTTCATAACAAAGTTAAAGACATCACCACAAGCTTTTCTAGCTTGATAGAGTCATATCAACTTTGAAGCGATACCAAACTCAGAACAAGAGACTATAAAATATTACATAATTATCAACAAATTGGGCAAGAAAACCCAAATTTGGCATTCCGAAATTGCTGAAGAAGTTGGCAAAGGTTTCCCTCTGGCTACGCTCTTGCTTTCCTATCAAAACTTTTGATAGCTATTGCAAATAAAATCTGGCTGATCTACTGAGCCCAAGTACCAGCGATCGAGTCCTTGACAACATCAGAAGTATAGTCTTCAATTGCAATCTGATCATCTCCTTGCCGCTTCTCTCCGCTTGAAGACCTGCCCTGGCAGAATCTGCAAGTTAATCTTTAAAATTTAAGCTACTTAGGACTTAGTAGGCCAAGATAGACGAAATCCTTGACAACTTCTGAAGTATAGTTTTCAACCGCAATCTGATCATCTGCTCGCTGCGTCCCTCCGCTTAAAGAACCACCCTGGCAGAATCTGCAAGTTAATCTTGCCAATCGATGTTACTTAGGACTAGTAGGCCAAGCGAGACAAAATCCTCGACAACATCAGTGGTTTAGTTTTCAACTGCAATCTGTTCATCTGCTCACTGTGCCCCTCCGTTTGAAGAACCACCCTGGCAGAATCTGTAATCAAAGCTAGTTAGGTTTTAGTAGGCCATTGAGAAGCAGGAAAAAGTAAGCACTGTACAAGACGCTCATTCCACCCGCTTTGCTTTATGTACTGGGACAGGGTGATGACGCAAACATACTTGCAGTATTTTTGAGAGAAGTACTCCGTTTCATCTTTGGTCCTTTACGAGTTGGGAACGACTACCGCATACGAAGGAACAAAGAATGATGTATGAGCTTCTACAGCGACATTGGCATAGACTCCAGCGGCTCCGCTGGCAGGGTCATGTTGTTGATATGGAAGAAGAGGCTTCAGAAACTAAGATTTCATATGCGGTTGTTGGGGGCAGCCGGTGTAAGGATAGACCATGCCTTTGTTGGAAAGACCAGGTAGTAAGCTCACTAGCTACGTTGGGTATTACGGAGTGGAGAAGGTATACGTGAGGCAGAGACGCCTGGATGAACATTTTACATCTGGCTTCAGCAACTAAGATTTTTTATGCGGTTGTTGGGAGTAGCCGGTGAAAGAGTAGACCGTGACTAGGACTAGGTAGTAAGCTGACTAGCTACTTTGGGTATTACGAAGTGGAGATGGCGTGCGTAAAGCTCAGACGCCTGGAGGAGCGTTTTACGTCAGTAAAACAGAATATAGTACAGATCAGGTCGAAAGACTTATTTGTATGACAGTATGCCGCAAATTTTTGCTGCGAACAAAGGGAGTCAGATTTGAAAAACAGAAACAAACTTTTGATAAATTTCGATTTAACTAGCGCTTGTGGTCACCAAAAGGGAAGCATACGTGTGCCCTGTCAACCCTATAAATACAGAGTATATAAAATAAAGAAAATTCTTCTAAGAGCTTTAGAAACCTACAAAACTGTCATGATAGTTATACGTTTCGTACTAATTTGTAAAGAACATCTAATTAAATGCATTCTTCTATTCTTTTTAGATGATGCTGAAATCCATAAAACTTATATTCTTGGGTGCACTTATGGGTGTTGCCATCTTCTGGCCACTGACTACAACAGGATCGCCGGTGACCGTCAAAGCTATGTACTTTGAGCCTAAGCAACATTGCAGTGAAGATCTCTCCGAAGCCATAGATATTATCTGTAATGGTCGCACACGCTCTCTAATGGATAAATATCGTAAGTTTAATCTTTTTTTATATATCTGACAGACAATTCAACTAACTTAATATTTCTTTATAACAGCTCAAAGCTTTGGACGCGCCAAGAGAACGGCTTCACCCGAGGAGATATTCTATAAACCTTTACAAAATGGACCCACACATGATTGCTGCCGTAAACCCTGCGGCTACTTTGAGCTCAGCGAGTACTGTGCACCCGATTAGAGCAGTCTAGTTCAAAAAAAAATTGAAGCATTTTCGTCTATGTATATCATTCCACTCACAATCAATCAATCAATCAAACAATAAGCAGAAGAATAGCTTAACCAAAGCAATCATTTAGAATTAACTATTTTATGCACTTTAAACATAATAATAATGTTAATAATAATAATAATTATAATATTTCTTAAATATATACTATTACTAACTTAAATACTATGCACCAATGGAAGTTTTTTTGAAATAATTTAATAAACTAAGCGAGCTTTATATATCAAGCTTTTGGCACAACAAAGCTACGCACCGAGTCATCATTATAAGTTCATTATAGATACACTGTAACTTAAGCTTAGCGATATATATAAAAGTAACATAGAGCAGGAGAGTGCATTGAGACCCCAAAGTAAACTACCATATGTTTCAAGCCAAGAGCTTGGATATTATAAGAACTAGTAAAAACAAACTTGATATTTGGAACCCTTTCATGGCTGCCAAGCTCCCGCCTTCCAAACCAAATAAAATTGAAGCGATATATTGTCTAGAATTTAAAAATCTCAGCTTTAGATTGTATAGTTATAGATGCGAAAAATAAGTAAATCTTGGGATTGATATAATCGAGCCGAAAATGTCGAGTATAATCCCAATATGGAGTTTTTGGAGGCAATTTTATGGTTAGCTAAGTTTCTAGAGTGTTGAGCCCCAAAGCTTTAAGTCGTATTGAGTTCCGGGCTTAAGTCCCAGTTGTAAAAAATTTTTATGTAACTGCCTTGAAATCTTTGGTTCAAAGCTCCTGACAAAAGAATTTTTGAATAACCTTGCTCCTTAAAGGCTAGTACGCAGCAATGTGAAACAGCCCGAAAGAAAACAAAACTTCGTCATTCTTAGCGCCAAGAATTTTACTCATTGGTACGCAGTTCCAGTGCTGCCCATTTTTTGTGAAATTGACATGTAGATGGCGCCAGCAAAACGCTCAGTTGTTTTTTTTTTGCGCGCTTAAAACAAAACATTAACTGACAACTTATTTGGACTGCAGAAACAATGTCGCGTATGCAAAATTAAGGTGGCGAACAAAAAAATAGATGTTGCAAAGTTAAGAAACCACGAGACTAAGTCGAGGTACACAGAAGCCCTCAGGGATAAGTTCCAGACTTCTGCTTTTGATGACGACATTAATGTACATGTCCAAAGCGTTTCACAAATATAAAAGGAGGTTGGCCTTAATATATTAGGGTGCAAGAATAAAGCTAAAAAGATCTGGATGTCTGATAGAAACTGGCTTGTGATCGAAGAGAGAATTCAAATTAAGAAAGCGTTGCTAAACGTTGAAAATACTGATAACGACACAATTCCACAACTTCGAAGCCAGTACAAACAACTTTGTACATCAATAAAGAAATTGGTGAGGCAGGATAAAAGAGATTGAACAGAAAACCAAGCACAGATCGCAGAATCCGCAGCTAGCCTGGGTAATATGAAAGACCTATACGATGTAACAAGGAATCTTTCCGGCAAAGGTCACTACAAAAATAGGCCCATTAAGGATAAGAACGGTAAGCTTCTCTCCAATTCGGAGCAGCAACTCAAGAGATGGGCTGAACATTTCAAGGAGGTGCTCAACAGCCCCCTGGGGTTACAAGATAATAATAAACCCTCCAACGGACATTTGGCGCTACTTTCAGAGCATCATCAGAACCACCTACTAGATCCGAGGTTATCGCCTCCATAAAGGTACTTAAAAACAACAAAGCACCCGGCATCGACAATGTTAGTCCCGAATTGTTAAAATGTGACCCAGAATTATCGTAGATGCCGATGGCTCCCTATTTCGCAGAAACTTTGGGGAAAGGGAAACGGTACCGTGTTCTTGGAATGAAGGTTTACTCGTCAAGATCCCGAAGAAGGGTGATAGCTCCGACTGTAACAATTATAGAGGTATCACGCTGCTCCTCGTGCCCAGTAAAATACTCACCTCAATCTTATTATCTCGTATCTCAACGGCCATTGAAAACCAGCTTCGTGAGACTCAATATGGCTTTAGTCGGAATCGATCTTGCGTCGACCTGATCAATACTGTCCGAATCGTGTTCGAACAATGCAACGAATTTAGATCTTCTGTTTGTGCAGCATTTATAGACTTTTAAAATGCCTCTGATAGCCTGATCAGGCGCTACCTACGTCGTAGAGGCATGCCCCCAAAAATAATAAACATAATCGAGGCCATGTACAATGAGTTTAAATGCAGAGTTTTGCATGACGGAGTGTTATCCGAAGCGTTCGACGTGAGCACAGGAGTTCGTCAAGGCTGTCTTCTCTCACCGGTGCTCTTTATTCTGGCTCTGGATGAAATTTTAAGAAATTCGCTAGATAGTCGCCATGGTATCCAGTGGACGCCTTTTCTTTAACTAGAAGACTTAGAATATGCAGATGATGTTTGTCTCCTGAGTCACAGCAGCAGAGATCTTCAACATAACATAAATAACCTTAATCGTAACGCTCGGGTAGCAGGCACTTCTAAGACGGTTGTTATGTCCAGTGGATACTGTGCTATTGCAGATCCTCTTATGGATGTAGAGAATACAAGCTGCTGTACAATTCTGCAATATCTGGGCAGCGTAATTACAAATGTCAGCGGAGCAGATGAAGACGTATTAGCCCGCATAAATAAAGCAAAGTCCACATTCGGGCAATTACGGAACATTTGGAGATCCAACCAACTACGCACCAAAACAAAAATTCGGATATTTAACTCAAACGTCAAATCTGTTCTTTTATATTGGTGCGAAACATGGAAATATACAAGATCTATTCAGTCGCGCATCCAGGTGATCATTAACAAATGCTTGAGACGCATCTTCAAAATTTGGTGGCCAGAACGCATCTCTAACACAGATTTATGGAGAAAGGCAAGCATGCAAAACGTCGAGACCGTAATCAAAAAACGAAAATGGCAGTGGATCGGTCATACGCTTCGCAAGCCCAACTCATGCATCGCTAAACAAGCCCTAAAATGGAATCCACAAGGCAACCGCCGGCCGGGCGCTCCCTCAAGAACATGGAGAAGGACTATTGATGCCGAACTTACATCTGCGCGCTAATCATGGAACGACATCTGCACAGCAGCTCCCAATAGGATACGGTTCAGAGGAATTGTTGAGGCCCTATGCTCCACTAGGAGTTAATGGAACAAAGAAGAAGAAGAAGATTAATTCACTTCAAAATTCGTACGTCTCTACAAAATTTTACAAACTCAGATCTGCACATTAAATATGAGTTTACCCACATACTCAATTTTTTCTTTAGTTTCGAAAATAACTAGGCAATAATGGCAATAATAACAATAAATATTAAGTAATTCATTTTTGCACTTTTTATTATTTTATACAATTTGAACAAACAGCCGATTTTTACATTTACTTTATGGCGCCATCTATTGTTAGTAGCGCCATCTACATGTTATTTGCCTAGACATGGGCAGCACTGTTTGGTCACATACTCTACCCATAGCACTTTTTTCTTTCAGGCGGTCTTACGCTGTTGCGTACTAGCCTTAAGATACAAAGTCAATATAAAAGGCGCTATATGCCCCTAAAGGACGACCGGTCGATAGAATATTTTAAAAGCATAGTTATAATGAAGATATGGTCATATAGCTCCCAAACCCCATTCGTTTACTTGTAAAGCTATAGTAAGCTGATTCGTTAATCACAAGTTTTTTATTATAGTTACTTCAATAAATTAATTTATTTGTTTCTTTGTGAGATTACAGTGTATCTCAAAGTCGAACACAGCACAATTTAGCATTCAGCATATTTTGTTGTTGCCGTTGTTGTGGCAACCCAACCAGGCCAATATCTTGCACAATGTCAATGTAACATGCAAATAACCGATGAGCGCATGGTCATCCCAACCCTTCTTTGGGTTTGATATCAGTGTGGGTTGAAAGCTGTTTATTGGAAGAGGATAATGGGTAATACTTGGGTTGGGTTTTTAGGTTGGGTTGTTAGGCATTTCAATTGAATTTCGAAACTTTTCAAAAGGACTTGCTGACGCGTACTTTTCAGCAGCCTACACTTGACAACTCTGGGTCACTGTGTCTCCCACCCTTGCTGTATCTATGCTCTCTCTCTTTTTATGTGAGTGCGAGTGCGAGTGTGTGTTTATATAGTTGGTGTAAATGGGGTCAAATGACTGCAAATTATGTATAACGCTTATAGCCGCCTTGCCAGCTGATTTTAATGAGGTTGAAAGTTGAATTCAACTTCCCAGGGGGGATTTGTATCTGCTGACTGTACGAATAAAATTAATAAAACAAAAAAAAAAAAAAACACAACCGCTATGAGTTGTAGCTATTAGATACTTTAATATTTAAGCACATACATGTACATAGCTAAGGAAACATAATGTACATGATTATTTTGAACAAGTAGGTTATATTACTTCGGTATTGTATGAAGCGGAAAATGCAATCCTTAACAACATTGTAATATAATTTTTTTTTTAGGTTTTCTTATAATGTTTTTTTATTTGTTCTATTTTTTTAAATTCTTCCTAATGGTATTGTTGTCGGGTCTTTTGGATAAAAGAGTTTGGGTTTAAGGCAAAGGAAAGATGTTGCCACACGAATTAAGATTTTTATACCCTGTACCTATAGGCAAATAGGGTATACATAAGTACATACTAGATTTGTGCAATCCAAGTCCTTTATACAAAAATGCTTATCATAACCTCGGGTTGCGATTGAGTCCTGTTCGTCTGTCCGTCCGCCCGTCTGTCCATCTGTCCGTCTGTATGAACACCTAGATTTCGGAGACTATAAGACCACAAGATACGAAACTTTACCAGCTGATGCGCATATTTCCTCAGAAGATGAGATGGTGGAATAATGTCAATATCTTTCCCCCAGTTCTCCCGTAGTAGATTTTCGCGATTGTATATAAACTCCAACAATATTTGACTCTACGTAATTAAGGTAACAAGTGACCTAGAGTTATCAATTTTAGTAAGCTGATTCAGGTGGCTCTAATGGAAAAATCTACCTACCCACCTTCAATCGATTTACCGTGTTTTCTGCCTCACCCCTCAACTTGCCCCAAATACTTTAAATAGCTTTTAATACTTTGACGTAACTTTCGATTTTCAGCAAAATCGGTTAAAATTTACGGAACTTAAAGGTATAGATGTCGTTCTGCACAAAAAAAAAAAAAGAATCCAATTGGAAAGTTCTTAGAAAAAACAAACAGGGTATTAAACTGTCGGGCACCGCCTTGACTGTATTATATTTTTTAATGCTATTGTTGTCTTGTGTTTAGGGCAAATGGATGGTGTTTTAAAGACATCTCTGGTTTAGCCGCTCGAAATGTCATACTTGAGGTTATCTCTGAAATAAGAAGTGCTAGAAAAATCGCATTCAGCGACCCCAAAAACTTATAAAAAGATGGCGTACGTTCAAGTCGGGCGTAGACGACTTTGGGATACCCTGTACCACCAAATTGCAATTAAGTCCGACACATTGCTTAAGACCTCCAAAAGATATTTTATTCGGCTTTGGCTACGATATTTTCATAAACAAACAGAAATCAGTCGAATTTTGTGCAAAAAACGTTTTTTTTTGGCCGATCTGCCCTATGGGAGCTATATGATATAGTCAACCGATTTTGATCAAATTTGGTTCAGTGCTTGGGAACTCTAAAAAACATCCGAGTGTTAAATTTGGTTATGATATCTTCATAAACAAACGAATTATCCATCTTAAACTTTTGTTTTTTTTCAAGGTCCTCTGAAACACCCCTATGGGAGCTATATAATATAACCCCGATATCGAAAAAGTAAAATAAACTTGTCTTCCCTGACATAATCACGCTTTTACCATCTCTGGCGAAGCGTCACGATTATATGGAAAATCGTCAAAAATATTCCGTCACTGTGTCAAAAGGGGGAGGGGGAATCTATTTTGACAAAAATCAGCGTCATGGATGATCCCTTTGGAAAAATACTTTTTTGTAGCTCAATAATAATAGTTTCTTCGAAAAACAAATCGAAAACTTAACTTAAAAACCCATGCTCCTCAACTGGTTTTACCGCTTAAGGGCCTATACGCAGTTCGAAAAATTTCGCGCGGAATGACAAAACTTCATATAAAAAAAAAATCCCAAAAGGGATATCCCAAATGGGATATTTTTTTTTATATGAATAAAGGGTTATCCCAAATGGGATATTTTTTTTTATATGAAGTTTTGTCATTCCGCGCGAAATTTTTCTAACTGCGTAGACCCCTTAAAACAAAATTCTTTCATTCTGCAATTTAGAAGAATTTTTCTATCTCTATTTTCGCTCAATCTCTAATGCTGTCTGAACATTCTTACAATGAGCACAAAATGCACTTTGAGAGCACTTCTGCAAATCATTCGAAACATTTCCAAGTTAAAAATTTATGTCTTTTTAAAAAAAAAAAAAAAGGAATTACTTAATTTGCAATAATTGCTCGTTGAGAGTATTACTTATTCAAAAAGTTCTAAACATTCTCAAATACAAAAACGCTCTTGAAATAGGAATTAGAACAAGCATTCATTTTGAGTATTTTAAATAGCAACTCATTTAGAGTTATGCGCCAGAGTTACAAGCAGTTGGAAAAATTCAATGGACTTGTTACTTCTGCGTTCGCAGGCGCATAAAATGCATATTACGTCCCATAAGAGGTTTACGTGTACGCATAGGCTGCTCCTGCTCCGATTTCTCTACGATAACCCCAGCTTGCTGCTCATCCAAATCATTAGCAGCCTTAGCGTCACTGCTAGAATTTAATAAATCATGAGTTTTATGTGGCATGTCGGCCACCAAACAGGACGAAGTTGTTGGTTCCAGCTGCGGCTTGGATGGCATTGGTTTTGGCTTAAACTGCATATATGTATTATAAGTACATAAAATAAGGTATTGTTTGCTAACATACCGATAGCCAAGGCAAAAGCTTTTTGAAAGCACTCAGCCCTGATGCATTTTTGTTAGATACGGCCGGTAATGCATCCTCCAGGCCTACACGGCCAAATGTTTGCTGTAACCAGCGACGTATACCAGCACGCTTAGGCATAGTAAAAAAATGCTATTATTTTGTAATTTAATTTAATTTTTAAAATTTTTGAAATTATATGTCTTAATGCGGCAAACGAAAAAATACTACTGAAAAAAATTATAAAAATCTGTTGGTCAGAAAATATATTTGACAAACTAGTCCATGACTGCTGCAGCTTCAAATCAGTTAAGTTAATTGTTATGAGCAACCGGAACTCGTTGTATGCAATAAAATCGCATTTAAGCAAATGATTTTGTCTTAAACCGGCTCTCACTCATAAAAACAACAATTGCGACACCCGGGCAGACGCGCCACCCCAGGCATACCCCATAACCCCGTGCTATATACATACACATATATGGAACATTCAACAGCCAGCAAAGCTGAAGATGCACACACACAAAAAGAGGGCGACGACGACGACAAGGACTTGGTAATACAGCACCAGCCTAAGCACTGAGAGCAGGCGGCGGCACCCCTTTTTGAAGGGCTCTAGGCAGACTAGGGTTGCTCACCCACACAAACACACACACACACAATACGGAAGTCGCGGCTTTGACTCGAAACGAAACGAAAAGTTTGCTTGGGGTCCAACAGGCAGCGTCCTGGGACAGGCAAACAGTGTGCCCAAAGTTCGTGTGGGAGGCATGCTTGACTGTGTGCTAAAGTGTGAGCATGATGACGATTGCAAAAACCGGAGGGTTGTATTTTTGGAAAAGCAACAGAGCCGAGAGTAAAATGCCCGCATCAGAGATGTAACCAAAAAATGTTAGCCAAGTATCACACATAAGTAGTGGAAAATATTTTATACCAAACGTCCTGCTAGACCTATGCAAATTTATGGGCACAGGAATTGTAAGAGGAAACGGACAAAACGGCAAAAGGAATACAAAAAACAAAAAAAAACAACTATTACGAACTAAACGGACATTGCTAGGCAATAGAGTTATCCAAGACTACACTGAGAGAAATACAAAAATAATAGCATAGCCAGAGTACAAGTCAAAATTTTAGATAAGTTGGTGATGTCGTAGACCACTCAATGAGCTGGATTGGCTTTCGGGCTATGTTCAGTTCTTTTGCAATACTGGTCACTACCTTGATCAGATTGAAAGTTGAATTTACTTATATGTATTTGCAAAATCTTTATTTATTTATCTGAAACTATTTCATCCCCTTCAACGAGTTTTCTAGTTATCATAGCACTTGGCAAAGTCCAACTTCGGAATAGCCTTCAGAGCCTTCTGCGATTTAGCTCTTTTGGTTTCAATCGAGTCAAATCAGTGTCCCCGGAGCGGTCTCTTGAGTTTGCTGAATAGCGAATTAAAGTTCAGGAAATAAAATTTTTTTTTTTTGGAAGAGTTTAAGTCGGGCACGAACTACTCTGAGATACCCTATACCATCTTATTGCTTAAAGACTCAAAAAAACTTTTTTTTGTCGCATTTGTTTGGGATATCTTTTTACACCAACGAATTAGGTACATAAAAACATCTATGAGAGCTATACGATATAGAAAAATGATTTTAATAAAATTTCATATAGTGTTTGGGAACTCCCGAACGTCAAATTTGCTTACGATAACTTTATGAAATAACGCACGACCCTTCTAAAACTTTTGTTTTTTTTTCGAAACACCCCTAAGGGAGTTCTGTAATATGTATATCCTCCATATCAAACAGATGAAATAAACTGGTCTTCCATCTCATAATAAGGTAACTAATCTGAAAGTTAGGTTGCGCTAGCTTTTACCATCTCTGAGATCTAGATGTTCTTACAGAGGGACATGGTTATATCGACTTTTCTAGTCATCCTGTTAATACTTTAGGTATCTGAGCTCTTCTGTCATATGTCACATATATTTCCGGCTTGCACAAACCCTTTATATAATACCTTAAGTTACAGGGTATAAAAATCCCCCAAGGAATTACTAATTACTTAATGGAGTTTTGACTATAATACCCTTTGTTCTACACAGTGGCGGATACACGAGGGGATATCGAGTCCGGTCCCCCAAAAGTTTGAAAAATTTGTCTTTTACAAGCTCTGCTACATATACACTTTGAAATGAAGTGTTAAGATGGTTCGATGGGGTCGATCAAGATGCGGAGGACTTACGACTGAGATGTTGGAGAACACAAGCCCGAAAAAACTCCATCAGGCAAAAACCCGACCAGGCTTGTCAGTCACGCCAATGATGATGAGGCTGTATTCTTAACTAAACTTAAAGCAAGAACTTCCGGAATTTGACTACATCTGAACTAAACAACTTCAGCACTGTTGGTATGTCTCTTTTTTTTTCTCAGTGCATAGTTAGAAAGTAAACCCCAAGCAGCAGAAGTCCTACAAGGACAAGTAAACACACACACAAATATACAGAAATCCACCCATAAACAGTCATACCCTGTCCCAGACGTCAAACCATAGTCGTCTGTCGTTGGAGTGATATACCTCACAACAAGACTCACGCCCCACCAGACATTGGATCAAAGGCACAGACATATGAATCGTTTGCGGGCCGCATGCCACTTGAAGGAAACATGGACTGCTGTTGTGTGGATGAGGATGTGGTCCTTTTGGCTTGAGTTTGACATTTGTATATGAACTTTTAAATTCGTGCGATTTTCAAGATATCTCCAAGCATTTGACTTTCATAGATATAGGAATTTGGTTTACAATTTTATCTAATTTACTAGCTGTCCGAACTGTTAGCACCGTCGTATTGGTCACATGAATGCTAATATACTGAAAGGAGTTCTGTGCAGCATTAGTATTCTTATTAGGAGCGGAACCCGCACATATGGTTTAAGCCTTGCGAGTATTAACTAGGGTATTTTTTTGGGTTAACCTTAATCAATAGAAGTCTCTCCAAACTCAATAGCTTTTCCAACGTTTGAAATAGTCTTTTACTCATTTCGGCCCACTTTAAATAAGCTAGAGCTTTAGGTTCTTGCTCACGAACTAGTTCGTCACACTGACTTAGTGTAAAGTAGTTTTTGCAGCTAAGCTATGTACAAGAAAAAGAGATATATGCAATCTTGATATCTAGGATATCCTACGAACAATATGGATTTTGTGCACTTTGTCGGTGTGAGCGCAACAATTATTAAAATTTTTCCAGAGAGAGAGAGGAGACAGCAAGAAAAAAAAATAATCTTCCAAACAAGCTTTAAAAAGGATAGGGAGTCGAAAAAATTACATGTTGGACGGAGAAAAAAAAATTGCAACTTTAAAGAGGCGAGTGTTCTTGCTCACGAACTAGTTCATGGTACAGGGTATCTCAAAGTCGTTCGCGCTCGACTTTAACAAACTTGTTTTTATTATTTTTTATCTGCATGCTTGAGTGAGAGAAGGGAAAAGAAAATAATAAATAATGTACGCAAAAAAAATTGCACCTTAAAATAAGCGCGAATAAGTACGAGTGTTCTTGCTCACGAACTAGTTCATTGTTTAGTTTTCATAAACGCCTGCTTTAAAAGCCACACTTACTTAGTGTATGGTAGTTTTTTTCATGAAATATATTTATTTGCGGCATTCCAATAGTGTAAAACATTTTTTGAAATCACTTTAAACCAGTGAAAAACAGCGTAGGCTTGGCATAAGCTAAATAATATTATAAACTCAACATGATTTCATAAAATAAAGTCTTAAATAAAATCTAGTTCCCTTTGACTATTAAGCCAAATTGGTCATTTTCTGAAAAGTATTTGTCGTTTAGAAATGGAAATTATAAAAAAAATTGGTTCGATGTCTTACTCTTTAGCCGTGAATTCTGTGATGAATTTTTATCAAAATGCGGTGGACAAAGTGTACGTGTGCTTAAATGCTTTAAAAAATTTTGTTTATTTTCAAACAAAACCGGCTCCCGATACCACACTGGATGTAATGAAGACAACTATTTATGATGCTATGAATACTTTTTGCCAGCTGCCAAAGTTTCAATTGCACGTGATATATTCCATGCTGGCTGCAACCATTTTCTGCTGGATGGTACAACGAATCTATTATGACGAGCAACATCGCACTGACATGAAGATAAAGCAATTAAATCGAAAAATTTCAATTAACTATGAAAAACTTCAGCAATATGCTCGTGAAAGTAATATCACGCGTACTTTTCAGACTATGCGACAAGTAAACAAGCAGCTAGATGAGCTTGAAAGTCTTATTGATAAAGCATCCCAGGAACGTGGCGCTTAATGGAAGTCTGCTGTGGGTTTTTGGTTTCGAACACAAATTTTCCTAACTTATAATTGTGCAATTTTTAATCGTTGCTCTCAAAATGAGCTTTCCATTGAATATAATTTGTTGATCTAAAAAAAAATTAAACTTGTAAATCTCTGCGCTTCCCAACTTATCATGTAAGGTGATCAAATTGACTGTTTGAGAAACTTAGCGATGGGCTGTGCCTTACCTATAGAGTTTTGTGAGCCTGATAAACAAAAAATGTAGTTCTTTGGCCAAAGTGACGGTTGTAGGAGTCCAGCAATGAGAACGTGCCCTCTTTGGACGGCTTAGAGACACAAATTTGGTACATATATAGACTTATATGAGCCTGTTAAGCAAGAAGAAAAGAAATTCGTTGGAACGCGGGTTCCAAACCAAAGAACAAAAACAATACGGCATTTGCGCAGTTCGTTTCAGTATCGTACCGACACACACACCAACACACACACACACACACAAGTGCTTACATGTGCATGTATTTTATGTACGTTGCATCCCCCACGTTGGTTGCACACACACACACGCAGAGACACTTGCTTGCTCAATTGTGTATCGGTGTAAGGAGTGAGAGTATTTTTTTTTTTTTTTTGTTTTTGTTTTCCGCTCTTCATAAAGATTTCGTTTCATTTCTTGCGTTATGTTCACGTTTTGCGCTTTTAGCACTTAGAAGCCGGTTTCATTTTGAACAGGCAGTGGAAATAGAAAACATGGGTCGTCCGTCTACAGTGGATAAATCAACTTTAGTTTTAGCTTTTCCGGATAAAAAACGTTGCAAATGTTTGCTTTGCGATAAAACCTTAGCCTATCTTACGGGTAATATACGTAGGCACTACAAGACGAATCATCCACAGATAGTTATAAAGCACTTGACGTCAAATTTGCGCTCCAAGGTAAGTGCACAAAAATCTTACAAAAGTACTAAACAGTACTAAAAAATTCACAAAAAGAAACAAAACAAAAATTTATAGCAATTGGTTTCACAGTTTTCGTTTGTTTTGTTTCAATTTAATGCAAACAGCTGCAAAACGTTACAAACCGGTTCGCTGCTGCTCTCTGTTTTGTTTGTGTTCTGTGCGTGCGCGTGTGTGTGTGTGTGTGTATCGTTTGGTTTGCTTTTTGTGGCTACCTGCGGTTTGCATAGCCAGCGAACCGCTTCCGAACCGACTGCAAGCTTCTCTTTCGCTCTCTTTGCGCTCTCCGTACATTGCTTTGATAGCAATGACGTTGTCACGCCAAAGTAGTCACATGGCCAACAGCAGCAGTGTGAAAGGGATAAAAAATGATTTAGCAACGGTTCGTGAACCGGTTTCAATATCTTGCTTTTTTTTGTTTTTATTTTTTTTTTTTTGTACGCTGTGCCTACATAGCTGTTGTTTTTGTTCAGTTGGTTTGTTTCACTCAAATACGAAGCACGTTTTTGTTAAGTGTTCAGAGGAGTGCGTCTAATTACGCGTTCAAAAAAAAAAAAAAGCCCAAACCTAGCAAAAATGTCAAAAAACCCAGTTAATGAGTATTTTATATATAATACGGAAACCAGAAAGAGCACCTGCAAAGAATGCAATTTCGATATGGCTGGCAAACATTCGGAAAATCTTATGCGCCATCTAAAACGCAAGCATACGGAACTCTACGAAGAGGCGGCACAAAAGAGAATGCAAAAAAGATTGAACCAATCTGGGGGCATAAGTCCACCCATGTATCAATTTGTAGCCTCCCCGCAGCAGTTATATTACAACATGGTAAGACGCGCACACACACACACACACGCAACTACATACATATATAGCTATGCGCTAGTATGTGTGCTGTTATGTGAATCAAGGTTAAATTCCAAGCAGCACAGACAAACAGCGATCAGGCGCCATCTAGCGGCAACTTTTTGTACACAGCACATCTTTTATTAAAAGCCATCTAGTGGCTGTTATCAAGTAATAGAGATCGACAAATTCAAATAAGCTAAACAAATTTTCGTTTTACAGTTGCACAGTGGTCGATTTGAAGCAACACACAAATAAAAAATTATAATACATAATAAAATCCCGCGAATTTATCATTGAACAAAGCGAGACTTTTTTTTTTTATATTTTGTAGCAGCTACATTACATTATTCTGTAGAATTGGTTTGCAAATTTCCAAAGTTTATTTTACTTGATCATATTTTTATACCCTGTACTAGTGCCGGTGAAACATCGATGTTGGCCTAAAAAAGCGAAAAGTTTTTGCGACGTGGATGCCGTTGATTGCCCATATTTTGTCCGTATTCGTAATTGCTTGCTAATCGAAATAAAAAATATCGATGATCGGAAAAAAATAAAAAACATCGATGCATCGATATAACATCGATGTTACTTGCAGAACTACCCTGTACCGTATGGTACAAAGGGTATATTAAGTTTGTGCAAGCCGAAAATGTATGTAACACACAGAAGTAGACGTCGGAGACCCCCCAAAGTTACCTAAAGTAGAATCAGGGTGACTAGAGTAGTCGATATATCCATGTCCGTCTGTCTGTCTGTCTGACCGTCTATCCGTCCGTATGAACGCCTAGATCTCAGAGATGGTAAGAGCTAGAGCAACCAAACTTTCAGAGTAGATACCTTATTATTACATAAATGACAAGTTTATTTTATTTTTTTGATATCGGAGTTACATTATATAGCTCTCATAGGGGTGTTTCAGAGGACCTCGAAAAAAACCAAAAGTTTTAGATGGATAATTCGCTTGTTTATACAGATATCGTAACCAAATTTGGCATTCAGAAGTTTTTTGAAGATATTCAACACTTTACCAAATATTATCTAAATCGGTTGACTATATCATACAGCTCCCATAGAATCAATCGGCCTAAAAAATGTTGTTTGTACAAAATTCGTTATATTTCGTGTGTTTATGAAGATATCGTAATCAAACCTCACATTCGAAAGTTTTTTATAGCTCCCAAACACTGTACCGAATAGCCCCAATAGGACCGATCGGTCAACAAAACGTTTTTGGTGCAAATTCGTTTTATTTCGTGTTTTATGAAGATATCGTAACCCAATTTGGCAAATAAATATCTTTTATAGTTCTGAAGCAATATACCGGATTTGTTTGCAATGTTGTGGTATAGGGTATGCCAAAGTCGTCGGCGCCCGACTTTAACGTACGCCATCTTTTGTTTTTAAGTTTAAGGCATATATGTATTTAAAAAAAAAAAATAGTTCCTTGGCCTTTGGTTATTTCTTGTGAGAAGCTGTCAAACATACTGTTCTAGTTTTAATATTTTTTAAAATTGCTTGAAATTTAACTTTTGGAATTCTACAGTATTCGTTCTGGTTCTTTTTTTGTTAATATTTTTGTTCGTTTTTGTGAAATGTTTAGGATTGTCTGTCACAAGTTGCTACTCTTAACAGCAGATACTTGGTATGCGAACGCACTACTTTTTAACGTTGATACATTAACTAAACGATAAGTTATCCGATTTACACCAATCTTGGCATATAAACATATTCCTATAGCTACCTAAAATATTCGAAAATATTAATTTTGAAGAACATTGGTTGGTACATGGCGGAGATACAGCCAAAGCCCATTTCATATTATATGATAGCTATACAATTTTGTAGTTCGATTCAGATTAAATTTGGTGCATAAAGCTATCATCTTTAAAAATTAGTTGTTATCGAATAATAAATGATGGAGATACATATACCCAAAACCAATGTTCGATTTGAAGCAAACATATGCATCAACTTAAAATACTCCAAATTTCAAATTTAATAGAGATAACTTGTTTTTGTTTATTTGAAGCCATTTATTTTCTTCTACCAAATCGACGAGATGACATGTTTTCTTCGGACATATTTCCGCCGTATTAAAACGTCAAATCTTCGCACAGAGCTATGTCGTTTTCAAACTTTCTGTCGTTTCAAGACGTCATAATCCCACGCCGAGATATGTTGTTTCCAAAAGTCAAAACGAGAAACTACAAATATTTAATTTTTCTTAAGCTTAATAAGCTCAGCAGTGACAAAAATATATTTTAAAAATAAATTTTAAAACGTGGATCTGCAAACTGCAGTATAAAATATGTATGTACATACGTTGGTAGTTGTAATGACGTCATCTATCATGCTTAGCTATAAATTATTAATCATGTTCTTGTTGGGAGCTTGAAAACTCAATTTTACTCGAATTTGCACGCGAGAAAAATATTGCTTCATTGTATAGAAAAATTCGTTATAGAGGATTTTTTTGCAGTGTAGTTCGACTATAAATATAATCAAAAATAAAGTATAGCATTCGTGAATGAATTTTACAAGTTGGCATAGAGAAGTGCGCTAGTCGGGCAGCGCAAAAAACTGGTTCAATTTTCTATAGGAGCCATATGAAATTGTGAACCAATTTTGTTCAAAATTCGCATATATGTTTAGTGTTAAATGAAATGCAACTGACATCAATTTTCTCAAAATATTTAAAATAAATAGCAAAATTTTTTTTTCAAGGCTGTATTTAAGAGTTTTCTAAGAGTCTACACATTTATGTAAAAATTTATTAAAATTGGTTCGCAATTTAGCCACCATACAAAAATTGAACCAGTGCTCTTTTTCAGAGAACATGAAAAATGGAGCTACGCATTGCCTAAGCTTTTCATTGTTGGATCATGAATAGTAATACTGTTTTAAAAATACTCTCTATTTTGTAAAATGCAATTAACTTTAAATTCTATATGAATAGTATGGAGTTTTTAATCTCTTAAAATGCGTAACGTGAACTTTTGTACATATAATTTTTCTAAAAGCATTATGCATATCAATTGAGGTCCCAAACATACACAAAGCCAACAATTGATGGCAAGCAACTGTCACCTGAATGCCATATACATTGCGCCACCTTCTTTTTCTTTACCTCATCTCATGTACGTAAGTATATGAAAAACTGGCACGCGCCAAAAGTGCGCTAGTAGGTATTTCTTTTTGTTCTTTGTTTTCGTCACCTCTTGTTTATCCTCTGCCACCAGTTAACATTGGCGTGACAGAAAATTTGACTTGATGGCTATCATTTGATTTCCATTGCTCAAACTATGCGGTAACAGGTGCGACTATACGCAGGACTACGGACAATATTAGTTTCGGGATCAGAGAGGGAAGCCGTGACGGGTGCTCATTATTGCTGTTCTCTCTAAACAATTAAAGATTGGTGTCCATATACCAGCGGTGGGCAATCTCTCAATTAACATAACTCACGAGGACAGGGCACCAAAATCTGCCGCAGCGTAGTCGGCTCATGCACGGTCCAAGTGTGTGAAATCTCTCTCTCGCTTTTGCTTAATTGCGGTACTTGCTCTCTCGTGCGCTTTTGATTACTGCGCTGCTTACTCACACAAAGAAATGTTTGTTTTGTATGAGTTTTGCCAACCACTGCCATATACACATATCCGCCGATCTAGTAATGACATATATATCTCCATGTGGAATTGTGTTGTTTCCAAACATTATACATATATCCAGCGAATAGGCGGATATATTTTTTGAGTTGAGAGATGAAAGAGAGATTCGAAATTCTGCTAAGATATGGAGATAATTCAAAAAACTTGATCCGAAGAGGAATCAGGAGCAGCTCTTGGTAAAGCTACTCCTCTTAAGGTTATGATAAAAGCGTTTCGAGAGCTTTAAGTATATTCAAAGAAGAAGCACCTCAGAATTCAGCTGCGAGTATTTAGAAACCTCCGTGATACTTTAGTCATTTCATAAGATGAAGTAAGTTGTGAGTGAGCATACTTGGGCTACCTGTTTCTTGAAGCAATTTTTAGACTATCGATAGAGCATCAACTCAACCAAATTTATTTATTAAAAAATTCATTTAACTCTCATTCCTTTTTTTTTACAATTTCAGAACCCTAACAAACTAATGGAAATCGCTGACCAATCCCATGATGACGATGATGATTCCTTAAGTCAACGCTCCAATGAACAATTCGAATCCGTTTATATTGGCAAATCGGAAACATCCGATGAACATTTCTCAAAACCAGACACTAAGGATTTTCTACTTGGCGTTAGCAATTGTGAAACAATAATGGCCACCACCTCGAATCAATCGAATCCTAAAGCTAAACATATGTTGTCACCTTCAAGTGCGACTTCATATGTTGGTAGCGATGATGCCGATGATGCATACTATTTACGATATTTGGCTAACAAGTTTAGTAAATATTCGAAACGAACTAAGAATACACTGCAATTTCATATAAATAACATACTCTATAAGGCGGATATGGGAGATTTTGATAAAAACGAAAACGCTCAAGCGACAGATGCTAATTTAACATAAAAATAATGCGACTTGTAAGAGAATTAGTTTTTATAAAAAACTTGTGTTTTTTTGTTATTGTATGTAGTTATATATGTTAAGAAGTATAAATATAATATATAATCATAAATATGATATAATTACAACTATATGTGCTAGAAATCTTCAGAAGAAAGTTTGCGAATTTTGTAGAAAATTTAAAACTGAAATATATTTTTAATAATTGTCCTAAAAACATTTCAAGCCCTTGTCTCAAAAATAATAATAACACCCATGGGTTTGTGAGGGTAAGCGCTATTAGCATTTTTTCAAGTTAAATTCAACATTTTTTTTATTATTAGGCTCACACTAGACAGCTTAGCGACTTTGCGGCTCTTGTATATACAGTCAGAACCAAAATTATTCAGACACTTTTAAAGTCGAAGCTTTAAACTCTGTAAGAGTGTTCATACTTTTTTAATAATTTACATATTTCAAAATAAAAAAAATAAAAAAACAGCAAAATTTATATTATTATACTATGCGAACATTTGTAGAGAACTATTGTAGATTAGATTTGTAACGACCTCCGGCTTGTACGGAACAACGGCTGGGATAGCTCAGCTATGTCCAGGGTAAATGTCACAACAAAATTTATATATGCTGAGACTTTCGATATTTTACACAAAACACAATTTGCTTTAAGTTTTAAGAATATATTATCCGCCTTTTTGCTATCTATTATCACAGTACACTTAAGTCGAGCCCACACGTTCTCTATTATACACAAAAGAATATTTTTAGCAAAACTATATTTTGGGAACCCTGCTTACGACAAAGCATGAACAGCTCGGAAGATTTAGAGAACATTTTACAGAAGTATTAAACCCTTCCAGCACTGAAGTGTCCAGCCAAGTTGTGTCTCAACCTGACAGCGCGCAGACACAACCCCAAAATAGAATAAGCTCCGCTCCTCCGTCCCTGCAGGAAGTTATTGCGGCGATAAAGAGCTTAAAAAACAACAAGTCCCCGGGGTACGATAGAATCCAAGCAGAAGTTTTGAAAGTGTGCCCAGAACACATGGCGAAACTCTTACTGCCAATGTTTAATTCAATCTGGGCTGAAGAAAAGATCCCCGAGAACTGGTTACAGGGTATTCTAGTTGTTATCCCAAAAAAAGGCGATCTCTCCCATTGCAAAAACTATCGCGGAGTTATGCTCCTATCAATCGCGTCCAAAGTACTGTCTAGTATACTCCTAGGGCGCATTAAGCTGTAGCTTGACCAATCACTAAGAAAGCAGCAAGCTGGCTTTCGACCAAATCGGTCATGCATTGATCAAATTAACACCCTACGGATCATAGTCGAGCTTATGAATGAATGGCAGTCGACACTCCAACTCGTTTTCGTTGACTATAGCACGGCGTTTGACAGCATATGCCGTGAAAGTATCTGGGAGGCGCTCAGATCTAGGGGTGTCCCAGAAAAGCTGATAGGCTTAATTGGAGCACAATATGCGAACTTCCAGTGCAGAGTACTTCATGATGGCGAACTCTCAGACAGCATCACAACTAGTTCAGGTGTTCGCCAAGGGTGCTTGCTCTCCCTGATCCTCTTTCTTATTGTTATTGACGACATCCTGCATGAATCCATTGATGGAAAAAGAACAGGCATCTTCTGGAACTTCACCGAACATCTCGAAGATATCGCATACGCGGACGATATCTGCTTAATCTCCGTCAGGCACTCCAACATGCAAGCCAAGATTAGCGATGTGTGTGTAAAAATCAACATCGACAAAACAAAATCAATAAAAATAAACACCAAAGACAACGACAATTTCACGCTGCATGGCAAAGAAATTGAAAAAGTCGATGATTTTACCTACCTAGGCAGTATAATATCCGCAGAAAATAGTGCAGGGAAAGACATTCTCGCCAGAATAAACAAAGCAACCGGCGCGTACTCACAGCTTCGACAAGTCTGGAGTTCAAATCAAATATCCTTCCGAACAAAAATGAGGCTATTTAAATCTAATGTGATTTCGGTACTACTGTACGGATGCGAAACTTGGCTTGTAACTGACCAACTATCTGGAAAAATTCAGAGCTTTGTAAACAGATGCCTCCGCCGTATTCTTAAGGTGTGGTGGCCAAATGTCATCAGCAATGATGATCTTTATACAAAATGTAACTTACAGCCAATGGCAAAAGCGATTAAACTACGAAAATGGCGGTGGCTAGGCCACACCTTGCGTAAAGAAGCTACAGAAGTTTGTCGACAAGCCCTTGTTTGAAGCCTACAAAAAGAAATCGACGAATGTGGTAAATCGTGGAACGAAATAAAGATGCTAGCTAACAACCTTACCAGATGGAAATGCTTTATTGAGGCCCTATGCTCCAGTGGGAGATAAAGGAAATGATGATGATGATATTTTGGGAAAAAAAAGTTAAACTTAAAACTAACAATTTTTGAATTAAACAGATTTTATAATTTAGTATGTTTACTGCCCTTTTGCGGGGATACGCTCACCCAGATGTTAATCCTGGTGATGGCAATACTTGGCGTGGCTCGTTCACGCAACGTATAAATTCCGACGCGGTCGCACCCGGTGCGCTACTAATTAAATAAATCCTTATATCCGTCGTTTTGCAACAATTCTATATTTTGTTGTTACTCGAAACGCCTTTAAATCTGCGGCACTGATGTTAGTACTTTTCTCACTAGAAGACTCTCTCAGACTGTCCACTTCACAAACTCACAAAGACTGTCTCGATTTGACTGCAGATCCGCCTTATATAGGCCACGATCGCTGCCAAATCCTTAAATTCCCGCCCAAGTTAATAGTATCAAATTCTAAGCGGCACTCTGCTTATCTGACTATGTATCCTAATTGATAAGAACGAGCTCGCTGTACTTAACACTATCCCTATCCCTATCACCTACTCTCCACTTACACCTATGCACTAATACATTGCCCTACTCACTTATATTAAATAATAACTAGCGCGCCAATCTAAAGGCCGCTAAACTTTGACTAGTATTGGTGAGAGTAAGCGCGTTTTCACCGCTACTCTCACCAAGTAACTACTTAGTGCCCTATTGGCAGAATAGGAACAATGTTGTGTTTTTTTAAATGCATTAATTATTTATTATTTAATTGAGAGCTTCAAATTACTTTCTCAATATTGACAAAATTGTTTGACTAACCATCGTAATCACCTTGGCTTGACACCTTTGTTGTTATTTGGATGCAAAAGTTGTAAATATATCTACAGCGTGTTTTTTTTAGAGGTTCACAACTTTGAGTGGGCAACACTGCTTTATCTGACAACCCATTTAACAGCTGATAGTTACTTTTTGTTTTGTTTGGTTAGACTTACACCAGAGCAACGCTTGCAAATTGTTTAAATTTTTTATCAAAATAATGGTTCCTTCCGTTCGTCAAGCTTATTCAAAATTTTGTTCTCCGATGAAGCCCATTTTTAGTGGAATGAGTACGTAAATAAGCAGAATTGTCGCATTTGGAGTAAGGATAATCCACAAGCGTTTCATTGATATTAAAAATATATTTCTTTGTAACTTTAAAAAACACCCTTTACATGAGTTATGCCAAATTTTGGAGAGCGTGAAATTTGATATTTTTAACTAGTATCTAGCGCGTTTTTAGGCTTTCCTCAAATTTGCTGTTGCACCCAATTTTGAGAAGAATTGACATTTTAACAAGTTTGCTAAATATTTACATGACGTTAAGTCCTATATACAACATACTTGTATACAACATAATCCGTATTAACACTATAAACAGGTTTCTTTGAATTTGATTGCCTGTGAGCATATAAGGCACTCTTATTTGTAGAATCCTTTATAACTCAAATATTATTATTATTTTATTTAAATTTTTTTAGTTTTTTTTTTTTTTGGCATAAAACGCGCACACACACACACACTAAAATGAGGTTGAGTAAATATTCACAGGCAAGCAGCCAAAAAGTGTCTACACTTGCCGGCATAAGTTTGCGTACAGCACAAAAAAAAAACTTTCGACTGTAAATATTTAAGCTGGTAGTCTATATGAAAGTAAATAAGCTGCAACTTTTTATCAGTTAAAGCAATCCAATCAATAGATTCTTAATTCAATCGACATTTTTGTAACCCGTTTCAATGTAGCATACAAACCTCAATGCCGAATTGCATCAGATAATGTTTTTAAGATCTGAATACTGCCGGAATGGTACAAAACTACAAGCGAAGTATAAAAAAATACGCGCCAGTGTGTACCCACTTTTTTGAATAAAATATATTCCTGCATATTTCTGCTAAGAACTTTCCAATTGGAAAATGCTTTTTATACCCTGTACCTATAGGTACAAAGGGTATACTAGATTGGTGCAATGTATGTAACAGACAGAAGGAGGCGTGGCAGACCCCAAGTCCTTTATACCAAAATGCTTATCATAACCTCGGGTAGCGAGGTATTAGCGCATATTTCCTGAGAAGATCAAGTTTGTTGAATCATGTCAATATCTTTCCCCGTTCCCCCGTAGCAGAGTTTCGCGGTTTTTAGCTAAACCGTTTAATATTTTAATCTGAAACTTAACAGAACGATGCGTTGTAGTTACATGCATCTGTGTGTCAAAAATAAACAAAATCGAACAAATACAACAAAAGTTATAGTTTAAAATGTCAAAATTTCACCTCCCCTTGCCTAAAAACTGCGTCAATATTTGACTCTACATAATAATAGTAACAAATGACCTAGAACCACCAATTTTGGTGAGCTGATTCATTTGCTTCTAATGAACTAATCCACATCCAAATTTTATCAATGCAACCACCCCACCCCCCGCAATAGATTAACCGTTTTTTCTCCCACACCCTTCAACATATCGCCTTGAAACTTACCCCATATACTTTAAATAACTCCTTTAACGAATTTCGAATCTCATCAAAATCGGTTAAAATTTGTGGAACTTATAGGTATCAATGTCGTTTGCACCAACAAAAAAATGTTCCAATTGGAAATTCTTAGTAAGAATATGCAGGAATAAATCTTTTTTTGAAAAAAAAGGTAAAGGGTATTACACTGTCGGGCACCGCCTCGACTGTATTACATTTTTTCTTTTAAGTTCTGTAAATTTCTTTCAATTTTGATAAGCTTCAAAAGTAACGTCAAGGAAGTTAGTTATACTTAGTATACCATTTGTACCTTCGAAAAAAAAGGGTATAAAAAGCTCATAAGTATAGTGCTTAAGTTTTTAAGTAAGTACAACAGCATGAGCTAGAAGGACCTTTGGCTAACAATACAAAAACTTTCAAATATATTAATAAAGGGTTTTCCAATAAGAGGTATTATTTTAGTACTCATAGAAATGAAAAACAACATCAGCCAAATGGCTACCACGACCATGCTTACAGGACCATATCCTTTTCATGAAATTTTCCATAACCAAATCGCAAAGTGGCTGCCCTATGTCCTCGATAGCCTCACGAATTCTATCTTTGAGGTCTTGAAACGACGCTGGGCTGTTGGCGTAGACCTTATCTTTCACGTGGCCCCAAAGCAAGAAGTCGCAAGGTGTTAAATCACAAGATCTCGGTGGCCAATTGTGATCACCTCTTCGAGAGATAACACGGTCCGGAAACTTTTCCCGTAAAAGAGCAATGGTTTTGTTGCTTGTGTGGCACGTAGCGCTGTCTTGTTGAAAGTAAACGTTGTCCAGATCAATACCATCCAACTCCGACCATAAAAAATCATTAATCATCTCTCGATAGCGCTATCCATTCACCGTAACTGTTGATCCAACCTCATTTTCGAAAAAGTAAGGTCCAATGACCCCGCCGGACCATAAACCGCACCAAACAGTCACACGTTGAGGATGGAGAGGCTTCTCAACAATAACTCTTGGGTTTTCCGAGCCCCAGATGCGACAAATTTGCTTGTTAGAGTAGCCACCGAGGTGGAAATGGGCCTCATTAGTCAAGATGATATTTCCATGGAATTCCGGATCATTTTCATGCTATTCAAGGACCCAATCAGCAAAGACACGACGTTGTTGATAATCGACCGGCTTGAGTTCTTGTGTTAACTGAACTTTATAAGCCTGAAGACCCAAGTCTTTATGCAAAATACGGTGTAATGACGTTTGTGGAATGCCCAATTCCAAAGAACGACGAGGAATGGACAAACCTGGGTTTTCTTTAACACTTTGGGCTACAGCAGCAATATTCTCAGTTGTTCTTGAGCGACGTGCACGGGTTTTATTCTTCACATCACTAACTTGTCCCAACAGCTCGAATTTTTCCACCAATTTCTGTATTGCGGTCCGACAAGGTGCTTCACGACAACCCAAAAATGCTTTAGTTTTGCGAACAGTGACTGCCAGATTTTCACCATTTTTGTAGTGAATTTTAATAATTTCAAGCGTTGTTGAAGCGTGTATCGTTCCATTTTTAGTAATGGCGTAGTTTCTACTTGTCAAATGTCAAAGAATAAAAGCTTCAAAAGTGTCAGCTACCGAAATACCGGGTGATTCAAAATAACACCTCTTGTTGGAAAACCCTATATATTGTATTGAACAGATGCTGTACACCAATATGGGAATTCCACGTGTAAGGAAAATTATTTTAAAAAGTTCGAAATGCCTGGTATTTACTACTGTGATAAAATTGAGAGATTTATTTTCTTATAAATATTTTCAAAATCTATATTTATTTATCTAAGTCTATTTCATCCCCTTCAACGAATTTTCCAGTTATCATAGCACTTGGCATAGTTCTCCTTCGGAATAGCCTTCAGAGCCTTCTGCGATTTAGCTTTTTTGGTTTCAATCGAGTCAAATCAGTGTCCCCGAAGCGGTCTCTTGAGTTTGCTGAACAGCCAGAAGTCAAACGAATCCAAATCAGCTGACTAAGCAGTTTGCGAAACGATATTTGTTGAATTTTTGGCAAAATGCTCACGAAGAACCAGTAACGTGTGAAAATGCGCCTTATCGTAGCACCTCACAAAACGAAGCGCATCTCAAACGTAAATGAATATTTTGACGTGAAATTACGCACAGCTATCACTAACAGTGCTACCAAGTTACAGAAAGAAAAAAACTATCGATTGGAAAGCCCCTGGAAGTTTAAATTAAAAATTTCTTTCCACCTTTCAATTTGGTCACAGTACTTAGTATACCACATGTACCTATGGGTAGAGGGCGTAAAAATCTAATAAACTCAGAGCTAAACTTTTTCAGTAAGTACTTCAACAAGAGCTGGAAGGACCTTTGGCTTTTCGGGATATCCCATTTGGAATTTTTTTTTTTTTATATGAAGTTTTGTCATTCCGCGCGAAATTTTTCAAACTGCGTATGGGCCTTTACGCGAAACTTCGAATACTACAGTGAGTTCAAAAATAATAGGGACAGCTACAAAATCTTTACAGAACTGTAAAGACTGTCGATTTGCAGTCGAATCGATCATAAAGTTATACGATTATTAAGCAACTCAATTGATTTTACCTGTTATGCAATGTTCATAAATAGTCAAAGTACTATATTTCTTGTTTATCAGGCTCACATAACACTGTATACCCGAATTGGTGGCTAAGAGAGCCATCCAATGAGAGCACGTTCTCTCATCGCTGTGTTCCTACAACAGTCACTTTGTCCAAAGAACTATTTTTTATGTTAAGCAGGCTCACATCACTCCATAGGTATACCCAATCCAAAAACGAAGACACAGTCTAGCTCATTGCTGGGTTTCTACAAAAGTCACTTTGAACAGCTTAGACGATTAGTTAAAAAGCACAAAGATTTACAAGTTTGATTTTTTATTACATCCACAAATTATATTTAATGGAGAGCTGGTTTTGAGAACAAGTTTAAAAAATGGCGCAATTATAAGGAAAAGGCCAGAAACCACAAGAAGACGACCACTAAGCGACACGGTCCTGGACTACTATATTAATAAGACTTTCAAGCATATCCAGCTGCTTGTATATTTTCTGCATAGTCTGAAAAGCACGCGGTATATTATTTTCACTAGCATATTGCAAAAGTTTTTCATAGTTAATTGAAATTTTTCGATTTAATTTCTTTATCTTCATGCCAATGCGACGTTGCTTGTTCAAATAGATACGTTTTACAATCCAGTAAAAAATGGTTGCCACCAGCATGGAATATATCACGTGCAATTGAAACTTAGGCAGCTGGAAAAAAGTATTCATAGCATCATCAAAATTTGTCTGCATTACATCCAGTATGGTATCGGAAGAACGTTTTGTTTGAAAAGAAGCCAAATAATTGTAAAAATCCTTCACAGAATTCACGGTAAAAGAGTAAGACATCAGACCAATTTTTTTTATCATTTCCGTAAAGTTGATGAAGTGCGTTATGGAGTCTAAGGCAAGTTTTGGCAAAGCCAATTTTACGTTTTGGAACGATTTGCGAGAAAAAAGTTCCATTATATTATTAAACAATATTTGCACAAAAGTCACGATAGAATTCATGGTTTAAAATTTAAGAATGGAAAACTTTTTTTTTTTAAACTTGAAGCAATAAATAATTTTAAGACAATAACCAACTTGGCTTGATAGTCAAAGGAAACAAAATTTTATTTGAGACTTTATTTTATGAAGTCATGGGAGTTTATAATAAATATTATTTAGCCTACGCTGTTTTTCACTGGTTTAAAGTGATTTAAAAAAAATAAACATACATATTTGATGAAAAAAATAATTACTTTACACTAAGTAAGTGTGCCTTTTTAAGCAGCTGATTATAAAAAGTAAGCAATGAACTAGTTCGTGAGCAAGAACATTCGCACTAATTCGCGCCTCTTTTAATGTGCATTTTTTTTTTCTCCGTACATTATTTATTTTTTTGTACTGCCTTCTCTCGCTCAAGTATCCAGCTAACAATAATAACAATGGAGCATGTTGAGATGGCCTGTACTATCACAACAAACCAATAAATAAATTAATCGATTTCGTTCCAATAGGACCTAGGTGATTCCAAATACTTTGAGTGCCGTATGCGTTTATGCTCTTAAAATACTTTTTCGACCCATCGGTACTAAAGGGTCGTCAATCTTGAGTTTTTTTTTTTAAATGCAAAAAAAACATACAAATTTCAAATGAATCGGAAAATCTTTATTATCAATAGAAAGAACCATTCTTGCCATTCACTTTTTAAAGTTAACCCCTTTGAAAAGTTGACCGCAACTGCACCGTAGCTCGTCCATGCGGAGGCTCCAAATTTCGATAACACGTTCGAGCATGATCTGATAACACGGGTAATGTTGCCCTCTAATGCTTCAATCGTAGTTTGGTGAACAATTAATTTCACGCTCCGGACCGGTGAATTGGCCACCAAGATTATGTGACATCACAACGTTAGACTTTTTCTTTTGGGGCTACATGGAGTCTAAAGTGTTTGTGAATAAGCCAGCTACGATTAAAGCATTAGAGGCCAACATTACCCGTGTTATCAGATCATGCTCGAACGTGTTATCGAAATTTGGAACCTCCGTATGGACGAACTACGGCCAACATTTGAAAGGGATTATCTTTAAAAAGTGAATGGCAAGAATGGTTCTTTCTATTGATAATACAAATTTTCCGATTCATTTGAAATTTTTTGTGTTTTTTTGCATTTACAAAAAAAAACTCAAGATTAATGACCCTTTATTAAGTTGTAAATTTTTATACCCTGTACCTATAGGTACAAAGGGTATACTAGATTTGTGCAATGTATGTAACGGCAAGAAGGAGGCGTGGCAGACCCCAAGTCCTTTATACCAAAATGCTTATCATAACCTCGGGTAGCGATTGAGCCATGTCCGTCTGTCCGTCCGTCTGTCCGTCTGTCCGTCCGTCCGTCTGTCCGTCTGTATGAACACCTAGATCTCGGAGACTATAAGAGCTAGATATACGAAACTTTACCAGCTGATGCGCATGTTTCCTCAGAAGATCAAGTTTGTTGAATCATGTCAATATCTTTCCCCGTTCCCCCGTAGCAGAGTTTCGCGGTTTTTAGCTTAACCGTTTAATATTTTAATCTGAAACTTAACAGAGCGATGTGGTAACATGCATCTGTGTGTCAAAAATAAACAAAATCGAACAATTACAACAAAAGTTATAGTCTAAAATGTAAAAATTTCACCTCCCCTTGCCAATAAACTGCGTCAATATTTGACTCTACGTAATAATAGTAACAAATGACCTAGAACCACCAATTTTGGTAAGCTGATTCATGTGCCTCTAATGAACAAATCCACATCCAAATTTTATCAATGCATCTCCCCCACCCCCCGCAATCTATTTACCGTGTTTTCTCCCACACCCCTTTACATATCCCCTTGAAACTTACCCCATATACTTTAAATTACTCTTTTGACGTAAATCTCGATTTTCATCAAAATCGGTTAAAATTTGCGGAACTTATAGGTATCAATATCGTTTTGCACCAACAAAAAAATGTTCCGATTAGAAATTCTTAGTAAGAATATGCAGGAATAAATTTTTTTTTGAGAAAAAAAGGTACAGGGTATTACACTGTCGGGCGCCGCCTCGACTGTATTACATTTTTTTTTTTTTGCACAAATTGAAAAAGCCCCGAATATCTGGAATACAAATTGTTTTTGCTATACCAACTCCAGCTAGTACCTAGCCTACAAGTTCATATATAATTTTTCGCACTGCACGCAGACTTATGCCTGCAAGTGTTCTATGTATCTTTGCATCTCATGCACATCTATCTACAAGTATATATGTATCCACATATGCGCTCATATGTATCTTTATAGCTATGAACTGTGTGCACTAAAGGCTGACTGACTGACTGACTGACTGACTGACTGACAGACTGATTGTGCCAGCACGGTTCACAACTGTCGTTGCTTGAGTGTATCTGTGTGTGTGTGTGTTGAGTATCTATGTGTTTGTTGTTGGCCATGGGTACAAAGGCAACGGAACGCTTTGCATGAGTATATCGCCCCCAGGTCGATTTTACTGTGGTAAACTTTATGCGTTCTCTTGATGGATATTAAAAAAGAGGTTCATTATCAAATAGGTCTGAAATACCATACCACACACACACGCACACACGCACAACGATGTGCAAACAAAAAAAAAAATACCAAAGCAAAAGCAGTTTACTTATGTGTAGGTGCATTTACCTTACCTCAGCGTATCGACGACGTCACACACCTGCCACCTTTTATATAGTATTTAGTTGCTCGCTGTTGTGTTCTTTACACCCTTCAGCAGAAGGCCAATGCACCAACAGGATTGTTTTGTATCTACGTACTTACCTACTTCTGGTTTTTATCCTGCGAGTTTGGCAAGACAAGTATCCTAAGGAGTGTTGCTTTTCTTAGCTCTCAGATCAGCTCATGGAGTGCGCTCTTTGGTTTTGTATTAAGGTTTAAACATGTGTGCCCAGTGCGTGTGCGTGTGTGTGTGTGTGTGAGAACGTCTCCAAAGGGGGCGTATCTGAGGTTTTCAACACAACCAGATGACACATTGCAGCAGCTGAAATATTTGTGGTATACACCAAACTTGCCCCAACTATTGTAACAAAGTCACAGCCATTCGGTGGTCTGAATAAACCTCGAAGGGCATTTTGGACTCTGCTCTGAGAGCTGGGATAAGTCATTTAGAAAGTATGACTTGAGGAATAGAAACCTTGTCCTACACAGTCCAAGGCAGTGGCAGAAGAGGTGCTCCACCGTCTCCAGCTACTACTCATCGCCACAACTTTTGCAGAAGTCATGATGAGGTGCGTTGAGCCTTGATGCATGGATTCGCACCAGCCAGTGTCCGGTAATTGGACACTCGGATTACGATCGAGCATTGATCTCTATTTAGACAGCAAAGTTCCTTTGTTCTTTTCCTGCAGTATACCGGCCAAGTTTGCAGTGAGATTCTGCACGTGCTCGATATCTGATTCAGTTTTTTGTGCCTAATTTACAGACGCTGCTTGTCCTGAACGAGGATGCTGTTAGTTCCTTGCTTTGCCAGTTCATCCGCTATGCAATTGCTCCCAATATCGCTGTGTCCCGGGACCCAGTTGAGTTGGATTGAAAACTAATCTGCCATTTCCTCCAGAGACAAGCGACAGTTATCACTGACTTCATGCATGATGTCAAAGAGACGAGGTACTTAATAGCCGCCTGGCTATCTGAGTAAATACAGATATTATTGTTAGCTATTGGTAAGTTTTTTATTGTTGTAAGAGCCTCCTGGATTGCCGTGACCTCAGCCTGAAAGATTCTGCAGTGATCCGGCAGTCAAAAATATATTCTTACGTCGAGTGCCTCAATGTAATCGTCTCCGCCAACGCGGTCGTCCAACTTGGAACCGTCCGTGAAGTTTTTTGTTAAACCAGCCGGGCCCGGTACACCAACATTCCACTTCTCGCTGGTTGAAAAATGTATTTTGAATGTAGTTATAAAGTGTTCCTGTGGGGTACAGCAGTCCGTACTCTCAGGAACTAGAGGGCCTTCCTTGTGTGACCGAAGTCTAGGTCATTCCATTTTTTCGCCTCTCTCATACGTAAAGCTGATAGAACGGCTGATTGTTTACCCACCTTGTCCAGAGGCAGGAGGTTTTGGTAAAATTTTGAGTCGCTACCTTTTATAGTTTGCAATATCTGGGTGTACATACAGATGGACAGACGAACGACGGAAGTCATTTTGGTATAAAGAACTCATCGAACTCTGCTTGTTAGATACATTGCTCAAAACCATAATAGCCTTAGCTTTATGGGTACAGCAGCCTAACATACCATACTAACCGTAGCATACCATCTAATCTGGATAGACTCTTTTGGCCACAAAGCTTTTTGGCCAAAGCACTATATATCTTGTTTATCAGGCTCACATGAGTGGGTATATACCCAAATTGGTGTCCCTTATCCAGCCAACGAGAGCACGTTCTCATCGCTGGGTTTCTACAACAGTCACTTTGGCCAAAGAACTATATTTTATGTTTATCAGGCTCACATGACTCTATAGATATACCCAATCCATACAACGAAGCCACAGTCTAGCCCATCGCTGGGTTCCAAAAACTGTCAATTTGATCCTCTTACAAGTTTATTTTTTATTATATCAACATATTATATTTAATGGAGACCTTGTTTTGGGTGAAATAGATGAAAAATAGCACACTTATAAGTCGGGAATTTTAGTGTTTAAATCCAAAACCCACAAGAAGACTTCCATTATGCGCCACGTTCCTGGGTGAATATATCAATAAGACTTTTAAGTACATATAGCTGCTTGTGTATTTTCTGCATAGTTTGAAAAGCCCGCTGGTTATTACTTTCACGAGCATATTGCTGGAGTTTTTCATTGTTAATTTGAATTTTCCGATTTAATTGCTTTATCTTCATGACAATCCGACGTTGCTTTATATAATACATACGTTTTACAATCAAGCAAATAATGGTTATAGCCAGCATGGAATATATCACGTGTAATTGAAACTTAGTTAGATTGGAAAAAGTTATTATCGCATCTTGAAAGTATGGCTTCATTACATCCAGTGTGGTATCGGGAGCACGTTTTGTTTGAAAATAAACAAAATTTTTCAAAGCATTAAAGGACACGTACGCTTTGTCCACCGCATTTTGATAAAAATCCTTCACAGAGTTCACGGCTAAAGAGTAAGACATCGAACCAATTTTTTTTATAATTTCCATTTCTAAACGACAAATACTTTTCAGACAATGACCAATTTGGCTTAATAGTCAAAGGGAACTAGATTTTATTAATGGCTTTATTTTATGAAATCATGTTGAGTTTATAATATTATTTAGCTTATGCCAAGCCTATGCTGTTTTTCACTGGTTTAAAGTGATTTCAAAAAATGTTGGAATGCCGCAAATAAATATATTTCATGAAAAAAACTACCATATACTAAGTAAGTGTGGCTTTTTAAGCAGGTGTTTATGAAAACTAAACAATGAACTAGTTCGTGAGGTAGAACACTCGCACATGTGGAATTTCTTTTCTCCGTCCATCATTTATTTTTTTCCACTCCCTTCACTACAATCGTTAATGCTTTGAAGATTTTAATTTTTTCTTGCTCTTCTCTCTCGTTAAATTTCAATAATTGTTACGTTCTCATCGACAAAATGCACAAAATCGCTACTTTACACTAAGTCAGTTTGGCGAACTAGTTCGTAAGCGAGAAGCTAAAGCGCTAACACATTGGAACTGGGCCTGAGTGAGCGAAAGAACATTTCAAACGTTGGAAGTGCTATTGAGTCTTAAGTGACTTCTATTTATTCAAAGAAATACTCCAGATAGAAAAATGATCATGAAGCTATAAGAAACTTCGAATTTACAATAAGTCCGAACAAAATCGTAATCAAAATTTTAATTCAAAAATCACTAAAATCATTAAATTCGTAGAAAAACTTTTAAAGATATGAAAACCAGAATTTTCTTCTATCTTCAATCTCTCTTCAATCTGTTTTTGGGCACACGCACGTTGTGTCACGTGAAACACGATGTGACACGAAAATAGCACAGCCCTCTGACTCTCATCCCATTTGCCTTATCTCAAGAGCTTAAATATACCCCAAGTTTTTTAAAACATGATGTCATAATTTCTTTTGTTATGTTTTAAATCTATACAACATGTAGTATCTATAAGCAAAAAGTGTTTTACTTTAACAAAAAGTATGGAGAAATCTTTAGATACTATTTTGTTATACATAAACATAAACTTTTCGTAAGGCATAACGAAGTTTGTACCTACAAAACGGGCATTTCGATGTCCTCTTCTCCTTATCTTTAACAGGCTCTACTTCGCAAAACGTTGACCTCGCAGGTTATATACTGAGAAAATAAGCTTTAAGGCGCCTAGTTACAGCTCATGGCTCAGTAATTTGTTTTGGGGAGTACATACTTAAAAACTGTGTTACGTGAGCTTAAGTATCGTAAAAAAGTACAATCTGTCGGCGCCAGTGGGGTTTTCGACATTTTTGGAAAACTTCTGGTAATCAAATGTTTGTACATTATTCAGCTTATACCGTCCAACGTTGCTCCCAACAATAGTTGTCACATAAACAGATTTCTAGGGCTTCAGTTGAGATACCTCGGTTCTATTAATCAATAATTTCTTTGCACCAGTCGACACGAGTCATTTTTTGAACGAAGGGAGCAGATCTTCTTGATTTTCCAGTGTTCATAAAATATTGAGAATTAATAACCACAGCTACAGATAAACTCTCAAACAGCATCAATTTTTCGAAGCTCAACAACGTTGTAAGACTGATCTATACGAAATGACGATCACGAGCTAAGCCCCTTTACATATTAGAGAAGGGATTTTCTAGTTAGCCGCCATGATGAAATGAATTTTACAAGGTGACGCATAGAAGCGCGTGAGGATGCCTGCACAGAAAACTGGTTCAATTTTTTTGTACATAAAATGCAAGCCTTGTTGATCAAATTGTTAGCCTACACATTTGTGTGATGTTTGATTAAAATTGGCCCACTATTTTATATAGCTACCATACAACCATTGAACCTGCGCTTTCTATTTCAGAACCTTAGCCTCATTGTAAGTAAATAATTCTTAGTCTTCACGTCTCAAATGTTTTTGTATATTTAAAAAAAAAGTCTCATTGCTATTAACATACGTATATAAATATTGGATACTCATTGGAAGACTGCTCTGAAGTCAATCTAAGAATGATAAGAGTAAGTGTTTGGTAAGTTCGAACTTCATCTGCTGAAGAATATCTTAGAGTCAGCATACTCTTTTCTTGCAAAGACTTTTTAATAAGAAATTTAGCAAACAAGCTTCAAGCTTCCAAGTATCGTCGACAAATAGAAAAGTTGACTCCGTACATTGATGACAAAATGTCTAACTCTGCGGTTCAAGTGAATTGTAGGCTGTGTTGCAAAAATATCTCGAGATTCTGAGCACTTTAATACTATAGAACGTAATTTTTTATATTTTCACAATTTTGCTCAATCTTCGAACCTAAGGCGAATGAAAACTTTATCTCGACGTGTAGTAGGCCTCGACGGACTGAAAGAAATTAATTTTGGTATTAGGTGTACAACTTCGCTTCCGCCGTTTTTTTCCAATGTTTGAGGCTGTATTGTAAAAAAGTGGTAATATATTTATTATTGAAATTACTGCCCGTCGTTAGCGACTACTTTTTCCCATCTTTCTGGTAGATGCAGGATACTATCTCGAAAAAACACGGAATCTTTTGAGGCGATCCACGAATCGCTCTATTTTTTTGACTTCTTCATAAGAGTGGAGTTTCTGGTCAGCTAGACTGTTTCCCATGTATCGAAACCCATGGTAATCCGAAGCAGAAATATCTGGAGAGTACGCAGGGTGAGGTAGGACATCCCATTTCAGCATGTCCAGGTCTGTCTTGAACGGTCTGCCGACATGTGTCCGAGCATTGTCATGCTGGAGAAAGACCTTGTCGTTGCTCTCTCGTTAATGTGGCCGTTTTTCCTTCAATACTCGGCTCAAACGCATCAATTGCTTTGGATACTGATCTCCTGTGATGGTTTCACGCGGTTTCACTACACCGCGTTGGTCTCACCAAATACAGAGCATAAACTTAGCGTCGTGTTCAAGCCGTCGACGTGTAGGCATGTCCAGACATTCTGCATAGGTTTTTGCGCTTGGGATTATCCATATAACAAGCCCTTCTGATTGTGTGTTTGAAGCGGCTGTTCACAAGTGAAGAAACGCCGCTCAACATCTCTCTACTTGCACTCGTACGGAACCCACTTTCCTTGTTTCTGAATCATTCCGATGGCTTAAAGGCGTTTTCAAATCGCTTGTTGATTAACTCGCAATGATATTGTCATTTCTTTTTGCGTTTGGCAAAAATCTACATGAAGCAATTCGTTCAATAAGGAGTCTGCGAAAATTCTCTCAGGCCCACCGCTATGCTTGCCCTTCACGTCAAACTTACCGATTTTGAAGCACAGAAATTGTTTGTCACTAAGAGCAATCTCACTAGAAGTATTTTTGAGCATTTGATGAGCATCAGCAGCAGTTTTCTTTAAATTGTAGCTGAAAATCAAAACTTCTCGCAAATGCAGAGAATTTGGCTCGAACGCTGGCATCTTCGATCAGGGATACATTTTTAATGCAAGTTAAAGTTCACTGATTTGGTTATATCATCATGTTGGTAGCTGACTAAGCTTATTTAGAACCAACCGCTACAGTCGTCCACCGAAAAACGGCGGAATCAAAGTTGTACATCTAATAATAACAAAACTTTACATCTTTACATGATCAGCTGATCGGTGAATACTCATATGTATAAGCACACTCCGAAAAGTATTCCTGACGTTGTGCGATGTTCAAGTCAGTTACAAGACTCTATTGGGCAGCAAAGAAGCCAATATAAAAAAGAAATGAATGCAAATGAAGAACTAGCACCTAAGAAGCACCCAGAGCCTAACTTGCATGCTCCTAGCTCTTATGAACTTTCAAAAACAGGCAATACAGATAGAGGGACTTGCGAGCACGGCTTAATCAAGTTTTTTATTCATTCTGATCATTTTGCTATGAAGTTTTTGGTCCCAAAAAGAAAAAGTTCTGATGGAGTTGATAAATTAGACATCGGTATCGAAATATGTATATAAAAGACAACCCTCGTGCATACATACATATGTATCCACTAGTCGCACAGTTAAGCGTATGAAGTACAAAATGACCTGATTGATATCCTTAGACATGTCATTGTAGTGGCAGGAGGGGAATAACATTTGCCTGCCGCCGGAAAGACAGCCAGCCTCTCAGACACACACACAGAACAATATAGTACCAGAGGAGGCACAGACCATTCATGAGCATGTTTGCCAGCGAAGCGTGTGCTGGAAGGGATGGCTGTCAATGCCAAGTAGCTTGACTCACACATACTCACACACACACACAGAGAGACGCCGTCATTTCTTATATGAAATGTCGCCCGACATTTCTCCCGCTGTTTCCATGTAATTCGCTTTACTTTCTTGTAAATAAAATAGATGAAAATCAATTTGACGTGTCTTGAATTCTGTTTTAGGTTTAAAGAACTCGTTTCACAAAAGATAAAAAAAAATAAATAACAAAATAAGAAAAAAAAAAGAAATACATGCATATAACTACAGCAACAACTGCACACATACATAGGTAGAAAAAAAAAAGAAGCGAAACGCGGACGAAAATGTAGGAAGGAGGGCAATGAGAAAAATGGAAATAAACTCGAATTGTGTACACAAAAAAGTATGCAAGAGACGTGAGAGAAAAACGTGTGCAAAGCGTGGAGAGGGGGAAAACATAATTCTATGGGATATGCGCCCGCTTATGTGTGCACGTGTGTATCTGTGTGTAAGTGTATCTGTGTGTGAGTTGTAAAACAAACATGCCACCAAAGTACAAAATATTGGATTTTCCTCAAACATTTAAGGGTGATGGCGGCATAATTACATCAATCTTTTTGCCATTTAAATGAAAACAAATAGAGCACTCAACAGCTGAACTAAAAACACACACACTGACATAGGCATGTATCTTGTATCTGAAATCATGCGCTGGAAAGTTTCCAGTGGGAACTAACAAAAATTGATAAACTTTTAAACGCAAATTGTTTAGTAGTGCGTTGATGATGATTTATTTCTTTTCTTCCAAGTGAAGCATAGTACTGCGTTAAGGGCTTGTATATACCTATACCCGAAAAATAGTTTCTTTTCAAGAACTTTTTTTCGCCAAGCCAAAACATTCAGTCTAGGCGTAGCTAATTATTGAAATTGTAAGAGCTTTTATTGATTTTTATAAAAATAAAACTAGGGGTATTACGGCCATAGCGCGAAGATACTCTTTTATCGACATTCCATCATCATTCATCGGCAAATAATTAACGTAAACCTTATTTTACCTATATCCTGATGCTGATTGTAAGTCAAAATTTAATTTATTTTTTATTCGTCGAATGGAGTATCCCCCCTCGGGGATTGCCACCTTGTCGTGGTGAGGAGGCTCATTAAGGGCGATGAATCCAAGAGCGATGCCGGCGGTAGCATTGCTATCGGTAGGGCCACCCATGCCGGTAAGGTCGAGGAAGAGTCCTGAAGCTCAGAGCAGTCCACAACAAACACTGGTAAGCGTCTGTTTCCCCATATCAGGGGCGGCTTTTAACTAAAGATCTTTGAGCCCATCACTATTTGATTCTCATAAAAGCTGTCAGAATAACATGGAACAAAACAATAATAGAAACATTTCTCCAAGGGGTACCCAACAATTATTGGTCAATCCTCCTGCTACGGCAGCCAGCACAGAAGGCTTGGAGGTGCTAATTTCACGTTATAACGACAACATGATGAATGTAACCAACGCAAGGGGCTCTATGCTCCACTTAAGAGTCAAGAATACATAGTAGTAGTAGTAATGCAGTACTCACTAGCAGTGCTGGAGAAAACATCGATGATCGAAGTTTAAAATCTCTATATATCGATGTTCGCCAACAGAGATGTTTCTCCAGCACTTCTGCACTCATCAAATGGGAGAAACATCTCTGTTGGCCAACATCGATCATCGATGTTCTCTCCAGCACTACTCACTAGTATTAGTTATGTCTGGGATACTTCAAGATAGCCAGCTTCCTCCAATTTGTATCTTCATTATTAACGATCTCCCACAAGTAAGTATATTTGCGGTTATGGTAAAACTTTGTATCTCCTAATCCGATAATAATAATTTTCCTCTTTAGCTCCATCTGGAAAGCATATAATCTTGATCTAATGTCAATCAACTCTTTCTCAAAAAGATGTTGCTGGCAACGAGGAGGCGGATGAGTGTGCCAGGAACGGTTCAGCATTGCCAGGCAACCTTGCGGGTATGGATATAGCAAGGTATTGGAAATTAGGGGGACGGCCAGAGGCGGCTGTCGTAACTTCCGAGCACTCTGGCCACGGCACAATATAAAGCGAGCATTTGAACTCCTGCGCTTTCACAAAAGCAGGACCACCATGGTGATAGGCCAAACAGCTGAGAAGCTACACGTTTCGCATCACGAGGAGAAGGCAGCAAGCATCCAACACCTGCTATGCGACTTCCTGGCGCTTCTAAGAATCCTGTAATAAACCTAGCATTTATCAAAAGTTGGTCTAAAGAGTTTAAGGATGCTTCAATGATCAAACTTCTTTACATTTCTCTGCTCCGTTCAATTTTTGAATACGCGTCTTCGTTTGAAGCCCTTAATATATAACATTAGTCTGATAGGCTTCTTGTTCTTGTACTTCTGCATTGCACGCGTCTTCGCCAGTTGACAACACCAAGGGCTGACAAGATGTCAGCCACTTGGGCCTGCCAACGCAGTTGTGGTCTGCCCCTTCTCCGCTGACCGCATTGAACAACTTACAGCCAGCGAAGTAGCCGAATGCTTATTCGCTTTGCTACGTCAATATCGTGGTAAAGCTCATACATCATAGCTCTAACCAAGAGAATGCTTGTTACCTAGGAAAAAGAAAGCATCCAATACCAGTTATGTGACAGCTCTGTCATTCTTAGGAAATGCATCCAATATCTGGGTAAGCCATTCTTTGAAGAACTGGGCTGGTTTTGTTTGTGGAATCCTTATAATGGTTTAACCAGGGAAGCGAGTAGGCATTCTCAGGAAATGCCCAAAAACTACGACATCCCCACTCGCTACACTTTCTCTTCTTAAACGCTTATTAGGCTTTACAATGTGTCGTAGCGCATCTGATCTAACTTATCTAAAAGGCCTGCAGCAGAATACGGTCAATTTTCGTATTTTTGATAATTTAGGTCCCACAAAATTGAGCTGAGTGGAAGATAGCATAAAGCCTGTAACTATTATAATATATTCTAACTTCTTTATAACGACTTTTTTTATATTAGGAATTTTGTTTGAAAATAATATTCTGCTCCCGTGCGAATACGCTATGGGGGAAGTTTGACTGTTATGATAATTAATTCTGGATGGTAGCATTATTTGGCAGAAGTCAAAGCTGCCAACGTCAATTCGATACCGTCCGTTCCGAGAGTCATTCAGCAACCCCTAATGAGCTTGTGTTTTCTTTAAGGATTTAGCTTCTTGTTGTTGTTCAGCGTAACGATGTAACTTGTCCGAAAATTTTGGATGGTAGCCTTTATTTTTTGCTTGGCTAATGGCATTCTTAAAAAATAAATTTTTTGGGACATGGCTTTCCATCCTTTGTATTTCTCATACTCTCGAAATTCTCTTTCGGATTCCACAACTAGAAATAAATATTGATTTTCCGCTTAAATTCCTGCGCCTAATTTATGGTATAACTCGGCCTCGGACGTAGTGCTTTGAATAAAATCCAAATCCGAAATCTTGTAAAAATCGTACAACGTATTTCTCATTTTTTGCAGAAACCTCAAAATTCTCTTCCAGATTCCAAAACTGGAAATACATATTGATTTTCCGCTTGAACTCCCTATCAGAAATCAGGTTAGAACAGGATCTGTTCTGCGACATACGTATAGGAATGACCATTGGAAACTCAGGCCCTTTAAAAAAACGCAAAACCGCTAGCTGAGCGGAATGCTTTTTTTTTTAAACCCCATCCTGTCTATTTCCTATTACTTGCAAGATGCACAGAATTGTCTTCAGGGTTCCACTACTAGAAAAAATGATTCTCCGCTTGACCTCCTGCGTAGGTTAGTGAGTTGTGATGCGTAAAGTTGTTGCAAGCTACAACCCCCTTACCAATTAGAGACCCTAATCTCTTGGACGTGCATGTCTTTATCGACTGAATCAAAAAGTAACAACTGAGTGCATTGAAATTGTAAGCTAAGCGTGTTACTGGAACCTGCCACGCCTTACGCGGCTGTTGCATACATTTATACCAATCTAGTATAGCTGCTTTCCCTAGCCCCCACCGTAACCCCCTAAATGTTAGAGAGGAGATTAGAAAAAAGCCACTGGCAAAACAACGGTGGCACTCGACAAACGGCAGCCGGCAGTTGTCAGTCAGTCAGTCTCAGATTCAGATTCAGAAGCACCGCAATGAACAAATCGTCATGCACCACCAGCAACAACAACAGCAACACGGACTAAAAGAAGAACAACTACAATGCCCACGAACAACAACAACAACCATCATCATCATAATCATCATCATCACCCATCGCCACTATCGCCTCCGGGCAGCGGGCATCTCATACATGTATGTACATAATATATACATATAAACATACGTACAATGCGGTAAGGCTCAAACCCCAAACCCCGAAGTCGCTGTGATTACTGAGGTTGAGGCCGAGGCCCGAGAACAAAACAATAAAGTCGAAAATGTTCGTGCAGCCAGCAGGCAGGAGGCAAAGGCAACGATGAGGTAAGGGGCAAGCAGCCGGATTGTCGCGACGGGGCACGGGCATGAATCGGGAATGGGAGAGAGAATGGGAATATAGTACGGAATGGTAATGGGGTTTTGTGAAACGACGGGTATGGGTATGGGAATAGAAGCAACGCGCAGAGCAGGCGGCGACAGCGACGACAACATCTCAAGCACAAAAGGCAACAACTATGTAAAACAACAACAACAACAAGAGCCAGCAAAGAAACACAATGAAAGCCAAGCCAAAAGCGAGCAGGAAAACAACAGTAAGCAATAGCAAAGGAAAGGCAAGTAAAGGAAAGGAAAGGAAAGTCAAAGCAAAAAGGATGTTTGATAAAGCAAACTCAAGAACTGAGATATGATTAATTGGGTTTTACGATGCATCCATATACTACACGTATACATGTGTATATGTGCGTACTATGTACGAATATGCGAAATAATAAACTGATAGGAAAAATATAAAAGCTCAAAGCAAGATTTTTAGCATTCTCGGCTTTGATTTTTGCATTGGATTTAAAAAAAAAATTTAATCATGAAGTTTTTCTGAAAATCCTGCAGACAATTGACTGAGTCTGACAGCACGAACTACTGTCAAAGTTTAAGACAAAGCTGCCTGCCAGACATTTACGGAAAATTCTTTGTGCTGATATGGAAGCATCAGTCGTCAAACAGAGCTGCCTTAGCTGGAGTACTCCAGGGAAGTGTCCTTCCACCACTGCTATATAATGTCTTAGCAGCCGACCTTACCGTGCCCAGAAGCAATATGTGGGTATTACTTTGGAGGCCCTTTGCCGCAACTAGGAGCCTAGGCTAATGATGTCTGCATTCTACACTCAATATCCTAATGTTGCGTCATTCACCGGGCTCCCCAAAGAAGCCTTTTTGGTGTATATTTTTAAGCGGCCTCAATCGCAAAAAAAATTGATTCAGGAATATTTTGAAAAATAATCAAAATTAGCTTTCAAGCGTATTAAAAATCTTAGAAGCAAATTGCGTTGAATAAAAACGAGTTTTATCTCCAACGATTACGTTTATGCTTGTAGACTATACCAGCATCCCAAAATAGTTGATAGCCATAGAGACGAAAGGTGACGAAAGATACATTTCAATTAACTTGTTTAGGATTGTATATGGTCTTGCGGTTGCAGACTACGAGTTGTAAGGGTTAACCTTCAATCGAGACCTGCCACAGTGAGACTTCACTGTGTTAACAAGATCTCAATATATTTGTGGGTTAAATGTTTACAAAATATAGAGAGAGAGAGAGAGAGAGCGGTATCAAGCAGAGCTTAACCGCTAATAGGTGCTTGATCATCTACGCCTCGGAAATTGTGGTTACAACCATTATTTGCTGGTTGGTTAAAATTCTCTATTATAATAAGCATCGTCGGATTGACATGATGATATACGAATTAAATAAGTAAATTGCAATCAACTTTGATAAAAGTATACAATATAATATCACGCGAGCTTTTCAGACTCTGCAGGAAGTATGCAAGCAGCTAAATGAGCTTGAAAGTCTTTTTGATAAAGGATCCCAGGAAATGTGGCACATAATGACAGACTTCTTGTGGGCATTGGCTTTAATCATAATTTTTCTTGACTTATACTTGTGGTTTTTTTAAGCTTTGCTCTCAAAACGAGCTTTCCATTAAGTATAATTTGTTGATATAATAAAAAATAAAACTTGTAAACCGCTGCGGTTCCCAACTAATCGTCTAAGCTGTTCAAAGTGATTAGGCTGTAAGAACCCAGCGATGGGCTAGACTGTGTCTTCGTAATATGGATTGGGCATATCTATAGAGTCATTTGAGCCTGATTAACATAAAATATGGTTCTTTGGCCAAAATGACTGTTGTAGGAGCCCAGCAATGAGAACGTGCTCTTGTTGTCTGGATAAGAGACACCAATTTGGGTATAGAGACTCATGTGAGCCTGATAAACAAGAAATATAGTGCTCTGGCCAAAAAGCTTTGTGGCCATCACCTACTTCTCAAACAAAAGAGTCTATCCAGGTATGCTACGGGTAGTAGTTATGGTATGATAGGCTACTGTATTCATTGAGTCAGTGAATGAGTTCTTTATACCAAAATGACTCCCATCGTTCATCTGTCCGCCAGACCATATAACGTAAGGACCCCAAATCTTACCAAAAGATGCACATTAGCATGCAGTTAAGTTTTGTCAATTCATGTCAATATCCTGCGAATGTCAGCTGTAGAAGACTTGCACGATTTACAGCCATACTATAAAATGGATGATATATCTTGTTATTAAGCATAGCACAGTAAGAGGAATAGTATTGTTTAGAGTTTACGCCGATCTCTATAAAAACTTATAGAGATAGCAATTATTTGGATACCTCATAGGCAGATATCTTTATCTTTTGAGACTATACAAGAATCGACCCCGTCTTTGGCCATGTCTGCTGAATACGGCGGATGGGTTAGGACCTAGAAATAAGGTTTTGACCATAGTCATGTAGGAGCATAGTTTGGTAGTGTCTGACACAAATCTTAAGATTTTCGCTTGAAAAAAATAATTCGATGCTAATACGGAGTCAGGAATACTCCAAGGTTGCGTTTTTGCCAGATGACCGAAATTAGCATCTGTATGAACGCCTTGATCTCAGATAGGTAGAGCAAACATGTTTTCAGATTATGTGCATGCCTCATTTTGTCACGGGAAACAAGTGTATTTTATATTTTTTCCATATAGGGTTTATATTATATAGCTCCCATAGAGGTATTTCAGAGCAAGTTTAAAATGCAAGATATCGTAACCAGATTTGGCGTTGGGAAGTTTTGTACTGTAGCAAATTTTTTTTTAAATCGGTTGACCATATCATATAGCCAAATAGAAACAATCGCTCAAAAAATCATTTTCACGGCGTAATTCGTTTATTTTTCCTGCGTTTATTGCAGTTGTGAATTGTAAGCACCAACAGGTTAAATTCTACCAAAAACAACTTTTAAAGAACTTTAAAACAAACTTTTATTTTTACTTATATTTTTTGTTTTGTTATAAATTTTGTATAAAAAATTCTTACGCATGTAAAGAATTTATTTTTTCAACTTCGCGTACGCTTAAAAGGCAAAAAGGTAAAAAAAAAAATCACTTGTCTTACCTTTTAGCTCTTAAAATTCATCAGATAATATGCACAAAAAATCACTTCCCACAAATTGAAATTCTTTGAATTCAGCAACACTTTTGTTTCGTTTCGCGTAATTAGTGCGACTTTAAATAAGTATGTGTTGATTTTTCACACTTGAGAGCACATCGCTTAGGGCCCATTGCCCGAAAAGCCGAAAGAACAACACCCCAAATATCAATACCAATACCCAAGTCCAGTGCCAACCCCCAACCACAAGCGAACTCAGCTTGATACGGTTTGGACTGTTTGTACGGGTTTTTCGGTAAGGCAAAAAACAACCCTCCGATTGAAAGGCTCTTTACATTGTTGTCGATAAACTATATATACTACGAGTGTATGTCGGGTTTGTATGTACTCCCTGCACACTCTTTGATGGGGTTTAATGCAGTAGCCCGCAAAATCGTTTATCGTTTATAAGGCTTTTCTTTCTCATTACGCCCATTTTTGTTACCTCGACGTTGGGATATGGTTGTTATGGGCTTAATTAGTCTAAGCTAAATGTAAATCTTTCAAGGTAAGGCAAGCCAGCCAGCCGCCAGGTTAAAGGGGACTTATTTAAATGCAACTATGGTAACCAAAGTAATGCAACTCAATGTTGGATTATTGATAAATGTTTCCGAGCATTTATATACTTCAACATATTTATATAATATAACAATAAGAGTTAATGTTAAACTATTCTAGGGCAACGCTGCTGCAAAAACCCCTTCAGCTCGCTTTAAGCCTCAATTAGATCATCACACATACTTTTCATGACTGAATTCAGGCATGAAATATTCAGCACTAAGCGACCGATTGGACATATAGCTACGAAGTTTTATACTATAAAAAAAAACAAGCTAACAAACTAAACACCCCTCGGGGATTGCCACCTTGTCGTGGTGAGGAGTTAGTACGTATAGTGATCCTTAAAGCAATGTCGGCGGTAGTAGCGATAGCTATCGCTAGAGCCTCCCAAGCCGGTAAGGCTTAGGGTGAATACAGAAGCATAGAGCAATCCACAACTTTAGCGTCTGTTTACAAGGTCAGCTGCGGCTAAAAGCGGGCGTCTAATCTTGTAAAATCTTCAACTGCAGGCAGCGTGATACCAGTATTGCTCTACGACTCCAAAACCTAGTTGGTCTCAGACAACTCGACAACTCCAAGTCTTTGTCAACAAATGTCAGCGGAAAATATGTCGCATGTTCTGGCCAAATATCATTCATAATGCGGATCTCCTTGTGATCACCAAAAGTGAGCCAATAAACACCATTATCAAGAGACGGAAGTGGAACTGAATCGGCCCTATGCTCCGACCAGAAGTGACATACATTATGTATTCAATTGTTCTTTTACTATATTGTAATATGTACTGTATGTCAAGGACTACATAATAATCTTGTAGAAAACGGCTCGCTACAAAAACGTGTACAGAAAAGCATGACAGCATGCCTTAATATACTGTCGGTCTTCTACTGCTTCAGTAGGTTGCGTTGGGCCAGTGAGCCAGCCGTCAAAACCAACCAACTCAAGAAACGGAAACGTTTTCGCCCTATACTCCGAATAGGAGCTATAGGTTGTATCAAGAAATAAATAATATAACAAACTAACCGGGATATATGTAATAAAAAAGGGCTACAAACACTAGGTTGAGCATAGTCAACCCAAAAATTATATTACATATATTAATATAATAAAGTTCTACGTACTGTTCTGAGCTGGGTGCCCCGCAAAGCTAGTTCGGCTTTGTGTGATGACGTTAAGAAACTTGCAGTTCCGTCTTAATAGGAAAGAATCTCTCCGAACCATTCGTTACCTAAAGCGGGTTCAGTTATGGTGATACACTATCATGCGACCTTTTTAATCTGCTGCTGGGTGGCATCTTGCGGCAGAATGATTTCAACAGGTCAGGCACTATCTTTTATAAGAGTGTCATGACGTCATTAGCACCAACATACAAGCGGAGCTTTCTTGTAAATTAAGAAAGAGTCAAAAAGAGTCTTGGCTGGACTTCGTCTTGCCCTCATCCTCCTATCTACAAGTAAGGAGACAACACCACTTGTAACAGTAACAGCTTTGAAGTTGTTAAGGATTTCGGTAACTTGGTAACTAACATCAAGGATGACGTTAAAATATGTCGATGTTACTTTTGGCTCAATGAGCAGTTGAAGAGTAGAGCTCTCTCTCGACACACGAAAGTAACCACTTTACAGGTCCCTTATCTATTTATTTTTTTCTTGTTAGCCCGCATGAGTTCCTCACTAAGAGGAATCTTTTGTTGCGTACCCATAAATTAATGCAAAAGACCTTCCGCTTTCCGCATGAAAAGACCTACTGCTTTTTTTGGTATTGACCTAAGATGGAAAGGACTGATCCGTTCCTTTCCCATGTGACAGGCTCTGTCCCACACCAGCGCGGGCAGTCACAGAGAATATGTCTGATGGTTTCATCGTCTTCGAGACAGAGCCTAAACTTTGAAGAATCCGATAGGCCCATTTTCTGTAGATGGTATCTTACAGTGTGGTGCCCAGATAGGTATGCTACCAGGAGTTTTAAGTCCGCTCTGCCAAGATCTTTTGTCTTGATCATATCCAGTGGTTTAACAAATGCTTTTGCTTGTCGCAGAACCGGTAAGGAGAGCCAGTATCTGCTATGTTCTCCAACAGCCCATTTGTTTACTATTGTCTTAATTGCGGACCAACCAATACCACAGAAAGGCGCAGGATATGTAATCGGTGTAGAGGCACCCTATCGTGCCAGATCATCAGCGATCGCGTTTCCATCCACTCCAACATAGCACGACTCGGTTTAAGGAACACAAGAGTTGAGGTAATTATGGCATTCTTTAACCATCATGGAGGAGATGCTCTATGATGGTAGTGCCCTGATAGCAGCTTGGCTATCTGAGAAATAAAAATGTTTGCTCCACTAGTTCCCCTGTGAAGGTTACTGTGGGCGCAGATCTCTGCTTGAAAGACGCTGGGCCGAATGCCCATTGCAATAGAGATTCTGGTGCTGGGTCCAGCGACTCCAACACCTACACCCTGTTCAGTTTTGGACCCATCCGTCAACCCTTGTTGATGCCGGAGGTTTCCACAGGAGCTACCTTCAGCCAAATCTCCCGACTTGGGAAAAGAGATCAAAATTTATTGTTGTGAAATATTTCTATGATCATAAGACCTGATATAGCGCAGATCGAAATGTCCGAAAGGGAAATTATAAGTGCGGCACTTGCTTAGAGTCTAGATTTGATCTGGATACGTAGTAGAATCTGCATGGCTGGCTCAGTGAGGAGTTCAAGAGTAGAGCTCTCTCTCGACACACGAAAATAACCATTTTACACATCACTTATTATACCCGTACTACTTTATGGCTCTGAAACATAAAGCGTCATTAGGGGCTTTCGAAAGGAAAATCCTTCGAAGCATCTTTGGAGCGAATAATGTGAATGGTGACTTCCGAATTCGAATGTACCACGAGCCGTATGAGCTATACAGTGACACTGAGCTAGTCAGCTAAAAAAATATTCGAGCAAAAATCACTTGAAGGACGTCATCCAAAGGTACGTTCATCTTTGCGAAGGGAAGCTCTTCAGTAGCCTTGGTATCACCAATTAGCGCCGACAGGCACAAGACGGAAACCATTGGCGAGAGATAATCTCCGCGGTCAAAACCGGATAGATAGAATTATTTACCGCACCGGCAAATCATCATCCTAAGATCATTATTTTTTTGAGACCATGCCCAATGGAGACGCAGGAGAGAAAACTCCAATTAAAACAAGAAAACTATATTTTAAAACCATTTGGGCTACTTTAGCTCACAAAACCAAAAAGTTGACGAATTTTTGATGAAAAAACAGATTTTCGTCATTGACCAGCCCCCGTATGTAACTATTTTCTAATCCCAAAAAGAAACATAACGTATATGTAACTGAAAATGTCTTTGTTTTGGATTAGGACACAAAATCAATTTTAAGTCAGCTGCGGCTTATATATTACTCCGGAGTTCCAAAGATGTGACCAAAAGCTATTACTGCCATATTTGAGAGCTAATGTCTGTGCTGCTGCTAATCGTTTTGGTCTACTCAATGGGTTGCCCAAGTAACTGACTTAAATGCATAAAATCTGTCTGTGTGTGTGTGTGTCTGTGTGTGTGTGTGTGTGTGTGTCTGTGTGTTGTTTGAAGCTGCACAATTTTCCCATATGAATTGATTAAAAAACGGGGTTCTTGAGAATGCTTGCATATGGAATTTCCAGTGAGCATTGAAAATGCCGCCCAGAGCGATTTCCAATTAAAAATCAAATCTCTGGCCTCAAAATGATTTTCAGCAGTGATAAGAAGTGACGACGGCTTCTCAACTGATTTGGTCTTGGGTCTCTTCTCTACATAAACATTGACAGAGCAACCCCCAGCGACACTTTTGTATTATGCCATAAACATTAATGTGTGTGTGTTTGTGCCGCATGCAGGCTGTCTAGCTTGCTTTCCCGCATGCAACTGACAACGCTGACGTTGACGCTGACTGCAACGTCAACGCAGGCAGCAGCAGCTGTATTAATTTTTTAACAGCTGATAGCTTTTCAAATTTATGTTGACGCTGACGCTGACGCCAACGCTGACTGCAGTTACTCATACTCTTATGCTCTTAGCATGCCTGCGTGTGTGTGTGTTTGTATGCGTTGTAAACATGCGCGCTCTTATAAAGTCTGCGCTCTTGTTCACGCTCATGCTTACTCTCTTGCTTTATGCATGCCGTGTACTTTGCCGCCAAGTGTTGTCATTATATTAACGTGAGTATCTGTGTGTGTGTGTTTTCATGTGTGTGTGCGTATTAATGTTTGGCTTTGGCTGCGACCCAGCTCTTTGCTGCCTTCCTTCCCGCACATCTCGTGCAGCAATCGTTATTATTATTGCCATCACCAGCAACATATTTTGACAACGCGTGAAAAAGTGCGTGCGTCTCTGCCCCATACCCCCCGCGCCAACTGTGCACCAGCACCACAACCACTCTCTGCGTTTCTCTAGCCAATACCCAAACATATTTCAAGTATTCGTTGTTGTTGTATTTTTAAGGCGTACGGACAACAAGCACACAACTTGTGTGTGTGTGTGTATGTTTTTAGTTTGGGGGGTGGGTTGTGGAGTTGGTCTACTTCCGACTCTGCAGCAGTGGCGGCGCAGTAGTAGCTTATGGGGCACATTTACTGCGGCGGAATTTGTGGCGTGCGCAGCAAATGAAACAGTTGTCAACATTGTCAACGCCGAAGTGGCCAAAAAAACCCAACACACAGAAAAAAAAAAAAAACTCTGGCTAACAGGCAGATTAGCTGGCATAACAAATAGCTCTGATAAGGCAACCGACCTGGCTGACACACATACATATGTACATGTATATGTTATTTACTTACCTGTCCGTCTTGGTCAGCAGCTGCACGCAGACAAACATGTATATATGTACATATATCTTTGAAATTGTTAATATTAATAACATTTTGTTTAACTTTTAATTTTTCGGTCATGGTGAAACTTTCTGTGGAAATGCCCAGGGGTTACACCATTTATAACTTAAAAACCGCTTGACCCAGCCCGAATTAAAACATCCGAAAATCCAGCCGAAACAGTGTGGAAATCGTGAAAACCCCAAATGGCTTGCTTTTCATTTTGGCCTAAAGTGTTTCCCATACAAAATACAATTGGTTGGGTGAACAAGCAAGTGTGGTTTACCTGAACTTCATGTAAGTTAGTACAACAAACGAATAAACCAAACTATCAGACCTAATCATGTGTTTCAATCCTTAAGCAAAAGTTCAAAGGCAGAGAAATTCTCATTCCGAGATTTCCCATAATCTCAAGCGATATGTCGTTTAAAAGAATTTAAATACTCCAATGTCGTTTAGCATAGGGTGCTTAAATTAAGGGCAACGACCCGCCGAGTGCCAGCTATTGAACTTTGCAATAATTTCTGAAAACGTAAATATTTTTCGATTTGAATTGCTGCAATTCGTAGTTTAGTTTATTTTATTTGAATATGCATAAAATCTTTACAGAAAACGCTAAAAGCAGGCATTCTTACTCGCATGAACGCTTTAGAAATTATTTTAAGTACTGAGCGTAATAAAGTCGGGATGTGCTGAAATACTTAAGGGTAGCGCGTAGAGGGTTGGCGTGCGAACAGAGGGCGTAGCTCTCTACTATTATATAAAACGTGCTAGTTAGTTTTGTAAATTGAGTTAATATAATTAAGACTTTAAAACGAATTTGAGTATTGTTGCCAGGAGCTAGCGGCTTTCAATTACAAATCTTAATCAGAGATTAACTTAGAAACATAGACGTTGCTTCCCCTAGGCAATTTACAAACAAATATACGAAAGTGAAGATACCTGAATTCTGATACTTATCTTTGTTACTTTTAATCAATTGTGTCCCTTGTAATTATTTACTAAAATTAACAAAAAAAAACGTATGCAGAATTTCTAATATTACTTACTAGAATCCGACACCGTCACACCAAAATGACCAATGGCCACAATTTGGACACAAACCTTAGCAACACAGCAAAGCACTAAATATTAATCACGTTAATATCAAATATCAATTAACGATTGAAATTGGAATAATTATAATAAGTGTCAATAGCAACGTATATATTAGATTAGATATATAAAGAAAAAATTGATTAAAGCTTGTTTTGAATAAGTTCAAACTGAATATTTGGTATGACAAAAATGCTAAAAATAAATTTTACTCTTTTACCATCACAGCCGCACAAAAAAAAACAAGCGACTTTCGGATTCAGGCGTCTGACCATATTTACCTTAATTTTTGAGGTTGCTGAATTAGGGCTCAAATAATAACCCGCACGTCAGAGTTCTGACATAACCTTAAAAATCACCAGATATTTTGGTGGTTATGCTAGAACCCTAACATGCTGCGCCTTTTTGGGATGCAGACACAGCGACCCCTTAAAACGTATGAAAAACATTGTCTAACATGAGAACTCAAAAAGGCTTCTTTTTGGGGTGTTTTGAGGTTACGTTATAACACAGCTATACAAAAAAAAAACAATAATTTGCAGATTCAGAAACCAGACAATGTCTTCTGTGTGTTTTTTTTTAAAACCCGACCTCCAAGGAAAAGAGGTATTTTGCAGGTGCTGACGTCCTGAAGTTCAGTGACTCAGTGACTTCAAAAACGTATCGCCGGAAAAGCGGTCTCCAAAAAATTTTTTTTTAAATGTTTAGAGTTTAGAATAAAACCAAGATACGTCGAAACATTTCTGTTAGCGGATTCGTAATAAGAGTGTTGAAATAGAGAAGATATGTTAAATATATAAATATGTAGAGGCAAGTGGGGTGAATTCGGAAGAATATCTTCGTAGATTTTTTGGAGTTTTTATACCCTGTACCTATAGGTACAAAGAGTATACTAGATTTGTGCAATGTATGTAACGGCAAGAAGGAGGCGTGGCAGACCCATGTCCGTCTGTCCGTCCGTCTGTCCGTCTGACCGTCTGTCTGTCTGTATGAACACCTAGATCTCGGAGACTATAAGAGCTAGAGATACGAAACTTTACCAGCTGATGCGCATATTTCCTCAGAAGATCAAGTTTGTTGAATCATGTCAATATCTATCCCCGTTCCCCCGTAGCAGAGTTTCGCGGTTTTTCGCTAAACCGTTTAATATTTTAAACTAAATAAAATATTGAAACTTAACAGAGCGATGCGTTGTGGTTACATGCATCTGTGTGTCAAAAATAAAGAAAATCGGACAACTACAACAAAAGTTATAGTCTAAAATGTAAAAATTTCATCTCCCCTTGCCTATAAACTGCGTCAATATTTGACTCTACGTAATAATAGTAACGAATGACCTAGAACCACCAATTTTGGTAAGCTGATTCATGTGCCTCTAATGAACAAATCCACATCCAAATTTTATCAATGCAGCCCCCGCACCCCCCGCAATCGATTTGCCGTGTTTTCTCCCACACCTTTCAACATATCCCCTTGAAACTTACCCCATATACTTTAAATAACTCCTTTGACGTAAATTTCGATTTTCATCAAAATCGGTTAAAATTTGCGGAACTTATAGGTATCTATATCGTTTTGCACCAACAAAAAAATGTTCCAATTGGAAATTCTTAGTAAGAATATGCAGGAATAAATATTTTTTTGAGAAAAAAAGGTACAGGGTATTACACTGTCGGGCACCGCCTCGACTGTATTACATTTATTTTTTTCAAAATTGAAAGTTGTGTCATTCAGGTTATTGAATTAGCTACATTGTGTCAAAATTTCAGAACGATACGAAGATTTTAAGTTAGGTAGAGGAAAAAATCCCAAATTCGTGATTTTCGTTTTTTTTTTGGGTGAATCTGGAAATGTCCAAAAATTATAAAAACCGCCATAATATATAATCGCAAACATTCCGGATTACAAAACAGGGTTTATTGAATTGATAGTCATGCCTGTGCTGTATTTCGTTTTCGATTCCTACTTGTCGAGTAAATATGCAGCTTAGCTTTATAGATGCATTTGTCAAGTTTTCTCCAAAGATGGATATGTTGCTTTAAGTCTAACTATAACGATGAACTGCATTTTTAATCGATATGCAGAAAATTGTTAGTGTACCTTTGACTTTTATAGCGGCTTCTCTCAAAGACTTTTCAAACTCTTTGCCAAAGTCTTGTTTCTCTTTGGGATCCATCTTCTAATGGTGCGCGGCTATTGCTGTTATTAATGACCGCTTAGATGTTATTTGGCGCTTTCATATTGCCAAACAAAAATCAATGCAACTTAAATCCGAAGACTGAGTTAAAAATTTTCATATAAGTTAACATTTTGCAATTGTTTTAAATCTTATGTTATATCTATTTTTATCATCTGTAAGAGCTCTTTTTGCATTAAGCGGCTCTTTCACATTTGCTTTCATTCGTATTCCCTTCTACCTTTAAAAGTACTGTCTAATTTTTCTTTTCTTAAAATTGTCTATCAGCTCAGCTCGTCTGCACTCTCTCTCTCTGTCTAAGTCTTATTAACCTGATACTGTACTTATGTAATATGCTTACAACAAAACAGTTATAAGTTATCGATATAAATTCATTGACAATTTCGGCTATAAATAAAATGTATACTATATTATATTAGTTTATGATAAATGCGTCTACAGAAAATCACGAAAAAAAATTTGAAAAAAATTCCATGCGACGACTTGTTTTATGCCCCTCCAACAACATCCCCCATTGACTTTGGTTTGTATTTTTTCGGTTTTATTTTTTTTTCCGTTGTGTGTGTCTTGGGACAAAGGCCGCATCAATCTGACAGTAAACCTGCCCTTCCCCCCCTGCAACTACATACAGTCAAGCAGCAGCTAGAGCAACAATGGGAGCAACAGCAACAACAACAACCACTGGCAAACAAACGTTCTGGCCTACGTGCGGCGCCCGCAGCTTGTTCCCTCTCAACGTATCCCTGTCCATGTACCACACGCTGTCCTTATTCCTGCACGCCGCCCTTTTCGTCGACGCTTTGTGCCTTTTATTTTATTGCCGTTTGCCGTTGTGTCGCCGTGTCGTTGCGTCTCTTTGTCTGCTTTGCTCTCACAGATACACACGCACACATATATACATATGCATGTATATAATACAAAGAGAGTTGTAGGCACAAACACATGGCAGAGAGTTGATTATTAATTATGAGGCAATGATAACTTCAAACAACGAAAACGAAACCTTAGAAAGTTTTTTGGCATTGCTTGTACTTCTGCTGCTGCTGCTTGCTCTCTTTCTTCTTACTTTGCTTTAATGTTTTCTTAGTACTGTTGCTGCTGCTACTGTTGCTTTTGTTGGCAGCGGCGGCGGCTGTGTCTGGCCCACCTGTGCGCAGGATTAGTTCAGGCGGCAAATGAAACAACAATGCAACACAGTGCCTGCCACAAGTAACTCAACACCAGCAGCAACAATAACAACAACAACATTATCAAATTATATAGCAAAAAAAAAAAAAAAAAAAAAAAAAAGCAAAAGCCAAGCGCACAAAATTTCCAAAACGAACGAACGAGCGCGCAAAATCCATTTAAACTAAAGTTGCTTGAGTGTGTTGCGCCCAGGGGGGAGTAATGCAGGCAGAGGCGTCGTAGAGTTTTTAGAAAGGGAGCTCTGGGGAGACGGTGCATAGGTGACGACAAAGCTGGCAAAAGGAAGCAATATCGGTGCAATGCACACAAACAGATGCACAAACATGTACACACTCATGCAAAGAAACAGTAACCATTTGATTGTCGTTCGGCGCGTCCGTCGTTTGTGTCGTTCGTTTTTACGTTCGGCTAGTAACCGCTTGCTCGTGCATTGCGGCCGTCGCTTTATGCACAGCAAACCAGTATAATTGTACTATGCACACTCCACGCCACTTGAATAGCGCCTTTTATAATTTAGCAAATATTTGTGCAAGTTACTTACATACATAAGTATGTATTTTGATGGCACATTTAGTAATAGTCTTAGAATTTGTTTGCTACTTAAAAATTTGTTTATTTTTTTGCATAAGTTAGATTAATTTTTTAAATTCTTAATTTTAAGCAGCAGAAAATAAATAATTTTTGCAAATGTATTTATTCAAACGCGTTTTATAAAAATAAAAGTTAATTATTTATATCGATTTAGTTTATTTATAAAAAATGCAATTTAAACAGCTAACTCTATTAGTTTTTAAGAAATTGTACTATACCAGTGACGGGGAGTGTGCAAAAGCTGTTTGTGTGTTAGTGCGCGTGAGTATTTGCACTGTTTTTCGAGTGCGCTGCGCTTTGGTAGAGTGAAGGGCATTTGTTGGCTAACTGACTGACTAAAGGACAAAGGGAAACGCTAAACGTGCGACAGACGTAGAAGAAAATTAACAACAAAAAAAAGAGACTAAAAGAAAATAATAATCAAATGGCAGCTAAACATCAACAGCAGGCTCAACTTTAGCTACAGCTCAGTAGCAGCTACATACATACATACATACATACAGACGTACATTTCAACAACGAAAACTACTTGCTCAAAACTCAAACTCATCGTCCCAGTTTAGTTGCTGCCCCCCGCGCCGCTCCACCCAAAAACACACACACGGCTGAAAAATGTTGGCTCGTTTGTTTTATTTTGTTTGTGTTTTGACCTCGTCGTTAGCGTCACCGTCTCTCACCAACATCAACGCCATCTTCATCGTCATCATCATTGTGATCATCATCGCCAACGCCATCACCGTTGCCGAAAGGCTGCGTTATGCTCTGGCTCTCTTACAAGTGCGCTGCGCTCTGCTCTGCGCGCTCTTTAAATGGCAATTTTTTTGTTGTTGCTGTTATTGTCTTACTTGCTTGCTTATACGCTTTGGTTTCTCTTGCTTCCGCCCTTGTCGTGCGCAGCGCAATGACTTGTCAGCTAAAGCGACGTTGGCAGCAACTGAGCAGAGCAGCAGCAGCAGGCATCGTCATCATTGTTGCGCGGCCGTTTAACTTTATAAATGTGTGTGTGCGTGTGTATCTGTGTGTATGCTATGGTCTCATTTCAAGATAATCGTCACACGGCGGCTGCCGTTGTTGTTGTTGTTGTCGTTCTTGTAATTTAGCGGTTTGCTTTTGTTTTTTTTTTTTTTTAGTTTGGCTTGCTTACGCTTTGTTTTTGTTGTAGTTTTAGCTGTTGTTGTTGTTGTTCTTTTTGCCCATTCGTTGCTTAATGCGATTAGTTTTTATTAAAATTATTATGTACATATGTATGTATGCATGTCGTACAAGCATGTGTATTATATATGCATATGTATGTGTGTACATATTATATTTAACCTATTTAATAAACACACACAATACTAGAAGAAAAAAAAAAGCACAAGTGCGCTAAGGTTAAGCGTTTAATGTCAACAGGTTTTAACCCAAAAGCAAATACATACATACATATATTTCGTATGTACATATGTTAATACATATGTACATATATACAATCCATATGTATTGAATATATCTTACAAATCTTGTGTTTATTTTGCATTTCATATTGCTGTTTATATACATGTGTATGTATGTACATACATAGCTACATGCCGCCTGTTCGTATTGATATGTACAAATAATATAAAGCTTTGATTTATATAGAGCACAAAACAAAGAGGCAAACAATAGCAAAAACCTTAATCTCAAGAGTTTTGCATAGATATGAGTTTATTATTGTGAAAACAAACAGCAGAATACATAAGTACATATGTTACTCCATATTAAATATAAATTTCAGTTACTAAAGTTATTATATTCATTTATGTACAGTGATGACACTTAATAGTATACATATAATTATATCAAATGGAAATGTATCCCAAATGAATATGTGCTTTGTTTTTCGGCTTTATCCATTATTTTCCCAAAAAATAAGAGCTTTCTGAAACTTACTGAAAGTTCCAAGCACAAATTAAAAAAAAAATTACACTTTCGTGTCCTTTATACTAATAAATTTATTCTCTTAATTTCTCAGTTTTAAAGATATAATAACTAAACTCTGATTCAATACATTTTATTTTCGGCAAATAAAGTTAATTGTAAACTAAAAAATGAAATTTTTGCACTATATTTTAAGTTTTTCACTTTTCAGAATTTTTGAACTTATGTAGATGCCAAAATTCTTAGCTTAAGTCAGTTTGAATTTTGGACCGAGTTTTTCAATCAGTCTGGACGTTTGAAAAACTTTTACACCAATTTTGATAAACAAAGTTTTTGTATCAATTATTATATTTAATCTTTAAATCCCGTGCACATAAAATAATATGTTATACATGTTATGCAACATCCTCAAGGTGTTCTCAAATCCTTTTACAACCAAATTTAAAACTAACAGCAATGCTTAGGGTTGCTGAGAAAGTATTTTACATTTTCGTACCTAAGCCACAGAGCAAACAAGACAATCTTTAGGTAGAGAGTTACCCAAAAAAAAAAGGGCAGGGATTCCGCAAGGAAGTCCACAAGAGCACTTCGGTCTTTAGGTCTTTTATATACTTCAAATTTACACTAAAGACAGCAGCGACAAAAATACGTGTTTGACAAAAATTTTGATTGACACATTTAAGTAACATAATACACAAAAAATAGGATTTCAGACTTTTTAAAGAAAACACAAATTTAATATAATATGTATAATAAATGTAACAAAAAAAGGATAGTTGCGAAATATTCATTAGCTTTGACACAAGTTTAAGTTAAAACCCTAATGTATTTTCAAATTGCAACGCTCAGCGAAGCTTTTAGATAGTGATTAAGCTTTAAAAGCTCTAACGACTCACACTAACAAATATCAATTACAGCTATGCTTAAGAAAATGGCTGTGTATAAGTAACAAAGGATCTACTTACCAAGTATAGTCATCTCGCTTTATAACATTATTAAAAGCGATTGCGTCGCGAAGCTCCTGTCACACTCTTCACTCAAACTAAGCCAAATGCATCAGGTTTTTTTTTTTGGAGTGCACAAAATAATTGTAATTAAATTTATTAAAAACGCTTGTTTTCAATATTAAGATCGGAAGCGATTAAACGTATGACTCTTTTATCATTAAATGCTCATAGACTTACACATACAGCTTTAATATAATTTAACACAAACGCCAACGCTCTCAGCAATGTTTTCTTAAGTATTAGAAACAAATTACGCACGCTCCGAAGCACAAATACAACGATCCTTGCCAGCTGCAAATCACGAACTCACTGAGCGACACTGGACTTTAGTGAGTGTGAGCAGCAAAGAAATTTGTTATAAGAGCAACATTACAACAACAACAAAGTAAAAATCGAATTGTTGCTAAACTCTTTTCTATTGCTTTTTATGCAACTCTCTTACGCGCTCAGCGCTCAACGGTGAATGTTAATGCCTTCCTTTTTGCACTTAGGCGAATGATTGTGACAAGTTTAACTAAATGTGAGAGTGAATTAACGGCAACTCATGATTCAATAATTAAAAGGATACACAATTAGAACCATAAGTACAGTAAAAATAGACAAAAAAAAGGGTTTGACCAGGAAAAAATTGATTGCTGGACTTTCTCTTGCTTATTGTATTAAGGACCATACAAAAAGTCTAAAACCAAAATGCTGACCTCCTACCCCTGTGGGGTTTTTCGTTATTTTGACATTTGCGTCGGCCCATTTATCTCGAATTCTATAAGTCGTACATAAAAACTTCCAAGGCAAAAAATGTTCAAAATTGAATTTAAAATTTTATTTGTAATGGAAGGTATACCCAGAAGTTCATATTTTAGGCGTTAGAGGGCGCCAAAGTTACAACAACGGAGTTTTTTGTATTTTTACCCAACTCCTTGCCCATGTTTTTCAAGGCACGGCAAGACTTTAAAGCTTTATAACTTGGAAACTACTAGAGATATTTACATACATGATTTAAAAACCAGTCTTGTGCACTTTTTTGAGATCTACAAATTTTTGATACACGCCAAAAACAAAAAAGCGCAAGGAGGTAATCAATTTTTTCCTGGTCAAAACCTATTTTGACTGTACTACATGTAAATTGTGTCTCTCTGAAAAAAAGCGACTGACAACGCTGATGTGTATGGGAGGGAGCTCTAGTGGACCAATTTTTTTCAAACTAAGCTAACTTAAAATTTTTCTCTAGGAACTGTTGTAGTTTTTTTAAAGTGCAAAAAAGTAAAGAAAAAAATGGAATTGTTTTTTCTTGTTTTTATTTTTTGATACTCTCTTTGTAACTGTATATATAGTGCTAAAGGTAGAATCTGTTAATTTAATGTTTCCAATATATTGGCAATAAACCTGCGATTTAGTACGTGACAAAAACAGAAGTCGTTTTCGACTGCATCTACAAAAATTTACAAATATTCGAAGTAATAAAAAATATTTAAAAGCAATTAATTTTTAGCTAACGTGAAATATTGTAGCTTTCTTTAACACTTTGTTTTTTTTAAATGTATTTACTAGTTATACTTTTATAAGCTTAAATCTGATTAAGTACGTGATATTCAGTAGTAATTTTAAAAAATACTTGTATTCACATTAACAATAAGAAATCACTCAAAAAGTAGTAAAAACAAGAAAAACATAAATATATCCAGTTCTCAGGCCAATTATTTATGCAAATAAATAAGAAAAGCTGTAAAATCAATGTTTTATCAAATTTAACCCTTTTTGACCAACATAATAAAAAAAAACTCTGTTGAAATTGTATTTTTTCAGCCTGTTTGACATTTCTGTGGAAATGCCCATATATAAGGATTATTCTTAATAAATTTAATATAAATTTCAATTATACTTATTTTAATAATTTTTCTTGACATCTCGATAATTCAGGGACCATCACAGGGCTAAAAAAATTAAGAATCACCATAAAATTTAATCAAATTATAGCCGGAGAATGTCGCGACTGTGCCCGTAACGTTTTTGTTGCAAGCCCAAAGTTACAGAGCTTTATTTCGGCAACTTTTATAAGCCTTGATGTCAGATGACTTTAGCTGAAATCAATTCATAATGCCCAAAGCCAAATATTAAGCGGTATAAGCTTAATATCCTGCACAGAGGAAATGCTGTTGCTACCCAGGCAACTGGATTCTTGTCTGGTGGACAGCTGGCAGTCAATCACCTAACCACCTTAAATTCCCGCTATTATTGAAACCACAACAAATAATGGGTGGCCCTATATTCCAGCTTGGAACTCTAGGAAATACTTATATATATATATAATATTGATTCTTCATTTAAGGAAAGCTACTATTGCCCTTCGCTGCACAAGCTATTGAAACTAAATTTTTATTCACAATTTTTTAAATAAAAATTTACCAATAATTTTTACCTTCAATTTTTATTTATGATTTCGCAATTTTCAATTACAAATTGATTTGTAACAATTATTTTATAACTTTTATGCTTTGATAAAAAAAAAAGAATTACTTATATATTTATTTTAATAAAATAAAGCCACTGGTCTAATTTATAGCCGTTTAGTTTTTTACTAGCTAATATTTTTTTTTTTTTTTTTCTGTTTAACTTTTTAATATTATTGATATTTTGTGTGTCTTATTTTGTAGAGTTAAATTATCAATTCCTTAAAATTCATAATTTTTGATGGTTATTTATACTTGACTTTTTTAGTTCCACTATAATCTTTTTTTTATTTGTTTTACCTAATTTGCTTAACTTTTGTAATACGATTTTATTTTAAGTGACTTACTCATTACTTATTTTAAAGAGTTTTGTTATTAGTATTTTATAATACATTTTTTAATTACTAAACACTAATAACTATTTTTTATTAATAATATTAGCAGGCATCTTGGCAAGTCTGGGTTCAGTAGACCTCTAGCTGTTTTATTGGAATGACTAAGTTAGTCTCTTGTTATAGCGCCTAATGTGTCGATTGATTCGATCACCGATTTGAGGCAACTCGCTCTGTTGGTGTTTCGAACAAACCATGCGTCACCTTCAAATCTCATTTTGTTGAGTTGTGTTCCAGCTGTACAGCAGCAGATTTGGATGGCGGTGCGTTCATATGGTTGCGATTTAAGCACAGTGAAGCAATATTTTGCTACTCAGAAGCAGTTTACTCTTGGTGTTAAGAAGCCAATGTTGATTTTAAAGCTTATGCTTTGACGTGTTGTCAAAATGAAGTCCGAGATAGCAGCACAATATATTTTTTCATTGAAAGCTAAGCCTGGCGGGAACTTGCTTCTTACAGTAGAATCTACACTGACCGATTAACTTTTATTAATAGTAAATTTTAATCAAAACATAATTTTATACCAATTTGTAAAATGAACACTGCAGTATTTTAAGTTTTCCGGCGTCCCTCTCTCTCTCTCTCATATACCACTAAGTCTTAGCCAAACATAAACCTTTAACTCGTGAAAAATGTATTTTAGACTTAACTTTTACCAAGAAAAGATATGCATTTTTTAAATCTCTAGAAGAGAACAGTTTTCTATGGCTTTAAAATATGTTTGACGTCATTATAAGCGTTTAATAATTTAAGCATTCATAGTGAGAAATTTTATAAATAACAAAGCATACGCCACGATTTTTTATAAGCCCAAATTCTTTGGAAAATACAAACTTTTGCTAAAATTTGCTGGCTGTGCTCTCTTATGGTCTCTGAGCTCTAAGGTGTTCCACGTACTTACATACGTACAGATATGGTCTCAATCGCTACCTGAGTGCATTGCACAAATCTATTAAACGCTTGTCCCTTTTGGTATAAGGTATGTATAAAAATTGAAAACAACAATAATGCCAAAAACAAAACAACAACATTGTGCTTGTTATCAACAAGCTTCAACGTTTGCTGCTGCTGCAACGGCGGCGTCAACGTCGCAGTCGCTGCCCGCTAGCTGTCGTCAGCATCAACAACAACAACGTGACGTTGACGTCTGTCAGCGGCAGCAACAACTTTAGCGCCTTTTTGTTGACGCTTCGCCGTCGCCTTCGCTGCCGCCACCGCCGCCGCCTCTGGCAATCAATCCACTTAACGCGCGACATCAAAGCCAAAAGCTGAGGCTGACGTCTACGTCGACGTCGACGTTGGCAGCGGCAGCGGCAGCTACGTTGACAGTGTCGTTAACTTCCGGCATTTTCTTGCTCATCTTACTTATTGTTTTTGTTGTTGTCGTTGTTTTTATCGTTGTCAATGCGACACGTTGTACGTGCAGCAACAAAAAAACAATACATATATAAGTATGTAGATACAACTGTACATAAATTGAAAAGGCTTTTCGCGCATTGCATGAAAATCCAAAAAAAAAAAGAAAAAATTAAAAAAATATACAACAGCCAAAAACCAGTTTCGGGAGCGAACAACGAAATCGCTTGAATTTACAGTAAATAAATAAAGCTAACATAACAGCAACAATAACAACAACAATATTAATAATAAATTTATGCCCAAGGAAAAAAAAAACCATTTTTTTTTGTGTAAACACTTGCAGATCTTCAAGCTTAAGTTACGTAGCAAACAGAGCTTTGTCAGCAAGCACATAAGCAACATTTTGTACAAAAACAATAAAAAAAACAACAAAGCAATAGGAAAAAAGCGTGTACAATAAAAAAATATGTAAAAGCAAAAACAAAAACAAAATGTTAAGAATTTCACATAAGCAATACAAATCGCTTGATAAAAATGCATTTAAAAGCCACTTAAAAGAAACAAAAAAAAACTATACATACATATGTACATATATAAAATAAACACACACATACATATGTACATGTACATACAAACATACAAACTTGCGCATGCAACAAAGATGAACATTTTGTTGTTACAATTTCAATTAAAAAATAAAAAGAAAAACGTTCCCACAAACTCACACACGCACGCAGGCGAACCAAAAGAGAGACACACTAAAAAATAAAACCATCATCAATTTCTAAATGCAAAACCGCAATAAACAAAAAAATAAACACACGCTGGCTGGCACACAAGCACACACACAGAAGTACAATAAACAAAACGAACGAGAGAATTTAAATGCAACAAAACGAACTTTGTATACTCTTTAACGCGCACATTTTCTAAATGCTGCGCTTTTTTTTAGTAGCCCCAATGGAAAAATCGTTAGTTCATATTAGTTAATTTTTTTTTTTCAAAAGCTAAATAAAAAAACCCAAACTTATCAACAGTACTTAACGTACAGGTGCTAAAATAAACAAACAATAACAGCAACAATGTGCTGGTTGACTTACTTTATTGATTACTGTTTTTGTACTTAGTCGCATACATGTAAGCTGCAGTGTAATTGCAATTTTCCACTGAAGCATTCGATGTGACGCTGCAGCGCTAAATTTTGTCACTGGGGGGATGCTTAGCGCGTGTCGCGCTCAGCGGCGCAATACAGAGCATTTACAGAAAGAGTATTAGCTAAGCGGCTACTCAACGAGGGTCTACAATGGTATTAAGCAAAAAAAAAAAGCCAAGCGAAGCCGAAATCGAAACGAACCAACGTAAACTTTAAATTTGTCCTAAGAGCAACAAAGCAGAGCGCAGCCATGGTAGAATAAACAAGGTATGCTATTCACTGCACTGAAACCTTATTTTTAGTCTGAGCGAAAAAGTGAGAGAGCGAAACCACCCCCATTGCTGTTGTTGTGCGTAGGCAAGCATATTAAAAAATTTTTTTTTGTGCTGCTGGTTGCAACTTGAGTGGCTTATTTTTTACCGCTGCACAAAATTACGGTAAATGCTGAAAAACTATGCGCGGAAACAACCTTTCTCGTGTAAAATATAAACGAAAGTAAAATAAGGTTTGAGTTGCGAAAATTTTTCGGGAATAGCATACCTTGTTTATTCTACCATGAGCGCAGCAAAGAGCATAAGAGTGTAAGCTAGCGGCGCGCGTGAGTGAGAGCGATAAACAGTTTATGTGCGCTCTGTTTCGTTGTTGTTTTTGGTGTTAGTTGCTTTAACCGACCGAGGGCGAAGTTAACGACGCAACCGTTGGCTTGACGTCGACGTTAGCGTCGGCTAGCACGCACGTGTAACTGTAACCGTAAAAAGTGTAAACTTGTTAGAGCAAGAAAAGCATAAGCGTGCGGGTGTTTGATGCACATTAATACGCAGATGTATGTATGTACATATGTATGTATGTATTTGCTATACAATATTGTTTGCGCGCGTGTGCGTGTGTGTGTGTGTACTTTGCAAATGGCAGCAGCGGCTAGCAAAGGGCAACAGCGGTGGTTGATGACAAGATAATATTGACCAGTGACCCTCTTTGCACACCATTTCTTTCATTCTTGTTTCTTTTATTTTTACGTGGTGCGGCGGGGGTAATACGCTTGAGAGCAGGTCATGGAATTAGCGTATGTATGTGTGTGTATAAGTGTGTTTATTACAATTAAGATTTGGCATAGGCAATAAAGGCAATAGATACATATAAACATACATACATACATACGTAAAATAGTCAACATATGTAAGTATGTTTACAAAACTGAACATAATAAGCTTAGAAAACTCTAGCGAGAAGCTTTACGTTAATTTTTAAAGCATAACAAAATACATTTTATGATATCTCTTCACGTTGAAAAACTTGTGACGTCATCATGCATTCATATTTATGAACATAATATATGTTCGTTTGTTGCTGTTGTAGGAGCACAGCGATGAGACCATGGCTTAAACACACCAATTTGGGTGTATAGACTAATGTGAGCCTGATAATTAAGAAATAAAGTTCTTTGGGCAAAAAGCTTTGTGGCAAGCCCCTATACCTCAAACAAAGTAGTCTGTTCTATTTAAATAAAGATCTCCCAACTCTAATAGACATAATCTTCCCCTCTCATCTTGCCCTGTCAACTATATCTACCTTTGGTTGAAGGTAGCTATAGCTACAAGATAGGTATGCTCTCAATGTTTTGGAAAAGGGAAAAAGAGAGAGAAGAGAAATTCATTTGAGCGAAAAAAAACAAATGTTGAATCAGCTGTAGGGACACCCTTTTTCGTCAATCATACCAAACCAAACTGAGTTACGAAACGAGTGAGTGTAATACTCCCTTTTAAGATAACTTGGATTCATAAGTAAATGGATTTACGTCACGTGATCAACCATTTTTTGCATAGTAAAGCGTAAAAGGTATTTTTTTTTTATAATTAATGGTTTTATATTTATTGTTCTCTTGTTGCTATGCACCCTCAAAGTATAGTTACAAAACTTGGCGCAAATAGCTAGTTAGTTAAGGTTGAGGTTAAATGACTGGATTCGGATTTAGAGAAGGTAATTCGTATGAAGCGCTTTTGCAGCTAATTGTCAAAAACATGTAGTTCATCATTTCTGAGGGAACTCTTTCGCTGAGATAACTTATTCATGAATCTGTTGTTTTCCTTGACCACATATTAAGTCTGGACTATCTTTTAGCCAGTGGCTAGCATTACTTGTCCTAAATGCCAATGACAAACATAACTTGCTACAATCAACAGTGCAACGAACTCCAGCTCCTCAAAGGCATTGCCCAAAACCAAAGGTGGCATTGATTAATTAAACGTTTAAAATTTATTTATTTTAAATATACATATATATACACATACACAGCAATTAAATAACTGTCATTGAAAGTGATGGCACCTTCAAATTTGAAGTATCATCTTCAAATGAATAGCTGGCACTTGACAAAATCCCCATATAATCAAAGTCAGAGCTTAAACTTTAACTTGTTCATAAAAGCCGTCTTTTGATCTTATTAATTAAGCCGAAATTTTTTTGTATTGCTACAGCTTATTTGTGTTTTAAAAACACACTAGATATATCTAAAATTGTTGATATACTTTTGCATAAAATAAACTGATGGTCACACTGTTCTTCAAAATGTGCCTATACAAAGCGCCCGTGTTGCTTCAATGTATGCAGAAAAAGCTACTCACAGTATTTTAACTTTTGTTTTTAAATATTTGAGTATAGAAGCAATATTATTTTAACATATACGAACTAATCCAAGCCATCGAATTTATTTGGAGCTCTATTTCGGTAAATTTTTTGGTTTCCTTCCGAGCCGCAAGTGTGAAGTTTTCGAGCAGATAGGTTGCTCGACGCGTTTTCTTAACTCAAATACTACTATTACCTTAAATTTAAGTGTAGTTTATGCTGAATAGAATCCGAATTCCAAAAAATACTTTTTCCGTTTAAATGTCCTATACAACTGGCCCATATTGCGCAGGTAAATTTTTCTGAGTACTCTTAGCTAAAGCAACAAATATGCCTTTTTGTTAAAATACAACAATAAGAAAATTAACTTTAATTGAAAAAACAAAGATTTAAGTCACAAGCTAGCAGACTTAAGGTGTGTCCTATTCAAGTGACGAGGAGTGTAAAACTTGTACGCAAAAGTAGTATACTTGAAAAAATTCGTTATAGGGAAGTTCCACCGTATTAAGCCTACAATCTTTGCCAATTTTCAATGTCACGCATCTGCATAACAATTTTTGATTGTTTTTTTTTTTGCGCTTGCAGCAACTAAAACACTTGTAGATACATACAAACAGACACAGATACAAAAAAAGGTGAGCACCCGCTTGTACACTTGTATGTATGTATGTATCTGTGTGTAGTTAGCGCTCGAGCTCGTCTTCATCAGCGACTTAATTATTAAATTAAATGCGCTAAATGGCAGCACACGCAAGTGGCAATAAACATGAAAGCCAAAAACAACAGCAATAACAAAAACAACCGAAAATGATTAACAAAGCACAGTACAAGATACGCGCGCACACACACACACAGACACACACATGCTGACAAACTTAGGCGCACGCAAATACGCACGACGGTAAGAGCAGCGCCACATGCTTACAACCTTGTCCGTTAAAGCCTCCACTTGAACACCCGCGCGCACTCACTTATACACTCACACCCACACAACGCTACAGCGTTAACATTAAAAGCAACAACAAAAACAACTACAGCCAATACCTATAAAACAGCAACAATAACAATAACAACAACAACAGCAAGAGCAAGCAAATCAAATAAAATTGTCAGCGAGTACGAAAACTCACACAGAAAAGCGTGAAACCAAGCCAACGTCAACGCTGACGTCAACAGCGACGTCGACAGCATTGCCAACATTGTGCGCCGCTCTCTTTAGCTTGCCCACTGCGCTGCAAATATGCGTACGTGCGGCAGCGCTACGTGCTCGTGTGCGTGTGTGTGTGTATGGCTGCGTTCTTATGCGTTCATTCTCTTTGACGTTGTTGAATTATCAGCGTGCTGCCGCTGCTGCTGCCGTTGTGGCCTGACTATGCTTTTTATGGCTTTTATGGTCATAAAAACGGCTTTGACTCTTTATTTTTTATTTTGTTTTTGTTTTTGCCGTGCTGCTCTCAAATGCGAATGCTGCCCAAGTGCCGCCAGCTGTTGGCTTTGCTGTCGCTGGCTTCACACTCTTAAACAAGAACGCACAAAAAAAATAAATAACAATAACAACAACAGCAACAGCAAGCAACGTCAGTCAGTGGCCTGGCAGAGCTAAAATGGAGGTAAATGACAACATATGCACATTCAGCAGACACAGGTAAAAACATGCATACAGATGCACATGCACATGCACACACACACACACACACACACTGCACATAATAGCACATGTATCTGTATCTTTTGTGGACCCACAAACAAACAATCAAATGTAAAAAGCGCGCGCGAATACAGGTCGACGAGCTCATTGCTCGTCCATAGCGTCGCATCGTTGCCGCCGTTGACGTTGACGTCAGCGTTAGCTTTGGCAGCATACAACGTCGACGTCGTCTTTGGTGTACTTTGTTGCTGTTGTTGTTTTCGTTTGCGCTGTTTATGATTTTCGGAAATTCCATTTCATGGCAAGCACTTTGTGTTTTTGTGTTTTTTTTGTGTTTGCATTTTTGTTTTTGATTTGGATTGTTATGGAAGTTTTCAAATTGCAATTAAATAATTAAAAGCTCGCTCTTTCTAGCTCTTTGTGTTCAGTTATGCCAAATACTCTTGTGTCAATACGACTCCGGCATCTTAGGAATCTAAAGAGTATCCTAGCAGATAATTAAATTGTCGATATGTTTGGCAATAGCAGAGAAGAAGACCGAGCTTCCGTTTTGTTTTACAAGTTTGTATGAAAGTTAGCTTTCTTAGTTATTGGCCAAGTTTCTCTTGTTCACATTTATGCATGTACATATATTGCCTTTTAAAGATAAAGTATCTTCAATTTCAAATTAAACAAAGTTTTTGGCTGAAAAGTTTTGTTCCACTTGACAATAAGTGTTAATCCTATTACTACCAAGTTTAAATTCTAATTTGTGCTATTTATCATTTTTAGCTTATTTTTTTTATATAAAAATGCGTTCACTATCATGTAGGTTGCTTAAAAACTCGATAAGTATATAAGAAATAAAAAACTTTACCTTTTTTTAAATTAAAACTTAAATAATATGAAATTATTCACAAAACTTATTTAGCAATTTTTTAATTAAAGGCTTAGATTAAGATGAAGCAAAGACTGCCCACAAAGCTAAAAATTCATATTTTGCTTTGATTTAGGTTTTTTTAAGATTATTATAATTTTAAAAAAGATTTTTTTTCCTTGCATGGGTTCCTCACAAAGAGGTGGGGCACTGCGACCTGCGATCTTTTGTACCGTGAAAAAAGATAGATAAATGTAAAAGCCAAAATAAAGGTTTTTGTTGAGTTAAATAATATAAAAAATAAAATTTTTTTGTGAAGATTTGAGTAACGCCACGCCAAATACTAAGGCTAATAAAAAACCCATGTTTTTTTTTTGTTTTATATTGAAAACTAAACAACCTGTATCTCTTAATTAATTAGACCGTTTGTTGTCATTTTTCGTATTTTGTCATATCAGCATAACGTCACGCCAAAATGTGTAGATAGAGCCTCAAAAATCGAGTTTGATTAATATTAAAACTTGATAGCCTAAAAGTTTAAGGAATTTTATGCGACCCTCTTCTAAGTCTGAAACTGAGTTTTCGTAGGGTGCAGTTAACACCCTATGGTCATTTCCATAATATCTGTCTATCTTTGTTGGCATCAACTGTAAAGCCAAATAAAAATTGTTCGCAATAAAATTATCTACGAAAAAAAACTTAAATCAAGCTCATATTCATATTTTTTCATGCAAACGTAACGTCACGCCAAATGCAAAGTTACATAACATAACTATTTTAGTCGTGTAGCTAGAGTCTCAAAAATCACGTTTTCCTAAAAGTTATATTTAAAGGCTTGAAACTTAGCGCATTGTTTGCAGCCCTGTTCTAAATCTCAAACCGAGCTTTCGTAGGGTGCAGTTACCACCCTTTGGTCATATGCATGATATCTTTGTTGCTATTGAACTTAGAACCAAAATAAAAATTGTTCGCAATAAAATTATCTATTAAAAAAAACTTAAATCAGGCTCATATTCATGTTTTTTCATACAAACGTAACGTCACGCCAAATGCAAAGTTACATAACATAACTATTTTAGTCGTGTAGTTAGAGTCTCAAAAATCATTGTTGCTTAAAAATAAATAAAATAAATAATAGCTTAATGGCTTAAAATTTAAGGTATTGTTTGCGGCTCTACTATAAGCCTTAAAGCGAGTTTTCGTAGGGTGCAGTTACCACCCTTTGGTCATGTATGATATCTTTGTTGCTATTAATTGGAGAGCCAAATAAAATATGCTCGCAATAAAATTATTTATCAAATAAAACATAAATCAGGCTCATGTTCATATTTCTTCATACAAACGTAACGTCACGCCAAAAAGCAAATGATCAACTTATAAATATTTTAGTATAGTATTTTTCGGCCAAAAAGTATTTTTTGTTTTGGTTCAAACTCTCTCTTTACTTAAATTTTTTGAAGGAATTGTTGGATTTGATGAGCAACAAAAAAAGTTCCCAACAATACGCGTAGAAAAATAAATATGCGCAAAAATCGGTATTGCCATAAGTTACGAAATACTCTAAACTAGATTAGATATAAATATTAAAGTTAAATTGTCGTTGACTTGTGCTTTTGCAAAAAATACGGATGATTCATCAGCCATGAACCAATACGCGGTACTGAAGAAATGCCGCAAACGTTTTTTCAGATAAAATAAAGTATTTATGAAATACTAGGTATCGATTACACAAGCTTTTAATAAATGCTGTTGAACTTTCATTTGAATTGTGCTCAAGCAATCATTTTTGCTTTCATGTGTTAGTATATGTATATAATAATTGATATACGAAGTTCACTGTGTACGTTAGTGGGTTTAAATCAAGTTAAGATATCTTGCCTTATCTGCAATTAAAAGAATTTTCCTAATCATTAGACAAAAAGTTCAACAAGCGATTTCAAGGCCTGTTTAAAAATTCGTGTGCTGTATATGCTTCAGTTCAGCTGGGCATACACACAGATACGTAATGAAACGGGCACGTGCCGCTCTTTACATATATGTATCTACAAGATACATGTCTATATGCACAGTCGTCGGCATAACTGCTGAAATAAATTTTCATATATTGTACAATATATTTTCTTACTTTTAGATACAATTTTATTTGTGACAAACAAAAATTAATAAATAACTTATGTACAACTTGAAGTTAAAGTGAGCTAATATATGTATATAGATAGTTTTAAGCAGTTTGAACTAAACTGAAAGTAAAAGGTATATGCAAATAACTTTGCAAACAAATAAATTTAGTTTTGGCAATTGCATTTGAATTAAATTAATCTATTTTTCAATAAAATCAATTGGAATGTCTTTGTGAAGATTTTTAAGATAAAGATTCTCTTGATGTGGGCACAAATATTTTCTTAAATTAATCCAAAGTGTTCGTACTTAATGTTTTTTAAAAATCTACGCTAGAAAAGTACTTAAAATGCAAAGTATCTCACGGAACGTTACTAAGGCAGCTTACTACGACAAACAGCAATTACTAGGAGGCTTTTATTTTTTTATTAAGGTTAATTAGATACTTTTTAAGTAAGTAAGTGGGGATTAGGTTAGATTGGGTTATAGTGGTTGTCTGTTCTGAAACAGCCCAGACGCACAGAGGCACAAGGAGGCCCTTTGTGATGCCTCAGGTAACGCTGACCGAGAGCTGACCAGAGATTGCTTTATATCTGCGTATATAGGTATCAGTGGTCAGCACATGGTCAGCTCTGAAAAAGAGTGGCGATTGACTCCAAGGTGAATTTTTTGGCAAAAAAACGAAGCTTGCAGATAGAGTGAAGTGGCAGATAATTCGTCATGCAACGAATTATTTAGCCGATTTAACCTAATGTAGGTCTTCGAAATGATAGATAATACTAGTTTACAAATTTTAGGCTCATCGTGTGAACCTTGAAAATTAATAGTTTTTTAAGGTAGTTTTGGGTCGAGAAACACGAAAATTACAAAATTCGGGGGTACTGGCTTTTTTTTTATATGAAGTTTTGTCATTCCGCGCGAAACTTTTCAAACTGCGTAGACCCCTTAAAAACTTACAGCTGATGTGGGCTTGCAAGTACCGCATTTAGCTTTAAAAATTAAATAAACTAACTTTAAATTAAATACTAACTTTAACTTTGCTATCAGCTTGTAGCTTTCTATGAAAATACATGCTAGATATAATACGCAAGGTACTTGTATCTTGTATCTATAGGCTGTCTGTCTGTCTGTTTGTCTGTATATGTATGCATGCATGTATGTATGTAGTTCAAGGCATTTTTATCAATTGCCATCAATTTTTGCAAGCATTTTTTTGCCACTGCGCGTGGGTCTTAACACAATAAAAGAAACCAAAAAAAAAAAAAAGAAAAGAAAAACAAAAACTATAAGATTCCCAATATCGAAGAGAAGCATTGCTAAATCACAGCAAACACAAACACACAAACACACACACGCATGCACGCATAGACACAGATGCACACAGACATAGCCAAACGCAGATGTCGCTGGTAATGTTTTCTTTGTTGTTGTTTTTGTTGCTGCTCTCCGCCGTCTGCTTGAAACTGTTTCTGTTTCTGCCGCCGTTCTGCTATTTTTCTTGCTCTTCTTCTTCATTTGCTACGGCTTGGTGCTCATTTTGCGTTTGCGTTGTTCGCATTTCAAACACGAACTAAATACAAAAAAATAAAAATAAAACTGAATAAAATAAAATAAATAAAAATAATAATAAAAAAAAAGGCAACGACGATGACGATAACGATTCAACATGACAACAGGTTTAAACTACGCAAATGGCAAACACAAATTACAATAGCAGACGAAGCGGCCGTCTACAAAAACAAGAGCAGCAAAAACAACAACAATAAGAGCAGCAACCACAACAAGAACAACACAAACACAGCGAGAGTAACTGCGACGACAGCGGTAGTAAAAGCAATAACATAATAAATGAAAATGGAAATCATGTCAGCAAGCATACAAATGCACAGACACACACATATGTACATATATGCTACATATGCATGTAAGTATGTACATAAATACGTACATAGTCTTAGCGCAGCGCTATTTATGAAGTTTATCTGTAAATAGTTTTCTTTTGTTTTTTAAATTAATTTAAGAAATTAACACAGCTGCAATTTTTGATAACAATATTTCACAGAATTTGTCACACGGTACGTGTAAACGGGTTAGCATGCTACTCTATCAACAAGCACTAACGCACTCTTACATTGCACAGTAGGACGAAATGTTGATTGTTTGGCATGAATTTAAATTTGTATTTTTTTTTTAATATTTTAGCATTAAAGGCATTTATTTTTAGTAAGATAAATGTGCAAACTACCAAATCAAGCTATTGTTGCAGCCTTGGCTCTTTTTTTTTTTTTTTTTTTGACGCTCCTTGATCTATTTTTTTTTTTTTAATTTCCTTGATATTATGTATAATAATACAAGATATCGCTCCTAGTCGGAGCAAAGGGCAGAAACAAAAGCTCTCCAACGATTTCTATCAGCAGCTAGGTGTCTTAATTCACTCCAGGTGGCTGTTAGAATGCCGACGCCAATAGCGCGTTTTTGCGTATTGCCACTATAGATGAAGTAGTGGCCAGCAAGGGTAGTAATTTCACCCTGCCCGATCCATCTAATTTCTGATAGACCAAGTATTTTTATTCTGTAATGCTCCATCTCCCTGCAGAACTGAGCAAGCTTTGAAGCTTCAGAGAGAGAGCGTACGTTCCAAGTTCCAATTCGAGTCCTATGTTTGAAGCTGAAAGTCGTCATCGTGGAAGGGTCGTTATATCCGAGGCCTGTTTCTGTTTCTTGAGTGGAGTCATTTTTACGGTCGGGTCACTAGCCCAACGAAACCTACTGAATATTAGCAGGGAGTAACTGGAAAAAGTGTGTCCAGTCACACAGAGTTGCCTTCTCACATGGGTTCACTTAATGGTGGTAACCAAAAAGCTATCCAGGGGATACCGTGCAAAAGCTGGGGGTTGTGAGCTGCTTGAGCTATTCAACAGAGGAATGGCCTCTGGCCATATCCCAGTGTATGGCAATCAGAAAGCTTTCCGCATACGCACCTCTGTGAATAGCCCCATCCCCCAATGCCAACTGGGTATTATGGCATCCAAGTCTGGGGAACTGCAGCTAAGTCCAATATGAAAAAAATTCAAACTTTGCAAAATTGCGTATGCCCCATCCTTCACAAGGCTCTAGGCATTCCTTTTTTTTTCGCTCCCGAATTCTCTTGCTTGCGCCCTGGCCGTTCATAGAACGCGAAGACGTCTGAAACGTCCCCACCCATGTGACCTCAGAAGTCGTCATATAATCTAAATCGCTTTAATATTCTAGCTCGCGCTTTCTATCTATATATTATAAGGAAATGTTTAAAGATGTATGAATCTCGTTGTCCCGTGCTCTCTCAGATTAAGGGCATTTGAATATTTAGTAGATTGAGTCAAATCTATTGGTAAATTTTGTTTTTGTAAATATTGTGTAAATCTGTAAATATGTATATAATAATTTATATTTTCAAAATCTTTATTTATTTATCTAAATCTATTTCATTTCCTTCAAACCAAACCCCTTCCCTCTTATGCCAACGAATTTTCCAGTTATCATAGCACTTGGCAAAGTTCTCCTTCGGAATGGCCCTCAGAGCCTTCTGCGATTCAGCTTTTATTATCTCAATCGAGTCAAAACGGTGTTTCCGGAGCGGTCTCTTGAGTTTGCTGAACCGCCAAAAGTCACTCGGATTTAGTAATTATTGGCATAAAATATTGTAATTTAAAAAAAAATGTTTCGGATTGCTTTACACAAATTTAAAATACAAGAAATTCAGTTCATTTGGCACAGTTTCTTATTTACTGGGGGTAGTAGGCAAGATTTAAAAAAAAAATGTGTTGGGCTACAAATAAAATAAAAAATAAAATGGAATTTATTTTTTTTAAGAGCCATATAGACAACTTTGATTAAATTCGTTCAAAATTATGCCGAATTGTGACTAATCAAATAAAAAGTAAAACACGTTTGGTTTAAAAACTGAAATTTTTCGAATTAAGGGAGAACTATTAAGAAACAAGGCCACCTTAAATTATATCTATCGAATTTATGTCAAAAAATAGATATTTCGTTCCAATGTACAATGGCTAAAAGTCTGCACTGAAGAATCTATGTGGAAAATAAAAAAGAGTTGGATCGACAAAAAAAGAAGAATCTATGGAATACAGATCTGTGGCTCAACCAGGCCAAGACCCTGAGGAAACTGCTTAACCTTTGCCCAGCGGCACTGCAACCTATTGAAAGCCCACTGACAACCCTTTGGCCATTGAATTCCTAAGCATACCCAAAATGTGAACCAATTTCATATAGCAAAGTTGCCACCTGAACAACAAAATGGAAAATCTGTAACCGAGTTTTAGCCCACTTTTTGTCAATTTTTCCATATCCTCTAAACAGGTCCAAAATATTAGAGATAGAACTCAAAATTTATTTAGGGTTCAAGAGTGGCTAAGGGGTTTCCCAAATTCCACGATCTAACTGAGTTGAGGATTTTTTCAGGGAAAGCAACAAAAAAAAATGCAACGATTTCTCATTTTAATGCTACGCAGCTTGAAGCACGCAGGGGGCGAGCCCCCTAGTCTACACATATGGCTACTCTCTGAGGGGCTTATACGAACTAGATATAGTCTATCAGACGTTTAGATTGATTATACTACAAATTTGATTAAGAGAAATTTCTGTTATTTACAAGAGATTTTAAGTACGACACGGTTCTAACTAATACACATGCCATATGCTCTCTGTGAGAGTATAAAAAACAAAAACAAAGACCAAGAGCAGTTGCAACAACCGTTGTTGTTGATTGGCAGAAGAAAATGCAACGGCAATGGCAATTACATGCTACACACATAAGCTTGCAGATACATATATATCTAAACATATATGTATCTACAAAAACACACATATATACAATCTTGACAATACAAGGCGATTATGTGATAAGCTCAGCTGAGTGAGAGGTGAGCAAACAATCGCTCAAAGCCGCGCCACAAAGCAGAGCTCGTGAAACTCAAACAAACTACATACAGTAGACGCATAATTTATGCGTACACCTTTAGCTTTTTATTGTTAAGGCTCTAAAAATATTGTGCTGATTATGTAAATGGCATTTCTTACAGCGTGTTCATTTGGATAGTCGATCTGATATTGCGAATTTTCAAAGCAACGATTCGAAAGTAACGACTTAGTCTCATTTTTGACAGAACGGCTCAATATAAAGTTTGCTACAGAGCTTGAGAACTCTAAAAAACTTTTGAATGCCAAATTTGTTACCGATATTTTAATAAATTATTCGTCTAAAACTTTTGGTTTTTGAAACAAATTTACATTTTTCACTTTTTACAAAGAATCCTGTTATTACCATATTTTTTCTCCGATTTCGATAAACAACCACTCATTTTCTTTGTAATTGATCGAACTTTACGAGCCATGAAAAAAACTGTATGCAATTTTTTTTTTTAAGTTTTAAATTTACGTTCGAAGTAGAATTTTTTTCAAAACTTTGCTAAAAAATTACAAAAAATTTCATATAAATACATAAATGGCGTCCAAGGCGTTTTAATAACAATATGCTTCAAGCATAATCAATGTGTAGTTCAATTATCTGCAGTTTTGTTAAAAAATTCTCAAAATCCGTTTAGTACAATCAGTGATATTTGCTTTTAAGTAGACACTTTTTATTTAATTTCGAAAAATGGATTTTTCGAAATATCTCGAAATCCGTTCCCTGAAAAAAATTTTGGACTTCATGTCCAAAACATGTTAAGTATACCAAAATTTTAGAAAAATTTGTAAGCTAGTGTAATAAAATTGTATTGTATTTATGTGAAAAAAATGCAAAAAGCAAAAATACATTGTAGAAACCAATAAAAACAGCAGGAAGTTTGTTAACAGCAAAGATGCCAAGTATTTGGCCACTACAAGTCCTTATAATATGGTATTAAAATTCTCATAAACCATTATTTTGTAGCATTTTTGAATTGTTATTTTGAACTCCCATATATATTTCTTAAAAACAAAACAACTATGCGTTGTTACAAAGCAAAAGGCGTGCGAACAATTCATGTGCGTACTGTACACCCGAAGCGATGAACACTGGAAGCTGTAAATGCGTTAAATTATGTACAAATTTCATGTACTTAAACATTTTGTGATAAAGGGCTGTGCCAAGGGTCAGCAGCACTAATAACTTGATCAATACATATATGTATGTATCTAAAAACTTATGTAAATAAGTGTTTTGACGTTATGGTCTTTATCATATTTTTATTAATCTGGGAAACTTTTAGCAATAGCGAATGTTGCTTTTGATAGAATTCAACTTGGCTGGGCTTACAATTCACAACTGGTTAAAGCCGACTTTGCCTTATATTGAACAGCTACTTTATTTAGTTAAACTTTTTTACTATTTATTTATTTATTTTATATTTTAGTTATTATTTTTGTAATTCAAGTTACAAACCACTTCAATTTAAGGTAATTGTTTCGGCAATAAGTGTGGACATTAAAACTCCAATTTTACATTTTAAAAAAGTTGTAAAGTTAAAAATTGTTACGTTTCTGAAAAATATTTTGCAGTAGTTCCTGAGAAACATGGCTTGCTGAAATCGTACATTTTCAAAAAGTCTATTTTGAGGGATTCACGTGAAAAGTAATGAATCCAACGACACGTGGCTGGTCTAGGAAATTTTGATAAAAATATATGCAGAGTAAAGAAATGCGAAAATGCAAAAAATATTAGTATATTATTTTGGACCATTACAATTGTATAATAAATAAACTTTAATAAAACAAAAAATTAAGTCGTTAGCTAGCATACTTTGGGGAACAGTGTGCAATATGAAGCATACTTAAGCCAAGAAAAGTATGCAGAATATTCCATTCTCTGTCAAAGCCTCGACAGAAGAAAATTTTTTTTCGAAAGTGTATCCAAATCTCTTAACCTCTTTAACTTTGTGATGGATAGTGTTCTGTAAACATTTAAAGAGTAAAATTTTATAAAAGTAGTTCCAAACGATATATTACCAGAACCTTTACTTCTATTGAAAAAGAAACTGCCAGGATGGCTCTACTGCTAAATGAGAGCTAGACGAAGCATATATTTTCTTCAACTAGAGAGACTATACTTTTGAATTTGTGAAGAATTTTATCTAACTTGACAGAACCGTGTAATACGATTTGGTATTAAAGTGCAGATCTACTCTTGCCAATGGATGCTACTTTGTTTGGATCAAACTCGCGCACACTTTTTGCGCCACCTTTTAAAATACTTAACCATGATACATGACGCTCAATCTGATTTTATTATATTTTTGCAGTGTTTGAGAGAAAAGGTAAATACAAAATGAACTCTTGCAAAATTTTGAAACAAGCTCTAAAGTGAGGCAGGGTGATAGCCTAAGCACAGAACTTTTAATCCATGAGGGCGAACAAGTAGTAAGGAACGCTGAGCTACGAACCTCTGATCCTACGCAACTTCTGGCCTATGCGGATGATAAGGATATTATCAGCAGATCAGTGATATATATGAAAGAAACCTTTGTCAAGTTAGAAAATTAAGCAAAATAAGGAGGATTGCGAATAAATGAAAGTAAAACAAAAATTCTTCTAGCTGGAAACTCACACTGGGTGCGGCGCTTTGGCCAAAACATAACCATAGACGAGTATGACTTCGAAGTTATCGACCAGTTTAAATATCTTGGTTCGAACATCAACACCACGAAAGACTGCTTAAGTGATATTAGAGTAAGAATTAAATCTGCGAACATTTTCTCGCTTTCAACGTTCCTTTAGTCACGCCTTCTCAACATAACCCTAAAGCTCCGGATATATAAAACAATGATCCGACCAATATTAACGTACGGATGTACGGATTCTGAGGAAATTAGAAATAGGCCACCTAGAGAGCACAGAGGGAAAATGTTTACGAATAATTCTTGGTCCGATAAGGATAAATCCTAATAATTACCGCGTTCGCATCAACGAAGAGCTACGGGAGATATTTAACTATCAAGTCTAGCTGCCTATGTCAAGTCACAAAGACTAAGATGGGCTGTACATGTTGCGAGACGCGAAACCCACTTTTTAAAAAAACATGCTTCAATCAAACAGATGGAAGAAGAGTAGTTGGGCGAACCCGAGCGCGCTGAAAGATGATTTAAAAAAATTAAGCGTTCTAAACTGGGAATAAGCTGCAAAGAATAGAGATTATTGGAGAAATATTGTGCGAAAGGCAAAAGCTGAGTTATAGCTGCAGCGCAAAGGATGATGATGAGAGAAAAGTACTCAGTAAAAAATTTGGTCAAGTACGCGTTGGGAACGACTACCGCGTACGATGGAATGACAAATTGTAAAAAGAAATGAAGATATGTGTATACTAAATAAGAGACAATACAGAATAACTGCAGCTATCAAATGGGGAAGGAATTGTAAAGTTCATACAATTACAATGGTTAAGATGGATTGGGCATGTGCTTAGAATGGATGAAAGCCGCACTCGGCGTCTAATAGATAGCATAAGAGAAGATATTCAACGAATGGAAGTGGTCAACTGGAGAAGACTGGCACTGTATAGAGACCAATGGAGAAGGATCGTGGAGAAAGCTAAAACCCACCACGGCTTGTAACACTATTGAAGAAGAAGAAGATGGTCAAGCGAATAAATATTCAATGGCTACGCGTGATGAATGAAGGATGCGGTTTAATGCGGTTATTTTGGCAACCATGCGTGCGTTAAAAGGATCAGATAATAATCAGATAATAGCAGATAATAGCAGATAAACATTCAGCGCCTCCGCTAACTTGGTCATGTTGTTCGTGATGAATGCAACAACTTCAGGTTGGCAGGAATCAGCTTAAATAAAGAAGCAGCAAAAATGTATCTCATAAGTGCGATTGTTTTAAAAATGTTTGCTGTCAATAAATAAATATATGCATGAGTACCCCTATAATATTAACATATTGTTTGTACAAACATATGTGCATGATAAAAAAAAAAACATTAGATCAGACTTACCGCTAATCCTCTAACGCCTGGCGTATGTCTTTTCACGCCTTAAAGATTAGGACTTGCAGCAATCAAGTCAAAGATAAAATAAACACACACACACGCACGCGAATACTTTTACAAGCGAATAACGCGATAAAGCAGCCGTTTGCTTTTGCTTTTGGCTTTGCCATCTGCAGGTTGCTGTTGCTTCATCGTCTTTGTGTGTGTGTGTGTGTGGTGTGTGAGCTAGTGAAATGGCCAAACAGTTGCTAGAAAGAGAGCAAGCCAGCCAGTGAGAGTGAGAGAGCGCGCAGACAACTTGCAATGCAAAAGAAATTACAGTGGGGCAAAAGACAGCGACATCAAACTGAATTGTGCTCACTTGCTTTCTTCTGCTGCTCACTACACTTTAGTAGTTATTATTGTTTGGTGTGAGAGAGTGAGGGGCAAAATGTGCATGGATTGGCGGCTGGGGGGAGGCGGTATGTACGCACATATTTAACTATGCACATAGTGTGTAGCAAGAGTGTGTGGCAAGGCCGCAATTAATTACAAACTTACCCAGCTGTCTGTGCCAGCGCCCCTTACGCCATGCTGCCTCTCTGTGTGAGTGTCATGTTGAGCGTGCGCTGCAGCAGCAAAAAGTGGCACGTATCAATGTTGAAAGTATAAACATGCAAAGAGCAAGTAGTAAAGAGCTGCTAGCGAGAGCCAAGCACAGAGAGCCAAAGAGCGCGCGCGCGTCAAAGCGAAGAAGCGTCAGAGGCGGCAGCAGGCAGTGAAATGCTTTCGCCGGCCGCCTTAAAATTAACGTTACCCTTTTGCCAAATAAACCCAGTATGTGTATCTGTAAAGCGGGTAATACGGCTGGATTGATACTGTGCCTGAGCATATTATCATGCCACACACATACATACATACATTTACAAATACACATAATACAAATATGCAGATTGTAGCACTGGGCATTGGCAATACACAAAACGGCAACCACTTTTTGTGAAGGGCACAAAATGAAAAGCAATGACGGCAGAGGCGGCATAGCAGCCTACGTCGGCTGCGACGTCGATGTTGTAAAATGGCATAGCCAAGGCAGACGACGACGACGACGCTGATGATGACGACAACGACGACAACAGCGCACAATGTGTACACACTGGACCCGCTCTGGTCTTTAGATTCAGTTTCAGCCTCAGCTTCATTCCAATTCCAACTCCATTTCCATTTGTATGTGCGCTGCTGCGGCCAGCAGCTTTAACTAGCAAAGTCGAGTCGTGTCTATTCCAACAATGCTACAAAACACAACTCATTTTTAATGCACAAAATTCAACAGCAGCCAACTACAACAACTACGCACAATGTGCCAACACGCACATAGAAACATACATACATACAGACACACACACTTGCAGCGCTACATAGATACAGCTACAAGCTCATATGCACATGCAATGCATGTTGAATCTGCTGATGCTGACGTATTTATCACTGCGTTGCTTTTGTTATTGTTGTTGTTGCTACTATTACTTTTTTTTTTTGGTTGGTTTTGTTCCCTTAACTGCCCCGACACTGACACCCCGACGCTGACGTTGCTGCCAACGTCGCCGCCACCAACAAAGTCAAAGTGTTTCCACTATATACTATTTTGGCGGGGGCGCGCGCGGCTAAACGGCATAAAGTAGAAGAAGAAGCCAGCCACCGCATAGTCACAACTAAAAGCAGCAACAAAAACAATGAAAACCAAACGACTTTTGTTGTTGCATGCAGCAAATGATTGAAAGAAGAGTAGAGTAAGAGGTAAGGGTAGAGCGCACAATGGCAACAGCGGTAGCAAAGGGCAACGGCTGAGGAGCGACGCGACGCATTGGGAGTCATTGATTTTCGTTTATGAGCGCAATGCGCTCTCACTTTTTATACGTTCATTCACACAGCGCACACTGTGCACAAACTTATTTGTTTTAAAGCAAATTGGCGCAAGATGTGGCTGCCAAAGGTAAGAAAGTAAAGAAAATCTAAAGACTTTACTTTTTAAAATATATTAGAGCGCTTAAAATCTTAATAAGTCTCATTTACTTTATGTAACCTATAAGAATTATTTTATATAATTTTTACAAGTAGTATTACAATATAAACAGTAATTGTAATTGATTTGAGGCACAAAAAAATTATAAGATGAATCAGTTGAGCAATTCTTTTGTTCCTGTAAGGCTCTCAGTAGACGTAGGAATAAGCACCTGGGAAACTACTTCCTTCATAACCTAGCGGAGCTAGCACATATATGTCCGAGGAGGATTTCATTCAATTTGGCACGATTTAAAAAGGTATTTGATTGTAATTTTAAAGAAAAATATTTTATTTGAACCATATTATTTCCAGTGTTGAGCTGTCGCTTTTCATCTGAGAAATTTACATGTGTTGTCTTGTTGTGATACATAAAAAAAAGGGTATAATAAGAAAAATGGGGGTAAAAAACCTTAAAACCAAAACTTAAGATTAGTTAATAAAATCAAATATTTATATTAACAAAATCTTAATCACGCATGTTAGTACACACATATGTTTAAATTTTCCTTAAATTATATGAAATTCCAACAGAGCATGGAAAAAAAGTACTAAGCTAAATATGCAAAAAATCAGTCAAAATAAATAAATATTTACAAGAAAACTTGAATAACTCTAGTTTTTAGTGCAATAATAAGTCTCAATAATAATAAGCAGTGAGCAGCTGCTAATACAATATCTTATAAGATTTAAAAAATGTAAAAAATAAAATTTTATAAAAAATTGCTAGTAAAAAATGCTATAGCTAAATGCAAGAAAAACCCAAACGTCTTTAGTTTTTCGTCCAAAATATAAAAAATAAATAAAAATAAAAAAAGAAATGAGCATAGCCTAAAGGCCTATGTTGCTCTGGCTAAAAACACTTTAAAATTTTGAATTAACTTCTAATTTACAATTACGTTAATAAATATTAGAAGTGAGCAAAGATTATATTATTATATTATATATAGATTATTATTAGATTTTTGACATTTTTATGTATGTATTATATGTATTTTACTTTATTTTTCACTTTAAAATAAGCCAATTTTTATTAGAAAATTTTTCAATTGTGAATGCGAGCTACCGCTGGATATAGTTGGTGCGGTTTTCCTCATGATATCTTTTTTGCTATGTATGCATCAAAGGCTCATTTTTAATAAATAAATCTATTAAAAATACTTAAAACAAGCGCATAATATAATTAGTGCAAGAAACAATGACTGTTAAAAATTCAAAAAGCCAAAATAGTTGGCGTTATTTGACAAATCTGCAAATAACGTAAAATCTTTTTTTTTTCGTAAATATACGCAATTTTATTTTATTAGCTGCTTTAAGTGCATTAACAAATTTATTGAATTATTTTTCTCTAGTTATAGTTTTAGTTTTAATAAGTAGCTTAAGAACAATAACAGCATTCGACTTTTTTTTTCCAATTTTCGCGATAATTAATTATAGCAAAACTCTGTATACATTACAAATTAATGCCAAAGAAATAGAATTTAATTAATTAATTAATAATTTGTTTTTGTTTTTTAAATTAAAGGCTTTAAAAGTAATTTCAAATTAGTTAACAATAGCTTATACGAGTGATAATCTGTAACTTAAACAAATCAAATGTTGCCCACAGCTTAACTGCCGTTTGGGTGCCACTGTGCCCAAGGCGAAACGTTTGCTTTGCGGCTGACTTGCCAAATCCGAAGAGCGTAACACTGCCGAGTGTTAGTGAGAAGAGAATAATACATGCATATTAAGAGAGTGTGAGAGCGATGTTTTTAAGCAGCAGACAGCAGCAAAGAGCGCAGAAGGCAGCATATGAAATTTAAAATATGTGTGGTTCGTTATTGATAATTACGTTTGATGCCATTGTTGTTGTTGTTGGTTACTGTTGATTTTGTTTTTTGTTTTGTGATGATGTTTGAACGAATTGAATCAATTTTGAAGCATTTTGAAAAAAAAAGGCCGACATTTGTCTAATTACAATGGTCGACAAATTTAAATTTGTTTTTACAATTTTTGAATTAATTTATATTTTTTTCAAAACTGTTTCCAAGCGATGACATAAACAAACAATACATGCACATACATATTAGTATCTATGTGTTTGTCTGTGTATTTGCATGTGTATTAAGCTGCTTTCAAGATGTTCAGAGGTTCAGAGGTTTGTAAGTGGGAACTAGTGTCAAAAGTTGTATCAAATCAATTTAAATGTATTATTACCTGTTTTTACTTTTCAACATATGTATAATACTAATATTTTAAAGCTATGTATCTTTTACAGTGCTTATCAAAAAAAAAATTTTAAACTTATTTAGAACAAATCGAGAACTTTTCGTTCATTATTCATGGCTTCTAGACTGCTTGCTGCAATATTTCAGCACTTAAAATCAGAAGCTGTATGCTACAAATAGCTTTAAGTGCGTTGGAAATCTATTACGAAAGCCTTTGAGTAATAGATTTTTAAAGAAAATGTTAATAAAAATCTAGACAAAGCGCCTAGAAATCGTTTTAAAAGAAAAAGGGCTTTAAGCACTACAATATTCTTTATAGTATATTAAAACTACTACCAGGTATAGGTTTTGGCGCCTCTTTAATCCTCCTATCCTTAATCTTCAACATAGAGCTATAAATTAGACTTTTGACAAATAAGGGCTGGTTTGACTAAAGCACAAACAGCTATTTATAAAGTTTACCTATAGTTATCTGATAGATTGAAAATAAACATATGGAAATATTTTAACTTAATTCATTAAATTCCAACAAGGAACATAGGGCTGATACAAACAAGTTCCATTGAACTCTATCTAACGCTAGTTGCTTAGCTTCACTCCAATTTTTTCCGCATTTTCTTAATTCTGAAAACCCCACTTCTATGTTCTGTAACGTAACGCCATGCGTATTTGTGCTTGTATCTTTTAATGTCTGTTTTTTACTTAATATATAGAGTTCGTTAATAGCGACGTAAGCAACTTTTTCATTTTTTATTTTGTCATAAAATAGTGACGTCACGTTCAAATGTAAATCAAATATAAAAGATATAGTGGGATTAAATCAAAAAAGGCTATTTATAAAGCATGCAAATTAGTATCTGATAAATTAGAAATGATTGAAGATTACAAAGAATTTGGTATACTTGTATAGGGTTTTCCAATAAGAGGTGTTATTTTGGTATTCAAAGAAAAATGCCATTTTTGAGATAAATGATCGGATGTTTATTGCATAATAAAGAGGAAGGTATGCCGTTAATAATGAAAAACAACATCAGGCAAATGGCCACCACGACCACGCTTACAGGACCATATCCTTTGCATGAAATTTTCCATAACCAAATCGCAAAGTGGCTGCCCTATGTCCTCGATAGCCTCACGAATTCTATCTTTGAGGTCTTGAAACGACGCTGGGCTGTTGGCGTAGACCTTATCTTTCACGTGACCCCAAAGCAAGAAGTCGCAAGGTGTTAAATCACAAGATCTCAGTGGCCAATTGTGATCACCTCTTCGAGAGATAACACGGTCCGGAAACTTTTCCCGTGAAAGAGCAATGGTTTCGTTGCTTGTGTGGCACGAAGCGCCGTCTTGTTGAAAGTAAACGTTGTCCAGATCAATACCATCCAACTCCGACCATAAAAAATCATTAATCATCTCTCGATAGCGCAATCCATACACCGTAACTGTTGATCCATCCTCATTTTCGAAAAAGTAAGGTCCAATGACCCCGCCGGACCATAAACCGCACCAAACAGTCACACGTTGAGGATGGAGAGGCTTCTCAACAATAACTCTTGGGTTTTCCGAGCCCCAGATGCGACCATTTTGCTTGTTGACGTAGTCACCGTGCTGGAAATGGGCCGCATCAGTCAAGATGATTTTTCGATGGAACTCCGGATCATTTTCATGCATTTCAAGGACCCAATCAGCCAAGACACGACGTTGTTGATGATCGGCCGGCTTGAGTTCTTGTGTTAACTGAACTTTATAAGCCTTAAGACCCAAGTCTTTATGCAAAATACGGTGTAATGACGCTTGTGGAATGCCCAATGCCAAAGAACGACGAGGAATGCACAAACTTGGGTTTTCTTCAACACTTTGGGCTACAGCAGCAATATTCTCAGTTGTTCTTGAGCGACGTGCACGGGTTTTATTCTGCACATCACTTACTTGTCCCAACAGCTCGAACTTTCTACCAATTTCTGTATTGCGGTCCGACAAGGTGCTTCACGACGACCCAAAAATGCTTTAGTTTTGCGAACTGTGACTGCAAGATTTTCTCCATTTTTGTAGTGAATTTTAATAATTTCAATGCGTTGTTGAAGCGTGTATCGTTCCATTTTTAGTAATGGCGTAGTTTCTACTTGTCAAATGTCAAAGAATAAAAGCTTCAAAAGTGACAGCTACCGAAATACCGGGTGACTCAAAATAACACCTCTTGTTGGAAAACCCTTAACCAAAAAAGTTTTTATTAGCAACCAATTGGTATTTAAGAATAATGGCAGTGGAAATTGTGAAGGCGTTTTGAGCACAAGTCCATATTGGTTTACTTATTAGACTCACATGAGTGAATATGTGAATTAAGCATATATATATTATTGAGGAAAATTTTAAAAAATTTTGCAGTTCTAAAATTTTAAATCAAATATGTACACTGAGAAATAAATGTGAAAATTTCGAGCTCGAAAAGTAGTGCACGAGAAAAATTTCTTGAAAAGAGCGTTTTTTCTATTATTGAGTGTTAAATTTTGTAGACATAAATTTTTAATTTGAGAATGTTTAGATTTTTTTTAAGAAAAAGTAGTCTCAAAAAGCTTTAAGTGCTTATTGTTAGAATTTACAAAAAAAAAAAATAGCACGAATTATGATATATGTATAATCATCCTTGTCTAAAACCTCGAACGGTATTGAAAGGTTCGGAGAGGTGCGTTCCTGATGGTGCCGCTCAATGTCGTTCTGCAAAGACGAATCAGCTTGTGTATAGGCGATCCCTTATCGGGCTATCGAATACAGCGTTGTAATCGATAAAGAAATGATGGGTATCGATCTGTTTTTCGTGGGTCTTTTCCAGAATTTGGCGTAGTGTGAAGACCTGGTCTATGGTGGACTTACCAGGTCTGAAGCCGCACTGTTATGGTCCGATCAGTGTGTTGGCATACGGCTTCAGTCTTTCACATAATACGCTCGATAGGACCTTGTAAGAGATGGCAATAAGACTGATTACCCGGTAGTTGGCTCATATCGTCGGATCAACCTTCTTCAGAACTGGACAATGGACAGTGAGCTTCCAATCGTCGTGCATGCTTCCTGCTAGCCATATTTTGCAGAGGAGCTGATGCATGCACCCTATCAGCTCGTCGCCGCCAGCCTTAAACAACTCTGCAAGCAGTTCATCGGCAGTCCATCGGCAGGCAGTCCATCGGAAGGCAGTCCATCCTCTTCATGGCTAGGTGGTGGGACACCCACATTATCGTTAGTCGCTGGTATAGGGTTGTTTTCTCCAATGGCGGGATTTGTGGCGTCGTCGCCTGCAAGCAGCTTGAAGAAATGTTTCCTCCATAACCTCAGCGTACACTGCGTATCTGTTACCAGATTCCCATCTCCATCTCGGCAGTTTCTTTTTTTGTTATATTAAATTGGAAAAAATAAACATTAAAAAATAAAAATAAATAATAAAATTTAGTCTTTGTTTTTTAATTACGATTTTAAGTTATATTGAGTTAAAAATATAAAAATTAAATAGGTTTGGCTCTTTTTTTTTTTTAAATTAAAATGTATTCAAATATCCGCTGTAGCTTTAGGAGTTATTTTTTTTCGCTTATTGAGTTAAAGTAAAATTATTCGCAATATGGCGCTAGATTTCTTTCTTAATAAGGTATATCTGATGGTAAATACATAGGTTAGGTTAGGTTAGGTTAGGGCGGCAGTTGGGACCAACGTCCCAACTCACATAGGCCAGAATAGGCCCGTTGTGATACCGCTACGGTGGACCATTCACCGCTCTTCCCCACTCAAGAGGTCCCCCCCGCCATCCGGCGGCCTGGATGAACCTTAAAAGGCATTTTGGACTCTGTTCGGAGAGCTGAGATAAGTCACCAGCCAATGCCCCGTGATAGCACGAATGACAGTCGAGCACTGGGCTCTGTTCAGACAGCAAAGTTCCTTAGTTCTTTTACTACTGTATGCCGGCTAGGTTTGCCGTGAGATTCTGCACGTGTTCGATGCCCGATTCCACGTTTGGTTTGCAAAGAGAGCGAAGTAATTTCGTATTCTCAGTTTGCAGCTGGCCATGGGTATACCCAGGCCCACCTCTTCCTGAAGTAGGATGCTGGTAGTTCCTTGTCTAGCCAGTTTATCCGCAATACAGTTGCCCTCGATATCCCTATGTCCTGGGACCCATATGAGGTGGATTGAAAACTGCTCAGCCATCTCCTCAAGAGACAAGCGGCAGTTATTTACTGACTTCATACTCGATGTAAATGAAGCTAGAGACTTAATAGCCGCCTGGCTGTGCGAGTAATTACAGATGGTCTTATTCCGTACCCGTAAGTTTCTTATTATTATCAGAGCCTCCTGGATTGCAGTAACCTCTGCCTGAAAGACACTGCAGTGATCCGGGAGTCGGAAAGCTGTTTTTACGTTGAGTTCATCGTCCAGCTTGGAACCATCCGTGAAGATTCCTATTGAGCCAGCTGGGCCTGGTACACCTATACTCCACTCCTCCCTGGTTGGAATATGGGTTTTGAAACTGGTTTTGAAGTGTTCCTGCGGAATGCAGTAGTAGTCTGTGCTCTCGGGAATAAGTGGATTTCCCATGAGAATCTTTGCGTGAGCAAAGTCATGGTCATTCCATTTTTTCGCCTCTCTCATGCGTAAGGCTGATAGTAAATACATAAGTAGGTAATAATTTAATCTGACTTTCTTGTTTTCAAGAAACTTTTGTTTTAAATCCTAGTGTCTGACCAGTTCTCGATGTGAGTCGACCCATGGGGCTAGAGACGCGGATTAGTTCATATCTATTTACTCTTATTCAAAATTATACTATTTTTATAATATAAGGTCAACTGAGTTTAGATGTACTACTCGCTTAATAAAAATAAGTAACTGCTAAAAAAATATTTACTCTCACATTAAAAATATTTATCCTCCTATTAATAAATAAGATATAAAAGCTACTTCTATAACTTAAAAAAAAAATTAAAAAATTTTGCGAGGTTTTGAGCTGCTGGCTTTTAAAGTGCAGTGCTGCAACGGGAAACATATCGATAAACTCTTTTGTTGAGTTTGTGTGTCTCTAGCTCTAAAAGTCGGTGATATCTAGCTGCCTAGGTGTTCATAAGGACGCAGACTTGGAGAGTGGCGTTGTTGTTATTGCCGCGCTTCCTTTTTTTTTCTATAACAAACATTCCACAAATCTATAATACCCTGGACCCTAAATATAAAAAACTTTTTATTGAAGCGTTTAAGGCGTCCCAAAACTATAAGGCGACTACATAAAATCAAAAAAAAAAAAAAAAGAAAAATACGCACACTACAAAATGTCGCGTCGTTGTCTTCTGCCTGACTGTCAACATTGACGTTGACTTCGACGTCGACGTTGACGTTGCTGACGCGTCGACGCGTTTTCGTTTTCACTTCCTTTTGTTGTTGTTTTTGCTTAAAAATTCGCGGTACCTGCAAAAGGTAAAGCGCGTGCCCCGCTAATCGCAGCCAAAAAGAGAGAAAAAAAAAAAGTAAAATAAAATTAAATGCGGTGATTTCTTTTTGCTTTTGCTTAGGCTCGCGGTTGCTGTCGCTGCTGGCGTTGACGTCGTCGTAGCCGCAGGTAGGCGCAGGCATGCATGATGCATCAGCTATGTGTGTGTGTGTGTATCTGTGTGCTGGTTTGGGCCGTTGTCGTATATACAAGATAATTTAAAAGCAATAAATACTTAATTGTTGGCTTAGTTTGATGTTTGCCGTTTTCTGCCTACTGCTCTGCTGCTAATTACATAATATGAATTAATCTGCATTGAAATGTAACTGTTGGGGGTTAAAAGATTTTCCAACTTAAGCCAATTGCAGTGTTTGTCTTAAAGCTTAGATACTATATATAGGTACCTATAATTGAGTATGTATGTACATAAGCATTGTATGTATTTTGCAAATATGTGCCATATTGTTATAGCATGTACTCTATGGCTTTGCATAACTTTTTTTTTTTGAAACATAACAGCAATGTGCAGTGTTGTAAGTTCTTTTAAACTAACTTTATATACAAACTTATACATAACATAGTGCATACGAATAAGCAGAGCAAAGCTTAGCAATTGGATTTGTTAGTTTGCGTCAGGAATCTTTAAGTTCTTGTGTCGCGCTCTACCCCAGCGCCATAGCTCGAATTTTAGATGAAAATCTAGCTGTGGCTTTCCCCCCTCACGAGCTATTGCTTCATGGTTGCAAACGTGAGAGAGAAACGGAGCGTCAGTGGTAGGTTTGGTGAGTGAGGTAACAACAAGTTACACACTTTTCGGCTTCGCCTATATAAAAAAAAGAGTATACACTTGGTTGCATAAATCTGCGTACTGTGGGGCAAAAAATCAACGAACGAGCTTCGTAATATAATTTAAAAAAAAAATTGAATATAAAGACTATTAAAGATGCATATTGTACACTACCCTGCAGTTCGGTCGTTCAGGCCTGAAAAATTCAGTCCTGAATTCAGGCATGAAAAGGCAGCGAATGCTCATGGCTTTGTAAGAGAAACAAGGACAAATATAAAATTTATCTTTCTGTCTCTTTCTTTTCACAGACAATTAAAGCAAAAAAGAATAAGCAAGGACAAATAAGAAAAGTGAATCGTATTTTGTTACTTGACTTTACATTAGTATTGGTGTTTGCGTTTGTATGCGTATCTATTTCTGACGTTTTCTTTATTACACAAAGAAAATTTGCTGTGAAAATTTTAATTTCTATGTAAGTATTTATGAAATATTATTATTTAAAGTATTATACTTTTTTTTTTTTTTTTTTTATTTCCTTGATATTATGTATTAATACACGAGTATTATACTTGGTAGGTCAAAAAATTCGTGTATTGTAATATATATAATGAATCAATACCAGGTACAGCGGACTCTGGCCCAGCTGCGTAATGAAATGAAGAGCTACAAAAATCTCAATTAAAAAATCTCAAGCTACTGTAATTTATGAAGAATTACCCACCTATGATTTCAGACCTGACTTTGAAAACCCAATAAGCACGGAATTCATTCCTGTATCTCAAAATATTTCATCTGTGATTTCAGGCATGACATTTCAAAGTCAATCAGCACTGAATTCATAGCTGATTGTTACAGCTAAGGTTCAGGCCAGAACGCCTGGGACATGCATATGTTAAATTAAGTGAGAAATGAATGCGTTAATTCATGGCACGTACTGAAAATTCAGGCATGATTTCATGACTAATTCAGGTCTGAACCGAACTGAAGGGTAGTTATAGGAAAATTATTTTCTAAAAGGCAAAGTTCTAGAATTTGAGACTAAAATGGGTTTTTTTTTAATAGAATTTTTTTATACTCCGTGCCGAAAATGCAAAGGTTCGTATAGATGTACTTAAAAGACGGTCTGACAGATCCTATAAAGTATAAACACGCTGACGTACCTGTGTGTATGTACAAAAGTATCTGAGAGACTTAGAGAGTTAAAAAATATGCAAAAATTTAAAAGCGGTTGCGAAAATGAATATAATTCAATATTTAAATTTTAAATGAAAATCTATTTTCTTTATCGTGATGAGAAAATAAAAAATTGCTAAGTTACAAAATTGAAACCACCTTGGAGGCGATACATCCTATGAGAAGACACACCATTCTGTGGGGGACGGGTCTTTAACAAAAGCAGGCACCGGCCTGGGGGTCGCGGGACCAAGAACGCGACTGTCAGAATCACTGAGAAAGTACACCAGCATATTTCAGGCAGAAGTATGTGCTATAGGTAGCTGTGTGGACATAAACCTATCTAGGAAATATAAGGGCAGATAAATCGCTATTCTGTCAGATAGTCAGGCCGCTATAAACGCAGTGACTGGTCTTAAAAATAAATTCAAAATTGCTTCAGGAAACCATCTAGGACACTGTAACAACGTTTCCCTTAGATGGATACCAGGACAAAACAATATTCCTGGTAACGAAATTGCTGACAAGCTGGCAAGAAACGGTGCTGTGAACCAACTAATAGGGCCTGAACCCTATTGTGGTATTGGCAGATACAAAACGAGAAGAGCAGAGATCCAGACGGCAATCAAACTGGATTGGCATGACTGGTTTACGACAGTCCAAGCAGCTCCTCGGGTCCTGGGTTAAGAAAATCTCCCACCTGGGCAAGAGTTTCCTTAGAGTACTTAGTGGGCTACTTACGAGACACTGCAGGCTAAGGAAACAGCTGATCGTAGATTCTAATCGTAGGTTCTGTAAAATGAGCGAGGTATACTCCCAACACATACTTACAAAGTGTGACGCTCTCGCCAGAAGAAGGGCATCTCTCTTCGGCTACTACAGAATTTCGATGCGTAACGTAACTGGACTAGAACCATCCCAGATAATTAAGCAGCTGTAGAGCTAGTAGGGAGCGCAATAGATCCTAAAAGTCGCAGTGCAGTTTTCCCCTTACAATTATTATTATTATTACATGATTGAAAAATCCTTTTTGTGCTGGCGACTTCTAGTAATACATACAGTCCAAAAATGCAATTCAATTAAATTCAACTTTATTGAAGTAAATATATATTTTTTATTAAAAATAAGTTAACATACATACACATATGTACATTTAGTGCTTCGGTTTATCTTTTATATAAGATTTAGTGTGCAGATATACAGGGTTTTCCAACAAGAGGTGTTATTTTGAATCATCCGGTATTTCGGTAGCTGTCACTTTTGAAGCTTATATTCTTTGACATTTGACAAGCAGAAACTACGCCATTACTAAAAATGGAACGATACACGCTTCAACAACGCATTGAAATTATTAAAATTCACTACAAAAAAAGTGAAAATCTTTCAGTCACAGTTCGCAAATCTAAAGCTTTTTTGGTTCGTCGTGAAGCACCTTGTCGGACCGCAATACAGAAATTGGTAGAAAATTCGAGCTGTTGGGACAAGTAAGTGATGTAAAGAATAAAACCCGTGCACGTCGCTCAAGAACAGCTGAGAATATTGCTGCTGTAGCCCAAAGTGTTGAAGAAAACTCAGGTTGGTGCATTCCTCGTCGTTCTTTGGAATTGGGCATTCCACAAACTTCATTACACCGTATTTTGCATAAAGACTAGGGTCTTAAGGCTTATAAAGTTCAGTTAACACAAGAACTCAAGCCAGCCGATCATCAACAACGTCGTGTCTTGGCTGATTGGGACCTTGAAATGCATGAAAATGATCTGAAATTCCATCGAAAAATCATCTTGACTGATGCGGCCCATTTCCAGCACGGTGACTACGTCAACAAGCAAAATTGTCGCATCTGGGGCTCGGAAAACCCAAGAGTTATTGTTGAGAAGCCTCTTCATCCTCAACGTGTGACTTTTTGGTGCGGTTTATGGTCCGGCGGGGTCATTGGACCTTACTTTTTCGAAAATGAGGCTGGATCAACAGTTACGGTGAATGGATTGCGCTATCGAGAGATGATTAATGATTTTTTATGGTCGGAGTTGGATGGTATTGATCTGGACAACGTTTACTTTCAACAAGACGGCGCTACGTGCCACACAAGCAACAAAACTATTGCTCTTTTACGGGAAAAGTTTCCGGACCGTGTTATCTCTCGAAGAGGTGATCACAATTGGCCACCGAGATCTTGTGATTTAACAACTTGCGACTTCTTGCTTTGGGGCCACGTGAAAGATAAGGTCTACGCCAACAGCCCAGCGTCGTTTCAAGACCTCAAAGATAGAATTCGTGAGGCTATCGAGGACATAGGGTAGCCTCTTTGCGATTTGTTTATGGAAAATTTCATGAAAAGGATATGGTCCTGTAAGCGTGGTCGTGGTGGCCATTTGCCTGATGTTGTTTTTCATTATTAACGGCATACCTTCCTCTTTAATATGAAATAAACATTCGATCATTTATCTCAAAAAATTGAATTTTTCTTTGAATACCAAAATAACACCTCTTATTGGAAAACCCTTTATTTAAAAGAAACCTATTTAAAACAGTCAAAAAGTGTTCAAATTTGGAGCGGAAATACAAAAAGCTGACTTTTCCCTTTAAACTGTCAAGATATTCAAAGTCGTCAAAGGTCACGGGTAAAAGGTTTATGTAAATTAAATTTTTTGTGTGTGTTGAAAAACAATTTGAATATTCAAAATAGTTGCATAATGTAACATTTTCTACATAATCGGTATTTTGTACAGCTAAGCATTCTCGAAAAGGGTAAATAGTCATGATGTTAGAAATCTTTACAAGCTTTCATGTATGATGTTTTACAATTTATTTTGATACAGATAAAGGATTTGAACAGGGAAAAAATAAAAACAAATACATTAGTTTAATTTAATCTATTTAAATATAACTTAGTTTCGTTGAGCAAAACATGAAGTTCGTTTTCGATTGCGAACAATAAATGCGTCCATTAAAGATTCGATATCAAGCGTATCAACCAAAGTCGGATATGTATGTAAAATGATCTTGTGATTGAGTCGATCCTGAGCCATGGTAGATCTTAAATAATTTTTAATTCGGCGTAACACAGGAAAACTTCTTTCATTGGAACATGAAGAACCTGGTATCGTCAGAACTAATGTAAGAAAACGAACGATTTTCAGATAATTTTCCGTTTCTCTAAGAAACTTAACAATTGTGCTCAAATCTGAAGCTTTTTTACCCTCACGCGCCATTATCTCCAATAAGAAGTCTGTATATTTGGTCAAACGGAATTCATTGAAATCTCCTCTGTAAAATTTTATGATAGCGTCAGTATTTTGTGATTCGCCAATCGCAAAAGTTTCTAGAGATTTGAAAAATCGGGCATTGTTGCATTCAAATCTCTCTTTGAGAGAAAAATTTATCTGTTCGAAAATCTAACAAAATATTTTTTTTGTAATAATCTTTTGGGGAGTCAAAAAATGGTTTTCTGTTACGCCATCTTCCAGTCGTTTTGGAATTCGACGTTTTCTTGGCAATTTTGGTTTTTCAATCTCAAGCTTAGATGCCAACTCGCAACTGTTTTTCCAAATCGATTCAAATTTTTGATTCCGAGACTCATTCATTACAGTTGACACAATTTCTACCTTTCGATAAGATTCGACCACACACAGTTCCGATGATTGCAGCTCTTTGTTGAGGATTTCAAAAGGAAGAAAAACTTGAACAACTTCATATTGTGAAGGAACCCTGAAGTCTTGGCACGGTGCTATAAACTTCTTTATCCTCAACACGCTTTTCGAAAAATTCCATTAACTTTTCATAATTGCCATTCACTGTTTTGAGGAGTTTTATACGAACTACCCATCTGAAAAAAATGAATCAATTTAAAATGCATGAGCCTAAAGTTTAGTATAATTGCAATACTTATCGGCCGGACAGAAGGCTGCGAGAGCAGGTGTAGTTTTTTCGGAGTCTTCTGCATCAGCTTGAAGTTCTTGAAACTTTGCTAGGCGTTTTGGCGAATCCCGGATAAAGCTGATTAACTCTTTTACCACCCCGATAAAGTTTTTTGCTTCTAGCATTATAATGAATATAAAGCGCCCGAGGTTCTTCTTGCTGTACTCGTTGCTGTAAGCCTGAAATTTTCCCGAAATATTTGCTGCTCCGTCATAGCAGTGGCTTCTGAGTTTATTCAACGCTAATTGGAAACGAATTAAGACGTCCTTCAAAATTTCAAATAAAGTTTCGGCTTTGGTGCTAACTGTCGTATAAAATGCCATGAAATACTCGGTGGATATGAGATTAGGCGAAGTAACTCTGAGATATATCGAAATTTGTTTTTTTTTTTTCTTGACACGCCTGGTGTTTCATCTATTAGAATAGCATAAAATTCTGCCTTCCGAATTTCCTCGAGATTCCCAGACATAATTTTGGTGGCCATTAGTTCCAATATTTTATTTTGAATATCGTGATGTAACCATGTGTAACTGGTCCTTTTTAACCATGTCTCCAGCTCGGAAACATCTTCGACTCGTGCCCTCAAAATCGTTACAAAATTGGAATTTTCGTCGTTATTAGCCCCTCGAATCGCCAAGCTTTGCCTTTTTAAGATTCTTAGATTGCTGAAGATTTTTCTCAATGCAGTTCGATTATCCATCATTTGTTTTTCTTGGACAGTTGCTATTGGAATCACGATTTTTTAAAGCCTCTGCGTATTTCAAATGTAATGAACTTTTTGAATGTTTTTTCAACCTGTCCGCTTCGTGTTTCCAATTACAAAAGCCATTTTCAATCCACGTTTCTTTTGATTTCAAAAAACTCGTGTCGTGAGTAGTGACCCATACTAACCACGTCAACCGCCGGCCCTGCCTGCATATGTCAGTACTCTTCACCTAATTTAACTTCCTTCATAGGAAAAACGTACACTTGCTCTAAATAATTTGATTCACATTTTCAATTCAAAGTGCCTTTGACATCTTTTGAAACTAAAGCTTTGCCGCAACTTTCTAGAACTGCTGATTTTTTCGAACCATTAAAAAACCAACCATTTATTTAAGGCCCATACGCAGCATGAAAAAATTCCGCACGAAATGTCAAAACTTCATATAAAAAAAAAAATCCCTTTTTTGGGATATTATTAAATATTGGTAATTTGAAAAAAATTTAATAAGTCAATTTATTTTTTTTTAATTATATTAAAAATATTTAAAAAAATGTTAAATTGAAAAAAAAGAAAAATTTTAATCAAAAAATTTCAAATTTTGACTTTGAATGGTCATAGTTTAAGGCCCGTACGCAGCATGCAAAAATTCCGCACGAAATGTCAAACTTCGAATAAAAAAAAAATTCCCTTTTTTGGGATATTTTTTTTTATAGGAAGTTTTGACATTTTGTTCGGAATTTTTGCATGCTGCGTATGGGCCTTAAGTTAACAAAAAAAATACAAAATCTTAGCTCTTAACGGTAGGAAAATGTATCTTATAGTCATCCGGTAACCGACTTGATTTTTATTTCGTATTTTTCACATGGCACTGCTTCATTTTAATTTTTGGCACGAACCAATTATCAATAAAATACTCAACGAAAAACAAAATTCGCAGAAGTAGCAATGAATGCTAAACGAAATAGTCACAACAACAATAATATCATAATAATCATAATCATAATAACGATAGAAGCTCATTTCTTAGCACAGTGGCGCAAAAGCTTTTAAACACACTAACTTAATAATGACGTCTGACTATTTAAACGAAAAACATGTTGACAAATATTTAATGCTAATTTCTGGGCGAGATTTCTATCAGCCATGGGTTAGTCTTGGGAGAGAGGCCTGGATTAGGCCTTAACATAATATTTATTTAAAACTGCGCATATGCATATAAGTAAGTATGTATGTACTGTCTGTGGCATGTCTTTATTAAGTTTACTAATTAAATGAAATTAAAAATAAACTTAATACAAATAATTAATACAAAAGCAGCTGACTAACTTCTGGGGGGAATTTGTTTTTTATTTCAACTTTTTTCGTCATAAAAAGCTACATAGTATGTACATATGTATATTTATAGATTGCCGCTGCCTTATTTAATGAACGGCTTGAGGTTAAAAGTAAATAATTTATTTTTGGATTGATCGTGATATTTTTTTTTAACTATGCGGTTTTTAGTAAAAAGCTTTCGACGTTGCAGGAGGTAGTATATGGCTTATGTATTCAAAGCAGGCTTTTCAAAACTAGTGTAAATATGTTAAACACTTGGAACACTTTTTTGTTCTTATCACTAGCAAGCAAAAAAAAAAAAAAAATGGGGTGTGGTTATGGGAACCCCTTTGGGTACAAAGTACTTAACAACAAAAAACTGCGATTCATTTAATATTTGAAAATGTATTTATACAAAATAAGACAAAAAGTATTAACTTAAAATTTTATATAGTATATGGTTATAAAAAATACAAATAAAGTGTGCCTCACTAAAACTTTATGAAAAATATTTATTTATTAAAAAATATTTTCAAAATAATTCTAATACTTTTTTTTCTTCCTTAAACGCAGTTCGAAAAACTTCGCGCGGAATGACCAAACATCATATAAAAAAAAAAGTCCCAAAAGGGATTTTTTTTTATATGAAGTTTTGTCATTCCGCGCGAAATTTTTCGAGCTGCGTAGACCCCTTTAAGGCCTATACGCAGCTCGGAAAATTTCGCGCGGAATGAAAAAACTTCATATAAAAAAAAATATCCCAAAAAAGGTAATTTTTTTATGAAGTTTTGACATTTCGTGCGAAATTTTAGCATGCTGCGTATGGGCCTTTAAACAAAAATTCCGCACGAAATGTCAAAAATTCATAAAAAAAAACATTTCCCAAAAAAAGGAATTTCCCAAAAAAGGGAATTTTTTTTTATATGAAGTTTTGTCCCTCCACGCGAAATTTTTCGAGCTGCGTAGACCCCTTTGAACAAAAATTTCACACGAAATGTCAAAACTTCATATAAAAAAAATTTCCCACCATTTGGGATTTTTTTTTAATGTGAAGTTTAGACATTTCGTGCGAAATTTTTGCATGCTGCGTATGGCATTTAGCATTAAATTTTCGAGTCAAACTTCTTTATACAAGGTGGCTGATGAAAGCCGCTGCCAAAAAAAAATATTTAATAACTTTTTTTCTATTTATCTTATCTGTTTCATTTTTATTTTATTTCAAAGATTGATTTTTAAATTTAAGGCCCATAGGCAGCATGCAAAAATTCTGCACGAAATGTCAAAACTTCATAAAAAAAAAAAAAATCCTAAAAAAGGGATTTTTTTTTTATATGAAGTTTTAACATTTCTTGCGGAATTTTTGCATGCTGCGTATGGGCCTTCAATGAAAATGGTTAATTGGCACACTGAGACAAGAATTTGGATTGTCCGGCATTATCACGCACTAGAGTCCGTAAAATTGGTACAAAGACAATATAGGCGCACGTTTAGCGGCACTCCTTTGAGCAGATGGACTATAACAAGGCTCGTTAACAATTTTGCCACACATGGGTCAATCGCAAGAAGGCCTTATCATCGAAACCCTTCAGTTCGGACGAATGAAACCAACGCTGCTGTAGCTGCTGTCATTCAAACCAGTCTCAGAGTTTCGACAAGACGTTTAACTGCTCAAATGGATATCAGCAGACAGTCACTGCAGACTATTATGCACAAAAATTTGAACTTATTTCGCTATAAGATTCAAATGACAAACAAACTGCACCCAGCAGACTTGCCGATTCGCTTGGAATTTCGCCAGAAGTTCCTTCAAATGGTTAAAGACGATAAAACCATCATAAACTGCATCTTTTTGTCTGACGAGGCATATTTCGATCTAAATGGCAATGTTAATAATCAAAATTGTCAAACATGGAGTGATTCTAACCCACAGATACACAGATACATACACTTCGCGTCACAGTGTGGTGTGCAGTTTCATCGAGGCGCATTGTCGGGCCTTACTTTTTCGAAGAGCACGATGTTACTGTTACGGTCACTGCAGACCGATACTTAAAGCTGTTAAACGAGTTTTTTTTTTATTCAGAACTACGCTGAATGAGAATCGCTTATGTATTAAAGCTTTGTTGACCGCGGCTGCGCCTCAAATAGTGCATACGCTTGCTCCAATTTTGGCATACTCTCTCCAACATATCGGCTGATATCTCACGCATAAATTCTTCAATATTGGCTAACAGCGCTTCAACCGTTGCGGGCTTGTTGCTATAGACCTTAACATAGCGCCACAAAAAATAATCTAAATGCGTTAGATCGTACGATCTAGGTGGCCAATTGACCGTCCCCAAACGTGAAATAAAGTGTTCACCGTACTCGCCTCTCAATTGGGCCATTGTTTCGCGTGCTGTGTGGCATGTGGCACCGTCTTGTTGAAACCACATGTCAGCCAAGTCCAGCTCTTCCATTTTGGGCAAAAAAAAGTTTGTAATCATCGCACGGTAGCGCTCGCCATTCACAGTAATGTTTCTGCCTTCGTCGTCTTTGAAAAAATACGGTCCAATGTCCAATGGGCCTATAATCCACACCAAACATTAACTTTTTGGGAATGCATTGGCAGTTCTTGCAATGCTTCTGACTGCTCTTCACACCAATTACGGCAATTTTGCTTGTTCACGTATCCATTCATTCAAAAATGAGCTTTGTCGCTGAACACAATTTTCTAATAAAAAAGTGGATCATCATCCAACTTTGCCAGTGCCCACTCAGCAAAAGTTAGTTGTTGTGGTAGGTCGGGTGGCTTCAATTCTTGCACCAGCTGTATTTTAAAAGGTCATACACCCAAATCCTCCCCCAAAATTTTCCACGTAGCGGAGCAACAGAGGCCCAATTGCGGTCATCAATAACACTGGCGGATACAGCTGCGATATTTTCCTCTGTCCGCACACTACGTATGCGTGTTGATGGTTTAATGTCCAATAATGTAAATTTGGTGCGAAATTTAGGCACAACATTCCGAATAACCGCCTCAGAATGTCTCCCAAACTGACCATAAAATGGTAGGAGTGCACGATGCACTTTCTTAGCCGAGCATGAATTGTGATAATAAAATTCAATAATCTGCAAGCGTTGTTCGTTTGTAAGTCGTTAATTATAGACCAAACTGAACACAAAAACAGCTGAGCTGACAAAAACAGTGTTGCCAAAAAGAAAGTTGCTAAAAAAATCACCTTTTTTATAATAAAATAAGGTTTTACGCCATTTATAACTCAAGATGGGCTAGACCGATCATTTTTTATTTTTTTTTTCCTCTTAGTACTCCTCCAGGGAGCTTAGGGCTTCTACAAGAACTTTCCACCGGACTCTGTTAGGCGCAGTTTGCTTTGCTGTGTCCCAGCTGATGTTGTAAAGGGACAATTCGTTAAGTATAAGTATTGTACGTCGCCAGGTTGCCTTTGGTCTTCCCACTCGTCTGCTTCCTTGAGGGTTCCATTCCAGGGACATCCTGACAATGCTGCTTCGATGTTTCCTGAGAGCATGGCCAATCCAACGCCACTTGCGTGTTCTTATCTCGGTGCCGATAGGAACTTCACTTATACAGTGCCGTAGTTCTGCGTTTGATATCCGATTGGGCCAGAAAATCCCGCATATAATCCTTAGGCACTTGTTGACAAATGACTGCAGTTTCGACATCATTCTTGGCGGCAGTAGCCACGTCTCGCTGCCGTACAATACGATGGATTTGACGCACGCATTGAAGATACGCAGCTTTGTTCCTCTGCTTATTTGCTGGTTTCTCCATATGCGGAACAAGCGTCCAAATGCTGATCGCGCTTTGTTGAGACGATTCTCTATATCCTCATCCACCCCACCACTGGTGGATATTGTGGTACCAAGGTATGAGAAGCTATCGACAAAGTCGATAGTGTTCCCGCAGATGGTTATGCTACCTTGGCTGGTGTGATTGAGGCGCATCGCTTTGGTTTTGGATGCGTTTATTGAGAGCCCAACTCTGCTGCCAAGGATCTCGAGGTCATTCGCTTTGGCTTGGATATCACAAAGTTTATGAGAGATGAGGCATATGTCATCCGCGTAGTCCAGGTCTTCCAAGTGACGAGTGAGACTCCACGTAATCCCACGCCTAGACCTGCATACATCTCTCATAACCTCGTCAACTACTATATTGAATAGTAGTGGTGATAGGGGGCATCCTTGCCTAACATCAGTGTTTGTTTGGAAATGTGCACTAATTTTCCCATTGTGTAGTACCGCCAAGTCAGCATCATCATACATCGCTTTTATTATTACCGATCATTATGATCTAAATATTGTTGAATTTGTCTCAATCGCGAATGGTAGAATGACTATAAAAACATTGGAAAATTTCGACGCAGAACTATGGAAATCATGAAAAATCAAATTTATCTATTTATGGTCAACATGTTCCAACCGAGTATATCACAAGATGCCTAACATAAAAAATTCTTTATACTTTTTGGGCATACCACCGGAACATGTACATACATCCCAAGTCAAGATTTCTAGTGGGGTTCACTGGTTACCGATAAGATTTTGCATTCTCACTGGGATTAACGCTTTGAAAATAAATGAAAGCACAGAGTATAGCATAATCAGATAGGCTTTTGAAGTGACATTTAAAAATATTCCCGTTTTTGAACCATCACATGTTTCCACCTTTTTGCCATAGATGATATTAAAATTAAAATTAATTAACTTAATTTAATATTAAGTATGTATTTCGATATGAACTACGAATGTATTGCTATTTTCATAGTTCACAGTTTTCACTCAACAACATTTTTTACTGCTTATAAAAGAACGCAAACACACTGTAAATGTAGACACTGGCTTTGTGTGCGTGTATTTGTTTGTTTGCTTTTTTTTTTTCTTGACCTAACTGTGTTGCATTGTATCTACGTTTTGAAGATTAAATCTTTAGCAACATGCTGTCAATAGCGCGAATTGTATAAATAAGCAAAGAGTTACAAGAACTTAAGCAAAACTGGCATATACTCATTATGTTTCAATTCTAAGTTACAACTTAATATGCACATAGATACATACTCGTAGATACATTTGTATCTATGTGTGTGTGTTTGTGTGTATGCATGCATGCAAATAACGATATGTGGTATCGCTTAAGTGCCCGTGCCCAGTACGTGTCTGCATGTTTTGTATTAAAAACCATAAAATTTATAGTCATTGGCCGCTGCTGCCAAGCGCAGCGTCGCTGCTGGCGTTGACGCGGCTAGCAGCCGACGCAACCGCTGCCTAAGCAACAGCCAAAGACAGCCGACGGCCGAGACAGTCTCTTAATTTTTTGTATTTTGCGCGCGCCCCACACTCTACAACTTTTGCACAAGCCAAGCAAAGGCCAACAGGCATACAATACATATGTGTGCATACACACATATACCTATGCATATATGTACATACTTAGGCCCAGGCCAGCAGCAGCTAGCGCGCTTCCGTTACAAATGGCACAGAGGAACATGAAGAAAACATAGCAACAACAACAACGACAGCAAGAAAAATGCCCCATACACCAATACCAAATTTTTTGCGTCACTTGCATATCAAGACACAGATACACACACACACATACACGCATGTGGCACGCACGTACGCCAATGCGCTCTTACATTGGAGCTGTCACTCTCTTTTACTTTTTTTGTTCAACTGCTTTGCTCTTCGGCTGGCGCTTTGCTGCTGCTGTTGCTGCTGCTGCTGCTGCGCTACTGCTACTTCCGTTTAAATATGCGACGTCGACAGCGACTGCGTTAGCCCGCCTGAACATCTGTGCGCTGCTGGCGTCGCTGTCGCTCATAGCCAGCCAGCAGCTACAGATACAGTCGTAGCCGTGCGCTGCTGCCATTCATGCACTGTGCTCGGTCTGTTCAGTTGTTCAGTGCTGCGTTCAGTTCAGTTCATTTTGAACGCGAGAACCGTGTGGACGTGCTTGACTCGTAAACGCGGTAAACGGCATTAAAACCGACATCACAGACAACAACAAGCAGCAGCAGCTAAAAGATACTACGACGACGTCAAGTCAGAGTCACGCTCACTTATTACGTACGTTGTTTGTTACGTTACGTTACGCTCTTGCGGCGCTCAGCAAAAGTCTTTGCTGCTCCCAATGCAATGCTTAGCTAAGGCAATCCAAGCAGCGGCGGCAAAACAAGAAATCAAACAAAAATAGTAGTCAAGACGTCAACGTAGACGCTGGCAGCAGATACTTTTGTGAACTTTTGCGTCTTGACTTTACGTTGTTTATTTTTATTGTTTGATATATTGTTTCAACCCTAACTAACTCGTACGCCACGCGCCCAACATAATAATAAAGTATGGAAATTAATTAAACAAAAATAAAAAAAAGGCAAAAAAAAACAATATACATTAAATAAACGCCAGCGTAAATATTTGTCAAGTTTTGTACAAATTGTTTTTGTTTTGAGTGTGCGTGTGTGTGTTTTTTTTTTGTTGTTGTGTTTTTGTGTGTGAACTTTGTGTGAATTCAAAAATTCTGGATTATTTTGAATTGCATGCATAAGATTCAAAATATATATAAAACTAAACAAAAGCAGCAAAGAGTTCAATGCAAGGTCAAACTGCATAATAACAGCTAAATTTATGTATGTATATGTATGCATAGTGTAAAATTTGTTTTGTGCATTACGGTAAACAATGCAATAAACGCCAATACATAATAGCGGCTACAACAACAGCCACAACAGACATAACGGGTCTGTCAAGTGAAATCTCACGCAACTTACAACGTCCTACACCTCACGCGCTATTCGCTACGTACGCCCTGTGAACGTGAGTGACATAAAGAGAGCGCCCCCCAGACAATATTGTGATGCAAAAAGTTGCTGCTTCCTAAGGCAGACAAACGCAGCAACAAAACAAAAAAAAAAGAAAATCAAAATCAATGAAGTCGCTTAAAAAGAAATCAATTTAAGAAAAACATTGCCAGACGGACGACGCTTGCTCTTGCACAAATACAAACAAACACAAGAGACAGACAGAGAGAGAGAGAGAGCGCGCACAGCAGCGGCAGAGATAATCATACGCACACACACACACATATGTACTAAATTTGTGGTTTACCTTGTCAGCGTCGTCAGCATATAAAGTTGAAGAATTTCGGCATTTGTCTTTTGTTCGTTTTGTGCGTGTGTGCGTGCATCTGTCAGTCAGTAGCTGTATCTGTGTAAGATTTTGTTTGATCGTCGATTGGAAGTGCAGCCGGAACCGGAACACAGGAGGCGTTGAGTCCGAGCGCAATGACCTTGCCAAATACAAGCACAGCTAACGGCGGCGACGATGATTCGGACATGTTTGGACCACCACGCTGCTCTCCACCCATGGGCTATCACCATCATAGATCCCGTGTGCCAATGATCTCGCCCAAGTTGCGCCAACGTGAGGAACGTAAACGCATCTTACAATTATGTGCACACAAATTGGAACGCATCAAAGATTCGGAGGCGAACTTAAGACGCAGTGTTTGCATAAATAATACCTATTGTCGTCTAACCGATGAGCTGCGACGCGAGAAACAAATGCGCTACCTGCAGAATCTGCCCAAGTAAGTAAAAAAAAAACACCCTATATAGTGGTTTTTGACTTAATTTTTGAAACAAGTCTACAGAACGCCTTTTCTGGCTTATCTTACTTAACTAACGATTGTTGTTGCTAAATAAGTACAGCACACGCATATTTTATAGATACAAAGATACACATGTAAATCTATATATGAAAATTTGACCTAAACGGTCGCCTTGTTGTCTAACTTGGCCTTTGGCATGCATCAAGCTTAATGAGGTTGCCGACGACGACGTCAGCGTCACTGCCTACGCTCTTTATAAGATTGCCCTTTAAATGGCGCGTCGTCGGAAAATGTCACATAGCCCAGCAAGTGGGCGGCAGGCGGGATGCTTAGTTGCAATGGTTTGCATATTGTGCAAAGTGCGCGTGGGTGATCAGAGTGACAAAGATACAGTGCAATAAAGCATCGATAAAATACTAGTATATGCATGTTATCGGTAATTGTGTCAGTTAAGATACATTTGTTGGTTTTTTCTCTTTATTTTTTGGAATTACTGTCGTCTAGTTGGTATATTGCAATGCCATTGGCTTTGCTGTTGCAAGCTAATGACGCCACAGCAGCGGCAGCGTTAAGCAAAGCAACAATAACAAGCAACATTCAGGCCAAGCTCAGGCCAGGCCAAAGCAAAGCAAAGCAAAGCATAGCAACACGCAGATACATATAACTAGAGACATAAAGCATTAACAATATAAACAACAGCAACAACGACAAAACGAAACTAAAACCGACGCCAGCAGCAGCAGCGGCAGCAACAGTGGCAGCAGCAGCAGCAACAAGAAAAGGCAACAAAGACAAACGATATCAAACAGCAACAACAACAAAAGCATAAACGAAAATTGTTTGTAGCTGTATGTATGTGTAGCTGTGTGTGTGTTTAGTTATTTTTGCCCCCACTACGTCGTTGGCAGCGCATCACTCACTCGCTCACTCAGTCGAGCAGCGTGTGTAAGCAAAGCCAAGAGCGAGACAAAGAAAATATACATATGTATGCGTATGTGTTTTTTTTTTTTTTTTTTTGGCAGAGAAGGGCAATTGTCACAATTGAAACGCGATGCTTTTGATCAGCCGCTTTAGGGATGAGCAGACAACAACAAAATGACAGGTCAAAGCTCGCGCATATATTAACGTGCAATCGATAAGCGACGATAGACGATCAATCGATAATGCTTGTTGCTTAATAATTAGCTAGTAAGTATATAGGTTTGCTATTGTTGTAGTTTATCAAATAGCTGCACATAAGCAAAACTGTATAACAAAGAAATCAACGCACACACACATTTAGACATATTTACGAAGCTCAGCCAAGCGCAAAAGCTTAAGGCAGCAATAACAACAACAACAACAAAAACAGTTCAAATTTATTACGCACAAAATTTAAATAAAATAAAATTAAAATACAGGAACAAAATGCATGGGCAATAAAGCAACCTTCACTTATAAAGATTACAAAAACAACAACAACTAACTAAAGCAATGGCAAAAGTAATCAAAGCAGATACAATATGTTTGCTTGTGTGTGAGTGTGTGTATGTTTGTGCTAAAAACGTTGCGCTTGTTGAAATAATCACGTTCCACTTGCAACAAAAAGCAAAAACAACAACAACAACAGTCTGTCTGTGCGCAGCTCTACCTGAGCACAGGCCCAACAACACACACAGACAGACAGACAGACACAAGTATAACACATAGATACTATAAAAAGCATAAGGCGCTGCGCTACGTACGCTTGGATGGTCGTTCGGTCGCTCGGTCGCTGCAGCGCAGCAAAACTTACCTTCAGACTTTTGCAAACACACAGATACACACACACACACACAGACACATATATAGTTACAGCTTGTAGTTATTTGTTGTTGCTTTGTTTTGCTTTTGTGCACGTTCGCCGTTAAACAGTTTGGCCCACTGTTCGCTGGCGTCGCTGCCCAGCATAAGCAGCAGCTGCGGCCGCAGCAGTTCATTTTATGTTATTTCTTGTTTTTGCTTTTTCTTTTTCTTAACTTTTCATTTATTTATTTCGCTTTTTGTATTGGCATTGCTAACTAGTAGTAGGCTTATTTAATTGTATGCCTTTTTGTGCTATTATAGTTGGACATTTGCCTTACCGTTAGCGCGCTATCAAAATAAAACGCAAGCTTAGGTATCCGCAAGATAGTTAAGCTTGCATATTTGATTTAGTATGTATGTACATATATGCATGGATGTTATGCTACCTCCCCCTACCGCTCCGCTTTATATTGCTTTCATTTTTAGCTTATGCGCTGCTACGTTTCGTTTCATACGTAAGAGACACGCGCGAAAGTAGAAAACAAACAAAGTGCCGTTACACGCACACTATTTAAGCGTGTTTTTTCTGTTATTATGTTTTTTTTTTTTTGCGCGCGCACCCAAACTTAATTCAGCGCAGTTTTTCCTTTTGACGTTTGCTTCGCTTTTCAATTGTGCCTCAACAACGTTTCGTTTTGCTGCGTTTCCGTTTTCTACTTGCTTCGTTGTCGTCTGTCTGGCTTGGTTTTCTCCACGCACACTCACACACATGCACACAGATTGTGTATAGCTGTGTGCTGCTTGTAATTGGCATGATTAATTATGCTCTTGTTGGCATTAGTATCTCAATTGCAATTGCTTTCATTTCCGATCAACAGCCAAGTTTATCGATATACACACATCAGCTTATCAGTATCAGAATCTGTTTTTGTTTTTTCCAGCTTTTTGTAGCGCACTTGCTGCACAAAGAGTAAACTACTCTCTTGCATTGAAACTGTTGCTAGCCTACTACCGTTAACTTGCACTGCATACAAACTTTCTGCGCTCGCCGCTCCCAGCCCCTTTGCAAAATCACTTTGCACATTTTGTAACCCAGCGCCCCATTTCTGGTGACGTAGCCGTTGTAATAATTCGCGACTGCGGCGACGCTTTTTTTTTTCGCTGCTTTTTTGTTTTTCTCCTCTTTTTTTGTTTTATAGTTTGCTGTTATCTTCATGTTGCTGTTGGCGGCGCTTGTCATTCCCTATTGTTGTTGTTGTTGTTGTTTTTGTTGCTGCTGCTGTTGCGCATCTGTCATCACGTTTCGGTAACATAGCAACGATTGCACCACAAGCAGCGGTCACAATGAAAACATTTCATCCCAACCCACACACACTTACGTACACAAATCTGTATCTGTGCGCTTGTTTGTATCTAGAACAATAAGATTATACAATAGACAGGTTTTGTTGCTGTTTTTGTACATATTTTATACAACACTTTATTTATAAATATTAAGTTGCATTTCATGCGCAATCAATTGAAAATATTTAAAATATTTCAAAAAATATTTGCACATATGTATTAACTCATTTGCTTGTTGCTTTTTTATATCGTCTGCGCTGCTTATCAGCTTTAAATGCTGTGTATATGCTGATAAGCGTTAAGATACACACACACACACACATACACTTATAACTACTGCTTTATATATAGAAACGCCGTAATCACCGCGTATTGACTACTTATGGCTATTGGCTTGTACCCTAACTTTTTGAACGAACATATGCGCTTTTACTTGTATTTTGCAACCCTCAAATAAAACAGGGTGGGATTGCAGCCAAATCTATTTGACCATATCTGTCAGATTTATTTTTATGCATAAATTACGTTTACTTAAGCTGAATCAATCTGACCATGTGCAGTGTAATTATATAATGCTAGCAACACAAGTTTAAAGCTTGAACTTGAATGTATTATATAATCATATTTTTATTCCGATACTATAGTTTAGCTTCATGGTGACACTTGCATATTATTTATTCCTTGACATGCAGTACATATCACAATTTAGTAAAAAAAGAAACAAATTGAATATATAATGTATATTTTGGCTTAAACAAAGGATCTCCAAAGATTTCCATCTAAAGCTGGCTGTACTTGTATAGTTTTTACGAAAATTGTGAAATAATTTAATAAAATTATTTATTATAAAATTATTATTAGTATCTAATTGTTAAAGTTTAAAGTAGTTTTACTGAAACTGATTTATACGAAATCTAAATTAAGAAAAATAATTTTTTTACTGTTCGTGAACGAAGTACTTCAAGAGATAACATTTCGTATGCAAGTGTTAATGATTTTTGTAAAAGAAACGATTTCGGGAGAAAAAGTTTTGATACAAATAACGTTTTTTTTTTTAAACTCATTTCCAAATATGTTTTAATTCGTCTTCAGTCATGCCACAATTTGAGCGATTGAGATACAGTGGAGCCTCTGGCTACCGCTCGGAATACAAAGCCAGTCGTTTCAATTGACACAGCGAGTATATACTTTTAAAAATATGTAACTACTTTATATAAATCATTTTTTATGCAATAGTAGAGTATACTCTTAGGAAATTTTTTCTTACTGTTTTTTTTTTTTGTAATGGAATTGACAGGGCATCTACAAAAACATTGCTGCTTGTTGCGTATCTTATGTAGGTGTATGTCTCTTAATATAAATATATATAGACAATATGTATCTATGTGTAAATGTAAGTAAGGGATGCGAGTATTAGGTTTGGGGCAAAGTTGTTATGCCACTCTGGCTCTGTTTCTTTGAAATGCCATCATGACATGCTGCGACAAGGAACAGTTGCCAGAGGCACATACATACTATATACATACATATATACAAATGAAAATGTATTTGTGTCGCAAACAAAGTGGCTGGGCGTCTGTTTATACATATGTATGTGCATATACACGTTTGTATATATATTTAGCCGTGTCATTGGCATGTATAACCCCTGCTTAAAACGCTAACCGAACCCCCACTGTGAGCGCCCTATATAAGCGGCGACTGTCAGAAACACAAAGGTACTCAGTTCTTCCATTGAATTGCGTTAACAATTTTTCAATTGAACTGTATTTAAGTTTAGCTTTATATAACTACTATTATATACATGCTTTAAATGCAGTACAGTCAATATGTTGCTACCAAAGCTATGAATATTGTGCATTGTCTTTGTTATAAGCAAAAATCTCGGGTTTTTTTTGGCTGAATTTGAATCTGAAATATCTAGACAAAGGCTTAATTATATGAGATTTGATAGGGTGATTTTTTTTCGAAATTGTTGCTTAAAAACCCAAATTTACTTCTTACAGATACATTAAATTAAGCGAGTAGTCATATGTAAATAAAGTTTACTTAGCAAAAAGCAACAATTAAATCTCAGCTATTAAAGCTTTAAAGATTTGGAAGTAGGCCAAAGTGGGGCGGCCAAAACGTGATTTTCCATTCAAAAGCTGTTACATGCTGCTGTTTCTTAGGAAATGTTATGCCAACATGTTTTAATATATAATTTTTATATAAATATTATATGATATAAGACAATTCCGAGTATGGGGGCAATTTGCCAAAAAGTTTTTTGTGTCAAGATAGCGGCTATAAAGTGACGAACATGATTTAACTTGCTTTTCCTTTTAAAAATGAACTGGTCAGACTTTCTTTGCTGAGCTCCAGTGAAGGGATATAGTCTAGATATAACAGTAATCAACATTTAATAAATAAATTTATAGCCTTGAACTCGAAAAAGGAACAAAAAAAAAAAAATGGCTATACAAAACGTAGAAAAGTGTAAGGAAGGAAGAGACTTACAAACAAACCGCAGAAAATGTGCGCCACGTTGATGATGGCTGGCGACCCCGTATAATATGCCCCAATTTCTTTCGCTCGGCATTGTCCCACACATAGTTACACACACACACACACACAGCTACAAAATAACGTAACTGACACACGGCGTTGGCATATTTTGCCAACAAATGAAGCAACGGCCAACGACCATCGAAAAACGTGCACAAAACGAAAACATAGATAAGACACCCTCCAACGACCGACCAAGCGACCGACCTCACATCATATGGCTGGCACAGCCCCTTCTCTTCTTGTCTTTGCTCTTCTCTGCGATTCTCACACTGGTTATGCCTTAGCCACCTTGCTTTGCTTGGCACTTGTGTTTGTTGCTGCTTATCGGTCGATGAAACGCGCTCAGCAGTCGCATGCTACGCGCACACACACACACACACACACACACACACACTTATACATATACAGTTACATTTGTATATATATGTATATTTATCTATTTGCTTGTTTGTATGTGTTTTTGCTTTTGGCAACTTTGTCACTGGGCGCCGCTCTCAATGCCAGCGCCCAGTTGGCTGCCGCTTGTCAGAACCAACTAATACTAATACACGCAAAGTTAATTACATAGTTGGCACTGTTTTGTTGCTCTTGTTGTTGTTGCTGTTGTTGTTGTTGTTGTTGCATGAGCTGGCTTCAACAGAACCAAATCACACCAAAGAAACTCAAAATCATAGCTAGCTTTGTAGCTTGCGGCGAACTGCTGACGTCATTATGCTCTTTTGCGGTCTTCAAGCATAATCAATTTGGTCTTGCAATCATCATATGCTACAATATGTACAAGCATAACCCCCCAATCTCTCTCTCCAACCACTTTGAAGTCGCATTGCAATTTAAATTTATTAAGTTTGATTTATATAAATCTGTTTTTTATTATTTTATATACATGCATATGTTCATATGTGTGTTTTACTTCTTTAAAACTGTTTTTACGTTAAAAGCTTTGTATGTGAAGACGATGGATTGTAAAAAAGCAAAAGTGGCAGTAATTATTTCAACTACAAGATGATTTTTGAATCTGTTTTTTATTTTTATCAGATTTGTAGCAAAATGTTTATTATTGTAACATAAATCTTGTAATGCACAACTGGCGCCCCACGTTGGGCGCTAATTTTGTATTGATTAACCAAAAGACGATTTTTGAAATCTGTTTTCTATTTTTGTCCAATATGTAGCAAAATGTTTATTATTGTAGCATAAATCTTGTAATGCACAACTGGCGCCCCACGTTGGGCGTCAATTTTGTATTGACTAACCAAAAGACGATTCTTAAGATTCCTAGCAAAATGTTTAAAATTGTAACATCTATATTTTTGTGCTGATTACGATGATTATCTTTTTATAAAATGTTTAAAAATTGTCATTTACTTTACGTTTTAGTAGCCGAAATTATGTTTATTGCATTATTTTATTTAGTTTAAGGCAAAAGATTTAAAGTGAATCCTTATAAGACACTGAAGTACTTACTGAGACTGACGCTCTAGCCAGCAGAGACATATACCTCAACGGCGAACAAAGTATCGATGTCATCCTGGTTTTGGAAGTTATACTGCACGAAGTGCTTTAGGGTCGTTTGAAAGCAGAGGTGATATTTAGGGTTGCATTGATATTCTTTCACGAACATTTTTCTTATGTATTATATTATTTTGTTTTAAAGTACTTCCTAAGGCTGTTATGTTTGAAACAAAACCAAGCATTCCAGCCTAGTCTAGTTTTCATTTCCGACTTATTTATCTTTATAAAGGGTCATCAATCTTGAGGTTTTTTTTTCAATAGATTGTTTTTGATAAATCACGCGTGAGTACTGTCAAGCTGCCATGTGTTTTTTATTCAGTTTTCGTTGCCATTTAAAGAATATGTTTTTTGTTTTAAAAAAAAAAAAAAACTCAAGATTGATGACCCTTTAGATACACTTGTAAGTCGTCAATTCAAAATCGAAATCCAGAACGTGTATTATGCAAAGATTGTCTTTCATATCGCGGCAATTATAATGTTGTCACGTCATGCTGCACCCTGAAGCTGTCATATCCTAAGCTGTTATATCCTATTGCTTCTATTGTTTAGTCTTTTGAAAAAATGGTTTCTTTTAAACAGAGATATAGAATCGTGAGCACTTTTGTGGGATTAGCTTTACAATTTGGCATATACTTTTTTATAAAACAGAGCATGCCGATTAATTTCAATCGATTATATCGATAATGGCGGCTACCTCGAGTTTCCAACTTTCGACGTCATTTGTGAGATTTCTCACAAAATGAGTAGTTTTCTGTGAAAAATTATCCTTTTTTCGAAAGATACTTTCAAAAAAATAATAAACTGTGGCTTGCATCCCCATAACTCTTATTTGCGATCCCTGGTTTTCCCAAAAATAAGTTAAAGTACTTGAGGAATCTTTGTCTGTATTCCTTCCGCAGTACTCATTCAATTTAGTAGTTTGTTTAAAATGTGATTTTCCAAAGAAAAGAGAAAAAATTGCAGCTGTAAATTTGAAAAAAAGCTTATGAGAATTTTTCGCTATGAAGATTTTGAAAATTTTGCTATTGTAACTTTTTTTTCCCGGGTTATGAACTTAAAACTCACTATTGCCGCTGTGGTAAAAACTGTATCTCTACAAGTCAATTATCTTCAGTCAAAATTGTTCTAAGGATAGTAGAAAATAGTAAAGATCTTCAGATTTACAAATCGTTCCTAGCTACATTATAACATAATTATAATAAGCTGTAGGAACTTTGTTTTTGACGTGAATACCCCAATTTTGTATACGACACACAGCTTTGAAGTCTATAATTCGCTATACGAACGTTTCTACATATCACGAGGCTCTGGAGTTAGAATTGACGAGCTGGGCATAGGAGAACATTTTTACTTGCTACTGGAAACAAGCTAGCATTATTTTACAAAACGAATTTTTTTTTAATTTCTGACTATGGCAGCGAAAACATTTTTGCTTTTCGCAGTGCTACGCAAGCCTAAGTATTGGAGCACTTTGTAGTAGCTTTTAAATTACTTACCTAGGCATGCTTAGGCTAGCAAAGTACAAGCTTGTATATGTGCATACATATTTGTATCTGTAGCCCATAGGTTGTTAAAAATAGCTTACAGTTAATGTAAATAAATAAATAAGTTGTTAAAAATTTATGGCCAACAGTTTGTTAGTTTCATTTACACACTGTTTCTACACTTTCTACCCCCCCAGCTGCACTCACACCCCCAACGCTGTTTTGCCGATTGATGACAATTTTGTGCGCTGGGTGGCGCCCTCTATTGAAGCAGTTTGGTCAGCAGCAAGCTTTGCGCGCTCTCTGCTTTGCCTTCTCTCACCCTTCGCTTATGCTATGTATTTTCCATTTTATGTTGTTTGGCTGTCTTTAAAGTTAACGGTGCTGCGTATGCCAGCCGGCCAACAACAACAACAACGACAGCAACAAAAACATTAACAGCAACAAAGCTAACACACTTATTTTATTTTTTTTCTTTCTTCTTACTGCTCTCTGCTCGCTTCTTTGCAGCTTTGCCGTGTGTGTGAGTGTGTGTGCGCTTTCTGGTTTTGGTTTTGGCTTTACTGCTTGAGTATGTTTGTATGTACAGTACATATGTATGTTTTTATAAGCTGTGCGATTTTTTTTCTGTTGTTGCTTCTTGGTTGTTGCTTTATTTTATTTTGTAGAGATTCCTCCATACTTTCGCTTTTTTTCAATTTTATTTCATGTGGCGGCTGCCCCTCAATATGGCGTTCCCACTGCCCACCTTGCGCGTATTACTTTAGTCAACCCCCCCTTCCCTTATTTGCTTATTCTTGGTAATTGTTGTTGTAGTTGTTGCCTGCTGCTGCTGCTGCTTTAATGGCCAACATTGACATGCTTAGCTGCGCATTTTAATGCGTTGTCGTTGCTGCCACTTTTTCTACCTTATTTCACATTTTTTTATTTCAAATGCCATGGCTTGTGTTTTGGGGCGCAAGTTGTGGGCCATAGGCGGCAGCTAAGAAGTGCGGGGGGGTTGATCGGTTAGCTACATAAAGGGAGGCCGCGACTGAGAGAGCTGCGGCAACAATGGCAGCAACTTTTATTGAAAGAGAAATTAGCTGAAATTTACTATGCTCTGTGTGTGTGTGTGTTGGCCAACGCAGCGTCATGCAGGGCAGGCAATTGGCCTAGTTAATTAATGCCGCTGTCGAAGTCGTCGACGTTATTGTTGTCAGCATCATCTGTGTCAGAATCTAGGGGTGGAGGCAGCTCTGGATAAGCCGACTTGGGTACAGAAAATAATTTTCATTCAGTTGATAGATTTTAATCGAATAATTAAATCATGCTTTCTTTTCAGTGTTGTAAAACAGGCTATATTTGAAAATGAAGAGTCGTTGGCCTTGTAGATTTAGTTTAGTCTAATATGAATAGGTACATAAAAATGCTTAGAAAAGTAATTCCTAGCGTTCGTGGTAAAACCCTAAGAGGAAAGAACTTGATTGGTTTGAGTTGTAATTCGAAGCAGTTCACCCCACTTGCCACTGAACATGATGTAAACATACATTACATATGTAACATATTTAATATGCTATCAAACATTAGCCAGCTATGCTAATGACATTGCTATAAATTTTATTGACTCCATATTTTGTTTTAATTGTTGAACTCGAGTTTTTTTGATTTATTTGCTTAAAGATAATGAAAAACCGGTTTTCTTGGTTAAGACTTGTGTTGTTAGCATTATCTTGCTCAACATCAACATCATTATCGCTCAGACTTAGAAAATTTGCAAACTGTTTGTGCATAGAAAATAGCAGAACAAGCAAAAAGTCACACTAAACTTTAGCTTCGTGCTTTTGACGTCTATAGTTAAGTTTTGTTTTATCACGCTCCAAACTAAAAAACATTACGCATTATGTTTTATTTTCATTACAGAACCGACAACAGCGATAACGAGCTTTCGCGTGAGAATCTCTTTCAGCCCAATATGAATGACACCAAGCCCACGAACAAAACACTCTATGGAGATGCCAACAGCACTGCCCCTGTTATTGCCGCTTCTGCCAATGCCACACGCACTATTTGCTCCATTGAGAATCAACCGCAACTTGTCAATGGTATGACACGACATCATGCCGCTGTGCCCGCCTCTACACCTGTACTGTCTGTTGCAGCTGCCGCTGCAGTTAATGCCGCAAAGCGTCAGCTGTCTAATAGCAATCTGGTCAATGATCTGGAAATACTCGATCGCGAGCTGAACGCCATAAATGCACCAATGCCGCTGCTTGATCCTGAGATAACGCAGGGTGCCGAGCAATTGGAGAAGGCGGCGCTTTCTTCGCGCAAGCGTTTACGCAGCAATAGCGAGGATGAAAGCGATAGGCTGGTACGTGAGGCACTCTCACAGTTCTATATACCGCCGCAGCGTCTTATTTCGGCCATTGAGGACTGTCCGCTGGATGTGGTGGGTCTGGGCGCAGGCGTCGGCAGCAATGGCAACGAACACGGACCAAGCAGCAAACGGCCAAAAAGTGAACATTTGGAGCTGGTTAACTTTGATATGAATCAAAACCAAAAGGACTTTGAGGTCATAATGGATGCACTGCGTCTGGGCACGCCCAGTCCGGCCAGCGCCAGTGATTCATGCGGCCAGGCGGCCATGATGAGCGAGTCGGCCAGTGTATTTCATAATTTGGTAGTTACCTCACTGGAAACATGAAAGTATCAGTAAGGCCTGACGCAGGCTGCTGAACCAATGATCATAGATCGGGCACAGGGACTAATAAAACAAAAAAAAAAAAAAACAAAAAAAAAACCACAACTAGGCCTGCAGCAAATGCTGCACACAACAAACATTTAGACAAGACAAAGAGCTAAGAGTTAGTTTAAACTTTAGTATTAAACAAAATTAGAGTTATTGTTAAGCATTAACTAGTTTAGGATGAGCGTTTAGACAGGATTTAGCGAGCGCCAAGTGTTGGCAGCAGCAGCAAACAGCTTGACAGTATTAAGCCATTAAACCAACCTCCAAAAAAAAATAAAAATATATATATACATAAAAAAACAAAGCCACACTTGGCGCATGTCTCAGTTGAACGCTTTGTACAAAACTCCATTTATTGCAATTAGAATTTTATATACATAAGTAAAATGAATATATAACAAAAAAAAAAAAAAAAAACAAATGCAACAGAAACAAAAGAAAACTAAACAAAAATCAAAGAATTTGTAGTCAAAATGCGAGAATGAGCAACAATTTTGAAAACTATTAGTAGTGTGAGGATAGTGAGGGTAGTACGAGAAAGCGTGATAGAGGAAGTGAGCAAAAACAAAAAAAAAAAACAAAAAAAAAAACTTATATAAACTATATATATATATATATGTAATAGAAAGAACAGTTTTATGTAACAACAGTACTTTTGGCATGCAACAAGTATTTGTTTTTTTTTCTTTTTTAAAAGCAACAAATTTATACCTATATGTATATTATTTTTTTTAAACCAAATTTGGTATTACACATAGATACAAACGAACCAGTGTGAGTGTGTGTGCGTGCGCAATTTTAAGGCAGCGCTGTTTAAAGCTTTTCAAATAATAACAAAGCTCAAAAGTCGTTTTAAGCTCGCACAAAAATGTGATAGTGATAGTGAAATAATTTGCAAACATTTTCACTAGAATAGTAGTTTCCAATACATAAAGTGAATCTCAGTAGAAATTTCCAAGCTAAAACGATTACAAAATCGAATATTTGTTGACGTTTTTAGACAGCAAAGCGTTTAGTAGTATAGTCAGGGTATTAGGGCAAAACTGCACGAATAACGAACTGAACAAGCCTAACAGCAAGTCAAAAAGGCAGAAGTGCCCAACTTTTCGTTCACTTGTAGTTTTTTTTTGCTGATTTTTCGTTCTGTTATATAATTATAACAATTTCCCTGACTGACTACTTGGTCAGTTGCCCCTAGCTGGAGCATGAGGATCTCTCTAAATAACTGTTCGAAGAGAACAGGAACCTACAGTTTATAGCCGAATCCAAACGGCGTTGTCTTAATTTTTAGTTCTGTTTTTACGCGGAACGAAGAAGTTAGTAAGGGCAAAACTGCACGAACAACGAACTGAACAAGCCTAACAGCAAGTCATAAAGGCAGAAGTGCCCAACTAATACGTTCACTTATAGTTTTTTACTGGTTTTTTCAGCATCATTTTTGAAAGTATGGCTAATTGGGCTTTAACGCGGTGGATACGTTCTTAAAAAAAAAAAAAAAAAATAAATAGATTTTCTGAAGTTTCTATACTGTTGTTACTTACCGCTTATATGATGTATACGCAATGTCTTATCAAAGTTTAGTTAAAAATGAAAATTTGAACTTTGTTTTTTTTTGCGCTGCCAACTAATACTTTGGCCGCGGCTTTAAATTTTACAAGTGCTAAAAGCATCCCTAAGCTTATCAATATCGTTGTTTTGCATATTTGCTATACTACAAGTGAACACCCCTAGTTTGTAGTTTCCTAAAAAGCAGCAAATACTAAAATATAATGACTTGCATCGCGCATGCAGCCAAGCAGTGGCGGCTTCACGGGGGTTTTTTGCAGTTCCCGCAAAAGCTGGAAAAATGGGCTGACAGTTTTTTGTGAGCTCTGCCCTCTTTGCCCTATGCCTTATCACTTTGAACTGAAAACTGCATAGAAAAGAACTAGTTCAATTTTTAGGTGTTAATCTTATAGTTACAATAGAGAGAATAATAAAATACGAGAGAATAATAAAATGTGGAGATGTGGAGACGGTGGAGCACTAATTCTGTCACTGCCCTGGGCTGTGTAAGACAAGGCTCCGATTCCTAAAATCATACGTCTTTAATGACCTATCACAACTCTCGGAAAAGAGTCCAAGAAGCCTCTCGAGGTTTATAAATCCGCCGGATGGGCGTGATTTTGAAAACATATAGGGGATCTCCTGAGTGGGGGAAGGGTGGTGTAAGGCCCACCCAGCGGTATCACCACGGGCCAATTCTCTGGCCTTAGTGGGTTGGGACGTTAGGTCCCGACTGCCGCCCTAACCTAACCTAAAATACGACCTAAAGAGAACACCGACACTTAGCTAACATTTCATTATCCGCTTAGCAACATTTTTAAACAAAGTTTCGGATACAAATCTATAACCATAGATCATCTGTGCCAAAGCAGAGCAAAGATTCCCAACTAAATAGTTTAAAAAAAAAGATAGATAGATAGATATTTTTTGCAGTGTGTTAGGGAGGTATTTTTTTTAAGTTTCCTCAATCAAAGCTGACTCGACTTTTCTAGTATGTAGAAGAATTCGTAGCAAGTTGTACATTTAAACTGGAATTATTTTTCATTAAAAATTTTACCCTATTAGTATACAGTTGGAGGCCCTATGCTCCAAAGGAGTTAAAGGAACAAAAGAAAAAGTATACAGTTGTTACAGGCCTACGTTTTCTTACGTTTTCTAGACTCCTACTACTATACAAATGGATGAATGCTACATACATTCTGCGTTCTGGTCACACTATTAAGCTGCTTTCTGGTCACACTATTAAGCTGCTTTCTGGTCACACTATTAAGCTGCTAATTTCCAATAAACTGTTTAATTCCATTATCATAATGTCTAAAAGCATTCCAAAGCTAATTTCACATAACTGCTATACATATGTATTACGAGCTGAGCTTTAATTTAATACAAAAAATATTTTTTTGAAAAGCTTTAAAACAGCGGCACTCAAAAAAAAAAAATGCGCGCAGCATATGCATAAACAAACAAAAATTATTTATTTTATAGTTCCTGCCGCAATATCTCTTAAAATTTTTGCAATTGTTTTTAAAATCAAAATCTTGTTCAATGTCGTTTTAAATAATTTTTAGCTTAGTTTTTATAGAGAATTACGCAAAGAGAGAAGAACAAAGAAAAACAAAAAATATACCTAGCGTTCTCCTAGTCACAAAAGAGAGTAACGTCAGAGAACAAGTTAAATGTTACAATTTGCATATTTGTTTAAACTATATACTAAATACATATATGCATGCTTAACTGATTATGTTATATACATAAGGTTTCATTTAAAGAAATGAAGAACAAAACGCATTTAGTAAACGTTTTCCAATACTGCTTCCAATAGCAACAAAAAAAGAAAAACTTAAAAAAACATAAACCGTTTGCTCGCATTTTTTTCTTTTTTTTGGGTTTGTAATGAAACTTATTAAATAGCAATTAAAAAAATAAATAAAAAAAGTGCAATTAGAGTTTTTTGAAATATTGACAAAAGCCTCAAAGACAAAATGAAATTAAATTAAACAAACACAAACAAAAGTGCATTCAAAAAAAAAATAAAATAAAATAAAATTGGGCAAAAAAAAAAAACAACTAAAAATCTTATGCAAAACAAACAAAAACAAAATAATTTTTTTTCTTTGAAAAGAAAATGGCTGTGATAGAAATTTAAGTTTGGCTAAAAAGTTACCATACAAACACAAACAAACAAAAAAAAAAAAAAAGCAAAAAATCATTAAAAAATGTAATAGCAAAAAAAAATAAAAATACAAATATATTATATATACATACATATATTATGATCTATATGAGAACTTAGTATTAGTGAAAAAATTCATAATAGTGTAACAAAAACGAAATCGAAAGCAAATCAAAGCAAAGCAAAAACACAAATGCCAGCAAAATAAGAGCGCAAAAAAGAGAGCATTAGAGCGCGCTTTAAGCTCTTAGAGTTGTGCAACTTTCGCTCGTCGCTTTCTTTCGTTTTTACTATTATTATTTTAAATTTTTATTTGCTATAACTCATAAGCTTTCATTTTGTTTATTGTGCAGCTCGAATTTGTTTTCGTTTTTTTTTTTCAAAAATGCCTTCAATAACTTTGCTGCTTACTCTATTCTTTTATTTTTTAGCTTTTAAACTATTAAAGGGCGGCTTCCAAAGAATGTTGCGCTTTTTGTATAGCCCGATTTAAGAGCTACAACTAGTTGATATATTGTACTTGCATTGTCATTATTATTATTATTATTTTTATTATTACTTTAAGCACAAATTGTATGCTGTTAATAACTTGTTTAACTATTAAGTTTACTTTCCTACCTTGTGTTTTTTTTTTTTTTTTATTATTTGTATTTGTTTAACTAGACGAATTTTAGGCATACACACTTATAATTAGTTTATGACAATTTATTTTCATTATAGTTAATACTATTTACTTGCGCATTGATTTTTGAAATCCAAAAAATACCAAATCATTTATTGATTATATTTTTATGTTGATTTCATAGTCCTTGCAATTTACTAAGCGTTCAAAAGCTACAAAATAAATTATACAAAAAAAAAAAATATAAACAGCAAATTGAGTTTTTTTTAAATTATGATTTTTTTTTTTTAAATTATTTCTTGCATGCTAAATTTTAATTTTTCAGTTCTAGATTGTTTAATTTAGCATTATAGTCTGTAAAGAGATAGCAGACGTCGGCGAGCCCACTAACATATGATCAGTGTGACCAGATAATGGACATGTTCGTCTGCACGCCAAGAACTCAGAGTTTATCAGAGCTAGAGCAACAAAACTTTCGATTTAGATTGTACGTGTTGGGAAACAAGTTTGTTTTATTTAATGGATGTTGGCGTTATATTATATAGCTGCCATATGGGCATTATATATTGAGCAACTTACAAAAAAAAACCAAAAGTTTTTGGGACTTATAATGGATATATTGATATGTTCGTCTGAACGCCAAGAACTCAGAGTTGATCAGAGCTAGAGCAAACAAACTCTCGATTTAGATTGTACGTGTTGGGAAACAAGTTTGTTTTATTTAATGGATGTTGACGTTATAGAATATAGCTGCCATATGGGCATTATATATAGAGCAAATGGAAAAAAAAGAAACAAAAGTTTTAAGGGCTTAATTATGGATATATTGATTTCTTCGTCTGAACGCCAAGTTTGTTTTATTTTGTGTATGTCGGCGGTATATTATGTAGTATTTATAAGGGCATTACATATAGAGCAACTTACAAAAAAAGAAATAATAGTTTTTAGGGCTTAATTATGGATATATATTGATTCGTCTGAGCGCAAAGATCTCCGAGTTGATCAGAGCTAGAACAACCAAACTTTCGATTTATATTGAACTTGTTGGGAAACAAGTTTGTCTTATTTTATAAATGTCGGAGGCATACTATATAGCTTTAAAGTTTTAAGGGCTTAATTGTGGATATATCGATATGTTCGTCTGAACGCCAAGATCTCCGAGTTGATCAGAGCTAGAGCAACCAAACTTTCGACTTAGATTAAATGTGTTGGGAAACAAGTTTGTCTTATTTTATAAAAGTCGGCGGTATATCATATAGCCAAGTTGGGGGCATTATATATAGAGCAACATACAAAACAAACAAATTATATTTTTTTATTAAGCAGTTATTATAATCAAATTTGGCGCTTGGAAGTTTTTTGGAGTACCCAAGCACTGTACCAAATATGATCAAAATCGTTTGACTATATCATATAGCTCCCATAGGAAAGATCGGTAAAAAAAAAAACGTTTTTTGTACAAAATTCGTTGTGTTTCGTTTGTTTATGAAGTTATCGTTACCAAATCTGGCAGTCGGAAGTTTTTTATAGTTCCCAATCAGTGTACTAAATTCAAAATCGGTGGACTATATCATATAGTCCCCATAGGACCGATCGGTAAAAACAAATTTTTTGGTGCAAAATTCGACGGATTTCTGTTTTTTTATGAAAGTATCGTAGCCAAATTTGCCGAACAAAATATCTTTGCGAGGTCTTAAGCAATATGTCGGACTTAATTGCAATGTGGTGGTACAGGGTATGCCAAAGTCGTCTGGGCTCGACTATAACGTACGCCAACTTTTGTTTATGAAGATATCATAACCTAATTCGGCATTCGGCAGTTTTTTGGAGTTCCCTAGCGCTGTACCAAATATAAACACAATGGGGGTACCATATCATATAGTACTCATAGCACAGTGATCGATTTCCCCAAACCGTGGAAGAATTTAAATATCATCTTAAATAATCGAAAATTATTAACTTATCTCTTTGGCATTTGAAAATATTTTAGCTAGATATATATATACGCTTCGAATCGAACATATAGTTTATAATAATGGCATATAACTTTAAATCGGCTTCAGCATTTATCATTCTATCTCAAGATCTTTTTTAAAAAATATTTCAAGATTTTGAATATATGTGACGAACGGATTGAACGACTATTTTGTATATCCCAAATGGCATTTGTCATTCCGTGCGAAATTTTTTTGTATTCTGCGTATCGGCCTTAAACTGTAAACTAGTACTGAAGAAAACATCGATAATCGAAGTTTAAAATCTCTATTTATCGATGTTGGTCAACAGAGATGTTTCTCCAGCACTTCTGCACTCATCAAATGGGTGTTTAGTAGTGCTGGAGAGACGTCTCTGTTGGCCAACATCGATATATAGAGATTTTAAACTTCGATCATCGACGTTTTCTCCAGCACTACTGTAAACCTATCAAGTTATGCTAATTTTAGACACATTAAAGAACACAAATCTTTTCCACTGCCTATAATGTTTTCCAATTTATTTAGTTTCCAAGTAAAACGAGCAAAATTAGAGCTTACAAAAATTCTTTAAAGCAATAAATTTTATTTTTTGCACATACTGTACATTCGATTTAAAAGATCTGATCACATGATTCATATGATATCCAAAACTTGACAGATATCTTGCCATTCGCCTTCGAAGACTTTGAAAATCAGAAACTGAGTAGCCTAAAAAATGAAGCAATTTACTGAGCTTGGTTGGTTTTTGACCTAGCTCAGGGTTACACAATTTTTGGGGGTCACAAACACAGATATTTACGCACACACCAAAGTTAGCGAGTGGGAGAGGGAGGTGTAGTAGAGAGCTAGAGTTATTCGCATTAAATAATAACAAATTGTTCCGTTGACTGAATATACGTTTTGTCTTTGTATTTGTGAGTGTATCTAGATTTTGAATGCCAAATGTTTGACTTGGATTAATGTTAATGTTTTGGCTTTGGCTTTGGCCATTGCCGTTTGTTGACTCCATCATGTTCAATAACACTTGAGGTTAAAACCTTTTCCAAAACAAACAACAAAATGCTTGAAAACATTTAACATATTTTTTTTTTTTGTCTTCTTGGTAATTCTTTGTTAAAGTATTTATGTGCATATTTTTTGGAGAAGAGTTAAAACCAAAAATCAATTTTTCATATGCGTTCTTTGTTCTACTATGTTTTCATATACATATATACCTCGCAGTACCATAAGTTTCCGTCAGAAACAAGCAAAAATCCTGATCCATCACAGGCTGCGCTCAATTCTCAGTTGGGCATAAAGTTCACTTGCCATCGTTGCACTACTTACTGTTCAACAGTTTTTCGTCAGTGCTTTCATAAAGTCCGACTGTTTGTTGTAGTTCTTCTTTTATCATTTTCAAAACAAAATAAAATAACTATTATTTGTTGATTTTTTTCATTAAGGGCCCATACGCGGTTCGAAAAATTTCCAACGGAATGAGATATCCCAAATGGGATTTTTTTTTATGAAGTTTTGTCGCTCCGTGTCTTAAAGACCCATACGCAGCATGCAAAAATTCCGCACGAAATGTCAAAACTTCATATAAAAAAAAAATATCCCACCATTTGGGATTTTTTTTTTTATATGAACTTTAGACATTTCGTGCGAAATTTTTGCATGCTGCGTATGGGTCTTAAGGCTATACTAATGCTCGCAAAGAACTAGTTGATTTGAACTTTTAGTAAAATAAGCTTTTTTAAATTTCGAAAAAAAGGGCTTTTTGGAGAGACGGACAAATAGACGAAGGTCAATTTCTTTTCACGTTCCGAACACTTTGTGGTAAGAGTTGTGGAGCTTTTGCTTCGATCACTTAAGGGGTCTACGCAGCTCGAAAAATTTTGCGCGGAATTACAAAACTTCATATAAAAAATAAAATCCCATTTGGGATATCCTATTTGGGACTTTTTTTTAATATAAAATTTTGTCATTCCGCGCAAAATTTTTCGCACTGCGTATAGGTCTTTAAAGGCCCATACGCAACATAACCAAGAAATTCTGTCGCACTAACTTTGATTTTTCAAGGTCGAGGGCATAAAAAAGGTAAAGTTCGGGGCGCTGCCCGATAATGTGATTTACTGCAGCCCAACAGTACCAAAAAAGGTTTAGAATAGTCAGCGTTTAGAGCGGGTTTGCAAAAAGTCATCGTTGCTTTGTTCATTTAGTTCACATGAGTATATTAATGAAGTAAAATGAAATAATGTGTCATTTGTTTCAAAGAAAGTCTGAATTTTTGCATTTTAAGCTAAATCTTGCGATATTTTGATGCGATTTTAGTAAATTCTGTATAGTCTTCTTAATAGTTGTATAATTGCTTTTATATTGAGATTCTCAACGCGAGGCTTCTATTAACAAACTTCAGCTGGTAACTCTAATTCCAATAGCCTTTGATTTGAAGGCGTCCAAATGGAAACTTCAGCTGATGACTCTCATACCAATAGTTCTCGATTTTAAGGCATCCAAAACGAATAATCAATCGCTGCCCGTGCTTACCTATGTTCTGCAACGCCTTCTTCTGCTTTATGCTTACTTAGGGTAAGGTTAGAATAGGTTGGTAAGGCTGCTCGGCATAAGGGCGAGTTCACCCGGAGATCTTAAGCTCCATTGTGATGCCTATTTAAGGGGGGAAGTATAGAGAAAGAAATGGTAGTTGGAGGGGAATAGAAGTGCTGACTGTGTGTGAGCTAAAAAAAAGGCAATGGGCGTTCTTAGTTTCGCTTAATCTTCCTAATTTTGCTGAGCAATTTTTGGGTATTCGTTATTGGGAGATTTGCCAAACTACGCAGGTCTATAAAGAAGGGTTTCTCCAAATACTGCATGCGTTGCCTAAGAAGTGCAATGCAGTCGCACAACAGCTACTAAATGCTTTCCAACTCCTCCAAAAAAAGTTGTGAGGTAACATGCATTCTCTAAGCCCCCTTACAACTCTGTCACTATCCTAGACCTGTTCTTGTGGAAAAGCAGTAGTTCGAAAGTTCGCTTTGGGTGGTATCTTGATCGAACACAGTGTTCCATTATAGTTCTGCCTTGGTTTTGACTATCTTTGTGATTTTCAATATTACGTCCTGTAGAGTTCTTTCTATATGCGAAACTATGAGCACCGCTGGTGACGCTAATCCTTTCCTAGCGCACTCGTCCGCCCCCTGTTTACCAAATTTTTATGGAGTTTTTGAGGTTTTGTTTGAACTCTGGTGTACTGGGCTTTTTTAGGACTAAGCGACCACAAAAATATGTAGATAAGATGGTCGGAGCTCTGCAAAGAGAAGGGTATTTCATCTGTCCCAGAATTATTGGCTTATGGCACATCGTCGAGTGTCATGTTGGATCACGAGACCGGCCTCTTTCTTAAAAACAATTAGATTACTCCATAGTCTTAAAGTATATGCTTGCGGAAGCTACTCCCTCTCTCGTCGGCCCTGGCTGAGACTGACTGACACAGCTACATCATCATTATTGAATAACTTAAGCGCCGCCACGTCTGCTGTAACCTATAGGAATAGGTATACCCTTATCTAAGGGTATCGGTTATAAAGCTTTATCAAGCCATTAGTCCATATTTACTTAATAATTCTCATTCTAACGAAAAGCAATATTTAATATTCCTAAATACGAGGACTATGGGAAGAATTTAAAGAGTATAAAATAAATTATTGAAGCAACAATTTAATTTTTTTAAGTTATTTTTATTTTTTATTATATATTTTATTTGCCAAAAAAACAAGCACATCCAAAAATATAGTAGACTCTTCGTCAGACATTTAAGCCAATGCATGAAAAAATGCACTGACGAATCGACTGCCGAAATGTAGTGCAGCGTTGAAAATGAAGCCTAGTTAGCACACAATGCTTTACATATATGGCTTACTGCAGGGTACATAATAAATACATAACTATAATCTGTATATAGCCTACTTTTTTTTACATTATTTACATAGCTCTTTTTTGGTTAAACTTAACAATACCTCTCAATCTATGGACCATTTTTAATAAATTTTCTCTGCAAAAGATTTACTTGAGTTCCATTTAGGTAAACCAAGAATTATTAGCTTAGTATAGTATACAACTGTGGCAGGGTGAAAAAAAATAAACGCTAAAGATCCCACAAAGAAAACAAAAAAAAAAAAAAAAATGCTTATAACTATCAAAGTGTTAAGTACTGTAGTAGTATCATACTTATATGATTTTTTTTTTTATACTTATATAACTATTAGATGATTATATTACAAAGATTTAACTACATAGATTAATTATCTATGCTTAGAGTTACCAACATACAAGTTTATTACCTAAGAGTTAAGGATACATAAGTGCTTTTTAATGGAATATATAGACCGCAAAGAGAATAATGAACAAAATAGTAATAAATATTTGTAAAATAGAAGAAGACAAACATATGAAATATATATACAAACAACATTAAAAAAAAAAAAAATAAGTAAATATAAAAAAAAAAAAAAAACATATATACACCGTATACATATAAAACTGTACGTATTTATTATGAGTTGCTTTTAGTGTGATAACAATTTAAAAAGAAAAGAGAAAAAAAAAATCAAGATTTAAGAACAATTTGCAAATAAATTCTAAGAAATTAATATTTACAATCTTTTATTTACTATATAACAACGCGACATATGTTAATGTGGAACATAACGACTAATGTATACACTGTAATCCACAGTGTCGTGGAACTGGAAGAAACATGAATTTTTATGTTTCGATCTACAAGTGTCTGCATTAGGGTGGACCGAAAATGGTAAGAATTTTTTTTCTATTTGTCTAGCTGTTATGTGATTTGGTAAGTAAGTAATAAAGTGCTACTTGCTGACTAACAGATACACTATAAATTTCTTCATTTCCACAATGTTGGCAGTACCATGAGTTTTTATAATTCAATCTACAATGGTCTGCATTAAGGTGGACCGTAAATGCTAAGAATATAATATGTTTTTTGTTTTTTCTTATTTGGCTAGCTGTTAATGGCAAAATGTTAAATAATTATTTATTTTTGTTTATTTAATATATAAATAAAAGGGTATACGCAGTTCGAAAAATTTCACGCGGAATGACAAAACTTCATATAAAAAAAATAATTCCGTTTGGGATATTCCATGAAGTTTTGTCAAATGGAATATCCCAAATGGGATTTTTTTTATATGTAGTTTTGTCATTCCGCGCGAAATTTTTCGAACTGCGTATAGGCCCTAAAGTGGTACGGCGTAACCCTAAAAAATCCTGAAAAATATACTATAATTTCCTTAGTTTCCACAGTGTCGAGAAACTGAAAGCACCATATATATATATCCTAAAGTTCCAAGGTGCAACATAGGGCCACAACGAATTTCTTCCATTCGGTTCTGTTTTGTGCCAGTCTCTGTACTTCGTTCCAGCTAAGGCGCGTGGCACGGGTTTTCGACTCTAGCTGTCGTCTCCAGGTGTTCGCTGGCCTTCCTCGTCTACGGCTTCCTTGGAGGTTCCAGTCAATCGCGATTCTTGTTAGATCGCCTCTTCCCCTGCGCAGAATATGGCCGATCCAGCTCCATTTTCTTTTTCGAACATTTGAGTTGAATATTTTCAATTTTGTGCCCCGTGATATATGTGAAGATTTCCATATTTTTTGCAGCGAGGCGAAAGCTGCCGAAGCACTTTTTATTCGGTTTCTGATATCTTCGCTTGAACCGCCAGTTATCGAAATGACGCTGCCCAGGTAACAGAAGGATTGTACCTCCTCCAGTTCGATACCGTCAGTCAACGCATTTGTGCGTGTTTTGTGTGTTTATACGCATGGCTTTGGTTTTCGGAATATTAAACGCCAGTCCGGCTTTCGCTGCTGCTTTTTGTATTGCTTGAATTTTCCTTTTATAGTCTGATGAAGCCCTGGTAACTTTGTGTATGCGCTTGTGAGGGAAGATAGTGCCTCCAATTACAAGATTATTACTGTGACACAATTCCGTGAACAGCTTCCCATTCTCAGTCATCCTTCCAATTCCATGACACCCCATTACCTGCTCCAAGTTGGTGTTGTCGGAACCAACTTGAGCATTGAAGTCACCGGATAGCAGCATAATATCACCTTTGTTGACATTTGAAGTAATTTTAGTCAAGAGACTGTAGAAAGCATCTTTGTCTGCGTAACTCGAAGCTTCCGTTGGCGCATAACACTCTAGGCAAGTGATGTTTCTGGCCCGGGTCCGGAATCTCGCTGTAATAATTCGGTCAGAGATAGGTTTCCAGTCGATTCGGGCTTTCCGCGCTTGCTTTGAAAGTATGAAGCCTACTCCGCTTGCCTTAGGCTGATCGTTAGGTTTCCCAGAGTATAGGAAAGTTAGTCCTTCGTCCGTAGTAAACTCGCCTGAGTCAGGCCATCTAGTTTCGCACAATCCAAGAAAACAGAGTTTGTATTCCACAAATTCCTTGCATATTTGCGCTAAGCGCGATGGTTCCGTTAAAGTTCTAATGTTCCATGTTCCAAATCGTGTCCTAGATTTCATGCTAAAGGTCTTCAACTTTTGATTCGTTCGGTTTACATTATTTGTTGTGGTTTCAGTAATCGAGGGAATTTAAGGTGGGTAGGTGATTGGCCTACCGCACCCGATTCTGGTGCTGGGGCTGCCAGCTATCCTCCAGACAGGAATCCAGTTGCCTGGATAGCAACAGCATTTCCTCTGTGCAGGGTAATAAGGGTATACCGCCTTTACGCGGTCGTCAGAGCCGCGTCAGTTTTAAACGGGGGGTACCGCGTGAAGGTGAGGTTGACAGTTGGGAGGGATAGGCTATATATTCGCGTCACCAACCCCATTTGCCCATTTTTTTGTATATAAATAATAGCCCTAAAAAATCCTTGAAATATACTGTAATTTCCTTCATTTCCACAGTGTCAAGCAACTGAGACCACCATGGATTTTAATATTTGAATCTACAAGTGTCTGCATTAGGGTGGACATTAACTATTAATGGTAAGATGGTAAACATATGCGTGTATAATATAGTGGTAAAATTACAGTCTACAGTCGTTTCCACAGTATCGTGAAACTGGAAGTACCATGCATTTTTATATTTCAATCTATAATTGTTTGCATTAGTGTGGACCGAAAATGTTAGCAATTTATTTTTTTTTTGTTTATTGGTAAAATTTCAAATAAATATTTATTCTTATAAAAAACTGTTTCGAACATTTTATGCGGATTTGTTTTGAAATCGTATGTTTCGTGCTCCCAATTTCACTTTTTCATGTAGTTTGAAAGCGAATGTTTTCTTGCAAAATAAATTAAAACGAATCGACAAAATAGGTTTCAAAATTGCGCATTTTATATTGAAATAGATTTGTAAATATTTTTTGATATTTTAAGATAATAATTATGCCAACTTAAAGTTATATGAATGGTTCACAAGCCAAATCGATTAACTCCATAAATCAAACAGTTGAGAAAAATGAGAAATAAACTAATTATGATTCAGTGTCTTTTGTCTTTTATTTGTCATTTTGTCTTTTAGTGGTGTAAATTTTTATTTTTTTGAGATTTTTATTATGAATAGTAGAAATTTGGCATCTATCAAGTACTTCGACTTTAAAATTTCGCAAAATTTCAAAAGTGGAGTCAATCAATTTGGCAGTTGAGCCATTCTTATATCGTATTTATCTGTCTTAACCCAAAAAATGGCATGCACAGCCAAAGTGAATTTTGTTTTGTGTTCGCACTTGTTATACACGAACACATGACGATATGTGCGACAGGGTTGCCGGGTTACACAAAGAAAATTTCCCTTGCAACATAAATAGCTAGGTCGTGTATAATTTCAATAAATATTGTTGCCAAAGTAATATTTTGATGCAATTTTATTTAAAAGATAGAATAATAAAGAACTAGCAATATTTTAATAAAAATTAAAACAAACAACAACATGTAGTAATAAGAAGTTGCAGGCAACCATGTCAGCTGACAGTAGAATTTATTGGAAAAATAAGGGGAATATATGAATTTATCGAAAATAAAAAAGTGAAATATCGGAAAAAAAAACTCGTTTTTCGGAGCATGCAAAAACGAATCCGAACAAAAATTGTTCGGTTTGGTTTTTTCGTTTTCCGGAGCACGGCTGAATATTTGAAAAAAAATCATTCTTAGATCCGTCATTTTGTAATTTTGAAATTCTAACCACAGATTCGTGATTAGCAGCCCCGAAAACCCATATTTGCATACTCAACTCGAACTGTAAGCACAAAAATGAAAAACATATCTTAAGTCTGCCATTTTGAAAAACTAATAAGGTGCTTATAAACAGCTACCACAAAAGTGTCTGAATAGCATATAAAAAGGGTTGCAATAATGTTTTTCTGAGAATAAGCTTAAAATATTGATTAAATTATGGAGCTACTTTGCTTTGGCAGCCATTGTAGCTCCGCCATTTTCAAATATCAAAAATCACCGCACAAGCTTTGAAAAGTGGACGAAAATTTTAAGCCCAAAAACGTTGACTTATCTTAAAAATTGAAGTGTGAGTGAACCAACTCAGTTCACGCAGATTTTTGAGGATCTTCTAGACCAAGTGGTTTTAATTTGAATAATTTTTGGCTGTAGCTCAAAAAGTTTCTATCAGATTTTAAATAAAGCTTATTAAAAGTGGCTGGAGTAAATAGTTCAAAACTGTTGCGTGGAACTATGGGGTGAGTTTGCCACAAAGTAAAAAGAATTTTCATATTTAAGTGTACATGAGTCTACAAGCCAGTTTTGGTGACAGTAGCTTCTTCGCAAACTGTTTTTACAAATAGCTCGTTTGGAGTTGGTTCAAAAAAAAGTCACATATATACCTAATACTTTTGAAGTTTCATTCGATTTTGAAAAATTTAACAGCATACAGGTACCTCATCATGATGCAATATTTAAAAGATCACGCAATGCACAGTTGCATTATTCGTCTCTCTCTGAAAATTAAAGCACAGGTTCAATTTTTGTATGGTAGCTATATGAAATAGTGAATCTTTTTTAACCAAATTTATGTCAGTTATATTTTGTTTTAAAGTAAACATTTTTGTGAAGTTTCATTAAAATTGGTGCACTATTTCATATAGCTATCATACAAAAGTTGAACCAGTTTTTTGCGCGCCTTCTTTGCGGCAGCTTGTAAAAAACATTGTATAATGTTATTATATTATGGGTATAAACTTCGAAATCGACATGAATCAACTAACTTGCTCTGCGTATCGATAAAGCGCATCTATCTCCTATATTCTCTAAGATCCCTTTGTTCCTATAGCCAGACATGGCTATAGCGACTCGGCTGTTGATGCTGACCAAAGTATATATACCTTTAGGGGTCTGCCACGCCTCTTTACACGAAATTATTGCTTTGTATTTTCTTATAAATAAAGGGTGCTTTCACAAGTGGTTTAGGATTTGAAGCAGCTATAATATGAAAGTTATCAAATATTTTGACAAATTTTTTTATATATATTTATCTATGCAGTAAAGAGTCGCGGCAAACTTGTAATTTTTTTTTTATTTTTTAAGTGTTTTATGGAAAACTTTTATTATTACGCACATACGTATATGTAAGCATATGTTTAAAGTTTGCTTATAATGTTATGGTACAGGGCAACCCAAAATCGACCTCGCTTGACTCTTAAATATGCCATATTTTTGTTTTTAAATATATATTATACAAGTTTACTAGTAACAAAATGTTTTATTCTTTACTTAAGCCAAAAACACAGATTTTAAGACATTGTGAAAACTTATTACAAAAATAGTCTTTATCTGCAATTGTATTGCAACGCTTTATCTCAAAATTCATTTCGTACAAAAATTTTTCGACTTAATTTTCGATATGAGCAAGCCATTTCAGTATGGAAATTTTGAGAATATTTTTCATTATAAATTTAAGAAAATTCGTTAGGTTTTGAAACTGAATTTGAAAATTTTTGATGTTCAATCAATTCGCTGAGATCAGAAACTGACCAGCTCAAAATTTTATACATTTTCGATAATAGTACATAGATGTTTTGTTGTTATACAAAAAACAAAAACTTATACATAGTTTCACATGTATATACTTATGTAAGGATTATAATGTTGTACTTAATTAATTATAATATATTTCGCAAAATTAATTATGATATATAGCTAAGCTTTAGCGTGTATAGTCACATATGGCCATAGATATTACAATATATAATACTTGTTATTAATTAAATATGTGTGGTATACATAAGAAATACTTATATACAATGTTTTCTTATGTGCAAAAACGTATTTTATATAAAAAAAGACGCAAGAAGAAACAGCATTAATTAAATTAAGAATAATTTAATACATTTCTTAATTATTTTTTTAACAAGAGCAACATTTTTAGCTTCAGACCAATACATAGCTAGGATGTTTTAAGGCTTTCTGTAAAAGATATAGAAAAAATTTATTTAAAATTAACAACAACATTGTCTAAGACGAATACTTACTTTTTCGAGCCCGATAAGTCGACGCGCTCCAAGATGCCCAAATCAGTTTCATGCAATATTTGATTAAATTTGTATTGTACAAGGATTCTGGTGAGCGGTGAATACTTTGCCAGTTTACAAGCTATATATTTCATATATAGGTCAAGATCTTCATCCAGAGTAATTGTGGAACTGCTTGGAACTGTGGAGCTATTTGCATGACCCACATTACTAGGCTCATTTACACTTTTCTCAGCTGTTTCAGCCTTTGATTCCTTGATAACATCATCCGAAATATTGATAACTGTTGTTGTATCTGCTTTTGGAATACTTTCTATGTTATCGCAGCTATCCGCACTTAAATCTATTTTAGCACTCTTTGCTGGAATCTCATTTCCAATGGCGGCACAAAATTCTTGGAATGCTGAGTTAAAGGGTCTCTTTTTTGAGTCCTTATCTTCAATAAATTCGCAATCACTGCCAGGCTGCTCCTCGTTAAGGGTGCTACTGGTGTCCTCTGAGACGACATTACTCTGCGTTGAGGTATCCTGCTGAAAATCAGTGAATTGAGTTTAAGACAAATTTAAATAGTAATATACTTAAAAACTATAAAAGCACTATTTAGAAATTTAAAAGCATCTTCAAGATACTCTCGATGTCTTAGATATGTGCCAATGTGAATATTAACAAATCTTTCTTTAAGAAGACAGATGTCGTTAACGTATAGAGATACTGCATGACATAAGAAAACATGAAAAATTTAAAAACTAAAGAGTTGGCAAACCAGTTTACAACTTTTGAAATTTTCTATTTACTATATGGTATACACAGTTGAAGGGTGGATTTTTATACCTTGTACCTAAGCTGAAATGTGTTTTATATGGAGAACGAGATGCCGAAGATGTTGCCTAAAGTTCGATCAGGGTGACTAGAGAATTTGTCCGTCGACACGATAAGAGCTAAAGCTAGCGAACTTTCTAGGTAGATCATGGTAGGCCAGTATATTTTATTTTTTCGATATCGGGCTTATATAACATAGCTTCCACAGGGCTATTGTTATATTGAAGATTTAGAGTTCGATTTGATCAAAGTCGTTTAACTATATAATGTAGCCCCTTAGAATCGATGGGTTATAAAAACGTTTTCGGGTCTTAATGCAATTGTTTTTTCTACCCTGTACCTTATGTTACAAAGAGTACATTGAGTTTGTTGCACCCAAAATAGTATGTAACATACAAAAGAAGACGTTGGAGACCCCCAAAGTTACCTAAAGTATGATCAGAGTGACTAAAAAATTCGATATACCCATGTTCTTCTGTGCGTCCGTATGACGATGATGGCAAGAGCCATAATAGCCAAACTTTCAGATTAGATCCCTTATGGAGACAAGTTTATTTTATTATTTTGATATCGAGATTATATTATATAGCTCCCATAGGGGTGTTCCAGAGGACTTCAAAAAAAAAAATTTAAGATAGATAATTCGTTTGTTTATAAAGATATCCTGACCAAATTTGGCATTGGTTGACTATATCATATAGCAAAATTCGTCTGTTTTTTGTTTGTTATCGTAACCAAATTTGGCAAATAAATATGTTTTGGAATTCTTGCGCAATATACCGAATTTGATTGTAATATGGTGGTACAGGGTATTCCAAAGTCGTCCGGCACGGCGGTATCTACCATAAATAATAATTATGGGAAATTGCTCGACGTGTCGCGTCACTTCGACTCTTGTTGTGCTGCTATGGTCACACCTACGACAAGAGCCGAAGCCATGGTGTAAAATGTACAGTAGTGTTAAATGGCCGGACTCGAGGCCATAAACTTTGTGAGAGCAAAAAAAGTGAGAGAGAGAGAAGCAGCACACGTAGACATTCGCAAAGAGAATGAAAAATATCGCCCCAGCAAAGAGAACGACGCGGCCATATGACACTACCTTACTTATTATACCATGGCCGAAGCGGCGCAGCATCAACTTCGTGTCTGTTGCTAGCGACAGGTCGCTGTGGTAGAGTTAAAACGATGACTGTAATATTTCTTGTCGCACAATGGCTAAGTTCGAGTGCCTATATATAAAATCAAACTAAAGCGGGTGACATTTTCGAGCTCAGAAAAAACTGGCATGTCGTCGGCGAGAAATTAGAAAAAACCATGGTAGAGTAATAGAGTATGTAATTTAATTTAGTATGTAAATACAACATAGCTAAAGCACGCAGTACATGTGTACATACTTGTGTGCCAGCTAGTATTTTTGCTTGCTTCTCTCTCTCTCTCTCTCTCACTTTTTTTGCTCGCACCAAATTTTTGATCTTAATAAACTCTCAAACTCTAACATGTTAATTCTACCATGAGAACACACAACTGCACGAGAAAAATGATTTCGTTCAATGAATAAAAAAGAACGATTGAACTTGCTCCGTCATATGAACGAAGGTACCCAACTCTAATATATGTATGTATGTAGCTTTACGGTACAAAAGATCTTCTGGTCGCAGTGCCCCATTTTTTTGCGGGAAACCCATTCAGGAAAAAAAGAAATTTATGTAGCCTTCCATTATTCTCGCGCACTTTTTTTAAAATGCATTGCATTATGAGCCCTTCATACCTTTTCAAGCTCGCTGTTTCCAATATTTAATAAAAATGCCATATGTCCGGCCCACCAGCGTGGATTGGCAACACCCTTACGTTGCTGCGTTCTAAACACTGCAATTAGCGAACTCATCTTTTTCTTTATTTGACGCACTTCATAATTCAGTGCTTTGGCAATAGCTATCCAGGCATCGTGCCTGGCATTTTTATGTAAATAGCCCCGATTGTTCGTATTCCACAATACATTTTGTTTTTCATACTCCTTTATCAATTTCACAGTGTTCTCTTCATTCCAGGCCACTGCAGGCATTTTGTTATTAAACTGACGATACGCAGCACAAACACAACCACTCAAGTCAAGCAGAGAACGCAAACTAAATATTAGGCACCCGTAGCTCACAGCGTTGAGAGCCATTGCTGTTGTCGTCGTTGTTGGTTGTCGGCTGAGAGAGTGAAACCAACTGAGATACATCAACAGCTGAAGAGAAGTTTCGTGTTCAATGTTCTCCTTTCACGACGCGCTCTTGAATACAATGAGTAACAGTGCAGATATACATATGTATCTTTCACATACTCTGCTGTATATATGCGAGTACTGTTACAGCTACAGTTAAAACGAACGCTAACTCAAGGTGTAGCTATTTACTGAGTAATGACCATGGTATAATAAGTAAGGTAGCGTAAGATTGTAGCAACGTTCTCTATGCTGGGGCCATATTTTTCATTCTCGTTGCGAATGTGTATGCGTCAGCTTGTGTGTTGCTTCTCTTTCTCTCACATTTCTTTGCTCTCACAAAATTTATGGCCCCGAGAGAGAAAATCTTACTCTACCTTACTTATTATACCATGAGTAATGACAAACGTTCAATGAGTGTGCTATATCATAGCTCTCTCTTTTTTAACTTCTCATTGTAGCATGTATACATATGTAACGAAAGGGCTTTTGTTCTTTATTATTATTAAAATTACCCTAATTGGACCATGCTGTACCAGATGAGGATCAAAATATCAGATAATAGAGCGTATTAATGGAAATTGGTTATTAATAAAGTATTTGAACATAAAACAAAACATGAGTTTGCCTCTTCGTGGGACTTTGTAGATTTACAGATAATTAAAATGGATTTAAATTTAAGTTTTTATTTATTTTAGTTTAACAACAAATTCTTCATATTTTCATCTGTTCAATTCTAAACATACAAATGTCTTAAAATTGTAAATAAAAAAAATTTGTCACATGTACATCAATTTAAAATTTAGTTGACATATATGTATATATGCACTAGGCGGCTCCACCCCCTGTTTGCTTCGCACGCTAAAACCCGGCCTTCTTTATGCATATGTTTAAAGTTTGTTTATAATGTTATGGTACAGGGCACCTCAAAATCGGCCGCGCTTCACTCTTAAATTTGCTATATTTTTATTTTTAAATATAAATTATGCAAGTTTACTAGTAAAAGTTGCCGTACGTTAAAGTCGGGCGCAGACGACTTTGGGATACCCTGTACCACCACATTGCAATTAATTCCTACACATTGCTTAAAACCTCCAAAAGATATTTTATTCGGCAAATTTGGTTACGATGTTTTCATAAAAATAAAGAAATCAGTCGAATTTTGCACCGAAACATTTTTTTTACCGATCGGTCCTATGGGGACTATATGATATAGTTAACTGATTTTGATCGAATTAAGTACACTGATTGGGAACTCTAAAAAACTTTCTCTTGCCAAATTTGGTTAAGGTATCTTCACAAACAAACGAAACACAACGAATTTTGTACAAAAAACATTTTTTCGACCGATCGATCCTATGGGAGCTATATGATATAGTCAACCGATTTTGATAAAATTTGGTACAGTGCTGGGGGTCTGTCTCTAAAAAACTTCCGACCGCCAGATTTGGTTATGATATCTTCATAAACAAACGAATTATCCATCTAAGACTTTTGCTTTTTTTCGAGGTCCTCTGAAACACCCCTATGGGAGCTATATAATGTTATCCCGATATTAAAAAAAATAAAATAAACTTGTCTCCTATGGATTAACAAGGGATCTTATCTGAAAGTTTGGTTGCTCTAGCTCTTTCCATCTCTGAGATCTAGGCGTTCATACGGACAAACGGACATGGGTATATCGACTTCTCGAGTCACACTGATCATACTTTAGGTAACTTTGGGGGGTCTCCGACGTCTCCTTCTTTCTGTACGTTACATACATTTTCGGCTTGCAGAAACACAATATACCCTTTGTACCATACGGTACAGGGTATAATAAACATGGATTTGAATCAACAAGTTTGGTTAACATTACTTAGTGTAAACAATGCAAGTATGACTGCCTACCAAATTGTAAAAAGGTTGGCTGCAAAAAAACAGAAGTGTCTGGGTGAAACCTTATTTAAAGGGCAGAGCAGAAAGTGGAAGATTTTTCAAAGATGTATGTATTCCAACACAATTGCGTAATCAATCGGTAATTCGCGCCAAAGGGGCAAAAACCAAACAGCTGTTGTTAGTGTTACCACACCAAGCGAAGTAGTTGCGCCATCTAACGTTAAGCATTTTTAGACAACATTGTTTTGTTTTTTTTTTATCTGCGTCCCATTGCCAAAAATTTTTGATCGGAATTTTTCGCGACTATTTTTTTTATATGAAGTTTTTCATTTTTTTGCGTGCTGCGTATAGGCCTTAACTTAAGCCAAAAATTCCGATTTTAAGACATTGTGAAATTTTATTACAAAAATTGTCTTTATCTGAAATTTTACTGCAACGCTTTATCTCAAAATTCATTTCGTACAAAAATTTTTCGACTTTATTTTCGATATGAGCAAGCCATTTTAATATGGAAATTTTGAGAATATTTTTCATTATAAATTTAAGAAAATTCGTTAGGTTTTGAAACTGGATTTGAAAATTTTTAATGTTCAATCAATTCGCTGAGATCAGGAACTGAACAGCTCAAAATTTTATACATTTTAGATAATAATACATAGATGTTTTGTTGCTATACAAAAAACAAAAACTTATACATAGTTTCACATGTATATACTTATGTAAGGATTATAATGTTGTACTTAATTAATTATAATATATTTCGCAAAATTAATTATGGTATATAGCTAAGAGCTTTAGCGTGTATAGTCACATATGGCCATAGATATTATAATATATAATACTTGTAATTAATTAAACATGTGTGGTATACATACGAAATACTTATATACAATGTTTTCTTATGTGCAAAAACGTATTTTATATAAAAAAAGACGCAAGAAGAAACAGCATTAATTAAATTAAGAATAATTTAATACATTTCATAATTATTTTTTTAACAACAGCAACATATTTAGCTTCAGACCAATACATAGCTAGGATGTTTTAAGGCTTTCTGTAAAAGATATAGAAAAAATATATTTAAAATTAACAACAACATTGCCTAAGACGAATACTTACTTTTTCGAGCCCGATAAGTCGACGCTCTCCAAGATGCCCAAATCAGTTTCATGCAATATTTGATTAAATTTGTATTGTACAAGGATTCTGGTGAGCGGTGAATACTTTGCCAGTTTACAAGCTATATATTTCATATATAGGTCAAGATCTTCATCCAGAGTAATTGTGGAACTGCTTGGAACTGTGGAGCTATTTGCATGACCCACATACTTAGGCTCATTCACACTTTTCTCAGCTGTTTCAGCCTTTGATTCCTTGATAACATCATCCGAAATATTGATAACTGTTGTTGTATCTGCTTTTGGAATACTTTCTATGTTATCGCAGCTATCCGCACTTAAATCTATTTTAGCACTCTTTGCTGGAATCTCATTTCCAATGGCGGCACAAAATTCTTGGAATGCTGAGTTCAAGGGTCTCTTTTTTGAGTCCTTTTCTTCAATAAATTCGCAATCACTGCCAGGCTGCTCCTCGTTTAGGGTGCTACTGGTGTCCTCTGAGAGGACATTACTCTGCGTTGAGGTATCCTGCTGAAAATCAGTAAATTGAGTTTAAGACAAATTTAAATAGTAATAGTATACTTAAAAACTATAAAAGCACTATTTAGAAATTTAAAAGCATCTTCAAGATGCTCTCGATGTCTTAGACATGTGTCAATGTGAATATTAACAAATCTTTCTTTAAGAAGACAGATTTCGTTAACGTATAGAGATACTGCATGACATAAGAAAACATGAAAAATTTCAAAACTAAAGGAGCTGGCAAACCAGTTTACAACTTTTGAAATTTTCTATTTACTATATGGTATACTCATTTAAAGGGTAGATTTTTATACCTTGTACCTAAGCCGAAATGTGTTTTATATGGAGAACGAGATGCCGAAGATGTTGCCTAAAGTACAAGGTGGCGCAAAAGAAATCACCCTATTGGAAGATGCTCTCATTTTTGTAAATGGCCGCCAATATCAAATCTGTTTTGACATTTGTGGACTAGACAGATACAGAATACAAGTGAATAAGCCATGGAGCGATACACTCCCCAAGAACGCGGAATAATTGTGTCTATTTTTTTTGCGTAACAATTCGTCTGTGGTGTTGGCGCAGCGCGAATTCCGTCGCCGATTTCCCGGCCGTCCGACACCAACTGCGCAAACACTGCGCCGTTTAGCCACTAATCTTGAAGAGTATGGGACCACACGAGACGTTGCCAAGAGTGGCCGGCCCCGGAGCGCCCGTTCTGCCGAAAATATCGCCGCTGTAGCCGAGGACGTCGAAGTGAGCCCCGAAACATCGACCAGACGACGTGCCACGCAATTGGGCCTCAGCCGGCGGTCCCTGCCCTGTCATTTTTGGTCAATTTTGGAATTTCATTTAGAAAAAAAATAAGAGCCAAACAACATCGGATGACTTCTTTTGCGCCACCTTGTACAATCAGGGTGTCTAGAGAATTTGTCCATCTCCATGATAAGAGCTAAAGCTAGCGAACTTTCTAGGTAGATCCCATGGTACGCCAGTATATTTTATTTTTTCGATATCGGGCTTATATAACATAGCTTCCACAGGGCTATTGTTATATTGAAGATTTAGAGTTCGATTTGATCAAAGTCGTTTAACTATATAATGTAGCCCCTTAGAATCGATGGGTTATAAAAACGTTTTCGGGTCTTAATGCAATTGTTTTTTCTACCCTGTACCTTATGTTACAAAGAGTACATTGACTTTGTTGCAGCCAAAAAAGTATGTAACATACAAAAGAATACGTTGGAGACCCCCAAAGTTACCTAAAGTATGACCAGAGTGACTAAAAAATTCGATATACCCATGTTCTTCTGTGCGTCCGTATGACGATGATGGCAAGAGCCATAATAGCCAAACTTTCAGATTAGATCCCTTATGGAGACAAGTTTATTTTATTATTTTGATATCGAGATTATATTATATAGCTCCCATAGGGGTGTTCCAGAGGACCTCAAAAAAAAAAAAATTTAAGATAGATAATTCGTTTGTTTATAAAGATATCCTGACCAAATTTGGCATTTGGCAGTTTTTTAGAGTTTCAAAATCGGTTGACTATATCATATAGCCCCTATAGGAACGATCGGTCAAAAAACCGTTTTAGCTGCAAAATTCGTCTGTTTTTTGTTTGTTATCGTAACCAAATTTGGCAAATAAATATGTTTTGGAATTCTTGCGCAATATACCGAATTTGATTGTAATATGGTGGTACAGGGTATCCCAATGTCGTCCGGCACGGCGCTATCTACCTTAAATTATAATTATGGGAAATTGCAGCGACGTGTCGCGTCACTTCGACTCTTGTTGTGCTGCTATGGTCACACCTACGACAAGAGCCGAAGCCATGGTGTAATATGTACAGTAGTGTTAAATGGCCGGACTCGAGGCCATAAACTTTGTGAGAGCAAAAAAAGTGGGAGAGAGAGAAGCAGCACACAAAGACATTCGCAACGAGAATGAAAAATATGGCCCCAGCAAAGAGAACGACGCGGCCATATCACACTACCTTACTTATTATACCATGGCCGAAGCGGCGCAGCATCAACTTCGTGTCTGTTGCTAGCGACAGGTCGCTGTGGTAGAGTTAAAACGATGACTGTAATATTTCTTGTCGCACAATGGCTAAGTTCGAGTGCCTATATATAAAATCAAACTAAAGCGGGTGACATTTTCGAGCTCAGAAAAAATTGGCATGTCGTCGGCGAGAAATTAGAAAAAAACATGGTAGAGTAATAGAGTATGTAATTTAATTTAGTATGTAAACACAACATAGCTAAAGCACGCAGTACATGTGTACATGCTTGTGTGCCAGCTAGTATTTTTGCTTGCTTCTCTCTCTCTCTCTCTCTCTACCACTTTTTTTACTCGCACCAAATTTTTGATCTTAATAAACTCTCAAACTCTAACATGTTAATTCTACCATGAGAACACACAACTGCACGAGAAAAATGATTTCGTTCAATGAATAAAAAAGAACGATTGAACTTGCTCCGTCATATGAACGAAGGTACCCAACTCTAATATATGTATGTATGTAGCTTTACGGTACAAAAGATCTTCTGGTCGCAGTGCCCCATTTTTTTGCGGGAAACCCATTCAGGAAAAAAAGAAATTTATGTAGCCTCCCATTTTTCTCGCGCACTTCTTTTAAAATGCATTGCATCATGAGCCCTTCATACCTTTTCAAGCTCGCTGTTTCCAATACTTAATAAAAATGCCATATGTCCGGCCCACCAGCGTGGATTGGCAACACCTCGACGTTGCTGCGTTCTAAACACTGCATTTAGCGAACTCATCTTTTTCTTTATTTGACGCACTTCATAATTCAGTGCTTTGGAAATAGCTATCCAGGCATCGTGCCTGGCATCTCTATTTAAATAGCCCCGATTGTTCGTATTCCACAATACATTTTGTTTTTCATACTCCTTTATCAATTTCACAGTGTTCTCTTCATTCCAAGCCACTGCAGGCATTTTGTTATTAAACTGAAGATACGCAGCACAAACACAACCACTCAAGTCAAGCAGAGAACGCAAACTAAAAATTAGGCATACATAGCTCACAGCGTTGACAGCCATTGCTCTTGTCGTCGTTGTTGGTTGTCGGCTGAGAGAGTGAAACCAACTGAGATACATCAACAGCTGAAGAGAAGTTTCGTGTTCAATGTTCTCCTTTCACGACGCGCTCTTGAATAGAATGAGTAACAGTGCAGATATATATATGTATCTTTCACATACTGCTATCACAATGGTTCTGCTGTATATAAGTGAGTAATGTTACAGCTACAGTTAAAACGAACGCTAACTCAATGTGCAGCTACATTTACTAAGTAATGACCAGAGCTGGGCAGCCCATAGCCCAAACGGGCACTTTTTGTTTGTGCATTTACGGCAGACCGCTCTCTTTTCGCCCAGCTCTGGTAATGTAATGGTAACCAGCATAGCTCTCTCTTCTTTAACTTCTCATTGTAGTATGTATGTACATATGTATCAACGAGTATAAAATACATAGAGTGGAACAACTGGCCGTTACGAACAATTTTTCAGCGAGTGTTGAGCAAAACATTGGAATTTTGCTCGGGTCAGTTAGCAGTTGTATTTTGCATGCGTGCAAAGAGCATGGCAGAAAAACCCGAACGCCGTCGTGTGTACTGCTCTTATGTGTTAAGTTGTTGTTGGCTGCTGTGTTGCATATTTCGTTTTGGTTCTTCTTCATTCACATTTGTTTTTCGCGCAACTAGTAAAGTGTGCGTATGCATGAATATGGAATCAAGGGGCGGGGGGACATGTGAGGTTTTTTGCGTGTATTTGACCGAAAGGCAAATAGTTTTGAGCAGGTAGTAATTTTTTTTGTACGTTTCTTTGTGTACAATGTACAAGGAGGACGTATGGACAATTTGTATGCTATTCAAAATTGATTCTTAATAAAAATGTTCTATATTATCGCTGCTGAAAAAATTAATATTTTTTGTTTAAAAAATAAATATACATATATTATAAGTACATGTAAACAACCAATATTTTTTTATAATTATTATTATTTATATTCTTAATAAAATTTCCATCTTAACGTAAGATGCTGGCGTTTGCGATCGCCACTTTACTTTAGTGCCGTGAGGCACACAAACTAAAAAAAGTTGCAACGCCTACTTTAGAATTGTTTAAGTAATGTTGTAATTGGAAATGTTGTCAAATTTGAATGTAAGCCGGGTTGTATAATTACATACACATGTATATTGCCATTAAAAGGTCAAGCTCAGGTCAGGGTGACGATATACCCATGTCCGTCTGTCCGTTTGTATGAACGCCTAGATCTCAGAGATGGTAAGAGCTAGAGCAACCAAATTTTCAGATTAGATGCGTAATTATGTCAGGGGAGACAAGCTTATTTTATTTTTTCGATATCGGGGTTATATTATATTCAGAGTAACTCGAAAAAAACCAAAAGTCTTAGATGGATAATTCGTTTGTTTATAAAAAATATCATAACCAAATCTGGCACTCGGTAGTTTTTTAGAGTTCCCAAGCACTGAACCTAATTTTATCAAAATCGGTTGACTATATTATATAGCTTCCATAGAACCAATCGGTAAAAAAAAAACGTTTTTGGCACAACGGCGTTCGGGTTTCGTGTAAACGCTAACGGCCAGTCGTTCCACTCTATCTAATTTTATACTCGTTGGTTACAGCTACAGTTAAAACGAACGCTAACTCAAGGTGCAGCTATTTACTGAGTAATGACAAACGTTCCATGAGTGTGCTATATCATAGCTCTCTCTTCTTTAACTTCTCATTGTAGCATGTATACATATGTAACGAAAGGGCTATTGTTCTTTATTATTATTAAAATTACCCTAATTGGGCCCTGCTCTACCAGATGAGGATCAAAATATCAGATAATAGAGCGTTTTAATGGAAATTGGTTATTAATAAAGTATTTGAACATACAATAGTGGTCAAAAGTATTTTGACATAGGTAAAAAAAAATTGATTTGGAAATTTCTTATGATTTATTTATAATATAATTTTAAATAAATTATTTTTGAGAATAATGATAAATTAAGCTCCTCAAAACGCATAAGTGTACTATTGTTATTATTAATGTTTAGGAAATTAGAACGTTTTTTCAAAAATGTTAGTGGACAAAAGTATTTTGACATAACAAAATAGTTTGACAGATGAAGAGAAAAAGCTGTAACCATTGATTAAATAAAATTAATAATAAAAAGTAAACCCTCCTTTGACGTCAGAGATCCTTAACAAAAGTTCAGGAATTGATTTTAAAAATTTTTTCTATGTTTCCTGTAAAATATCCTTCCAACGCATTTTTTCTTCAACAATTGTCTCTTTTCGCCATCTTGATCAATTTAGGCAGCGTTTTTTTTATTCAATGGGCTGATGTGAATTAAACTTTTCTATTTTGTTCAGATCCAAGCTTTGAGGTGGCCAATTTAATGTGTTGACTTCTCTCAAAAACTTGGATCATATGGGTATTGTGGCATTAAGTATTATCCTGTACCATAATAAAGGATTGTCCAATGACTCTGCGACCGGAAGTTGAAGCCCGGTCATTTAGGATGTTTAAATATATGTCTATATTCATTGTGCTATCAATTGGTAGTAAATCGTCCAACCAAATCAAGCTTAAACATACTCAAAAGATAACAAGCCTCCACCATGATACACGTACCCAAACAGGCATTGGTTTTTCCCAAACATTGTTCAATTACCTTCAATAAACTTTATTTTTTCGATCTAGGATATTCAAAGGAGCTTTATATATCCATAATTTGTGTTCCCAAAACGATCATGCATTGTTTTTATATTATTTAGCAAATGTTCACCTTTTAAGCCTATTTTTTGATAAAATACAAGGATTGTACGAGCTACAAAAGTATTCAAACTAGCCTCCTTTCACTGTCTTCTATAATTTTTTCTACTAACTTATGTTTTATACTGTTTATTGAATTCAATTGATAAAGCTTTTGGTGTATTTAAAGCATCTTTAAAAAATTTTCTTAGTTTAATGCCGTGACCTATAGCGTCCTTTTGCGTGTTCTGCCCGAACTGGCTGTATTATTTATAGAATAAGTTTTGTTTTGCCTCTTAATTTGTTAGAAAATGGTTTGTCTAGGCATTTTACAAAAGCTGATATGGTATTCCGCTGGAAAACCGGCATTATATTTTGTGACTTTTTCATTTCGAACAAGTTGACCGAATACAAGTATTTTGCCGATTATAACAAAAACAAAGGGCAAGAAAATTGGATATTGTTTTTTTAAGATGAAAAAAAACAACTTTTAAAATTGCCACGCATTACTTGTACCACACGGGAATCAAAGAAATTGCAATTGATCGCAATGTCAAAATACTTTTGTCCAGCCAAAAATGTATCATCTCACTATTAAGAAAAAAAATGCAAATCATTGTCAATGCAATTTTTTGCTCACTGAAAGCTAATAATAGATTCTCTTTCTTGAAAGTAAAATGGATTCCGTGACTTCTCTCAGTTTTTGTATATAAGCGATATAATATTTGGTACAGTTTTGTCAAAATACTTTTGGCCACTATTGTATTTCTTGACATGTGGCATATTGTGCATCTTATCCAAGTTATCTGCGGTTGCCCTGTTCTACGGTTGCCTTGCGGATTACATTCAAAATCCATTTTAATGCTTATATAATACTACATATTTCAACTTCAATAATAAAAGCATTTCACTATAAAATTTTGTAATCCAAATTTGACAAAGAAACTGGTATTGATGAATGCATCTGCGACGTCTTCAAAAAAATCGGTGTTTTCCAACACACCAATATTAGCTATTATTATTTATAAAAGAGATTATAAAGTTTTGTTTTTGGGTTTTCGAGGAATCAAATTGGATCGATGGCCTTCCATTCTTTCTAAAAGTTTCGAACATTAAAACTAGCTTTCACATTAAAGTTTCTATTTGTAATTAAACGTCTGTTGTTTCATTTAAAGGTGCTATCCAAGCATTTAAATAGCTTGTTTTCTTTAAATTCTTCCTGTCAGTCAATAATCGATCCTTTGGGGGCTATTCTTATAAAATTTGGTGCAGTGCTTGGGCAGTCTAAGAAACTTCCGAACGTCAAATTTTTGTTACGATATGTGCGTGAGTAAGTTAGTTATGAGCTGAAAAAGCACTTCCAAGTGCTGTATAATGTTCCTATATGAGCCGATGTCGATCAAAACTGTCGTCAAAATCCAAAGTTGGGTTTCTCTATCTAGTGGAATTTTTTTAAACCTCCAGAGTGTATGGCTTTTTACGGGGAATTCCCTAATTCATAGTATCTTTACAATAACTCAACTCCCTTAGATGCTACAATAATATCAAAATGTTCAGTAATGCATTCGTGGAGTTTTCGAACGCTCTTCAATTAGTCCCAAGACCAAACACAGATCTTACTCTATTAAATAACAATAATATGTACTAAGTTTTTCTTTATATATTTTTTTTTAAAGTAATTTATTTTGAATCCCAATTTCGTTTGCCTGAGTGTCGGAGCTAGATATTTTGTTCTTAGTAAGCTGACCCTTGGCTACACGGAGCTGGCCGAAAAACGCTATTACAGCTAAAAACATAATTAACAGGGCAAGGTGCTGCTGGTATACTTGCACCGTATCCCTCACCGCCATAGCTCGAAGTTCTGGCTGAGGCCACCACTGGGCTAAACATGCGTGCTGAATAGCCTGAAGATTTTGGCGCTGAATAACTGTGACCGGCTGGTGCTGAGTAGCTTTGCTTAGCAGGGGCTGAATAGCTAGGTGCCGAATATGCAGGAGCCTTTGGAGCTGAATATCCCGATGATTTTGAAGCTGAATAGCTGGGCGCAGCGGGAGCTGAATAGCTGGGCGCAGCGGGAGCTGAGTAGCTTGGAGCGGCGGGTGCTGAATAGCTTGGAGCCGCTGGAGCAGAATATCCCGATGATTTTGGAGCTGAATAGCTGGGCCCAGCGGGAGCTGAGTAGCTTGGTGCGGCGGGGGCTGAGTAGCTTGGAGCAGCGGGTGCTGCGTAGCTAGGAGCCGCTGGAGCAGAATATCCAGATGATTTGGGAGCTGAATAGCTAGGCGCAGCGGGGGCTGAATAGCTAGGCGCAGCTGGAGCTGAGTAGCTTGGAGCAGCTGGAGCTGAGTAGCTTGGTGCGGCGGGTGCTGAATAGCTAGGCGCAGCTGGAGCAGAATATCCAGATGATTTGGGAGCTGAATAGCTAGGAGTCGCTGGAGCTGAATAGCTAGGCGCAGCGGGGGCTGAATAGCTAGGCGCAGCTGGAGCTGAGTAGCTTGGAGCAGCTGGAGCTGAGTAGCTTGGTGCTGCGGGTGCTGCATAGCTAGGAGCCGCTGGAGCAGAATATCCAGATGATTTGGGGGCAGAATAGCTTGGTGCGGCGGGTGCTGAGTAGCTTGGAGCAGCTGGAGCTGAGTAGCTTGGTGCTGCGGGTGCTGCATAGCTAGGAGCCGCTGGAGCAGAATATCCAGATGATTTGGGGGCAGAATAGCTTGGTGCAGCGGGTGCAGAGTAGCTTGGAGCAGCTGGAGCTGAGTAGCTTGGTGCAGCGGGTGCTGAATAGCTAGGCGCAGCTGGAGCTGAGTAGCTTGGAGCAGCGGGTGCAGAATAGCTAGGCGCAGCAGGAGCTGAGTAGCTTGGTGCAGCGGGTGCTGAATAGCTAGGAGCCGCTGGTGCAGAATATCCAGATGATTTGGGAGCAGAATAGCTTGGTGCGGCGGGTGCTGAGTAGCTTGGTGCAGCGGGTGCAGAGTAGCTTGGAGCAGCTGGAGCTGAGTAGCTTGGTGCAGCGGGTGCTGAATAGCTAGGCGCAGCTGGAGCTGAGTAGCTTGGAGCGGCGGGTGCAGAATAGCTAGGCGCAGCAGGAGCTGAGTAGCTTGGTGAAGCGGGTGCTGAATAGCTGGACGCAGCTGGAGCTGAGTAGCTTTGTGGGGCAGTTGCTGAATATGAAGACTTAGGAGCCGAATAACTAGGAGCAGCCGAAGCTGAATATGTAGATGTCTTTGAAGTTGCATAGCTGGGAGCAGCTGGAGCAGAGTAACTGGATGATGCTGGTGATGAGTAACTTGACTGAGAGTTATAAACTATTGGTGGTCCATAGGCCTGAGCGGGTATACTATTTGAACGTGCAACCCGTTCTTCAGCATTGCCATCGGGAACGTTCAAATCTACCGTTTCCTCATTTTTTTTCTCGGCATCGGCAATTGCAATAAAGCAACCAAATGCCAAAACTACTATTAATCGCGTTACGTACATCCTCTGATTTCAGTTAACAATTGAAAACTAACTATTTCCCCGAAGCGACAGAATCTTATATGAACTTGAAAGGCTAAGGTCAGCAAAATTGGAAAATTGTGTTAAATTTTTGTTTTCGTTTTTCTTTAACTATTAGCAAGTAAAATTCGCTGAAAATAGTAATTCTTATGGTTTGTTGTACGTTGTTGCTGATTAATGTACAAATTATAAATGTTCTACTTAGAGAGTAGAGTAAGTTAATGTTTAGGACAGCATTTTAGTGCATTGCATATGTGCGCGGATGAAGTTAAAACAAAGTTTTGGCTGAGACTGCAGTTTTTTGTTTAATGTTATTGTAGTGGTATGTGTGCCAGCCTCAGCTTTTATGTATATATATATATATCATAAAGAATGGCTGCAAACTTAACAAACATTTGTAATTAAGCTAAAACATGTTTTTAGCTTATTTAATTATTATTGCTAACAACAACGGCTTAATATTTAAACACGCTATTTTACAACACTTTTTATCATGCACTTGTTTCGTTATCGATAACAGCAATATTTTAATCGCCATGCTGCGACATCTAGCGGCCATTGGCCAATCAACACGTCAACGATTTCTGCTTCTTTCCTTTAACATCTGCACGGCGGCTATTTTACTAGTGTTAAATTATTGATGTCAATTTCGAAGTTTTATTGAAATAAAATCATTGAGACTGAGACGAATATTTAACGCCTGTAGTCGCACCAATTGCGTCCACTAAACAATTAACAAAAATCAACTTGTAAGTAATTCGCTGGGCAACTTACAACAACTCTGTCCTGGTAGCCACCAGCTGCTTGCTTGCGTTGCAAAATAAAAAATGAAAAAAAACTAAAGGTTTAATTTGCTTTAAAAAGTTAGCAGTTCAAGCAATGTTATTTTTTTATTCTTATAGCGCACTGCTTAGCCACCATGCTGAATTCCCTACGCCCTCGTTGGCCTAACGCCGGCTGTATTTGTCTGGCTGTGCTTTTGGCTTGCATTGGTCTGCAATTTGATTCAAGTGATGCAGCCGCTGTCATGTCGGTGGATCTGGGCTCTGAATGGATGAAAGTAGGCGTTGTCTCACCTGGTGTGCCCATGGAAATTGCCTTGAATCGCGAATCTAAACGCAAGACGCCGGCAATATTGGCTTTCCGCGATGGTATACGCACATTTGGTGAAGATGCACAAACCATTGGCATACGTGAACCTTCGGCTGCCTATGGCTATCTGCTTGATTTGCTGGGCAAGACTATTGATAACCCAGTTGTGGATTTATATAGGTAAGTAGCTGGTGGGTGTTATGTGTTTACGTGTGCTTGGCTTAGAGTGTTAAATGTGTTTTATTGGTCTTTTAATGGCCACGTCATGTTTACCTGATTGCTCTTGTAAGCCAAGTACTAGCAGCCTTGTAATGAATTACTTTAAAAACTTTTAAAAAGCATGGTTTTAAATTATATTTATGCTTTTTATAATTGTCTATGTTTACAAATAAAACAGCTGTTTCATGCAAAACGACAAAGAGGAGCATAAACGCATGTTGCATTTTTCTATAGAATATTTCGAAACCATTCTAATAAGAATATAAGCTCATTACACAAAATATAAACATACAGTAGCATGAAGCATCTCAAATTATGGTCTAGCTTTGTCTGCAAAAACTTTCCGTTTCTGAAATCGATCTAGACAAGGTTTTGGGTTACACAAAATGTGCCGACGTCACAAGGCTAGCTTGCGCCATATTTGCATAATGCTTTATTTGGATACTTATCTATTCATTATTAATTAAACTTTTTATACATTTGCAGAAAGCGTTTCCCCTATTACACCATCATTGGCGATCCCCAGCGCAATACCGTAGTTTTCAAGAAAAGCGATACCGAAGAATTTTCTGTGGAAGAGCTTATTGCCCAAATGCTAGTCAAGGCCAAGGAGTTTGCACAAGAGTCTACACAACAGGTTATAACAGAATGTGTGCTAACCGTGCCCGGTTATTTTGGACAGGCAGAACGCGAGGCACTCTTGACCGCAGCACAATTGGCCAATCTTAAAGTACTGCAACTGATTAATGACTATGCCGCTGTAGCGCTTAACTATGGCGTATTCCATCGCGGTGAAATCAATGAGACAGCACAATACTTTTTGTTCTATGACATGGGTGCCTATAAGACTTCGGCTGCCGTGGTTAGCTATCAGTTGGTCAAGGATAAGCAAACCAAAGAAGTAAATCCGGTTGTGCAAGTCTTGGGTGTTGGCTACGATCGCACGCTAGGTGGTCTGGAGATACAATTGCGCCTGCGTGACTATTTGGCAGCAGAATTTAATGCATTGAAAAAAACAAAAACTGATGTGACGGGCAGTCCACGTGCTTTGGCCAAGCTTTTTAAGGAGGCAGGCCGTTTGAAGAATGTACTATCTGCTAATAATGAGCACTATGCACAGATTGAAAATTTGTTGGAAGATCATGACTTTAAATTGTTGGTCACACGTGAGAAACTGGAGGAACTATGCGCCGATATATGGCCACGTGCTACCAAGCCTTTAGAAGATGCCTTAGCCTCATCACATTTGTCTATGGATGTCATCAATCAGGTCATATTATTTGGCGGCGGCACACGTGTGCCTCGCGTGCAGGAGACCATTAAACAGCTAATTAAACAAGAGCTGGGCAAGAATCTGAACGCAGACGAGTCAGCCACCATGGGTGCTGTGTATAAGGCAGCCGATTTATCAGCTGGTTTCAAGGTGAAGAAATTTGTGGTCAAGGATGCAGTGCTGTTTCCTTTGCAAGTAGCCTTTGAGCGTGATCCTGGCGATGGAGCAGCTGTAAAGCATGTTAAACGTGCGCTCTTTGCGCTAATGAATCCCTATCCGCAAAAGAAGGTAATTACCTTTAATAAGCACACGGATGACTTTGAATTCTTTGTTAACTATGGCGATTTGGAGCGTTATAGCAAAGAAGAAATAGCTGCCATCGGTAGTCTAAACATAACACGCGTGGAATTAAAAAAAGTGAAGGAGCTGTTGGAAAAATCCAAAAAAGATATGGTGGATAACAAGGGCATAAAAGCTTACTTCTATTTAGATGATTCTGGTGTATTCCGCTGCACTGGCGTGGAATATGTTTATGATAAGCAAAAGCTCGAAGATGATTCAGATGACGACAGCACGCTGGCCAAGCTGGGCAGCACCATCAGCAAACTGTTTACCAAGGAGGCCGAAAATGCGGGTAATACCGATATACCCAAAACCGAAGAGGCTGAAGGCGAGCAAAACGGTCAAGGCGAGGAAGCAGGCAAGCCCGAAACTGGCGAAAATACTGATGACTCTCAACCTAAGGCTGAACAATCTAAGCCGGCTGAAGATAAGGAGAAGGAAAAGAATGAGACGATCAAACTGGTTACCATTAAAATGCCTGTGGTGCATATGACTCATTTGCAGTTTACCGCACCTTTATCAGGTGCTTCCTATGATAGTTCTCAAGTCAAGCTGCAGGCCATAAATAAGGTGGAAGAGCAGCGCGAACGCTTGGAATCGGCCTTCAATTCACTGGAGTCGCATATTATTGAGGTGCAACAGAAGCTGCAGGAGGAACAGTACGCTAATTGTGCTACAGAAGCTGAAAAGGAGAACTTGCTTAAAGAATGCAACACGCTTTCCGAGTGGCTTTACGAAGATGCAGAGAATCCTGTGCCAGAGCTATATGAAGATAAGTTGACGCAATTAAAGAAACTTTCCAATGTTTTTCTATCACGCCACTGGGAGCATGACGAGCGTCCTGAGGCAGTCAAAGCGCTTAAAGGCATGATTGAGGGTGCTGAAAAGTTCCTAGCCACTGCACGTAATTTGACTAAAGAGAATAATCCCGAAAAAGATGTGTACACGCAGGTAGAAATTGATACGCTAACCAAGGTAATTGATGAGAGCAGCACTTGGTTGAAAACTCAAAATGCTGCACAGCAAAAGCTTAAACGTCACGAGGAGGTGCGCCTAACTGTCAAGGATATAACGGATAAAATGGGTGTACTGGATCGTGAGGTCAAATATTTGGTAAACAAAATTAAAATATGGAAGCCTAAAGCAAAGGTAGAAAAAGACAAAAAGTCTAAAGATACAAATAAGACTAACGATGAAGCCTCTGGAAGCGGCGAGCAGGCTGACGAAGAAAATGAAGCTGCTGAGCAGGAGGAAGCCCCTGAGACAGATGAGGAAAAGGTGGAGCAAGTAACACCTACACCAACTCCCACTCTAGACGATAAGACGCCACACAGCGAACTCTAAGCACAACTGAGCACACACGACATTAGAATATATATTAAATAAAATGAAGTGCGGTTTGTGGTAGAGACAAGAGAGATGCAGAGAGAAAGAGAGAGAGAGGAAGAGATAAAGAGTAAGAAGTAGCGAACGCATAGCATGGAATATGCCCAGGACTAAAGATCAGATGTTTGAACGACTGGGCGGGGATGCAACGCCTATGCAATTTTGTATTTGTGAAACATGTTTTCAAGCGTGATAATCGATGGATGTGCAATGGCGTTTGCTTGTGAGAGATAGACGGGGTTTTTTTGGGTTAACAAGGGGGTTCTCTGATCTGTGTGCTCTAAGCTATTCCATATGCTATAGAAGTTCAGAAAAAAAAATTTTCAATATACATACATATGTAGCTAAAATCGGGGTTCTTATTTAATTATGTTAATTTATATAAATGCGTAAACAAATTTAAAAGAAATAAATTCAATTTCCATTCCGTCGTGCTTTAACGATATTCTCATTTGATATGCCTAGGATATTACTAACTCCATATTGCCTGCAACTACAGAAGTACTCACAACATATAGAAATACATAAATTACATATGTATACATATTTCAATGTACCCCAAACAAAATTTGTCGTGCATACAAACATTAAAATTGTAAACAACTGGAAAAAAAACTTGAACAATAAAAAAGGTTTTTATAAATACAAAATACACAAATTCGTTGTAACTTTACTTGTTAATAAAATGAAAGTGCCGGCCATAAGCATTAATAAGACTTCATAAAAGTTAATTTATAGGCGCATTAGATTAAACACAAATAAAAACATGAGTTTGCTGCAAACTTTTTGAAAACAAAAATTAAAAAGCTGCTACTGATAACAGCAAAAAATTCTAGTATTTTATTTATCGATTTAGTAGTTTTATGCAAAATATTGCAGCACTAGTGCGTTATTGTATGGTATAGTATTTACATACAGCATATGGTCACACTGATTGGTTAAAAGATTTCCGTCTCACATTCGTCGTGTTAAAATGTAATTTTGAGGTATAAAAAAATAAAATACGTGGACTAAAATAAAATGTGCAAAGTGGTTTAAACGCAATAAAGCTACCAAATATGTGCAGACCTTAATTAAGTGAAAGCAAATGTTAAAAAACTTGCTTAGCAAGTAAACAAGAACAATAACAAAACCACTTCACGACACATACAACTGCAAAGCAGACAAATGGCTATGCAACTATAAATATGGCGAATTCGTGCAATTTTTTTTTATGTTTAAATTGTTGTTTTTAATTGTTTGTAAAACTCTACGTAATGTGTCTATGTGTATGTGTGTTTCTATAAACTTGAGACTGTTACTAGTGTTTAGCCTAGGTAATTAAACACAGAAAAAAAATTGATTTTGCTAAGAACAAATGAGACATTTGCTGCAAATTAAAACAAAGCGACTAAGAAAAATAAAGCAAACAATTGAAGAAAACTTATAAATTCCGCAACAAACGGCTCTTTGTAGTACATAGTGTGCAATTGCAAAAAGTTTAGTTAATTTCATAGCAAACATCCCCTCAGTGCTCATTGCAAATACTTTACTTTTTTTTATATTATTTGGTGCCAGCTTTCGATAGCAAAGTAGCGATAGCAAGTCGATTGTCGATTGTCCGTTTGCCCGATCGAAATTATATGGCGCTGGCCAGGTCGGATATTTCTCTGTTTTTGCAGAAACTTTGTGTGAGTTGTTGCGTTTCGCCGTCGTTTGCACGGCGACGGCGCCTGTCTGGCGAAAGTGATTTTCATTTCGCAGCAAGACGACGGATGACGCGTAGGTCGGTTTCGGTCTGTGCCGTGCTTTAGCTGCTGCTGCTGCCTACTGTCGTAAAGGTGTCAAACGGGCGGGCGGGCGTGCGTGAGTGCGTATGACTCCGTTTCTTGTTAGTGTGCGTGCTTTTTACAATGTCTATTTGTTTCTAATTTTTTTTTTTTTTTTTTCTTGCTTTAACCAATTTCATTGCACTTGGCCAAATTTAGAACTTTTGTACGGGCCAGCAAGTGCATGTGTGTGAGTGACTCCAAGTGTATCTGTGTGTGCACAAACAAAGGAGTTCTTTGGGATTTTCATCTTTTATAATGTATAAAAAAAACACAAAAAGCGTTGGCGTTGACAGCAATGTGTATTTGCTGCAACAATAATAAAAATATATATATATTTTGCACTTACATATGTGAATATTATACAAAAGACAGTTGCACACACACAAGCATATACATTTTTAAGAGATCGCTTAAGGTGTTAGTGTGTGTGAAAAGGTTAGGCATAAGTTGCACGTCAGCCGCCAGTCCAGCAGCTGGCCTCAAGCTCCAACAGCTGCACAGTGACTTGAGTAGCCTTCAATTATAAACAGTAAACAATCAAAACAAAAGTCTTTATAAACAGCTGTTTTGTTATTTATTTTGTGTTTGTCTACAAAAGCTTTCACTCGACTGCCGTTTCGTGCAATGACAATTTAAGGGCTTTGCTCGTTTAAATTCGTCTAAACAAGCCCTGGACCACTGTGCGACGACCGACCGGCCAGTGAGCAGCAGCAGCAGCATGGCCGCGCTTGCAGGCTTCTTCGATTTCTTTGTGTACTGCATACATATACTCACAAACGTACATGCATATCTATATATATATATATATGTTTGTGTCTGTGTGCAGTAGGCATGCTGCGAGCGAGTTGTTTGAAATTCCTCTTTGGGGTTTTCTCTTGCCATAATTCTTTTTTATTTTTTTTCTCTCCCATTCCATGCGTCTGGCGCTCTAAAACGCTCTTTGTAGGCTTTTGGTTAGGCAAAATTTTTGGCAACTTTTATTTTGCGTGGGTGCAAAGACACTGTGTGCCAAAGGATAAAAGCGAAGAAAACAAAGACAAAAGTGCAAAGTCAAGAGCTGCGCAGTGTGCATCAACAAACAAAATGCATTTTTACAGTGTTAAACAAAACCAAATGTGTAGTAAAAATTTCGTATTAGAAGTGTCGATTAATTTGGTGGCAGGGGTGCTCACGACACATACACGCACTAACCAATGTGTTAAACGCAAACAATTTTTTTTTTTCTTATCTCTATTCTTGGCCCGTAGCAAAGTACAAAAGTAAAAACAATTTGATAGTGGCGACAGTGAACTTAACGTGTAGATGTTTTTGTCCATCCAAACAGCTGTGCACTAAGAAAAATCGTTTAATTTACAAATATTCGTTGTAAAAAACTTATTTATTACCATAGTGTCACAGAAAAGTTTTTTAAGTGCTTACTATGCTCAAAGTGACTTCCTCTAAGAACTATTTATTTCAACAAATTTCTTTGAGATAAATTATAAAATTTAATATGTAAACACATCTCCAAATACATGGGATTCTGATCTTTCGAAAATTTGAGGTACTAGTGTTTATGCTATTGAGTACACTTATTCTCCCGATAAAATACATTTTTCCCCAATGCCAAAATAGTTTTTGCAAAATCGGAATTATTAAAATGTCAATTTTATTGAATTTTTCAATTAGAAATTTCTAAAACTGGGGGTAATACGGCGATGGTTCGTAAGCATCTATTCCAAGACATCCCTTGCTGCATCTAAAGTTAAAAAAAAAAAAAGTTTCACATGAAAATTCTTTCTCTCGTTTACAAGTGCTGGGACGGTATACTCAATGGCTGGATCGAGCTCACTATCTTTTCACGGTCCGAAGAAAATATGCAAATTTACCGATTCGCAGCGTGTTACCGTCAATGGTGATCGATACAGAGCGATGATCAATGAATATTTGTTTCCAAATTTACGTGACATCGAACGAAGAGTTCTGGTTTCAACAGGATGGCGCTACGTGCCATACGGCGAACGCAAGCATTGATTAACTGAAAACTCAATTCAATTCAAGATATTTCAAGAAATGCGCAAGATTCTTTGGGGACACGACAAGTCGTTGGTTTATGTAGACAAGCCAGCAACAATTGACGATTTGGAAACCAACATTAAACGTGTCATTACTGAAATACGGCCCCAAATGCTCGATAGTGTGGTCAAAAAATGAACCCACAGGATACGCTTTGTAACTCGTAGTCGTGGTAGTCACTTGCCAGATATCTTTTTCAAATATAAAAAATGATACGAAATTATCTATCTAATAAAACCATATTTGGGGTCATTACATTAATTTTTCTATGTTTTATTTAAGTTTGAAATCTGGAAGCGCTTAAAAAAACACCCTTTACATGATGCGTAAAAGTGTCTTGTCTTTAGGTGCGTCCGCCTAAGAGTGTTAGCGATGAGAGACGCGTCGGTGAAAGGCTCGTGTCGATGGCAGCAAAACGAGTAGTTGTATCGCACTATCGCCTATCGGCAATACTATTTCGGTGTTGCCATAGCTACCCCCTTCCCAGTGACCAAGTCGGGAGCGTGTTAGCAAGTTTTCTAGTTGTTTCTATGTGATGGTCTCCAGCGTGCGCTGTATTTGCATTGATGTGTTTTACTGGAACTCTTGTAACTGCGATGAATTGTTTCAACAAACTTCGAAAATCATTATTAGCGTTAATTTGTTGAAAGTGATGTGTTCGTTTTGTTCAGCACTACACCAGCAGTGTAGAGATAAGTCGTTGCGTCGATTAACCGCTTAGCGTTGAGAAGAAAACGTAATTTTAAATTCGATTGTTGATATGCAAACGTGGCTCGCTGTTTTGCAAAGTCCGTGTCTGCATTGCTGATGGTTGTCATGCAGCTACCGCCAACTAGCGATGTCGGCAACCGTTTTAGTTTGACGATATCTAGTTCGGGCAACCAACGCGGCATTTGCGTGAGCTGCTGTCAAATTCTTTGTGATACCAGCACAATACGCGCTGATCTTTTCCGTCGATGCTTGAAATGCAATTGGAAGAGCGAGATCTTGATTCCGGACGAGATTCCTTGAGACTTTAACGTCATGTTGAAGCTTACCTACGAGCTCTACAAGATTTTTAATTGAACAAGCTACATCTGGTGATTTTGGAAAGCGTGATAAGGCTTCAATGCAACCTAAAGTTACAGTTTGCTGTTGTATCGGAGATATCGTAGACACAGAGCTCGTGTCACATGCTTCCAGCATTTTATCGGCAGTTTTTGCTAGACTGCCAAGATCGTCCGCTTTCCACACAGACAGCAACGGGCGAATCGAGTGAGGCATGTAGCTCATGAAAAGTGTGCGAATTACTGGCTCACATCCAGAATCAGGTGCAAGGCACTTCATGTTGGTTAAAATTTCTGATGGCTTCAGGCCGGTCGTGTCTATCCCCTGCAGCAGGCGCCGCATTTTGTTTTCCGGCGAATCGGCAAATTTAGTCAGCAAGCGAGCTTTAAGTGCGTTGTAACCATTCGAATTTGGAGGTGCAGCAATTAGGTCCTCAACCTCATGAACAACGTCGTCCTCCAAGTGAACCGCCAATATGTCGAAACGGTACGTGTCATCTTTAGTAGCACAATGTTGCGTAATGATGGTCAACTGCAGTGTCGCAAAGTCGTTTCTGTATTTGTGATTATACGATATATGGATAGATCACGTCGGGATCACCACGAAGTGTCTTGACTTTTGGCGCGTCCGCCTAAGAGTGTTAGCGATGAGGGACGCGTCAGTGAATGGCTCGTGTCGATGGCAGGAAAACGAGGAGTTTATCGCACTATCGCCTATCGGCATTGCTGTTTCGGTGTTGCCGCAGATGGCGCCAAAAATTAAATATAAAAATAATACGCAGAGCTGAGTGTGAAAAATTTTGTAGAGACCTACGAATTTGAAGTGAATTAGTAATACAATTAAAATTTTTACATTTTGCGGAAAATTGTCGGTTCAAAGCCATGGTACAGAATCCGGCAGCATTTTCGCAAAATTTTCACATGTTTTCAAGACATGGCTTGCGTTGTTGGAGCCCCACATGATCCCTAATCGACAATTTTCTGCTGTTTAGTACAATTTGTGCATCTATTTTGCATACGCGACATTGTTTCTGCAATCAAAATAAGTTGCTGCACATTAATGTTTTGTTTTTAGCGCGCAAAAAAAGCTGAGATTTTCGACGGCGCCATCTACGTGTCAATTTCACCGAAAATGGGCAGCACTGGTCCTGCGTACCAATGAAAACATTTTTGGCGCCAAGAATTTTGACAGCGTTTTTTATATAGGGTTTTCTAATAAGAGGTGTTATTTTGGTATTCAAAGAAAAATGCCATTTTTTGAGATAAATTATCGGATGTTTTTTTCATAATAAAGAGGAAGGTATGCCGTAAATAATGAAAAACAAAATCAGCCAAATGGTCACCACGACCACGCTTACAGGGCCATATCCTTTTCATGAAATTTTCCATAACCAAATCGCAAAGTGGCTGCCCTATGTCCTCGATAGGTCCAATGACCCCGCCGGACCATAAACCGCACCAAACAGTCACACGTTGAGGATCGACAATTTTGCTTGTTGACGTAGCCACCGACGTGGAAATGGGCCTCATCAGTCAAGATGATTTATCGATGGAAGATTTTCACCATTTTTATAGTGAATTTGAATAATTTCAATGCGTTGTTGAAGCGTGTTTCATTCCATTTTAAGTAATGGCGTAGTTTCTACTTGTCAAATGTCAAAGAATAAAAGCTTCAAAAGTGGCAGCTACCGAAATACCGGGTGATTCAAAATAACACCTCTTGTTGGAAAACCCGATATATGCAGTTTCATGAAGTTTTCTTTCACGCTGTTTTACTGCTGCGTACTAGAGTACTAAGCTTTAACTTCAAACGAAAATGTGTCTGAAACTTGAATAAAAATAATAATGTAGTTTGGTAAATCTGTACTGCGATCCTATAGATCTATTGTGCTTTCTACTTCGTTTTCAATTTCATACAACTTTCGAAATCGCGATGCCAATATTATTTTTGTGAGGCTACAGTAACCTAAGGCAATTTTTGCTGGATTGGAATATTTTCTTGAATTTTAGATCCGGAACGTAGTTCATTTGGATCACTTCTCTCCTCACACCAGCTGTTTGGTGCAGTAGCTGTCAATGGCACGGTAGAGTTTAGGCCAGCTTGTCAGCTATTTTGTTCCTAAGTATGTTTTTGTATCCCGGAATGCATCTAAGGATGATTTTATTTTATTGTGCGGGTTTCTCAAAACCAATTTGCATTTTATTTTCGGTCAAACCAACTGGGGAGTCAGTACTGGTGTGAATTTATGTGTGTGTGTGTATACTACTGTTTATTGTTTACTCTTTTTTATACTAAAGTACTCTAATTAACAAACTTAAAAAGTATTCAATGTTATTATACAAACGTGTTTATTAAAATTTCAGCATTAAGTTAAAATCAAATCCTTAAAGTTAAAAAACTCATTTAACCAAATGGACAATAAACAAAGAGCGCTTAGTGGCTCAGCTGTGTAGAGTGGTGCAGTGAAGCAAAAAAAATATCCAAAATAGTAACCACCTACATGCTGCATAAACATTTATGTAAAAGGTAGCACAGGTTAGGTCAACGCTCAGGCTTGGGCCAGTGCAAGTTCTGCTGCAGAAGATCAAAAAATTATAATCTACCTCCAATGATAAACCCAATAAAACAAAAGTTCTTAAAAATGAACAACAGCGCCATCTAGCGACGAAACAATATTGCCGCGAATAACGCGCTCCATACAACAAAGAGACGGTGAATGTCACAGCGGCGGAGTTGAAGTTATTTTTGTGGCAAACAATAAGACAAGAACAGCAACAACAACATCCAGCAGAGACTGGTGGGTGCAGCTCTACGGTATTGCGATACATCATTGACGTTGACTGCAGCGGCGGCAACCCAAAAACGCCAACGCAAACGCCTCAAGCAGCGCGTTTGACGACAAATTTGCCTTGCCCGCCAATATGGCGTGCCTTAACACTCTGAAGCTTGAAATCAAAACATTGGAAAAAATCTTTCCCAAGAATCACGAACGCTTTCAAATACTCAATTCCAGCGTGGACGAGCTTCTTTGCAGATTTATTGATACGAATGGAAAACGTTACGATATACATGCAAATATAACGGTGAGTATATATAGTCGTATATCAAAGGTCTTTCCATATATTAATTACTTATACATTGATGTGTCAGAAATCTGTTACGCAGCCCTGATCAACTTTAACTAAATTAGCATTTAAATTATTTTAAGTTAGGCAGCAACAGCTGTCAGTTGGATGTGGTTAAATCTTAGAGCTTAAGCCCATTTAGGACTTATGTCCATGATTGAGTCATTGTCCAACAAGTGTTTATCCAGTTGTTTAAGCCGAATATGTACAGAACAGCTGCTTCATTATTGTAATCAAAAAAGTTTGTCCGCATGGTCATCAATTAATCGGCGTTCCAGAAATAACGAGATATTTACTTTCAACATTTGTTCCCTTGCTTTACAGGAGTTCAAGTAGAAGTAGTACATTGTCTGCTCAGAAAAAGTGTGAAGGAGGGCGCATTAATTCGTTGTTTAGGGCCTTTAAAAATGTCTTGCGTGAGCCGATGCGTGAGATATCGCATTGTCGTGCTATCGTGCTACGAGATTCTTTGTTCGCCTAAGAGGGATATCCTTCTTCTGGCTGGAGCGTCACACTCTGCACTGGAAGCTTTGCACCTTAATTTCACAAAACCAACAAGGACTCGAATTCACGTTGCCGGAGCCGGAAAAATGTCAAAAGAACTCTTAAGGCAGTTGTAATTGACCTACTGAAGACTTTTTTATTTCCTTAACTGAAGGAATAAACTAAATACAGGGTCTGTCCAGAAAGAAGTCGTACGCATTTTTTTCGACTGCGTTTGGTTTTACTACTTGGTATTGATAGACAAAAACAGCAGTTGGCTCTAAGTCGAACACTGCAGTTTCCTCCCAACCCAAATCATGAGTTCTTAGTCCTTAAGAGCTTCTCGATGTAGTGCACGAAAATCAAGAACTTTGAAAAATGTGGTCACTGTGAACGAGATGTGGACGATATTAAAGCGCTGGGGCTTAGGAACTTCAAATTTTTGTTGCCATAAAAATATAGCCAATCCAACTTGTTTTTTTTTTTTGTTACGTTTAAGTGCGACGCATTTTCTTGGAATCTCACTATATATGGGCTTAAAAAGTTAAACAGAACATCTTATCTTTACATTTGTTTGTATGCGAGTAAACTAATAAAAAAAAGTCTAGGCCAGCCACAACTTTGCTCTGTAATCTTGACTACCAACTTGTTAGCTTTATTAAATGGAAAATGTTTTGCCATTTTTTTAATTTTTATAAACTTTTTAGTTTGGCCAGAATTGAGCATTTCCGAAACATTTTTATTTTTTGTGCCATTATGCACAGTTGTCCATTTTTATTCACAGAAATATGCTTCATATACTTCAAAATAGTATTCATCTGCACTCACACTGTACTGCCAGTGGGATTTCCAGCTGACGTACTTTTGGAAGGTTCTACAAGTAGTATCCTTAGCTTCTAATGGGATTTCTGGCTTGGGCAAGCTTCCTGGAAGCCGGCGGAATACTCTTGAGTTCCCTCTTTACGACTTGTTCAAGCGCTTTCACCTACTCGTAATGATGTTCTAAAAGCAGGCGTTTTTAAAGCGTAGGAACAGAAAAATGTCTGACATGGCAATATTGAGGCTGTAAGTTAGCTGAGGTAGCGTTGCCATGTTACGTTGGACCAGGTGTGCTGCCACGAAGAAGGCTCTGTGGCTCGACAAGTTATCGTAATGAAGCCGCCAGCCGTTCCAGAAGCTCTACGCACATGTTCTCTGTAGACCAATCCCTTTGAGTCAAAAAAGCAAATGAGCATATTTTTCTGCCTGTTGAGTAAGCTTGTCACGGCCTGTGGAAGCGCTATTCGTAATGATGTCCTTTCGGGGCGTTTTTGAGGCGGAAGAAGAGGAAAATGTTTGACAGGGCGTTGCCATGTTGCTTCGCACCAGGTGTGCCGCCACGCCGAAGGCGCTGTGTGAAGCCGCCAGCAGTTGCCGATGGCTGGGCGGATGCGCACTATGCGTTTTCTCAGCTAAGTAGCGGGAGCTCCACGCACATATTCTCTGTAAATCAATCGCTTCGAGTCGTTAAAGCAAATGAGCATACTTTTCTGTCTTGACGTGCTGATGCGCGCGTTTTTCTGTCGTGGAAACAATTGAGTGTGTCATATTGCGCGTTTGGCCTCAGGTTCATGCTTAAACCCACACGTCTTGTCGCCCGTGACCACATTGTCCAAGAAGTCTTGATTTGTAAACACTTTATCAAGAAGTTTCAAAAGCGTTGGAACATGCAAAGATTGCGGAGATGTGCGATCATGGGCGACGGCTTAGAAGTTCTTTTTCAATTGTGAGACGAAAATTCTGACCGGAACAGAGTATTCATTCCTTATATTATCTTCGATATATCGATACATCGATGTTTTTTTTTAGATTCTATTACTACTTTCCGAACAGGAACTGTATCCTAAGCAATCGGAATTGATGGTTTTTCTTTTAGAGAAATCTTACTTTATATCCATATTTACTGTGCAACGTTCAAGGAATTTCTTTGTTTCATTCAAAATTCAGTTCGAACCTTGAGCTCGCTTCTCTGTTTTTTATTCATTGTAATTCCTTATTGCTTTTTGTTGCATTATTATTTTCTGCTTTTTACTTTATTACTCGTTTTATGGATAATTTTTAATTCACAAGCTAGGTTATAGCCATTGGCCTCTGTAGACCAGTTCCCTGAACCTTTCTCTGTAATGCAAAAGATTTTGAACACATCCTGATCTGACTAAATTTTCTTGTTTGCTCATAAACTCTTGGCTCTCTTAACCGCTAATATAGATCTTGATATATTTTTGTTTTATAATACATATGTACCTACATAACATATACATATGTAGTATATTTTTATTTACGACTCGCTTTAATAAATTATGATTCATTACACTCCGCCCAAATGCCAAGTTTGCCAACTTGCTATGCAGTAGATGCCCCTTTCCGGGTTCATCCCTTTTACAAACCACTCTCGCTGTGGCCGGACAGTGCTAATGTATGTGCTCTGTGGCACTGCTCTCGGTCTGGTTCAACGATCTAATTAAAGCTTATAAATTTCGTCGCCGTTGTCTCGGTCACGTACTTGGCACTTACATACATAATTTAATATGTATACGAAATGCATTTTGATTGCAATCCAATTAAATAATAACTTTTGATATTTTATTATTTAACTCTTATAATTCATAACCAATTTGTGTGTAATAAAAATGTAAACAATACCTTGGACTGCGCTTATTAAACTATTTACTGTTGCCCTCATTTAAACGATTTCTTTTTCTCTAAAAACTATTCCAAATAGTAATATTCAGAACTTCGACAAACTTGGCGTTTCGAAGTTTTTAAGAGTTCCTTTGGTAAATTTTTTCAAAATCGGTTTTTAGGGCATTATTAATTTGTTATTGAAACTATGGGACACCCTGTAGTACCCTAAGGTTCAATTCAAGTTATGAGATTTCAAGGACCATTATTGTTATTATTAGCTCTTAGAGAGAAATAGTGGCTGCCAAGAACTTCAGCTCCGTAGTAATTGAATTTTAGCATTTGATTGTATTTGTTGGGCGGGGTTTGAGTATATGTGCGATAGTAATTGGATTTGATTCATTACATCTAGGGCAGGTATTTGGAGCGCTATTAAGGATGAGGCGAAGGTGGGTGAGATTTTTGGGACCTAGTCTGAGCGGGTTACTTTTGGTTTGTTCGCTACGATTAATTTAAATGGATGTATTTATTGAGATTTTAAACTGGTTGTTTGGTCCAGTTTTGGGTAAAATGCATTGAATCTTAATGGATTTTGTGAAGAAGAATCAGTAAATGATGTTCAGGGTATTGATGTTTTCTATGTTTTTGATGGCAGAAAGCAAGCCTGTACATATGTAATGCCTTAGCGCCTCAAGGATATCTTTTGTTTTTGCTGAGACAACATCCGAACTACTGCGATTTCAAAAGATTTAGACCAAGATGTTAACAGGAGATGAGGAGAGGATAGAAAGCAACCAACGCCTGTTATGTAACTGCCCTGCACTTGTTAGGAACCATAGCCAGTATCTGGGAAAATCCTTTCTTGAAAATCTAAACAGTTTGGCAAATCTGCCTAAAAAAGAACCTGGCTCACGGAGAGAGCATATGCAGCAATAAGGGCGCCCAACAGCTATTTCACCCAGCACCCCCCTTCCCCACCATTTTTATAAACTTATTTTTTTTTGGTGTTCTCGGCCTGGGAACTATGGGGAATGGTGTCTATAGGCTTTCAGCAGACATTCTGAAAAAAAAACCTGACTGTTTTTATTGAAGTCATTATTAACTACGATTTCTTTTCTATAGGAAACTTATCCGTCATCGCCGCCAGTTTGGTTCGCCGAAAGTGAGGAGACGAGCGTTACAAATGCCGTTCAAATACTTAGTAATACAAATGGACGTGATAATCACGTGATTAATCAGGTGAGCCCAAAATATTGTATTAAATAAACTCAAGTGTTTATTATCTTAACAAATTTATTATAGGTCGGCATATTGCTACGCGAATTATGCCGCTTACACAATGTACCACTGCCACCCGATATAGATAATTTGACTCTGCCATTACAAACGCCACCGCCATCAGCGTCACCTTTGCGTTGCGAGCGCACTGGCGGCGGAGGAGGAGGACCACATGGTAACGAAGAAACTGATTCGGATCAAGATGAAATTGAGGATCCAATTGGTGAAAGCGAGCAGGAAAGTGAAGGTGATGAGGACTTGCCTTTGGAAATGGACGATGTTCGGAGTACAAATAAAGTAAGTAATATAATTTGGGACTATAATGGATTCAACTAATTTTATTAATGGTTTTTGCAGAAAGATGATATGGAAGTCGAGCACTTAGCGACTCTAGAAAGACTGCGTCAAAGTCAAAGACAAGACTATTTAAAAGTAAGTAAAGTAAAACGTAAATCAAGTTTTCTTTTAAATATTATGCATCTCGCTCTTTTTCGTTTATATTAGGGTTCAGTTTCCGGTTCTGTACAGGCAACCGATCGCCTGATGAAAGAACTACGTGATATTTACCGATCGGATGCGTTTAAGAACAACATGTACTCAATTGAACTCGTCAATGACTCTATCTATGAGTGGAATATACGACTCAAGTCTGTGGATCCCGATAGTCCGCTGCACAGTGATCTACTAATGCTCAAAGAGAAAGAGGGCAAGGATAGCATATTGCTAAATATATTGTTCAAAGAGACGTATCCGTTCGAGCCGCCCTTTGTGCGGGTTGTGCATCCAATCATCTCAGGTAAGTATAAGCAGACTTGGTCAATAGTGCATTGTAATTAATATATGTTTCGTTGGCTGTCTTGCTGTCTAGGTGGCTATGTGCTAATTGGTGGCGCCATATGCATGGAACTGCTGACTAAACAGGGTTGGAGTTCCGCCTATACCGTTGAGGCCGTGATCATGCAAATTGCCGCGACGTTGGTTAAAGGCAAAGCGCGCATACAATTTGGTGCTACCAAAGTGAGTTTTGTAACAAACAAAAACCCAAATTAGCAAATTTCAAATACATATATGCTGTTTTATTTATATATTTATTTTATGTTTATACATACTTGCAGGCATTAACACAGGGTCAGTACAGTCTGGCAAGAGCACAGCAAAGCTTCAAGTCCTTAGTGCAAATACATGAAAAGAATGGTAAGTCAATATCAAGGTTATTGTTTATTAACAAACTAACTTTCACACATGCATTTTTATTGACAGGTTGGTTTACGCCGCCCAAGGAGGATGGTTAAGGAGCAATTTAAAACGTGCGCCTGGCTATACATGCGTACTGAGAAGCATAACTTCCCTTAAAAACCTGACAACGAGGACAACGACGACGAAAAGAACACGTGCTGGCAGTTGATAGTTAACTAGGTAAACCTAGATAAAGAACAAGCATAAGATTAACTCATAGTAACAAAATTCTGATGGGCATTCTTTAAAAAAACAAAAAAAAAGAAATGGTAGTTTTTTCATTACAATATTGTTGTGTGCAATCTAAGAAAAAAAAAAAATATATATTGAATGATGTGTGTGTAACTGTGCATAATTGTAGTATCTGCTAAAACGAGTCAAGCTGTTATTCTTTCTACTCAGTACTACAAATATGTTTGGCAAGACTTTAGCAGCAGCAGTTACATATCGTTTACTTGAGGCTGCTGAGCCTTAAAAGTTCATGCCAGGGCAGTTCTTGCCTTTTCAGTTACACACGCACACACATACATCCACAAAAACAAACAAACATTGCTTTAATATAAGAAAGAATGCTGTTTTTGTCCAAGTGCAGGTTTTAAGTTCGCAAATGCATAAAAGAAATTTGTAAGAAAGAAAATTGTACAGTTATCAGCAATGGTCTTGGCCATGATAGCGTGTAAAGGCAATATATTATGTATATGTTTATGTAAATGTATGAATTGTAATGTAATGAATTGTAACGTAATTAATTGTAATTAGCAAGTAAGGCATTGTGTTACTGTCGCTCTAGCTGCATCTCTTCTATATATATATATATATTTTTTTTTTTATAATACTTTTTTGGCGAAATTTTGAAAACAATTTCATGCTTACCTATAATTATTATGTATAAGCTCAAAACAGCAAAATATAATAAGCAGAACACTTAAAATTAAGTTGGTTAAGTTAACCACACATATTATATGTTTTAGCTAACATGTGTAAATTAATTTTATTATTTACTGTAAACATACGCAAAATTATATATAACAAAAACATAGCATATTTAAAAACAGTAAAAAGTTGTTATATCCTAGCAGATCACTTGTTTCGAAGGCTCATATTTTGAACACTGGATTTATTTTAAAAAATAATTGTTTTAAATCATGTTTTTTATAGCAGCTTGGTTCGTTTTATTTGGATAGCTTTAAAACTAGGCTACGCAAACCAACCAGTCAGACAATCTCCAACCTGACAACTATGCATTGCGTTACAAACAGCACAGCCAAATCTATAAAACTTGCTAGGGTATAACAATCAAAAAACAGGAGTAACCGGCGCCAAGCCATTTCTAATGTAAATTCGTCTTTCCAAATAATCTTAACAAATTTAAAAAATAATTTATAAAGCAAGTAACATATAAGCTGCACATGCGAAAAAAAAAAGAATTAATTATGGAAACATCAAAAAATAAATCGAGCAACAATTTTATTGTTACTACGTATTATATACATAGTTTTTTTTTTTTATTACACGAAAAAAAAAATTCCTTGTACATTTGAATCGGAATTTTTTTTGTTCATTTTAGACGTATGTATTAAAGTAATATATACCCATAGTATGGATTATAAATATATATTATAAATAATAAAAATAAACAGCATTGTGGTAATTGACACATTTTCATTTTATTACAACTAAATAAAGCGTTTTTTTGGGTATAATTTTAACCATTTTTAATTGGCTATGTGCCAGAGACGCACGGACTGTGCTGCGTATTTCTTGGACTAAACTGTTCATATTTATGTGCACTTCTAAATGTTCTGGTTACTGCAATTAAGAAACCCAATTAGTTAGATATACATATGCTAAAAGAGTTTACAAAAATGATTACAGCCGAAAGTAACCAGCATACGAGATCGGTTGTGAATATTTGTGACTATCTTGTTGGGCTCAAATTCCTTTGCATTCCGCGCAGGTAAAAATCAAAATAAGTGCACTAAGCTTTTCGATAAGCTTTTCGATGGCTGCACGATGCCATCGAATCAATTTCAAAATTCGATATCAATTGACGATGGCTGCACGATGCTTATCGATAACACAACCGCGAACCAAACATATGTTTAGCAAACAATCTGTTTTATCAAATTATAATTTATAAAAGGTGTACGGACTTTCTTAATATTTAATGCAACTAATGGCTTCGTTACTTGTTGGCAGCTGCAATCGAATACGACTACGGCTTTGGGTTGCAACTGGAAAAAAGTGGAGGAGAAGAAGTAAAGAAAATGTAAACTTGAATAATGCATAAAAAATGCTGCATCAACAAAAATCATACACGACATTAATGTCGTATTTTTCAAGAATGGGGATTTGTAGCAATCAACTCCTTGTGCTAGCTTACAAAAATTCTTATATGCCCCATGTATTACAGATGCTTCATCAACAGTTTTCGACAATGTGGCCGTTGTGCATCAATTCGCATCAGAGGCAGACATATATCAACAACAGTCTGCGCAACTTACTGTAACAAAAGCAATGCGATGCTTTGGCCAAGCACCTTAACGTTTTGCTACACGTCGATCTTATGTGACCACTTTTTGTCATATGCTGCAACGAAGCAAGAATAAGAAAACAGGTTCATAAAAAGGTAATAATCTTCTGCACCCTTGCGTACTTTCTTCCTTATTTCTTAAAAAGACAAAACATTTTTTTTAGGAAAACATTCCGTTTTCAACGTCGGTCAGTTGGATTCGCGCATCAAATGTCGTTCAAGTGCTTAGACCGTGATCAATCATGTTAGCACATAATTTTGGCTTAAACCAAGCAGACTCTGCCATTAGAAAGTATCATCCGAGTACGCGCATGAAGAAGTTCAAAATGCCGTCTGTCTAAGTGCACTGCAACTCGAGGGCGTCGTTAATGCCTGTCAGTCCCATGAGAAATTTCTGTCTAATCAAGAGCGTGCTGGATTTTGCTGGGAGATGGTGCTGGCGTGGGCAAAGGCCGCACAATTGCAGCCATCGTCTTTGAGAACTTTTTGCGTGGCCGCCAGCGCTCGCTCTGGATATCAGTTTCCAATGATCTTAGATGCGATGCAGAACGCGATTTTATGGATATCTGCGCTAACAAACATATTCAAGTGGTTTCAATTAGCAAATTCAAGTACATATACCCGTATTACCTCATTAGAGAATGATAACTTCGATAAAGGAGTCATATTTTACACCTACACAGCGCTTATAGGCGAATCTCTCACTGCTCCAACTACCAGTTGTTCGACTGGCTGGGCAAGGATTTTGAAGGTGTCATTGTTTTTGACGAATGCCACAAAGCCAAAAATCTTCGTCTCATGAATCTACTAAAACCGGCAAAACGGTGCTGGAGCTGCAAAAACTGATGCCAGGTGCGCGTGTAATATATGCATTTGCCACGGGCGCTTCTGAGCCGCGCAACATGGCATGCATGGTGCGCCTGGGCCTATGGGGAAACGGCACTATACACAAGGAATTCTCCGAGTTTGCCAACTCTGTGGAGAAACGTGGCGTTGGCGCTATGGAAATAGTTTCTATGGACATGAAACTACGCGGCACATATATTGCACGTCAGCTAAGCTTCAAGAATGTTAACTTTCGTATGGAGGAAGTTCCCATGACGAGAGAATTTCTTAAGATGTACAACTACTCGGCAGACTTGTGGGCAGAGATTCATAAAAAGCTACATAAAGCATGCCAATTAATGTGCATTGAAAGCCGCGAGCAAAATACCATCAAGTGCAAGTTCTGGTGCACGCATCAGCGTTTTTTTAAGAATCTATGCATTGTCTCAAAATTACATACGGTGGTGAAGAAGGCTCTAGCGGCTATACCTGTGGGAAAAGCAGTAGTAATTGGACTACTTTAAAACATTTGGAGCTTCATAAAGGCAAACTGACAGGCTTGACGATGATATGGATGCAGAAGCTGGCGAGAATGAGCTCGAGCTGTATCATATGGAACAGGAACGTAAAAAGGATGGCACAAAGCGTCGCGGCAGACCGCCAAAACATGACAGAGGTAAGTAAGCCACACTTATACTCAACAGAATACTCCGTGCTTCATGCATTTACTTTAACATTTTAGTTGAGAAGACCACGATGCAAGATCGCATTTTACAGCAATTGGCCGATAATATGAGCACCAATGATTATGGAGACTCGAGCAATTACTGCACCGATAACGACAAATCACTGAGTGCCAACATTACAGAACACGATGTAGAGCGTTGCATTATTACACGTGATTATTTGCTAAATAAGATTGAAACTTTGGGACGCCGACTACCAGCTTACACACTAGACAGGCTTATCCACGAACTGGGAGGCACAAAAATGGTAGCCGAGATGACTGGACGTCGAGTTAGAGTCGTCAAAACAGGTGCTGACACTTATACGTACGAGTTGCGTACTGAGGGAGAGTCCAGCATGGAACTGGTAAATTATCGCGAAAAACAGCGCTTCATGATACAAAGAAGCATATTATATCCGAGGCTGCCTCCAGCGGTATTTCGCTACAAACTGATAAACGTGTCATCAACAAACGCCGTCGTTTGCATATTACATTGGAACTGCCTTGGTCGGCCGAACGCGCTATTCAACAGTTTGGACGCACTCATCGCTCCAATCAGGTGAATGCACCGGATTATATATTTCTCATAAGCGATTTGGCTGGCGCACGACGCTTTGCGTCCACGGTTGCCAAACGTTTGGAAAGTTTAGGTGCTCTAACACAAGGTGATCGGCGTGCTAGCGATGCTCGAGATTTATCGCAGTTTAATATTGACAATACCATTGGTCGAGATGCTCTGAAGATTGTAATGAAAGAAATAACAGAAGAGAATGATGTTGATTATGCTAAAATACCAGAATCGTACCAAGGTGATTTCATTGCGGACAGCTGCAGGGCCTTGGTAGCAGTTGGAATGATAACTGTGCATCAGGATGAATTTGGCGAAAAGCGCTTCATTCAGGAAAAGGATAGTAATAATGTTTCAAAATTTCTAAATCGTATACTCGGCTGCCGTGTCGATATGCAGAATGCGCTTCTTAAATTTTTCCAAGACAAGATGTTTTCGTTGATTATGCAAATTAAACGTACTAAACACTTCGATATGGGTATTTTGGGTAAGCGTGCAAACCGTGAGCCTCAGTAATGGAACCAACCAGCTAATATTAAACTTTTACAGATTTAGATGCCCATGACCCTAATGTAACTGCAATCGAACTGTTGCGCTTCAGAAGTCGTCATGCCACAAGAAGTGCAGCTACAGAATTGCACACTGTTAAAGTGGAACGTGGCATCTCATACGAAAGCGCTGCACAAAAGTTAGTTTATTTAATTTATAGCATATTGTCTTTGTTTTTATTTTTCGTGCTTTGTTTGCTAGATGTACAAATGAGCAGCGCTTTGAGTTTAAAGGCTTATGTATGTTGAAACGCCGATGCAACGGAAACAATTGCGCTATACTTTGCCTAAATGCCAACCCCAGCTATGTTGCCGCTGACCCAGATAATTCGTTTAATCATAATACTAAACTGCGTATCTATTGACCTAATACTGGGCCCCAGGTGCGCAAGGAAACATTAGGCTCAATTACAAAACGTTATGAGAAAGTCAAACCAGAAGTTGCCTCTGTACTTTAGTCCAATCAGTACAATATTTCCTTAAAAACTTGTTCGCATATCTATGGAACCGTACTTGTTCCATAGGGACAGTTTGTGGAGTAAGCTTGCGTGTGCGCAGCTATAATGTGCTGTCAGGTCTAATGCTGATATGGTATCGTATTGATTAATTTATTAAGAAGCGCGGCTATAAGATGCAGATGGTACGTGTTAAGACAAATGGGAAGAAAATTGTCGGAATGGTAGTGCCAAATACTGAATACGATCAACTGGTACAGGACTTGGCCAAGGAGTCGTGGTTGGAGGAAGTTAAATTGTAAACACAATTTTTCTTAGTTTTTTAATATAATTAAAACATATGGCGTATATATTATCATCTATTAAATTGTAATCACATTTCTGCCAGTTTTTCCGTTTTGTTTCATAAAAAAAAAAATACATGTAAAGGTTTAATTTTGCTTTCATTCAAGAATTTGATTATTTTAAACATTTTATTAGCTTGACCTGTATGTATGTAACAGAATCTTTCAGCCTTATTTTCACCAATTTCAAGAAGTCTGATCATCTTGAATATTTGCACAAGGGTCAAGGACTGATGACAATACAATTATTTAATAACTTTGTTCTAATGTCCTGACTAGGATCATCAGGATATAAAAATAAAATGTACAAAAACTTAGCACCAAAAGTATGCAAGTTTTTCAAAATAATTAGTACGCTTGTTGACAAAAATCTATGTTTGTTTTTAGTCTTATTTTCTCTTTTCCATTGTCACCATAGTCACCTAAATAAGTTAACCAATAATTAAAATAATATACTGTTCCACAAGATCTTTTTATAAATACCTGAGGTTATTGAATAATATACCGCCATTTGAATAGGACAGCCCTGAAGTCAGTTTTCTATTGCGCATTGTTCCTAGCTCGAGCTGGTATGTCTGCGTGCTTTAAAAGATGAGCTTACGATATGCATGGTAGGAGACATGTTAGGCACGCCAAGACTTCAGAGTCCAGTCTCTGCATTATGCTTCTCATGCACAAGGGTCACATTGTTGTATATTGTTCTTGAGGCATCTGTAATTTATGGAGCAAATAAAAGAGCTGATAAGCTAGCACAAGAGGATGATTGCTTATTAATCACCATCCTTAAAAAATACGACATTAATATCGTTTATGATTTTTGTTGATAAAGCATTTTCCATGCATTTTTCATCCTTCATCCATTTGGTCCACCCTGGTTTTTTCTTACTCCTGTTTTTCCAGTTGCCTTATCGGAGTTCTAGCTGACGTCAGTAAATAACGAACTCATTAATTGTTCCAAATATTAAAAAAGGCCGTGTGCTTTTCACAATTTAGTTGTTTATTCAAACATACTTATGCATATTTTTGAGCCGCTGTTTGTTGCTGAACATATGTTTGGCTTGCGCTGCTGTTATCGATTAGCATTGTGCAGACATCGTCAATTGAAATCGAAATTTGTGTATCGATAAGCTCAGTGCACATTTTATTTATGCCTGCGCGCAATTTAAAGCAATTTGAGTCCTTTAAGGAGTTTTTCTCTTGATATTTATGCTTTGCTATCTCTCATCGTAAGGAGGCAATATTATTGTTGCAAGTCAATTGTTGCAAGTCAATTGTTGCTCTTTTTTTTTGTTTTTTTTTTCGTGTATAAAATTAAAAAAAGTGAATGCAATGAGTGAAAAAAAATATTACTTGGGCGTACACACGCAGAGTAAGGTAAGTGTATGTAGTACAAATATTTATTTATACTTACATATGTTATTGAAAAGATCTGCACTACGACCATAAGGATCGATTGTGCCCCTCATCTCAGTCTGTTTCTGGTATTGTTGATTATTAAATAATTATACCCTGTACCTTATTAGTATATGTATGTAGGTACAATGGCTATATTTAGTTTGTGCAAGCACCAACTGTATATAACATACAGAAGGAGACGTCGGAGACCCCCCAAAATTACCTAAAGTATGATCAGTGTGTCTAGAGGACCAGAGGACCTCTTAAAAAAAAACAAAAGTTGCAAAGCAATATACCGCATTTGATTGTAATGTTTTGGTACAGGGTAACACAAAGTCGTCCGCGCCCGACTTGAACGTACGACAACTTCTTTTTTTAATTTTTTAAGACATCTGCGACTTTTTGAATGTCCAGCGACTTACTTAACCTGCAACACTTCTCCTCTCAAGTATACGTTGTTGATAGACTCCTGCAAGCTCAAAGCTTCATTCACTATACTCTCCAGCTCTGGGTCCCAATTGGCTATTATCTGTTTCTATACCTAAATAGAGCCGGTAAGAGCATGGAGTTGAATTTTGAGCTCATTACTGTAACAAAAGACTATTTTGAGGATCTTGAAAAATCTTTTATTTGGAATGTATAAAAAAAATTGAAAAAGGAGACTAGGGTGAAAAACCGCAATGTCTTTTAATCATAAAAGAACATCTTAGTAATTAAAATGCAGCTTTATCAAAAAGGTTATTTAAGCCACAACACAAAAAAATAAATGAACCATTTTTGGTCAAATTTGGCAAAGATTTTAGTTAGTTAGTTCCAAAATCATATGACTGCCCCCTTTGTAGACACGATATCTTCTTCTTTAATTTTCGTGAAATATTAAGTAGCTAAAATCCAAAAATTGGTTGCTCTAGCTTATTCACTTCTCTAGGCAGCCTTAAGGTTACTTTTCGCCTGCTCTAAATTACAGACATTTTTTAAGTGCAAACATTTAATATAAGGTGGTAAAGGGTATACAAAATTTCAGAATTCATGATTTTTTTTACTATTCATTTTTTTACTCAAATATTTTTGCTTTGTTTTAATATTTTTTGGTGAATTTTCGATTTTTTCTAATGAAAACGTGAAGGAACCCTTTCTTAATTTTATTTTTCTAATTAAAATGTGAAAGCCCTCTTTCCTTTGATAACGTTTGTGCCGTTCTGCGCATTTACATACGTCAAAAGGTAAAAACATATTCGCTGCTTATAGCCAATAAAATCATAAAATGTTTTCATTTTATTGGATGTTTACTTTTATAACTTGAAATATTTGAAAAGAAGCCACGTACACAATACGTCTTCTTGACAACATATTTCCCTTTGACTTTGTATTTATTGATAAATGGTCGGGACGGCGCGAACGCCATTCCCGGCTAACAAAAATTACACGCACGAGTTATTCACATTAGGAATAATCGCAGAGGTCAACTCAACCGAATGTGCAATGGCCAAGTCTCGCTCCGGAGGAACCGCCTTCATGATCACGGTTAACCTCTACGCCAGGTAAGTATGCTTTGCTCAGCACTCAAATAGGTAGATACAAAATGAGCTGTTTAAAGCGTTTGCGAATTATAAGCAAAACGGACTGAAAAGTTCCCTTAAGGTATGCTAATTTTTTTTTTTGACGTTTGATCTTTATAAAACGTGTTTTTAGAAATTTTTAAGTAGGGTCTAGTTGCCTACAGTTTTATTAGCTATTATATTATTGTATTATATTAAATATTTAATAAATAAATATCATTTTGATATTGTGTATGTAAACTACTAAATTTGAAGAGTATTCAACATTGTGGGAAAATAATTTTTTTCTATCAAAGCACTTCACTAATTTCGATTATTCAATAACCTTTATTTCTACGCACCACAGCCTAGAGACCGCTTACCCGTAGAGACAAATATTTTATCTACAGTTCTTCTAATTTTTTGATAGCAATAAATCCTGGAGTAAGCACATAGAAGCTTGGCAGAACATTTTAAACGCTGACTTACACGATACATATTGCAAAACTTAAGCAAACTACTTATCGGCAGTTTATCTTATTTGTTTTCCACTATTCAATATTTTCTTAGGATAATATATAGCAGAAAGGAAATCTAGAGATTTTTCTTGAAAAAACACAAACTATTTAAGAGCAAAGCTTAAGACTTTTTTTTTAGTATAATATATGATATCTTCTAAGTTTTTACAAACATTTATTCTTAGCTAATGAAAGAAGTCGTTTCTTTTTAATTTTTGGCGCGTATTCGTTTAGGATTTTTTGAAAGATAGTTGGAGTGGTTGGAGTTGGACCTCAAGACAGTTCTTGAGTAATGAATAAAAGCTTCAAACGATGGCTCGTGAATATATCTTGCATTAGTGTTTTTTTTTGTTTTTTTATTCTCTAGCCATTTTTGCTGTTTTATCATCTCCTTTTCCTCTTCATCTAAAATTTTCATAGTTTTGGGAAGGAGTTCAGCGATATAGTCCACATAGCGCTTGGGTATTCCTGTAGAAAGTTGCCGGAGCTTAAATACCGTCTATGCTCAGAAGAAATGAACAAAATTATCATCTTTCCATCATTTTCTTCCGTATACTTAAATAAAAACTATTTTTATTTGTAAGTAGTTAGCGTCACAATATCAATTGTGCGTTTTTTTTTAAATTAATTTTTTTGTTTTTCTTTTTTGAATACCTTTCAATCAAATTACAATAACAAAAAGACAGCTAATGCTGCCCTTTTTTTTGACATGATTTTCGCTACAATTTAGCCTTTTTTAGCATGTTGGCTAAATCTTAGAAATTGTTTTATCGAATGCTTCTACAAAGTTCGATCAAGTTTTTACAATACATTTAGCTATGCTTAGTACGATTAGTTAATTACAATAATATTGTTATTTATTATTTATTTTCCATTACACTTCTTATAAACTTGGTTTGTTTTATATCTAGTTACCATTTGAAAATTTTGGGTCAAATGAATGGATAAGTAGAGAACAAGCTGGTTTTAGTATGACATTAGTAGCTATGTCGCGGTGATGAGATGAGTCTCCAAAAAGTGCAGATACAGATAGAAGTAATTGTTTCGAAAGTTTAGAGCTCAACTATAGTCGATTTTGTATTTGCAAATAAAGACATCAACTACAAAAGCTTGTAGGGGTGTAGGTTACTTAATTATACTGATTGGCAACTATCGGCAAAATCAGCTGACCATTTGTGCAATATTGTGCAACACCGATAATTACCGATCTGGCAATGCATATGCGATGTCATTAAACATCGATAAGCAACAGCTGATCATGCTGCGTGGGTGGGTGGCAAGGCTCAGCTTCTAGTATTCATTTCCTGCGGGCGGAAAACTTCTTTTTATTTTTAACAAGCAAGCCAATAAAACGTCCTTAATTAAATCCGCCAGCATCAAGTGTTTGTTATATACCGCAGTCAAGCCAAGTGCTTCGGCCAGATCCTGGAGCCGTTGCGAACAGCCGGCGAGAAGTATCCTTAAGTGAATTGTTCTGCTTGATGTGTTTTGATTAAAATTGAAGCAAACGTAACATTGGCATCAATTTATTGAAGGGTACTGAAGAGCATTCTTCTTTACAGGTTGGGTGGGTAAAAGAATGAGTCCTTACACCATGACTCACATACTTTATATTGTGTAACAAGTCGCGTCCAATATATCTGATTTCCTTCTACGAATCCTATTCATTAATCTGTTAACTAATTTTTAGACAGGGTAGCATCCAAGTAGCGAAAGACCCCAAAACAATTGGCTCTTAAGTATTCAGTAGCTTAGTCATATTAAAAATAAATAAAAAGTGAAGACACGATTTTTTAGATTAAACTTTTAACTCGTTAAGTAAAAACTGAAATTTAAAAAAAAAAAATTTGTTTTTACCTAACTGCATGACTAGTTTTTAAAAATCTGGGAATATTTTTTGTACCTTAACTACCTACAACCCTACACTGCGAAAAAAAATCAAGTATTTTAGCTTCAAAGTGTGCGCGAAGAGTTTGCGTTGTCAAAAGAGCGATTTTGCTTTTATTGAGAGAAAATTGTATTTTTCAAGAGCTCTCGTTTGTAACAAAAATTCTAAATTTGAGAATATTTAAAATAATTAAAAGAAGACATTGTCTCAAAAAATATTTTGTGCTTTAGCTAGACACTTTGCTAAAAAAACTACACTGAGAGAACAAAATCAAGTATTTCATGCATAAAAGTGAGCGAGAAAAATTTGCGAATTTTCTATTATTGAGAGAAAGGTTTTTATTTCAAGAGCTCTCTTTTGTTGAAAGAAATTCTTAATTTGAGAATGTTTAAAGTTATTTAAAGTAGCAGTGCTCTCAAATAATATTTTACTACCCCCGTGGATCCGCCACTGGATTGGGCATACTTTGCGAAAGCCACCACATGAAGTTTGTCGTCTGGCCCTTGATTGGAACCCGCGGGGCAAACGAAGAAGTGGAAGACCCAGAACAACATGGCGCCGAACTGTTTTGAAAGAAGCTGAAGAATCAGGACGTTCCTGGAAAGAAGTGAAGCAATTGGCACAAAACCGGATACGATTTAGATGCTATGCTCCTCAAGGAGTTAAAGGAAGAAAAGAAAAAGAAGAAAGAAGAAAAAGTTCCCTCAAAGAATATTTCGTGCTCATTGTTCGAGTGTTTAGTCTTAAAGTCTAAGATTGAAAGTATTCTTAGTTTGAGAAAAATAGAGAATAAACAATTTTTACTGAAATTCGAACTGAAATTAAGATCGGTTCTTTTTGTCAGTGTATCGGCATCTGCACTTTTTGGAAAACTTTTACTTATCGGCTGAAATTCTTTTAATATTTAAATCGTAAATACAAATAAGCCTCAACATTCCAAATTGCTTTAGTAATCGTTCTATTATAGTATAAGTATTCACTTTGGCATTGACATTATGCATAGAACTTTCTATGATTGTAAATAGTTTTTTTTTTTTTTTGTTTTTAAATATTTTATGTTTACAATTTTTTGATAATATTGTATATATAATATAAAATTTACTTGGTGGGCAACAAAGAACAGAAACACAAAAAAAAAATAAACGTACCTAAAGTTTTACATTTAGTTAATATACTCAAAAAAAGCAAGTTTAAAATATATATTAAGAACCCAAGTTTTTTAAATATAATTATTTTTGTTATTATTAGGCGCTGAATTTTTGTTGGTTTTTGCATTGGAATACCAAAAACTTACACAAAGACGCGCATATACATTTAAATAGACTTGATACTTGTTAGAAGTTTAGTTTTTTAAGTGCTAGATAATATGATTTGTGAATCCTTTTATCTTGTTTCTTTTTTAGCATTTAATTTAGACACCATTTACATAAATACATGCATACAATTTAATACAAAAACAAACATATAGTGGGTTAAACTTTTTTTTTTTTTTATAGCTTTTTCAATAAATTGCGTCACGCGCTCTTTAAAATACACAAAATATACTTATTTATTAAAAATAAATACTCGTATTTTTTATATTTTTTTTGTATAGGTAAGCTTTTATGCAGAGCACAATTATATTATTATAATAATTATATTAAAACCGCAAGTCTAAAAGTAGGCAACGATTTTTGCTGCTTTTATACATGATACATACTCGTACATATGTATTATGTTTAGGTATGCAACAAAAATATGTTTAACATACATACTATTAACAATTAGCTACATATATGTATACGTAAATTTTTTTATTTGTTTATTTAATATATTGTATATATATTTTTTTTATTTATTTGATTGCTATATAGCCGTCGCATTGTTTTTTTTTTTTAATAGTTAATTGCCATACATGCATAGTACATATGTATTTACTAGTTACATAATATTTTTAGTATACACTGCTGCTCTATGACGTAACTGAGTATTGGAGCTAAGCCTATATGTATGGGCCAAAAAAGCAATTTAGTTGGCGCTTAGTTAGCTTAAAAGCAAAAGTTGGCCAAAACTCGGAAATTTTATCTAGCTGTTGACTAAGTAAAACAGTCTTTTTTATCAAATAAGTTAGCAGACATGTGCAACCATGGCCCGCAGCTGCCGCTGGAGAGAACTTTTCGTCCTGCTCTTTGGCAGACATTTTTAGAAAGATTCAAGATGTGTGTAACTTGTTCAAGTTTTAATGCTGCTCTTTCTTACACTCTCTAAAGCAAATGTAGAAGGCAGCATATGAGTATGACGTCACAAGTTCGAAATTTTAAGGTGCGCGCTTTGTTTTTAGCATGTAAGTGTTTAGTTAAATAGTAAACGTTGCCAATAAAATCGCAAACGGTTTTTTATGTTTTGTTAATTTTTAGTTTTACGCTAAAGCTTAAGCTATGCGCTGTACTAAGTTTGTGTAAGTGTATGCAACATAGAGAAGGTGACGCCGTAGATCAACCCAAGCTAGCTCAGAAATGGTCAAGAGAACAACTGTCAGTGGCAATGCTTCGATCGTGGTGCTAGCATAAACAAATTTGAGATTTGGATTTTCAGAAAGCTTTTTTTCCTATAAATTCAAAGTTACAAAAAAAAGTTGTTAACAATGCGAAATATCATGAGAATCGGATCGTATATAATTGTAATTGTCTCAATGCTAAAAATTTGCAGCTGAGATGATAGTTTGTTGGTCTTCAAAATTGAAGACAGCTCTAGTGCCTGGTACAATTCGCAGACGAAATAAATTTTTAAAATTTATTTTACTATTAGATATTTTAGATAAAAAAAAAATTAATGTAAGTTTCATTTAATTTTTTTATAAAGTCTAAATTATAAAGGGTTTGTATAATGTAGGCCTTCTGGCTAAATATTACATAAATACAATAATAACAACAATGAAATATATATAAAAAAAAAATGATTGAAAATTAATTTAAAAAATAATTATATGCTTAGTTACTTTTAAATTATAAAGGGTTTTGTAGCCAGAGCAACGAAGGCCTACAGGCTGTAAAATACAAAAAAAAACCTTAAACAATACTGTAATTTAAAATAAAAAATGATTGAAAATTAATTTAAAAAATATATGCAGTCGAAATTTAGTAACAAAACAAGAAATAACATATAAAAAACACAATATAAAATTAATACAAAATATTATAAAATAATAAAGAAAATAATACAATAATATAATTAAAAAAAAAATGATTGAAAATTAATTTAAAAAATATTTGCAGTCGAAATTTAGTAACAAAACAAGAAATAACATATAAAAAACACAATATAAAATTAATACAAAATATTATAAAATTATAAAAAAAATAATACAATAATATAATTAAAAAAAAAATGATTGAAAATTAATTAAATAAATTATATGCAAAGTAGAAATTTATTTAAAAAAAACAAGAATAAAAAAAATAAAAAAAACAATATAAAATTAAAAAAACAATATTATAAAATTATAAAAAAATAATACAATAATATTATTTAAAAAAAAAAAATGTTTGAAAATTAATTTAAAAAATATATGCAGTCGAAATTTAGTAACAAAACAAGAAATAACATATAAAAAACACAATATAAAATTAATACAAAATATTATAAAATAATAAAGAAAATAATACAATTTAAAAAAAAAATGATTGAAAATTAATTTTATAAATTACATGCAAAGTAGAAATTTATTTACAAAACAGGAATAAAAAAAATAAAAAAACACAATATAAAATTAATAAAACAATATTATAAAATTATAAAAAAATAAAACAATAATGTTATTTAAAAAAAAAAAATGTTTGAAAATTAATTTAAAAAATATATGCAATCGAAATTTAGTTAAAAAACAAGAAAAAACATATAAAAACCACAATATAAAATTAATAAAAAAATATTTAAAAAAATAAAACAATAATGCAATTTAAAAAAAAAAATGATTGTAAATTAATTTAAAAAATTATTTGCTAAGTAAAAATTTATTTACAAAACAGGAATAAAAAAAATAAAAACACACAATATAATATATATTAATAATAACAATATTATAAAATTATAAAAAAATTAAACAATAATTTTATTTAAAAAAAAATGGATTGAAAATTAACTAAAAAAATTATATATATATATATATATAATAACAAAACAAAAAATTATAAAATAAATAAAAAATGTTAAATTATAAAAATCAAATTATAGTTAGAAGTTATACCTCAACTTGGTTGGTGCGATTTTGACAGCATAATATCTTTGCTGCTACTACGCCTTGAGTCATGTTTTGTAGCTTAAAATTTTTGCCAAAAAAAGTTGTTTATCTAAATTCACATCATCGGTCAGTTAGATTAAAAATGATCGCTTCAGGGTCAATAATTGCAGTTAGTTCTTGGCGTGTTTGAAAAATTTTAAATAGCGTGAAATCGGTAGAAAGAATATTTTTTTAAGTATGTAAATTTATCTTAAAAAAAATTGAGTGCTCGAACACTTTTCTACGACAAACAGTAGTCGCTTAAATTTTTGGGCTTCGTTTACTGTGCTCGATATTCTCATGCATACACCAACATACTTCATTTTGTTATGTGTGGATTTTTCTATTATTCTATTTAAGCTCTTTGAAAAAAATTGCTTCTTAAAAACAATTATTATTATTTAACTTAACGTTTTAACTCAAATTTTCAACTTGTGACGTAAAACAGTTGCATAAACAAAGGCGCCACCTGCTGAATCATAAATCATATGCGTATGTTTGTAATAATTTTGACTCATGATTGCATATATGTCTTCTAATAGTCAACTAGTATTAGTTTGGATTGCCAAAGATACGTTGGGAAACACAATCCATAAAACGTGCAACTGTTTAGCAACACTTATTTATAGTAATTATAAATGCTTAAATAGCCAGCTAAGCGCCAATACAAAATGTCACTTAACAGTCAAAAGTTTTACAAAACCAATATATAAAAAAAATCTCATTCACACACACACACACACATACATGCTCATACAAGTAAATATTTAATTTAAAATTAAGAGTTTTATATACGATATGTGTGGGACGCTCAAAGAGAGTACAGCAACTAATGATGAAGTAGAAGGAACACGTAGTGAGAGGAACTATACGCATATGAGAGTATTTGTAGCAATTTGTCTTCTCTTTACTGCTTTATTATATGTATGGGCTTACTAAGTATTGCATTATGTATCTACTATGTATGTATATATGACGACATTGCGTTAATTGTTAGAATCTGGCATTTATATATTAAGTTTCATTTTTTTTTTTTTTTTGTGGTTTAGGATATACGCTAATTACGCTTATGTAATTAATTTAATTGGTGTTATCTGTTACAGTTGACAATAATTTGGTATGCTTGATTTGTTTTTTATATAAGTACTTGTATATGGATTTTCTTCTATATGCTTATTTTTATAGTATTTTTTTTTTTTTTTTTTTACGGGATGTGCGTGAATTGAGACACTTTGGCGTTAGTTGCTTTTACGGTTCCATATCATCAAGCACTGGCAGTTTTTTAAGTGGTGTTATCGCTTATATAGAAAGGGCAAGTTTTTTTTTTGTGGAACTTTGGGTCACAACGTAAATCATAATCAACATCATCATAAGTTACTACATATATATAATCATACTAATATGTGTATGTTTGTATGTGCTTAGCTCAATATGCTAACAATAACATACATATATAGTGAGACATACACATACAATGCATACACACACACACACATGCATACAAACGCACACACACACACACACACATGCACAAACATACACTTCCTGACGCTTATATATCAGATTTATAGCGCGCCACGCCTAAATATACATTAATGTGTATTATTTGGCGGTCACCGCTTTAAGCTCTGCTTTTAGCCAACTTTAAAACTTTAACTCATCCCAATCCAAATCCAAACAATTGCGATTCATTAAACTGCTACAACTCATCTCACCATAACGACGACTGACAAGTCGCGCAGCGTATCTCAACGTTTCACTCCAAACAAATTCGGTATGGACTTGATCTTTTTACGCGAGCAATTTAAATAATCCTTGTACATATCTGAACGCAAATAACGCGAATAGGAGTCGCTCTTCATCAAATGATAGACATGTGAGGCAGCCACATCGAAGCACCAGCGATTCGGACCGTTGGGTGAGTTGACAGCATCGCGCGCCAATTCCACGGACTTGGAGTCTACATTGACCGGACAGGGCGCATCTGGCGCTAGAAATTCCTGCCAAATATTTTGTATTGCCTCTTTGATTTCGGATTGCGGCAGCGCCTTCATCTCCTGCACAGACTCCCAGAATCTAGAGCGAGAAATGTCGTAAGACCAAAAATGGTATATAATATGTTTACGCACTTGAGATTCTCGCCGCTATATTCTTTCTCCAGAAACTTGGTAAATTGTTCACGTCCAATAGCATCATTAAGCAGCTCGCGTAAGCTAAAGGCCCAACGTTTGACGCGACGTACAGGAACTTCTTTGCTGTGGGGTTAAAAAATTATAGGGTTTTATATATAAGTTAATCAAATCATCATCCGAAAAGTACTGAGGCCTTCTACATGAATAAACAAACTTGAGCTGCGTACATCTTAAAGCAGTCTCTGAGATCCTTTGTTTATACGGACGGATGGATATCGACACAGTTATTGATGCTGATACGAACTACCTCCTATCTACAAGTAAGAACACGACCCTACGTGTCTTAGATAGTTCGAACTTCGAAGTTATTAAGGATTTCGTCTATTTGGGAACAAACATCAATGAAATAAAAAACGACGACATTAAGTACATACGTCGCCGGATATATATTTAATCCATTTAATTCCTACAAGGAACTCTATCTAACGCTGCTTTGCTTCACTCCAATTTTTTCCGCATTTTCTGCACTCTGAAAAAACTTGTCTTTTCCAAGTATTTCGCGAGCGACCTGGTCTCCGACTGCCGTAGGTACTAAAATCTTAAATTATCTTCGTGATATCCGTAGAAGCTTTCCTCAACGTGTGACCTAGCCATTTGACGTCGCCGGATAATTCTTGCAAACTTCGGTATGACATTGGGCTCAGTAAGGAGTTAAAGAGTAGAACCTTCTCTCGACCGTGAACAGATCATACCTGGGCTTTCGAGAGAAAAATACTGCAATGAATCTTTGGACCGATAAATGTGATTGGTGATTTGCGAATTCGAATAAACCACGAGCTGTATAAGCTTTACGGCGACACTAACCTAGTCAACATTTGCGATGGCTTGGCCACGTTGTTCGCATGGTTGAGAAGGCTCCGGCTTAGAAAGGTAATCGAACGAAAGTTACTGGAAGTACGTCGTGCACAGGGACGCTCGCCTCTGCGATGGGAAGGTCAGGCAATGGAGCAAGTTCGTAGCCTTGGATAGAAACAGCTGGCGAGATACCGATAACTGGTTGTTATGCCCAAATATATGAATAGATATTGATGCTGATCAAGAATATACATATATAGGTTCGGTTAGGTTAGGGCGGCAGCTGGGACCTGGCGTGCCAACTCACTTAAGCCAAGAATAGGCCCGTTGTGATACCGTTACCACCTTTCTCCACCCTGCCCCGCTCAAAAGGTCTAATATATGTAATAAAAAAGAAAATCACAGCCATCCGGTGGCCTGAATGAACCTCGAAAGGCATTTTGGACTCTGTTCTGAGAGCTCAGTAAGAAAGTGAGAATTGAGGAAGCAAAAGCTCCCAGGGCAGTGACAAAACAGGTGCTCCACTACCTCCAGCTCCTTCTCATCGCCACAGCTTCTGCAGAAATCGTGTTGACAAGCGTTAAGACTTGATGCATGAATTCCCACCAGCCAGTGTCCGGTGATTGCTCGGATTACGGTCGAGCATTGAGCTCTGTTTTTAATATACATATATATGTACCTACTCTATGCCCGTTACGTAACTCTAGTACAGGTTATACAAATCCCCATGATGGAACCGCCCGGACGGTATCGAATTTCCTCTCTTTTGCACTACTTACGTATTCTTCTCGGTATCCCACATTTCGGTACTGTCCGTTTGCCAGGGATTTGGCAGCTCCGGTGATGTTACAAAGTAATCAAACTCATTGTACTGTTCATAGTATGCCACCAATCTGTAGTTTGGAAAGGTTTTAAGTGTAAGAAGATCCACATATTTTAAATTTCACAAATACTTACGCCTCTGCCGCTTTGGAAACTTTAATGGTGCGCCGCTCCAGTTTCTGCCTGCGCAAAGCAATAATGCGCGTCAGTTGCTCTACAGGATTCTTGGTCACAGCGGCACCAGCCGAGCCCGTACCATGACTGGAGCCACCGCGTCTATACGCCTTTTTAATATCAATTTCAGTGGTATTAACGCAGCCAGGCATTGGCCTGTGCACATCCCAAAATGCGCGCTCCTGTGAATCTAGCACCTTGCGCTCCAGTTTGTCACGCTTCTTGGCCACCTTACTTTGGGATTCAGCCTGTAAAATGTAATGTGACTTGTTAAATTAGAGAAAACCAATATAAAAATTGAGCAGTTAAAAGAACTGAGACTAGCATTGTAGGAACGTTCTAAGTCAGACCTAATTTGTTTGTTTTCTCGTGACATGACGTCATCAATACAAGTCTCAGTTGTATCTTTGCTTCCCAATAACGTTGTGCTAACATAGTGTACCTGCATAAATATAAACTCCCATTTGCGTGAAAACATCTTCTGCAGCTTGGCTAGATTCTCCGCCTCATAGTCGGCCAATTCCAGACGCGTCTTGTTCTGCATAGTACGTTTGCAAAGATATACCGCATAGTCCGTATTCTCAGGTTCCCAACAATTTGATGGCCAAAAGTAGGGCGTTTGAAATCTGCGTAAGTAATATGAGTTTAGAACAAATGCCGCCTAAAAGCAGGCAACGTTTTACCTGTAAAAAGTTCCATCGTTTTTCACAGTCAACGCATGATCATCAATGGGAAAGATATAACCATGCGAGGACAGCAAATGTGCAAAATGTAAAGCTTCTGTCACATCCTCCACATCAAAATTTTTAAGTATCCAAGCAACCAAATCGGCGCCAGTAAACACCGAAGGCACCTTGCTCATAAATGCCTTGACGGTGCGCACAGCTACGCCGCCCGACTCGGCCTGCATTTTCTCTATGATGGCTTCCATCTGTAAGGATGCAAGCAATTTAAGCTTGGGTTTGGATTGTATTCTTTGTTGTATACTACCTTTTTGTAGACCATTATATTGGGTGCATCCTCATTTTTATTGCCGCGCTGTTGACCCTGTTGCTGCGTTGTAGCCGACGACTGTCCCAGATGCTGCTGTTGCTGCTGCGAAGACTGCTGATGATGATGATGATGATGATGATTGCTGCTAACGTTTAACAGACCGCTGGACTTGGATAGTGCACTGCCGCTGGGCGTAGCATTGCCGGAGCTGGCTGTGCTGCCACCCGGCAGCGGTGCATGTGTAACTGTTTTGCTAGGAGGCGGTGGTGTGGCGGCAGCGGCATTGGAGTTGGCGCTCGCGCTGGACGTGACGCTGACGCTTTTGCAGTTGCTGCTTGTTGTTGTTGTTGTTATTGTTTCAGCAACTACCTGCACATGCTTGCCATCCTGCTGCTCCTCCTGCTCCACAGTAATTGTAGTTGTTGTTATTATATTTGTGGCAACCACGCTATTACCATTGTCCAGCGCAGTATCGTTGTTGCAGGCGCTACCATTGCCATTATTGTGCGTGCTTGCTAGCTCCTTGGAGGCCACCTCCGCTGCTGAAACAGCTGCAGCTGGCGTTGTTGGCTCATTGGCATTGGCATTGATAAGCAGCTCGCTGCCGCTGGTGCTGCTACTGCTGCTAGTGCCGCCTACGGCTAACAACATGGACGTTGTTGACGTTGGCGGCGTTGCCGGTAAGGGTGACTTCGGTGGCGTAGTTGCTAACGGTGTTACTGTTCCGCTTGGTGTCGGTGTCGTTTTGGACGCACTATTTATGGCCATGGCATTGGTAGCTTGTGTGCTGCTTTGTGTTTTGTCCACTTCCGAATTCATTGTTACCATTTTTTTTTTTTCTAATCCGCTCCAGTTGTGGGTGGCCTTTTTGTCCTGGATATAGCGCTGCTATTTTTATATATGTATATGCGCGCTGGCAGGTGTGCGCTGCTGCTGCTGCTGCTGTTCGCTCGTTGAAAGGGATAGCGGCACAGAGAGAGGGACAGTTTTGTGCTATTTTAGCCCTAGAAGTGACGCTGACACCTTGCCTTGCTGCCACCTGGCCTTAACTTTTGCGCAGCCTGCTTTTGTACGTGGGCTATATATAATTATATGGTATGTGCGCGTGTGTGTGAGTGTGCACATAATAAATACATATATGTGCGTGTGGAACGGCAGCAATCAATGTTGTATATATGTATGTTCCTTGTAACTAGTTACCGTTATTCGCCGTAGCCTCAACAAATTTGCGATGTGTCATTTTCGCAGCTCAAACATTTTCAGGATTCGGGCATCAGGCACGGGTACACTCAAAAGTCTATATATAACAATTTGAACAGACTTCTTAACCAACAAAAAAAAAAGTGGAAAAAACGCAGCCAAGTTGTGCACTTAATAAATATGTACTTTGTGTACTATATATGTACGCACTATATATGTATGCACTCACACACACACACACACGCGCGCGCGCACTCACACACACACAGACGAACACACGTAAAGCTGCAGTTGCACTTGTATATAATATAGTATGTACAATTTATATGCAATAATTTGTTTGGCAGCACTCGCTAATTATTTGTATTTATGTATTTACTTATACATAAGTTTTGTATATAATTTTTTGCAGCCTTTGCTTAAATATTTTATTTTTATTTTTGTAAATTTAATGCGCTGTTAACTCTACTTTTCGTATGTCCTGCTGCTGCTGCTTCTTCTTCGTTTTGCGCCAGTTACCCAGCCTCATACAAACACACACACAGACACATATGTATTCGTTTCGTTCTCTTTCGTTTCGTATCGTTCGTTAATTTTTGCTCAACAGCGAGCGGCAGGTAAATTTTTAAGACAACAACAACAGCATGTATGATAAGCCATTTTTGTTTTTTCGATTGTGCTCCTGCTGCCTCTCTCTCTCTCTCTCTCTCTGTGTATTTTAATGGCGTGCAGCTTTTGTGCTTTTGCTGTTCCTGCAGCTGCTTCTTCTTCGCTTTTTGCCAGACAGCCAGTAATCATTCAACGGGCAAAGCCAAAGTCTATTCAAGTGCTTGCGCTCTTCCGCTTACCCTCTCACACACACCCACACACACACACTTAACTTGACACATAAGTCAACGCCAACGCTCGCTAGCACAATCATAAGCCACACCCCCGCAAGCCTCCCCTATAACTTTCAATTATGCTGGCTTCACACTGCTTTACCAAAAGCCACAATGGGTTTGTGCAGAAAAACAAGACAAAAGTTTTTTTCTTAAAAGTCATGAATTTTATTGTGGGTTATCTGTGATAAATCATTCTATGTGCTCTTTAAATTTTGTGCATTTGAAGAAGAGAATATTGTTAATATTTATTTTTTTATTTAATAAAGTTTAAGAAATTTTACAAAAGTAGCTTAACTATTAAGAAAGCGCTGGCAGCAAAAGTCCTTCGGCTCTAGATTGTTAATATATTAATTAAGCTTCTTTAATTGTAGCTTGTAGTCCACATAATTCAAATACACCCAATACTGTTTTTAATTTCAATCAATTTTATTCGATTTGGCACGATTAAAAAAAGTTATTTGATTGTAATTTTAAAGAAAAAAATTTTATTTGAACAATATAATTTACAGTGTTGAGCTGTCGCTTTTCTACTGAGAAATTTACATATGTTGTCTTACATTATATGATATAGTGCTGTGTTATATACTGTAAAAAAAGGATATACTAAGGAAAATGAGAGTTAAAAACCTTAATACCAAAACTACTTAAGACTAGTTAGACAAATGAAAAAAAATAAAAAAAATTATTCACAAAAGCTTAATTATAATTTATTTTCATAGCAGCTCCAGGATTCACTCCATGTCTGTTTTGCATGGTTTTTTTACACGTTTTTTTCTGGAATGTATCTACTGTGTAAAAAGAGAATTAGTTGCATAATCAAAATAACACGAATTAAATATAATAATATAAAATAATATAATATATAATATAATATAATATATATAAAATATAAGACGTTAGAAACTGAGCATGGATACTTTTACATTTGCAAAAAGTAAATAGTAGCATGTATTTACCAGATAGCCGTTTACCGTTTGCAGTCAGTTTGTGTATTTATTTTTTACCAAGTTGACTTGCTCAATTTTACTAGAGCATTCAAAAAATTGAACTTACCGACTCCTTGTTATTCTTTACCTTGGCATAAAACAGAATAGTGGATTCTTTTCTAAAATCTTTAAATTGTCCAACCTACTAATACGCGAAAGCAGTGCAGGGCTAACGATTTCAGTACTTACCTCTTCCTTACTTTTTTATAAATAAATGTGTCATGCGGTAGATATTTGCCACCGCATCGTTTACCAGTTGTCGAAACTTTACACTGAAAGTTTTTGTTAGCGCAGAAGTAGAAAATTGGTTCGTTGTATCATCATCATCATAGTTGGCATTACAACTCTTGTCGAGTCTTCGCCTGCTTCAGCATGAGTCTCCAACTTGATCTGTCTCGCGCCCTTGCTTTCCAAGACCGAATACCAAGATCTTGCGCATCTTGGTCGACTCCATCAATCCATCTTAGTTTTGGGCGTCCTCTTGATCTGTTTTCGCGGCATTTGCCAAATAGGATTTTTTTCGGAGGATAGGTGTCGTCCGCTCTTATTAAGTGCCCGGCCCATCTTAATCTATTCACTTTAATCTGCGTTATTATATTGGCCCCTTTGTGTAATCTTTCAAGCTCGTGTATGTATCTCCTTCTCCATACTCCATTTTCGCATACGCCTCCAAAAATGGTTCGAAGAACTTTTCTTTCATAGATACTTATTTTATTTTCATCTGCCTTAGACAGTGTCCATGTTTCACTGGCGCACATTAAGACTGGTGCAATCAGCGTTTGGTATATAGTCTCTTCTGTATTTCTGTCGAGCTTCTTGTTTCTCAGAAATTTATTTAGGCGGAAGTACTGTCTATTTGCAGCAAGAAGTCGTTGATCTATTTCTACATTTTTGTTCTCGTTGTTTATATTTACGCCCAGGTACGTGAAGTCTGTAACCACTTCAAAGTTGTATACCCCGAAGGTAACATTTTGGCTAAGTCTATGTCTCATTGTGTCAGATGTTGTGGACACCATTACTTTCGAGCCAGATTAAAAAGGAGGCAAGAGAGGCCATCTCCTTGACGGACACCAAAGTGAGCTTCGAACTCATGGGAGTTTTCATTCCTAACTCTCACTACATTTCTTACTTTTGTTATGGTAGCTTTTGTTAATCTTATTAGCTTCGATGGGATAGAAAATATGATCCCTAGCTCGAAATTCTCTGGTAGTACTTCGTCGTCCCATATTTTTATCATTAATTTATAAATTTCTCTCAGATTTGCGTCACCCATGTTTTTTATCACGTCTGCCGGGATTTCGTCAGTGCCTGTTGCTTTATTATTCTTTAGATCATCAACTGCCGTCTTGAACTCTTCATATGTTGGATTCTCAACTCTTTCTTCGTCGTTATTGTCTGCTAAGACCCTATCATCTATTGTTTCCTGTTGCAAAGACGGATTATTTAGAGTTGTGTCGAAGTGTTCTACCCATCTGGTTAGTATGTCTCCTTTTTCAGTGAGTAGATTGCCGTCTCTATCTTTTTCGTTGTATAGAATATTAATAATATTGAGACATCAGTTATTATTGTTTAGAGTCTTTTCTTACTTGAAATTATAATGTAAAACGTTACACGGTATTTTGCTGCCTGTCTTTAGAAAAGTTGAAAAACGTTCTTTTCTTAATAATTTTCAGCATTGCTTGTTCTTAATATATTGTGTTTTGCTTCTTCTCAACATTATGTCATACAATTTGTGAAACTTGCTGTGCCAGCATTAATGTTTACATGTGACAAGCTTTGGCATGTAACGTCAAATACTGCAATGCGTAGTGTAAACCTAGCATGACTCGTGAGTCGGCGTCGTTGTGTTTGCTTCATATTTAGGCGCCTCACTTTCCTCTGAGTTTATGTTTTTGAGAGTGTGTGTGTGAGTTGGGTACCGTGTCCATGTCGGCGCTATGTTGTTGAAGTTTGAAAACTGAACAACATGTTCTAAAAGTCACTACTGCACAGTACTTTCAAGCACTGTATTTCAGTATAGAGTTGACGGCAGAACCATGACGTTCTGCTTTGCTTCAAAACAAACACTTTATCATTCCGAACAGTTATAACTTGAGAGTGCTTTGTACATGTTCTGCAAGAGAACATCAAACAAAATGCTTTAGTGAAGTGAGGTTACGGCAAGCACAGCGAGTGCACTAGAACATAAATTTTTTTTTTTGAGTGTTGCTTGTACTTGTGATTGAGATGACTTCTAACATGATGTAAACAAGGTTTACTACGTAAACGTACTACGTACTACCGCCGAAGTCGCCTTATACCAATTACCAACTTTTAGTTTCATTGCGAATGTGCACGAAGTAGGTTGTCTCCGCGCATGTTATTTTATAACAAAAAAAAAAGTGATCTGCATCTCTCTCGATGTATCTTGCTCTCACAAAAAATTTTGTTATGAAGCTGTTATAAGTATACCATGGGTATAAAATATATAAGGACATGGTAAATAGCTTTCTCTCGGGGTTGCATATTTCGCACAGTGTTAAAGTAGAACTCAAGGTGAAAGGTTGTGCTCATGATCCAACATTTAGATGGTCACACAATGCGCAGGTCTGTTATTCGTGTCTTTCTGAAATAGAGAGAATTGCTTAAATTTTTATGTGCTATATTAAATACTGTAACAATTTTTGATATTTAATCTTAACTGACTTAAAGTTAATCACGATATTTAAAAAAATAAAAAAAGTTTTCTTGCTGGTATTTATATGTTCCATATTAGTCTACACATTTCTGTGAAGTTTGATTAAAATTGGTGCACTGTTTCTTATAGCTAACTTAGAAAAATTAAAACTGCACTCTCTTTTACAGAGAGACACGGATCTGCATATTGCATAACCTGCTATTTGTTGGATCATGCATTAAGCCAAGCACTGTGTAAGTTCACTGGGGTGAGATGCTGCGAGCGCGGCGATCTCGACCACGCTCAGCATTTGCTGCGCATCTCACGATTGGTATTGCATTAATACAGGGTGGGCCATCTGTTGGTTTGCTTCTTAAACAAAACTACTCGTTTTGGCTGTGCATGCTATTTTTTGGGTTGAGTCAGAAATAAAATAATTTGTAATAATTGTCAGTAAATATCTAACTGGAAGTTGGCATAATTATAATCTGAGTATATAAAAGATTATTAAAAAAATTAGTTCAATACAAAATTGATACGTTTTCAAACCTATTATGCCGATTCGTTTCAATTCCACTTGCAACAAAACATTCTGCTTCAAACCGCATGAAAAATTCGGCTTGGTGAAATTGGGAGCACCAAACCTTCGGTTTCAAAACGAATCCGAATAAACTATTCGATACTTCAGATTCCTTAGATACTTTAGATACATTAGATACATTAGATACTTTAGATACTTTAGATACTTTAGATACTTTAGATACTTTAGATACTTTAGATACTTTAGATACTTTAGATACTTTAGATACTTTAGATACTTTAGATACTTTAGATACTTTAGATACTTTAGATACTTTAGATACTTTAGATACTTTAGATACTTTAGATACTTTAGATACTTTAGATACTTTAGATACTTTAGATACTTTAGATACTTTAGATACTTTAGATACTTTAGATACTTTAGATACTTTAGATACTTTAGATACTTTAGATACTTTAGATACTTTAGATACTTTAGATACTTTAGATACTTTAGATACTTTAGATACTTTAGATACTTTAGATACTTTAGATACTTTAGATACTTTAGATACTTTAGATACTTTAGATACTTTAGATACTTTAGATACTTTAGATACTTTAGATACTTTAGATACTTTAGATAATTTAGATACTTTAGATACTTTATATATTTTAGATACTTTAGATACAGGTACTTTAGTTACTTTAAATATTTTTGATGCCTTAAATACTTGAGGTACTTGAGATGCTTTATACACTTTAAGTATGGGAGTAGTCCGGTTGTGGGCATAGTTTGTTATTTCAGCTATAACTTTTGACCAGGTCAATATTTTTTAGACATATGCATATCCGAATAAAATGTAGCTTATAAGTATAAGTATTAAAATACCAGCAAATATCCAATATTAATTAAATAATTTTCATAATAAAACATTTTCATTATTTACATGAGCACAAATTACAAAATGCAACTGCGCTTGCAATGTTCTACTGCAGTTCTATGTTCTATTTCAGCTTGTTTCTATTTCCATTTTGTTCTATTTCAAGTTTGTTCTGTTTCACTTTTATTTTGATTGGAAGTGTTCATTTTGTTGTGCATTAGACAAAGACAGGCGCACTACTGATAGCTTGCAAAACATTTCTGCTATGCTTGCGCAGCTCTCTAGTTGAAATCGATATTTTTTCCTTGCACCCGTTTTCGAACGCCCTCCCCCACTAAACCACCCTCACACACACAGCAATAAACTTGAGCGGCGCTTTTATGTGCACCCTTCTACTTTTATAAATCTCTTTCCTTGTACTCTTTCCATCCATGGCAGCAAGGCACTCGAAATTTGTCACTTGTTTACATCACTCAGCTGCTTGTTGTGCTTTATAAGCTTGCAGTTGTTGTGCAGCATTGCCAGCTATAACTTACCTTGTGGGTGTCTTTAAATGGCAACACTCAAAGATTTTAAGATATCGTTATTGCGGTGAGTGCTATAACCTAAATACATATCAGTGAAGGTAGGCTGTTTAAGACACTAAACGTTACCACATACAAAAAACAGGGTTGTCATATTATGTACTGCTTAATAATTTTTCAATACTCACAGTTATTAACAAAAACTTAAAAAAAAAATTTAATCAGTTGTCGGTTATAAACCACTAATATATATAATGACTTCATATCGCCGCAGGTCTTATTACACGTAGCATTTTTAAAATTTAAATTTTTGCAGTGCTTATATTCTTGTATAATAAATAAAACCATTAAATTTTGTATTAAAATGTTTTATTATTCAGCTCTCTTATTTTAAAAAAAGTGTTCTTAAAGTTTTTTTTTTGTTCTGCTAATATAAATAATAACGCTCTTGCACATTGCTGATAAGTACGAGTATTTTATTTAAAACTACTTATAAACAATAAAAAAAAAACACAAATTACAAAAAAAAAAGAAATTATTTAGGCATATTATCAATGTCAATTATCGAGAAACCATTTTTAGTGTGCTCAAAATTAATTGCAATTCTCACATTTATTTTATTATAATATTTTTTTGTATATTATTAATACTATTATAATTTGCTGCTGTGGTTTTTAAACTACTTAATACTAAACTTAGTTGTTATGGCTGCTATTCAAAAAAGATTATTTGATTAAAATTTAATTTTTTTTCAAAATAAATATAAAAAATATGTTATATGTACAGTAAGCGGCATAAGTTTTGAACATGTCTATATATTTATGCCGCTCACTGTGCGGCAATATGTTTCACGATTTAAAGGATTTATAATAAAATAGTTATTTATAATAGCTTTCAAATTAATTTAAAAAAATAAGAAGAAACTCGGTGCCAAAGAATATACATACAAAGAAAATATTAAAAAGTTTTTAAGGTGATACCTTATATGCTAGGAAAATACTCGTTTTTAAAATATTGTTTATATAGAGCGTAAGCTCAAAAATTAGTAGGACTGAATTTTTGTAGCGCAAACGGAGAGGTGAAGGGCGGTCGTACCAACTCGGCGTCTTAGTACAGATACCGATATTTTTTCTAATCGCCTGAGGGCATGTGGAAAGTCAGCACGTCGAGCTCCGTGTACCACTGTAAAAAGTGCTGCCGCGTTTCAAGATGAAGAAAAATCTCAAAAAAGCTTAGGAAAATCACGAAAATCCTCGGACACTCACCGCCGAACATCAAGCGGAACCTTATGGAAAACTTATACAGCTCCGTAGAAGACAACCAAGGACTTCTTCCTCTTTCCTCGGCTTAAGCGGAACCTTAAGGAAAACTAATACAGCTCCGTAGAAGACGTCCACTTCTTCCTCTTTCGTCGGTTCAAGCGGAAAGTTAAGGAAAACTGATACAGCTCCCTAGAAGACGTCCTAGGACTTCTTCATCTTTCCTCGGCTCAAGGGGAACCTTAAGGGAAACTGATACAGCTCCTTAGAAGACGTCCAAGGTGTTCCTCCTCTTTCCTTGGTTCAAGCGGAACCTTAAGAGAAACTAAGAAAGCTCCGTAAAAGACGTTGTGATGTTGTCTCGGTTGCTATTTCGAGGACTACTAAGGGTTTTTTATGGATTCAGTCCGACTAATTTTTGATGCTACCCTGTATTCTGTGCTATTTAAACGTGCTTAAAATATAAGAACATATGGGCGATTCTTTTGCCAATCGAAGGACTTTGTATGGAAATAGGGTTGGTTATTTTGAAAATATTTGTTTTAGTTGTGTGTAAGGAAAAATTTGACTTCTAAAATTTTGGTATTTTTTTTAAGTTATTTAAAGTGTGTTTAAAAGAAAATTTTTAACTGAGAGAATCTTTCGAAATTTTTTGAAATTATATTTTTTCTGTTAAAAAAAAAAACAAAATCATTGAGCATACGTCGATACGTTCTTTTTTCATTTTAACGGAAATAAGAAAAATTAAATCGAACAAGCTTGAAAAAAACACCCTTTATACGTCAAACTGCAGTTATTGCATTTAAGCTTAAAAAGCTCTTAAAACTTGTTATTTACTTTTAAAAATTTGGAAATAAATGTAGCTCTAAAAAAAATGTATATCGTAATGCCGAGAGGGTTTTTCGATTTGTAAAAGAATCGTCCATTAATGAAATATTATAACCATATGTATATCGTGCTATATGAAATATATGTATTATACATCGTAGCTTATTTCATTTATCTTAAATGACCAGCTATATTTCTTGAAGAATATTATCAATGCTTTGCTTTCGTTTAATCAGGGGGATAAAGAATATATTTATTTGCACCTATATGTATGTATATATATATATATATATTATATTATATTATATATACGCGTATACACGTGTTAGGTAAGTTCCGATCAGTAAATATAGTGGAGTTTGCCAAGTATTAGCAAACAGGAGCAACCACCAGCACAAGAACTGTCCCAGTCTGTATAGACCTTCGCTATAGATCACATTTTGACAATACATTTTTATAATGACGTAGAAACAGCCACAACATGGACTCTCTTACTCTTCCGCACTCTCGCTCTCTCTCTCCCTGTATGGCGCTCTTGCTTTGGCGTCACTTAGGTCTGCTCTTGAGCACGTGACTGTCGCACAGGGCGATCTGACCAAAGTGGCGGATTGCTATGTCCACTCTGTGACTGATAGGACAACGGCGGTGGCACCGGCGGTGGTCCTAGCTGCGCATGTGGCACCAGCTCCGCTTGCGGATTAAACTGATTGTTTGTATTATAGTTGACGAGTATATCGCCAGATAGACTATGCCCAATAGGCACACCACGTTCCGGATAATATTGCTGCTGCGGCTGTGAAGGTTTGCTGCTAATACCGCTGCCTGTTGCACCCTGGCGCCATTGCTTGTGCTGTGGCACGGGCATTAGTCTGTACAGCGAATCTTGGGCAGGCTGTGGCGGATAGTTGGGCACAAAATATGGTGGAAACTGATGCTTGTTGTTTTGCCGCACGCGCTTATATTGTGGCACTACCGGCAGATGGCGTTGCCAGTATTGCAGTGGTGATGCTGGTGGTGGCGGTGGCTTGGCTGGCGCCATGGAAGCAAAAGCCGAGCCATTGCCGTAGTCGGCATAATGTCCGGCGGCAACAAGCTGCCCGCTGCGTACAAAGTGTGGACGCAGCAGCTGATATTTGGCTGGTGCTTGACGTGCACGTTGTTGCTCTATCTGATTGCTGCGCTGATCTTCTTCGGGATTATAGGGTTCGGGCAAATAAGAGTCCGGTGCTGTGCTGGGCGTAGGCGTAACAACAGTTTGCGGCGTGGTATAGCCTTGTGGTTCATATTGTGGCTCCAGCAGCTTATGTTGATGCTTGCCCACACGCAGCTGCCGTTGGCGTTGTAGCACCAGCTGCGGTGCCAACAGATCCCCGGCATAGTCACGTTGTTCCGGCAGATACGAGTCCTGTGGTGGTTGCGGCGTTGTATAGCCATAGGGCTCCAGTAACTGCTGATGTTTGCCCAAACGCATTTGACGCTGACGCTGCAGCTGATAGCTATTAGCAGCTGGCTGTGCATATACAATGGCTTTGAATGCGTTCTTATCGTGCTCATCGGCGCTATAGTTGACCATGGGCAAGAAGGGCTTGTTGTCAAAGTTAGGCGCCTGAAAATGAGCTGTGGTTTGGGCATGGGGTGTGGCAGTTGTGCTGCTGGCCACACTATAGTCACTGGAGTCACCGGCGCTGGGCACGCTATAGACGGCATAGGGCTGTTGTATGAGATTGGTATTGAGTAAGTGACCCAGGGAATCGTAATCTGTTTGATGTGGAGCCAGCGGTTTGGGCGTTATGTTGACCACATCATTGTCAGCGCTGGGTGGGCTCTTAAAGTGTCGCTCTCGGTGCGCCTGAGTCTTGGTCAACTTAGGTGACTTGCCAGTGTTGGTCAAAAAGTCATCAATAATGTTGGATTTAATGGCCGGCTGACGTTTGGCCTCAAAGTACTCATAGTAAATGGGATTGGATTTTGAAAGCGTGTTGCCATTGCTCTCCGTGGTAGAGGAGGGCACAAAGACCAGCGTTTGTGAGGGAGCTGCTAATGCTGGCGCTTTAGCGCGTGAGCGTGTGCCGGCTTGATAATTGATGGGATAGATGGGTATGGGCACAGCCACTGGTACAGGTACACGCTCCACATATTTGGGAGATTGACGCACTGGTACCGATACATAGCCAATGGCATTATATTTTGGCGTGTACTTGGGTATGTTGGGCACGGTGGAACGATAAGGTATGGGTGCAGGCGTGCTGGTGGTTGTGCTGCTGCTGGTAGTGGTTGTGCTGCTGCTGGTAGTGGTTGTGCTGGGTGTGGTAGTAGTGGTGCTGCTGGTGGTAGTGGTGCTACTGCTGCTTGTTGCGGCAGTGCTGCTGGGACGTCTATTTATGTGAGGCTGTGGCGTGGTGTTTGCTTCCAAGCGGCTAAATTGATTTGGTGGTGGTGGCAGCACAATACCCGGTACTAATGGACCCGGCGGCACTGGATTGGAATAATTTGACTTGTAAACAAAACTATAAGCTGGCGGATAGTAGAGCGTAGGATCATCTTCGTCAAAATCATTGGTACTATTGCTGTTATCGAGCGAGCCATTTAGACCATTGATGAGCCAAGGACCCAAACCAGGCAGTGTTATGGGTCGTGGATGCTTTAGCAAATTGTTGGCTAGCGTTTCGTTGGGGTAAAGCCAGGGCGCATAGGGCGCCGGGTAGACATAGCTCGGCTCGTCGTCCGCCTTAGCAGACGTAAGCGCTCCCGTCCGGGTAGCAGTATGCGGCGAGTGGCCAGCGTTACGCTCGGCCGACGCGTAGTTGGCCTCAGTGCTGGTGATATAAACTGGTATCGTTTCGTTAGCGACCGGATAGACGACCGTGAGTTTATTATCTCGGATAAGCTGTAGCGGCCCGTGCGCGTCGAGCTGCACGGGAAAGGGGGGCGGCACAGCTGGATTGGCGGGTATTTTAATTTGTCGCCCAGGCGCATCGTAATCATCAATGGCTGGCCAAGTCTCGCCACGTCCGTACGTGCCATCGTCCTCGTTAAGGCTGCCACCCTTTATGACCAATAAATGATCTTCGGCTAGCCAAATATCCTCCTCATTAAGGCCACCGTAATTGCGCTCATTATCGGTTGGCACTTCGGAATTGCGCGCATAACTTAGCACACCCGGACGCTTGGGTACGCGACGAAAGAGTTCCTTCTCAATGAGTCCATATTTGCCATCGCGCACTTGGTCTGCTAAAGTTTTCTTAGAGTCATCCTTTTGCTTGGTATGTGACTCTTTGCCAGAACCTGCGCTCAGACGCAATATGCCATTGTCCCAGTTATCAAAGTCATCGGGATCATTGAGCAAAGCCTCGTCGTCATCGGCTGAGTCATCATTAACGTCTTTTGGCGTTGTCGTCGTCGTCGTTGTTGTTGCTGTGGGTCGCTTGGCCAATCTGAAGGAACTGCTTAGCAGGGTCTCTGGCATTGGCGCCACCTTGCGTCTTATATACAATGGAGTGGGTCTGACCGTGGTAGTTGTTGTAGACGTCACAGATGTATTGATGCTAACGCTGCTGTTAGCGCTGACAGCAGATACCTCATAGGTGGAGTGTCCCTGGGCGTTCTGTAAATGGCCAGCTACTAGGCGCTGAATCATGCGTGGCCTACCAACAAAAAAAAAGCAATAACAAGGAAAGTGAGATAAAAATATACATAGAGTTAGATATATATCAGTGCTCCCTTGGCACAATTGTCGTCGTCAAGAGTTACAACTCACGTTTTCAGTGTGTCTTTTGACTTAACGCCACGAGACACAGAAGGCGCCAACTCTGAAGCTGCTGATGACTGCTCCTGATGCAAAGACGGCTCATCTGCAGCTTGGCGCCGGCGCTCCAAACGCTGATATTGTCGCTGCTTTGGCAGATTTGCTGAGGAAGAGCTGGCATTCGTTGCGAGACTGATTTCAGCTGCTGGCTGTAAATCATCTTGGCGTACGCCAAGCCCAAAGTCATTTATTGGTGTGTCACGCGTCTGGCGCCCGCGTAGGGGGCGCGCTGTGCCCCTTCCCGCTGCAGCTGTCTTTGGTGCCAAAGTGGTGCTGGAAGATCTTTGCCTGGTCACGAGCCTGCGATGTGGCTGACGTGCTGAAGGCTCTACTGCTGCTAATGGCTGTGGCGTAGTGCTGCCCGCAGCTATGGAAGCCGTGGTCAGTGGCCGTCGTTGTCGCGGAGCACGCAACGTAGGCGCCGGCGTACTGGTTGTAGATACAACAGCATTTGCTGCAACGCCTCTTCTGCCGTTCCGCTGTATAGTTGAGCGGGATGCCGTCGTTACACCCGCGTCTGTCGTGGTCGCTGCCATGACACCCAGCAGCAGCAGCATCACTATCACTATCAAGTGCAAGGTTAACGATGTCATCTGAAAATGCAAGAGAGCAAAGATGTAAACAACATTGCAAATACAGTCAAGCTACGCTTTAAGGAATTTTGTCATTTTTTTTTTTTAGCAACTAGAGTTTATATGTCTGGACTAGTATTAGATTCACTTGGATGTTAAGTAAATACTTTATCTAACAGATTATCTTCAATGCCTTTTTCGTCATTGATTTCCGATTTCAGCTTAGCGTAGTATTTGCTCTTATTTTCGTGGAGCATACAACTTGGTCGCTGAATTCAAATCCAAAGTCCGAAAAACCCCCAGCATGCACGGGTTACGATATAACATAAAAAAAACACTTTATTTCTATGGCTTTTTAAATTTTAAGGAATACCGAAACAGGTGCTGTCTACAGTGCAGTTGGGTCAAAGTTAATTTTAAAGCAAGTTTTTGGACTAAGATTGCTGTTTTGATTTTTTAGGACAACTCAAAAAAATAATTATTCTTCACAATATTTTGAAACGAATAGTAAGCAGAGATTTTCTTTAGCGCTACCCAGTGCCGTAGAGCGAAAATTCGGGCCCGGGGGGCAAATGTGCCATTCCCTCTATTTGGCCCTTGTGCCCCTATATGAAAGTTTTTCATGCCATAGCCTAGGCACTTTGGATTGAAAAAATTAAACACTCTCTTTATAAGCATATTTGTCTTATCGAAGCTCCACTGTACACTTGCGAGTTGTACAAATAATCATGGACAAAAGCCCGCTCTCCGTTGACTGCAGGCCTTCTTTATGTAATCCCAAAAACAGTAAACAAACTGTTTGCCGTTAAGGTTCGTTAAACATTGCCGCATGCAGCTGCAGCTGCAACAAAAGCCAATGTGGACTTAGCAGTTGCACCTCCATTCACAATCTTTGCGCTCCTCTCTTCGCTGGCCAAAAGTTGTTCGATGCGCTCAAGTGCATTTAATTTTATTACGTCTTTTTCTTTATTTTTTTATTTATTTAACAGTTGCACACTGCACAGTGGTCGAAGTATTGTTTATTATTGTTATCCATGTAACGAAAAAAATACGTAAAGCGTGAAACTTTTTTAATAGGACTCCTATAAATTGATGATAGGGATAAGGGTAATTTCGCGCCAACACAACAGGAGAATTTATCGGAAAAATGTGGGAAATATACGAACATATCGAAAATAAAAAGGAAAGTATGCACAAAAAAAATCGTTTTCCGTGGCACGCCAAAACGAATCCGAATAAAATTGTTCGGTTTGGTTTTTTTCGTTTTCCGTAGTACCGCGGAATATGTCGTATGCACAATAAGTTTTCGACTTTATGCCAAACAAATTTAGTATTTGTACCATAGTGCACTGGTGCAATCGGCGCGTGCGCTTGTTTACAGTAATTTGTTGTTGCTTTTTTATACCTTGCACATTGTGTTTAAGAGGTATATTAATCCTACAGGTACTACTAGCTTGTTGTCTCTTTTGGTTCATAATTGTTATGAATATTCAGATTGATGTTGCTGTGAAATATAATTATGTATAAATGACTGTGTTTTTTTTTATGTAGTCAAAACCTCAACACACAATAAATCAGCTCATAGCGAGTTTAACATAATAATTGGAAAAACTAAGTTGAGTTTTAATTTACACTAAAAATCTATAATGTGAATTAGCGTGAATATTCTTAAGGAAAGGACTTCAATATAAATAAAATTTAATTGTTGGAAAAGATAGGTAATAAATAAACGCGGCAAGTTGTAATTTTGTATAATAGTAACAAAAATTGCATACTTCTATTTTAGTTTAAGATCGAATTTACTCAAAACAAGCTAGTTTCGCTCTAGAACTTATAAGAATTTTCTGTTTTCTACATGACTTACATTAAGAATACAATATTCTTAAAATCCGCATTAAGACTTAAATTCTTAAAATAAGTACGAAATGCTTTTTGAAAGCACTTTTTAAAATCATAATAAATATTGGCAAATTCCGAATTTCTCTCTTGGAAACTAACTAGATCAAGCGCAACTGTTCTGAAAATTATTGCTAACATGCTCAAATTAAGAATTTAATTAAAATAAAAAGAAATATTATTCTCAATAATTCGCCATAAAGCAGGCTGCAGAATTAGCGCTCACCCTAGAGCAGAACCGAATAAATATCTTGACAGCCAAGCGGCAATCAAATCCATGCAAGCATTCAGTATCAACTCCAAAAGTGTACTGGCAAGCAGGGACGCCTTAGATGCACTAAACAACCAGAAGGAGGTGTGCATCTTCGGGGTTCCCAGCCACCAGGGCATTGATGGAAACGAAATAGCTAACAGGCTCGCAAAGGAAGTACCCGGATCGAGTCAACCGTCACTTGAGGATCTGAAGATTCCTCTAAGGACGATTAACCACAGATCAGAAGAAAACACTGCAGTCAGATCTGATAGAAGGTGGTACACCACAATGAACTGCAGGACGGCTCGCACAATGTGCAAGAAAATAAACAGCAAACTAGCCCAGTATATTCTGGAACTCCCAAGAAGAGATTGCAGACTTATGGTGAGCATACTCACTGGTCATTGCCTGACAGCAACTCACACTAGGAAGCTAGGCATTACCAACAACGATGAATGCAGAAAATGTAGGGAGACAGATGTCAAAGAGACTCTGGCGCACTTCATTTGCCGCTGCCCTTCCCTCTGTACATCGAGACTTAAATATCTAGGGAAACCCTGGCTTACTTCACTGGAAGATGCAGCCGAAAGGGCACCTCAAAAGCTTCTGGCGTTCGCCAAGCACACGCGCATACTTGACGACTAACGTGCATTGTACACCAGCCGCACCTTCCGGTACCACTAAGGACTATTTAGTCTATGTGTGGCTCCCCCAGGGGTCAACCGGTTTAACCTAACCTAACCTAATATAAAAATTGATGCATAAGAAATGCACACTTTCAACACAGCAAATTCGTTATAACAAGGATTACTGAATGCTTATAAAATGTACATAACTACATATGTATATAAAGTGGATGGCATACAATAATGTACTCAGCCGTGCTCCGGAAAACAAAAAAAAAAAAAAAAACAAATTGAACAATTTTATTCGAATTCGTTTTTGTGTGCTCCCAAATCCGAATTCTTTGCTGTCGCCATCTGCTCATACTTGCCTTGCTCATTCTTAGCACAGCTTTACACATTCCGAGGGAAATTATACACGACTATACTATTCCTATTACAAGGGAAATTTTTTTGTAGGCAAGATATGAACATTTTTTAATGCAAGATATGAACCATATAAAAATTCAGGTTGAGTCGTGCATGCTACTTTTTAGGTTGATTCAGAAAAAAAAAAAATTAAAAATATTTATCAGTAGCTATTTAACGTGAAATTGGCATAAATAGAATCTAAGAATATTAAAGAACAATTTAAAAAAATGTTTCAGTTTTGGCAATTTGTTTTAATTCCACTTGCAACAAAGCGTTCGGTTTCAAACCACATAAAAAACTCATTTTGGTGAAATTGGCAGCACCAAACATTCGGTTTCAAAACGAATCCGAATAAAATGTTCGAATTCGTTTTTCGGAGCACGGCAGAATTTTTAAGTTTTCTCTTGATTGCTTCTTTTTAACAGCAACAAAATTTCTCCTTATGTGGATAACTAAATATCGACGCTTTTGACGATTGATTGCAGAACTGTTCGAAAAACCACAATTTATAGCTTGATTTTATAAAAATGTCAACATTTCTTTATTTATTAAGTTCACATGTGACTGCATACAAAATTTGGTAGCTATAACTTGTTTAATAAAATAAAAAAATTGTATGTTGGTGCAGGTTTTCGAAAAAGTTCGAAAGTTTTGAAAAATAATATAATTCAAGTATTTTTAAAATATTTTTCTACACCAAATATATCAAAGACATACATACTTGTATTTTGCATAAATGCAACTTGAAATATTTCATAATGCGCCAAGCTACAGAATATTTGGCAAATAATTTCTGGTCTAAGCGCACATACTTATGTACATAACTATGTACAAAGCATAAAGTATATAGGCAAGACCGCAAAAAGGCAGTTAAAATAGAAGGAGTAGAAACAAAAAAATGAATTGAAGTCAATTTAATCTATGACACCATCGCCCGAAACTGCTTTCAAATAAACTAATTAAATTTAAGTAAAGTAAAACAAAAAGACAACAACAACAACGAACCAAAAAAAAACTAAAGCATAAAACTATAATAAAAAAAAAAGAATTATTTATTGCCAATCGCCGAAGTGCGCCGACATCGACAGACAGACAGACAAAGAGACGGAGAGGACGATGGACAGACTGAGAGACAGACACCCGAGACACCCAAGACAAGCACCACCACACCATAGCACACCTTTCATTCAAATGCAAAGAGCAATAGAGCAAACCCAAAACGGGGCGAAAAACTAAAGTCGCCGCTGCTGCGGTTTAAGCGGGCAGCGCAGCAGCAGAGCGCAGGCGCAGACAGGGCACAAGCTGCCTGCAGTTGACGCCACTCAGTGGCGGATATGCAAGAAATTTTTAAGGGGTTTGGGGTTTTTCATTTCATTTATAGAGTACATCATAAATTTATGCGATTTTGGCAGGATTTTATGTATATGCAAAAAATAATAAAAAATATCTACTCACTAAAAATAATTAAAGATCTTTGTGTAAGTGAGAATTAACAAATAAATAATTAAGTCTTCATCATCATCATTTACTTTATCTCCCACTGAAGCATAAGGCCTCAATAATTAAAATATTAATTATTAAATAATTAAATAACTAACGTTAAATAGATTCGTTTGTAAAAATCGAATTTTTGTCAATTATTTTTAGATATAGCCATTTCCACAGTATGACCAAAAAAATGTTAAGTTAAGGCCTATACGCAGTTCGAAATATTAAGCGCGGAATGAAAAAAATTCATATAAAAAAAAATCACAAATGGGATATCCCAAATGGGACTTTTTTTTTTATAAAGTTTTGTCATTCCGCGCGAAATATTTCGAGCTGCGTAGATCCCTTTAAATAAAACTATGTTTCAAATTGTAACTACTATTAAAGACAAAACTTCATAAGCTTAAAGGTTTTCGCACAACTTAGCTGGAGAAGAAACTGCCGGCAAAGCTAAAAGTTCATATTTTTTCAGATTTGGCTATTTCTAAAAGCATCTTTATATTATTATTGCTATTAAATATTCATTAAAGCTAAAATTGAGGATTTTCTGGAGTTGAATATTAAAAAAAAATATTTTGTTTTCTTCAAATTCATAATTATAGTAATATATGCGCTCAAAAAATGTATAGCATTATAATATGCAGGTAAAAGATTATGGTAAAAATTAACAAAAACCGTGCGCCGGAAAAAGAAAAAATCGAAAACGAACTATTTTATTCGGTTTCGTTTTTGCATGCTCCCAATTCCACATTTTTTGCGCTCGATATCTGCTAATATTTCCCTTGGATCATTGTTAGCACAGCATTACACCTTTCAAGGGAAATTATCCACGACTATGTTATTCTTATTCGAAGGAAATATTTTTATGCAAGACACGAACCATTTAAGCAAGACATGAACAGTTTTTTGTGCAAGACATGGACTATACACAAAATTTTGCTTAAAATGTGCTTACTATTTTTTGGGTTGATTTGGAAAAAAATAATTAAAAATATTTATCAATAACTATTTAACTTGAAATTGAATCTGATAATATCAAAGAACGTTATTTCATTTTTAAATGTGTACCTATTTTGCCAATACGTTTTAAATCCTTTTGCAAAAAAACATTCGGCTTCAAACTACATAAAAAAAAACGTTTTGGTGATATGGGCAGCACCAAACATGTGGTTTCAAAACGAATCCGAATAAAATGTCACGCCGATTTAAAAAATTTTGATTATATATTTTAGTAATTTTCGCCATGTAACGTAATGCCAGACACTAGGGCCATAAAAAAAGAGTACAATTTTTTTTGATTTAATAACTCCCAAATAACTTAAAATAATTTCGAGCCATATTAAAAAATGTTGTGTGCCAAAACAGAACTTTGCAATATTTTAATCGAAATCAAAACCCACTTCTGTGCTTTGTAACGTAACGCCAAATGTATTTTTGGATATACATATCTTTTAAGGGATAAGAGCTAAATAAAGTGCTACCAAATGGCAGCATAAGTATAAAATATAAACGTTTTAAAGATTTATTTTTTTATACTTTTAAAGAACTGCATAAAACGTAATTTGTATATTTTCCACATTCCAGAAGTAATGGGGTTTTAAAATAAAAATTATAATAATTATGATTCATATTTCGCAATGGGTATGCGGCCTTAGGATGCATCCCCTTAAATACGCCCCTGGCGTCAACCTAGGCTTAGACTATGACGAATTTGACTCAGCTTAGCTGCCGGTTGCGGCGACGCAGCGACGCGGCAGCGTCACGTCGACGTCGACGCTTACTACAAGCACCGTTAGGCATGCGCACGCGAACAGTTAACTTTGTTGTTGTTGCTGTTGTTGCTTTTGATTGCCAAACAGCAACAAGTTTTTTTTTGTTTCATTTCATTTTTGTTGTTGTTGCTTTGTCGATTCTACAATAAAAGTGGAGCAAAAACAAAATGAACAAAAACAAAAACATAATAAAAAGGCGCTGCTGCACGGGCGAACATTCCAAGCAGGCACGAGCACGAGCACTTGCCGTAACCGCTGCTGTTGTCTCGCTCTCGCCACACCCCCCCTTTTGGCTAATGGTCACTGTGACTAGACTAGACAAGAGCCGAAAAATTCGCTCACGTTCCATTTAATTGTTAATTCAGCTCGGCTTTTACAGGTTTTTGGCTAAAATTTAAGCATAATTTTGTTAAGTCTTTGTTTTTTGTTGTTTTTGTTGTTGTTTTTGGTTGCATGCAACAACTGCGCCCCAAAAAGGCGGCATACCCTGTTGCCCGCATATGCTTTGAGTGCTCCAAATTGGATTCGAGTCCAACCTGCCGTTGCGTTGCACAGTGGTCGAAATATAGGATCTACTGTGTAAAATTAGTACACATTTCAAAAAGTCGATTTTATTTCATTTTTGTTGCTTTTGGTATAAATATAGAGATAAGTTATTATAAAACGTATAGAAAATTTATTTTGAGTACACTTTGCAGTCATAATTTTTGTATTCCTCTTGCCTAGCTTTACTTCTTTGCGCACATTTGTATGTTAGATACCATTAACGTGAATTTAAGCCATTTTTATGTTACATTGATTGATCCTACAAGGACATGAAAAGTCATAGAAATGTGCGTCACAAGAAATCCACCAACAATTATGATACGCCCCTTGACTCAAAATATAATTCAATTTTTCAAATTACTTTTTTTTTATTAATTTTTTAAATCACTTTTTTTATTATTTGCTAAATTTACTTATTGTCTGAAGACAGATTGTAAATAAAATATTAAGAAAAAAAAATAATAAAATAATAAAAATTGGCAAAAAATTTTAATAATTTTTATTAAAAAATCACGAATCGCTACAGACTAAACATAACTTAGTGTGTGATAGCGTACCGCATATCAAAAAATTTATATTTCTGGTATTTTTTTTATTTATAATAATAAAATATATTGTGGATCAGTTTTTCATAACTTTTATATGTAATCCTCAGTACAGCCTAAAGATTTAAATGGCTGCTTCGCCAAGAGCCTGAGATTTGGTGCCGTCCAAAAAACGTACTTTCGCACTTAAAGTATATGATTTTATTTTTTTCATGTAATTCACACAAAAAAAAATGCATTAAAAATAAATAGGTATTAATTTAAAAAATTCATATTACTCATTGTGTTCGTTGCGTCTTCTAAAAATTTAAATACTTTTTGCAAACAATTTTTTAAACACCCTGTCAATGTTCAAACGTGTATTTTATTTCAAATATGAGGTTATAAAAATGTCCTTTAATTTAATGAAGACCCATATATTTGTCTAAACTATTGATAAAAGTTATCACATTGATCTGTAACGATTCGAATCTATGTAACGAGCTAATCCAACTGACATAAATTTAGCCAATTTTATAGATAAGAAGAAAAAAAAGCAAAAAAGGGCCTACAAAAATTTTGAAAAAAAATTATTTTCTTTATCTGTGGGAAATTCTGTACCAAATGCATGTATTATAGTAATTTCACAAAATGTTTTCATCAAAATTTGGATTTTGGCTACGTTTTTGCCGTTGCAGCGCCACTGTGCATCGTCGCTGTCGCTACTCTCGTCATCATTTATTTTTGCCGCTAGATGGCGTAAGCAAGTTCTGAACCATATATTTGTATATAAAGAGTATCTGTACCAGATTTGCCCAAGAAAATCTCTATTAATTCAAGACACCGCCGTTCGAATTCGGTTAAAAACTGTAGGTCCCTGTTCTCTTCTGACAGTTATTAAAAGAGATTCCCATGCTTCACCATGGGGCGACTGAGAAAATAGTCAAGTCAGCGATGTACCAGATCTTATTCATATATTCTTAGCTGAAAATAAGTAAGACTTAATGCTTTACTGGTTAAGCTTATTGGGGAACAGCCAATAAATGAATAAATGTATTAAAATGTATTACAAATAAACAAATATATAGCTAATACTGGTTTTAGAAAGATAGATACGATGCAGAAAAAAACGTGTGAAAAAAAAGCGTTAAAAAAGACATTAAGTAAATCCTTAAGCTGCTATGAAAATAAATTAGAAATGAGTATTCTCTAAATAAATTTCTAAAGATTACGTTAATAAAAATATTTTTCCTTAAAATTTCAAGCAAAGACCTTTTGTTAATCGTACCAAATCGAATAAAATTTATTAAAAAATTTTTTTTCTAGACAGTGTTATATCAAAACCGTGTAAAAACAGCATCGGGTGTATGTATTAAATAAAAAAGTTTAAATTGCTGAGTGAAGCTAGCAGCGTGCGAAACGCTCTAAAAATATTTTTTGAAACACGAATGATAATTTCGACCATTGTGCGTTGTTGGCATTGTCAGCAATTAGCAACGGCGCGTATGAGTAATGTTGTAGCCAGCGCCCCGGTACTATGCCAGGGCAGTGAGTATATGGGGGGACCCACTGACTACTATGTTATACATACATAATATCCAAAAAGTAAGTATGAAAAGCTCTACCCACAACATAAATTTATGCCAACAAAAGTAATAGTCACCAGAGAACAACTACGACAAGTCGAACAAATCCGCACAAGACAAAAGTAAAATGTTATTTATGATTTCAAATTTTGTCCTTGATTTTTGTTTGAAGTTGGTTTGTTTCTTTTTGTTTGTACTATTGTGTTTTTTCATTGTATCTTATGGGGTTTTAGCTGCTTTCTGTTCGTGCCACAGTTGTGGCAATTTGATGTTTTAATGACAGAAGTGTTCAATTGGGGCTACGTTGATTTGGGGGCACTCAATATGGCCATAATAATAATTGACTTTGCCATTTCCTAGCATTGTGCAAGCCATAATGCATCGTGATACTCACGAGCTATGCGAAATGCTCTATATCATAATAAAAACAAAAACAAAAATGCCAAACACTACATTGTATATACCCAAGTATATTATGTATAGTATTTCTAGCTGTTTTTCTCTGGGTGGGGCAGCATTTTGCCTGCCAACTTGGCTTAATTTATGGGCAAACGAAATGGGAAGATAAACGAATAAGTGAACGAACGAATAAAGCGATTGCATGTAAAGCGAACCATGCTTAAAGCGAACTAGTACTACAATGCTGTCTGTGAAAGGGAACTAGTAATATATAAAGGTCTGTAATATGCATTGTATATACTACAATAAATGGCAAGATACAACTGCACCCATAGAAATAATACATAGGCATTTATTTGGTCAAGCTTGCTGCAACGTAAGGGAGTTCGAATGCCAACACTTTTAAAGGATTTTTGAAAACGTGCAAGATATGTGCGCTTAGCATGACATATTGCAGGATACATTCTACACTGGTCCCGAATCCAAATTTTTAGAAAACATTTAAAGAAATTAAGTTACGTAATCGAAACTTGGCACAGACAGAACGTATCGACAAAACAAGTGCAATATATCATATGGGAAGTATTGCTAAATAATACACTCAGAAAAAAGAGTCAACCTAAATTTGTATACACTGTACCGTATGGTACAAATTATTATTATTATTAAGTTTGTGCAAGCCGCAAATGTATGTAACATATAGAAGGAGTCGTCGGAGACCATCCAAAGTTACTTTAAGTATGATCAGGGTGACTAGAGAAGTCGATATACCCATGTCCGTCCGTCCGTATGAACGCCTAGATCTCAGTAAGAGTTAGAGCAACCCAACTTTCAGATTAGATTCCTTATTATTCCATAAGAGACAAGTTTATTTTGTTTTTTGATATCGGGGTTACATTATATAGCTTCCATAGGGGTGTTTCAGAGGACCTCGAAAAAAAACCAAGTCTTAGATGGATGGTTTGTTTATGAAAATATCATAACCAAATTTGGCATTAAGAAATGTTGCTACCCAACTTTCAGATTAGATTCCTTATTATTCCATATTCGAAATGTTTTTTAGAGATCCCCATTATTGTACCAAATTTGATTAAAATCGGTTGACTATATCATATTGGATCAATCGGTCAAAAAAACGTGTTTGGTGAAAATTCGACTTTTTATACCCTGTACCGTATGGTACAAAGGGTATAGTGTGTTTGTGCAAGCCGAAAATGTATGTTACATACAGAAGGAGAAATCGGAGACCCCCCAAAGTTACCTAAAGTACTCTGATCATACTAGAGAAGTCGATATACCCATGTCCGTCTGTCCGTATGAACGCCTAGATCTCAGAGATGGTAAAAGCTAGAGCAACCAAACTTGCAGATTAGATCCCTTATTTATCCATAGGAGCCAAGTTTATTTTATTTTTTTGATATCGGGATTACATTATATAGCTCCCATAGGGGTGTTTCAGAGGACCTCGAAAAAAAGAAAAAGTTTTAGATGGATAATTCGTTTGTTTATGAAGATATCATAACCAAATTTGGAATCAAAAGTTTTTTAGAGACCCCCAGCACTGTACCAAATTTTATCAAAATCGGTTGACTATATCATATAGCTCCCATAGGATCGATCGGTCGAAAAAATGTTTTTTGTACAAAATTCTTTGTGTTTCGTTTGTTTGGGAAGATACCGTGACCAAATTTGGCATTAAGAAGTTTTTTAGAGTACCCAAGCACTGCACCAAGTTTAATCAAAATCGGATGACTATATCATATAGCTCCCATAGGAACGACCGGTCAAAAAAACGTTTTTTTTACAAAATTCGTTGTGTTTCGTTTGGTTTTGAAGATATCGGAACCAAATTTAGCAGTCGGAAGTTTTTTATAGTTTCCAATCAGTGTATTAAATTTGATCAAAATCGGTTTACAATATCATATATGTAGTCCCCATAGGACCGATCGGTCAAAAAAATTGTTTGGTGAGAAATTCGACTGATTCCTGTTTGTTCATGAAAATATCGTATCTTTTGGAGGTCTTAAGCAATATTTCGGACTTAATTGCAATGTGGTGTTACAGGGTATCGCAAAGTCGTCTGCGACCGACTTTAACGTACGCCATCTTTTTGTTTGTTTATAAAAATATCGTAACCAAATTTGGCAAAGAAATATTTGATTTGATTGCAATGTGATGGTACAGGGTATGCCAAAGTCGTCAGCCATCATTTAGGTTACAATTTGCACAAAACAAGATCATTTTCGAATTTTTCGTTCTCTTCTCTTCTTAAATGAAGAATACAATATATTCACAAGTGTAGCATTAAAATTGATTTATTTAGTATTATTTTTTTGCAGTGTATCATATTCGGAATCCGAAGTAACTTACTTATGATGCTTTAAGCTTGATTCTTTGGATAATAAATGCGCATGTAAAAATATTATAATTTTTAATTGATTTGTTTAGTCAGAGCAGTTTTGAAATGGAAAATTTTTTCTAGTCTTTATGAAATATTCTACACAGTTTTAGAAAATTTGGTCAGCAAGAAGCGTCTTTGTAGTTTGTGTTTTTTATTCAGTTTGTACTGTACGAGTATTCTAGAGGATTATTATAAGCTTGATCGAAATCGTATTATTATGTCGTATCGCTGATCGGAAATAGCGGCTGAACTGATTTTAATTTAAAGTAACGCACTTTTTTTTTCAAAATGAATCTGTATAGTATGTTCGGATTCGTTTTCCCGAGATTTCTTATATATAGGGTTTTCCAACAAGAGGTGTTATTTTGAATCACCCGGTATTTCGGTAGCTGTCACTTTTAAAGCTTTTATTCTTTGACATTTGAAAGTAGAAACTATGCCATTACTAAAAATGGAACGATACACGCTTCAACAACGCATAGAAATTATTAAAATTCACTACAAAAATGGTGAAAATCTTGCAGTCACAGTTCGCAAAACTAAAGCATTTTTGGGTCGTCGTGAAGCACCTTGTCGGACCGCAATATAGAAAATGGTGGAAAAATTCGAGCTGTTGGGACAAGTTAGGAATGTGAAGAATAAAACCCGTGCACGTCGCTCAAGAACAACTGAGAATATTGCTGCTGTAGCCCAAAGTCTTGAAGAAAACCCAAGTTTGTGCATTCCTCGTCGTTCTTTGGAATTGGGCATTCCACAAACGTCATTACACCGTATTTTGCATAAAGACTTGGTTCTCAAGGCTTATAAAGTTCAGTTAACACAAGAACTCAAGCCGGCCGATCATCAACAACGTCGTGTCTTGGCTGATTGGGTCCTTGAAATGCATGAAAATGATCCGAAATTCCATCGAAAAATCATCTTGACTGATGAGGCCCATTTCCACCTCGCTGGCTACATCAACAAGCAAAATTGTCGCATCTGGGGCTCGGAAAACCCAAGAGTTATTGTTGAGAAGCCTCTCCATCTTCAACGTGTGACTGTTTGGTGCGGTTTATGGTCCGGCGGGGTCATTGGAACTTAGTTTTTCGAAAATGAGGCTGGATCAACAGTTATGGTGAATGGATTGCGCTATCGAGAGATGATTAATGATTTTTTATGGTCGGAGTTGGTTGGTATTGATCTGGACAACGTTAACTTTCAACAAGACGGCGCTACGTGCCACACAAGCAACGAAACCATTGCTCTTTACGGGAAAAGTTTCCGGACCGTGTTATCTCTCGAAGAGGTGATCACAATTGGCCACCGAGAACTTGTTTAACACCTTGCGACTTCTTCCTTTGGGGCCACGTGAAAGATAAGGTCTACGCCAACAGCCCAGCGTCGATTCAAGACCTCAAAGCTAGAATTCGTGAGGCTATCGGGGACATAGGGCAGCCACTTTGCGATTTGGTTATGGAAAATTTCATGAAAAGGATATGGTCCTGTAAGCGTGGTCGTGGTGGCCATTTGGCTGATGTTGTTTTTTATTATAAACGGCATACCTTCCTCTTTATTATGCAATAAACATCCGATCATTTATCTCAAAAAATGGAATTTTTCTTTGAATACCAAAATAACACCTCTTATTGGAAAACCCCTTATTTTATTTCAATCTCTAACATCCATGAAATACATTTTTTTTCTATGTGCAATTTTCAATCAAATTACAAATTATTAGAATTTTAAATTGAGTAAATTGAATCATCTAAAATGTGAAACAAAAAAAAATCCTACATACCTTTAATAAAACCGCAAATATTCGGCATCTCCTCGACTGTATCAGATTTTTTCTTTTTATGATTTAAACATTTTACGCTCGTTTTGTACCAACTTTTCTATAAGCTTTAACATTATATAACTTTCTAGCCGCTTTATGTTTACCAAATTTAAAAATCAGCTTAAATGCTCTTCACGTTTGTCCAACTCAAAAACAAAATGAATACTGTTTTGAAAGTTTTGCGCAATTTATGAAACTGAAAATATTCTATTCAAGAAATATTCAAAATTCTAGACAAAGCACGCTTTGCTCTAATTATTTATGCAACAATGTAGCTTTCTAATATACGACTTTTGTTATGTTATTCTTTTTATTATATAACATATTCTATTATTTTAGCGGAAGTTCACTAATATTGTACAGTTTTGAATTGTTAATTGAATTAGATAAGGGCCACCGACCCGAGATAAATTACCAAAAATGAATAACTATTCATTATGTTTACCATTTGGAGCAAAACTTTTACTATTTATGGTTTGTATGTGTTTTTGAATTTAAATGTGAACAAACATTTTCAATTGTCGCTCATCGTTTAAACAAAAAAAAAAAAAAAAAAAATGAAATCGAGCTGAGATTTTTGTCATCGATAATGCAGTGCACGTTATGGAAAGTTGTGAGTGAGCTGCGGTCACTTGTTTGGGCGTGACTTGGAAGGTTAGTCAAAACTTCGAAAAGCATGGACACACAGCTTTTGAGTCATTGAGGCTGTAAATAGTACACTCAGAAAAAAGAATGGATCTTAATTGTTTTACTCTCTAATTACGAGAGCACTTATTCTTAAAATCATTCTTAGAATTCCGAATTGAAGAATTTATGTCGCAGCAGCTGGTATCTGTAATCAAGCTATATATGTAGATGTAAAGAGGATTAGCAGGCGTTGGCAGCGCGGACAACAGCAGGAGTTGGCAGCACGGATGAGAGAGAAGAAGCAGCAGCAGGCAGCAGCTGATATCAGAGAGTAGTAAAAGAGCAGTCAAAAGAGTCAGTCGTCAAAGCAGTAGTCAGAGCAGCCGAGAATTAAAGTATTGGGTCGTTCACTAAGTAATTTTCTTTTTTTAGTGCAATTTAAACATGATTTTTTTATTGTGTAAATATTTTATGAAATTATATATTCTCCATTTTGATCCAATACCTTTTGCCATCTTTCGGGCAAGAGATTGATTCCACGCTCATAAAATTTTTGATCCTTGCAGGCAACAAACTTGTCCAAGTGGTTTTTGACGTCCTGATTTGAGGTGAAGGTTCTCCCATCCAAAAAATTTTGCAGAGACCGGAACAAGTAATAGTCCGAAGGTGCCAAGTCTGGAGAATATGGTGGGTGTGGTAGCACATCCCATTCAAGCTCCAAAAGCTTTTGGCGAGTCATCAAACTTGTATGAGGTCTCGCATTATCCTGGTCGAACACTACACCTTTTCTATTGATCAATTCTGGCCTCTTCTGTTTGAGTGCATCACTCAATTTGTCCAGCTGATCACAATACACTTCAAAATTAATCGTGATATTGTCGGGCAAAAGCTCAAAACAAACGATCCCTTTGTAATCCCACCAAACAGAAAACATAACCTTTTTTTGGTGACTATGGGCCTTCGTAGTGGTTTGAGCTGGTTCATCCTTTTTTGACCATGATCTCTTGCGCTTTACATTCTTGTTAACAACCCACTTTTCGTCGCCAGTAACAATGCGCTTCAAAAATGGATCACTTCTTTGACGTTTGATAAGCAAATCACAGTGCGACGAAGCAAATTTCGTTCTGTTAGAATATGAGGAACCCATATGTCAAGCTTCGAAATTAATCCTAGACGTTTCATGTGCTTGTGAACGGTCGCGTTAGACAAATTTAATCTTTCAGCAATCTCTCGAGTTGTTATTCGACGATTTGCATCGACCAACTACTTTATTTTATCCACATCGGCTTCAAGAAGCCTTCCAGGACGTGGTGCATCCTCAAGATCGAAATCGCCGGAGCGAAATTTTGCAAACCAATTTTGGCATTGGCGTTCGGTCAACACATCTTCTCCGTACACATCACATAATTTTCGCTGCATTTTTACCCTTTTGATAGTAAAACAGTAAAATATGCCGAAAATGTTGTTTTCGATCTTCCATCTTCGATAGGGCACCAAACAAAAACTATTCAAAAAAATGTAACAAAATTTTTTACAAAAAAGCCTTACTATATCAGCTTTTCAAATATATAAAGGTAATGCGGTTAAGTGTGAAGTTGGCTGCGAAAAAATTCAATAAGATCAGCTGTTGTCATCAAACGAAATTACTTAGTGAACGACCCAATACATTAAAAAAACTCGGGATAAACATCAATTCTACATGTATATATATATTAGGGCGGGTAAATTTTTTTCGGTATAAGGGCTCAACGCGATTTTGATTCTAAAAAAATGGGCGACTCGAAATTCATTTTAGACCCATAGTTTCTTGGGCAAAGTTGCTTAGAATGACCCAAAGAATCAAAATCACCTTTATTCATACAGTATAAAACCTTGATTATGCTATATAAAAGCTTAACAAGAGCATAGAGCGTCAACAAATTCTCTCCATCTACTTCTGTCTTTTGTTTAAGCTGGTTCCATGTCATTTGTTGACCAGCTCCTTCATTTCGGACCATTCTTATCCAGGTGTTTCGTGGTCTTCTGGGGCGTCGTTGGCCCTGAGGATTCCACTCGAGTGCTGCTCTTGCAATGTCTTGGGCTGGCCGTCTTAGCATATGGCCAATCCATGAGCATTTCCTTCTTTGGATTTCTAGCTTGATCGGATGGATTTCAGCTAGATCAAGTAGCTGCTCGTTTGTAACCCAAGTGGGCCAAAAAATTCTCAAGATCCGCTTGAGGCATCCATTGACGAACGCTTGTAGTTTTCTACGTGTTGTTTGCGTTGTGCTCCATGTGCTGCAGCCGTAGAGGAGCACCGACAGTATGCTGCAGTACGGAGCTTTGTTTTGGTGTTTATATTGTGAGCTCGCCAGATTCTGGTCATCGATGAGAAGGCAGTTCACGTTTTGTTGATGCGTTCGGTTATATCTGACTTGGACCTACCGTCCTTACAGACTATGCTGCCGAGATACGTAAAGAAGTCAATGTCTTCTATGGGTTGGTTGTACAATAGAAGTGGGGTTGTTTTATTGGAGACGATCTGCATTAACCTCGTCTTCTGTACGTTGACTCTCGCGTTTTCAGCTAGGCAGTGCAGTTTTCTTTGTATCTCGTCAAACCGCTGTGCTAGCAGGCAGATATCATCTGCATAGTCCAAGTCAGTTAATACCTCATCGAGCTTCCACTTTTAGCCGCAGGGTAGGTCTCGGTTTGTCTGATCCATTACATCGTACAGCAGGATCAAAAACAGCGTAGGCAAAAGGACACACCCTTGTTTCACCCCAGTACCAGGTTCGAATCCGTCGCTTAATACGCCTTTAAAGCGGATCTTGCAATGGGCACCATTGTGAAGCTTTTTTCGGGGATGCCTTTACTACTGAGGGTTCCCCACAGAGCTGGAGGGTGGACTGTGTCGAAAGCACGCTCGAAGTCAACAAAAAGCAGGTATAGTGGGCTGCTATATTCAATTGACTGTTCAATTAAGATTGAAATGGTTTCTATAAGCATATATTTTTTTTACTCATGCTTTATAGCGTTCTTTTAGCTCTTCATAAAATACATTATGTTATATGCTTGCTAACCCTACTATTTTGAAAAACTTTATGATTATACAACTTTTTATTTGCATAATATTATATTGAGCAGCATTAAACAATTTTTGGTCTTCAGCTTGTTATCTATAAAAGATTGCTCTACTAAGATGTACTCATTTCCACTTGATCTACTTAAGCAATTTTTGCTCAGCTCCCTTTACATAATGCAAATAGCAAAGTAAAAACAATTCAAATAGACAGCAAATAAAATTAAAAAAAAAAAAACAAAATCCAACTACACAAAAAAAATTTATTTATATATATAATAATAATAATAATATATATAAACAAAGACAAAGTAAGACACTTGGTTATCGATATGCCAACATCGGAACAAAGGCGTCGCTGTAGCTTGTTGTGGGGGCGCTGCAAGTGGTACCAAACTTTTATATAATATACTATAAAACTTGCCCCCCTGCCGCACAGCTGTGCCTGCCCCCGAGCCGCAACCAGATCTGCCGCACATTTTGCGGTTTGGCTTCCAACTGTTGTGCCATGCGGCGTTTTGTTGGTCGGTTTGTTGTTTGTTCGACGGTTTGCATATTTGCCGCCACCATAGACTGATCGAATTTTTTTATTTTTTTATTATTATTTTTTTTTTTTTGTTTAATATGCCGCAATGCTCTGGAATTTTAAATAAATTCGATTTAGTTGAGCAACATTTCTTTTTGTGTTGTGTGGTTTTGGGACCCCACTTGCACCGCAAGTTTATGGTAAATAATTAAATAAAATAAAAAAAAAACTGAATAGCTCTGTCAGAAAAAAAAAATACAAAAATAATTTTTGTACTTGATTTTGCGTAACGCTCTACTTCAGTAAATATTTATGATAGCTTTTTATAACTTGTAGGCATAGGGTCTAGAGGTCTTTGTACCAAAATGCTAAATTTCATAACATCTTTAAACTAGAACGTTTCTTGACTTTTTCAGTAGCTAGATTTAAAGCGTTTAACGACTCTCATACATACAAAAAGAAAAAAAATCTGATTCTAATTTAACTTCGAACAAACTTATTTTCTGCGCAAAAAGAATTGTATGCGTAGCGTTTGTGAGCAAACAGTGCTGCCCATTTCTGGACAATTGACAGCTAGGTGGCGCCAGCAATTTACGCTAGATGTTAGTGCTGGAGAAAACATCGATGTTATATCGATGCATCGATGTATCGAAGTTTAAACTATCTATATATCGATGTTGGCCTACAGAGATGTTTCTCCAGCACTACAAAACACCCATTTGATGAGTGCAGAATGCATCGATATAACATCGATGTTTTCTCCAGCACTACTAGATGACGCTAAAACAAAAAGTAAATGTTAAAATTAGCTGTTTGTTGGCAAATAGTAAATTTGTTGCAGTTCTAAAAACAATAAGAAGTGAAATAAACGCATCGTTCCAAGTTGTTTTAATTGTACTGGCATAATATTAATAGTTGTGGGTAAGGCCCCAAATATTTGGGTAACACTTCAATTCCTTTATTATAGCTATTTTTGCTTTTTTGTATAGTTTACGCAACTACTTTGCCTAACCGTCATGCTTCATTGCTTTCAAAATAATTTGCTGCATATTCAGCGCTTAAACAGAACAGCTGAGATTACTGCTGGCGCCATCTACATGTCTAAAAAAAAGGGCAGCACTGCTGGTCAACAAGGCTGCGTACCAGAGAGCAAGCTGCTTGGCGCGAAGAACTTTTCAAGTGTTTATATTATATGAAGTTTTGATTTCTTTCAGGGCTTTTTGGTTTGCTGTGTACTGTTTTTTAGTGCAAAATGCTCGCTTCTTCTCAGTGTAAGACCACAATTTTCTAATTTTTTTTTCTTATCTATTTTATAATAGAATACTGCTTCTGCGTGTGAAGCCCATTTTTTGTAGCTTAAATTGGAATCCAAACATCCGTCTGCCGTATAAAAGTGTTTTCCCTAAACTATCGTTAAACCTAGTTATCGTAGGATTGGCGAGATATTTCAGTTAACATAACCTGAATATACGACCGTTTAGAGAAATATAAAGAAGATTTTAGATTGTGTTATTTCGCATAAGAGCATACAAATTTCCAGCAATATATTTTTAAGAACAAACATATATTACATTTTTTTTTATAGTCACTGTGACTTTTAAATACTGATAAAAAAATCAGTTTCAACTGAAGAATTACGCTCAAATTATCGAGCGTTCTTGAGTTAAGATTTCTGATTTATTCGAAAAATCTTGATTTAAGAGTTAGGATTCTTTAAATAATAATTTTCAAACTTAAGTAAGCTGGACCTTAATCTTTATTTTGGGTTTTCGACAAACTTTAAATAACTTAAAAATAAATGGTTTATATTTAGAATAGAAGAACTGCTTGAGAACAAAAAAAAACTAAGAGATAAGTTTGTTGAAATAAGACTGACTAAGAAGCTAAAGCCCTTCAACAAAATCTCTTTTTTTTTAATTTTTTGCAAATTTAAAGATTGTAAAAATTCTAAAATAAAATATATTTAAGCTACTTTTAAGCTTATAAATACTCATTACAATAAAATGGAATTTTTTTTCTCCAAAATTAAAAATTTTTGAACTTAATTAAAAATTTTTTTAATTATTTAAAAAAATAAATAAAGAACAAAAATTGAAGTTGCTGCACATTATATTTTGTTTTTAGCGCGCAAAAAAAAGCTGAGCTTTTTGGCTGGCGCCATCTGCATGTCAATTTCACGAAAAATGGGCAGCACTGGTCCTGCGTATCAATGAAAAAATTCTGGGCGCTATGAATTTTGACACTGTTTTTTTTATATGAAGTTTTGTTTTCTTTTCTTTCGCGGTTTTACGCTGCTGCGTACTCTGCTTTAAGCAGTAACGCGTTAAATTTAAAAACTGAAATTTTACGAAATTTTTTATTTTTTTGCCCTATAAATTGAACTGCAACATTATTTTTAAAAAATTGTTGGGGGCAGTTTCCAGTAACCTAACCAGCTAGACCCTTTACTGTAACCTTGAACCCATGGATAGAGCGTCGTTCAAAAGAGCATTCCTAAATTTTCACAGACCTTTTTTGCTACAGTTAAAATATATTTTTGCCACCAAACTGGAAGCCCAGAGGAAATGTAAAAAAATAGTTTATAACTGTTACAACGGTAATTTAACATTGTGAAAAACTTTGACAGACTACAGTTAGTTATAAAAAAAAAAATAAAAATAAAAAATAAAAAATGGTTTAAAGCGCGCGAAACGAACAATAAAAAATCACTTGATTTGCATTAAAAGCGATTACTTGCAGCGGCCAACAGCTGCAACAACAACAAAACAGCTCCAAGAGCTGCCCAAATCCCCAAACTGGGTGTGGGAGCCTGGAGTCGCAACACTATCGCCAGCTCCATTGGGTTTATCGTTGAAGTTGCTTTGCTAAGCACAAACTAGAAACAACTTTATTATGCAAATTAAAAACAATTCGGTTTTGGATTTTGATGTTCGTGCCAGCGCCATGGACGCATCATGATTAGGGCTTCTACCTAATGACACGGTATTTAGTTGTAGTTAGCCAGTTTGTCTGGAATATTGAGTGGTACGGGCGTAAAAGGGTTATGCCGTGCAACAAGCAGCCGGCTAAACTAAATACCATGTGTCAGGTGCGGATCTAGGATTTGATCTTGGGGCGGGGGTTCGCAAAAGACTTTCAACCCATTTTTACAACTTTTGGGAAGGGGGTCCGGACCAGAAACCCCCCGTGGATGTGCCACTGCTATGTGTATACCTACAGCTCTAATTTGAATTGGATGCGGAGTAACTTTGATGGGCAGCTCTGGTGATGACGAATGCTAAAAATTGGCCACATTGTAGATACTTCGCTTGGCTTAGAATTAAATGGTGGAAACAGAGGGATCCGAAGACTGGTGCGACGTGTGTGCGACAGATCATATGATCAGAGATCTGAGATCGATTGGGCTTTGTTAGTCTGTGTTTCTGTGTAAACACCTCTACAAGCTCTTAAGTAGCAAAATTTGCGCCTAGCTCCAGATTTTATTTTTTATTTTTACTTCCTATAAGCCTATTAACTACTAAACAATGCATCTATATAAAAATATTATTCGAAAGTATATCTAGAACCATCCGATTTCCTAACAGCTTTTATCGGTACAACAAACGAATTTCTCGGAGCCCACTTGACGGCCAACAGACCATCAGGCTAAATGCAAGCTATTCCATGAGCAGTTACCGTCTTGACCGTCCCACAATCTTGGTCAACGATATCTTCTTATTGATGCAACTCAGACTTCTTGACAAACATACAATGCTAGACACAACATGTTTTATATAAATAAAACTCCCAAGCGGGCGTCGGCTACTGGAGCAACATTCCGCAGACAACACACCCAATAACTGAGGCCCCTCAATGCCGCTCCCTCTACGAAGCGCTTGTCTCTGGTTGTGGGAGAGGGAGGTGACGCTGTTGACATTTTCGCACGCGGCGCGCACTCTAATCGATTTGCTTGGCTGCATGGAGGAGCTTGGTGTAACTGGGCGTGCTTGGTGCGGGGCTTGTGGGCCAGTGGGTTGCATGTTGGTCAGTCTCTTGATTGACACCTTTTAACTACCGTGGCGCAATGAGCATGCAAGTCAACAGAGCTAAGCTGACGACGTCGGACCACGGTTAAATTATGCACTCTTGGCCGGATTGGCTATGTGTGTGTGACATATTTTTGCCATGCCAAAATGTTTTGCAATTTCCAAGCTCTTAACACATTGCTACCAAGCATAGCTGACCCGAACCACAAAGGGGAAATCCATACTACTACAATAAGCTGAGCTGAGATTTCAAGATGCATACCAATAGTGTTGTACAAAAAAATTGGGGCCCAAGAAGCAAGCTGCATTGAATTAAGGTTTGAAATTTTGGTCATGCCGTGAAATTGATATATTGAGTGAATCCACGAGGGGTGGGGTGGGGTTCGGGTTCGGACCTTTCGCAGAAGATGGAAAAATGGGTTGAAAGTCTTTGCAATCTCTGATATATATACATTTCGTAGTGAAGAACCTCCCTAAGACCAAATCCTAGATCACCATTATGAAAATTTATTCGATATTTATTTTTTTTTATTTTAAAACAATTATTTTTATTGCTATAGATTGCTTGGTCCACTGCTCTATTGGCTAACCCAACACTGGTTTTTTGACTGTATTATATTTCATTATATCTTACTAATACTTATGCTATATTATTGCAAACACAAATAACGACAAAAACTTGCTTGCGCCATCTGGCGGCCACACTTAACAGAAAATAAATGATGACGCAGACAAATAAAAAGCTTTTAAACTGCTGTGTTTATAGACTTTTTGACTATAAGTAATTCATTTTTTAAATATGCTAAATTTTGCTTAAAATTTGCATTAATGGATACATAAAAGGCGGCTCATAGGCGGTACAGCCTTAGCGTCCTAGTTTCTGATGCCTTTAAAACTATGCCCTTAGTTGATTTCAGATACTTTGAAATATCTAGAAGCTGGTGCTCTCTGATCCTTCTCATTGAATATTTTAAAACTAAAACCCATAGTCTAACCAAAGTTTCTGAATTTGAAATAATGTATATCTTTAAACAGAAACGATGCTTATTAAAACAAAATTCGATTGTTCGTTTTATAGGATGAAAGATTGATATCTCCCAATCGTTTTGCATATCTTAGAAAAAATGAGTTGGCAGCTCATAAAAAAAGTTTTTTGGTAATGTTCAAAGCTGATTTGAGGAATTCAGTTGGTTGTTGAACTGAAGCCATATTAAGAAGAAAGCGTTTATCTCGATTTTCGCTAAAACTTTAAATTTTAAATTATAAAAAAGCTTTTTTGTAGATAAAAACAAGATTTTTAGTTTATAAATAAAACTAGGGGGTTCCGCTCCTGCACGCTTTTCAAACACCACACGTAAGTTTATCTTTATCTTATTCTTGCACATTTCCTTAATATCTACATTGTTTATGGGATTGAGAGTGCTACAGACGTGCCTACCCGACTCTCAAATACCCTTTATCAACGTAGCGTCGCAAAGCTTACAAAATTAGCTAAACTATACTCTATTGTGGTATACGTATGAGTCTTTGACTAAAGACGGCACTGGACTGGGAATCGCGGGACCAAGAACGTGACTGTCAGATGCCCTGGCTATATATACCAGCATATTTAAAGCAGAGGTATGTGCCATAGGCCGATGTGCAGACATCAACCTAGATAGAAAATATGAAGACATAGACATTGGCTGGCTTGAAGATTAACTCGAAGTTAGTATGGAAAACCAGAGCCAAATTGAACCATCTAGGACAATACAACAGAGTCGCCTTTAGATGGATCCCGGTATAAAAGAATATTCCCGGAAATGAAGCAGCTGTTGAACGCTCTTAATTCCTGCAGTCCACTGGGGGACATAGGGCCTCCACAAATTGTTTCCATTTATCACGATCATTTGCGATGAATTTTATTTCTCTGAAAGTTTTTCCGCTCGTCTGCATTTCTTTTTCTAGCGTTCTCTTCCATGTACTGGCGTCCCATCTTTGTGCTACCTTGAGGGTTCCATTCTTATTTCTGTCTGGATGGGCAGTAGCTTACATCTCCCCCTGCATTGGCAGACATACTAACAAAGGTCTAGGAGGGCTTACGGCAAGCCAAGCAACTTCTAGGGTCCTACAACTCGAATAGGTTCAAGCAAATATCCCAACTGGGCAAGAATTCCCTAAGGATACTGACTGGGTAACGGGCAGAACATTGCAGACTTAAGAAACATCTGTGTACTATTGGCATCAGGTTTTGTGATTCTGAGGAGGAAATCGTGCAGCATATACTTGCAGACTGTGATGCCCTTGCTCAAAGTGAGAAATTCCTTTTCGGCGTGCATAGAATATCGATGCATGAAGTCACCCGACCAGAACCATCTGAAATAGTTAAGTTTTTCACAGATATTTAGTTAGTCGAGGAGCTCTACTAAGGCCCATCCATAATTGGGGGTTAGATCCATACCAAGCCTACCTACTGTGTCTGTTAGAACCTCAAGGATTTCTTGTTGGCCCAGGCGACGACTTTTGCCCTCTTATACCAGTTGATGCTATCAAACTCAGCGCTGAAAGGATCTTCGCTGCATGCCATGGATTGCCTCCATAATGACTCTCTCCAAGATGAGCCAATTATCGGGTGAAATTTTCCCTTCCGGGACGTTCCAGCCGATAATGGCGCTTTGAATGGCTCTGCAGGGCGCCCATTCGACATTCAAATCTCGGACACCATAAAAGCTGAATACCACCAAGTAATCCATATCTGATACCATTCCGTCGTTGGGGAAACTCGCTGTTGAAGCCCGCATTCAAGAAATCAAGCACTTATACAGGGTAGGCTCGAGAAGTAGTAGGAATAAATTTATGTAGCGCGGATAAGGACGTGGAGGGACCAACTGGGCATGGTATCGAAGAGACGGATATTTTTTTCCAGTCGCCTGTGCGCAGTGCAGCTTTCCACAATAATATTAGGTGCATTACATAATATAGCAGCTCGAAAAAAATAAAACTTTCTTACGAGCATAATTCGTTTGTATCGTAACCAAATTTGGTGTATGCAAGGCTTTAAGTGTTTTCAAAAACTAGCAAATTTTATCAAAATCAGTTTATAAGACTTCGACCGATAGGTGAAAAATCAATTTTCACTGAATAATGACGATATGACGATATCATAACTAAATTCGGAAATCATCATATCGAATTAGTTTGCAATCGGCTATTAATATTTGGGTTGTGTAGTTTGAGCGTATCCAACAGTCGGTTTAACGTTCGCCATTTCGTAATTCTTTATGGAGAGTGTGCAAAAAGTATTTAACCAAAGCCGTGACTTGGTCGGCTTCATCATATTAACACGTTGAATATTTAGTTAGCTTGATATGACATCTATTTGTCGTTGTAGTGAACAAAACAAAAAATAAAAAAATAATGTGACCAAAGCATTTTGCAAACTTGTTGCAGTTACTGTCAACACTTTTCACCCGCAAATGATTTACATATTAAATATTTATTATGCAGTTCCAATTCGCTAAGAGAGCTAACCACGGAGCCAACAACTTCGTATGACCAAACATGATAAACTAATTAACGTATGCTGGCCAAGACAACGTTGTTTTATGTAAATTCAAGATCTCTCAACAGAAGGTAGTTAGTTACTAAAGTTTTGTTGAGTATACTATAAAAATAGAGCATAGAGCGTGGAGTTCTAACATCTGAGGCTTTTCGAGATATCACGGCTTACATTTTTTTTTTCGCAAACGATAATAAATATGGGATCCTTTGCTACATTGATTAACTTATGATAAATGAGAGAGCCCTTTGGGGTTTTTTTTTCGGCCACGGAACTTTACCACGACCAACAAGAAACTTCATCTCTACTAAATTAACATTGAGCGGAGAATCAGAAAAGTTTCATATATCACTGTAAAATAAAATATTTTTTGAAATCGTGTTCATCATGAATTATGAGTAAAAAAAAACGTTCAGAGCAAGAAGAGAGCAAGCAACAGTTTGTTCTGCACGCTAGAGATGAGAAAAGAGAGATGTGGACCGTGAGTTAGGGATGTGCAAGTAGCCGTGAGTTCAAATGGAAAGATGAAGATAAGTTGTGTGTAAAAGAAAAAGAGAGACAAAAGAAAGAAAGGGGTAAAAAACAGGAAGAGAGTTATATCAAGTGTGCAAGCGAGCAGCAAGTGGCCTGTGCGAGAAATTACCGCAGCTGGCAGCAGAGGGCCAAACCTTGTGTAAGAAATATAAGGTGGGCCATCTGTTAAATGCATTTTATCCTTAAATTTTTTTCAACAACATTGGGCAAAATGTATATACCAAATGAAAGTCTGAAAATATTATAATAATTCATAATAATAACGCCCGCATGGCCCAGGCCAAATTACGATATTTTCGACTTTTTTTTCCGAAAACTTATCTGTCTGTTTTGAACTTGACATATATAGAGGACCCGTGCACTTTGCACGAGTATTTTGCCAATTATGAGTGCTTAACAACGAAAGCAACATATGGCCCACCCTATATAATATTAAAATGGTGTGCTCATTGCGTTAAGATGTTATTTCTTTTAATTTTCTTTAAAACTACAAATTTGTTTTTGAAAGATTGCATTTTTCAACCGCACTTACCTTTGGATCTTAAGATATCACAGAATGGTTTTTAACGAAAAATCGGCAACACTTGTTGATGGTCTGTGTTTATTATTATTAATATATTTTTTCAACTGCTTACGATGTGTGTGTTTTTCGTGCCATACAACAAAGCAGTTAACTCTCTATTTTTTTTTTTTTTTTTGAGTTTTACTTTGTTTGTTAGCACGTTATATTGTTATTATTATATTTTTTTTATTATTGTTAAGTGCTGGTTATTTAAAGTCGAGTTTTCCAGTCGGCCGTTCTAGTTTTTCTTAGTTTTAATGCCTGAAGTGTTAAAGAATGTTAAGTTATTTATTTTTATTATTATTTTTTGTTTGTTTTGTTTCTGTGTTTACTATTGCAGATTAGTTGAGTTTTAGTTCGTGTTGAAATTCTTTCTTGTAACCTTTACGGGTTCTCTTGTGGCACAACTCACATAGTAGCTTTATGTGGCTGAATGTTGTTGTGCTCTGCCTGCGGCAACGCCAACAACATGACGCAGAGCTCTCGTTGTTCAATTTTCTGCAAGTATATAAAAAAATTAATGCTTTAGTATTAATTGCATTTAAATATAATTGCATTTTTATTATCGCATAAATTTGTCATAGTTAGCTATCAAGGCATAAATCAAATCAGTATCTCAAAGGCAAGAACCAAGAGACAAAAACTTGTTGGTCATTGCTAAGCTCCGGGGACGGCCCGGAGCGATCAAGTTCTTAATGGCTTATTTATGGCCACACGTACCCCCTTGCGGCTAGTAAATGTTTCATTGAAATGTGCAGGAACAAAAAAATAAAACATTTTAGGCAAGGTTTAAATACTCTGCTTATACACTTAGAGAAATTGAACTACGAATTTGCTCAAAACAAGATTTGTTAAAAATTTTAAAATTTGATATTATCACCTTTACAAAACTATCTTAATGATGCCAAAAAATAGAGAAGTAAACTACTCAAAGCCAAAAGTTTCTATTGAAAAATTTCGACTATATACAATTTTTTTGTCTATTAAGTCCTTTTTGCGCTGACCATTAAATTACAATATAATTTAAATTAAATTTCAGCTTACAAGCATATGACTTAATAAGTAAATAAATGCATTAAAAAAAACCTACTACTACAAAGGTACTTGTAGTTTAAGGCTGGTACGCAGCAGTGTAAAACCGCCTAAAAGAAAAAAGTTATACTTATTTTGTGCGCAAAAAAATTTGTATGGGTAGAGTTTGTGACCAAACAGTGCTGCCCATGTATGGGCCATTGACATGTAGATGGCGCTACTAACAATAGATGGCGCCAAAAATTAGAAATAAAAATCAGCTGTTTGTTCAAATTGGTTACAAGTAGTGCTGGAGAAAACATCGATGTTACATCGATGTTATATCGATGCATCGATGTATCGCAATTCAAAATATCTATATATCGATGTTGGCCAACAGAGATGTTTCTCCAGCACTTCTGCACTCATTAAATGGGTGTTTAGTAATGCTGGAGAATCATCTCTGTCAGTATCATATTTAGGAGTATATTTAGATACGTTTTCATATTTTAACAAACATGTCAAAAATCAGCTAGCTAAGGCTAAGAAAGCCTACTTTGCAAACCAACTATTATTATGCTCCAAATATGTTGACTCATTTACCAAGCATTCATTAGACCAATAATCATGTATGCGCGTGCTATATGGTGCAACATATCCCCATCATGGAAAGAATTCGTGAATTTGAAAGGAAATGTCTGAGAACATGCACTCTTCCACCATAGCAACTACACAAGATTTATTTCAAACAAACTTTCAGAAACACTGTGAAAGTCCTAACGAGTTTCTCAACCGAATTCATATCAGACAAAGGCTTACGGCAAGGAGACAAGCTATCGTGTCTTCTTTTTAATCTAGCCCTGGAATACGTTATCAGGAAATCGCAAGTTAACACAAAGGGAACCATTATCTTTAAATCGGTACATATACTTGCCTATGCGTACGACATAGACATCAAAGTTACGTCGATACCATATCTAAAAGAAAGTTTTATAAATCTTGAAAAAGAGTCCAAACAAATGGGTCTTATAATAAATGAACAAAAAACTAAAATCGTAATTTCAACAACATCAGAAGCAATAAGACATAGATTCGGCCAGAACATCAGCTTTGGTGACTACAATTTTAAGGTTGCCGAAAACTTTCGATACCTCGATGTCAACGTAAATATAGAGAATAATATAACGCGTGAGATAGATCCAAGAATAAGACATCTAAAAAGTTATCTCTTAGACAGAAGGAGCGAAAACTCTCCTGTACCGTACACTAATTGTACCAGGGCAAACGAAAACAAACTTCAAATATTTGAACGTAAGATACTGCGAAAACTCTTTGAAGGTATACAAGAAAATGGAATATGGCGACAACGATATAATGATGAGCTATGCAGTAAATACGGTCACCCCGACATAATAAGATTCCTTAAAACAAAACGATTACGATGGGTTGGCCACCTAATTAGAGCAAACGATAGCTATTCTCCTAAACGAATAATGCTTGGATAGTATGTAGGTAACCGAAGAAAAGGTCGACCGAAGTTGAGATGGTTGGATGGGGTCGATCGAAATGCAGAGGATTTAGGACTGAGATGTTGGAGAACACAAGCCCGAGATCGCGACGAATGGAGGCGAAAACTACAGCAGGCAAAGACCCGACCAGGGTTGTCTCGCCAATGATGATGATGATGATGATGATGACTCTACAATATAGCCAATATCTGAAGAATAGACAACCACATTATTCAACTAATCCGCCATCACATCTTACGTTCCACAGAATTTCATAAAAACAATTTTATAATGGCCCCGTATATGAAATTTAAAATTATATTAGCAATACATTTAAATTTTTTTCAGAACGAAAGAGGCGTTCCAATATTTTACCATATGTTCAGACGAGCTACTAACAAGTCCATAACAGAAAATTGATTGCAATTGGCAAATTGGCGCTCCAGTATGAGCGCCATTCCTAAAAAGGACTCACATCTAAAACTCTTTAAGTTCTCGCGGCTTTCAGAAGAACCCTGATCTTACATAATCCCATTCCCTCCCACTCTTTTTTTTTATATTAAACTACGATATATATGTCACATTTTTGGGTTACAATCACACTATATTCATTTGTATGATAACAAGGACATGACAAAGATATATATTTTTTTTTTTGAAAACACTTGAGAACTCTTAGAAAATAATTATTTTGTTTGTTAAATATAAGCTTTTTATAGTATTACAAACATAAAACTGGAAAAAAAATCCATTGTAAAAACAAAAATTTTAAAAATATAAAAATAAAAAAAAAAGGTTTTTTTTTTGCTCTTTACTCAAAGCTATCTAATAATTAAATGAATTTGTGTCTAAAACTTCGTCTCCTTTTATACTAATTTTTCGTAGGCCGATGTAACGATTATTATGAATTGAGCCAAGTATCGATTACTTTTATTTTTAAAGCATCGGTTACTTGGTTACTTTAGTTATTGAGTACTAATAAGCTGTTAAAATTTAAAATAAAAATGAGTTGCTGGTATGTATTTGAAATTGCTTTTTGAAAATATTTTTTCTAATTGCCCAAAGCTTTTTTTATTATATTAATTAGTAACTTTTTTTCTTTAGATTGCACTTTTTCATTTTTCATATAATAGTACAGTAAAAATAGCTTTTGACCTGGAAAAAATTGCACACTGCATATTTCTCTTCCTTAATGTATTAAGGAGCATTCAAAAAGTCTAAAACCAAATTGGAGACCTCCTCCCGCCGTAGGGTTTTCCATTATTTTGACATATGTTTGAACCCATTTATCTCGAATTCTATAAGTCGTACACAAAAATTTCGAATGCGAAAAATATTCAAAATTGAATTTAAAATTTTATTTGTACCGAAAGGTATACCCAGAAGTTCATATTTTAGGCGGTAGAGCGCGCCAAAGCTACTACAACGCAGTTTTTTGTATTTTTATCCACCTCCTTGCCCTTTTTTGTTTTTGGTGTGCATCAAAAATTTGTAGATCTCAAAAAAGTACACAAGAATGGTTTTTAAATCATGTAAGTATCTCTAGTAGTTTGCAAGTTATAAAGCTTTAAAGTCTTCACGCGCCTTGAAAAACAAGCAAGCGCTGCGCTACGTTCAGCACTTTAGCGCTCCCTGCGAGCAGCTGCGGCGATGCGCACATAGGAACGATCGGTCAATATATATTTTTTTGTGCCAAACTCGCTTTGATTTGTTTTTTTTTCTGAAATTATCGTAATTGGCAAATATATATGTATCTTTAGAAGTTTTTGTGCAATGTACCGGATTTTGCACCAAACACGTTTTTTTGAACGATCGATCCTATGGGTGCTATATGGTTTAGTCGACCGATTTTGATAAAATTTGGTGTTGAGCTTGAGAAATCTAAAAAACTTTCGAATGCCAAATTTGGTAACGATATCTTTATAAATTAATTAATTATTCATATAAAACATTTGGTTTTTCAAACAAATTATACTTTTCACTTTTTACAAAAATACTTGATATTTTCACATTTTTTCTGCGATTTTGATAAACAGCCCTTCATTTTTTACGTAATCGATTAAACTTTACGAGCCATGAAAAAAACTGTACGGAAATGTTTTTTTAATTTTTAAATTTACGTTCGAAATAGAATTTTTTCAAAAATTTGCTAAAAATAACGAAAAATTTCATATGAGGTCATAAATAGCGTCCAAACCGTAAATTTGATGAAAACATGTTCCAAGTATAATGGATAGGTAATTCAATTATCTACACTTAAGTAAAACAAATTGTCAAAATCGGTTTGGTAGAATCAGAGATATTTGCTTTTAAGTAAAAACACTTTTTTTTTAATTTCGAAAAATGTTTTTTTTTAAATATCTCAAAATCCGTTTCATGAAAAAATTTTCGGATTTAGCGTGCCAGTTTACTACGGAAATGACTAAAACATGTTGAGGATAAAATTTTTTTTAAAATTAGTGTATTCGAAAACATTTTAATAATAAAAAAAAACGTGATTTAAGAGTTAGTTTGGACTACTCCACTTGGAAAAATTTTACAATAAAAATCTTCAAAATATTTAAAGAAAAGCTGTAAAAAATTGAAAATCGTGACCAAAATCTTATTTTCGGTTTTTCAGCAAACTTGAATAAAGATATTTGTGGCTCATTTCTGGAATAAATTGTGTCCATTTCCAGCATGGAACGATTGCTTTTGAGATCAAAAAATTTTAAAGTTAAGAATGTTCAAGATTGAAATATAGTAAATTGGCTAAAATCTCGAAAAAAAACTTTTTTTTGGTTTTTAAATAATTATAAAAAAAAAAATCTCAAAATAAATTTTCATGATCTTTATAATTATACAGATTCCTTTTCGAAACTACGAATTTGTTAAGTCTTGAAGACTTTCAATATTTGTTTAAGAAATTTGAATCTTGCGAAATTTAAAAGTTCAGAAAATCGCTATTTTAGAATTTTTCAATTCAAATTTTTTTTTTTTTTAAATTTAAGAATGTTTAGTTGTTTTTTTTTAGTTTAAGTATTTTTGGGCTTGTTTAAAATTCAAAATTTTTTGTTCTTTATTTTTAGTCTTATTTCAAGATTATATTGTCTTATTAAAAGTATTGTGCTAGGAATTTTTATATCCTGTACCGTATGGTACAAAGGGTATATTAAGTTTGTGCAAGCCGAAACTGTATGTAACATACAGAAGGAGACGTCGGAGACCCCCCCCAAAGTTACCTAAAGTATGATCAGGGTGACTAGAGAAGTCGATATACCCATGTCCGTCTGTCTGTTTGAACGCGTAGAGAGCGTGAGCGACCAAGTTTTCAGATTAGATGCAGAATTATATCAGGGGATATCGGGGTTGCATTATATAGCTCCAATAGGAGTGTTTTAGAGGACCTCGAAAAAAACCAAAAGTTTTAGATGGATAATTCGTTTGTTAATGAAGATATCATAACCAAATTTGGCAGTCGGAAGTTTTTTATAGTTCCCAATCAGTGTACCAAATTTGATCAAAATCGGTTGACTATAAACTTTTTGGTGCAAAATTCCAAAATATCTTTTGGAGGTCTTAAGCAATATGGCGGACTTAATTGCAGTGTATTGGTACAGGGTATCCCAAAGTCGTCTGCCCCCCACTTTAACGTAAGCCATCTTTTATCTTACTTGAAGAATCCAAAACGCAATCATCAAAAAATTTTAAGTTCAATTTTTATTTTATCAGCTTAATTTCTTGCATTTTGAGTTAAAGTCATTTAAGTAAAGCTAACGATATTTGCAAAAATGAAAAAAAAAAAAACTTAGAGTATGTAAAAGGTATAAAAAAATTTCAAAAGTTTACTCACCAGATTTCCTGAATCACAACGTCTCGTACAGTTGACCAGCGTTATTATTGTGCACAATCTTAATGTACTCCTTATCCATAGGGTACATGGCAGATAAATAAACTGAGCTGAAAATTGAATTGGTTCAAAATGTATAATTAATGTTTTAATTAGCGTTTAATTAAGATACTTTTAAACGGTAGCAGCAAATTGATTGGCCTCACTATAAAAAAAACTCGAATTGTTAGCTAGTTATCAAGGTTGTTCTTGTTTCTGTCGTACTTGTGCATAATTATGGGCCGCCGGAATAGAGAATTCTCAGTGCCGCAGGAGACACAACAAAAAAATGGTTGCAACACTCAAGACCCCGCTTATATGTATAGTATATTAGGTAGTTGCAACCCGTATAATATTTACTATTGACTCAATGATTTGCTGTGAAACGAAAGGCGGAAATTGTAAAACCAACAAACGCTAAATGCGTCGCAGTCGGCTTTGGCGTCGACGTCGACGTTGTCGTTCACGTCAACGTGTTTGCCGTCATCTGTAAATCTTTTTGGCACATTTTTAAATATGCCACAAGGCATACAATAAGCTTTAATAGATTTCTTACATAGTAAGCTGGATGACAAACCAGTTTCGAAACGAAGCGTTTGAAGCCCGAATAGTAACATATTATGAAGTTGCGAATCGAAGTTTCTTCTATTCTGCAAAACGAGTTGAAATCAAAAATTCCTATTAAAATTTTTATTACAAAATTTAGGTTAGAAATTTATTCTTAATGCTTCTTTTTATAGCCGATATAAAAGTTTGTACAAATATTATGTAGCATATAAAGTCGACATCGGAGACGCCCCAAAGTTATCTCCTTAATATGGAAAGCGCCTATATCTTGGAGAATATAAGAGCCAAGCTAACCAAACTAGACAGAAGTCCAAAAGAAGTCCAGAAATTGTGATCAGTCAGATTAAGATAATCTTTACTTCTTCTGGAATTTTAAAGCGTTCTAAAAGTTACAGCTTTGGTTACTACAAGGAAAATAGGGGAAACAAAAATTCTTTCGATTAATATCCAGGTTCACAAAGATCGCACCTTAAGCAGCCAATATATGGTTACATTATAACATCGATGTTATATCGATGTGTAAAATATCTATATATCCATGTCGACCAACAGAGTTGTTTCTCCAGCACTTCTGCACTCATCAAATGGGTGTTTAGTTGTGCTGGAGAAACATCTCTGTTGGCCAACATCAATATATAGATATTTTAAACTTCGATACATCGATGCATCGATATAACATCGATGTTTCCTCCAGCACTAGTATACATATTTAATCCATTAAATTTCTACAAGGAACATAGGGCTTTGCGCCAATCACCCAATCTGAATTCCAAACTGATTACTGAAACTGTTTTAAACAGCGAATATATTCCCAATATACAGGGTTTTCCAACAAGAGGTGTTATTTTGAATCACCCGGTATTTCGGTAGCTGTCACTTTTGAAGCTTTTATTCTTTGACATTTGACAAGTAGAAACTACGCCATTACTAAAAATGGAACGATAGACGCTTTAACAACGCATTGAAATTATTAAAATTCACTACAAAAATGGTGAAAATCTTGCAGCCACAGTTCGCAAAACTAAAGCATTTTTGGGTCGTCGTCAAGCACCTTGTCGGAAAAATTCGAGCTGTTGGGACAAGTTAGTGATGTGAAGAATAAAACCCGTGCACGTCGCTCAAGAACAACTAAGAATATTGTTGCTGTAGCCCAAAGTGTTGAAGAAAACCCAGGTTTGTGCATTCCTCGTCGTTGTTTGGAATTGGGCATTCCACAAACGTCATTACATTTAGCATAAAGAACTGGGTCTTTGGGCTTATAAAGTTCAGTTAACACAAGAACTCAAGCCGGTCGATCATCAACAACGTCGTGTCTTTGCTGATTGGGTCCATGAAATGCATGAAAATGATTCGGAATTCCATCGAAAAATCATCTTGACTGATGAGGCCCATTTCCACCTCGGTGGCTACGTCAACAAGCAAAATTGTCGCATCTGGGGCACGGAAAACCCAAGAGTTATTGTTGAGAAGCCTCTCCATCCTCAACGTGTGACTGTTTGGTGCGGTTTATGGTCCGGTGGGGTCATTGGACCTTACTTTTTCGGAAATGAGGTTGACTGGAGTGCGCTATCGAGAGATGATTAATGATTTTTTATGGTCGGAGTTGATTGATCTTGATCTGGACAACGTTTACTTTCAACAAGACGGCGCTACGTGCCACACAAGCAACGAAACCATTGCTCTTTTACGGGAAAAGTTTCCGGACCGTGTTATCTCTCGAAGAGGTGATCACAGTTGGTCACCGAGATCTTGTGATTTAACACCTTGCAACTTCTTCCTTTGGGGCCACGTGAAAGATAAGGTCTACGCCAACAGTCCAGCGTCGATTCAAGACCTCAAAGATAGAATTCGTGAGGCTATCGAGGACATAGGGCGCAGCCACTTTGCGATTTGGTCATGGAAAATTTCATGAAAGGGATATGATCCTGTAAGCGTGGTCGTGGTGGCCATTTGGCTGATGTTGTTTTTCGATATTAACGGCATACCTTCCTCTTTATTATGCAATAAACATTCGATCATTTATCTCAAAAAATGGCATTTTTCTTTGAATACCAAAATAACACCTCTTATTGGAAAACCCTTTAGTATTTCAGAGTCAGGAATACGAGTCTCCTCAGTGCCAAAGTATTGATACATAAGGGTAGCTCAGTAGGTTGAGCTTCGGCCTCAAAACTTTGCGTGTCGACGTCTAGGGACCAAGGTTCGATTCCTAATCAAGGAGAAGACGAAAATGTTCATTTTTATCTTAAATATTGAAGCCTGAGGGGGGTGGCTAATTTGACAGAGAAAGATCCATATATATGTATATATACATATTTTTGTAAACATTAAAAAAAAAAAAAAGGAAAATCCCATGCTCAACTCAAAACGAATTTTTACTACACGTTCACATACACAAACATGGTGCATGTCTTGCATAAAAAATGGTTCATGTCTTGCATAAAAAAAATTGCACGTATAAGAATGGCGTAGTCGTTAATTTCAATAGAAAGGTGTAGAGCTGTGCTAACAAAGAGTAAGGTAAATATGAGTAGATAGCGACAGCAAAAACTGCGAATTTGGCAGCATGCAAAAACGAAAACGAACAAAATTTTTTCGTTTTAAGTTTTCTTTTTCCGCAGCACGTCCGATAAAGAATATTTATTTACTGGCTTAAAATTATGTGGCTGTTTTCAGGTCTGAATTCAGGCATGAGACAGGCCTATAGCATTATAAGAGGAATAAGTAAAAATACAAAAATGACCCTCTATATCTCATTTCTCTCATCTGATTCAAGTCAGAACCGCGCTCGGTTATCGATGGCTCGAAAAATAATGCAAATTTTGTATCTTTATTATTTATGTTAAAATTAAAAAAATATAAAAATTCTTTTAAAAAAGTATCGTCCGCTTCAATTACAATTGTTTTTGTCCATATGCAACTTAGTTGCAAGCTGACTCCCAACTGGATTGACTCGCTCCAACTGCCTTCCGCTGTCTCCCTCTGTGCCTATGCGACTGGTGCGTAATTTCCATTGAAGCTACATCGCTTGGCTGGCTCTAAAGTTGTCAGTTGGTCAACATTTGACGCCCAATTAATTGCTGTGCAACAATTTTATTTTTCTTTACTTTTTTTTTTTTTAACTTTAGGTCTTGAGTTCATCAAAATTGCATTAACCGCTCTGTTAATGTGTTAAGTGAGCTGTGCAGTAAATATGTATGTACATACATAGTATGTACACATTATGTACGAACGTTTGTGTTTGAAAGTATTTAGTTGGGCCAAAGCTGACCTATATTGTGCTCCATATTGTGCACATGTGTTAATTAACGTGCATACAAGTTTTTGTGCGAGGGCAGGCTGTAAAGTACTTTGCTGCCACTATTCGCGATGTATGACATGACATGAACTGAGAACCGACAAGCAAGATAACGAGTTCTTTCCGAGGTATCTTGATATGCTCTTGTCTTACTTTTTCTGGACGAAGTCTACACTGCCTTCTATCTACTATGTATATATTTTCTACAAAAAGTAAAACTTTGGCTTGTAGCCCCATCACGTTTGGCAGTTGACTTTAGTTAACCTTTGCAGCAGGCAGCTTACTCATGATCAAATATTGATGTAATATATTTTCCAGCTGTTCAGCAGACCTCAGCAATCTCGCACAGCGTCACTGTTCCATGACCAGTTCGTGTATTTTGTCAACTATTTCTACGCCGATGATTTCGCCTGGCCGGTCTGAGTGGTCCATACTAAGCTTGTTTGTGCGTCTGCATTTAAAATTCCCATCAACAATGTTTAAATCATTTGTTTTTAGCAAAAGTCTTATAGAAATTTGTAGCCCATAAAGGATCGAGAAAGGAACTATGTATAGATAAAAAAAATACCTGAAAATTCTACGCTTAATTTAAAAAAAAAACTTTTTGAGCTAAGTCTTGGAAAGAATCTGTAATTATCAAGATTCCGAAGATGGGGCACCGACAAATATGCTCTAACTGGAGGGATATCTCTCTCCGGCCAACCATCACAAAAATCCTCAACCAGATCATACTAAGCCGCACTTCCGAGCCACTCAAGAACGAAGAAATCAAGCTGGCTTTCGCCCTCAAAGATCTTGTATTGAGGAGTTCAACTCTACGTTATATATAATTTTCATCGATTTTCTGAAAGTGTTTGACACCTTTGACCAGGAAGCAATATGGCTGGCACTGCGAGCCAGAGGTATTCCAGACAAAATTATCAATATCATAAAAGCTTTGTACACTGGGTCCGCATGCCGAGTTTTACACGGCGGGCAACTAAGCGATCCTTTTAAATGCAATAGCGGAGTGAAGCAGGGATGCAAACTGTCGCCCTTGATGTTTATTACCAATCTTGATTTGGTATTCGAAGCAGCTGAGTTGAATAGTTTTGGAATCAACTGGAAATTTAACCGTAAATTAGAAGATCTAGAATATGCGGATGATGTTGTACTATTTTCTTCCCGTCATTCGGAGCTTCTAGTCCAGTTAGATAGACAATTAAATAGATGCTGGCAAGAACCGAATATCCGACGAAAAACCAAAATACGAGTCTCCAACTCATGCATAAAGTCGGTGTTTTTATATGGTTGTGAGACATGGTTCATTACCAGTATCATTGTCAAGAAGCTACAAACATTTGGCAATCGATATCTTAGAAGCTTATTACGTATATGGTGACCCCGATCCATTAGCAATGTGCGCCTTTGGGAACTTTGTGAACAAAAACCAATCGAGATGGAAACTCGCAAGCGCAAATACGGTTGGTTGGGTCACACGCTGCGCAAAGACTATGATGAGATATATTGGAATAGAACCCACAAGGCAATCGATCCAGCAGCAGACCTAAAATGACCTGGCGCAGGGCGCTCAACCCTTTAACTGTCGCTCGTCTCTGGAGGAGATGGCAGAACAGTTTTCTATCCACCTCATATGGGTCCCGGGACACAAGGATATTGAGGGAAATTGCATTGCGGACGAACTGGCAAGACAAGGAGCAACCAGCATCCTCTTTCAGTATAAGGAGCGTCTGGGTATTCTTATGGCCAGCAAACTAAGCATAAAGACCTATTTCGCTCACTCTGCAAACGAAACGTGGAATCGAATTTGCAACACGTGCAGGATCTCTCGGCAAACTTGGCCGGTGTACTGCAGGAAAAGAACCAAGGAACTTTGCTGTCTAAGCAGCGCTCAGTGCTCGAAAGTAATCCGAGCAATCACCGAAGCTCATGCATCAAGGCTTAACGCACCTCATCAGAATTTTGCAGAAGTTGTGGTGATGAGGAAGAGCTGGAGACGGTGAAGCACCTATTTTGTCACTGCACGGGACTATGTAGAACAAGGTTTCGCTTCAAGTCACACTTCCTAAATGACTTATCCCAGCTCTCAGAAAAGAGTCCAAAATGCCTTTCGAGGTTTATTGTGGCCACCGGATGGCTGTGAAGTAGAGTATCTGAAGGACCTCTTTAGTGGGGTAGGGTGGAGTAAAGCCCACCTACGGTATCACAACGGGCCAATTTTTATCTGGCCTAAGTGAGTTGGGACGTCTACGTTCTAACTGCCGCCTTAAACTAACCTAACTAGACGCTTTTAGGAAATGTTTGCATAAATTTCAGCCTGCCCTCGTACCTTCATGCATATGTAGTGCTGAGTATTGACCATGTCTTATGCAAGCAAAACCATAGTTGCTTTTTTTTTGTGCCCAAACATGAAAATGCTTAACAAAGTTGATATAAATTGTTAGTAATTTGTAACCTAGCAATAGACTTAAGTATTAATTCAATGCTGGATTTAAGCGCACAAATTTGTTAAAAATAATGAATCATGGGTGTGACGACTTTACTAGCAGTAGTTTAAAATAGTTTAGCGACATTTAAAAAAAGTTATAGCGACCCATGATCCCACAATTATAAGGTTACGCAATGCGCAGCTCAGAGAGCACAGGCTCAATTTTTGTTTATAGGTACTTGTCTTCAAAGCGTATTTTTTTGCTCAGTGTAAGCATGTTTATTTGAATACCAACTATACTTGAGAAAATTTTATGCTAGTAGTGAAAATAGATGTTAGAACGGATTTATGCTTCTCGAGGCTTCTCTCCAAACTGTTTTGATGACGTTGCAGTTGGTGGTTCGGTAAGTCGCTTGACTTGCAGGTCAACGTTCTTCTGTGCCGGAAAGTGTTGCAAGCTTGAATAGTTCTCACACATCAATTGCATCCTGAGCTGTGGCGCAGGGCCTGATTCGTAGAAACATGAACGATTTGAATTTGCAGCGTCCGATTGAGAGTCAACGCGACAACGGAAGCGGCTTGTGGCGCATACTTGATGTAGCCAGAAGACAGTTTCCCACACTACTATGTTTATCCATTTGGCGTTTAGGCTGCCACTTGTCTAATATTAATTTTAACCAATCTAAGCCAAGTGTAATGTTGTAAATGGGTTTCAATTACCTACCGTACGCCCTTCAGACTTTACTAAAAAAAAGTATTTTTATCAATTGCCAACAGAAAGCCTTGTAAATAGCCATTAAGCCAAGTCATGTCTACAAAATGTGTTTCCAAAAATTTAGAGCAACTATAAATCACCAACTAAAGCGCTCTAAAATGATGCAGAAACAAATTAGTTTGAATGGCTTCCGTTGCCCGTGGTCATATTTCTTAGTGCGTTTGGCTAGTTAAAAAATAAATAAATAAATATGGCAAATGTTAAAAGTTACGCGTGCTCGACTTTGAAATGCACTGCAATAGCAAATAAATAAAAAAAACATGCAACTTTTGGTGGTTATTTCAAGAGTTGCTATATGAAAGCAACTATGGCAGTTATATACAATAAGACGTAATAAAGCAACTCTCTCTGAAATCTAGACTAGTGCTGGAGAAAACATCGATGATCAAAGTTTAAAATCTCTATATATCGATGTTGGCCAACAGTGATGTTTCTCCAGCACTACTTAACACCCATTTGATGAGTACAGAAGTGCTCGAGAAACATCTCTGTTGGCCAACATCGATATATAGAGATTTTCAACTTCGATCATCGATGTTTTCTCCAGCACTAGTTCATACAAAAGTACATCAGTTGCTTTTCTGCTCCTAGCCATATTGAAGTTATTTTTGAGCGCTGCTACATCGTCTTCTTTTCTACGCCACACACTCAATGTACTCCATAGCTGCAGCTACAGTGTATAAAAAAACAAGCTTAAAAAAATCAACACTTAAATCATTAAAGCCGGCAAAATGGAGTAACAATAACAACAAAGTGCAAATGGTACAGATTGAACTACTATAGATGTTAACGATCCATAAGATACACAAACAGCATTGTATGGTACATATGTACTACATAAATGACGCTACAACTTTATTATGCACTCACTCGCACATACTGCTTTTTATATGCCCGCAGATATGTACATAGGTATGTACCAAAGCAATGAAGCGCCAAAGCCATTAAATGAATGAATAAGCCAAAAAAAAAAAAACACCAAAATTTTAAGACCACAAAAAAAAAAGTAACGGCTGCTGGAGAAGCTTGGTGCTGGAGACCGGGTATTGTATATTGGACTTGCCCCCCTCAAGAGATTAAACAATAAAATAACAATTATCGTAAGACAAGAGACGAGAGACGGTAGCTTCCATGAACGTGACGTTGCCAAGCAGCATTGCCATCAATGTTTTGACAGTTTGTTTTGTGGCTACTCCAATAGATAAAGTGTCCATACTATAAGAGACGTAGTTGGCTTTTTGTTTTGAGGGGATACCTAAGCAGTTTAAAAGGGAAGTAGTTTGGACACAGGTGGTCGCATTTTATAGTTCAGTACAAAACGCTCTGACCCTACCGACTACACTCAGCCCAAATGGCTAGAGGTAGAGAATTTTGAAAAATGTTAGAGGTGTGTGGTTGGAAGTCGAGGGAATTGCGGCTTAGAGTTTAAATGTGGACTTTCTTTGAGGCCCTATGTCCCACAGGGGACTACAGGAATAGAGAGAGAGAGAGAGAGAGAGAGAGAGAGAGAGAGAGAGAGAGAGAGAGAGAGAGAGAGAGAGAGAGAGAGAGAGAGAGAGAGAGAGAACGAAACCGACTTTCTTTACCATTTTGATTAATTTGGCATCAAAGAGAGAAGCATTGAATGGACAAACATTTCCTGATGATTACCCCAAAAGGTTAATTATTCCGCTAACAAGTAAAGGAAATGTCGTGCCAAATGGGTAAAATTTTTTGATTTATCAAATCGACTGATAACTTGGACATGTGCTCTATATGAAGATTAATGATAATTTTGCCAGCGGGTGCTCTTTTTGTGGATTAAAAGAGAGAGAGAGAGGAGAAACTACTAAAAAATAAATGTACCACATCTTCTACCTCAATTATTGAAAGCAAACGAAAATAGTTATAAATATTTTAGTTGGAACGGGGATAAACAAGCAGGAGGCGGAGTATTAGTTATGCAATGAATTTAACAAGGTGCCGCAAAGAAGTGCGTGAATTTAGCTGGGCAGAGAACTGGTGAAGACTCGTGAAAAGCAAATCGACACATACCACCTATTCGTTGACTTCAAAGCTGCTTTTGACACGCCTGATAGAGAGAAGTTTTTCGTAGCCATGTCTGAGCTTGGTATTTCTGCAAAGTTAGTTCGGCTTTGCATGATGACGTTGAGTAACTCCTGCAGTTCCGTCGTGATAGGAAAAGACCTCTCCGAACCATTTGATGATACCAAACGAGGTTTCAGGCAGGGTGATACACTTTCATGCGACTTTTTCAATTTACTACTGGAAGCTATCCTGCGACGTGCTGATGTGAACTGGTCAGGCACTATGCCGACGACATTGACATTATTGGCACTAACATACGTGCAGTAAGCGGAGCCTTCTCAAGAATTGAAAAAAGAGTCGAAAAACACGGGTCTGGCTGTAAATCTGAAAAACACGAAATACCTGCTATCTACAAGTAAGGAAACGACACCAAGGGGAATAGATAGCTACAACTTTGAAGTTGTAAAGGATTTCGTGTACTTCGGTACCACAAAAAATGACGTCAGCATGGAAATACGACGCGTCGACGGATTAATCTTGCTTACCGGTGTTTCTTTGGGCTAAGTAAGGAACTCAAGAGTAAAGCCCTGTCTCGACACACGAAAATCACCCTCTACAAATCCCTCATCATACCCGTGCTTCTCTACGGCGCTGAAGCATGGACATTGTCTTCATCCGATAAGGCGATTTTAGGTGCTTTCGAGCGAAAAATCCTCCGACGTATCTTTGGACCGATAAATGTGGATGATGATTTTCGTATTCGAACGAACCACGAGCTGTATGAGCTTTACGGCGACACTGATTTAGTTCGGCGCATACAACTACAACGTCTGCGCTGGTTAGATCATGTTGAACGAATGGATGATACTACTCCAGCCCAAAAGGTATTCGAGGGGAAATCGGGACGCCCGCCTCTGCGATGGGAAGATCAGGCAACGGAGGATCTTCGTTGTCTTTGGATTGCCAGTTGGCGCCAGCAAGCACAGGACAGAAACCGCTGGCGTAGGATAATTTCTGCGGCCAAGACCGATAAGCAGTTTTAATGGCCGAAATAGTAGTAGTAGTAGATCACCCCAAAAGGCAACGCATTGTGAATAATTCCGTTTACAAGTAAAGGAAATTTCGTACCAAATGGTTACAATTTTCGATTTATCAAATCGATTGACAACTTGGACATGTGCTCTATCTGAAGATTAATGATAAATTTGCCCGCCGGGTGCTCTTTTAGGGGATCAAAAGAGAGAGATATATGAAACACGCAGGAGGCGAAGCCCATTAATGTGATGCAATGAATTTAACAAGGTGCCGCAAAGGAGTGCGCAAGTTAGCTGCGCAGAGAACTGGTTCAATTTTTATATAGTAGCTATATAAAATACTGGACCAATTTTGTTCAAACTTACATTTGGTACAAACAAGCAATATTGACGTGGTACTGAAATGTTATCTAAGCTTTTCGATAACTTTACAAACTGTGATGCCAGTGATAAATTACTAGTGCAGTCAAACCCTTTTAATTAAGTGAATTTTTTTTTTTATTGTATTTATTTTTTAATACGAAACTTAATATTAATTTAACCAGCACAAGCTACTGGGGCTTTCGACTCGAATTAATTGCATATATTTTGCATACTTTCAGCTCAACGAGAATAAAAAGCGGCAAGAAATTTTTCGATAAAACCCAACTGTTGTGATAAATTTAAATAAAATTTTGAATAAATGGTAAGTACTTGGCATTTGTTTATTTTCGAAAAGGAAGCAAGTCAGCCGAACCCACCTTTTGTGGGCTTTTGGAGATGCCAACAAAGGCGTGAAAATTCAATGATTCGAAAAAGTTGGTTGTTTTAAATAAAAAAGCTCGGTTCTTAGATGAAAATCTTAAAATCTATTTCTAATGAAATATGAGCAAACAATGATCTGAGCATCTTTAAAATATAGAAATTCCAGCAAAACTATGAATCTCGCCGATAACGCATAAAAATATATAGAATCAGAGCTATCTCAGAAAATGCCGACCCCTTTTAAACATAGTTTTATATATTTCCCCAATTCTTACTATTCCCAATTGCCTTGTCTAAAGCTTGAAAGATTACAAACAGAACATTTAGCCTTAACAACTAATTCCGAAAGTTTATTCAATCCGATTTTGACGCGACAAAGACATTTTTGTTGGCTTAGATTACACCTAGGTTAGCAAGCCATAAAAGTGAAAAGAATTTTTTGTGTGAGTTTTAATGAGTCTAAAAAAATATTCCTATAAGTCTCGACGTTTCTCAGACAGTACTGAAAATACCATATGTAGTTTTTAGATGAACATAAATTACAAAAACTAATTTTTTACTTAATAATTGCGATTTCTTGTGCGGTAGCTTCTATGTATTTATTAGGAGTCGGAAATGGGAAAGAATATTCGATCCCACCAGAAACTAGCATTGAGAAGCTTATAAATTGCTTCTTAAATTCTATTCCGACCAGCTTTTTTTCTGATTTTTTATGTCTTCCAAATCATCATCATCATGGTTGGCTCTACAACTCTTGTCGAGTCTTCGCCTGCTTCAGCATGAGTCTCCAACTAGTATGTTTTGATAAAGCCCCCAAAGTAAGCGTTTGTTTCAGTTATGAGCCAAATCTCTTACCGCCCAGCCTTTGCTTCAAATAGTCGCTAGGCACCAGATCTGAAGATTATGTATAAAGATTGCAAAGGGTTTTCCAATAAGAGGTGTTATTTTGGTATTCAAAGAAAAATGCCATTTTTTGAGATAAATGATCGGATGTTTATTGCATAATAAAGAGGAAGGTATGCCGTTAATAATGAAAAACAACATCAGCCAAATGGCCAGCATGACCACGCTTACAGGACCATATCCTTTTCATGAAATTTTCCATAACCAAATCGCAAAGTGTCCCTATGTCCTCGATAGCCTCACGAATTCTTTCTTTGAGGTCTTGAATCGACGCTGGGCTGTTGGCGTAGACCTTATCTTTCACGTGGCTCCAAAGGGAGAAGTCGCAAGTTGTTAAATCACAAGTTCTCGGTGGCCAATTGTGATCACCTCTTCGAGAGATAACACGGTCCGGAAACTATTCCCGTAAAAGAGCAATGGTTTCGTTGCTTGGGTGGCACGTAGCGCCGTCTTGTTGAAAGTAAACGTTGTCCAGATCAATATCAACCAACCATTAATCATCTCTCGATAGCGCACTCCATTCAACCTCATTTTCGAAAAAGTAAGTTCCAATGACCCCGCCGGACCATAAACCGCACCAAACAGTCACACGTTGAGGATGGAGAGACGGCTTCTCAACAATAACTTTTGGGTTTTCCGAGCCCCAGATGCGACAATTTTGCTTGTTGACGTAGCCACCGAGGTAGAAATGGGCCTCATCAGTCAAGATGATTTTCGATGGAATTCCGGATCATTTTCATGCATTTCAAGGACACAACCAGCAAAGACACGACGTTGTTGATGATCGACCGGCTTGAGTTCTTGTGTTAACTGAACTTTATAAGCCTTAAGACCCAAGTCTTTATGCAAAATACGGTGTAATGACGTTTGTGGAATGCCCAATTCCAAAGAACGACGAGGAATGCACAAACCTGGGTTTTCTTCAACACTTTGGGCTACAGCAGCAATATTCTCAGTTGTTCTTGAGCGACGTGCACGGGTTTTATTCTTCACATCACTAACTTGTCCCAACAGCTCGTATTTTTCTGTATTGCGGTCCGACAAGGTGCTTCACGACGACCCAAAAATGCTTTAGTTTTGCGAACTGTGACTGCAAGATTTTCATCATTTTTGTAGTGAATTTTAATAATTTCAATGCGTTGTTAAAGCGTGTATCGTTCCATTTATTGTAGTGGCATGAATAAAAGCTTCAAAAGTGACAGCTACCGAAATACCGGGTGATTCAAAATAACACCTCTTGTTGGAAAACCCTATATAAATCATAGTTGCTAATTGAATTTCAAATAAATATTTGATTTTAAATTGCATGCAGGCTTGTCGTAAACGGAACTCGTAAATCAATGATCAAATATCGTCGTCATCTTTATCGTCAACTCGATTATCATTAACACCTATCATCAATAAAAACGCTCGTTAAGAGCGCCGATAAATGCGATACAAAGTAGTTAAATTGTTGTTGCGTTTTCATTTTCAATTTGTACTTCCCTTGATAATTGTTTTGCTCTGCTCATTGATGAATACGAGATGCTCTTTGCGTTTGTATCTAAAAAAACTGCGAGGGCAGTTTGATAAGTCATATGTTTTTTTTTCTCGACAAATAAGCATTTTCATTTCCCATAGACGATTTGATCGACAATGCAGGAGTATAGAACTCAGTTAATCACTTCCTAAAGCTGGAACTTGATATTGCAGCGTCCAAATAGTATTTATAAGAAGATGATATGTGAATGAAGATGATAATACTTATGATGCAAATAATTAAAAATGCAGATATATTTTTAACCCAGCTTAGAAGGCTATAACAATATGTGAGAGTTTGTCTATTTAAAGCGCAGATTTGGCTAACTTCAACTAATTGACTTTAGAGATTTCATTAAAGTACGTGATTTTAATTGATGAGCCTTTTGTAGAATCTTTTTTTTTTAGTCTTCTTATGAGGTGGCTTGTGGGTTGATTAACTAGAAGGTGTACGGATTTCAGTCACAAGAAAACCAATCACAGCATTGTATATGCTCAATATCAGCCTTAAAACGAAACATTCTTACAATGAGAATGCAATAATTGATCTTGAAAAAAGATTTGTATGCGTGGCGTTTGTGAGCAAACAGTGCTGCCTAGTGCTGGAGAAAACATTGATGATCGAAGTTTAAAATCTCTATATATCGATGTTGGTTAACAGAGATGTTTCTCCAGCACTTCTGCACTCATCAAAAGGGTGTTTAATCTCTCTCAATTCCTGTTATCCCCAGTGGGACATAGGGCCTCAGAGGTTTCAATTGTGGAACCATTTCCATTTCCATTTGAACATGAATTTTGCACCTCCAAATTCGATGTGCATGCTGCCGAAGCAGGTGGATTTTCCACATAAATGTGGTTACCACTTGGAGACTCGTTTCCATACGGGTTTACACTCATGTTTAAAATTTCAGTTTGCAAATAGTTCGAGTAAAGTGGAGAACTTCTATAGGTTACAAGCCTAAAGAAGATCTGGTAAGCTCCACCTAATAGATAACCAGATAATCTATAATAAGAGGCCGCCTCTTACCTGAGGAACAGACGCCTTTTGCAGCCGCTCGCTCCGAGACAGACGCTGCAGAACTTCGGGGGACCTTCAAGTCATATATGACGAAGAAGTCCTCCCGAAGCTCCCTCTCTCGTTAGCCCTGACCGTACATCCCATGCGGGTTGTTTACCTCATCTTCAGTACGGTTGCTCAGGTTACCAGGGTGTACCACTGGGAGGTGAGACTAGGGATTGAGGAATTAGATTGCTGATAACCGCTACCTCAGCTTCTCTTAAACCCCCTTTACACCCCCATGGGTGTTTAATAGTGCTGGAGAAACATCTTTGTTGGCCAACATCGATATATAGAGATTTTAAACTTCGATCATCGATGTTTTCTCCAACACTAGGTTTGCCCATGACAGCGCAATGACGGCTAGATGGCGCCAGCAAACAATACACATGCTTTCTTTAAGCGCTAAAAACAAAAAGTCAATGTCAAAATCAGCTGAGTGTTCACAAATGTAAAATGTCTTGCAAGTGTCAAAACAATAAGAAGTAAAAAAACCAATTGTCCAAGCCAATTTATTTTCACATGCGTTGTGATTACGGTCCCAAGTATTTGGTTGGCCCACCACTTTCTTTATGAAAGCTATTTGTTGCTCTTTTGAAAAGTTTGTGCATCTACTTCACCTACCCGTCATGTCTTGTCTCATGTTGCTATAAAAATAACTTGCTGCATATTGCGCTAAAACAGAACAGCTGATGTTACTGCTGGCGCCATCTACATGTCTAACAAAAACTTGGCAGCACTGTTGTTCAACAAGGCTGCCTACCAGAGAGCAAAATTCTTGGCGCTAAGAATTTTAATATGGTTTTTTTGTACATACACTTTTGTTTTATTTTAGGGCTTTTTTCATTGCTGCGTACTGGCCTTAAATGGTCGAAAAATTACTTTGGACGTAAAAAAAGCTTGACTGACTTCATAAACTGCCCTCGTTGTATCTTTGGCTGGCAAAAGCACATCTGCATTTGCATTTACATCTGCAACTGCATTTGTTTGCATTGAGCAAACGCGTACCGGGGAACGGGCAGCAGAGTTGATTGCAATTTCCACCACTTGGCAGTATTGAAAATGGCAAAAAACAAAAAAATAAAAATCAAATAAAAAAATATGTTAGGGAAATTGCAACATTTTGCAGGCAACGGGCAAGTCAAAACGATATCCGGTTAAGTTGTTTAGCAACTTTATTAAATCATTTTTGTGCATGGTCTGGGCCAGACACCAAATGTAACTCATAGATACACACGCACACACGCACAAGGCAGAAAAATCATGAGTACAACAAATATTATTTGTTTAATGGATTTATAAATAAAGCGATTCAAGGAAATGATGAAAATCAATATGAATATGCAGATTTATACGAGGGCTGATAATTGGGTTTCTAGCCTAATTGTGAAGCTACGATAAGCTGGCAATATTGAAAAAGTTTCTTTTGTCTTTGAAAATATCGATCTTACAACTTATAAAAAAAATTTGGTGTATTTGAAACATTTTAGAACTTTTAGAAATTTTTCAACGTTTTGATAACTTTTTAATTGCTTAACATTTGACGAATACATTGGCTTAGATGGCATTAATTAAGACTGCAACGACTTGCAGTTTTCTCCCGCACCGGAAAATGGAAAAACACATGTGAAAAATGAAATGAAACAACCCGGCTCACGCTTAATTATATGTACTTTGTATACGCTGGGAGCTTCATTGTTGCCACTATGAAAGTTGGTTTTTTTTTTTTTTTTATTTCCAGTACCCAAAGTCAAGGCATTCGTGTCACGTTCCCATTCCCGTCAAGCGGCAACTGTTTCTGTTTTTGTTTTGTGTTTGTTTTTTTTTTTTTTTAAGTCTGGGGTTTTAGTCTTTTGTTGACTTTTGCACTCACGCCCTGCACTTTAAAACAACCGACACACACAAACAAATACTACCAGTACCTAACAAAAAAAAAAAAAAAAAAAACATTTTCAAGCCGTTTCTGCTTATTATTTTTTATAGTTCATTACCGGCGCACTTTAATTAAACCGTAGAAGTAAAAGTGTATAATAAATTGCATGACATACACAGATACAGCTAAACATTTTGTTTTAATAACAAATTTTTTTGTTTCACTTTTTTTTTGTGAAACCTGTTAACAGTTTGCCAAAATTTGAGCTATTAAACTTAATGTTCTATGTACTTAGCTGTCGCTCTATATAATGGCAAGTTTAAAAAAGTTTTTTCAGTTCATCATTTATTTTTATTGCGCCCTCTTACGCACAATTTTGGAAACTAAGCGCAGCTCGCTGACAGAAGTATACAATTTTTTGCTTGCTCCCTCTTGCGGCCAATTTTTGAACTTGGCCAGATCTCTGCAAATAATTTATTATATAAAAAATCGCCATAAATCTCTAATAAGCTTTACAAATATTAAAGTTTTCTAAAAACCTTTTTTGTCTTCTGTTCTTTTAAAATATTTAAAGTAATACGAAAAGTTCCAGATTATAAAATTCTCTAACAAGATCTTATTACTAACACATTCTAGCCGGGCCATGTATCTGATTAAGATTGGAAAGGAAAAGATACAACGTATAGTCATGTTAGTTTTTTTTAGTTTTTAAATAGCGTCACTTTTTGAGAATGGCCCGGCTAGAATGTGTTAGTAACAAGATCTTGTTAGAGAATTTTATAATCTGGAACTGCTTTAAAACGCTATACGATTAAAAAAAAAAAAAAATTATTGAGCAGTGCTTCGAATTTCACAAAACGAAAATGAATAAATAATATTCGTCTTCGTTTTTGCGTTCTCCCAATTTTACATATTTTGCTACGAATTTCACTTAACGAAAACGATTAAGTTGTATTAAATTATATTCGTTTTTGCCTGCTCCCAATTTCACATTTTTGGCTTTCCATAACTTTTGATATTTTCCTTACTCCTTTACTCGTGCTCCGAATTTCACTAAATGAAAACAAATATATATAGATAAGTTCCTTAAAGTCCTACAAGGACTAGAGGGCCGTTAATTAATTAACGAATAAATTATATTTGTTTTCGTTTTTGCATACTCTGCAATTTCACTTTTTTTTTAATAACTTTTTAACTTATGCTCCCAATTTCACAAAACGAAAACGAATAAAGTATATTGTATTATATTTACTTTCGTTTTTGCGTGCTCTCTGTTTTACATTTTTTGTTGCCGTTAAATTCTCGTATTTCCCTTACTCTTTTATGAAAACGAATAAATTATAGAAATTGTATTCGTATTATATTAAATTGTAGTAATTATATTCGTTTTCGTTTTTGCTTACTCTGCAATTTCACTTTTTTTTAATAACTTTTTTACTTGTGATCCCAATTTCACAAAACGAAAACGAATAAAGTATATTGAATTATATTCACTTTCGTTTCCGATAAATTCTCGTATTTCCCTTACTCTTTTATGAAGAGGAATAAATTATAGAAATTGTATTCGTATTATATTAAATTATAGAAATTATATTCGTTTTCGTTTTTACGTACTCACAATTTAAAATTTTTTGCTGTGAATAACTTTTCAGATTTCCCTTACTCTTTTACTCGCGCTCTGTACTAAACGAAAACGCACAAATTATATTTATTTATATTCGTTTTCGTTTTTGCGTAATCTCATTTTCACATTTTTGGTTGTCGATATCTTCTCATAATTCTTTTACGCTTTTAATTGTGCTTCGAATTACCCTAAACGAAAACGAATAAATATTCGTTTTTGTGTACACCCAGTTTCACATTTTTTGTTGCTGATAACTTTTCATATTTCCCTTATTCTTTTACTCGTGTTCCGAATTTCAAAAAAGGAAACCGAACATATTAAATAAATAAATAACAGAGTTTTTGAGCATCTCTGGTAGCCCCTATGAACAAAGAAATCTTGCAGTCTTTAATACCTAGAGAATCCAAATTCTTATCGGTTGGCATTAGACGACTTCTTTTTTGCCCTTTTCCCTGCCTTCCAGCTTGGAAGCTTTTGTATTAGAACAATTGAACGCTTCGGTTGTTATAGGCAAAAATTACCAATTTGAAACTTGCGGGGGCCTGTGATAACGATGCGATATTTTTAAAATCGAACATCATCGCGGTATCGATGCTGAATATGTATTTGCAACCGATACTTTAGTTCTTAATATAGTATCCCTATAAGGATGGGTAATTTTTTTAATTTTCTAGGCAAGGACTGCTGACTGTGGAGTAAAAAATAACAGAGTATAAAATAGTCGTTAGTCGGTCTTATTAGAGAAGGTTTGGAGAAGGGAAATGGTCACAGCAAGCTTAATGAAGAGAGTCTACTGAATAGAGTTGCCAATTTCATGAATTATTGCCATGGCTAGGCACTTTTTTTTACCAAATGTGCTTGTACATTGCACACTGGTTCTAAATTAAAATTTCTTGCGACGAATCTGAAATTTTCCACAGATTTATCTGCAAAATGCAATAAGAATGTTTATCATAGCTTGGCAACTATAGCCAAGCATAGGAGAGTTGGTTCAAACGCAAACTAAAATAGCAAATAGTTGCGAAAATTAAAAGCATTTTTGAATTTCGCTCAGTGTAGAATGTCTTCAGACACATATCATCTGCCTTATTCCTCTATATATTGCGAGCGATCATATATATATACCTACATTATATGCATGATCTCATAGAGTACCTTATGTATGCAATCTATGTATGTACTAGAAATGCGTCACTGGCGCTGCGTGGTTCGGAGTGGTTTGGCGTGGCTTGACCTCGCTAAGGCGTGCAATCAATTTGTGGCATGTTGCACATTGGTTTTCAGGTTGCGTACAAAAGCTAAGATTATTATTATTATTATTGTCAGTCTTTCTGTCTGTCTTTATAATCATGCCAACAATGTTGGCAGTTGTTACTGCAGTAATCGACTGAATCGGTTGAAAAAAGCTCACACACATTGCGCATTCGCCACATGAGCCAGCAAAAAAAATAAAAGAAATAGTTGCAGAAATTTTTGCTACACTAAAATATTTGTCTATCTTCATTTGCATTTAATACTATACAAAGTTGTGCATTGCTATTGGGAAAACCAAATACATATGTTACATATGTATATATATGTATTACGATGGTAGTTTAATAAGTCACCGACAAACTTTACACTTAGAGCAAGATACGCTCTTTTTGTTGCACTTTAAAACTTATACGAATTTTTTATCAAAATAATTCTCAACATTCTTCAATTAAAAAAAAAAATAAAAAAGAAAGTTACGCTCGTTTTCGAAATTGAAATACTAGACTAGAAATACTAGACAATATCTCGTGAAAAATCGACATGAGAGACAAATATATCGATAGGTATTAATGTGCTCTTTGCTTTATGCTTTGCTCTATGTTTTGTTACATGAAACGCCTTAAAATCTGCGGCACTGACTTGAGATCTTTGTTGTTGCACTCACTCACTATGACTCTCTTAGACTGCCTCGATTTGGCTGTCCATCCGCCTTATATTGGCCTCGATCGGCGCCAAATCCTTAATTTCCCGCCTAAACGTATGCTAAAAAATCCTACTATATACTATACTATCTATCCTAATAGACAAGAAAGAGTCCGCCGTACCTAACACTATCTCTATCACCTACTCTACTTACACCTATACACTACTACCATTAACCTACGCACTAATACAAAACAATAATTAGCGTGCCCAGCTTAAAGGCCGTTATATCTTAACTAGTGTTGGTGAGAGTAGGCGCGCTTGCACCGCTACTCTCACCAAGCAGTTCAAGCAGTTAAGCTATTGCCCTATTGGCAAGTTCGGAACAATGTTGTGAGGCGGCAAATTGCCTCCTCACAGTCTATGTATATATACTAAATCCATTAAATTCCTACAAGGAACAAAGGGCTGATACAAGCAAGTTCCATTGAACTCTATCTAACGCTATTTGCTTTGCTTCACTCCAATTTTTTCCAGGTGCTTAGGATGATACCTTTTAAAGAGCCTATTTGAAGAATCTTTTAAAATCAAATTTTTTTAATGGGATCAAAAACTGTTCCAACGTTGAAGTAAATAAATTGATCTAAAAAGCGACCATATATGTCAAAATATAATTCTGCTGCATATCATGACCGATGTAATTCCTATATCTCCTCCTCAAAAAAAAAACATCCGAGTAAAGTTAAATTACTAACGATGAACTTTAAGAAACGCCAGCACTACAAAAAGTAGACCTTAATCGTATATTGATAATTTCTTCGAAGAAAACATAAATTTTTTATTAGAGCTAAACCTAGAAAAGTTCTAAAAACTAAAATTTTTTTTTTGTTTTAATAAAAATGTAAAAAAAATTAAGTTTTGTTTGATGATGGTTTATAATAAATTACTAATACTATTTTTGACAAATATGCCAAGTTTAATGCCAAAAAATGTACATTTCATACCACTGTTGCATAGAAGAAGTATCGATAGATCGATACATACTAAAAAATCGCAATTTGGACAGCAAAACAAAAGAACAGAACTGCACAAACTTAGCAAACTTCCCTCGCAGTAACTGTGAAGTTGTTGTTGTCGCTTTGTTTCTTATTGTCGCTACGTCTATTCGTCCATTTTCTTGCTGTCTTTATTCGCCTATAATTAAATCGCAATAATTGCGGGACAGAATGTGTAGCAATTGTGAGAACCGCCTTTGCCGCAGTGCCGTATTAAAAATGTACATGCATATTTATACATATGTAAGTATGTGAGCTAAATAAGCAACAACACTAATACATAAATGCATTTATATGTATATTTTTATGTACCATGTACTATATATACTTAAATAAAAGAAATATCACAAAACGTACGACGAAGTGTACAAAAGCAAATTGCTATCCATTAATTAGTCCAACGGGAGAGTATCTACAACAAAAAAAAAAAAACAACTGACAGCTGCAGTTAATGCGAAGATGCAGCTGATCAAGCTGCCCCGTTGGAACATGCGGAACGTAGCAAAGCAGTAACAAAAAAAAAACGTTCGTGCTATTTATTTATTAAAAAAGTGGAATATTATTCCTGGTTCCATTTAGTAATTAATAGCTGCTTTGACAAGGCAGCTCTAAAATATTAGCACAGTCGTGCCGACTATAATATACTCTACTTAATTTCCACAGTGCTCATGCAATTTTGAGCCATCCATTATTATGAAAAGAAAACTTTGATGGTCAAAAATTCGGAACGATTTCGAGAGACTGTGGCGATAGCAAAAATAATAGCTTTTACATAATGAGCTTAAAATGTAGCCATTTTTGTAATTTTAACGCAATTTGGACATGGATCGGGCATACGCTTCGCAAAAAGGATAGCTACATGGCAAGGCAAGCAATGCGCTGGAATCCCTTTCAGCAAGCAGGGCGCAGAGTTGGAAGACCACGTACCACCTGGAGAAGATCTACGGAAGCTGAAATAAAATCTTTTGGGTTAAGCTGGAACGCATTAAGAAAGATAGCCCAAAATCGAGTTCGGTGGAAGATGGCAATTAAAGACGCTCCAATATGCTCCAATAGGACATAAAGGAAATCATATACATATATATGCAAGCTTCTGGTTGGTCTTCGAGAACAGAGGGAGCATACAGACAAGCGTATATTGTCTCATCGATTGCTTTTGTTGTCGTTATTATTATATTTCGGTATAACTCGTTACGGTCAACATTTTTTGCACTTAATATACGTATGTACCCAAAGTGCAGGGTATACAAAAAGTTGTTTTTTTTTTGACCAAAATTAATTTTTTGTTGGTTTTTTTAAGCTTTAGCGATTTTTATCTGATCGTGTGTTAAATTATATATGAGTGTTAAATCATGGATGGCGTTTATTGTGTGGTTGTAAATTGTGGAATTCAGCTACAAGGGAAGAAGATATCGACTTACTACATTTCGTATTTGTAGCTCTTATGGTATCTAAGCTGTTCTTATGGGCGGACTTACTGGTTATCCATAAAACGAGGTATTTTTAAGTTTATGTGAGAACGCAATGTTAGGTTTTTTGAAATTCTGAATTCGATTTCAGTGTTTTTCGAAGTTATATCAGAACCCGGACGTGCTTTTTTTTTATATGGCTCTATTGAGGAATACAAGAATTCGGTTTGGTATTATTTAGTTTGGCTGGGAAGGACATGCGTAGGAACCCAAGTGGTTACATTGAAACATCTTAGCATGAGCTACATTTTGTACATATTGCTAGTACTTTAATAAAAAGATGGCGAACAGATCTGCATTAAAAACAATGTCTCGAACTAACGAACGAATGTCTTAAGGCAAAGACTGTTAAAATCTGTTGGGGCCTATAAGTTTTAAAATAATATTTCTAGAGCTATAGTTTAAGTGCATAGTAGTGCTGAAGAAAACATCGATGATCGAGGTTTCAAATCTCTATATAACGATGTTGGCCAACAGAGATGTTTCTCCAGCACTACTAAACACCTATTTGATGAGTGCAGAAGTGCTGGAGAAACATCTCTATTTGCCAGCATCGATATATCGAGATTTTAAGCTTCGATTATCGATGTTTTCTCCTGCACTAGTGCCTGGGAATGTTTACGTTAATCCCTTTATTGCTACAGCCACACCAAAAAAAAAATCGAATTTGAAATCATCTTCAGAGGTCCGATCATATTTTTAGGTACGCTGAATCCTAAAAAAAAAACCCCATAAGCTTAAAAATAACAGAGCAGTCCTATAGGGATTATAAAGTATAGCAAGCCTGATTTTGATCAAAGGTACAGTCTTTGGAAATGCTAAAAAATTAAACGAAAAACTTTCGACTACGAAACGAAAAACAAATGAATTATGCACTGAAACGATTTTATGACTGATGGCTCTACGGGAGCTACCGATTTTGATAAAACAAATTTTATCAAAAATCGATTTTATTTGGGTTAACTTAAGTCGTGCTTTTACTATTCAATTTATACAGCTAGAAGATTCAGCTTGTTATTAGTATCCAAATCAAGTTTCAACTGATAAAAATTAGCTGAGAGCTGAAAGCTTAGTTGCTTAACTTGTTCTAAAATAAATGCAAAAAATATCGCAGGAAAAAAAAAATATTGGTCTCGATTGAGACGCGAATCGATTTCAAGTTTTGAGGCCAAGCATTTAACATTTCAGCTACTCTTGTATATTTTCACAAAATTGGCAACTGGGGTCGAAAATTAAAATGTTATTCAAAAAAATGTTATTTCCAACATTGTGTTTAAAAGCTGCTTAAAATTTGATAAGACATTATTTATGCTGCTAAAATACAATATTGCGTTTATCTACGATATTTATGTTGCGATAGATCGATAGAATTTTTAGCATTAATCGAAAGATTATTTATTAATTTTCTAACACATACCACTTAAGTTGTAACTTTAAGACTATTGAAAATTTAGCGCTTATTCGACGTCGATGATCTTTCTACACACCAAAGGAGTCCAAAACTTAAGTTAATGTATAACTAAGATCCATACGTTCATAGAAACATGATGATCTTCCTACACACCTAAGGAATCCAAAACTTAAGTTTAAGTATAACTAAGATCCATACGTTCATACAAACAGTCGAGCATACTATCTACATCAATTTCTTCTGTTCTTCTGATCATCTCCTACTCCATGCTACATTTATTTTTATAAACTCATGTACCCCTTACCATAGCAGAGTATAAAAAAATAAAAACGCGCTAAGTGAATTACAAAAAACAACAAAAACAACAGTGTCCAAAATGGTAACCATAACCAACCACTTAATGGACACACATAACTAAGATGAACGAAACGAGAAACGAATCTCTGAAAGATGCGCGTGCCAAGACGCTATTTAGTGATCACAACAACAACAATAGCTTAAGCTTGTGCAAATTTGTTGGCGCTTCCTGCCAGCAGCAAACACTTGGACATGATCATGAATATCATCTGGGACGTGAACGTGGACATGGACGCAGACATCGGAGTAGTCAACTGGCGTATAACAGCAGTCAAAAGCCAGCAGCCAGTTTGCTACTGTAACAACTTTTCAGTTTTCTTATTGCTGTTGTTGTTGCTGTTGTTGCATTTTGAAGCTACATTCACTTTGTTATATAGTCAAGATGGTGCTTGATGCGATCATAGCCAGTACCCCGTTTTTCCCGAAATATTTTGATACTAACATCATATTGATTATCTTAACGAGTACATTTTGGATTTAATCTTTTTTCTTATTCTTATGCTAAATACAGAACGATAAAGTCTCAAATTTTTAGATCAAAACAATCTTATTTTGTTCGAATCGGCACTAAAATGAAGATCTGCTCTTTCTAGAAAGTACAAACTAACAAATTGAAGTAATTCTTAAAAGCAGCAGCAAATTGTGCCTATCGAGATTTCAAGTCAGTTTACCTTAAAATTTTTCCATATTTTATCAAATATTATTCAAAAACGATTTCTTTTCGAACACTTTAATTTTTCTATAAAATTTGCTCGTCTTTTTTGCTACTATTAACTACTGTAGTTCTCTTCTTCTTGTGGAGCAAAGGACCTTTAGATAGAGTTAAGACCATAAAAATTCGATTTCATTGCAATAAATTGAAAAATAAAAAAATTTGCTGTACAAAGACTCTATTTCTAGCCGATACTTCGTTTGACAGCTATATGATATAATGATCCGATCAGGTCTATCCTGGCAATTATAAGAAGAATCTGTGTCAACGATCAAATACGTAACTTTATTTATTGAATTTTTGAACGAAAATTGGCACTTGCTACCAATGGATATTTTTTATTAGATTATAGATTATAGATCATAGATCATAATCTAATAATAATGAAAAAAATTATATATTTATCTGTTTTATAGAGTATTTAAGCTTCGCTGCAGCATTTTAAATTATTCATATAGTATTTCACTTGGTATGCATTTATTTCACTTAAGCATAAAAAGCCATGATACAACAATAACTCATGTAATTTATCTGTAACTCTTGATATGAAATTTAATTTAAGAGCTGCTTTCTGGGCGTTTAATAATATCTTAAGGCGGGCCTTGACGTGCTCTTTTTCCTGACAAAGTTAAATGAACTATGCAATGGGTAGTGGCCAAAAGGGTGTTGGCTTTAAAAGGCAAAAAACTCTTTAAAAATGAATAAACTTCGAACACGCAAAATAAAATTGAGATGGTGCATAAAAACGAGGGCAGACTGAAAAGTAATTGACATCATTTTGTGCAGTGTGCTTGTATCAAGGCTTCAGCCAGCTAGGCCTTGCTATGAAAATCTGACAGTAATGGAAAGGAATAGAATGGAAAAATTTTGCCAAAATGTTTAAAATTGCGCAAGAAGCGGGTTTTCGATTTTATATAAATAAAATAAAATAAAAGAATTAAAAATGTATTGAATAAGATACTTTATTGGCACACTGTATAGGACAGCTGAACTCAAGCAAGGACAAACAAATATTTTCGATGAGAAACTCCTAGAAAGCTGTCTACCAGTGCCAAGGGGGTTTAATTCCAAACTATTGCAAAAAGCCGATAACTGCTCGAACAGAGCTAAAAACAGATGGTTTTCAAAACATTTGCAAAAAATCTTACATCACCCATCTAATAATGCGTATACGCAATTTCATTTAGATGCACTGCGTATACGTATTTTATCAATTTTTTTTTAACTATCATAATTTTTGATTGAAATTGAAAATTTCGAAAACAAAATACTTTTTTATAATTAATTCTCGGAATGTTTAAGGATGCAAAGCATGATTCGGAAATCACACAATAGAATGAAAATTATATTGCAATAAAATTTTGATATGAGGAATCTGTCTACCAGTGCCAAAGGGTTTAATTCCAAACTATTGCAAAAAGCCGATAAATGCTCGAACAGAGCAAAAAACTGATGGTTTTCAAAACATTTGCACAAAATCTTACATCGCCCATATAATAATGCGTATACGTAATTTTATTTCGATGCATTGCGTATATGTATTTTTTCAATTTTTTTTTAACTCCTAATTTGTGATTGAAATTTAAAATTTCGAAAACAAAATGCTTTTTTATAATTAATTCTCGGAATGGTTATGGATGCAAAGCATTATTCGGGAATCACACAAAGCAATGAAAATTAGATTGTAATGCAATTTTGATATGAGGAAGCTGTTTACCAGTGCCAAGGGCTTTAATTCCAAACTATTGCAAAAAGCCGATAACTGCTCGAACAGAGCTAAAAACTGATGGTTTTAAAAGGTTAGGTTACATGGTAGTGGTTGCCTGTCCCGCACTTTGGCGCAAGGAGGCTCTTTGTGATGCCACAGGTAACGCTGGCCGAGAGCTGCCCAGAGCTTCCTCTATATCTGCGTACATAGGCTTCAATGGTCAGTACATGGTCAGCTCGATGGTTTTCATAACATTTGCACAAAATCTAACATTAATCGCCCATATGTAGCAACATTGCGTATACATAATTTATTTTAGATACATTGCGTATACGTATTTTTTTTAAACTCTCATAATTTTTGCTTGTAAATACAAAATTTTGAAATCAAGATACTTTTAAATACTTCAACATAATATCATAATTGATTTGGGGTAGTTATATGCTCTGAGTTAAAACATAAGTAATTTTTTAAGCATTGAGGTAGATTTAAATTAGATTTTAGATTATGCTTTTTGATCAACTTTTTGTTGCTTGAGTAGTCAGCCTATAAGGGCCTTAATAAATACTAAATGATTGCCATAGAATTTTAGCGTTACACATACGCTCATCTATATTGTCAATATTATTCAAAAATTTTTCTGTAATCTCCCCAACTACATTGTTCGAAAATTTATTTATTTTGCTATGATGAAAAAAGCTCACCCAGCTTACAAATTTAAAAATCCTTTTCTCTCCCTATTCTACTATTTGGTAGCCACACTCAGAAAAAACTGACCTTAATTGAAGTTCGAATTTGCACAAAACAATTTTGAGAATATTTTCTTCTGCATATTTCTTTAATAAAGTATAAAATGCTTCTAAACTTAGCATTAAGACTAGACATACGACGAAATGCTCTCTACGACCACTTCTTCTCAAATTAAGAATTTTCTCTTCAAATCATTTTTAACATTCTCATTTTAAACATTTATCTGTCTACGAAAAACACTCTTGAAAAAGAATTTTACTCTCAAAATTAAAAAAATTATCTTTTAAAACTTTAAATTCTTGTTTTGAGAGCAAAACCTCGAAATTGTTGATTTTTTCTGTCAGTGCACTATAAATACCTTACTTACTTTTGTGTACTTATTTATTTAACCTTATGCATTCCAACTAGCGTTAAAGCTTTGCAACTATTCGTAATAGGAATTTGTCATAAATAAATAAATAAATAAGAAAATATATATTGCTTCCAAAACACAGTTGGTGCTGATTGCGCAAAATGCCCGGAAACCTTACCCAAGACCTATGCGCAGGTTAATGGGCTTGCTTGCTTATAAAATTTGTCTGCAAATACTATATTTATTTTTTTATTTTTTTTATTTTTATTTTTTCCTAACCAGTTAGAACACTGGGCAAGTCATTTAGTCCGTCATTTAAGATAGTCAGTACGCCGCTCGAACTATGGCAGGAACTGCGACAACGACGCCAACAGCAAGCGTACATAATAATTATTGTTAATAAATATAAGCTGCCAAAAATGCAATAAACTACAGCAACTAAAAGCAAAAAAATGGCGCACATTAAAGTCGTGCGAGAACGACTTTGAGATACCCTCAAACTAGTGCTGATGAAAACATCGATGTTATATCGAGAGAGATGTTTCTCCAGCACTACTAAACAGCCATTTGATGAGTGCCGCAGTGCTGGAGAAACATCTCTGTTGGCCAACATCGAACTTCGATACATCGATGCATCGATATAACATCGATATTTTCTCCAGCACTACCTCAAACCATAGCAACTGAAGAAGTAGCTTAAATTTAAAAAAGAAGTCAGTGTGAAAACAAAAACAACTTAGAAGTTTTTATTTATTTTTTAAACAAATTTTTCCAATTAAAAAATATTGAGTTATTGCTGAGTCGCCGAGCTTTTTCGACAACTATACAATTATATTTGCGGCTTTGCAAAGTTTCAAGTTTAAGTAACATTTTTTATATACGCTCTGAGTAGTTCCCAACAGCCAGGCCTATAGTCTAAAACATTTTCTTTTAAAAACACGAATACTTTTCATATAAAATTGGAGAAATATTGAGTCATATCGAATTACCATAAAGGCTTTTACTTTTTGGCGTGACGTTACGTTTGCACAACAAAAAAAATTAAAAAAGCTAAATATTAATAAAGTTTTCAAATTAAGTTAAAAAATTTCAACAAGCGTACTTGAAGACATAAAGCAGGCAACGTAACTCTATTTATTTTTAAAGTAAAAATCGTGAAATAATTATTTTTTTAATTAAAATTTCAAAAAAAATGTTAAGCTTAAAATAAAAATTACGAAATATTGGTTCAATATGAATTTTTAACGTTTAAAAAGCCAAAATAATAAATACATATTTAAAAAAATATAAAATTATGGGAAAACTTGTAAATAAATTTTTCAATAAAAAAAAAAAAATATTGATGCATTTTTTATTTTATTTTTTTTTTTAATAAAAATTATTGTTAAATTTTCAATTTAAGTTAAGTTTAATTTAAGCAATTTGATTAATTGAACATACTTTATATTTTACTTAAAGCTAGCCACTTAATTTTTGTTTTTTATTTTAAAAATTGAAAATAAGAATAATTTTTTTTTTTTTCTATTATATATTAAGGTCGAAAAACTTTAATATAACCTTTCGCAATATAATATAATAATAAATAAGATAAAAATTTAAAATAAAATAAATTGGCCAATTTGAAGTTTTTTTTTTAATTAAAATTAAAAATAAAGTTTATCCATTAATTTTTATTTTAAGTTTAGATTTTTTTTATTAACATAATTTGTATTTTATTTAAAGGCAGCCACTAAATTTTTGTTTTTTATTTTTAAAATTTGAAGTAAGATTTTTTTTTTTTTTGTATTATATATTAAGGTTTTGCGCAATTTTTTTTTAATATTTTCGCAAAATAATAAATAAATAAGAAAACAAATTTAAAATAAAATTAATTGGCCAATTTGTAAGTTATTTTTTTAATTAAAATTGAAAATAAAGTTTATGCATTAATTTTTATTTTAAGTTAAGTTTAAGTTTAGATTTTTATTATTAACATAATTTGTATTTTATTTAAAGGCAGCCACTAAATTTTTTTTTTTATTTTTAAAATTTAAAGTAAGATTTTTTTTTTTTTTTGTATTATATATTAAGGTTTTGCAGATTTTTTTTTTAATATTTTCGCAAAATAATATAATAATTAATGTATAAGAACAAAATTTAAAATAAAATTAATTGGCCAATTTGTAAGTTATTTTTTTAATTAAAATTGAAAATAAAGATTATCCATTAATTTTTAAGTTTAAGTTTAGATTTTTATTATTAACATAATTTATATTTTACTATTTTTTTAATTAAAATTGAAAATAAAGATTATCCATTAATTTTTAAGTTTAAGTTTAGATTTTTATTATTAACATAATTTATATTTTACTCAAAGCTAGCCACTAAATTTTTGTTTATTATTTTTAAAATTTAAAACAAGAATTATTTGTATTACTTAAAGGTTTTGCGCAATTGTTATTTAAAAAAATATTTTCGTCAAGTAATATAATAATATATAAATAATAATAAAAATTTTTAACAAATGTCATTGGTTTTTTAAGTTATTTTTTAATTTTTTAATCAAAATTGAAAACATAAATTATTTGTCAATTTTCATTTTCAGTGAAACTTTAACAATTTGCTTTATTTAACATAATTTATATTTTACTTAAGGCTTATCACTAATTTTTTTTAATTTTATTTTAAAAATTGAGTATAACTATTATTTATTTAATTATTATTAAAAGTTGTTGCGCAATTTTTATTTAAAAAATATTTGCAAAACTACGCATGGCGTTATGTTACAAGAAATGAAAGTGCGTTATGACTTGGTTTAAAAAATCGCAAATTTCTCCGAGTCGAGCAAGTCTTTCATTTTTTGCATAATTTAAAATAATTTTAGGTTAATTTTTTTTTAAATTTTTTATTAATATTTTTTTTTTTTTAACTTACGCAGTTCGAAAAATTTCGCGCGGAATGACGAAACTTCATATAATAAATCCCATTTGGGATTTTTTTTTATATGTAGTTTTGTTTCGGATATCCCAAATGGAATTTTTTTTTAAATGAAGTTTTGACATTCCGCGCGAAACTTTTTTAACTGCGTATACCCCTTTAAGAAAAACATAAATTTTGACTTTTATATTTATATTTTACTTGTTGAAAAAAGATGATAATATAATGAAAAAAAAAAAAAATAATTATATACTTTAAAAATCAGGCAAACCTAAGCAAAATCTAAACTTTTAGCGCTGAAGAAAGATTGATCAACATCTTCCAATAATAATTAGTAAGAAAACTTTTAACTCTTTAATTTAATAGATTTTACATAATTTTCTTTAATAATATCATTTTTTAAAAGCAAATGAGTTATGAAAATTACTCTCTCTATTAAAATTTTTTTAAATATTCAAGAGATTGAGACGGGTTTACTGGCTAAGCTTCATTTTAAGATGACCCTAATAGTACCTATAGTAAAAATTTGATTTAAATATTAAATTTATTCTGAGATAAGATACTGAGAAACTATTCAAAATTGTTGAGTTTTGAAACTTTATTTAAACATATTTTTTATCTGTCCAATCTGAAGATCAAGACATTTATACAGACGGACATGCCTCCATCAACATCTTATGTACTCGTGACGTCATTGGAGTTAACTTGGTTTGGTTTACAGCGTTTGCTTCAATATGTTACATACATTTGCACAAAACTAATATACAGCTGAGCTTAAGTTATAGAGTATAACAGACAACTAGTAGAACAGCTTAACTAAAATTGTAACTGTAACTCTGACGCCTTGTCTAACAGTTTAACTTGCTGTTGTTGTGTTTGTTGTTATATAAATAATCACATACTAAGTATGTGGTAACCATAATTCATTCCATTTAATTGCAGTTGAAGGTGCATGCAAACAAGTATACGCACTGGCTGCCAGTTGCAATAGGCACAGTGGAGCAAAATTGTATTATATTTGTTTAGTTAAATCAAAATAATACAAGACATTTGATAACTAATACAAGAGTAGGGCAACAAGTAACCAGACTTTGGATGCTATCATAGTAGTAGGTAATGCGCTCATCTTTGAAGGGAACCAATCCGTTGGGTAGTGCAGCGTTGAAGGCCTTTTACTTGTGTTGGCAGAAGTTACTGTCTATGGCTTGTTGGTCCTTCAGCTTAGATTTAGCTGAATCTCGATGAATTTTCCGCATTGGGAAATGAATATAAGTAAAGGTGACTGTGTAGTTGGTTAAGCGGGCTCAACTGCCAAACCTGTAGAACTTTCTAAACAGTTGAAGGCAGTTTCATTCTAGGCAAACAGCCAATGCTAAGTATCAAGGCCAATAAAGGGCCCTTTAATAGACTTTCCCCGAACAAAATACTTTTCATACTCTTTACAGACTAGTGCTGGAGAAAACATCGATGTGCACTTCTTCACTCATCAAATGGGTGTTTAGTAGTGCTGGAGAAACATCTCTGAATGAATAACAAGTAAAACGGTCGAACAAACCAAAAAACATAGAAAAGTATCACTTGTGGAAGGGATATGTGTATATATATGTACGTGACAAAAACTTAGACCCCCCCCCGGTCGAGTGACCAATCGTGGTATTTTCAAGACCCCCTCCCCCCCCTAAACGGGTCACGTAATTTGGGTATGGCCCCTATAAGTATCTACCAGCATATACAATCAAAAAGTCAGCTATGCAAAGTCTTCTGCGGATCCGGATCACGTCTGGACTCGTGGAAAGTGACACAGGCCATGCTGCACTTATAAGATCTCTTCCTGGCCTATCGATCTGCTCAAGATCAGATTATATGACCACGGAACTTCTCCATAATAGGAAATTTAGATCTATCATTCCAAATCGCGAGACTTGGACTGAAGGCAACCCCTGTGGTAACCTCTGGTGCCAGCAATAGTTTACGGATGGTTCCAAGACGGAACAGAGTATAGGTGCTGGAGTTGTCGGACCCAACACCAGAATCTCTATTGCAATGGGTATCTGGCCCAGTGTCTTTCAAGAAGAGATTCACGCCTTAGAGGTCTGCGCCCACAGTATCCTCCTTAAAGGTACTAGGGGGGCTAACATTTACATATTTACAGATAGCCAGGCCGCTATCAGCGCATTGTCTTCGTGGAGAATCTCCTCCAAGCTAGTTAGGGAATGCGTGAACAAAATCCAACTCCTGTCCTCCAATAACAGAGTCACACTCTGTTGGGTTCCTGGACATTCAGGAGTGGAAGGTAATTCGACAGCTGATGAGCTCGCAAGACTGGGTTCCTCTTCGCCCACCACTTGCCCCGCGCCCTTCTGTGGCATCAGCTGGTCAACAATGAAAACTATGGTCAACAAATGGGCCTTAAGTGAACATAGGAGATATTGGTTCTCTTTACCGAATTTAAGTTAGGCAAAAGTGCTTGTCTCACCCTCGGATGCAAACCGAACTATAGGTCTTGGTAGAGCGGACCTAAGGTTCCTGGTAGCCTACTTGTCTGGGCACCATACAGTAAGTTATCACTTACAAAAAATGGGTCTATCGGACTCCTCAGAGTGCAGGCTTTGTTTTGAAGACGACGAGACGACCAAACACATCTTGTGTGACTGCAATAGTGTGGGACACTATGCTCTTCATAAGGAAGGCAGATGGTCTTTTGTCCTAAAAGAATGGATAAGGTACAATAGATCTTCAGGTCGCAGTGCCCACTCTTTGTTGTGAGAGAACCGAATCCTAAAAAAGGAAATTTTTTTTTTTCGTGCGGAATTTTTGCATGCTGCGTATGGGCCTTTAAGTGAAAGCATAGGAAGCGAACTATCACCACGTTTTCCTAAGGAAGAATGGATTAATGCAACGACGTGACGTCACCTGCGCATGGATAATCTTTTTGTCTCTAGTATGATAAACGATAGAATGTTAAGCATTTTGCAATAAATATTTACGTACTGCCAGGTACATGACACACATCTATATAATGCCCTTGACCCTATATGGACAGTTTATATAAATTGGTATACAATGTAAGTGCTAATTGAATTTCCTGGGCAGTTATCGATAGACATAACTGATTTTTAATGATATCCAATTAGAAGTGTTTTGCCTTGCCTCGCATTTAACACTTAATCGATGTTATTATGAGGCAATTTATTTTGGCCATTTACTTCTTAAGCTGACCACATAGCATAATATTTCGTAATAATTGTACAACAATTTTTTTTTTTTATATTTTAACCACTCTATCGAACGACAGTCTGTCAAATAATACTACATGCACATATGTGCATTTACTTACAGTCAGACAAGAAATTATACGTATTGAAAGTTTAAGGTGAAAAGTTGCATAATGAAAATTGATATTTGAAGTATGTGAATATGAATACTCAATTCGTTACGTGACGATTTTTCTATTATTCCACTCTAAGCTAGTTTAAGAAACTTTGTTCTTAAATTAGTTTATCAGATTTTTATTGTTTTGCAGAGCTTACTTTTTATTTCTAGGCCTAAGGAAAAATTGTTTGCAATCTTTTAAGCATAACTTATTTCGTTACGTGACGATTTTTTATTATAATTGCATCCTAAGCTGCTTTAAGAAACTTTTTTGTAAAAAGAGCTTTTCAGATTTGTATTGCTTAGCAGAGCTTTCTTTTTATTTTTAAACTTTAGGAAAAATTGTTTGCAATCTTTTAAGCATAACTTATTTCGTTACGTGACGATTTTTTATTATAATTGCATCCTAAGCTTCTTGAATTGACTTTGCTCTAAAAAGCAGTTACAAGATTTGTATTGTTTGGCAGAGACTCTTATTATTTACCATCTAGGTCTTAAGAATAATTCTTTGTAATCTTCTTAGCAAAACTTATTTCGTAACGTGACGATTTTTCAAAAGTTTTACTCTTAGCTGCTTTAAGGAACTTTAATGCAAAAGTGTGCGAATAATTTCTGTTCTGACTGTATGCACATATTTGTATACAATATAATGTATGTATGCATGTATTTTTTTTTCATGTTTGTTATTGGTTTCTTTTCAATTTAAATTTAATTAAAGGTGATTATTATGACAAAATGATTAATTAAAGCAATATAGCGTACCGCCCACTTGCATTTTGTTTTAAATTTTAAAGGCCTACATATACTACATAAAAGATTGTGTCTGTGTCTGGGTCTGGGTCTAAGACTGGCTCTGGGTCTAATCAATATTGTCGGGTGGTGTCGTTGCTAATGATTATTAGACTGTCGCCAGTATCGTAATAGTGCGTTTATCTATACCATATGGGTATGGATTGTTAATTTGTTTTTTATGCATGGTCATAATTTAATGCAAGCGTCTCATAAACAAACAACTTTGTTAACAAACCCAAGTTGCTAACAGACAGTGGCTTATTCTCACTATCAGTTCCAAGTGTTGAAGTCATAAATCTGCATAATGAACACGTCTATATACTAGTACATGTATGTACAACATGCTAAAGTGCGTCTATGTAGGTTGTCAAGTTAAGAGCAACTATGCTCTTAACTACATATTGTCCACATTGATTAGTGTCTATTAGTTTTTGTATTCCTTTCACATATTCGCGCCCATTTGGAACCACATTTCCGTGGGCGTTACGACCAAGTGTTGTTGAGCAATAAAGCACCCAACTAGCCAATGACTTTTAATTCAAACTGAAAGCTATAAATTTTTCAAGTTTCCAGTCATTTGCGTTTTATATAAAATTTTGACATTTTTGAAGATATATGTGCAAATATAAATCAGCACACTGTGTAATGGCTAATATGTAGGGTGAGTGGTCAAAAAAAAAAATCTATTTGATTTAAATTGTTTTTACATATCCTTATGGGGCTTTTTTTATGCTTTACTAAATCATCCACAAGTGCAACCATCTACCTATCCAAGTGATAAAATGATGTGACCAAAACTTTTTACAATAAAGACAATTAAAATACGTATCTCTTGGAAAAAGACAAAACTTTAAAAAAAATGTTTGATTGAAAAAAAATTATTTTTAAAAATAAAAAATAAAAATATTTTTAACTCTAAGCCAAAATTATTTTAAATTATAAAAAACAACAATTTGTAATTATATGAAAATGATTTTTAATTATAAAAAAATTATGTTTAATTATAATAATTTTTAATTATTTTTTAAAATTATAAATTAAAAATTTATCTGCCGTTTTTAAAGACAATAAAAATACGTATCTCTTGGAAAAAGACAAAACTTAAAAAAAAAAATGTTTGATTGAAAAAAAAATTATTTTTAAAAATAAAAAATAAAAATATTTTTAACTTTAAGCCAAAATTATTTTTAATTATAAAAAACAACAATTTGTAATTATAAGCAAAATTAATTTTAATTATAAAAAATGATGTTTAATTATGATGGTTTTGAATTATTTTTTTAAATTATAAATTAAAAATTTATCTGCCGCTTTTTTAAATGTAGCAATATTCACATTTTATGCTCGTTAATTTGTTGTACAAAAAACAAAACATTTTTTATACAAGAAAATATTTTTAATTATACAAAAATTTATTTTGAACTTTAAAAAAAATTAATTTTAATTATCGTTGCTATTTAATTCAGTTTTCCTTTGAGAAGACATACATATATAATAAGCCATTAAAGATATATATATAATTTTTTTTTCAATAACGACAAACCTAAAAAATGATTGGGATTTAAACAAAATGTATTATAATAATTTAAAATATTTTAAATATTATATTTAATTATTTTTAATATTTTAAAAACTATTTGTAATTATTTTCATTTAGTTTTGAAATTGAAAACATTCAAAAAATGCTTGCAATAAAATCCAGTATGTTGCTTAAGAACACCAAAAACATAAACAACCAGAAACAGACGAATTCTGAACCAAAAATGTTTTTTTAACCGATCGTTCCTATGGGAGCTATATGATATAGTCAACCGATTTTTACCTTTGGTACAATTTCTTAATGCCAAATTTGGTTATGATATCTTCATAAACAAACGAAATATCTATCTAAGACTTTTGTTTTTTTTCGAGGTCCTATGAAACACTCCTATGGCTATATAATGTAACCCCGATATCGAAAAAATAAAATAAACTTGCCTCCTATAGAATAATAAGGGATCTAATCTGAAAGTTTGCTTGCTCTAGCTTTTACCATCTCTGAGATCTAGGCGTTTATACAGACAGACGGACATGGGTATATCGACTTCTCTAGTCTCCCTTATCATACTTTAAGTAACTTTGGGGGGTCTCCGACATTTCTTTCTGTAAGTTACATACATTTTCGGCTTGCACAAACTTAATGTACCCTTTGTACCATACGGTACAGGGTATAATAAGAATGTTCGCATTTTATAATAACTTTTTTTAAAAGTAAAGAAGTAAGTACAAAAGAAGAACAAAGATATAATGGATCCTAACCAACCGTCTTGTTCTCGTTCTTTGCCTGATGACTTAACAACCGAAAGCACCAGTTCAAGCAATAATAGCGTAGCTTCTAGTCCTTATAAAGCGCCAAAACAAGTAGAAAAGAAAAGAGATCATTAGCTCTCGCCTGCGATCGTACAGGAGTCTCTGATAGAGCAGCTGCTATTATAGCTTCTTCTGTGTTAAAAGATGTTGGTATTATTACATTAAAGGATCCAAGTGCTGTCATTGATCGTTCAAAGTTGCGCCGAGAAAGAACGAAAGTCAGATCAGCATTACACGATGCAGATCGCAATAAAAGTATACGCGGAATTTATTTTGATGGCAAAAAAGATAAGACTTTGGTTAGTATTCAGAAGGAAGGCAAATTTTATAAAAAAAGAGTAACAGAAGACCATTATGTGATTTTATCAGAGCCAGGAAGTGTTTATTTCGGGCATGTTACGTGTGAGTTGGGAGCTGCTAAAGGTATTGAAAGTACCATAATAAATCATTTGAGAACAAAATTGATGGAATTGGATGAAATAGTTGTTATTGGTTGCGATGGTACAGTCGTGAATACAGGTTTCAAAGGAGGTGTTATTCGTTTTATGGAAGAAGAACTTAACAAACCATTACAATGGTTTGTCTGCCAGTTATATTCGAATGAGTTACCATTGCGACATCTTTTATTGCATTTGGTTGGAAAAACTATAGGGCCTAAATGCTTTTCAGGCCTTATTGGATCTGAATTACAAAAATGTGAATCAATGCCACTTGTTCAACTAACCACCATTCCCTGCATATAACCTAAAGTCGCTAGAAATGACTTGAGCACCGACCAAAAATATCTTTACGATGTGATGACAGCTATCAGCACTGGCATTTTTTCTCCCAATCTAGCTAATATTACACCTGGACCACTTAAGCAATCTACAGCGAATAGAATCTCAAGATTATATGCAACTTAAACAGAACCCGAAGAAAATTTAGTGATATTAGCCACTTTCGTTATGAGAGTTTATGGTCCAATGTGGTTCACAATAAAATTGTATCCTTTATGTACAAACGGAGCTAAGCACCTGTGGCAAACAATTACCCTAACTCGATATTTGTAGGCGCCTTTGAAGAAAATCCTTATTAAGGTAATCCAACGAAATGGATGCTTGGAGACGACAGAGAAATTATACGTAAACTAGCATATCAGCGAATTTTAAAAGCAAGAGCAGAGAATACTCTAGGGCTTCGAACATTTAAAGTGCCTGCTTTAAATTTCAATGCTTAAGATTGTACCGACCTAATTACGTGGAAAGAATGTAAGATAACTGAGCCTGACTTCCAATTTATCTGATGAAGCCTTGAAAGAGATTGTTAAAAAAGCGGTTTGACTACATGTCAGAATATTAAAGATTTTCCTTGCCATACCCAAGCCGTAGAGCGCTGTATCAAATTAGTGACCGAAGCTTCAAGTGCAGTTTGTGGAGAAAAAAAACGAGACAGTTTCATAAGGGCAAGACTAATAGTCACGGCAGCAAATGCCTAATTTTGAAACAAAAAAACAATTTAATACCAAATAATCTACTTATTTCTGATTTTTTTCATTCCTTGATAATGTATATTTTTTTAATTTTTCTTGATTAAAAACATTAATACTACTAACCAGGCTTTTGTTTAACGAATCACAATGTAGTTTGTTTTATAAGGGACATGAAATCTATAAAAATACAATCATTCAAAATTAGATCAATGTTTTTAAAAATTTAGTATTTTTCTAATTTTCAATTGGGTTGGGGCACCTCATAATCATCAAGACAAGTAAACCATCTTTTGTATGCTGAATTTACTCATTAAAAGGCAACTTTGTATTGCTATTCCATTAAAAAAAATGAAAAAAATTTTTTTTTCATACTCTATCACTCCACCCTAATATACATATATAAATGGAGTAATTGATATTTTGTTTGAGTTATCTGTGAATTATAATTATAATTTAAATAATTTGTAATTTTATTTGAAATTAAAAAAACAAAATTAAATTACATTTTTAATTTAAAATTAAAGTTTTAATCTTTTTTAAGCAAGCAGAGCTTGTGAAAAACGTGTTTAAAAAAAATTGCTATTTTAGCTTCACACTTTGAAAAAAAGCAAAATACTATTTTTTTTAGAGTTAGACTGAAATTCTTAAAACAAAATATTTTTCAGCTATGAATCGATCTGCAACATTAGTTTTTCAAAATCCTTGGTTGCATAAGTTATTGACATTGAGACCTAACCCAAAAAAATTACGAAAACTTTGAAGAATTTGTTCAAATCTTTGCAATAATTATTTTTTAACAGACATGTCTAGACCATTTCCCTCTTCCCGAATAAGTAGGATATTCGTATGCCAGTGGCTACTTTTAAGCTACACACAAGGGAAAAATTCAGTTCCCAGGCACAAAAGATGTGAGAAAACACATCCCAGTCGCCAAACATGGCCTAAAATCGACCCAAAACGTTCCGCCAGACTCTGTGAACTCAACCGCTCATAGTATTCGGCAGTTGTTAGAGCAATCACCGGTCACTAGCTTGTCGGAGCACATGCGACCAGAATGAATGCTCCGAGCAATGACTTCTGCAGAAGCTGCAGAGACGAGAATGAATAGAAACAGTAGAGCACTTGTTCTGTTCATGTGAAGCTCTATGTATTTCCTCAATAGAAGAGCTAGGTTCTATCTGTCCGAGAATGCTTGCAAGCTATGTCACAACAATAGGCTGGGATTCCCTTTAAGAACACTTACCTGGATAAGGGCGTTTAAATTGAGATCCTAAGCGGTATCACAACGGGCCAGTCTAGGCCTAAGTGTGCTTTTTAAGCCAGCTGCCGCCATAACCTAACCTTACCTATTTTTTAATGTATATTTTACACCTACATAAATAAATAACAATTATTTACTTAATTTTGTATTACATATAACTTCCAAGAAAACAAAATGGAATTTAATACCTATGTAGTATATGGCAAAAAGCTATTAACGCCGTTGGCGCAAGTTTGCTGAGTATATTGACGTGCCACATGTGGAATGCAGTACAGTTGCCACATTTGGGCAAATGTCTTAGCCAAAAGTTTGTTACCAAATTGGTTAAGAAGCGTGTCGGCGCATTTATTGCATTGCGATCATTTCAAGCCATCGTCAGCGGCTAGCTGCGACACAGGATGTACTCAATGGAAACGGTCACTCCAAAGTGCCACAAATTAAATAATAACGCTTAAACAGGAAGCATGTAAATTGCTGAAACAGCTACAAATTCGAAATTAAGAACAATAAATTATCAGATAGAAGCAGCGACGTCTATTATCTATGTCATTTGGCAATTGGATTTCCAGTTCTTCTAGTATTCTGTGTCTGTCTGTTTGTCAGTTTGTGGTCTGTCTATTGGTTTTTTAGATAGAATCAATCAAGTCGCTTGTATATGATATTATGAAAACTATTATATAGATGTGGACATTGATCTTATCGCATTGTCAAAAGATCTAGATCGATTGTCACACGTCTGCTATGTATAATATATCGTAGTACGGGGGTAGGCTGAAAAGTATTTGAATGTTGAGAGAGAATTTCGGATAACTATATACAATTGGTTATTATGTGTTTATTCGATTTCGATTTTAAAATCAGAAAATTCGTTTTGAAGCTAAAAAGGTAGCTCTGCACTGTCGTAAAATAAAGGATTTTTTTTTAAGTATCTCCCAGATCTTTCAAAATACGTTTCCACATTAGAAATAGCTAACAATATGCTTGGAATGGCCAAGAACGATTCACAGGTGAAAAATATAAGGCGCGATTGCTAACAGTCAATAGCCAGTGTGACCATGTCAAAAAAAAAACACTGCTTAAACGTTATTCAAGACGGGATTGGGAAGGGCTGCTAAAAAAGAACTGAGGCATGGATGGGATGTACAAGAATTTTAAGACGTACCACGGATACTTTTATGATCCTGAAATCTCTGCGAATCTTGAAACTACTTCCACGTCTCGAAAGTTTTTTTTTTTTTTGCAAAATTTTTTGAAATGTAGTTTTAATTTTTTGCATAATATTAGGACTGCTCTAAAAGCCGAAATTCTGATGAAGAATTTTTAGTTTCTACATTTATTTTAGAGGGCAAAAAATTAACAAAAAACCCATGAAAATTAATAACTTAAAAACTAACGTACTAACTAACTATGGAACTAACTAATTCTACGCGGTTTGTGCCAAACTTTTGATTTAATTGATAGTTTATTAGGCTTTATTGAAGATATTTAAACTTTATGATTAACATGGTAGCTTTATTTATTTATATAATAATAGAAATTAATACGCTGAGGCCTTAAAGCTGATAATAGCTTAAAAAAAATTAAAGATTTTGTCACACACTGGCAGCAATACCAAAAAGTTGCTAGCGGGTATCTCAGCACACAGACTCAATACTAACTATCGATAACTCATATCGATAGCCTTGAAAATGGCCCAACAGTAAGCGAAAAATTCTGTTCGCAAGAATTGACATTTCTTTCTTTCCCTGTAAGACGTATTTTGAGTGCCCTAAATAGTTATCCTTTTTTTTGAGCTATGTAACAATAAAAGTATCTACTTGCTGAACTAAGTGAGGACTATGTCAAATGCTACTGCTACAGCATTTACTTCTCAGCCTGCCCTCGTAATCTCTTACTCTCTTTTCTATACTTGATCAATGGGACCACCAAAAGGCTACACGTTCCATGTTTTTGGTCACAGTAGCTGCCCGTCTGTACAGACGACAGTTGTCAGATGTCAGCGGCTACAGCGTGAACCCCGATAAAGATCTTTCCATGAGACAGCGACAAGTTTGACTCAATGACAAAATTACAGCGAATAGTCGTAGATCGAGGCAATTGCTTTACGAAGCTTTGGCTATGGATACGACTATGGAATTGTCGAATTGACGTGAACATATGAATTAGCATGAAAACAACAACAACCACAACACCAAGAGATTCAACAATAGTGTGTACCACACCCAAAAGTGATTGCGTATACGCAGTGTGCAACTTATTGTTGGCATCGAATTCTATGTAATAGCCTATTTGCATTTCTTAGGTAGTATATGTGTGTCGATATTTACAAATACTTGAACTCAATACATATTACGTATACGTCTAAGAGTACCTAACTTTATTTTTTGTATAACTTGTAGCTTAAGGTACAAAGCGTAACTTGAGTTATTGCAGATGTCGAAAAGCTCTTAATGTTGCCTCTGGATGAATACATGGAAAAGTCTGGCAATCCGTCTTTGTAAAAGCCTTAATCTTAAACAGCCATACTTTGGATTAAGAATAGTAAGTAAAGTAAAAATAAATTGTATTTTTTCAATATTATCCTTATATTATGCTCTGCCACTGGGAAGAAAGGAATGAGAATACTTTATATTTATACAGATATTGTAAACAAATTTGGCATTCAATCAGACGAAGGTTTAAAAGGAAACTCCTGTGTAGTGTAGTGTAGGGTGGTAATCAAAATTGTATTTTTTAGTCTAAGTGGTATTTTGGGTGACTCTATGTTTTAAGCCAGAGATAATTTTTGATAAATAAATACCAAAGCTGTAACCTATTTTAATCCTCGAATGAGAAATGAAAAAAAGTCCGGAAGCAAGTCAATAATTTCTAATGGAGAATAAAAAAAGAGACTATTAAACGCACTTTAAGACAAAATATTTGTATGTTCCCAGCTCTTTTGGTTTACAGAATTACAGTCGGAAACTAATTGGCATAAATAAAATAAAGTTTTAGAGGCATAGAGTCAAACTGGCATCAATGTTAAGTCAATTTAGGGATTAATAAATAATATTTAAAAAAATTAAATAAATGATCAAATTTTAGTGGAAAAGGGCATAAAGTTTTAGACTCAAGGAGTCAAACCGGCATACATAAAAAAGTTTTAAAAGCAAAGAGTAAAATAAAGTTTTAGAGGCATAGGATCAAACAGGCATAAATGTTGATTCAATTTAAAAAAAACGTTATCTGAAGCGGGTTTATGCGTATCTTTTGATAAAATATTGCCAGAGCTCGCAAAAAACTGTCAACTGTCATTTATCCAATGCGGTCGGCTCACGAACAAAACTCGGCTCTCACTGAGCCGAACACTTTTTTCGTTTCGCTTTTCGGTTCTGCTCAGTGTTTTCGGCTGAGCAAAACAAATGTGTCGCTCTCACAATAACACTTATGTCGAGACCATGGTGGAATAATATAAGGTGGTATCGTCCGTAAAAGCTATCGCTTATTGTATGTAGCGTGTGAGTGCAAGTGAGAGGTCGCAAGCTTTTTTGTTAGGAAAGCTCTCTTAGCATTGCTTCGTGAATGTGAATGAGATAGATATATATTTTGTTGATGTTTGCAAATGAATAACAAAGAACAATTCAGATGAGTTTCATAGTAAATATAATAACACAGACCAAAATGGTTTAGTTGTTGGGAAGCTATGGGTCATTTCCGAAGTAATTTGCTGCGTAGAATCCGAATCCGGGGCCAGAATTGGCTTATCACGTCAGGATTTTGAGATATTTGAGGTTGTTTATCCGAAAAACGGCGTTTTTTCCTACTTTTGAGGCTATGTACAGGGTGCGCAAATTTTTTGTGGTCTGTCACTCCAGTTACATCATTTAGTTTCACTCTTAACCTTTACTTTTAAAAGTTCAAGCGATCATTTACGATTTACTTTTTTTCTCAATGTTATGGCTATTCAAAGTTACGAAGTATATCCCCTCGACGTAGCACTTCAAAGGTCTACAAATACCGGCGTTATGTCAGTTGTTGAAAAGCTAAGAGTCATTTTCGATGTTATTTGCGTAGAATCTGAATCCGAGGTCAGAATTTGCTCATCACGTCAGAATTTTGAGATATTTAAAAAAAACTCAGTTTTTCGGGTACATAGCCTCAAATATTTCAAGATCCTGACGTGATGGGCCAGCATAGGGAGCGAATTAAACAAAAGGGTAACCTTTTCTCTATGCACCACATGGGTACCCATTTGGACTACCCATGAGGTAAACGATGTGGTGTTGCCAGTCCCCATGTCCTAGGACATTCTGTGCAAAAAACAAAATGAAGCATTACATTGGTGGTGGATTGTAAGGTGGGTAGTGGTGGTCTGCTGGTGGTTGCCCATTTCAGCACTTCCGAACTAGTACGCAGTTCTGCAGGGAGGCGACTCGCACATGTACGCATACATACGCAAAAGACACACTTTTGCCGAAAGCCTCAAGCAAAAGTGTCCGCGAAAAACGCAACCAAAAAGGAAGCGAAGAAATTGTTCCTATTCTGAGCCGAACACTTTTGAGCAAAAAGACAATTGAATATGTTTTGTCAATCGCTTCTCTCAAAGTGTTCGTAAAAGAGCAGTTTTTCTCGGACACTCTGAAAGTGTTGACCAGAGCTGGACAGCCCATAGCCAAAACGGGCAAAAAAAATGTTCGTGCATTTACGGCAGACCGCTCTCTTGTGGCCCAGCTCGGGTGTTGAACGTTTTTTGCGAGCACTGAATATTGCATCTCTATCCTAACTATATATATATATATAAGTTCCTATAAGTCCTACAAGGACTTATGGGCCGTTACAAATCTTCTCCACTGTTGGCGATTGTCAGACATTTGTTTAATTTGGTGCCAGTTCATTCCTAGACTTGTGAGCTGGCCTGCCTCTGCGTCTTCTTTGTCCTTGGGGATTCCACGCGATTGCAGTTCGAGTTAGGTCCGTCTCAGGCTTTCTCAGTGTGTGGCCTATCCATGCCCATTTACGTTTTTTGATTGCATTATATACTATATAGTAAGTTCTATTTTAATGGTTCTATTATTTGATGCTAGTGTTTTTTTAAAACTACGAGAGGACTCCACCCCCTGCTCATCACGTTTTGCCAACCACGATTGCGCCTACCTTAATCACGACATTTCGGCCTTTATTTCCACTGCACTTCTATAAGTTAGCAGAACGTTTGTTTAAGTAAAAATGCTGTTGATTGGAAAAAATGAAGTGAACCCGGCAGAACGGGCTTACTGACATTAGCGGAAACCGCAAAGATTTTCACGAAATTCGAATTTCATATTTTTAAGTATCTATCTAATACAATAGGGACAGTAAACTTTATAAAAGCAACTACTATACAAAATATTTCATACGGGAACAAAATCTTTGAACATAAAGTAAGAAGTAAGCCATTTTGGTTTTACAAAATTCTCACACTTTTCCGGCTGAATTCTAGATGTGTACTTTTTCAAACTAATGAAATTTTAAATAAGCGTTTTTCAAAAATTGAAAACTAATTCATTTTAATTATTTTAAAACAATGTACACAACTTTAAGTACATTTAAATAACACTCAAGAAATCTTAAACCAATTGCCTGCCATAATTTGTATTTAACAAATATGCCACATTCAATTTTCCACTGGGTCCAATAATAACTCCAGGGGCCCCCTAAGGTGTACGTTGATTGCCTGACAACCGAAGCATTGTGGTGGTATACTAGGTATACCTGTTATATGTAAGTGCTATGAATGAATTAGGCATGTATGTAGTGTTCGGTTCCAATTTAGAGTAACCTTGGAGCAAGTGAAACCCGTTATGATTGTGTGTGTGTGTACAGTGCCCCCATGTCTACAGTAAGCTAATAAATTTGGGTTAACTGATAAATAACTGAAAAATAAAAGCTTACATTCAAATTTTAGTTGATAAAGGGAAGTCATTAATTTTCATGCAGTGGCTGGACTAGAGGAAACTAGAGACTTGTCTGGGACAGACGAGTTATGATACTGTAAAAAACGAACGGCCTTAACACCACAACTAAGGCTTGAATTTTTTCATATTTTTTTTTTTTCGATTTTGATCGATTAAGCAAAACGCCTCAAAATATATAAAGTAAAAAAAAAAAGATTTAAGTCAATTGGCCTAATGAGTACGACGAATTTGACAGCAAGCGCAAATACTTCTTGAATATGTATAAAAAATCGATAAATAATAGTTAATCAAACTATCGGCATGTGTACACGAGGGCGGGCTGAAAAGTAATTAACAAACAATTTGTTTATTTTGTGTAGCATTTAACTAATAGCGGGTAAGCATGATGCAACAATTAGAAGGTGACGCAATGCGCAGGCACGTTAATTGAGTCTCTCTGAAAAAGAGCGCATAGATTACATTTTTATATGGTAGCTGTTTGAAATAGTGAACCAATGTGGATTAAATAATTAGTAATGTCTGTTTTGAAGGGATCAAATAAAAAAAAAAAAGAATAGGGGGAAATTCGACTCAGAGACACACTGAAAAATCGAATTAACCGCAAACTTAATTTATGCATAAACAAGACAAAAAAATGTCTCTACAGAGCTGCATAAAAGAACAACATATAGAATAAAAAAGTACTTTTATGTACTCTGGGACATCACATTATACGGCAATTTTCTAAAATAATATAATTTGATCAAATAAAATAACTATTTTAAAAAAGTAAAAAAAATGTGCCTCAGCTGGAAATCAAAACGGGCTCTTAAATTGCAATAAGTTTAGTAGCGCCATAGTTCTCTAAAGTTATTTGGAAGCAGGGGGCGTGACAGAGGGAAAAAAAAGTTAACTTTATCTTACTGAATATACAAGGAGTCCAAAAATAAGGCTGGCTTATACCTGCTCCGCCCCATGCTTCACCTAGGCGCGACTACTCGTAAACGCATAATTAAGCTCTACAGTAGTCTAGTAATAAATATATAAGTATATGCATATACATATAACAGCTCTTAAAGTCTGCAATGTACATGTATTTATTAGTTTCTGTTGGATAGTCCTCTGCGTCACCTTCACTATGTTACATCCCTGCAGTACGGCGTACTAGTACGGAACTAGGGAAATGACTAGTCAGTTGGTGCATAGAACTGGCTTCACGCCAATCCACTAGCAATGCTTTTAACTGTATGTCCTAGGGCGTATAAAATTGTCCACCCCTTCGTATGAACAGTATACAGTTCAGTATACTGTATACCTCTTCGCTTGACCGGTATACAGTTCGGTATGTAGTTCAAAAGGACCAGTTTGGTATACTCAGTATATACACTATACTATATACCGCATCGCGTTAGTGGTATATAGTTCGGTATATAGTACAAAGAAACTAGCTTGGTAATGTATACTATATACACCATCTCATGAAATGTATATAGTTGGGTATGTAGTACAAAAGGACCAGTTCCGTTATGTATTATATATTATTTTGCATTTATTTAATACATGTATATTAATTTTTTTGTACATTTTTTTTTTTCCTAAATTTATTAAACAGGTTTTTAAAAAGAATTGAACTAAGTTCATTTAAGATTATTGACTAAGTTTTTCTTTTAAAAACACGTTTTCCTAAAGTTAAGTTGATTTGCGCAACTGATCCTCGGTCTCGGAAAAAAACTTAATGCATCAGCTCCTATCTGCTCAATTACTTTGCCGCCTGCCCTCGTATGTGAAAGGGCACCAATGGTTCGTCCACAGTTGTCAACAGCATGTGAGTGTGTATGTGTGTCACGCCTATAAAATTGCCACACACACGCATACATATTTATGTATACTCGCAGTACATAAAAATAGTGCAATTCATCAAGCGTTAATAAATATAAAACAACAAACCCATGCGATTGACTTAATGGAGTTGTCGACTGTGGCAAGCGTCAAATGTGCAGCGTATTGGGCTGCAGGCCAAAAAAAAACATATAAATAAAAAATAAAAAAAAAATACACACACACACCACACCCCTCTTATACACCTACCCTGCTGACCATTTGCATCGGGGCGCTATAAAATGGTAAAGTTCGTTTCCTAAGTCTTTCGTTTTGCTTCAGTTGCGCAAACTGCGGCGGCAGCTACCACAAAAGGCTCTTACTTTGTGGCGTTAGTTAGGAGTCACTAGTTGTTCGTGGACGACAATAACAACAAACAAGTAAATACCTTGCCTTGGGATAATTGTTTACTATCTAAAGTATTTCGAGTTTAAGAAAATAATAAAAAATGTATTAAAGTCAGAGCGCTGGGTGCAAGACGACAGTGAGATACTCTGCACACACTTTGTAAAAAAAATAAATTACCTGAGCCGAATTTTTTCGTTGATAAGAAATGAATATTTTGTGTTCGAAGCTCAGACCACCAAATATTTCGAATAGCAAAGTGCTCCGGAAAACGAAAAAACCAAACCGAACAATTTTATTCGTATGCGTTTTTGCGTGCTTCGGAAAACGAAATTGTTTTTCTCAATATTTTCCTTTTTATTTTGGATCAAATCGTATATTTGCTTTATTTTTCCTATAAGTTTTTCATTCTGCGTATAGGCCTTAAAGCGGGAGCCCTGTCGCACTTATCGTCATGTGTTCGTGAACACAAACGCAAAAAAAATAAATTCGTTTTGTGCATACTATTCGTTGTGTTGAATCAGACCAAAAAATAATTTAAAATAAGTGTCAATAAATATATAACTTGAAGTTGGCATAAACATAAGCTAAGAATATCAAAGAATATTTAAAAAAAAAATGTTCTGCATAAAATTCGTGTTTTTTTTTTAACCTATTTGGCCGATTCGTTCTAACTCCTCTCGCAATAAAACATTCGGTTTCAAACCACATGAAAAATACGATTTGGTGAAATTGGAAGCACCGAACATTCGGTTTCAAAACGAATTCGAGTAAAATGTTTGGATTCGTTTTTCGAAGCACGACGGATGAGTAAAATGTTCGGATTCGTTTTTCGAAGCACGACCAATTGATGCAGTTTGTAGAGGACACCTAAATTGCTACTATATCTTTAGATAATTTCCTTTAATCGTATAGGTGTCTTCAATTTAGAATGGCCTCTGAAATCTAAGCTTCTTAGATCCTTTGCCCCCAAGGTTTGCAGGGTATAAAAATTCGAACAATCACATCTTATAAACGCATTGGTTGACTTTGTTTTATGCTGTCTCTCACACAATCTGGCTACTACTGCATAAACATAACCACACCCCCACATACCGCCACCACCACCCCTACTGCCCAAACACCCACAGTCATTGGCTTAAACCCCCTTACAGTTAGTTAACCTTAATTGAGGCAGCCGCCAGAGCGCCCCAATTTCGGTGTTTGTCCAATCAACTAGCAATTATGCCCAGCTCAATTCAATGGCCAAAACTAAATTTCGGCTTGGAGTTAAGAGCTTTATCTGGAGCTGGAATTCAGTTCAGTTTTGGTTACGCTGACTGTGGCTAAAAGCATTTGTTTTACATCATTTAAATAAAAGTGTAACTGAAAGTATGTGTTACGAATGCAAGACATTTGCAGACCCAAATCCAAATGGCACTCATTATAGACAAATATATGTAAGAATACAGCTATAATACAAAAAAATATAGTTATGTCAAGCCGGTGCGCGGAAATGGGTCCTAAATTAATGCAGGGAAATGGATTGCAGCGATTAAAAGTCCAAGTCTATTTGAGACTATGTACCACATCTGATGACTTTTCTAGATTTTATATAACTATAGTTACATATACAGCCGTGCTGCGTAAAATGAATCCGAACATTTTATTCGGTTTCGTTTTGAAACCGAACGTTTAATGCTTCAATTTCACCAAAACGAATTTTTCATTTGGTTTGAAACCGAATGTTTTTGTTGCAAGAGGAATTAAAACGAAACGACTACTACTACAACTGTAGTTCTCTTCTTCTTGTGGAGCATCGGGACGAATCGACAAAATATGTAGATTTGAAAAAGTACGCATTTTATACTGAAATAATTTTTTCAATATTTTTTGATATTCTTAGATTATATTTATGCCAACATAAAGTTAAATATTTATTGACAATACCAAATTCGTTTTCCAAAGCACGCAAAAACGAATCCGTATAAAATTTTTCGGTTTGGTTTTTTTCGTTTTCCGCAGCACGACTGACAGTCCAATTTTGAAGCAGTTTATAGATATTGGGTTGCAAGCCCCAAAACCGCAACGCAGCTGTTGGCAAAATTTTGGATCTTTAGCTCTTTTGATCTGCGAACGAGATCAAGTGGTAGAACATAGGGTATAAAAAGTAAGTCGAGCGCATCCCGAATAATTTATACACTGTAATGTGCGTCATTTTTAATTTTGACTTGCACAACTTAACACAGATCACCAACACATTTGTTAGTCTTTAGTTTTTTTTGGTCTACGAGATCTAGTAGTAGGTACATAATTTTTTTGTCATAAACATATGTGGCATAAAACACGAGATGAAATTCTTAAATTGTGAATTTTTAAGATAATTTTATAACGAAACTCTCACGAAGAGCATGTCGGGCTCATTTTCTAAACGAATGTAAAGCGTTAATGCTGATAGATTTAAAGTTCTAGATCTAGTTTAAAGTTTTAAAATATATATTTTTTTTTATAATTATAATGTAGAAATGAATACTAAAATATAAAAGCTTTGCAGTCAGAGCAACAAAGGCCTACAGACTTGTTTGATTAAATTCACATTTAAATTGAGTTGGACTCTTCTTGCTGAATGTAAGTGTTGTATGAACAATATATCGATAGTCAAAATATCGATCTCAAAATGGCAGTATCGTTTCGTATATGTTCCATAACTCAACATTCCTATTGTATATCCATTCTAGTTCAGATTAGCTACTATTTTCAACAATATTTATTTCACTTACCTTTCGTTTCTAGTTTTTCGCTTAAAATTGCCTGCAATGCGTAAAAAAAAAATATTAAAATTAATATTTTATCTCAAAGAAAGTAATATTTATTAATAGAGTTTAAAACAAAATGCACTAATTTGAAATTTCAATGTTTTTCCAGCCACGACGTTAACACTGTCAAAAAGTGTGCCAAGGCTGAAATGCCCCGCCTCTCAGCCCTCTTTGCCGACACCAGTACCAATTAAGTAAACAATATAATACAAAGGTAGGTACTACTGTATACCATTGTTGCTATATGGCTAAGTAAGTGAAGTAATGAAGTTGTGAAGTCAAAGCCATAATTAGATCAAAAGTCATAATTTTATTGTTAAAAAAAAACAACTTACTGGTAATATTTGTTTGTCGTCGTTTTTGTTTTTTTTTTTTTTTTTGTAACTTGGGCCCTACACTGCAAATTAAAAAGGTTTTTAGTTTTTAAGCAATAATTGGAGCACATTTTTCATTTCAATTTGGTCGCTGACTAAAACGTTCATTGTAATACCCTTTAAAATGATTAAGCTAATTATTTATAACAATGTTGGACTTTTAGAAGGGCCCCCATATGCCAAGCCATACACATACTTGGATCCGTCGGGCTGGTATACCCTGCAGCTATTTTTCTCAAAAAACAAAGTCGTCACATCACAACTTTAATATACTCTGTACTTTCTTACAGTGTCTTACAGCCACACAAAAAAAATGTAATACAGTCGAGGCGGTGCCCGGCAGTGTAATACCCTGTACTCTTTTTTCTCGAAAAAAGTTTTATTCCTTCTAAGAACTTTCCAATTGAAAAAATTTTTTGTTGGTGCAAAACGATATTTATACCTATAAATTCCGCAAATTTTAACCGATTTTGATGAAAATCGAAATTTACGTCAAAGTAGTTATTTAAAGTAGTGGTGAGTTTCAAGGGGATATGTTGAAGGGTGTGGGAGAAAACACGGTAAATCGATTGCGGGGGTGGGGGGCCCGCATTGATAAAATTTGGATGTGGATTTGTTCATTAGAGCCACATGAATCAGCTTAGCAAAATTGGTGGTTCTAGGTCATTTGTTACTATTATTACGTAGAGTCAAATATTGACGCAGTTTATGGGCAAGGGGAGGTGAAATTTGTATATTTTTGACCATAACTTTTGTTCTATTTGTCTGATTTTGTTTATTTTTGACACACAGATGCATGTTACCACAACGCATCATTCTGTTAAGTTTCAGATTGAAATATCAAACGGTGTAGCTAAAAACCGCGAAACTCTGCTACGGGGAAACGGGGAAAGATATGGACATGATTCAACAAACTTGATCTTCTCTAATAGTCTCCGAGATCTAGGTGTTCATACAGACGGACGAACGGACATGGCTCAATCGCTACCCGAGGTTATGATACGCATTTTGGTATAAAGGACTTGGGGTCTGCCACGCCTTGCCGTTACATACATTGCACAAGTCTAGTCTACCCTTTGTACCTATAGGTATAGGGTATAAAAATGGAGTTTGTGATTCTGAATTCAGAGCAAGTTTTTGGGGTCGCTGAAACCAAATCCAAGTTCGAAAAAACCCCAGCACATTGCTGTTCTGACTTCAACTTCAAAATACCTCGGTTTTTTGCGATCTCCGAACCCGCAAGTCCATTTTTTTCTTTTTTTAGTGTTGGTTAACAATCAAAAATTATTGCAAAAACATATGTGTTGATATTCCTAAAAAATGAAAGTAAGATTTCGGTGTTTGCAACTTTTAAACTTGTTTTTTTTTTTTTTTGAGCTTCTAGACAATCAACGTCAATATTGGATCATATTTGACATTAAAAGATTAAAAATTCCTTACATTAATTTTTTATCTAACAAGTAGAGCTAAATATTTTTATTAATATTGCATAAAAAAATAACACAGGCCATGTCATGTCAGTTGTTGGAAAGCTAAGGGTCATTCCCGAAGTAATTTGCTGCGTAGAATCCAAATACGGGGCCAGAATTGGCCCATTACGTCAGGATTTTGAGATATTTGAGGTTATGTACTTCAAAAGTAGGAAAAAACGCCGGTTTTCGGGCTGTCCAACAACTAAACCATGTTGGTCTGTGTAATTAAAAAAAAATTTGTTGAGCAACGTAAATTTTTTTAATATTTATTTATAATTTATTTTTATATTATTAAATATATATGACTATTATTTTATTTATTAAATGGACAAAATTCTAAAATTTTTTGTATTATGTTAATGTTAAATTTTTATTCAACATAACACAAAAAAAAAATGTATTGTAATTTTGGAAAAATAATAAAAAAAATCATTTTTAAATATAATAAAAAAATATTTAAAAATCTCGATTTATTTTTAATCAGCAATCACCAAAAAAAAAAGAAAGGAATTTTATTATTTTATTTTTTTGTTTGTATTAATTTATATAATTTTAAAGTGGAAATTAATTCTAAATGATAAAAGGTTTGTAGCCTGAGCAACATAGGCTTTAACATTTAATTGTTATTAAACTATTAACAAAATTAAAAAAAAAATTTGAATTATGTTAATGCTGAATATGTATTCTAAATAATGTCACAAAAATGTTTTATAACTTGTGTCTTTCGGAAAAAAAATATTAATTCAAAGTATCGCGAAATTTCGAATCTAAAAAAAATGTAATTATTATTTATTTATTAACAAAATTAAAAAATTTGTTTTGCATTATATATGTAATATTTCAAAAATTTTAATTTTGAATGCCTTTTGAAAAAAAAAAAAACAAAAATAGCCGTATAAAAAAAAAACAACAAATAAAAAAATAAAAACAAATTAAAAATACAAATAAAAATAAAAATAAACTAAGCAAATAATAGTAGGTACTTTAAATAAATAATATTTATTTAAATAAAAAAAAAAAAATATAAAAATAAAAAAAAAACAAAAAAAAATTTAAGCAAATAATAGTAAATTAAATACATAATAATAATTAAATAAATAACAATAAAATTTTGCCCCGACTGGGATCCAAAGCGTTGTCTCTAGACATCGGAATATTAAGCTCTGAAGCCAACACTCTACCAATTTAGTTAACCGCCTACAAAAGACTATAATGCGATTATCTCCGAGATTTATGTTCCGATTATAATTTTTTGTTTCCCACATTTTGGCCACAAAAACTAAAATAAACCAGTCACAGGGACAGTCAAAATGTCTAGTTTGGTTATCGTAGCCCTAAAACCTCAGAACCAAGAATTTCCTTCATCCTCCTGATGACCATATTGGTGGTAACTTTAGAGTGCTTTTCCGGCATCTTCCTTTCTTTGTTACATTATTTTGCACAAACTTAATGTACTCCTTATCTTAAAGTACAGCAGTATATATTGTATTTAAGGGTATCCTACTGCCGGGACTACAACTCAATTTTTGTTTTATTATAACAGATAACTAGTAGTAAAATGAAGTATACGTAAGTCAAGGCAAAAGTATTGTTACAAATAAAAAAAAATATTTGGCTCACAAATATACTTATATACTTACATATGTACTGATCAGCTTCATAGCTCAGAAACAAATTCGTAACCAATTTAAATGTCATTGCAACATTTTTAATTTTGTTTGCTTTGCACTATTTTCCATTTTCGAAATTGAAATGAAAAATAAAACCAAAAATCTTATCAGCATCTGAAGAAATATCAATTGTTCAATACTTAGTTTGCCAAATAGGCGTCACCTTCAAAACAATCACAATAGATTTTTAAGAAGTAACCCAAAAAGACCATCGCAGTTGAAGTGAAAGGGTTTCGCCCCCTGTTCGCTGTCGTCATTGGGCACTAAGAAGTAGCATCATTGCAAATGCCACGCACAAGCACTGGATATACTTCTCAACTTTACTTCTTTATTGAAAATAATAAGGAACATCTTTTTTATTAATATTTTATTCTTCGCAGAACTATAACATGACACCGATGAGCAAATATAAATAGTACCCATATACAAAGTAAAACTAAAGCTATACATTTTTCTAAAACTGACCTAAAACGCAAAATGGCTGTACATATGTAGGAACAAATAAAAAAAAATCGAATTCATAGCGGAAAAAATTTCAAAATTCAATTTGATTTTTTTTTTTAGCAGACTTAATCTTTTGGTATACTATATGGAAAATACTTTAGCAACCAATTTGCTAATGCCTTCTAGCTATATTGAAAGTAAATATGAAGCTGCGCTTCCGACATGCAACCAGAACTTGTATTTGCCATGTAATACTCAAGTATTTTAGGTACTTGAAATAATTGTGGTGGCCGTTGTGATAACAAAAAAATGTAGAACTATAAAAGGGTCACACTGGCTTCAATTTGTGGTACAGTAGAGAAGTTCTTACTCCTAAACATTTCAAGCAAAGCGTAGTACTACCTGATTGCAATAATGAGAGTTTGTAAGTGAGATATACTTAACTAACCCCATTTGTGCTAAGGTTATTTATGGAATCTTCTAGATAACTTGCTGCTGCTAACTTTTGTAATTGCATTGCAATGCTTTGTTGGGTCTGGCAATGCGCAGAAGCCCGACTGTACGGACCATATCAATGGCATTGCTTTTCCGGATCCTAGGAGCTGTACGCGCTTTTATATTTGCTTGCGTGGCCGAGCCCTGAGAAGACAGTGCGGACATGGCCTTTACTTTGATACAAGAACTCAAATTTGTAATTTGCCAGTCCTTGTTGATTGCAATAAAGGCGATCGCAGTGGATCAATTGATTTCCTTCAATCTGACGTCCAGGCAATTGAATCAAATGAATATGCGGCTCCACACTTCCCTGGAGAAGTACCGTTTGCTGACGTACCCCGTGCAGAGGTGAGAACCCAAGCACCGGATTGCGTTACCACAACGACATGTTCGACCACAACAAGGGCATGTTCCACAACTTCAACCCCAACTTCCACTACAACAAAGGCATGTTCCTCACCGACAACCACAACCACCACAACTACCCCGTGTTCCAAAGAAACAACAGCCACAACAAGTACAACATCGACCCCAACAACAACATCCACGGCAACAGCCACATGTTCCACGACAACAACAACCACTACAACAACTACTACCACATGCTCTACGACAACAACTACAACAACCACTACAACAACCACTACAACAACCACTACAACAACCACTACAACAACCACTACAACAACTACTACCACATGTTCAACATCAACAACCACCACTACAACAACTACTACCACATGTTCCACAACAACAACTACAACAACCACTACAACAACTACTACCACAACTTCTACCACAACAACAACCACATGCTCTACGACAACAACTACAACAACCACTGCAACAACTACTACCACATGCTCTACGACAACGACCACAACGACTACAACAACCACTACAACAACTACTACCACAACTACTACCACATGCTCTACGACAACGACTACAACAACCACTACCACAACTACTACCACATGCTCTACGACAACGACCACAACGACTACAACAACCACGACAACGACCACAACGACTACAACAACCACGACAACAACTACTACCACATGCTCTACGACAACGACAACAACAACTACAACAACTACTACCGCATGCTCTACGACAACGACTACAACAACCACTACAACAACCACCACTACAACAACTACTACCACATGTTCTACAACAACCACTTCAACAGCTCCCACCACATGCTCTACGACAACGACTACAACAACTACAACAACCACTACAACAACTACTACCACATGCTCTACGACAACGACAACAACGACTACAACTACCACTACAACAACTACTACCACATGCTCTACGGCAACGACTACAACAACCACTACAACAACCACTACAACAACCACTACAACAACCACTACAACAACCACTACAACAACTACTACCACAACGTCTACCACATGCTCCACGACAACGACTACAACAACAACGACTACTACCACGAGCACAACCACAAGTTCCACTACAACAACCACATGTTCCACCGCACCTACAACATGTTCCACCAAAACAACAGCATGTTCTACCACAACAACCACATGCTCCACTGCGACAACCACATGTTCCACCCAAACACCAACTCCCGCCTGCCAAACAACACCAGCTCCTTGTTCAACTACTCCCGCCTGCAAAACAACGCCCACTCCAGCCTCCACAAAAGCAGCATCTTCTGCGCCCATAACAGAGGCCAATCCACAGGAACAACCCATATCTTTGATTACAAATCTGCGCTCCCTACGCGACTGTCAAGGCCTTGAAGACGGTACCATCTTTACGGACGCCAGACACTGTCGTCGTTACTTTGTCTGCCGCAGGAACCGTGCCAGACATATACTGTGTCCAATTGGCAAATGGTATGATCGTGAACAGAAAGCCTGTATTAACCGTCGTGAAGTCACCAATTGTCCGGCCGGACGCAACTAAACGTACTAAAGCAGCTCCTACTGGAAAACATGACATCGGCAGTGTACCCTGATTTACTCGCCTCAACAAAAATATGTACATTATATTAAAGTAAATACCAATTTTTTTTATAGCCACATATATTCCAAGCAAATCTTTGAATGCAATAAAACAGCATTTACAAAAACCTAAACTACTACACAATTTTATCTGGGATCTGACCACCAATTTAGTTTTAATACTCTCACAATTTTTTCTTAGTATTTTTTTAAAACTACAAATTGTACGGGGCTTAGCTTTATTCTAGCTTATCAACTGTGCGGAAAAAAAATAACATGGGGTATATTTCTAACCTAGATCGTTTTAGCCTGATTAGGTCTTAATTGCAAAGGTTGGGAATTTTTTAGCACAAATAAACTCAGAACTTTCGCTTCTACGAGCGAATACAAAAGTTTACAGTTTCTTGAAAATTGCATCTCGGGAGAATCATAGCAAATGAAAATGTTTCCAAGATGATTTTCGACATGGATTATATTAGACTTTTTTCTTTCATGATGTGACAGAAAAAATGATTGCTGTTCAAAAACTGATACAGAAAGATTTGTCATGTAAGATTAGGGCATTATGCTGCATTAGTGTGACCAGCATAAATAAAAACAGAAGGTCTAAAATATTGGTTTCCCAAGAGGAGTCTAATGTAATAAAACATGTTCCAGAAGTTTTTTTTAGAACTGAGAGAAACAAATTGCCGTAAGCGACAAGGCCATCCCTCTTTATTCGGTCCTGAATCTTTTGAATCCCAATTAAGAGACTTTGCGGAAAGACAGATAAGCAGATAAACAACAGTGCTTAATTTATTTCTTTTGTTTTCCTGAACATCCGAATCATTATAGCCTATACATATAGGTACTAAGCGTATACTAGATTTGTACAATGTATATAAAAGACAGAAGGAGGCGTGACAGACCCTTAGTTCTTTACACCAAAATGTTTATCATAAGCTCGGGTAGCCAGAGTTTGTAAAATTAAAATTTAAGTAGCCAAAGGCCTTAGTAGCCAGCGCTATACCCCTATCCCTAAGCTACGTTAGAAACTTATTTGTTATCTTGCTGTATATAATAATAATAACAAAAATTAAGTTACTTTATCCTTCGATTCTTCGTATACCCTGTACATGTCAGGTGCAGAATGACGAGAGAACACGTTATAGACATGTCTTGCTATCCCTATGAACGCCTATATCTCAGAGATGGTATGAGCTACAGCAGAAAATATTTCTGAAGTTAATCGAAATATTTGGCGAACAAAATCTTTGTAGAGTACCAAAACACTATGCCGAATTTAAACAAAGTTTATTTATTTGTTTATTGTGATAGTACAGTGTAGCTTAAAATCGGACACGCCAAACTAGACTTACATTTTTTTGATTGTAGCAGCGAAAGTTCAAATTTTCTATGGTATATAAGTAAATAAAAAATTCGTCATCTAAGGAACTGTTAGCCTAGACTCAAGATTTTTATTATTGCAACCAATTTACTGATTGGTTATATTTAAATGTGTTTCGACATGCAAACAAAACTTATATCTGCAATGTAGCTCTTAAGTATCTGAGGTACTTGGCCAATTAGGTGTACCTCTGTGTGATAACGAAAAAGTGGAGAACTATAAAAGGGTCACACTGGCTTCAATTTATGGTACAGTAGAGAAGTTCTTACTCCTAAACATTTAAAGCAAAGCGTAGTACTATCTGTTTGCAATAATGAGAGTTTGTAAGTAAGATATCCTTAACTATTCCAATTAGTGCTGAGTACTTATGGAATCTTCTAGATAACTTGCTGCTGTTAACTTTTGTGGCTATATTGCAATGCTTGGTTGGGTCTGGCAATGCTCAGAAGCCCGATTGTACGGAGCATGTCAATGGCATTGCTTTACCGGATGCTAGAAGCTGCACGCGCTTTTATATTTGCTTGCGTGGCCGGGCCCTGAGAAGACAGTGCGCACATGGGCTTTACTTTGACACAAGTACTCAAATTTGCACTTTGCCAATTCTTGTTGATTGCAATAAGGGCGAACGTAGTGCAGCAACTGCTTTCCTTCAGTCCGGCGTCCAGCCACCAGCCTCAACCGTATTTACTACTTCAAGTTCCACTTCCACAACCACACTTACTCCGTCTACCAAAAAGACGACTCCCCCTTGCTCAACTACTCCAGCGAAATCCGCCTGTACAACCACACCAACTCCGTGTACCAAAACGACAACTCCCGCTTGCAAAACAACACCTACCCCCTGCTCAACTACTCCAACGACAACCGTCTGTACAACCACACCAACTCCGTCTACCGAAACGACAACTCCCGCCTGCAAAACAACACCCACCCCCTGCACAACTACTTCAACGACATCCGCCTGTACAACCACACTAGCTCCGTCTACCGAAACGACAACTTCCGCCTGCATAACAACACCCACCCCCTGCACAACTACTTCAACGACATCCGCCTGTACAACCACACCAACTCCGTCTACCGAAACGACAACTTCCGCCTGCATAACAACACCCACCCCCTGCACAACTACTTCAACGACATCCGCCTGTACAACCACACCAACTCCGTCTACCGATACGACAACTCCCGCCTGCAAAACAACACCCACCCCTAGCTCAACTACTCCAACGACATCCGCCTGTACAACCACACCAACTCCGTCTACCGAAACGACAACTCTTGCCTGCAAAACAACACCCACCCCTTGCTCAACTACTCCAACGTCATCCGCCTGTACAACCACACTAACTCCGTGTACCAAAACGACAACTCCCGCTTGCAAAACAACACCCACCCCTTGCTCCACCACAACAAAAGCAACTCCCTGCGCCAGCAAAACAACAACAACTTCCTCTTCCACTACTCTAATGACTACCAGCGGCAAAACAGAACCAACTCCCAGTGGTGCCACAAAACAAACATCGCCGAAGACACCGAGCCCCAAAATACCGGCCATTAAGTCTTTACTTTCCCTACGCGATTGTCAAGGACTTCAGGATGGCACCATCCTAACTGACGCCAAACACTGTCGTCGATACTTTGTGTGTCGCAGGAACCACGCCAGACGCTACCAGTGCCCACATGGCAAGTGGTACGATCGTGAACTTAGCGCCTGCCGTAATCGCAGCGAAGTCACAAACTGTGCAGCCTTTCGGAACTAAACCCGCCGAGGCATCTTCCACGAGCTTGTAATCAGCAAACAAAATGTTTATTCAAAATATTTTTTTTTTTATATTATTAATGTATTTTTATTTACAATCTATCTGAAAACAAGCAGCAAATTTTATAAGCAAAACAAAAATGGCAGAATTGATTGTGGACTCACTGGTGTCCAATCAATTATTCAAAATATGAAACTGTCATAAGCTTTCTTGTGTATTTGCAATTGAAAATCAGCAAAAGATATTGCTAAAATATATCGAAATTATGTATTTATCATCCCTAGGTCTGCAAGGCATGCAGGAGAAGGGCCCTTACTATTATGTAACTATAAACTACATTTTATCGCTATTGTATGCAAATTTTTGAATGTTTTAAAATATTTCAAAAATAAAATATATTTAGAAGAAAGAGTTAGCAAACATTTTTCCATAAATCCATAGGTATCCAAACAATTTGGCAACAAATAGAGCATGTCTATGGCTCATGTAAGCCCGGTTAACCAACTTTGCCTAATATATATGTACACGTACGTACATACGTACACATATAACTATTATTATGTTCAAATTGAAAGTCTCAAGTCTGAAATTCAATATCATGTGCAGTCAAGCAATACAAACAAAAATTTTTGAATCAACTAGCAAAGTATTATAATAAACTCCTACAAATGATTCTTTTCTTGGACTGACACTGCTTGATAGTACAGACTGTACCTGTTGCAGCTGTACCTATTGTATTATATAATGCCGTGCTAGAATTTTCTTGAAATTAGCATGCTGCTTTTGTGATCTTGAAGATCTAATTAGCTGTTGTTACAGCTGGCGCCATCTAGTGAGCTTGCGTTGGCACCATCATACATTAAACAACTCTAAAGTCGTAGGACAACACTGTTTTGTTTTATTAGAGACTCTCCTTCTGGGCGTTGTATTTGTATCTGCTACAAGCTATAAAAACAAATATTTTTAACAAATATATATTCGAAAATACTTTATAACTGCCCGTTATGTACACTTTGCAAAAGCAATAAATCAAAGCACAATCTGTCATCTTTTTTTTAACTACTACAGCTGTGACTGAGGTTCTTAAGTAATAATAACTTGACACCTACATGGATATTATAGATGTTCATTGTGCATAGAATGTTACTTACTTACTTTTTGGGTAGACCAGTTGTACGTGTGGGCGCACTTATATTTGTCAGGGTCTTCTATTTTAATTGTTCACCAAAGCTATATAAGCTTTTAAATCATTTATTTAAACTGTCATTCAATATAGTTTTGTTTACTTATACATCGTATATACGCTGGTTAATATACTTTATCATGTAGTTTGCAATATTTATAGATACATACATAAGCTACACCTTGTCTGTCTTTTAATGAAAGTATTTCGAATTTGTATCAAGCAAGTGTTCAACAAAAAGTTAATTATGCCAAAATTACTTATTATATATTCTTTACCCTTCTTTAGTTGCACAGTTTATTATTGCATTTTTTTAGATTTGGAAGACAATATTCTCAAAAAGTAACATATTAATTTTGATTGCAGCAGCCTTTTAAAACAGTGTTGTCCTATGACTAAAGCGATGCTTTAAGTAAGATGGCGCCAGCGAAAGTTTGCTAGATGGCGCCAGCAGTAACAACAGCTGATTAGATTTTAAAGATTTTATGTTTGTGTATGTTTTTAAGCCTTGAAATATGTGAGCTTGCTATGTACATTTTTGGCTTTGAAAATATAAACATTTTTTAGATCTCGATTTCTTTGCCAATTTAGAAAACTTTGCATTAATATTTTATCATATGTTTATATTTATGCGAAACCGTATATAGTTACTCAATACAATAAACTTCATAATAAGAGCGATGTAGTCTCTTGAGCAGTTCGTCTGTATGAACGCCTGAGTATTGAAGATTATAAGGACTAGAATAAGCAAACTTGGCATTTTTTCTTCATCTAAATGGAAAATATGGTCACACTTATAAAATCCTAAAACACAAAATTTCGCCAAAAGGTGAAGCAGAAGAATTTCTTGTTTTACAGCACTACTATAAAAGCGAAGCGAAAATTGGCTTTAAAAATTTTTCCATAATTCCATGAAAACTTTAAGTCATATAGACAAAAATGTATTAACTTTAGAGCTTCCAAACTACCGCAACTACATTGCGTGGAATACCACAAAAAAATACCTTAATTTGTCAATAAATACCATTTTGCGTTTATAGGCACACACTGGTCATTACGGCAGTAATTGATTTGAAGTTTTTGTTAACTGATAAATTTTGGAACTACATACAGGCCTTAAATTGCAAAATTCTACTGAAGGCAAAAGTGAAGAACTAAAACATGAGAAGAATTTTATGACATGACGCACTTAATTAATATACAATTATATTCACAGTAGAGGACATTAAGTTTTATAAATGTTTTTGCTTTTTGTTTTGTAGTGGGTGGTTTGAAGCCACTGTATGTAGGAGTATATAGGGTGTGTTCCAAAAGTCATGAAAAATATACAAGGCTGCGACCTTATATTAATCGTAGAGTGTTTGAACGTATTAGGGTTGTTAGAAGCACTCTTAGCTTTATATTGCCATAACACTAAGACTGAGAGTAGTGTTGAAAAGTGTGTAAGTTAATTCCGATTTTTATATTGATTTAATAGCCGGTGATGAATCGTTGACTTTTGAGTACCCAGAAAAAACGCCAAAGTTTGTTGTGTTTAAGTTCTAAAACTTCTAGATTATCATAATGATAAGAGGCATAACATTTGCACAACATTTTGCAACAATCTGGCCACACCTAGCTGCTGCATTCATATGCGGCATATGTTGCGTATACGTAATTTTATTAAGAAGTCTCATTTTTGAGTGCATAATCGAGATTTTGAAAAGAAACCTATTTTTTTTTAAGTTATAATACAAATTTAATTAACAAAAAACGACAAAACACTTTGGATTATGCTTATCCAGAGCTAAAACTTGTGGGATTTCCCAATGATAGTAGTCATTAGATATGCACAACATTTTGCAACAATCTGGCCACACCTAGCTGCACCATCCATATGCGGCATATGTTGCGTATACGTAATTGTATGAAGAAGTCTCATTTTTGAGTGCATACTCGAAATTTTGAAAAGAAACCTATTTGTTTTTTTAAGTTATAATACAACTTTAATTAACAAAAAAACGACAAAACATTTTGGATTATGCTTATCCAGAGCTAAAAATTGTGGGATTTTCTAATGTAAGTAGTCATAATATTTGCATAACGTTTTTCAACAATCTGGCCACACTTAGCTGCATCATTCATATGCGGCATATGTTGCGTATACGTAATCTTTATTAAGAAGTCTCATTTTCGAGTGCATACTCGAAGGTTTGAAAAGAAACATGATTTTTTAGTAAATTATAATATAGCTTTAATTAAATTTACCTATATTATGTTATTACAATAAACTTGATGCATGGATATAAATAGATATCTGAAAACAACGCAATTAAATAAAAAAATCACTACCTCTAGAAATTCTTATTAAATTTTTTTTTTTGTATAAGTTTTTATTTATTTATTTATTTTTTTAATTTTTGCACCAAATTGATTTGATTTTTATTTATACCATATTAATATGGGACCAAAATACGTGTTAAAAAATTGGGATTGACAGACTTTAAAAAAAAGAAAATTAAAAAAAATTTTTTCTAAGAAAATATGTTGTTTAAAAAAAAAACACATTTTAAGATCTCTCTGACAACTTTAGTTATTATTTTGACACAATTAAATAAAAAATAAAAATCAAGTTTTTTTAATTAAGCCAAAACGCATTAAATTGAAAAACTGAAGTTTCGCGAAATTTTTATATTTTCACCTATGAATCTATGAATCGAATGCCTCATTAGGTTTTCAAAAGTTTTTTGGGCAGTTTTTTGCAATTTAGCCCAGTATGGATATGGAAACTCGAAAAGCTAAAGAGCTCTCAGCATCCCTAATCTCTTCACGCACGCTGTGATCAGCAGAAATCACAGCGTTGCATATATTTCATGACTCTTGGGGGCACACCCTGTATGTAAACGAGCGTTCTGAGATATTTTCATATAGTATACCAACCATATTTCGTAGCTGCCACCAACACTTGACAATAGATAAACAAATTCATATAGTGCTATGTGTAATTACAAGATGCAGCTAGCAAGCACATACTATACATAGTAGGTACGTACATATGCATTGAGATACATATGTATCTATATAGTAGTAGCTGTCGCCAGGCGGCAAAATAACAAAAACAACAATACAAAAAAAGTAATAAAAAAAAATAGGCAAGCTAGATAAAATTTGCAAGCGGCAACTTGCAACAAAACAACAACAAAAAAATGCTTACAAATTTGCCACACAATGCAGAGATCTCAGAAACATCGTCGTTGCAGACGTCACGATGCTGGCCAAGTCAGACGCTGATGCAGATATTATGGCACTTGGACTAGGCGAAGCGGCCAAGTTAGTTATCCGAATTGAATTACCGCGGCTTTTTATACCCTGTAACCATTGGGTCAAGCAGGGCACGTTGGATTTGTGCAATAAATGTGCCAGACCATATGCTCCTAACACTAGCCTAGTTCTTGGAGATCATTTGAAAACATTTTGAAATTTGGGCACATACTATGAACCACATTTTTGTGTAAAGTCTTTGAAAATATTAACATGTTTAAGATTTTTATTTCTATGCCAATTAAAAAGACTTTCAATACTTATTTTAATATATGTTAAATATATACGAAACTGTATGTACTCAATACAATAAACTTTATAATAAGAGCAATATAGTTACTCGAGCAGTTCGTCTGTATGAACGCCTGAATTTGGGAGACTATAAGAAGTAGAATAACCAAGCTTGGCTATTATTCTTCTTTGGAAACGCCAAGTAAATAGGATAGAGATAGGTTACACCTATAAAAGCCTGAGGCATCATATTTGCCTAGAAGCTGAAGAAGCAGACTTTCCCAGCTTACAGCCCTACTATGAAAGCCAAGCGAAAATTGGCCAAAATGTATTAATTTTAGAACTTCTGAGCTTCTTGAACTGCAACAACTGATAAATAAGACTGTTGTGAGCCTAATTAAAAAAGGAAAGTTTATATGTTCTTAAAACATGCCCCTGTCCCATCTACGACGTTTACCCATTTCCCTTAAATGCGCCACATTGGGCAATATATAACTGCAAAATGTTTGCCATAGAATTCCTTTTTTTTTGGTGCAGTGTATCTGACAGTCGTTCAACATCGCTGCTGGTTCACATGATTTTTTTTTTTTTTTTTGTATCTCGCGGTACCTTTCCTTTGGACCGTTAGCTGCTGCTACGTTGTGTGGCAATTATTGTCGTCGGCCTGACCGAAAATCCACATGACTCAAGACTAAGTCGATTCCATTCAACGGGCAGAGTTCGAGACTCGTGCCACGCGTCCATTTTACAAAACCAGCAAATTGTGTGCACTTTGCGGCAGCAGACACATGGATACAAACAAACATGCCACATACTACCAACTATACAAATATAGTTACATAGAAGAGAGTGCATGGCTGTTCCCAATGGTAGCTGGCGAGCTAATATTCAAACATTTGTGAATGTTTCTAGTGTTGTTGGTTTTTGCTTTTTATTTTCTTTTTTTTTTTTTTTTAAATTACGTTTTGATTCATTTTATGCCCTCTTTAAGAGCAACTCTGGACAGTCTGGACAGCGAGTAAATGACACACATGAAAAATTTTTGAATTTGTTTTACTTACTTTTGACAATGGCGTTTGTCTAATGCTCTACATTTTGTTAATTATTATAAAGTATCGTTAGTGTACACTAAATATTGCCAAAAAAAAACATTCTCTGAATGTTTGGGTCTATTAACTTGTCTAAGCGGAATGATCAAGAGAACGAGCACAAGTTTTGTGGAAATTGCATTACAGGGTATATTAAGTTTGTACAAGCCTAAAATTAAGATGATATCGGCGCCTTTCCGTCTGTATGAACGCCTAGATCTCAGAGATGAGAAAAGCTAGATTCACCAAACTTTCAGAAGATGCTAGGAAAATCATCATGCTACCATAGGGCATACTAAAAATGTTCTGGTAAAACATTATCTCAAACGCCGACTTATGGGCCAGAACACAACAAAAGTCAGTGAAGTTAGAGTTTCAAAGAAGAAAATAGAGCTGATTCAGCCACATTCTGCGCAGGAAAAGAGATGATCCAACAAGAACCGCGTTCGACTGGAACCCCCAAGGAAGCCGTAGACGAGGAAGACCAGCGAACACCTGAAGACGACTGCTAGAGCGGGCCACGCGCCTTAGCTGGAATGAAGTAGAGACTAGCATAAAACAGAACCGAATGGAAGAAATTCGTTGTGGCCCTATGTGTATTATCCCCACTACTGTGGTCTATCCTGGTTGATGATCTGCTTGACTGCCTTAACACTAGAGGCTGCAAAACCATAATCTATGCTGATGACATAACAGTCATCATAAATGGTAAACATGACACTATCATTGGTGAGCGTATGCAGAATGCTCTCAAAATCACCTGGGAATGGTGTGACAGGCAAGGGCTGTCTATCAACCCAACTAAAACTACCATCGTTTCATACACAAAAAGACATATAAATAACATTGCTAGTCTATTTATAAAAGGTACAGAGGTACCACTTAAGGATGAAGCCAAATACCTAGGCCTAACAATTGATAAAAAGGTTGTCATGGGAACGGCATCTAGAAAATACAATACAAAAGGCCACTTAACAAATATGGGCCACAAGACAACTGCTAGGAAGAACATGGGGTCTTAGCCCCAAAATGTCATCCTGGATATACAATCAAATGATAAAACCTTCAATACTATATGGCTCAGTCATATGGTGGAAGAAGGTAACTCAACAAAATGCACAACGCGAACTTAGAACAACACCCACAGCGGGATTGGAGGCTGTTCTTAACTACACACTGCTTTACCTAGCCATAAGAGAAGAAGCTGCTAAAGATGCTGTAAATCAACACAAAATATATAAATTTAAAGAAGGGAATCATAAAGGACACCTCGAAATTCTAAACTGGGCAAAAGAGGCAAAGCAAATTGCTACTTTCATTAACCAGATAGATCCAGTAGTTAGACCAATAAAAAACTACGAGATCTTCATACCCACAAGGGATGAATGGGTAAATAACCCAAGTTGGGTGCAGGATGACGCCCAAAAATGGTACACAGATGGCTCCAAAACGAAAGAAGGAGTAGGTGCAGGGGTAGTCGGTCCCCGATGCCATATGCACATCTCTCTATGTAAAGACGCAACAATATTCGATGCCGAACTATTTGCGATAAACTCTGCAACTCAGAAACTACTAGACCGCAATGTGCAAAGAATAATAATAAATATTCTATCTGATAGCCAAGCGGTACTCAAAGCCCTCAACAATTATAAATTTATGTTCAAATCTGTCCTTGAATGCCACAACAACCTAAACCTACTGGCATCCCATAATAAGGTAAAACTTATTTGGATGCCTGGGCACAAAGGTTATGAAGGTAATGAAGCAGCAGATACACAAGCCAGCAAAGGGGCGAAGGCAATCTTCACAGGACCTAGCCCTCTGTACGGCTTCACAAAAAATGATATTACAAACATCATTTCAAAAAACACCAAAAAAGAGGCAAAAACCTACTGGCATAATCTGGAAGGACTCCGTCACTCCAAAAAATTCCTTCAGTTCGACTCAAAAAAGCGAGCAGAAGCCCTAGAATTCAATAGAAGAGACCTACGCATCTTATGCGGTACACTTACTGGCCACTACCCATGTAGATACCACATGGCCAAGCTAGGTCTATCGGATGCTGCAACTTGCAGATATTGCAATGAAAAGGTGCTCTTTTAGCCAACTGCCCAGCGCTAACCAGGCGCAGAGCTAAATTCTTAAACAGCTATACATTGGATGAAGAGGAATACAAAGCCCTATCACTAAAGGGAAAAACTGCCTTCGCCATAGTCGGGTGCACAAAAGGACCTACATGCTGGTCGCAGTGCAGAAGGAAGTCAATACCTTGCACCCTATTCACATCATACATAGACAAATAAATACAATAAATATGTAGGTTCATATATCCCAAATAGGACTCATCGGATCATCATCAAATAAATGTTTAAGATCAGAAATCGTTTGTTTATGAAGCTTTCGTAGCTAAATTCGGCAATTAAACGATTTTTGCAGTACCTAAGCACTGTGATAAATTGGATTAAAGTCGGGTAACTCCAAGTTGCCGAAGAACTTTTTCCTTCAATCTTTGGGGTTCTTACAACAGCTGCTAAATAAAGATGGTTTATAAAGTGTAATTAAAATCGGTGACCAGTTTTTTTATGCATTCTGCATAATTCCTGATCAGCAGTGGTCCATTTATCATTGCTAGCAACTTAAAAACTCTGCCATATTCTGCAGATTTGAGTTCCATGCCCTCAGGGCCCTAATGGGGACTGTGCCTCACTAGGATTGCTTCTATAATGTAGATGTGCGCCGCGAAATTATTCTAGAGAAGAACCAAGCAAGACATAATACAGATCGTCAAACCTAACCTGCTGTGCTGAAAAAACTTCGATGTTTTCGATGCTTTGAACTGGAAAACATCGATGTATCGTAATATAAGGAATGAATATTCGTATATGTTCCGGCTAGAATTTTCATCTCACAATTTCAAAAGACTGCTAACCTGTGTAGCTCCTACGATCTCTAAGTTCTAGATGCTCATTAATAGGCAACCCAGCTATGCTTCAATCGCTATCGGAGGTGATGCTGGCTTTCTGCTTGTTACACACTTGACTGTATATAAAAATAATATATAAAATTTTGAAAAGTGAAAGAAGGTTCTATCTAAGTAAACGATAAAAAGCTTCTTCTTCAGTAGAAAAAAAGCTTGCTCACATTTTGTTTAGGAACGTGTTTTCCTAAGCTTTTTATTGATTTGGAAAATGTTGCTCATTTATCATTCTTCAAAAAGATGATAAATTAAAAGCTAATGTCAAAGTAAATTTAGTTTAAATATGAGGAAATTTTCATCTTCAGCCTTGTCGTATTCGTTTCTTGACAGCAATTATAAAAATAGCAGTGTCTGCGAATTTTAAATATTTCACAAGGTAAAGGTTAGTATTCCATGCATGAACAGCTTTAAACCTTCACTTCAGGAAATAAATATAATCCATTGCTAGCTGTTAACTACAAACTCATATTATATAACTTTCAAACATTTAAGGAAAATATTTTTTAAAATTATCGTAAAAAGGTGTAAAACTTTTGAAAGACAACTTTTTTGAACACTTTCTTTATGTATGACGTCATTGGTTATTTTAGGCATAAAAAATCGTAACAGAAAATGAAATCTGTTAAAGGTAAAGATAAATTTTGGGCCATTTTTGACTTGCTACTTTCTATATATTATATGAGAAAGGTGCCGGTTTCAGTTGGAAGGGACATCCCAACTATAAAATACCCTTTATAAACTCCTATTCTAACTGGGTTCATACTATTTTCATTTTGTTCGCTATGAGAGAAAGGATTTTGCTTAAAAACTTTGAAAGTTCTTCAACTTAAACGTTCACATTGCATTTTGACTTGTTACATACTAAGGTTTGGTGGTAAAGAGTAAAACACTAGCAGGGGAATCCTATCCCCAAAAAAGTACAAATACAATAGTTTATAGTCTATATGAGTGTGCATACCAATTATGATATGAGTAGCTTCTTCATCAACTTTTTGATCATTTTTTTTTGTCTTCTTGCTTTAATAAAATTGCAGCCATGAATGGCTAATAAAAAAAATGTTTCGAAAAAACAAGATCATAAGACGCACCTTGGGAAGCTAGACTCTTTTTTGAGAAGGAAGATGAGCATGGCCAAATTGATTTCCTTTGTTATCCTGATTATTTTGATTTATTAATCGTCGCCCCCAAGTTTAATATAAGAGGTATATTATATATAGAAAAGAAGCCGCTTAAGAGCCCCCAAAGCTATCTCTAGTATGAGCAGGGGGACAAAAAAAGTGTAATCCGTACACTCAGAAAAAAAATTAAGTATTTTACGATCAAAAGCGGATCACTTAAGCCAATAGAGTAAAAATTTGTGCTGTCGAGAGACGCCAAGAGCGATTTTTGCATTATTGAGAGCAAAATTTGCGATTTTTGCATTATTGAGAGCAAAATTCTTACTTCAAGTGGGTTTTTTTTTTGTTGTTGACAGAAATGATTTGAATTTGAGAACGTTTCGTACTCATTTTAAGCAGGTCTAGTCTTAGTGCTGAGATATGGAGTATTTTAAATAAGGAACCAAAAATTTTTGAGCTGAGATAAGCGAATAAGAGATTTAGGCGATTTATATCTACATGCAGATGAAGCTTATTTTTTATCGTTTGCTCCGAATTTAGGTTATGTTAGGTTAGATTAATCACTACTCGGAGACCATGCAGTCCATTGTGATGCCTAATAAAAAAGAAAAGGAATTAGAGCGAATGGTGGTGAAGTGGGAGTGGTGGAGGCGTGATGTTACATCCTAGGAATGATTGGTTGGAATAGCTGTTGGAAGCCCTCATTGCTGCTTATTCTCTTCTTCCAGAACAATTTTGAGAATGCAAGAGAGACAGAACCGCTATGGTCAGACTTGTCAAACAGCCATATCTTCGAAAAAGATACTGTGTGCGTTTTGTAAAAAGTGCAGGCAAGTCGCATAGAAGATTTCAGGTGAATAATCTCCGCAGATACGACAGAAGACGTCAACCGAGGCAAATTTATCCCCTCAGCTATAAGGCCTATGGTGCAGTGACCCTCTCGCCAAACTGTTCCTGAGCCAGAGTGCTCAGAAGATTAAAAATCTTTTTTCAAAGATTGCCATAATTTTTTTAGAATTCAATCAAAAAAGTTAACATTTTTGTAACTAACAAAATGCGAAAAAAAAAAGACTTCAAAGAGTATGCATTTTTTTTTTTTTGTAAATACAACAACTGAATATACAATTACCTAGGATTATGTTGCGGCAAGTTTGGACCTGCGAATGTAATTCTGTTTTTGTTTTTAATTTTTTCTGGTTTTAATCGTAGTGTAGTACAACTAGTAGCTGGATTGTGCAAGTGAATTAATTTGAGGATTGGAAAGGGGTTGTTGCTGCAGGTGCTGGGAATGTGCCAGCATGCCCCACACGCAATGGAGTGCAGCGCCGAAATGACACAGCGAAACCAGAGCAAAAGTAGCCACAGCAGTCGCCACAAAAATGTTTCTTGGAGAGTTGGCAGGCGGTGCAGGCGGCGTTTCCCTGTCGCAAATTTTGTTGTTGTTGTTGTTGTTGTTGTTGCTGTTGTTGTTTTATTTCGTTGTTTTGTTTTATCTCTTTTATATAAATACATATACATATGTATATACTTTTATATATAAACTTTTTTGTTTGTTTGCAGTTAAGCGAGCGACCGCTGCTGCTGTGCCCGTGCCTGGCCACGTACCATTGGCCTAATGTTGCACATTCTGCTGATCTTGTTTATTATGCAAGAAAGCTTGCAACTAAGCCAACGTAAAATAGCAACAACGAACAGGGGACCGACAAACTGCCACACAGCAAAGACACTTTCAGTGCTTAAACTTGCAACAACAGACAATGTTGTTGTTGTTGCCACTGCTAACTTCTTATTGACAACATTTTCTGGGGGTACAAAGGCTTTAACTGCTGCAGGGTGGAGGTTGCCCAACTTGGACTTAACTTGGTCATAACAAAGTAGTAGTAGTAGTATTAGTACTAGTTCAATGATTTTGAAAATTCGCCAATAAAATGAAAGAAAACTTTAATGAAAGCAACAGGCAAAAAAAAAAAAAAAAAATTACCATAGTCTTTCTACGCCGCAGTGGGCTCTATGAGACGGAACCCTTGCCTCTGCTGTGCAGAGCGTTAGTAGCTCATTTTATCCTATGATTGATATTTTATAGCCCAAATAGTCCAATTATCAAAAAGGCATGCTAATTAAATTAATTAAAATTAAAGGCCGTAATAAAATCTCTTAGCATACCTTGAGCTGTTCCATAACTGCTGTCAATTTCTACAGCATTTGTATTTCAAACACATGCTCACATATTAGTATTTGTATTTTTGTTTGTTTTGAAATTCGCGCACATTTTTTAAAATTAAAAAAAAAAAAAAGTGCATAAATTGTATTGAGTTAAAAATTATCACTGTACACGTTTTTATGCTTTTCTAAAAACATTGTTACAAATATAAAACATAAAAAAAAACATGCATGGCGGTTTGTTCTATCTAAACAACGCAATTTTTTATATAAAAACGTTAAGTCATCTACCGTCCGTAACCAAACAAGACAAATGCCAACTGGCAACTGCTCTACTGACTGATTGCAGGCGCCCAATGTTCCAATTCCCATTGCGGTTGCGGCTGCTGCTGCTGCTGTTGTGGTTGTTGTTGCTGATAAACGCAATAGTCAAGATCGCACAAATCAAAACAACAACAAGCGCAATGAAACAAAATGGAATTGGAATTTAAACAGGCTAAGCTTCTGGGGGCAGCATGACGCATGCGCCGCCGGTGATTGCCGCTAAAATGAATGGAAATGAAATTAAACTAAGACAGCTCTACATAGCCAGGGCAGAACAGTGAGAGGCAAGTGGGCGTTAATGGGGATAGGCCCAAATACAAAGCGAGGGCAGGCTGACTAGTTATGGGCGAGCATATCCTTTATTTATGCGTGTTTTCACAGTATGATCATCAGCTAAATGTTCATAAACAATTCATTTTTTTCAACATTATATTTTATATATGTCTAAAATTTGAGGTCTTTTGTTTTGCAGCTTTTCTTAGAAGTGTTGTGATTCTGGGTCACTTGTTAGCATAATTACGTAGAGCCAAATATTGACGCAGTTGATTGGCAAGCGGTGGTGAAATTTTTACATTTTTGGCTATAACTTTTGTGGTTTATGTCCGATTTTGTTCATTTTTGACACGCAGGTGCAACTACAACGTATTGCTCTGTTAAATTTCAAGAAAAATATTAAGCGGCGTGGTTAAAAACCACGAAAATCTACTGCGGGGGAACGGGGAAAGATATTGACATGATTCAACAAACTTCTCAGGAAATATGCGCACCAGCTGGTAAAATTTCGTATCTCTAGCTTTTATAGTCTCCGAAATCTAGGTGGAAGATCTAGACAGACATGGCTCAATCGCTACCCGAGGTTATGACAAGCATTTTGAAAGGTGTTGGAGTCTGCCACGCCTCCTTCTGCCCGTTACATACATTGCACAAATCTAGTATACCGGGCATAAAAAAAGTACTTACGAAAATATTTCAATACAATAACGTTTTATGCCAATCCTCAAAGCAGATCATATTACCTGCCTAGAAATATGTTATTCCGATCTGCTAAGTCAAATCGCTATAGCTCCCAAAACATACAGAATAAGGTTTTCCAACTTATTTTTGGTTGCAAATGGGAAAGAATTATTTATATTGCTTTAAAAGATTTAAATGCAAGAATGCATAATTCTTTATGAAAGAACTTTAAAAAGATTTAAATCCAAGAATGCTGATTCTTTATGAAGGAATTTTATTTATAATTTGTGAATGTTTGGTCATGTTTTGAGAATTGTTTTAGGTGTAAAATTATATTATGCTAAAAATTTAAATTTTACAACTTTTAAATTTATTTAAAAAATAAAAATTCTTGTAACCAGAGAATTTTTGGCCATGCCATCAGAATTTTTGGTCTCGTTTAAAGTTGAATACTAAGTTTGCGTAGTTCAAGAATTTTCATTTTATTCTAAGATTATTTTGAAATTAAAAAAATGGATCAAATTGACATAGTCAGGAAACGATCGGTATTTTTCGTAAATTAAAAAATCGATATCAAGTGAAACTTAATATGCATTTATTGTAGATACAAGCTCCGGCGAAAAACATACTTTTATATCCTATATCTGTTAGGTACAAAGGGTAAATAAAGTTGGTGTCAGCCGAAAATGAAGGTAGCATAGCGAAGGAGACGTCGGAGACCCTGCAAAGCTAAATAAAGTACGATTAGGGTGACAAGAGAAGTCGATATAGTTATATCCCGATTTCGGATTGGATTCTTTATTATGTCAAAGGAAGCAAGTTTATTTTATTGTATCGATATCGGGTTATAATATATTACAGATCAGCTCGAAAAAATTCTAAAGTTTTTCAGAAGTTTTTTAAGATAAAAATAGTTTTAAGCATAATAGTAAATAGTACCTGAAAATAATTACTTAAAACTATTTTTAAACCCTGTACCTTATGTTAAAATTGTGCAAGCCGAAAATGTATGTAACATACAGAAGGGAACGTTGGTGACCCCCCAAAGTTGCCAAATGTATAATAAGGAGGATCAAAGAAGTTGATATACCGATGTCGGACTGTCTTTCAGATTAGATCCATTATTGTTTCATAGCAGACAAGTTTGTTTTATTTTTTTGATATCTGGGTTACATTATATAGCTCCTATAGGGGTGTTTCGGTGGCCGTCGGTAGCGTAGTGGCGTAGCGTACTCGCTTTACAAAGCAAAGGTCGGTGGTTCGAATCCCCGCAGTAGGCAGTGGTACATTTGCTTAGCACTGGCATCGCTAGCTCAAAGACGCTATTTGCCCAAGAAAATCTCTATTAATTCAAGACACCGTCGTTCGGATTTGGCTATAAATTGTAGGTCCCTGTTCTCTTTGAACAGTTATTAATAGAGATTCCTATGCCCCACCCAGGGGCGACTGACTGACTGAAAATTGTCAGTCAGGGAATTATTATTATTATTATAAGGGAGTTTCAGTGGATCTCCAAAAAAAACAAAAGTTTTAGATGGATAATTCTTTTGTTTGTAAAGATTTCGTAACCAAATTTCGCATTCCCAAGTTATTTGGAGCTTTAATTTAATCAAAATTGGTTGACTATATAATATAGACGCCACAGAACCAATCGATCAAACAAACGTTTTTGAGACAAAATAAATCTTCTTCTTCTTCTTCTTCTTCTTCTTCTTCTTCTTCTTCTTCTTCTCCCAAACCCTTGTTTACCCCTTTTCGGACTCGCTTATGCTCCTCCTGAGGTGTGGGTATGCGATCTCAGCAAATAAAAATCTTTGGAGTTCTTAAGCAATATATCGGATATGATTACAATGTCGTGGTGCAGGGTATCCCAAAGTCGTACGCGCCCGACTTTAGCGTACGCCATCTTTAATACTTATGTGTTTTTATTATTTACTTATTTCTTATGAAACTATTATACAATATGCATTACACATTGCAAAAATGTAACAACTAAGAGCCACTTCCCTATAAACTGCAAGCTGGAGTCTACATGGTTTGTTACTAACACAGCCATGTTTTAACAATCGCCAAAATTTGTACTACAATTTTCAAAATATTAATGCAAGATGTAGTGCAAAAATTTCATAGTTGCAGAGTATGACATTTCATCAGTTAAGAGGTGCATTAAGTTTGTGTAAATGTATGTAACATGGAAAAGGAGACGCCAAAGAACCTCGAAAGTTACCTGTAATATGGTTAAATTACAAACAAAAAATTTATGTAGATGTCCGTATGAATGCCTGGGTCTTAGAAACCAAACCTGACATGTGGACTCGTTACTTGTTCAGTCAGATCAAATAGTTAAAAAGCATTCTAATTTCTACTGTTTCAAAACTGCAAACTTATCCCAAACGTTTAGAAGCCTAATTGACCAATACCTCATACATAGCAAAGATATAACCCATTTATGAGTTAATTTATATAAACTTTTGCTTGACTGAACTGCTGGGACACGTACCCCTGGACTACTAACATATGAACAGAAAGAACAGCCAAGACTTATGTTACGAGTATTTGTCTTCTTTCATGGGTAAGTAAAGGTCAGCAGCAATGTCAAAGTCACAAGCAGTAGAGCAACTGCTGGCAGCCACGCCCTGCCGCCTTTCCGCTTGAAACCGTTTAGTTCAACTGTAGCGGAAGCGTTTTGCCGGCTGCGCAGCGTTGCAGAAAACTGACCCATTTGATGCCCATCAAGCGATAGACGCTTGGGCAAATTAATTATACAAACTGAGACTGGCTAAGACCAAGATTGGCCAAAATAATCCATGGCATAAATTAGTGCAAGGGCAAGCGAGAGATTAGAGGAAATGTGCTAGAACAAATGTTAAAAATCTGAACTGATTAGTGAATAAAGTAGACTTTCAATAACACAAATAAGTTATCTTTGCCGCTGGCGGATTGTGGCCCGCACAGTTGCTCATAATTAATTATTATTATTATATGAGTTATATTTCATAAGCACTTTGCTAATGAGGTTGCGGGGGGGAGGCTCTGAGCTATAAGTACTACATATACAAATTAAGGTATTAAATGGTCATTAGTTCTTTGAACTGCTAAAAGATATTGAAAAACACGTTTATAAATCTTTACAAATATATTAGATTAAAAAAATTTTATATCGGCTTACCTTAATTCGAAATATGATGGATAGACATGCATGCATGTGTATGTCTATAAGAATTTTAAGCCTTTAGAATTCCATACACAGAACAGGTTCATTTTGCATTGTCGATTTGCCAAAATTGTATATTCGTTTTGATACATCAATAAACAAAACAATAATAAAAAGAGCACTCACATATAGTATATATAAAAAAAAAAAACACTTGGACCACAAAAAAAAAAAACAGATTATTAATTTCGCATACTTTTTTTTATATTTGTTAATGTTTTAAACGTTTGCTGATTATGGTTAAAAAAAAAACCTTATTTACACACCGAAAAAACTTGGAGTTATTATTGATAATTAAGAAGCAATTAACACTTTCACATTAACTACGATACATAATTAACTGCATTGAATGTTTAACTAATTGTTTGCTGTCATTAAAAAAAAAAAACCAAAAAAATTAAGTAACAAAAATAAATAAGTATGTTTGTCAAAAAAATTTTTGACAAGCTTTTTCTTAAGTGCACATATTTCTTGAATACAATTTTTAATTTATTAACATATTCAGAATACTAGACACAATATGACCGCTATACGTTTGATCGTTGCTCGAAATTCACTCAAGTGTAATTTAAATAACTCGCGTTTCAATATTTGGACAGGCGACGACGTCAGCTCTTTCCGAATGCACAAAGCACTCTGAATGACTGAATGCTTCTGGCCAAAACTCATGATATCGCCAAACAACATTGTAGCGAAACGAAATGAAACGAAACCAAGCGCAGCTGCTGAGGCTTGAGCCGCGAAACAACATGGCATTTGAAACATGCTGAGCGCGCAATGAAGCTTAAGCGGCGCAGTGCATTCAAATTTTTCTACTAATTGCTCAGTCAGCAAAGTCTTGTGCGAAAGGACAAAAGAAAGAAAGAAGAAAGAAGAAATCCACATATTATTGATAAACTTAAAATGCTAAAATTGCAAAGAAAGTTTGTAGATTAGGTGTTCATTTTGTTGGTTCTCTGTAACTGTAGGTATAATGGGTACATTAAATATAGATCAAGTCAAAAATGTATGTAACATTCAGAAAGAAACGTCGGAGACTCCCTAAAGTTACTCAAATTGGAACTACTGACTTTGATAACTCAATGGAGTTATCCTTAAACAAACCGTTCAGTGTAAGTTTCCCATCTCGTGAAGATTGGAACAATGGTATAAAAGACTGCAACAGCAAGATTACCATTTTTACTGACGGATCGAAAATCAATGATCAGGTGGGAGGAGGTGTCTATTCGGAATCGTTGGGCATTAATGAATCCTTCCGATTACCTGATCACTGTAGTGTCTTCCAGGCACAAGTCATGGCTAAAATGGAAAGCGTTCGTATCATTGGGAATCGTGTTTTAACCGTAAGGGAAATGCAAATCTGTTCTGACAGTCAGGCTGCTTTAAAAGCACTACAATCAGTAAGGCTCACATCCAAAACAGTGAAGGAATGTTATGAGATTTTACTAGATGCTACAAACTTCTTCACCATTAAGCTGCTTTGGGTACCGGGGCACAGAGATATCGTGGGCAATTGCAAAGCAGATGAGCTAGCTAGACGGGGTACAATGGTACCACTTCAGCCGAACATGGCCTTGATACCTATGCCGCTAGCGACGTGCAAATTATTAATAGGTAAGAGTATCATTAATGATGCGAACCATAGATGGGAGCAAACTGGAACCTGTCTTATTAGTAGGAAAACTTGGCCGCAATGGAGCTTGAATAGAACCAAGCAACTTTTAAAGCTTAACAGACTTGACATAAGAGCTACGATAGGGGCTCTTACTGGACATTGGTAGGCTCTTATTGGTAGGCACGCCAATAGATTGGGAGTACCCTTTTTCGACTACTGTAGAAGCTGTCAGGAGGTAGAAGAAGAGGAAACAGTGGAGCACCTCCTTTGTGGATGCATGGCACTATGCAGGAGGAGACTGAATACACTGGGTTTCGAAACTATTGGGAATGTTACTGCATTCGCAGGAATCAGAATAAATAAGATTAATTCGTTCATCAAATCGACAGGTGGGCTTAGAGAGGACACGGGAGAGTAAGGACTAGCTCAAGTGACATCACAACGGGCCTTTTACAGGCCTAGGTGTGTCGAAAGACAACCACTACTACCTACCTACCTACCTACTCAAATTGGGACCAGGGGGACTACAGAAGTCGAACACCTAAATTTTAGTGATGATAAGAGCTAGAGCAATGAAACTTTCGGATTATGTAACTTATTATGTGACTGAAAACAAATTTACCTTTAAACTTGCCACACAGAAAGCCTTGGGAGTACAAAGTGAGAAGTATTTTTATATCTTAGAAATTAATTTCTTCGATTACACTAGTTTACAAATTTAAGGGTCATCAAGTGAAACTTCGTAAAAAAGTGTTTTTTAGGGTAATTCGGGGTCGAGAAATACGAAAATGACATTTCGACATTTTTTTAACAAAATTTGGTTTTTGGGCACATTTTTTAGTTATTCGTCAATATCTCGTAAACAAAATTTTGTATCGACATGAAAGAAAATTAGAGCGAAAGATATTTTTGTGCTCTTTGCGGTGATTTACGAAATGTGCATAATAAGAATTCCCTTTCAGCCTAAAGCTTAACAAAATTTTTTTTGGGCGATGAGGAACCCAGTCTTGCGAGCTCATCAGCTGTCGAATTACCTTCCACTCCTGAATGTCCAGGAACCCAACAGAGTGTGACTCTGTTATTGGAGGACAGGAGTTGGATTTTGCTCACGCATTCCCTAACCAGCTTGGAGGAGATTCTCCACGAAGACAATGCGCTGATAGCGGCCTGGCTATCTGTAAAAATGTAAATGTTAGCACCCCTAGTACCTTTAAGGAGGATACTGTGGGCGCAGACTTCTAAGGCGTGAATCTCTGCTTGAAAGACACTAGGCCAGATACCCATTGCAATAGAGATTCTGCTGTTGGGTCCGACAACTCCAGCACCTACACCCTGTTCCGTCTTGGAACCATCCGTAAACCATTGCTGGCACCAGTCCAAGTCTCGCGATTTGGAATGAGCGATCTAAATTTCCTATTATGGAGAAGTTCCGTGGTCATATAATCTGATCTTGAGCAGATCGATAGGCCAGGAAGAGAACTTATAAGTGCAGCATGGCCTGTGTCACTTCGTGGTTCTCAATCCAAAATGACGCTAGAAAACACTCTTTTATGAAGGTTAATTTTTCGTGTAAACTAGTGTTCATCCTTCTTCAAGTTGATCGATATAAGTTATGCAATGAATTTTCTAGAGTTTCAAATTATGAAGTATTTGAAAAATTTCTAATTATTATAGACTCATCAAAAGCGAGTTCTAAACGAGAAATAAGGACATATGGATCTGAGCACTTATAAATACGTGACTGCGCACAAATTCTTAACGTCTTTTCTAAAAGATCTCTCACTGTGTCTCATTAGCCCTGGCTTTTGAGCCTCCACATGTTCTAATCCTGCACTGTACTGCATGCAAGCTGAACGTAGACCCACTAAAGTATTCAGCAATACATTTGCATCGCCTTCAAATGTAGGTAGCGGCCAGAAGAAGGCCTGGCAGACCCTATAAAGTAGCTATATATTAACTTGATCAGTATGATCAGTCAAGTCGGTATAGCTATATCGGTCTGTCTTTTTGTCTGTTCATAAAACCAAAAGGATCTCGATGTTTGTAAGAACTTTAAAACCCAAATTTTACCAAAAGATTCGCATTAACTTTAAGCTTATCAATCTTGTAGCTTTATATCAATATCTTGTCCCTTTCTCCCGAAGAAGAATTTCGCGGTTCACACTGACACTATAAAAAAATGCTCGCTACATTACTTCATTTTTTCATCTCCATGCAAGTAAACTCTATTGAAACTTTGGAAGCTCTAGACAAAAATAAATCAATTTAAAGCACTTTAGCTTTCTTTAGATATTATGGGGAAACCTTACTGCTTACTAGTTTTTTGCAGTCTACAAAATAATCTTTTTTCAACATATGCTGTAAGACGCGTAAATATCGGCTGCAAACTGTTGGAATTAAGGAAAGTGCAGGAATCTAATTATTATTGCGATGTTCCTGCTGTAACTGTTCAGAAAATGTTTTTCAGCTTTGAACCCATTAGGTAATTTTTTTTTTGGGGTTGATTTTAATTTTATAATACACGAAAAAACAATAACATATATAAACATATCGATAGTCAGCTACACAAAAGAATTAAACTGCACATATATAAAATAATTGTAGTATATACTGCATGTGTGGACGGAAGTCTTAGAAATACAAAAAAAACAATAATAATAATAACTAAAATAACATACAAATTGCTAAGAAATAATCGAAACTATTACATAAAAGCAAAATCCAAATTGCTTAGAAGGAGGCAGGGGAAAGGCCTCACAGACTCAGTTGAGACCCAGCGCGGAAATAGACAGGTATGTGTGTGTGTGTGTATGTGTGTGTGTGTGGGTGCGGCTCTACTCATATAACGGCACAATTATAGTCGTCATATATAATATACTTTTAAACATTTATGCGATCGTTTATTTAAGTATGTATTATTATTAATATATGTGCACATATAGTACATATGTATGCATGTATGTATATTGTATTTGTGCTTAACTATTTTTTCCGCTACATTCTCCAAGGACAAACAACATTTTAGACGGTCTGTGAGGTCCGTCCCCGGCAATGCCGCCGGCTAACGGCAACAAAGTTAAGATTGATCTACATACATACATACATAGATACATAAATATACAAAAAAAAAAAAAAAAAAAAAATGGAAAATCAGTCAAGGCGGTACCCGACAGCAGAATACCTTATACGCATTTTTCCGAAAAAAAAATTAATTTACTGCATACTTTCAAATTAGAGCTTAAACGTTTTTTTTAGCAGTACGCACTGCTTGTATGCAGTGCAATAAGCAGTTTGCACGCCACAGCAATTTTAAGCCAATTGCGCAGAGGCATTTTGAAGTGTTTCTTGTAAGTTTTGTAAAGTATCTCAGATTTAACTTGATTAATCGATGCCGTTTCCTGGCTTAGTAGTAATGATAAACAATTTTTTTTAGCTTATTAGGCTTATATGAGCTAAATATGTTGACTCCAATGTCAATCAAAAGATTTACGAATCGCATCAATACAACAAAACTCAGCTGAAAAGTTAGTTAACATTTTTTTTGTGGTCTACAAGACGTTTATTCAGCAAAACATTAGAAAAGCGATCGTGATAAAAATCGCTTGGTTACCGGGTACCGATAATTATATCTTATCATTTAATAATTTTATAAATAAATTATTGCTTGTTGCCACTTTCTATAGATTATTTTGACTGCTGCACTTCTGACAAGCAGCCTACGGTTCACATAATTTTTAATCAGAGATTTTTTTTAAGAATCTTTAGTCTCACAAGATGCAATAGCTCATAAAATAGATTTTATCTATTTAAGGCCCATGCGCAGTTCGAAAAATTTCGCGCGGAATGACAAAACCTCATAAAAAAAAAAAAATCCCATTTCGGATATGCCAAATATTATTTTTAAAATCAAAAACACCAATTATTAAAAACAGAACTGCGACATTGTTGTTAGAGTCTTTAGGTCGCGCTTACACCGAGCGCTGACATGAGCTTAAATGACATGAAATTATCAGCGCAAAAAAGTCAGACACACTGTGGTCTATGAGAGCGCGTACACAGCGAGCATAAGCTGATGCTGAAATTAGCATACAAAAAAAAGCATGCGGCTGACCACGCTGATAAGTTCATGTCATGCTTACATGACATGAAATTATCAGCGCAAAAAAGTCAAAAACACTGTGGTCTATGAGAGCGCTCTGTGTACGCGCGGCCTTAGTCGGGCACTTTTGCATTTTTAACTTATCCAATCGATTTAGTCTCTTTCTATTCGAAGACTCTTTGGTCTCATATAAAATAAGTTAATCTAGTTATGCTATTATTTTTTAAATTAAAAACAGCAATTGTTTTTTAGAAAATGGAACTACTACATTTCTGCATGCTTGAAGGCGTATTTAGTCGGACACTTCTGCATTTCTAACTTAAGTTTGTTTTTATTTGGCGCGTTACAACTTAAGGTTTATTTAAAAAAAAAATTATATTTACTACATCTTTTAGCAAGTGAAATTTTTAAGCAGTTTTATATGAAGGCAAGAGAGGTAAAGAGACTTTACAAAATGTGCTTATTTTTTATTCGAAACCTAATTATTTTCGAGAGTCACAGTTTTGTTTTTATTTGCATGATAAATGTAGTTTTTTTTTTGACAAAGCCGTTTGAGTTGGCCGAAAGGGTGGCTTCTGTTAGGCTTTTTGACTCTTTCACACATTTATTTTTCTTACCACTTATGCTGAGAGATCTAATATAAAAATAAAGGGTCTAGCTGAATAAGGTAATGAAAACTGCCTCAAAGATTTTTAAATGCTGAGGCAGCAGATCTATTCATAGGTAAAAAAACATTTTTTCGCGAAATTTCAGTTTTTAAAGAACACGTTTTGGCTTTATTTTAAAAAACTTGTTTTCACTTTTTATTTATAATAATTGTTACTAAGCTACTTAATATTTTTGAATTCATTTTTTTTTAAGCTTATATTAATTAGCAGCAGATCGCTTTAAAAATTTTTAGTTTTTTATTATTTTTTCAACCACATAAAAATTTCATTATTTTTTTTTTCTAATTAATTAAAAAAAAATGAAATGAAAATTTTTTAGTGCTTTTTTTAATTTATAAACAAATTTTTTTTTGTCAAAAACTAAAATAAAATTTGTATAATTTTTAATAGAATACATAATTATTGTCTATATAAAAAAGTTGAAAAAATTAAAAAAAAAACTAAAATTTTGTATGTTTTTTAACAATGTGTATAAAAAAAAATGTTTTTTGTCAATTTTCAATTTTCAACACAAAAAATTTAACAAAATTAACCATTCGTAATGTAAGAAATTTGAAATTTTTTTAATTTTTTACTTTAATGCAATGAAAAATGTTTAGTATGCTTAATAAAATTGCGTATACGCAGCATTGGCTTATATGTAAGCTAAGGGTAAGCGCGGCCAAAACGATATTTTATTTAAAACCCAAGAATTTGTCAATCTAGCTTAATGCCCCTCCTTGGGGGTCTACCTACCACAAAATTGTTCAAGACATTTTTGAGTTCTGCCAATGCCTCCAATATAAGTCTATAATACCCTTTATGGCTACAGGGTATAAAAACCAAGCGGTATAACCGCCGATTGCGGCATATAGAAACTTTCCTTTCTCTGTGTGTGTATGAGTGTGCTTTTGTGTGTGTGTTTGTGTGTGTGTGGCAGAGAGCGTGCGGGCGCGCTTTAATAACAAAAGCTAAAACTTAAACTAAGGCATAAGTATTGCTATAAGGTGTGGCAGGCATTCGAAGCGGTTCGTTCATTCGTTGGTTGGTTAGTTCTGTGGTGGGGCGTTTGCTGTCAATGTGTGCAACATTTGCAACAATAACAACAATTACAACAACAGCAGTCGCAACAACATATTAAAGTTACTACGTTGAAAAGCAGCAACAACAACAACATAAATAATATCAAAATGCTAAACAAATTTTGGAGCGCAGCATTTTTTGAAAAATGCAGTTCAAATTAACGAATTTTATACTAAATAATTTTTTTTGCTAATATTGTTTTTGTAGCTTGACGCAGCGTCTCCAAAAGACAATCATGGCTCTGGAAAAATCTCGGCAAGATTTCGAGGGAGCAAAGAGAGTTATACAATGTATGGTATTTTATAGTTATAACAGGCAGTAGAGAGCGTGATAGACCATAAGTTCCAGATACAAATATGCTTATGCTCATAACGTCATAAAATTAATAACTATTATTGAGAGTAAATTTCTTATTGCAAGAGCAGTTTTCGTAGAAGGAAATTTTTAATTTTTTGACGTTTAAACTAATTGTCATCTTAAAATTGCGCTTGATTGCAGAATACCTTCTTGGACAAAAATTCTGAATTGAGAGTTTTTAAAATGATTTTAAGAAGAAGTGCTCTCAAAGAGTATTTCGTACTTATTGTAAAAATCATTTGCGGATCCACGGGGGGTTTTCAGGTCCGGACCCTTATCTTTATTATTATGATAGTTGACTTAATTGAAGACTAAGTCGCAAAAACGTTCAAGCGTGTAAGAATTTTCGGGGTATTTTGAAAAATTCTTCAAGAATTTCGTTTTTGGTCAGTTCAATGCAACTATGGATGTTTAAAGAAGCAAGGCCATTCAGACGGTCTTATTCCATTGTATATCTATGGTAGATGCTTCTCAACGTCGAAAATTACACAGACCAACATGGTTTAGTTGTTGGAAAGCTATGGGTCATTTTCGATGTAATTTGCTGCGTAGAATCCGAATCCGGGGCCAGAATTTGCCTATCACGTCAGGATTTTGAGATATTTGAGGTTATTTACCCGAAAAACGGCGTTTTTTCCTACTTTTGAGGTTATGTATAGGGTGCAAATAATAAAAGTTATGGCTATTCAAAGTTACGAAGTATATCCCGTCGACGGTATTAGAATTTCCCAGGTTTACAAATACCGTGGTCATGACAGTTGCTGTAAAGCTAAGGGTCATTTCCGAAGTAATTTGCTGCGTAGAATCCGAATCCGGGGTCAGAATTGGCCCATCACGTCAGGATTGTGAGATATTTGAAAAAAGACCGTTTTTCGTGTATATAACCTCAAATATCTCAAGATCCTGACGTGATGGGCCGATCCTGGCCCTGGATTCGGATTCTACGCAGCAAATTACTTGGGGAATGACCCTTAGCTTCCCAACAACTAAACCAGTTGGCCTGTGTTATTGTCTCAAAGGCTTAATGCAAATGCTAATGACGTCGAGGGATAGACTTCGCAACTTTGAATAGCCATAACTTTGCGAAAAAAAATCATAAATTTTCGCTTGAACTTTTAAATTAAAGGGTAAGAGTTGTACTAAATGATGTAATTGGAGGGACAGACCAAAAAATTATTTGCACTCTGTACATAACCTTAAAAGTAGGAAAAAACGCCGTTTTTCGGGTAAATAACTTCAAATATCTCAAAATCCTGACGTGATAGGCCAATTCTGGCCTCGGATTCGGATTCTACGCAGACAATTACTTCGGAAATGACCCTTAGCTTTCCAACAACTGACATGACCCCGGTATTTGTGGTCCTGTGTTATCGTTCTGGAGTTGCTGTGCTTACTTAACACTCGCAAAATCCTTTTAAGATTTTTGAATGGCTCGCTGTTCCTCAACTGAAAATTACAGCAAGCTCAAGTTTTGCATATCACCTCGTAAAAATTCTAATCGAGATACACGGACCAACAAAACATCAAGTGCATTTTGGATATTCAGATCCTTAATACGTTGTCTCCACTTTCTAACTTCAGCGATAAATTTTCTTCTGAATAATAAAATTTGTAAAGGTCTGCGCATTTTTTTTGATCAAATTCTTGTTTGAGGAACAATTGTCCGATACCTTGAAAGATAGCTTTGTATTCTTAAAGCCGACTTTTAAGCTGAGTAATGCATGTATCGAGGAACGGAATGTAGAAAGCAATGCTATGATACTCTTCTACATTTTTTGCTTCAACTTTGCAACAAAAAGGCAATTTCATTGCGATCTCGTATATGGAACAAATTTTAGGAACATGTTCATAAATGACACGGAAAGATGCATATGCATTTCCTCCGCTTTTCCCTGTATTCATTCAAAGCGTCATCTGCTAATTTGATAGCTTCGCCTAAATCTAGGTTTTTCGACTGCAATTCCCGACTCAAAGGTAAAACAATCGATCGTATTAACTGATGCCATAATGTGACAGGCGATTTGAAATCAATCAATCGTCGAAATTGCGGTTAAAAGTTGCATTGCATTTTATGAAGTATTACGATCATTCCACATTGCTATTTCTTCTAACGCCTCAACAACGGCTGGCTGCAATTCGATGTACGCTGCGATTGCTTCATGAGACAGACCACCTTGTAGGGCAGAGACTTTCTTTGGTCACTTTTTTTTATTTTGAAAATTTCTTTCTTCAGAATGTCCTGTCATGTTTCAATTGATCCGATAGTACCCAATGGGTTTTCTATTCCAGTTACTTCGCAAGCTGAAGCTACGTGCAGCGCAATGTACATAAATTGCCAAGGGGTAGAACGATCTCAGATGAGCCTGTGCACCACTAAATTTACATGAATGAGCAGTCGAAACCTTCAAACCAAACCTTCTCCAGAAACGTTGGTAACTGGCAAAAATCCGAGAAAATCTTCAAAAATATTCATTTGTGAGTCCAAGTACCGAATGCAAATAGAAAATTATGCTATGCTTAATAAATCGTTCGATTCATCTGCTAAAACAGGGAATCCCTTCATTTGACTTTCCTCTCCCATCGGCTTCGTTGTTAGTGCTTCCATTTTGATGCAAAGGTCCATCGTCCCTATGACCACGAAGAGCGATTCCTTGTCTTTCACGCAAAACAATAGCGGTTTCAGTCTCTCATAATCTCTTTTGATGTTTTCTTTTTGCTGGTCAAGGTGCAGATCAGTTGGTTTATATTTTGCAAGCTCAATATTTCGTAGGTATTCGACACCTCAAATTGATTTTTTATGGTAATCATTGTTTTCGTGGTTTCTGAAGGTTTTTTTGAGAGATTAAGCGCCTTTTATTCTTAATTGAAGGAGAATAGAGTATAAAGATGGCGTACGTTAAAGTCGGGCGCAGACGACTTTGGGATACCCTGTACCACCACATTGCAATTAAGTCCTAAATATTGCTTAAGACCTCCAAAATATATTTTATTCGGCAAATTTGGCTACGATATTCTCATAAACAAACAGAAATCAGTCGAATTTTGCACCAAACAATTTTTTCGACCGTTCGGTCCTATGGGGACTATATGATATAGTCAACCGGTTTTGATCAAATTAATTACACTGATTGGAAACTATAAAAAACTTCCAACTGCCACATTTGGTTACGATATCTTCAAAACCAAACGAAACACAACGAATTTTGTAAAAAAAAGCGTTTTTTGACCGATCGTTCCTATGGGAGCTATATGATATAGTCAACCGATTTTGATCAAATTTGCTACAGTGCTTGGGAACTCTAAAAAACTTCTTAATGCCAAATTTGGTTACGGTATCTTCACAAACAAACGAATCACAACGAATTTTGCACAAAACACGTTTTTTTGACCGATTGGTCTAATGGAAGCTATATGATATAGTCAACCGATTTTGATAAAATTTGGTACAGTGCTGGGGGTCTCTAAAAAACTTCCAATTGCCAAATTTGGTTATGATATCTTCATAAACAAACGAACTATCCATCTAAGACTTTTGTTTTTTTTCGAGGTCCTCTGAAACACTCCTATGGGAGCTATATAATGTAATCCCGATATCAAAAAAATAAAATAAACTTGTCTCCTATGGATTAATAAGGGATCTAGCTCTTACCATCTCTGAGATCTAGGCGTTCATACGGACGGACGGACAGACGGACATGGGTATATCGACTTCTCTAGTCAATCTGATCATACTTTAGGTAACTTTGGGGGGTCTCCAACGTCTCCTTCTGTACGTTACATACATTTTCGGCTTGCACAAACATAATATACCCTTTGTACCATACGGTACAGGGTATAAAAACTTCCTTTAAATTCTTCGATTTTTTCTTGTTTCGTACTTTTCAGATAATTTTTAAGTAGTCGGGTTTTAGTTTTACTTTTTTACACTATGTGTATGACAAGTTTTCTTTTCGCCGTCAATGAGATTCCATTAGGGACTTTAATCATTGACGACGAAAGGAAACTCATTGACGCTTATAATAAAACCCACCTAAAAAACTATACAGATCATTAACATGATTTTTTAGACGTAGTCTATTTCTATAATATCTACCATGTTTAAATTAACTTAAGATTTGAAAAAGAATGCCAACTTGTTTTAACTTTTTGGCTACTTAAAATATGCTGCAAAAAATGGCAATAAAACTGACACTAAAAATTTCAACACATATGTGTTCTTTTTAATACACTTTACCCAAAGGGAAAGAGGTATATTAAGTTGGTAAAACAAAATGGCGAACGTACGAGTAGCTAGAAGAATATTACGGAAAAAAACTCCGAAGAAACATATGCTGATCGATTTGCCGAAAAAGCCAGTACTTCAGTTTTCCGCTCTTGTTAAGTTCATTTTATATTTCCCCTCTTTCCAGCAATATAATTTTATAATTTTAAAACTTGACATAGACCTTCACTGAAATAACACAGGCTTACAAATACCGGGGTCATGTCAGTTGTTGGAAAGCTAAGCGTCAGTTCCAAAGTAATTTGCTGGGTAGAATCCGAATCCGGGGTCAGAATTGGTCCATCACGTCAGGATCTTGAGATATTTCAAATATCTTCTAGTCTAGTTTTTGAAGCCGTATGTTGATTTTTGATATTTCAAAATGACGGAGCTGCAGTGGCCGCCAAAGAAAAGTACCTCCATAATTTAATCACTAATTTTAATCTTTTTCTCAGAAAAACAATATTGCAACAACTGTTCTATACTATTCAGATACTTTTGAGGTAGCTGATTATAAGTACCTTATTAGTTTTTCAAAATTTCAAAATGGCGAATCCAAGATGGGCGCCGAAAACAGAAAAAAAAAAAGTTGGGTATGCAAATATGGGTTATCGGGTTCGCCGATCCCGAATCTGGAGCTAGAATTTGAAAATGGGGCACCCGAGAGAGTCGGCGCAAAGTGTATATATTATAGTCTCTGGTCATGATGTTAGTCAGAGCATATCGTTGAGGACTTTAACCATTAGATTACTGCTATTTTTGCAGTCTTTCTTTCGCTCAAAATATATATATTTTTTTTTATAATCACAGGTCAAGTAAGGAAGACACATCTACGGTTGAAAATTTAGGTACTTAAAATCGGTAGGCAGCTTCGGGAGTTAAAGTCAAAACCCGCTTCGGGGAAATACGTTTGTAAAGAAAAATGCCTTTAAATCGCTTACAGGGTATAATAAAGTCGTAATATCCCGGAACAGTAAACTGCTCACTTGTTTATTTGTTTCTGATTTTCGTTTAATTATGTTAACGTCTACTTTAGTATAATAATTTATGCATTACATTTTTTTATAGCGCTTGCCAAATCATAGCCAAAAAAAATGTATTCAAAGTGTTGGCGACAATTCACTTTTCAGCACTTGGTTTCGATTTTATATACACAATTTTTTTATATTTTTGGGGCGTTTTGCGCAATTGATTGGCCAAATTTATGGACTGACTTTATTGAAAAGGAAAAAATGCAAGGTCAGAATTTAGAATAGTGCAGCGCCCTATGTCAATGCAACACAAATGCAACAGGTAAACGGGCTAAGATTAGGTGAACCGTTCGGGAACCGGCTACGAAAATGACTCAGCCCACATCCATTTAGCCAACAAGCTACTGTGGCAGCGGGTGTGGCATATAGCCACGTACATAGCAGTAGGTAACCACAGTTGACTTTGATTTGTGGCACAGAGCTGGCAAACAGTTGCACATATAAATCAGCGCCAAATGCAGTTCCCAAGGCCATCCAAATTGCAAACACTACACAAGACATCAAGCTATCTCAAAGGAAAAGGTCAGATCAAGTGAAATTGTAAACTTTTTGACTTTGGTTTGTGTGAACGCGTGAATTTTCACCACATAAAAGTGAGAAAAGTCAACAAAAACACAACAAAAATACAAAAAAACAACAAACAGAAAATCCAAGAAATTATGTCAAAATTTGAATGAACTGACGGCAAGCTCGATAGGAGGGCCCAGAGAGACCCCAGCTGAGAGCCCAGCCAAAGCAACTGCAACAACAATTAAAAAATGCACATATAAATTATTTTATATAGCAGCTCCGGAAAATGCAAACCTCAAACCAGGGCTTTTCACTTTCGCAAATGAGCCGAACCGAGCCAGCCATTGCGGTTGTAAGGCGACGGCACAGCGACATGGGCATGGGGAGCAGTGCGAATGGAAGCAGACCTACTTGCGTGACGTATATCAGGAAAAGTGAGAGTAATGATATGAGAGCTATTTGATATGATTAGACAGGCCCGACGAGAGGGGTGGTGGAAGGGGGTGATTCCCCCGGGCCCTGTGTAATTACTGTCGTACTTATAGAACACAATGATTCAAGCTAAAGGTGCGATTGCGGGGCTGGTACTTTTTCCCCCCCCGGGCCCTCTACGGCCCTGTGATAAGTGTTTGGTTACATGTTGATTTAAAAACAATTATTTAAAGAACTATGTGTTTGAACCAAAATTGCCAAACTATCGATTATAAAGTTTTTATAAAGAAACTCGGAAAAAAAAGGGGAAACTTCAAAATCGTGCGCAGAAGACATTGAGATACAGTTTACCATTATAAAAAATAAATAAATAACAATTTTAATAAAATTAAAAACTTTTTTTTCTATCGATCGGTCTTATGAAGGCTATACTATATAGTAAACCGATTTTATTAAAGTGTAGTACATTGCTAGAGAATTCTACACGTTATGGCTCAACACCTTTTGTTGTTTTTCGCGAGATATTTTTGTCGATATCGAAAAATATCGGTATCGATATCGTGACTCAAATGCCAAAGTTCAGCTGCTTTGCTACTACTACTATTGTTCTCTTCCCCCAGTATTCTTAGATTTGAATCTGTTGGGTGCTGCTTATCATCTCCTATCATCTCTGCAAGGTATACTTATTAAAGGTAGAGTAATGCTGCCGACGTCGTTACCAATTTTAGTGAGAGCAAGAAAAAGCGTGAGAGGGAAACAAACAAAAATTGTAGCTGTTGCTCGCACCCGATGCGCGTAAATAACCCTCCTCACGTGCAGTCGCAACGAAACCAAAAATTGGTAATTAGTACAGTAAAAATAGGTATTGACCTGGAAAAAATTGCACACTGGAATTTCTCTTGCTTAATGTATTAAGGACGATCCAAAAAGTCTAAAACCAAATTGGAGACCTCTTCCCCCCGTAGGGTTTTCCGTTATTTTGACATATGTTTGAGCCCATTTATCTCGAAATCTATAAGCCGTACACAAAAACTTCCAAGGCAGAAAAGGGGAAGACTTTAAAGCGTCATAACGTCGAAACTACTAGAGATACTTACATGATTCAAAAACCAGTCTTGTGGACTTTTTTGAGATCTACAATTTTTTGATACACACCAAAAACAAAAAAGGGCAAGGAGGTGGGTAAAAATACGAAAAGCTGCGTTGTAGTAACTTTGGCGCTCTCTGTCGCCTAAAATATAAACTTTTGGGAATACCTTCCAGTACAAATAAAATTTCAAACTCAATTTTAAACATTTTCTGCCTTGAAAGTTTTTGTGTACGGCTTATAGATTTTGAGATAAATGGGCTCAAACATATGTCAAAATAACGGTAAATCCTACGGGGGGAAGAGGTCTCCAATTTGGTTTTAGACTTTTTGGATGGTCCTTAATACATTAAGCAAGAGAAATTCCAGTGTGCAATTTTTTCCAGGTCAGCCCCTGTTTTGGTCTATTTTTACTGTACTAAATATTCGTTAGAGCCTTCGGCGGGAGTATGCTACCTGTAGTAAGTATACCTTGTCATCTCTGATATCAGACGAACATCTCTATATTGCCTTTTATGTTCACTCTGATTCCAATTTAGTTAACTTTGGGGAGTCCCCGACTTCTCTTTCTCTATGTTACACACATTTTCGACTTGCACAAACTATAAACCTTCAAGTCCTTTCTGCCTTAACGTACAGCTTGAAATTCTAACTAACTGTTCAGTTATCGATAACTCTGTAAATAATCGGAAATTTGCAAAAAAAATGCACAATGTTAATATATCCTAGTGGCTTTATGGAATAAAATCGAAGAAACCAATTTTAAAAAAAATCTGCTTAATTAGCATGCCTTATCTGTCTGTCCGTATGAACAAAAGCATCTCAGAGACTATAAGAGCTATAGAGATGTAAGTTTCAAGAAAAGATGCAAATTATCGTAGCTTGAATCGAGTTTGTCAATTTCGATAGACATTTTGCCGATTTCCACGCAGGCAAGTTTTTCGCGGTTTCCTGCTACACTACAAAAGCGACAGGATCCAAAATGACCCCATTATGCGCCATTTTTTTTTTTTAATAAAAAAAGAAAATAATTAAAATAAAACCTGATTAAAACTTCACAAGTTAAAAATGTTCAGCTACAAACTGCACTAGAATAAAGCTAATTTTAAAGCTATTTTCGAAGACTCATCTAGTCTCAAGGCGTATACGCAGAGTGCCCAAAAATTTCGCACGGAATGACAAAATCATATAAAAAAATCCCATTTGGGCCTTTAAATATATAAATCCGTTTTTACTTTGTAGGAATACCACCCACATATAGTTATACTAATGTGTTCCCTGACGGTCTGACATCTTAGTGGCGTCTTTGCTGTGTTCCCTAGATACCGGTTAGTCTTTGGAAATCAAGAGAGATGCGAAGCGGCATTGGTAAAGGGTATCTTCGAGTCAGGTAAGCACAACTGTAACACTCTCAATTCGATAGACTGTGGAAATGGAAAAATGTGCAGAAAGTCTCAAAATAACTACAGAATACCGTTTGGGGGTGGTTCCCCCCTGTCAAGCTCCGAATTGACTGCGCAGCTTTTCCAAATTCTTATAAGTTAATATTTATACAAGTATATACACAGAATTTAGATGACAATACCATTTATAAGGTATACCGGATGAAAATCGCTTTTCTTCAGCGCCATTGTGTTGAGACATTGAAATAAAGATGTCACTTGATGCACATAATAATTGGCAAAAACCTTGACTTGAGAACCGAAGCCAAAACAAACTACAAAAAAAAAAAAAAAAACACAAGTCACAGACAGTTACAGAAACCTAGGCAAAATGAAAATGGAATAATTTCCCTTTTGTGGTTTCTTTAATTCCCTTTTATTGTTGCAATGAAAAGTTGTGGTGGTAGCAAATGGCCAAAAAGGCAGACAAACCAACAACTGTATACACACGAAAGACATTGGCAAAATGCAGAAAGAGAAATTGTCAAAATTATTAATTATCAAAATTGAAGATTTCCCTTTTGCACTTTAGTTTTAATTTATTTTTTTTTTTTTGGTATTACCAAGAACGGCAGCTCTAGCTTGGAAATATGATATAGGCAGAAGTGTGATAATGTACATATATCATTGGTCACTCTTATTTGGCTTACATGAGTCTACATACCAAATTTAGAGACTCTAGCTTGTTGTTTGTGTCTTAATGTCAAACGTAAGAAGTCAAAAATACCTTTCATCCTTAAAATTTTTTTTAACATTTTGCAGTGATGATGATTTATGTAAGAAGAAAATGTTTATGTTTTTCGAATCATTTGCAAATTTCTTAAAACCGGTTGGCCTTTTCGGAAATTTTACCCATGTATTTTGTTAAAGTAATTGAAATTATCTGCAAAATGAGTCCACCATCGCTTTCCTACGATAAACAGATTTCGAGCATGCGAACAAAAAAGTTGCTCATAAGCGTCACCAAAGCAAGCAGTTCACAAAGCAAGCAGTCTTCGGCTTTGTACCCTGCTTTACGCTTAACTGCATTTTCTATGTAAAATTTATGAAAATTGGCGTTTGCGAGCGACTTATTTGTTCGATTGCTGAAAAACTATTAATCTTAGAAAATTGATGTAGATAATTTCAATTACTTTAACAAAATATATGTATATATATATAATTGAATAACGGCTGCTAGCAGCTGATACTTAACGAAGCTGAAAGTTATCGATAGCTGGCAAAACATCGATTGCATTGCACGACAAAAAAATCATCGTACAAGAAATACAAGCAACTTGGTTGTAGTTAACATTGTCAAAGTCTTGTGACAACAAACATGGACATTCAACCAGATTATTACAATGAGGAAATGGTGCGCCGCGTGCTCAACTGGCCATTGGTAAACAATGCCGTTGAGACAGCTCTCAAAGCAATTGCCGACAGCTATCAATTCGAGAATAAGCTGAGCATTGAGGACGAATGCGCCAGAGTGAATCAAATCATCAGCCAAGGTCGTGCATATGTGAATCAGCCCAAACGCAACATAACAATCGCCTGCAACAATCCGAGCAAGGTGCTCCTGACGATGCCCGCTTTTGTGGGCAATTACAATAGTGCGCTGGCAAATGGAAGCGGCGATGAGAGTAAGCGGCAGTCACTGGCCTGTAAGCTGGTTACCTCATTTCGCGGCAACAGCACTATGGCTGTGCCCCTGCCTAATGTTATGGCTCATATAGCGCTATTTAACAGTGAGAACGGGCGACTGGAGGCGATTATGGCTGGCACGGATATAACCACCTGGCGCACGGTTGCTGCTTCATTGATTGCCACCAAGTATTTATATTTTCGTCGCTTTGGTCTAAACGCTGAGCAGGAGCGTCAGATAACTGTTGGCATAATAGGATGTGGCACACAAGGACGCATGCACGCTTTAGCCATGTGTGCCAACTTCTGTGTCAAAAGCGTTTATCTATGGAATCGCACCAAATTGAAGGCACAGCAGCTGGCCGCAGAGCTGCTTCACATACTAGGCATTACCAGCAAGACTACTGTTGTGGTGGCTACTACTGCAGCTGAAGCTGTAGAAGATGTTGATGTCGTTTGCATAGCTACATATTCACGTGACACACTTATTAACGCTCAAAATCTTCGCAAGCAACGTTCGATGCATATAAATGGTAAATGGGCAAGCTTATGGATTATATGTACTTTTTTGAGATACGGGTCTGTCAAACTGATATTGCTCCAAGTGTATAGACAACTACTCTTTTTGGAAAATGTAGTGACTAGAGACGAGATGTGCACGTTTAAGTATGACCCTGAGACCAAAAGTCAAAGCGTGGAATGATGTGCTCAAATGGGTCCACGCCAGACTGCCCAGTGTGACAAAGGAGCTTGCAAACGTTTCCAAGTTTTTCCTTTGATCGTAATCTATCAATACCAGGCGCAAAAATAGTCAGCAGTACGTCTATCCACTTGGACAAAAAGCGCAGTCCGAATACTTTTCGGAATTTAAGTTGATTGTGTTTGACATTTGCCGAGTTTCCGTGCTGATAAATTTTGTTTTTTCTTATGCAGCTGTTAGCGCTGGCGAGGTGCCATTTGGAGAGCTGGCTAATGATATTTATGTTGAGGCCAAGACTTATGTTGATTGTTATGCCAATGCTGCAGCTGAGCTAATCGGCTTACCTGGCCCTATTGTTGGTGAAGTTGGCGGTGTTATTAAAAATGCCAAATATCCCGATATTGAAGCCTTGACGGTATTCCAATCGATGGGTTAGTATTGACCTGATTCTACTGTATTGTAGCTCTCACTTTTAAACAATTCTTTATTATCTTTTAGGCATGGCCTCTGAGGATGCTTGCGTAGCTCAAGCCGTTCGTGAGGCACTTTTGTCGCAAAAATGATTGCAGTCTTGTTTTTGTTTTACTATTTTTACTCTGTGTACATTCCAATTCAGTTATAATGCATATACATAATACCAACAACCATTGGCTATATGAAATGTTATATATTAAATTGTATCATGCATTTATGTAAATAATCGGCAAACTCCGCAATCTTAAGTGCAATTTTGAAACACTAATGTGATAAATTTAAAAACGAACTGTGTTCATATGAATAGTTAAAATTTTTGTAGATAAAAGCGTTTAATAAATTAAACAAAAAAAAATGTATGTACAGTAAGTATGTAATGTATTTGTATATAAAAAGTTGTCAAATATGCCCAGGCTCTCTTTAAACAGTGTCAATAAGATGAAGGTTGCTTCATTTTAAAGAGACAAAGTTGTAGAGGCAGATGGTGGCATTAAACATCATTAGATAGTGAAAACAATATGTTTAGCATTACTGCAGCTAGGTTGTAGGATGAACACCTAGTTTTTGGAGAGCATAAGATTCGATTTAAGTTAACAAAGTAACTGACACCATTCCTTGTAGTAGATAGTTCCACACTATAAAACTCAGATAGAAATAACACAAAATGGAACTACATCCAGTTTGTTATATTTATGGAAAGAATTATTTGTACCAAAATTGATAATTTAATAACCAGTGCCAAATATTCGAATAAGCTTCAGGTAAATCATATGAAATAAACCGAGATGTCCTCAAAAATATAAAATATTTTATAGTATAGCCGAAGGCTAATGAATGAATAATTTTCAAGAACTGCTCTAACTCTAAAGTATGTATACATATGTAAGTACTTACATATTATATAATACATATATAAATCAATTTATAACTCAAGAACAGCTGAATCGATTTTAGTGATTTAGAAATCACTTAGATTTGTTTGGATCCGAAAAGCAGACTAACTAAAAAAAAACATATAAAAAATTTAGAAAGCGTGAAAAAATAAAATGTCCTACTTCCGCTGTTATTTTCTGCTAAAGTAAAGAATTGTTTTTTATATAAAGCTTAGTCATTCCGTGCGAAATTTTTGCATGCTGCGTATGGGCGTTAAATAAAAAAAGTTCATCCATGGAGTTAGAGACGGATTAATACATAACTATTTTCAGTCCTTCATTTCTTGCTAAATGTTTTTTTTTGGCATAAATTAATTAAATATTATATATGGTGTATTTTATATAAAATTTTGTTTCCCATGAATATCAAATCAAACTTACCTTTTTTTCACTTTAAAAAAAAGTAAGCGGCAGGAACTTCGCTCTTGACTTCGCGTGACTGCAGCCTAGTAAGTAAAACAAATAAAAACATAAATATAAGATAAATACATAAATATAAAATAAATAAATATAGAAACAAAAAAAAAAACTATAACTATATGCTATATTTGTGTTGTAAAAATTGCGAATTATTCTTGCTAACCTTAGCACGAATAGAGATGTGCGGCGACTTCTCATTGATTTTAAAAGGAAAACTTGATTTATTTTTAAATTAAAATATTAACAACTCAATAGTTAAATATTACCTTACAATTCAAGACAATATGGAAACCACATTCCAAAAGAAACGTTCATTATGGATGCAGCTCTTTCAGAAGTTACCAACGCAAGAGGAAATCCACGAAATAAACTCAAATTGAGATTGAAAATGTAATTGAGACGAGCTACACGATTTTTTATGCCCTGCTATTTTATTTATATACCCTCCTTATTAGTGCCAAAAAATGTCCAATCCCTAGAATGAATTGAATAAAATCCCACAAAGTTCATACCAAAATAATTAGGACGACAAAAGTAATCGATTAAGTGCAGTCTGTCTGTCTATCTGTCCGTCCGTATTGGAAACACCAAAAGAACTAGGAGCAAAAAATTTTGCTACAATTTTGCATCCAGTTTTTTATATTGTCCCCCCCAAAGAATTTGGAGGTTCACTTTCGCGTTTTTTATCCCAGTCGTACGCTAGGCTTTCAACTTACGCACGCAGTTTGTTTTATTTTTATGGGCTGATACACTTGTGAATTTTTGCGTTGATCAACGCGTTCCGACTTCAAATTGAACATCAATGCGTTAAACGCGTTGCGAGCCTCGCGCACCTAGTTGATCAACTCATTCAACTGTTAAGAGACCTCGTCCACCTAGTTCAACGCAAATTCAAAAAAAATCGTTAAAACGAGTTGAACACGGTTGAAGCATTGAGCGTACCACTCGACAGCTGGTATCTTCGAATATATGTATGTATATAAACTGTAAAGGTAAATTCATTTCTATTTGAGATTTCAAAATGAAGACACAGTGTTTTTGTGAAAATAAAAAACGATTTCCGCTGAACGAAAGAGAAAAATAACGAACGCGGAACCTCGACGCCAGAGCGAAAAAAAGCGTAGACGATTCTGAGTGGACGAAATGTTTTTGCATCGCGAGGAAAGCAGATTTTTCAACGAAATATATTCGAAATATAAGTCGATAAATTCTGCTGGCCCTACGAACTCCAATATGGTGTAATTTTTTTTTTTTAAATTTCGTACGAATGGACGTGGAGGATTTCGATTTTCTTCTTGAGCGTGTATCACCTTGGCAATTCGCCCAAGGAAAATATTCGTTTTCGAAAAGCGAACTCGCCTGGCCAGCGACTCGCAGTTACTCTTCGGTATTCGGTGAGAATTTCACTAGTCATTTCACGAATCATATCGAAAACGGCAGATTGTACGATTTCGAGAATAGTACATGAAACCTGTGATGCCATCTACAATGCAATACAATGAAGAGGAAATGGCAATGGATTGGCCACACGCTAAGGAAGAGCGATGACAGCGTTGCAAAACAGGCGTTGCGATGGAACCCTTTCCAGCAAACAGATTGCAGCATTGGTAGACCGCGTATCACCTGGCGACGCTCAACAAAGGCCGAAATGTAATCTCTCAATCTATCATGGAGTGAACTCAGAGTCCTTGCACAAAACCGGGTCCGCTGGCGAAGAGGAGTAGTTGATGCCCTATGCTCCAAATAGGAGTTAAAGGAACATATATATATATATATCTACAATGCATTGAAAGATGATTTCTCGAAGGTGAGTTTTTTTTTTATTACAAATGTTCAAAGATTCAATGGTGCTTGTATTGGCATTGCCGGCAACGTAAAACAAAATAATCCAGCTCACCCATCTCCAGTTGTTCGGCCAGACGATTGACACGAAATTTGAATTGGCGAACGGCATCCTTGTTCGGATGATTGGTCATCACCGATGCGATATAGCGAGTCCAAATTAATTCGGGGCTTTCATCCTTCTCATCGACCATTTGCTTTTCCTTTTTTACTGCAGTTCGGCACAGTTCGTCTGCATTGTTTTTTCGCGATCTTTTCAAAGTGGAACTCGATGCAGGCCTTGATGACGAAGCATTCGGCGAAACATCAATGTCTGAAGCGCATAGATCGTATGTTGTCGTATTCATCGAGTTATCCGAAATCGAGTCGAAGATGGAATTTGCTTGCGATGTTGGTGATTCCTAAAACAATTCATTGAAATAAATTAATGAATTGATAAATAAATAATAATTTCAATTTTTTCAGGCACTGAAGAATGGGAGAAAATTGCGAAAGTGTTTGAAGAGCATTGGAATTTCCCAAGCTATGTAGGAGCACTGGATGGCAAGCATATCAATGCTGCACATTTCCTGTTTCTGCGGAATGCCATTCAAGTCAATCCAGTACGGGCCACGAAAATTGTTCTCGCTATTTGTGCACTGGCACAATTTTGTGATGAGCCGTAAATCCAAATTGATTTACGCGAACACCCCTGATTTCGACCGCGAAGAGAATGGAGAGCTCGTGCCGGGCAATTGGCGCGAAGAAATGATTATCAGCATGCCAGCAGCCACGCAAGGACGGCCAGACGCTAGCGGATTAGCAGTTCGGATGAATTTCGAAAATATTTCATTTCGGAAAACGGCGCTGTGAGCTGGCAATACAAGGCTTCCGGCCTGGAAAATAATTGAATGCTACTTGCCACATTCGATTCGCGATATTCCGACTGCATCGACATCACCGGCTGCAAAAACATCATCGCATTAAAATAATCGTTCGGTGGCTTCTTGCTCGCGACTGCTATACCACTTTTGCTTCGATTCATTTTTTTCAATGCATTCTACAAATATAAAATAAAAATCAAAATCAATTCAGAAACAAAACAATAGCACAGATTTTATTGGAAACTCACTCGAAATTGCTGCCGCAACAATCTCCATTTATCGTTTGCTGCCTGCTTCGTCACATTTATTTTGTTCGCGACGGCGGTCCATGCAAGTTCACGTCCGTCTCGGTTCTTGTACTGAGGGCTTTTGACGTTCCAAATTATTTCTTTTTCTTCGACAGCCGTGATTAAATCGCATATTAATTGATTCGTCCATACAACTTGCTCCTGAGTATTTTCACCAAATATATTCCGGCTTTGTTGTTTAGCAGACATTTTCGCGGGCAAAGTATGCGTGTTTACCAAACGGAAACCAAAACCACAATGACAAACGTCAAAAATGCCTCGACGCACACACTCAACTCACTGAACTGGACGCACGCACACTTCAAGCAACGCACTCAAACTCGAAATTTACCAATGAAAGTTGGGCAACGCGTTGATGAGTCTATGTCAGTGGTGGGCAAAACTCATACAAACAAACAGTTCTTTGTGTGAGTAAATAGCGCAGTAAGGAAAAGCGCACGAGAGAGCAAGTACCGCAACTAAGCAAAAACGAGCGAGAGCTTTTACATGGTATAATAACAAGGTAGCGAACGTTGAGACAGCGCTCTCGTGGTTGACATGCCTATTTCAGTTTAGTATGAAAGTTACTTTGTGTTGAAAGGTTGTGCAGCTACTCGTTGTCGAAATGCCTTCGGCAAAACAAATGCGTAAACAACGGATACATATAAAAATGTGCATTCTGTTGTTCATTTAATTTTTTTATAATTTTTAAAATGACTGCGCACTAAAAGTGTTTGTTTTTAGTTGGTTTTGGTAAAACCGACTGAAAAGGAACACATTTGTTACTAGTGCGTTGTCGTTTATAAATAAAAATATATTAAATGTAATTAAACAAATTTCAGCAAAGCAATATGTATTAAACAAAAACATTTTCATATGTTTTGCTTGCCACCATGCTGTATTACTCTCTCTCACTACTAACAGCACATAAAATGTTTTTTCTTGCTCACACTCACATGCTACTTTGTTATTCTTCATTCCCTTTTGACATGCATACGTCGGAGCGTGACGCTACCTTGTTATTATACCATGCATAGGCAAACCAAAAAATATGTATAACAAGACAAGTGCAATAATGTTTGCATTTTCGCTTCACCGTTTTTTGTCTCTTTGCTAATTCTTGTTCGTGCAAGAGCATAGCCAAAAATTACTCCTATCATAGAGCGTAACTCGCTCTCATTACATGCCGCTCTCTCAAACGCTCATATTTTGTTAGGCTCTTCTTCTTCGACCGCTTCGCGTTCGCTTCAAAATGCATGCCTGTTTTCATGGGTGCCTCAATCATATCTGCAATCAGATATGAATGGAAGCAATCGATCCAAGTAGAACTGCAGGGATGCTTACACCCATGGTGGAATAATACATGTGTTATTTCACCATGACTTGGACCGTGCATGAGACGACTGCGCTGCGGCAGATTTTGGTGCGAGTTATGTAAATTGAGAGACTGCTCACCACTGGCTTATGTGCAGCACAACGCGTTGCTCAACACTATTCAACGATCAACTCGAGCTCGTCCACTAGCCGTACACTTGTTGATCAACGCGTTGAATGATGGGCTCGCAATGCATTCAATGCGTTGATTGAATGAGATTGCATGCCTCGTGCATTAGCGTTGAATGAGTTGAGAGTCGAATGCGTGCGTTGAAAGTCTAGTGTACGACCGGGCATTGGGCAACAAACAATATTTTTTTTCTTTGCGTGCATATTTTTTTTTTTTTAATCATTTGGGAGTAATGTGGGCGTCGGTAGCGTAGTGGCGTAGCGTACTCGCTTTACAAACCAAAGGTCGGTGGTTCGAATCCCAGCAGTAGTAGCACTGGTACATTTGCTTAGCACTGGCATCGCTAGCTCAATGACGCTATTTGCCCAAGAAAATCTCTATTAATTCAAGACACCGCCGTTCGGATTCGGCTATAAACTGTAGGTCCCTGTTTTCTTTGAACACTTATTAATAGAGATCCCCATGCTCCGCCCAGGAGCAACTGACAAAAATTATTATTATTATTATTTGGGAGTAATAGGTTAAAATTACCAATTTAAGACACTTTTGCTTGGAAGAACCTATGAAAAATATGTTTGTAAAGTAGCTACAGTCACATCGGTAAGTAGACTCATTAAGCTTATAATATGAAAAATTCCCAAAAAAAAAAGGGTGTATACCACCCCCAGCCTCACGCAACTGTTATTCTTTATTTTCTTCTTTGAAACACGACACATAGCTTCCATTTTACATAACCTATTTTACAAAGGAAGTTTTTTTTTTTAAATTGCTTGGGAGCTTTGGTAGTTATAGCCAAAAAATCCCAAATTTAAATCCCTTTTGCTAGAAGCGAATGAATAAATGTGAATACTCATATTTTAGGCGGTAGATGGCGCCAAAGTCGCTTTAAAATAGTTTTTCGTCATTTTAGTAAGTGGTAGACCACAACAAAATAAGAAAAACTATATTTTGAATCTTATCTCTAGTTTTCAAGTTAGAACGCATTAAAAACTGTCCAAGGAAAGTACAGGGTGTAGGTAGCATAGTGAGGCATTCAAAGCATGCAGCTGGTGGAGCCCCTTAGTCTTTATTTAAAATTAAATTTTTAGTTTCCTTGCAAAGTTTGACGTTTTACGTAATGTTTTTAATCCAACAGATTTCAAATCGAAATGCATTTTCCACATTTATGTCTTTGTTTACTTTAAATTCATTCAGCGTACGAGAAAAAAAGCAAAAATTTGTTAACCAAACAATTTTTATAAACCTTTAACGAGTTTCATTTCTTTTCAGATTGATGAAAATTATCATAAGAGTAAGTAATTTAATTCTATAATAATTTTCGAAAGCTCACCTCTGAAACGAATTTTCTACTCCCTTGTGTATGCATTATGCATTAGGTTTATTGCTTGAAAGATACTACTAAAATCCACTCAACATCCTACTCCTTTACTTGTGCAAGACCATGTTTTGTTTACCATATATTTTGTTGGGGTCACTGCATCCAAATCCAAGGTCTAGGGTTATGACATTAGTTAAAATTTAAAATTCTTTGTTTTATGTAGTTTTTTTGAGCTTATGTCAGAACGCAGATGGCTGTACTTTTTTGGTCCTTGGTTTCTGATGCAACTACTCCTGACCCACCACTACCACAAAGTAGTTAGGATTATACCGCAATCAGACGCAATATCCCATTGTCGTTTTTGATGCGGTTTTGGTTATAGCCGCATGTTTCAAGTCGGCCATCCTTGAGGGATCCTCGTATGTCAGTGATTGACGAAGCCGCTAGCAGCGCTAATTCCTTCCTTGCACACCGCCTCCTGGTATACGAGTGTCATTGAATGCTGTGGGAGACCTTTTTTGGGCTTGGTAGTAGTTTGGCTGTCGACAAGAATACATTCCATATGCTTCCTGTTAATCAGACTCGCCGCTTGTCAAACTGCTTGGCAGACGCTAGCTCTTCAAAGATGATGGCCGCTCGATTTTTTTTTGTCTGTCTTCAAGCCGTCAGCCTACATCACCGCTCCCCAATTGATGATGCCCGCTCGTTTTTCTGCTTCTGTCTTCAAGCCGTCTGTCTGCATCGCCGCTTACTAAACTGCTTGGAAGACGCTAGCTCTGCAAAGATGATGCCCGCTCGTTTTTCTGCTTCTGTCTTCAAGCCGTCTGTCTGCGTCGCCGCTTGCTAAACTGCTTGGAAGACGCTAGCTCTTAAAAGATGATGTCCGCTCGTTTTTCTGCTTCTGTTTTTAAGCCGACTGTCTGCGTCGCCGCTTGCTAAACTGCTTGGAAGATGCTAGCACTGCAAAGATGATGCCCGCCCGTTTTTCTGCTTCTGTCTTCAAGCCGTCTGTCTGCGTCGCCGCTTGCTAAACTGCTTGGAAGACGCTAGCTCTGCAAAGATGATGCCCGCTCGTTTTTCTGACCCTGTCTTCAAGCAGTCTGTCTGCATCGCCGCTTATTAAACTGCTTGGAAGACGCTAGCTCAGCAAAGAGGATGCCCGCTCGTTTTTCTGCTTCTGTCTTCAAGCCGTCTGTCTGCGTCGCCGCTTGCTAAACTGCTTGGAAGACGCTAGCCCAGCAAAGATGATGCCCGCTCGTTTTTCTGCTTCTGTCTTCAACCCGTCTGTCTGCATCGCCGCTTACTAAATTGCTTGGAAGATGCTACCTCTGCAAAGATGATGACCGCTCGTTTTTCTGCTTCTGTCTTCAAGCCGTCTGTCTGCATCGCCGCTTACTAAACTGCTTGGAAGACGCTAGCTCTACAAAGATGATGCCCGCTCGTATGTCTTCTGCTGTCTTCAAGCCGTCTATCCACATCGACGCTAGCCCTTCAAAGATGGAAGTTTCTCGCTTTCTGGGGCCGGGGTAATTTCAGTGCCCAGAGCGTGACTTATTGAAGTACAAGTGTTCTCTGGACACATTTATGCAGTAATCCAAGGAAAGTCGTTTTTAGGACCGTCTTAAGCTTGTTTGGGTGCAATTCGTTGATAGCCGGCCTTTAGAGAGTTGGTCCAAAGGTGAGGATGGGCCTGAATAATAAGAAGATTTGAAATTTACAATCAATTTTTCTTTATAAAGTCAGAAAAAATGTTGCTTACGTGTTTTTTTTTTTTTGAAGAGTAAAGTATGAGAAGGGTAATGAGAAGTTTCAGGAGTCCCTACGAAGTTTTACTGGAACTTGAGCACTGCGCACAACTGCAAATTATACAATGTCTTTGTTGGGTTCGTACTGATGTCTGGAACGCTTAGGTGTTGCCCATGCGTATGCAATTATTTCTTTTTAGCATAAAAGTGATTTGCAGCCATTTGTGAGAAAACTGCTTTGATGCACTGCATCTACTAACCTGCATGCTGCTTGAAATCCAAAGAAAAAGTCCATTTGCATATTTTTTTGGTAAATTTTTTTGTTTTTTAATCATTTTAGTATTTTTTATTTTTAATGTTTTTTTTTCCTTGTTTTTTATTTTTTTTTTTTTCCTTTGAAATTAATTTATTAATTAATTTTTATATTTACTTATTGATTTAATATCTCTTTTCATTTGCTTCAATTTCAATGTCTTTTTTTTTTACTAGACATATATTCATATATATATATCTAGATATATATATATAGATATATATATATATAATTTATATTATTCCTGTTATTTGTATATTGTGTTTGCTATTAGGCCCAGCAGAGCTGCTAACAGAATCTCGTTCTGGTTCTTTTTTTTTTCGTTTTATACTTGGAGCCAGTTCTTGTAAGTGTTGGGGGGGGGGGAACTGGGGCTTTGGGTTCTGTTGGCAAAGCATTTTTGCGGAAGTGCGCCCATTGTGTGTAAGATTTGGATTAAACTTTTGTTTCATTAATTTTTAAATAATTTTTTAGCATAACTATTAAATAATTTGTTTATATAATATATATTTGTGTATATTCAGTTTTGTTTTTTTTTGTTTTATTTAATATATTCAATTTTAATTTTATAATTTTAGTTATTATCATAATTATTATATAATAAAATACTCAACAAATAATTTAATGCTCTTCATTTTTTTTTTGAATCTTATGATTTTTTCTTTTTTATTGGCGCACTGCATAATGTGATTTTTTTTTTTTTTGTGTTTTTATGGTTGGTATTGGTTTTTTTTTTTATTTTATATTTTGCTGTTAGTACTATTTAAACACTTAAAATGTATTACTTCTTTTTTTTATGAATTTCACTTGTATTCTTTGTATGTTTGTTGCAACTTTGCTTAACGCAATGAAAAAAAAAAAACAAAAAAAAAATATATATATGTATACACTGAGAAAAAAGATCGTGTTTTATTTGTTTTGCATAAACATAAGAGCTTGTTTATTTTATTGTATTTTTTCTTTATTTTCTTTCAGTTCGCTTATGTCGAACTAAAATTGTTAAAAATAATAATAATAATAATAATAGCTTTAAGTAGTAATAATTTAAAATGTGCATTTTACATAGATTCGCTCTAGCTGTTTATTTATTGTATATGTATATTTATATATAAATAAATAAGCAGCTCCCATTTTGTTTTTCAAATACGAATATATATATTATATATATATTATAAAAAAATTTTAAGTTAAATTAAAACAAAAAAAAAAAAAAACATGCTTAATTTTAAAGGAAAGTACATTTTCATCTTGAAATTGTTCTGATTTTTTTTTGTTTTATGTGTCTCTTCTTGCGGTTTTTATGTTTTATTATTTTTAAATTTTAATTAGGCATAAATTATTTATTTAAATATAAATATTTACAACTTTTTGCTACTTGTTATGCTTCTTTTTTTCAACTTGTTGTTGCAGAGACACACGCTTGCTGTCTCTTTCTCATTGCTTGCATCAGCATAGCCCAAAGCGGCCATGTTAGCATTAGCTTTCCCTTTCATTTTTACACGCTCGGCAATATTTTATATTTACTTGTAAGCGCACTAATTCTAAATATTTTATATTATATAAAGACTAAGGAAAAAAAGAAAATTTTCTCTGGCGCAACTTTTGCATATTAATCAGCTCTAGCAGTTTCTCGGTCTCCCATACTGTCTCTCTGTATGTGTCTCTCTCTCTCTGTCTTAATATATATATATATATATATTTTTTTTTTAATTTTATTTTTTTTTGTCATATCAAAAAAACACTTTTTTTTGTTTAATAGTTTCTGTAGCATTATTAGGCATTAGTTATAAGTTGCCAAGCTTTCTAAGCTGTGCTTATATAAGTTGCAACCATTCTTTACAGTGGCAAGAGCGTTCCAGAACTGAGACTGGGACCTAGAGCTAACTGGCGTTCTTTTGTTTGTTTGTTTTAAATTTTCAACTACGCCAATTTAAGTTTTTTTTTTCTTTCTGGTTTCTTTTGCGTGTCAACATTCCATTCAGGCAGATATATATATATATATATTATTGGGTTTACATATACTATATTTATATATAGTTCTATATAAAGATTTACTCTTTTATTGAAACATTTAGCATGGTATTTTTGTTTTGAATTTTTTTTTTTAAATATATTTCTATTAATATGCTTTTGATATTAATATTTAATACAACTTTTACTGATAGTTTTATTACAAATATATTTTAAAATTAAAAAAAAAAAATCATGTATGTATGTAGGTATTTATTGTTATTATTATCATTATATACATATATATATATATTATTTTTTTATAATTTTATTCATATATATATATATATATATATATATACATAATATAATTGCTTAATAAAAACTATTACATTATTTATTAATTAGAAGTATTTTGTAGTTTTATATTTCATATGATTTTTTGTGTTGTTTTTTTTCTTCTTTTTATGTTTATGTAAGAGTTGGTACAATTTGTTTTGAAATTTTGTTATATTATAAATATTTTTTTATTTGCTGCCCTTTAAACTGTTTTCGATTTTTTATATTTGCATATCAAAAAATGTTTTGTTATGCTAAAGTTATATATGCGTTTTTTTTTTTTTGTTTAATGCTGTTCTTTTTACATATTTACTACTTGACTTTAGTTTGTTTCCAATTGAGTAACAAATTATTTTGGGTCAGCTGGGTTCTGTTTGTTTGCTTAGTTCTGGCGCCAAATATTCAAACATATATATAAAGTATATTATATATAGTAGACGGCATAGTTTTTCAACTATTTGACATGGCAAAAAACAATATCTGGTACTAAAAAACTGTAGCTAAGTTTTAAGCCAAATTATTGAATTTTTAATTGCTTTTTTTTATTTTTAGCTTTTGAAACTTGTTTTTGTTAAAAGTTTTTAAATTTTACAAATATTTCAATTTTGCGCTCAAATTTTCATTTGCTAACAATTATAAATTAAATTTAAATTAACAATATCAAATGTTATAAAAATGAAACATTTGTTTAATGCATAGTTTGCTTTTGCTCTATTTTTTATTTCTAATTAGTCAATATTTTCAAATTTTTTTTTCGTCTAATTTCAAAAGCTAAAGCTACATTAAAAATCAACTAAATTAAATTGCGAAACAGAGTGTAAGCAATTTTTTAAATTTTGCTTTCTTTTTTTGTACATACAAAAATTATAGGTTTTTCTGTTAAAAATATTTGGTCAGAAATACAAACAGACATTACCCAAGTAAGACTTTAATCTTTTTACAGATTTTTCATATATATAATATATGGTATATAAGTCTATAAACTGCCCTAATTTTTTATATGCAGGCTTTTGTAAAATCTTATTATTTGTATTGATTTTTTGCTATTGGTGTTTTACTTTGTTTTCATCAACAGGATACTGATTTTTTTTTTTTTTTTTTTGCTTTTTTGTTTGTTTTGCTGTAGTTACTTTTTCTGTTCTGTTTACTCTAAGCTAATTTGCTATGTGTATTTCTATTTTTTGTTGCTTCCTCTTCCTCTTTCATTATCATTTTATATTAATAAGTTTAATATAAAGAAAAAAAAAATTGTTTTTGCCCGCGCCATGCCTCTTGCCTGAATAGCATTTCATGCCAATTATGTTTTTTGTTTTGTTGGCAGCACGCCTCACTTTCAACTCGTTTCGGCACAAAATACTTTTAACAGATTCTGGCATTTGGGACGCCTTATAACTAAATTACATTTAATTTTAAATCGTAGTTATTTTATGTTGGTATTTGTTTTCTTTTAACAAAAAATAATGGTTTTAGCAGCCTTTAAATAACTAGCTTTTGCGTATTCTTACGCTCTCCACATTTTTTAGTTTTTTCTTTTTATGCTGCTGGTTATTTTTTCATTGTTTTGTTTTGCTTAACGCTTTTTTATCACATTTAATATAATATATATATATGTATATATATATATATTTTTTTTTATATATATATAGAGTTATGTTTAGTTTTAATTTAAACGTTTTTGTTTTGTTTTTAATAACGCCCATTCTCCTCATTTGCTTTTTGTTTATGGAAATTCTTCTGTTCTAGTTACAATAACAACACATAAGCAACCAAGTCCACGTTACAACAACAAGCGGCGCTCTTGAAATCTTTGCTTTAATCTATATAATTGTTATTATGTTGTTCACGCTTTTAGTTTTATATTTATTTACACATATCATTTTAAACGGCAGTGTTCCTTGGCTTGCTCTCTCTCTATACATATATAGATATATATATTTGCTTCTTCTCCCTTTGTTACTCTCTTAAAAATTTACAGACTTTGTGGCATGCTTAGAGCAGCTCTTGTTGCAGCAACAACAGACGCTGTTGTTGTTGCAGCTGCGCTTGTTGTTGCAGTTGCTGTTGCTGCCAGCGTTTGTATTTGCCTTGATAGGCTGCTGTGTTGTTGTTGTTGCTGTTTGGTATTGCTGTCGCTGTTGTATTGAAGCTTGTTGTTGCCATTGTTGTTGCTGCCGTTGCTGCAACTATTTGTGGCAATTTATATTGAGCGTCCATCACAGTTTCATAACAATAAGCCGCCGTATCAATTAAAGTTGTTGCATAGAGCTGTGCTTGTTGTTGTAGTGCTGCTGCTGCTGCTGCTGCTTGTTGTTGCGGTTGTTGCGGCTGTTGTTGTTGCATATATTGCTGGCAGCATCCGCCGCTATTGTTGCTGTTGCTGTAGTAGTTATGGTTGTTCTGCTTGGTATTATTGTTATTGTTGTTGTTGTAGCCTAGCATTGTTGTCGCTGCTACGGCGGCGAATTATGAATTGGAATTGCGTTTTGTTTGCAGCTAGGATGAGCTAGACTGATTCATATTGCCAAACATGTGGGCTGAAAACGATGTTTGGCCGGCGGAATTTGCTTGCGATGTTGAGGATTGTTGTGCCTGCTGTTGTTGCGCCTGCTGTTGTTGCTGTTGCGCTTGCTGTTGATTTAAAGCGCCACGCCCATGTTTGGGTATAGGCGGTTGTATATACTCATGCCTGGCCAATGCAAATACATCCATACGATCCTCCTTACGATAGGCCAAACAACCGCGTATAAAACTCTATATACAAAAATAATAAAGTACATAATTAGTATAATATATATTTATATGGCATATCCAAAAATCTACCTTGGCCTCGTTGGACACCGTTGGCTTATTGGAGAACTGCACTTCGGTGGCTTTGAGTATAGTATTCTCCTCCAATATGGTCGCTTGCGATTGATTATGACCAAAGGGCTTTTTTCCATACAAACATTGATAAAATATCACGCCCACACTCCAGACATCAACTTTCGATGAGATTTTCGGTGGATTTTTTCCAACAACAAAGCATTCTGGTGGCAGATACCTATAAAAGTCGATTTCCAGAATGTTAAATGTAATGAATTGTATTTTGTTATAGCTGCACTAACCAATATGTGCCCGCGCCCTGCGATGTCAAGTCCATGCCATGATCCGGATTATAATTCTCATCGTCCATCACTTTCGATAGTCCAAAATCCGTTATCTTAATCTCGCCGCAAACATTGCCCTCAGTAAGCAATATATTGCCCGGCTTCAGGTCATAATGTATGACAGGCGGCTTAATCTCATTTAGATACTTAAGTGCAGATACAACCTGAAACGTATAGAAATATATAAAGCTGTTCCGATTTTATGCCATATCCAAAGGTCACTCACCTGCATGATAATCGAGCGCGCCTCACGCTCAGGTATAGTCTTATGCTGCTTTAGATAAAAATCCAAATCATGGCCATCGCAATACTCCAAAACGGTGCAAAATGAGTTTGCATCAATCTCAAAGACATCGTAAAGTTTTACGACGCGCGGATGGTCCAATGCCTTGTGGATATTATATTCCCGCAAGGCATGCCTAAAGAAAAGAATATTTTAAATAAAGAAAAAAAAAAAACCAACAAGCTTATAGTTTAATTGAACGTATAAAGTGTTCCATAGTTGATCCAACACGTTTAGTTTGATAGATGCTAACTGCTCTAAGCTAGAACCCTGCCCATAGACCCAGGCCCTGAACTTGCGCTTCTTCCTACTCACTTGATATAATTAGCTTTCTTATCCTCCTTCCAATCCTTGTTTAATTGGTGCACCTTACATGCGACATAGCGTTGCTCCTTCAGATCAAAAGCCTTGTGCACTTCGGAGAAGCCGCCCTTGCCGAGCAGCATCAACAGCAGATATCTGTCGTTCAGCACGGGATGGTTATTAAAGCGGGACTGTAAATGAAAAAGAGCATGAGTATAAGCATGGATTTTTGGGTTTGACTGGCTTACTAAAACCGTCATATAATATGGCTTTTTTTTTTTTTTTTTGGTCTACACTCGGAAGAGTGTAAGAACAAAAAAAAAAAATAATCACAGCTGAAACATAGTTTCGTTTTCCCTACCTGATCTTCATTGAGTATGCGTTTAAGCTCACGTATATGTAGATTACGCTCACGCTCAAGCTTCTCCATTTCTAGCTGCAAGTCCGCATCTTCCTTTTTGAGCGCATTCTGTCGCAATTTTAAGATCTCATCATACTCATAGTATTCTTGCGCCGTATATGCGCCCGATACGGGATCCGGTTTAAGGAAGGTGCCCGAATCTGAGCAACTGCCGCTATCATTACCACCAACGCCACCGCCCCCTCGATCCGATAAACGTTCTCCTACACCGCTATTGCCCACATTGGCTCCACCACCGCCGCCATTATGCAGCAGTTGCGATTGATTGGCCTGTGTAGAATTTGAGCGTGAGAGACCACGTCCACTGCCGCCGCCAGTACCAACGCCGCTTGTGGCGCCCACCAAGCCGCTGTCTACGCTAGCAGCTCCACCTAGACGATCACTACCGGCGCCTCCTGTTAGTTGAGATGAGTCGTTTGAGTTGGAATTCTGCTGCTGATTATTCTGCTGGCTATTGTTGTTACGTTTACGACCTGATTCAGCTGGACGCTTCTTCATTAGCTGCTTCTTTTGGCGATCAATTTCCTCACGCTCTGCTGTGATCTCTTCTTGACGCCGACTTAGCTCCTGGAAGGCATAACCATCAGTCCAGTTCTCCTGGAACGTGGCGCCCACACGCTGCGTCACAAATTGCCCTAAACGCAGACGATTCTGCATGCACTTTTGACGCGCCTCCTTTTTCTCAATGCTGCTCTTCTCTTTCAAGAGCTTTTTGACCACCTCAATGCACTTGGCAATGTGCGACTTGTGCTGATCAATCATCTTTTGATTGGTTATTATCTGGCATTTCTGCTCGTCAGACAGTCTTGACATCTCCTCAATCTTTGCTCTGCTTGACTCTTGCTCCGCCTCGCGTTCCTGCAGATCATGCAACGATAGTTCCGTTTGCGTGGCCTTTGTGTAGGTGATAACACTTTGCAGCACGCCCATTGTATGCTGCTGCTGCTGATGTGCCGAAACCACAACGCCTACTGTGCCTGCTGTGGATGTCGCTGGCATTTGCTGCTGCACTTGTGCCGTCTGCTGCGTCACTGGCGGCGGTGGTCCACCCAGACAACTGGGATTTAGCATGCCCATGCCCACGGCAGCGCCTATGGCGCCCATGGATGTCTGTTGAGGAACCATTGAATTGGAAGTCTGCTGTTGTTGTTGCTGGCGTTGCTGCTGTTGCTGCTTGGCCGCTGCAGCCGCTGCTGCTGCCGCTGCTGCTGTCGCTGAGTTGACATAGTGAAACTCACCACTGGGCGTTTGCTGCGTCTGTGGACTAGGTGGATGATATATGGAATATGCGCTACTCGTTTGCACCTGCACCTGTGTGGGGACTGGCGGAGGAGGCGGCTGTGGTTGCTGCTGTACAACAACATTGCTTGCTGCTGCCGCTGAGGGCGACTTTGAGCCTGCATGTGGACGCAGGGAGCTATTGCCAACGCTACCGCCGGCGTTGACCACGCCGCCTACACCGCTGTTACCGCCACCAACGCCACTGCCGCTGGCATTGCCGGAACTGCTGTGCTGTTTATTAAAGTAGTCGTTGATCTTTTTATCGCCTACGGGTAGCATGAGACGCGCATTTTTGCCACCAGTGCCACCGCTGCCAACACCAGCTCCGCCAGGCATTTGGCAACGATCCAGACCCATTGATAAACTTCCTTTTTGTAATGATTGAGTGCTATCGTTGCCACCGCCACGAAAGGGTAACGATTTTACTCCTTTCATGCCAGACACATTACTGGCATTGCCGCCTCCAACGCTGCTGCTGGCATTAGCTCCACCGGAATCGTCTGTATTATTTGCAAACTTACGTTTACGCTTACGTTCAGCAGGCGTACGTTGTTGCTTGCCGCTGGGTGTTGCATTGCTGCTATTATGTTGCTGCGTATTGTTATGAACGCTTGCATTAAGCATGTCTTGTGGGGTTAGAGCAATCATGGCTGCTGAGCCGCTAGTTGGTACGGAGACTGCGCCGCCGTTATTGGAGTGTAAGCTGGCGTTCAGCTGAGCGTTTGTTAGGCCAGAATTGACGCCTAGCATATCATTGACATCCTTTTCGCTGTGCGAGGAACCAGTGCTCATATTTGAGTCCGGATTACTGCTATGACCGCCAGCGCCGCCAGCACCTGCGACGCCGCCGTGTGCGCCGGGATGTTGTAGCGCTATGGCCGCTGCAGCTGCCACGTGTTGGTGCTGCAAATGCTGCAGTTGCTGTGGGTGCTGCGGCTGTGGTATTGGGGGTATGGCGTGTAGAGCTGCTTGCTGTTGTGCCGCAGCAGAGCTTAGCTGCTGCAAATGTAAATGTGATTGCAAATGCTGCTGCTGTTGTGCCACTGCTGCTGCTGCTTGTTGTGCCGCTGCTGCTGCTGCTTGTTGAAGCTGCTGTGGTAGTAGTTGCGTTTGTTGCTGCTGTTGGACTTGCTGTTGCGCCTGCGTGCTGTGATGATTAGCAAAGTGATGTGCCGCCGCTTGCTGCTGCTGTTGCGGCTGTTGTTGTTGCTGCTGGGCCTGACTGCTGGGATGATGATGACTTATGGTTGAAGTGGTCTGTGGGGCCATCTGCAATTGAGCGCCGGCGGACATCTGCAATAGAAGGAAACCAAGAAAAACACAAATTCCAATTAGTATGTGTAGTTGGGGTGTACACAGTTTAGTTTATAATGCGGCTTTAAAATAAATGTTGCACATATTTAGCTTCTGCTGCACATACATTTGAAAATGCATTTTTACGGCGTTGTAAATGCATCCTTAATAAATGAAAACGCTTCTGCGTGTTTTTTAACAAATCAAATAAACTTGAGATTTTTTTTTATTCAACTAAATGCTTAACGCAAAAAGAAATAATTCACTTTATTTCAGAAATTGTGCTGTGCAGCGTTTTATGACAAGTTCTAAAACTTTATCGATAACGCAATGCATATCGTTGCTTGTTGGCTAACATTTAACAACACTAGCTAGCGGGTGCACAAAAATTTTTGTTTTGATCCGTATTTTCGCGTTAGCGCTGCCAGATGTATAACATTAACAAGGTGGCAACCGAGGAGCACAACGAACGAAAAGGGCAGCGAAAGAAAATGTGCAAAATAAATGAGCAATAAATACATGCTCTGGCTGGCTGTGTGTGAGTGAGATGCGTGTTTAGCCGCTTTGCTGCGTCACGGCAGGCATGCGTGTGAGTGAGCACAATGCACACACTAGCCGCAGCTGCCACTGCATGTGTGTGTGTGTGTTATATTTTATCAAAAGCAAAGCGCAAAGACAATAAAGAAAAGCAAAAAAAAAAAAAAACGAATAAATAAAAAAAAAACGACACAAAAATGTTGAAAATTTAAAGTAAAAATGAAAATGGCTACCCAAGCAAAGACGAAGACGATGATAAAATACAACGCACAAACGACATTTATTGCTCACTCTGCCTCCTTCAACTTTCTGTACAAGTTTGCGCGTTTACTTTTTAGCTTTTTGGATGCACACAAAATACTTTCTCAGTCTCACTATTTTCATACAACACAAAAAAAATAATATGTATATTGTCTATACCAGTTATATGCACTTTTTTTCACTATTTCACTGATTTCTAATTAAAACAATATAAGTTAATGAATTTTCACTTATATACATTTGTATGTACATATATATTATATGCTTTGTTTTATGACAAAATGCCGTTCACCTTTTTTAAGCGCCGCATATTTTTCTGCAAACACATACGCTTTGCTTAACAGTCGCGTGTAGTGTATGTGTGTGGTATGGCTGAGTGCTGTGTGCGTGTGTATGTGTGTGAGCGAATGTGTTGTGTGTGAATTTTCTTTACATTCTACTATAAAATTTTATCACATTAATGCTGCGTTTGTTTTGGTTTTTATTTTTTTTTTTTTTTAACTAGTTTACATTTATAATAAATATTAAGTGCACTCGACAAACTAGACTTTATTGCAAATATTTTTCACCGTTTTGTGGGCAGAAAATTGTTTTAAGCGTATTTGTAATGGTGCGCGCCCGTAACGACAACCACAAGAAAGAAGGTGAAAAAGAAGAACAAGAGACAGCCACACACCAATACATACACACACACATGCGATGAGACAACGACGACGGCGACGACGACGAACGTTGAGACGTTTTTGCTAGTTGCAGAGAGCGAGCGAGAGAACAATCGCGCGAGCGAGCGTACAATCACGCGAGTGAGCGAACTGACTGAACTGACGACACTACACAACACTATTCGCTCATTTGCAAAAACGACGGCCGAAAAGAAAAAATAATCCGATTGACAGCCAGTCGGTCGGCCTGTCGTTTGGCTGGCTAGTTGGTTGGCTGGTTGGTTTGTCGGTCGGTCTGACTGTCGCTTCGGCCGCCGGCCTTCGTTGGCTGCTGCTGCTGCCACTGCTATTGATAAATTTCTGCGACTTCCTCGCGCGCGCCGCACAAAACAACACCAAAACTAAACTACAACAACTATTTGTAGTGCTGCTGCGGCTACTTCCACCGTTGGCGTTGCCGACTGCGGCGCTGCTCTGCTGCTTCTTCTTTTTGTTTTCAATTCCAACAGAGGCCAACCGGCGTCTTCGTCATTTCGCGAGAGAGCGCTCAACACTGGCGGCGCTATTCACATTTGGTTGTCTACATTTCTTACATCTACATATTTTAAATATTTTTTTTTTTACATATAAGGCAAGAAATTTCAATATGAAATGCAATAGCAGCACTTAATATTATTATTATTATTATTATTAATTTTTAGTTTCTAAGCAATCAAACAAAATAAGCGTGCTTTGCTCTTCCCGACTGCACATACTTGCATGCAACACTATGTGTGCATGTGTGTGTGTGTGTGTGTGCTTGTTTTAATGTAAAAAGGAAGGAAGCAAATTGTGCTGCTGTCGTCGCTGTCATTTGCCTCTTCTTGCGGCTTTAAACGGCACAACAGCTGCTGCGTGTGTTTGAGAGGGAGAGAGCAAAGAGGTGCAACCGACCAAGTGAGCGCGAGACAGCAGCAGCAGAAAAAAGTGTTGCCAAGTATCAAATAAAGAAAAGCAGAAAATTGGGTGTAATGCAGTGTTGCCAATTCTGTCATTTAACCACTAGCTCTAGCTTTGTTTTTGAAAAAAAAACAGCAAAATTCGAATTTTTTTTAAACTTATTTTTTGTATATAAACAAAATATAAATTATGCCTACAATTATTCGTAAAGCTGTATAATATGCCCCAAGCCATCTACGTATAACTTTTGAACTAGACTTTGTGAAAGCTACAATTTTGAAATCTTAGTCAATTTGAAAATCACAACAATGTGAAAGATGATAAATTTTCGTATTTTTTAATGATTAAAAAAATACTTATGTAAGTCGAATAACTTATCTCTTTTTCATGCAGCCTTCATAATCCAATTAGCATTTGGTTATAGCGTATTTAAAAAAAAAATGCGGAAAAACTTTTGGTGTCTAAAATCACATACACCCCAAGCAGTTAAATGCCTACAGTTCAAACTTATAATTATTTCTCAGCAAATTAAACCATTGATTTTTTAATTTTATTTTCATTAAAATAGCTTTTAAACTGCTCATTGTGTTCTGAAACAGAGAGAGATAATCAGAAAACTAGACAAACATGGCCATAACGACTCAGCTGTTAGTGCATACAATTTTTTTTTTAAAACACATGGCCAGTAACCAAAATGTCCGTCTGTATGTCTGATATGAAAAAGCCGAATTTTTTTGTCTTAATATTTAACTGGGTTTTTTTTATATCTTTTACTTTTTTGCTTGGCTGAAAAGTTGGCAGCCCTGTTGTAAAGCTGCAGCAACGAATTGGCAACACTAAAAGCAAGCAGCAAATGGCCAAACAATGATAACAAGGGGCAAACCACCGCAGCACACCGACCAACGACTTAAATTTTGGGCTTGTCTCACGTGCGCGTGAATGAGATAAATCTATGATGATGATGTTGTTGATGTTGATGGGGGCCAAAGCAAAAGCGTGCGAAAAGGCACACGAGCAAAAAGCAACAGCAGTAGTGGGTGCAAGCACAGACACACGACGGGCGCGGGTGTGGCAGTGACATGCATAACGCATGCATTTTCTTGTTGGCAGCATGTGTGTGTGTGAGTGTGTATATGTGCTCTCAGCCTCTCTTTCCCAGCCTACACTCACACTCTCTCTCTTTTTCTCTCAAACACTGTGTAAACAGCGAGCGCATTCCAATACAGCGCAAGTCAAATGGCTACAGATGCAGAGACAAATTGATGCCGCTGCAAATTATTTGTATTTTTTTGTTTAATAAGAAAAGTACGTTTTAATAATTAAGATTAGACTTAAGAGCATTTGCTCTCTCTTACTGCAACAAGAAATTGCAGCATTTAAAGCAGCGGCGAACCAGTTTTATTTATTTATTTTTATTTTTTTTTGGGACCGTGATAAAACTGCAAATGCCAGTTATATACATACATACACATGCATGTATACACACACACACACACACACCTAACAGCATGTAGCTGTGCATGTGTGCGCGTACATATAAACTGGTTCGTTCGAAACGCGACGAAGACGTTGACTTCGTCGTCATAGACTGCAGAGCGGCAGCGCTGCCAACTACATTTCCGCTGGCACAGCAACAAACAAAACCCTAACCAGCAGAGCAGCAGCACACGAGCAATAATCTGGCAACGCCATCGCCAGCCACACTACTCGGCCGCAGTTTAACAGTTCGTCGATGAGTCAAGGTCGGGAGACGTCACGCAAATTTTCGTTTTCATTGCCTACAAAAAATACTATGGCTGTTTATTTTTAGCGCGCCGACGAGCACACACACACGCATGCACAGTGAGTGAGCAAGAGCGAACGTACGACGAACACGCTAAGCCGAGCGCAGCAAGTGCGAATGAATGAAGCGACACACACTGTTCACTCAAACACACGAACACACACTTACTCAACTCACAGATCTCTCAAGTAACGGCGCGTCTTTCTGCGTTTGTCACCGTTTTAATTATTTAGCATTAATTTTTTGGTTATAAATTATTATAAAAAAAAAAATATGCATATACATATAATCTATTAAGTCTTTGTTTACACGTCAATCATAACTTATACTTATTTATAGTAAAAAAAAAAAAGTTTTAGCCTTTATTTAGTTTTACAGTGTACCAAAAAAGTTTTGGACATGCGAAATTTTTAAGAAAAATAACTAGACTTTTGATGTATTACTTTTATTCTCATTCAAATACAAACAGGCGCTACTTTGTTGGGATATTGCATATTTATCAAAACAACAAGCAAGACTTTTATTTGAAATATTTTAAGAGAATTCTGCTATCAGTGTTGAAAATCACGGCGTTTATTTATGCGGTTTTATTTATGAGACTAAGAATAAATTGAGCATTTTTCAATGCTTTACTTTGACTTTTAGCTGTGAATTTGTATATTACTTGCGATTTTTTTACACAAAAAGTGTGAAATGGAAATAAAAAAAAATGGCTAAAAAAAAAAGAGTCTGCAAATAATTCGTAAAATTTCAGGGTAGACGTAGTGGTCTTTTGATATTCTGCTGATATTGTTTAAACTTCAACACGCCACATTTATTTTGAAAAATTGTTCTCTAATTTTTCCCAAAATTTGTAGAAAACAATTTTGAAATTTCGTTTGAAAAATCGTACTCTTTACAAAATAAGACGATCCGAGGTCGCCTGTTCGCAAGCAGGCTGGAAGGCTTTGTTTGGTAATGAATCAAAGTGTAACATTTTTGGATTCGATGGTACGTAAGCCAAAATTCAATGAAAAAAGAAATACAATTTTCACTTTAGGCATTGCAGAAAAATACAATGTACAAATGATCTTTATTAATGACAAAATGAATATGCAAGCATACAAAAATTTTGCAGAACAATTAGTGAACAAGCGCCCTAAAATTGAGGTTCGACCCAAAGACATTCGTTTCCCAATAAGACAATAACCAAGAAGATTCGTTATTTTTGGTATAAGTATCGTTGCAAAAAAAACAATACAAAAACCAAGCAAATACTTCAAAAAGGCTTTGCTTTCTGAGTGTATTAAACAAGACCCAAAACGATATACAAAAATAGTTAACGATCTATGTATTAACAATTCTGAGTATTTAATATTCAAAATATATCTTCGGAATAAAAAATGTTTTAACTATGGATTAGTTGCACAAAAGTAAACTTGACTTGGTTGAAAGTATACAATCATGGCACGTTTTGTTTTTCAAATGTCACAGCTAAGGATAAATTCTAATTAAACAAATTAATTTAATTTTGAAAACCGAGCGCTGCGCCAGTACTTTTTGTATGCACTGTATGTATATTTTCTAAACTTAACACGTCATTAACATAATTATGTGGCACTAATTGTGTGGCACTTGGTTAACAGTACGCTGTTAAATTTAACCGAACGAGCACCAACGCTGGGCGCACAGCAAAAGCACAGCGCAGTAGCACGTGCGAAACCAAAAACCAAAGAGCAATGTAAACAGAGAGCAGTCAACAACAAACTTGCGCTCGCAAAAGAGACGAAATAAAAGGAAAAATAAAAAAGCAATAACAAGAAAAAAAACTCACACTCTTTGTTAACTTGCGTCCGCCACCGGCGACGCTGCGTTTCGACGCCGGCAATGTATTTATGCCGTTGTTGCTGGTGCTGCGGCTTCGTTTACGTGCTGTTGCCGCTGCCGCAGCTGCCGTCGACGTCGGTGTGGTGGACATTGCAGCTGTGACTAACATGGCCGTAACAGTGAGAGAATGCCAAACAGCTGACACAGTTGCCGGCAAAATGTGTTTATAAATCAGCTGCCTTCGCTGTCGCCATGAACTGCGCAGCAGCTGCAGCAGCACTGAGCAGAACAAGAGCCAGCGCTGTTAAGGCGTGCGCTCTCTCTGAAACTGCCGCTCTTTCTTTTTTTTTTTTTTTTTTTTTTTTTAAACGTTGCTTGTGCCGGTCGTTTGTTGTCGTTGTTGTGTTTGTTGTTAGGTGCGCGCTGCTTACTGGTTTGATTATTTTGCTGCCTCTTTTGTGTAAGTCTTTTGTCTTATATTTTTTTTTTGTTTTTCTTTTGCTTCATTTTTTTGTATTTTGCACACTGCTTATATTACCCGTTTGGCGTTTATGTTATGTATACACAGACACTCAGAGACGTAAACACACAGATACATACTCATGCACATACTATGACGACGTTCGCTTGCTCATAAACTTGTCTTTGCATGTTTCTTCTTCTTTTATTATTGTTTGTTGTTGTGTTTGTGTCTCTTTTTTTTTTGCAATTTTTTTTATAGTAGGAAGTTGGCAAAAAAAAAATTCAACTGCGCGCGAAGACAATAACGACCACGTCACGTTACTCGCTCTTTCAACACTGTTGTGGGCAAGGTAAAATTGGCAAATCTACTAGAAAACGACGACGAGGGCTACCACGACAATGACAACGACGAGGGCTACTACGTTAAAACAACAATTGTAGCGTAGTGGCTGCGACTGAGACGGCAGCAGAGCTTCTCACTGTCGGGCGCACTGTCTCGACTGACTGTCTAACATTTTACACGCATAAATGTATGCATGGGTGTGTGTGTGCGAGAATGAGAGAGTCTGTTAACCGAGTGAACTTAATTGCTCTGCCTGCTTCGCGTTGCTTCTTAACGTTTCTCGCTTGTTCTTGTGGCTGCTGCTGCTGCTGCTACTGTTTAGGCAAACACACTCACATATGTACGCACACACACACACTATGTATGTGTACACAGCAAGGCCGCGTTGAGGCGGATTTTATGCTATTTGTTAAATACACAAAAACATACTACACCGAGTAATAGGGTATCTTTTGGAATTTCTCGTTGGTGATCAGCGAAAACAAATAACTGTAGGAAATGGTGCAAAAAACGTTTTTTCGTGTACACTGTGCATAGGAAACAAAACAACTTTTTAGAACTTTTGGCATTGTTTAGGAATAAAAAATTAAGATATTAGCATTGAAAGTGCGAAAAGTTTTGAAATGCTTTTGCATTGTCTCATTTCTGACTTACTTTTTGATTGCTATCTTAATTTTTTTTTTTTTTGAATCCGATTAAAGAAAATTTATATTTTTTGGCACAAAATATTTGTGCCACATTATTACGCTTTTTGAAAAGAATCAACGAAATTTGATACTTTGAAACTTACTATATGAAAGTTTAAAAAAATCATAAAAATTGGCTAATTAACATAAATTTTTTTTTTTAAATCGAAAGAATATTTATTGGCGCTCTTTATTTCGCAACTAAAACAATTTCTTAAAATAGTCAATGTAGTCAAAATCCGCAAATGATAAACAGATAAGCATTCCCTTACCCAGATTAAAAATATTAGATGTTGTAAATATAAAAAAAAAAAATTAAAAAATGATATTAAGGTGTATTTTTATGGGCTTGGAAAATTATAAGAATTTGTGAGCACCATAACAAATAAAACCATTTTTTAACGCTTTTTTCTTTTAAGAATACTTAATTATCTATTTTTTCCATTTATATTTGTTTTTATTTTTTCCAGCTAATTTTTTGTTTAGCTTTGCCCAAGTGTGGAGAAGTGCAGCTATTGAAATTGACTCTAAATAGCCTTTTTAATCATTTTCGTTGTCATAATGACAAAGATAGTGCATAGTGTGACTTTTTCTGATAACTAGCTTTTTAGTTGCATATTGATAATATTAGTTTAAAAAGCGTAGGAGTTTTTTAACAGCTCGAATCTTACTTGAAAGTGAATATAAAAGTTATTCTGACGACATTATGTTCAAAATAAATACTGCTTCCAATGATGAAATGACTTAAGTATACTAAAAATAAAGCTGTTCATCTGAGGGTTAAACATTGCTTATTAAAAAATGTGTGTAAGTATTTTCGTGTACATAAATGTATTTCAAAAGCAACCGTTAGGTTGATGTTAGATTTTTGCCAAGTTTTTACACTTTTGCTCTATTCCCAAGTTTCGTTGCTTCAGCAGCAGCGCAGTTGCAGCCAGTGTTGGTTAAAGCTTAACGGATAACGCCGTAGGTCGCCATCTCTCCAAAAAGGCAGACGACAATAACAAACGTGCTGCTGCTGCTGAGTGAGTGAGTGAGTACATACAAAACATATGCATGCGAGTGAGTGCACTCACAAATGTTGCTTTTGCTTTGGCTCTACTTCGTTACTTTTTACTGTTAGCAGGCGCACATCATTGTGCGCTATCGCGCTCCCGCTCTCTTATACAATACGCTGTGCTGTTATGCCCTATCGTTTTGTTGCTGCGTGTTAAGTTTCGTTTTTGGTGAAAGCATTTTCAATAGAACATGATTAAGCAGCACATTCTTTGTTGCTGTTTTAATAATGTTCTATGAGAGCGAGAACAGAGCAAAGCAAAACACAGCAACAACAACAAAAACTAATCAATGCTGCGATTTTGCAAAACAAAAAAAAAAACTTCAAACTGTTAGGCCCTGGTTCCCATATGTATACAAATATGATGTTAGCATAGTACATACACTTGCTTGCACAAGTCTGCGCACAGTGCAAAATGTCTATTGATTTTTTTTTCTCATGCTGAGAATATTTTTTCGAACCTGCTACTAGAAATAAAATGGTATTTTTTATTAAAGAACTTGGGCTGACTTAACAAGCAATTCCACATCGTTTAAAATTTTTCGTTAAAATTGAAAGCGATTTAAAAGCAAGAATATTTAGTGAATTGATGCAGAGAGACGTTGAAAACCGTTTTTTCACAAGCGAAATGCTGTTTGCCAGGCATAAAAAAGGAGTGATGATAAAAATAAGATATATAACATTAGACAATCACCCAAGAAGATTTATTATAACTTCCCTGACTTGACTCTTTTTTGTCAGTCGTCCTCATGGGGTCTCTATTAATAACTGTTCGAAGAGATCAAGTACCTTCAGGCGTTGTCAAGAATTAAGTGAGATTTTCTTGGCAACTAACAATTTTGCTAGCGATGCCAAAGCTAGGCAAATGTGGTTTATTGGTGTCTCTGCGGGGAATCGAACCATCGACTATCGGGCTACCACTACGCTATCGAAGGCCAATTCCTGGGAAAAATGCATGCTGTCTATACGTGGTATTCACTTGGTGTCGTGTTTTATGAGTTGCTCAAACCAAATGAAACACTTACTAAAGCTTGCGGCCAAATATAATTAGAAAGCTTGAGCTGACAATCCAGACACGACAAAATTATTCTTCTACATGATAATAATAATGCCGATCCAAACCTAATTTGAAGCACTTAATTGGATGATCCTAACTCAACCGCCATATTTAGCAGACATTGCCACTTCCGATTTTCACTTGTGCCAGTCTTTGGTTTGTCTGAGTAATGTTTTACTTCATGTGAAATTACTAAAAATTTTGGTCGATTTGTTAATTACTTTCAAGTTTCAAGAGTTATAACGACCTAGTATTCGAATGCTGCCGGAAGTATGGGAAAATGTAGTGGTTTTCGATTTCGACTTGTCGATTTAATAATGCATCAGCATCAAATCTACAAAGGACTTTGGCAAAAAAACTATACAAGTGTAATTATAACGATAAACGATAACGAAATCCAGAACAGGCATCTGCGACTAATTTACTAAAATTTGCTAAAAAAAAATATATATATACGCAAAATTTTGCGTAAGTTTGTGAGCTATTTAGTAGTTACTTATAAATATTTACTATTTATTTGTTTTTATTTTACAAATGAAAATTTTTTTTCTTTCGTAACCATAGCAACCATTTATACTAGGTTTGTCTAAAATGCATTTAAAACGCTAAAATTAACTTTTGTTAAATGAAAGTTGATTGTTTTTTTTTTTTAATTTCAATTCTAAATAATTATTTTTAAAGTTTCTTTTTTTCATATTTTATTTACAATCTGTCTTCAGACAATAACTAATTTTAGTTTAAAAGTATAATAGCAAGTTATCACTGAAACCTACTATTGTGTTCACTTTTAAAGTGAGATACTAAAATAATAATTTTGCACTGTACGCAAACTTATGCGCGCTACTGTAGCACACATCTGTAACGTTTCAAGTTAATAAAAAAAAATTTGGCATGGCGATCTTTTTGAGTCAAACGCTTTTTTTTCGATACATATTAATCGTTTTTTAAACGATACTTTAAATGATTGCTGCAAGTCGATAAAACAATCAAATGGGGGAGAAAAAAAATATATACAATTTTTTATACTCACTTTTGCATATTTATATCGAGTGAAAAAACAATCCAATCAATTAACGCAAAATTTTCACTTTGAGCTTTTGGCGAGGTCGCCATTAAAAAAAAATAAATGTACATACATGCAAATATATTGTATGTACATACATACATATGCTGTCTTTATATATAACAATTGATTTTTATTTTTTATTGTTTGTTGCACTGCTTTGCTGCTGCTGCTGTTTCTTTGCGCTGCTTTATGTATCTGTCTTGTGTTTATTTTTCTTATGCAAAACTTGGTTTGGATTAAGTTATTTTTAATTGGTTTGGATACATTTTTGATTTTGATTTTGTTTTGTATCTTTGTTGCTAGTAGCTACAAGATTTTTCCTTTAGCATGTAGTTGTGTGCTCTCTGCGTGTGTCTTGCTATTTTCAAAATTTCATTTGCACATAAATTTTCATATGAACATAGATACATAGATACATTATGTACATATGTATATGTGTGTGTCTACTTTTTTTTATAATTTGCTAAAATTTTTTTTGCGCTTTGCGACTTTCTCCAATTTAATGTGTGAACGATGTCAAAAAAAAAACAAAAAAAAAAACGTTACAACAAACAATTGGCAGTGTTGCAAAAGTTTAACAAAACAAAGAAACAAAAACAATTAATTTTAGTAGTTTATTGCAATGCATATAATCAACCACAAATAAATAGACTTATAGTACATATGTATGTTTGTACAGATGTACATATCTCTTTCTATTGACTTTTGGGTCGACCAGCTGACGTAATCACAACGAAACAATAAGCACAGCACAAGAAAAAGAAAAAAAAGAAAGACAATGGAATACAAAATTTCATCAAAAACTGTAAAGATAGGTTCCTCTTATATCCGGCAGCAAAAAAATCTTAGATCTTAAGGGCCTATACGCAGTTCGAAATATTTCGCGCGGAATGATAAAACTTCATATAAAAAAAAAAATCCCATTTGGGATATCCCATTCGAAATATTTCGAACTGCGTAGACCCCTTAAGATACAAAAAAGCTTTACTTATAGTTCTAGAAGTTTGGAAAGGCTAAAAGAAATAAATAAAATGTTCTTTTATAAAGAGATTTATAGGCTTTAACTTGTTGTTGCAACTTATATGCAGTGCCGTCAAGAGAGGGCTGGAACCGTGGGGCCACGTTTGTACAGGATAATAGAAAATTTGTTTTGATAACTCATTTCGTTACGTGACAACAATAAAAACATTTTATTTTAAAGACCCATACGCAGCATGCAAAAATTCCGCACGAAATGTCAAAACTTCATATAAAAAAAATATCCCAAAAAAGGGATTTTTCGTGCGGAATTTTTGCATGCTGCGTACGGGCCTTAAAAGCTAAAAAATCAAAAAAAAATTGGCTGACTACAAAAACGCAAGTGCATTAAAACATTTCGTACGAATATGCTTGAATCTTTTTTTTATTTCGGCAACTCATTTCGTTACGTGACGTTACCAAAAAAACTTTACTAAAGAAACTCCATTAACGAAATTGGATGACCAAAAATATTCATCCAATATATTTGGATCTGTTATTAATTATTGTTAAGGCGTCTTTTTAATACACTACCATACTAAAAATGAATATAAATTTAATTTTGTTTTAAAATCTAAATTCGATGCTCCAACTAATAAGCTAAATAGAGTTCTACAAATATTTTTTTTTAAGGCCCGTACGCAGCATGCAAAAATTCCGCACGAAATGTCAAAACTTCATATAAAAAAAAAATTCCCTTTTTTGGGACTTTTTTGTTATATGAAGTTTTGACATTTCGTGCGGAATTTTTGCATGCTGCGTATGGGCATTTATACCAAACCGAAAAGAAAACCATTGTTGAGCTAAAAATTGTTTTTTTATGTAAAGGCCTATACGCAGCTCGAAAAATTTCGCGCGGAATGACAAAACTTCATATAAAAAAAAAATCCCAAATGGGAATTTATATGAAGTTTTGTCATTCCGCGCGAATTTTTTTGGGATTTTTTTTTTATATAAAGTTTTTCCATTCCGCGCGAAATATTTCAAACTGCGTATACCCCTTAAGACTTTTCTGGTATTTTCATAGTTTATTCATTAAAAAATTTCAACCATTGTTACTAAAAATTAACTTTAATATGCTCAAACTTAGCTGACATTTTTCTTCATTTTTATTTACTCAACAACACAAATAAATCTCATTCGTTTTATATACTTTGCATGCAGCTACTTTCAGCTGTTTGTATAAAATTTATGTTGAAAAAATAAAAAAAAAAAATTAGAAAAATGCTAATCTAATTAAATTATAAAGATACATCGAATAAATATGCGTTGCTGGGTCGCATTTTATGAACGCACAAGTAACCCTACATATAGTACATACATATGTATATATAACTATATAAGTATTTATATACTATGTATAAACATAGTTCGCTCATGCATGTGTGTGTCTTAATAAATGATAACGAGCAGCGAGTACACAAAATTAAAAAGAAAACAAGTGAGCCGGCAAACAGTCGGGGCATCACGACTTTAGTATACTCTCACTATAATATAAATTTAATTTTCGCAAAAGCCAAAAAATTCGTGTGCGAGTGTTTCATTTTTTTTAAAGCATGGTATTTTTTAAAAATAAAGCTGTCAAAGCAAGAAAGATGCTCAAAAAAATCGAGACTTTTTTTGTGTACTTAGCTAGAGTACTAGCTCTTAAGATTATTTTATCAAACGATATACTTATGTATGTATTACTTCCAGTTTTGGTATTTTGTTACGAACGTATAAGTTTCTATGAGAATAAACGCTTAACTTATTAAAATCAATAATTGCTATTAAAAATGTAAAACTAATTCTTTTTGGCAAAAATGTTGCTTTAAACATTTAAAAAATTGTTTAACTAAAAACTGTTAATGCTGCATTAGATTAAGTAGAAATTAGCTATTATCTATAACTTAAGAATTTCCCTCATAAATGCTGCTGGCATAAATTTCTAGCAGCATGACAATTCTATAAGACTCTTTAATTTGTACCAAGTGTATACATATGTATGTACATATGTAAAAGCTACATTAAAAAAAAAAAAAGAAAAACAAAACGATGTCAAAAAGCAATTTGCGCTTTGACGCGAGCAAAAACATTCCACATGCGCACAGTGGTACCAAAGCTAAACAATTTGTTGTCTAATTATGATTCGTAGATTTGTGTCTGTTGGCAAATTTACAGCTGCTACACACTGCTGCGACCGAGACCGCCGACCCACTCCACTCAGATCAGCGAGAGATGCGAACCGCGACAAAACGAAAGTCAGAAGACAGAAAACAAAAAAAACATACATATATAAAACAACAACGAGTAAAAACGAACGACGACAAAACGCAAACGAGTTAGTTTGCAAACTCGCCGCTCTGCTGGACGCTGGCTGCGCTTTGGGTGTGGGTTGGCCACAAAAACAACAAAACACACACACAAAACACAAAAAAAATTAAAAAATTAAAGTGTACAAGTTGCACAAAGCGACGCAAGAGAGGCAAGCGGCGCATGTGTCGAGAAATTTTTGCAGCAAATAAAATGAGCGAAAAAAAAACACATTTTAATTGTTTACTATCGACTTTTGAGGATTGCACTCGCTGCCATTGTTGCCAACACACACAGCTATACATATATACACAGACACACACACACGCACGCACACAAGCAAGACACAGCACAATAAGAGCAAAGAAAAATGAAAAAAAAAAAAATAAATAACACAGAGCTGACGAACCGTTGTCGTCTCTGTCGTCGTGCTGTTGTTGTTGTTGTTGGCGTTCGGTACCCGCGTGTATTTTTCGTTTCAGTTATTATTGAAGCACAAACAAATTGAGACTAAAAATGCGGCGTGAGATTTGATTGTGAGTAAGCGCAAGCGTTGGACGGCGCAGAGCGCAGCAGGCAGAGCAGGCAGCAGCCAACCCGACAACAACAAACACAAAAACAACCACAACAACAACAAAAGCAGCAGCAACATTAACGCCAACATCGCTGCTTGCAGCGCAGCTAGCGTTCACGTTCAGCCGACGCATTTAAAATAAGAGGAAAGCACAGCAACAACAACACACAAAAGTAAATATCAAAGAATGGAATGAGTGAAATAAAATGAAATGGTGGAAATAAAAAAAAAAAAAGCTCTGCAGCGCCGCCAACAAAAGCGTCGTCTCGTGCGCTTAGGCGCTGCGCTGCTCTTTAAAGTTTTCCCCACACTATGATACTATGATACTCACACGCCTCTCAGTTGGTCGCTCGTTCGGTCTATCTGTCAATCTGTCAAGCTATCCGTTTGTCAATGCAAGCATTTGCATGTATGTATGTATGTATGCATGTATGTATGTACCTATACATACGTACATACTAACACACGCACATAAACAAATTCCATTGACAAACGTCGCGGGCGGGCGACGCGCTTTACTTGACTAAAGTTCAAATAACGACTGCGACGTCAACGGCGACTGTGACGCCAGCGTTGACGTCGACCCAACCAAACCAATCTACTAAAATTCTAATACTTCCAGGCGGCAAAAAAAAAAAAATTAAATAAATGAAATTCTTAGAACCAAAGCAAGAATTTTTTTTTATTCAACAAAGAATTCATACAAACATTGCCACAAAATATGTACAAACAGTAGTACCATAATGTATTCGTACAACTTTTCTTTTTTGTTGGCATGTTGAAAAAGTCATGCCTCTACTGGATTTCTTTTCCAAATTCCAAGTTGTCGCTTGAACTATGCAGTTCAAAGTTATAGTTTCACTTGTATAAGTTTTCGCAAAGCCTACTGTAGATATTTTTTGGTACAAGTGTAACTATAATGGCAGACTGCATTGTTAAATCGACAAGTCGAAATCGATATCGATATCGAAAGTAAATATTTACATTTAAGTATTTGTTCGGCTCTTCAGCTTAAAAAACAGCTTTCAAACGATATCTCATCATTGCACTCGTTAGGCACAATCTACTGCGTCTTGCTTTCTTAAAAAACTGGGTATTATATAATATATAATAACAAGGCAGCATATTATATAATCCGTCAGGCCTATGGTTGCTAATAAATAGAAGAGACAACTGGAACTCGCTGGAAACTTTATCTAAATCAACCGAGGTCTTTTTCCGACAATAGAATTTTTAGGGATACAGTACATAAACCAGTGGCGGATCCACGGGGGGTTTTCGGGTCCACCAAAATTGGAAAAATGGGTTGAAAATCTTTTGTGATATATATACACTTTGAAGTGAAGGTCCACCAAGACCAAATCCTAGATCCGCACCTGATATATATATTATACATATAAGTATGTATGTACATACCTACATGTATACATACAGCGAAGGAAATAAATCTTTGAACAGGCGAATTTTCTAAGACAAATGTGCCTCAATATTCGACAATACAATAATAAATATTTCTAAAATCAATGCAATAATATCCGGTTCCACTAAGGTCTATGTGTGACTCCCCCACGGGTGTTAACCGGTGTAACCTAACCTAATACAATAATATGTTTTTTCTAAAAATAAATTTGTATACCCTGTACACATATGTAGTTCAAGCGTATTTAAGATTTCTGCGCCTTATAAACGCCTTAATCCCGGACGCATTAAGAGCTTAAGACATTATAAGATGCAAAGAGATAAAGTTTTTGATTCCTCTGGATATTTCATCTTGTTCCGCTTTAGCAAAACAATTCCGTTTCTGGCTTAGTTTTTAGGATTGAATAAAAGTTCTTTAAAAATAAATTTTTTCTGGAAAAGTAATCATAGTACAGTTCGGTCCTCACCGAGCGAATAAATTTTGTTTAAACTTTTTTTTGATGCTATGAGTATCTTTTATACCATCCTCGTGATACTAATGAGAAAAATTTTTGCTGACAGTGTTGAAAAGTTTTGTTTGCAAGCAATTAAAAACAACTACATACGCGCCAGACATGTATACCAATGGTGTCTTCGCAACCCAGTTAAAAAAATATAAAGTGTATCAGTTTTTGAGGCCAATGAAATATTGCGTGTACAAAAATCATCTACAAACTAACATTTTTTACATTTGCAGCTAAACTTTTTGGACATAGTGTGTTTCTTAACAGAGCTTCTAGTGAGAGTAAAATGTTAAAAAAAAAATGTCACGTAACGAAATGGTATGTGTTGAGACAAATTTATTTATTTTGAATGCCGCTGCGAATTTTTTAAAATTTGTAAATGATTTTTGTTTAAATTTGCTTTACGTTCATAATATTCGCTCCTGAGTTTGAGAAAAATGAGAGTTGTCTGAGACAAATTTATTAACTTTTAATGTCGCTTTGATTTTTGTTAAAATTTGCGATTCCGTGCCGGATAACGTTCATAATCTGTGGCTAAATTTATTTTAGAAAATTATGAAATCATGTAAAAAGAAAGCATGTAGTATAGCATCGATCCCTCACGGGATTCCCATATTTCTGAAAGATTAACAATTTATTCCCAAAACAATTTCTGTTGTGCAACATATTTTTTTCTTAAGGCCCATACGCAGTATGCGAAAATTCCGCACGAAATGTCAAAACTTCATATACAAAAAAAATTTCCCTTTTTTGGGATATTTTTTTTTATATGAAGTTTTCACATTTCGTGCGGAATTTTATACGCAACATGCAAAAATTCCGTACGAAATGTCAAAACTTTATATAAAAATAAATTCCCTTTTTTGGAATATTTATAAAAATTCCCTTTTTTGGGATATTTTTTTTAAATGAAGTTTTCACATTTCGTGCAGAAAATGATACGCAGCATGCGAAAGTTCCGCACGAAATGTCAAAGCTTCATATAAAAAAAAATCCCTTTATTGGGATATTTTTTTTTATATGAAGTTTTCACATTTCGTGCAGAATTTTATACGCAGCATGCGAAAATTCCGCACGAAATGTCAAAACTTCATATAAAAAAAAAAATTCCCTCTTTTGGGATATTTTTTTTTATATGAAGTTTTCACATTTCGTGCGGAATTTTTGCATGCTGCGTATGGGACTTTAAACTATTTCGGAAATTTTTTTTTTTTTGCTACCTACCTTCCAAAAATATAAAAACTTGCGTAGTCTCCGCAAATAATTTACTTCTTTAAAGCTTAGCGCACAGGGGGCAGTGCCCCTAGTATTTATGCAAACGAGTACAAAATATGGCACATAAATATTTACTAAAACGTTGGCAACTTAATTGAATTTGCAAGTGGCCAAAAAAAAAAAGTTAATTACGACGCTATGCCAAGACTTTTGTGAACCACTGTGTGTAGTATACTATATAATATTTATTTGTATTGTATGTACATACATACGTATGTATATCTGCGAGCAGTTCGTGTCAATAAAGCAAAAGCAACAAAAAGAAATACATATATGAACAACGTCAACATTTAATATGAGGTAATCTGCGTTTTGTTAAAAAAAAAAAAAAGAAATAAGAAATTAATTTTTGCCAAAAAAAAAAAGCCTAAATATACAAATATAAAATTTGTTAAGCCATAAAGGCGTCAAATATTCGTTGATCGCAACAGTGTTGGTAAATTCTTGGAAAAATTTTTGAGCTAATAAAAGTTACAATCGAGTGTTTAGTTTTGTCTCTATAAGTATCTGAGAGCATGCTTATAATGCCTTGTTTATTTGGATTAACACAAAAGCTCTAGAGACTTTGGCTTTGGTTGGTTTACAAAGCGCTACTGAAAGCTGTAGATGACACTGTTTTTAGAGAATATTTATTTTTCGATGACTTGTTCCTTTAATTTTGCCATTCACAATGCTGTTGACAGCTGACAACCCGTAGGGTTCTCATACAAACTCGCGTAAAACATTCAAATTTATTTTGTAGAAATTAAAAATGAAATATTACAAAATATGCTTTAAATTATTGCCTAAGCTAAATTAAGTTTCTTGCATCATTGTTGAAAAACATTTAGCTGAATAAATGTCTAAATGTACTAAAATTGTTTTTGAACAGGCGCAACTCTTTGCTGCCATTCTCACAAAAGCGTAAACACTCGAAGTGCTATGTCATTTATGATTTTTATTAGAGATTTGCAAACCAAACGAAACAAAAATCTCTAGAGTCACACCAGCATTATGCTCAATTAATATGAACATGCGGCCGTGCTACGGAAAACGAAAAAAAAAACAAAACTAACAGTTTTAGTGCCTATACTCAGTTCGAAATATTTCGCGTGGAATGACAAAACTTCATATAAAAAAAAAAATCCCATTTGGGATATCCCATATCGCGAAATATTTCGAACTGCGTAGACCCCTTTATTCGGAATCGTTTTTGCATGCTCCCAAAACCGATTCGCCATCTACTCATCATTTCTTGGTTCATTCTTAGCACAGCATTACAGCTTTCGAGGGAAATTAGCCACGACTATGCTATTCCCATTACAAGGGAAATTCTTTTGAAATATTTAAGCAACAAATGCCTACACTTTTCAACCTATATTGCTAATTCGTTTTAATTCCTCTTGCAACAAAACATACGGTTTTAAACCATATAAAAAATTCGCTTTGGTGAAATTGGTAGCACCAAACATACGGTTTCAAAACGAATCCGAATAAAATTTTCGGATTATGAATTAAAACTACAAAATAAACGCATTAGAATCATTATTGTCTGAACATCTGTATTATATACAAAATAAAAGATGGCGTACGTTAAAGTCGGGCGCGGACGATTTTGGGATACCCTGCAACATCCAAGTTCCATTTGGGACTTTTTTTTTTATAAAAAGTTTTGTCATTCCGCGAGAAATTTTTCAAACTGCGTAGATCCCTTAAGTTGGAAACAGGGCTATTTAAAAAAAGATATTTAACTTTTCTTTAAACAACATATTTTCTTAAAAAAAATGATAAAATTTTCGTATTTTTTAAGTAAGTTTCTTACTTACACGTAATTTTATACTTTCTTTATTGAATCAAATCGAATTGGTGAAACAATGTTAAAAAAAAATAAACGAAAATTTTTTAATGTTTTTTTAAAAAAATATTTGTTTTTTTTAGTCAAAAGATGTCAAAATTTTTAATAAATTTGTGTAATATTTTAAAGAATACATGCTTCTTGTTTTTATGCTTCTTGTTTTTATGTTGAAAAAAAAACTGATTTATTTTTTAGGTAAACAAATATTTACTTTGCTCAATAAAAGATTTTTTAATGATTTGCCTTAAATAAAGCAATTACAACACTAAACATATATTTTTAAAAGCATAAAATCTTTAGATATAGCGCATAATTTGATTTAAATTACAACCAAGCTAGTATCATCCCATAAACCAACAATAAGAAGTTCATGCAATGCGCATACTCTCTGAAAAAGCGAGCACTAGTTCAATTCACATAAATGTAAATACTAAATAACTGTTAGAAAATGTTTTAAATTTTTTTTAAATATCGTGCTTAAATTTATGTCAGTTGTATTTTTTTTTATACCAAAACATTTTTGTGCAGTTTGATCAAAATTGGTGCAATTTTTCATATAGCTGCCATACAAAAATTGAACCAGTTCTTTGCGCAGCCAAGCTCACCAACTTGTAAAACTCTTTGAATCATGCTATATATAAACTTTCACAGCTGGCTCTTTAAAATTCAATCAGAATTAAAAATTAATGGGTTTCGCTTTATAAATTTCGTTGAGCTTCTATTTGTTTTTATTGCCATAAAATTTTTACTTTAAATTGTTTAGATAAGATTTAATTAGCGCATAGAAACAAAGCAAGCTACAAACAGTAAACCACAAAAAACGCAAAAAACAATAAAAAACAAAAAACAAACCTAAATGACTAGAGAAAATAAATGGTAACTTCAAAGCTCACATATGAGAAGCAAAGCCGACTTTAATATACCCTGCACTTTGTGTAATTTCTAAATTTTTAGTGGTACAACAAAAAAGTATCCTGATTCTGATACCCTATAAAGAAGCTGAGTTCGAACTTTACTTAGTGCGGTGTTCTGGATGAAAAGTATGATAATAAAAATTTCAGCTACAAAGGATCGAAAATGTATGTAAGACATAGAAGAAGCTAAGTTAACATAAGTATGCTTAGGTTGACTAAAAAAGTGTGCACGTACGTCTGAACGTCTAGATCTCAGAGATGATAAGAGCTAGAGCAACCAAACTTGCGAATTAGACGACTGAAATGAAGTTTTATGTTTTCGAGATCGGCATCGTATTATATAGTAACACACTTACGAAAAAAATCATACATTTATGTAGATTTCATAACAAAAATTTGGCGTTGCCCAACACTAAAACATTAGGCTTCGGAACCTCATTATAAATAACACTGAGGTGGAGTTTTCAGAACAGGTCAAATATCTAGGCGTGGTCCTACACAAACGACTCAATTGGAACTCCCACTTAGAACAAGTGCTCTCCAAAGCTACTCGCGCCATGTGTACTTGTAGGAAATTCTTTGGCAACACTTGGGGCTTCAGCCCAAATATTTTAGAATGGATATACCGTATGATGGTACGGCCTATCGTCACATATGCAGCCCTTGTGTGGTGGCCCCCAAGACGCAGCAAAATGTAGCCATTAAGAAGTGCAGCAAGCTTCAAAGATTAGTATGCTTATCTCTCTCGGGAGCTATGCGTACCTGTCCAACAGCTGTCATGGAGTCAGTCCTTGGACTTACACCACTGCACATTTTCATCCAAAAGTCAGCCATGCAGAGTCTGCTGCGTATCCAGATCACATCTGGACTCTTAGCAAGCGACACTGGTCATGCCGCACTTATATCCATCTGCTCTAGATCAGATCTAATGATCACGGAACTATTTCATAACAAGAAATTTAGATCTCTTCTCCCAAGTCGGGAGACTTGGGCTGATGGCAGCCCCTATGGAAACCTCCGGTGGCATCAATGGTTCACGGATGGGTCCAAAACTGAGCAGGGTGTAGGTGTTGGAGTCGTTGGGCCCAACACCAGAATCTCTAGTGCAATGGGCATCTGGCCCAGCATCTTTCAAGCAGAGATTAATGCTCATAGTATCCTTAGTAAGGGAACTATGGGAGCAAACATCTGTATCTAGTCAGATAGCCAAGCTGCTATTAGGGCGCTATCATCATGGAGTATCTCCTCCAGGATGGTCAAAGAATGCCATAATTACCTCCAAACCCTGTCCTCCCGGAACAAAGTCGTGCTATGTTGGGTACCTGGACACTTAGGAGTGGATGGTAACACGATCGCTGACGATCTAGCACGACAGGGTGCTTCCTTCCTGACCACTGCCCCTGCGCTCTTCTGTGGTATTGGTTGGTCCACAATCAAAACTATGGTAAACAAATGGGCTGCAGGAGAACATAGAAGATACTGGTTCTCCTTACCGGGGCTGCGTCAAGCAAAAGCGCTTATCAAACCCCTGGATACGATCAAGACAAAAGGTCTTGGCAGAGAGGACTTAAAACTCCTGGTAGCTTACCTATCTGCCCACCACACTGTTAGATACCATCTACAGAAAATTGGCCTATCGGACTCTTCAGAGTGCAGACTCTGTCTCGAGGACGATGAAACCACCAGACATATTCACTGTGACTGCCCAGCGCTGGTATGGGACAGAGCCCGTCACTTGGGAAAGGAACGGATTAGTCCCTTCCATATAAGGTCAATACCAACAAAAGACTTGCTGCTATTCATGCGAAAAGCGGAAAGACTTTTGCCATAATTTATGGGTATGGTACAAAAGATCTTCTGGTCGCGGTGTCCCACCTCTTTGTGAGGAACCCATAGGGAAGAAAAAAAAAAACACTAAAACAAATTTTATCTAAATTGGTTTACTATATACTAAAGCCGCCAAATACAGAGTATCTTAAAGTTGTCGTAATTTTTCTAGCCAATACAGACAAAAAAAAAAGGTTTCAAAAATGTAATATACCCAAAGTACAGTACAAAAAAACTGTTTTTATTTGTTTACCAGTGTAATATGAAAACAATGCGAGTGGTATATAAGTTTTGTATAAAAATGCAGAAATACATATTTATCAGCGCGTCAAGGCAATGCCAATGCCTTTTTTATTATGGCCTATATGTAGTATATAAAATCAATATTATATACATATATGCACAGAATGTAAGCAAATGTAATGCGCACTTAATGTGAAAAACAATATATACAAAAAAAAACACATACGCAATTTTATTGAATTATTTTTATTATTTGGTTTTTTTTCTGAGTTTGGTTCATTTTATATTTTAATTAAATTATATTGATTCATTTACTTGGCATTTTTGTTGTTGTTGTAAATATTGCTGTTGTGATTATTTTTTTTTTTCTAAAGACTTCTGTGCAAGCTTTTCGTTTTACTTGGCAAAACTTTGCAACATTTGCCAGCGCTAAATTTCACGCTTTCAAATAAAAACTTAGTACACTTCTTACAAAAAAAAAATTATATACCTATATATGTATATATAAAAATATGTATCATCTACATGCTGTGGATTATTAATATAAATAAAATGATTTTTTGCTGAGCTATTTGAGATTTCGATGTTTATGCTGAAATTCAGCTGAAATCTAAAGCTTGCTGGCTTTATATGTAAATCGTCAAAAATAAGTGAATTGGTAGCCTTTTTAAATCGATCTCTTCGATTTTGATGATTGTTGAGTAGCATAGCGCCTCATGATTACTAGCCGATATTAGCCACGTCGATTTTTTTTTGCAAAATGCGTATTATTTATCGAGTTATCGATAACTGAATATTTAGATTTTTTATCTAGACATTTTATTTATTATTTTTAAAGTTAATGGAAATTATAATTTAACAGAAAATATAGTTAAACTCCACTAAGTTACAATAATTTTTTTTAAATAAATATATTTAAAATATTTTTTGCAATAAAATTAAAAAAAATTAATTTGTTTTTTTTTTTTGCAATAAAATGAAAAAATTTGATTTATTTTTTTTTGCAATAAAATTAAAAACATCTGATTAATTTTTTTTGCAACAAAAATGAAAAAATTGAATATTTTTTAAATTTTTTCAAACAAATTAAAATTTTTTTTTTTTTTTAATTTTAAAATTTAGAGCAACTTCTCTCAAAAACGGAATAAGTTTCATTTTATGCGCTAAAAAAATGGTTGCCATAGAAGACATTAGCTTGTAATAGGCACAAATAAGTACGATTCCTTGGACTAGTAAGATAATAAGTTATTATTAATAACTTCAAACTTGTTATAAAAGTGGTTTTTGATATTTTATAGGAGATTTTGAAAGTAAACATCAATATCTGGACCGCATCTCAATATATTCAAAGTCAAAGCTCACCAAAATCGGCTTATCGTGCTTCAAAATTTTTGGGAATACTTCAAAAAGTTTTAGTGCGCTAAATTCTCGAAAAAAATCGACAGATAACATTATCTTAGTTGGCTCATATTGGAAAAATCAACAAAATCGAAGAGTTGGACCTAAAAAGTGTTCTGCTTCACTTATTTTCACCGATATATGGCTTAATAAGCTTTATATCAGCTCAAGATTTTATTATTTCTAAAATAAGGCTTATTTTAAGATTATTAAAAATCCCAAATAAAGTTTTTTTTTTTCTGGTCTATGTAAAGTTTGGAAATTCTTTATTTCAAGATTTGCTCGCTGTGGAACCCTCTGTTAACTCTTAACTCAAGTAAAAAAGAATGTTAGTACAGTACATAGGATTTATTTTTTTTTATGATTTTTTTTATGATTCATTCCTGGCAACCAAAATCACTAAAAATTTTAGATTTGGTATCGTTCAGGAGTGTGGTACGAAAATATTGAATTGTACATAGAAAAAAAATATCTATTTTTGTATAATTAGGCTCACATGCCCAGCTCACAGAACAGAGTCCAAAATGCCATTCGAGGTTTATTCAGGCCACCGGGGATGGCTGTGACTTAAGTACATATAGAAGACCTCTTGAGTGGGGAAGGGTGGAGAAAGAGCCACCACTGCCGTATCACCACGGGCCTATTTTTGGCCTAATTGAGTTGGGACGGTAGGTCCCCGCTGCCGCCCTAACCTAACGTAACCGGGGCTCACATGGGAGAAAACACTGTTAAGAGCTTTTTAGGATGAGAAACAAATATATTATTACCTATATGTGAAATAAAAAATGTATTTTGAACGGGAAAAAATTCCACACTAGAACTTCTCAAAAATTTTAAAATCGGAAACTTTATTTTTATTTTGCATTTTTCTAAAGTACATGATAATCTCAAAATCTTAGGGGCTGAAAAAAAGATTTTTAAAAACCCCCAAAATCGGATGTTTTCAGAAAAATCATCATCAGACAAATTCTTCCTTCACGAATAGCATGCGGTTCTAGGATTTGGTCTTGAGAGTGGGGTGGGGGGTGGGTTCACTTTGAAGTGTATATATGTTTATCCGAGCTCACAAAAGGCTTTGAGCCCAATTTTACAAATTTGGGTGGGTGAGGGGGTCCGGACCCGAAAGCACCCCGTAGATCTGGATAAAGCATTCTTTATAAATCAAGTTCACCGCAAAAACTGCCTACAAGAAGGTATTACACAAATTCTTTTTTCACGAACAGCATGAGGATATCAGTGATGATCAGATGAGCATTCTCCATAAATCAAGCAAACAACGTCTACAAAAAGGCGTTTTCGAAAACTTTTAGAAAATAACCAAGAACGATTTTAGGAAACCAGAAAAAACTTCATAAAAATAGCCTTTTTTTGAATATAGGTCTAATAAGTTCATTGTATTACAGCTTTTATATCAATCTTCTTCATATACATTTTGTCTTAAGAATATCCTGGTATTTTATTAAACGCATAATTTGCATAACATAATAAAATTTGGAAAGCCACAAACGTAACAGAAAGACTGTGCTGAACCCTCAAGGAGTTGCTCTGAAAACGCGCACTAGCATAAAAAGAAAATGGATAACCCAACAAAAAGAGAAAATAAAAACATAAAGAGAAGTGAAAAAAAAAAAAATAACACCATACTACATGTGCACAGTTAACATACAGGGCGTATGCTTAATAAGCCAAAAGCAGCACTAAACTGAAGTTGGGCATAAATTTATGTCAAATATATGTATGTAGCAGACTTGATAGAGGGGCAGCAGTGAGAGAGAGCAAGAGAGCTTAGATGCTAGCCTGCGTGGTCATATACATATATGTACACACATACTCTAACTATGGTTGCTTCAATTTGCCAAAGCGTTTGCCCATGATTGAGCAACCGCCGTGTGTGTTGGTGGTTGGTTTGAAAATACGTGAAAGAGCCTTAAAATGGCCACAGGAATGAAGGTACACAAATGCTGCTGGGACCACCACCTGCTACTCCTATATGGCTGCGGCCCAACCTCAGTCTCAAGCTAAGCGGCAGTTGCAGCCGCAGTTGTCTACAAAGTCAACTGCTCTGCCGCCAACGCGAGGGCGCACTTGGCAGATTAGTAGGGGTTGATAAAGAGGCTGCTGCTGCTGCTGCTGCTGATGGTTCTCCCGGCGGTTCCGTTGTTAGTCTACAGCAGGGCCGACACGAATGGTTGCCTCGCTCGCACACGCATTGGCTTTTTGTGCGCGTTTAGAGCCAACTACTATGAGGAAACTACAACAACTGCAAAACTAACTATACAGAACAACAGCAGCCAGCAGTAGCATACGTTGGCAATAAGCAGGGAGCAGTGGGCGGCTGGGAGTAGCAGTAGGCAGTCGTCAGTCAACCCGTCAGTCAGTCAGTCAGCCAGCCAGACAGGCCAGAACCAGAACCGACCCCGTACCCGAGACCCAACCAGACCAGGCCAAGCAACAATATTTCACTGACTACTGGAAATATGGAAAGTTCCTGCGTATGTGTATAGCACACTGGTATACTTGTGTGTTTGTGTATCTGTGTGTGTTAGTATCTGTACATGTCCGGGTCGAATGCCAATTGCATTGCAATGTCTGCGCCTCTCTGACTGACTGCACCTGAGCCTTGCCTGCCTGCACGCCTTACCCTTCTCTCTTTAACGCTCTGTAACTACATCTTGCTCAGCTGCAGCCTCCCACTACAGCCAACAGCCTTCAATGTCTGTGTATCAATTCCAAAATGGCTGCTCTGCAATGTATTCGCAAAATGCAACAAACATTACCCAAAATGTTTGCCTTGCCATTGGAAGTTTGCTTCTAGTTTGTCTTTCTCTATATACGAAAAGCTGTTTATGTGTGTGTATCTATGAGCTGACCGAAATTATATTACACATACGCCATGTTGTAGCAAGTGGCGCATTATTTGGCGGAAGTTACAAACTTATTGGCTGTGGCGACATCTTGTTTGCAACAATTCCGACAATAAGCCAAAATGGCGGACATAGCCAAGTGTTGACATGACACTTTCCAGTAGAATTATAAAACATAGCATAGCCTCAAATATAAGAGCAATGAAACAATAAAAGCATAGCTTCAATTTCTAATGTTTTTAACCAACTTGGCAATTATATCGATTTGTCAATAAATCCTTAAAAAAAAATCCTCTAACAAACTTGTAAGTCTTTTTTTTAACCCCCCAAAACAATAAAGAAATGTGTCGCTGCTTACAGTTGGGACAAGTCGACTTAGATATACTCTGCATTTTGACAAAAGCAACTATAACTAACGAAGTTATCAAAAAATTTCCTATATGCTAACCAATTGAGATGTGAATCTGTTTGCTTATGTATTTAAAATGACTTTAGTGTTTTTCACTACATTGCATTATGTTTGAATTATTTTAGGGCATCTTATACTCACATAAGAGAGATACATCGCTTGGCTATATCCATAAAAAGTGTTACAACAACACATAAAAAAGTATCCTTACCTGTAAAGAGATTAAAAGCATAAAAGAGCGTGTTATTTTTATTTATTTATATAATTATAAAGTAGAAGTTATTCCAAATTATAAAAGGTTTGCTCTGAACGTAGGCCTGCAGGCTAAGAGCGTGTTAGCTTTATATATAAAAGCGAGTTAAGAGAACGGCTGGGCCGATTTTGATGATCTATGGTTTGTTGGATTCGTGTTCGCACTGGTTAACAGAGTAACACATAAAATATCGAAAAAAATCGCATAAAAAGAAGTAAACCGCGAAATTCTCTAATGGAGGCTGGGGGTCAGATATCGACATAAATCGAAAATCTTCATCTGCGTCAACTTTTGGTAAAATTTCAGCTCCACAGCTCTTATAGTCTCTGAGATTCTTTTACTCATACGGACAGACAGACATGGCTATATCGACTCGAAGAATATGTATAGTTTAGGGCGTCTACCACGCCTCTTTCCGAACGTTACATACATTTGCACGAACTTATAATTCCTTTGGTACAGGGTATAACAAAGTTGTGTTAGATACACCATTTTTGAATGAAGATCATTTTAAATGGCTCAGATTTAACAGATTTATCAGAAAGGTTAAAAAGCTTAACATTATTAGAGGAACGATTATTGTCTCCTCGGCTATCGTTTAAGATAATTAAGTCATTGGGATATTAAGCAGGACAGTATCAAAGGAGCCATTGTAAGCATTTGTATTACAATTGTGAGTCCGAGCAGCGACCTGCATTGTTTCAAGGCATTTTAAAGACGGGTTGATGAACATTATGGAAATAGAGAGTTGCACAATAATAATCTGGATAATCTAAATTGAATAAAGGAGATCGTACGTGGGTTAGCGTGCGAAGCACGCAGGGGGCAGAGCCCCCTTGTATAATATTATATAAAGTATTTAAAGTGTGCTTAAAAAAATCAATTATTATATTTTTTTCTTATTACTAAGTATTTTTTTTTTAACAATTTTGTATTCAAGCTGCAAAATCTTAAAATGAAACTTGAACTTTAAATCTAAAAATTCATAATAGAATGCAAGGTGAAAAATAAAAATTAATTTTAAAATAATTATTATTTAACCATATTTGTTATAATGAGTATGTTTATAATTAAGACGTTGATCCTACAGAAATTATAATAAAAAAAATAAGAAATAAAAAAAATTGAATTTTTTTTAAATTTAACAGTTTATAAGTATTTTAACATGTTTCCCAAAAGTTCAAGCTTGTCTTGTGGGCACGGCTCTCATAAATCCGCATGATCTGATTTTTAATTCAAAGTTTTTATTCCGATTACAGGTGGAAAGAACTAACAGTGTTGCCTTAGTTTCAAAATCTTTTTGAGTTTTCAAATGCTCTTGCTGTTTACACATGAACAACAATAATAATATTACTTTGCTAATAAGGGCCTATACGCAGTTCGAAATATTTCGCGCGGAATGACAAAACTTCATAGAAAAAAAAAAAATCCCAAATGGGATATCCCAATTGGGATTTTTTTTTATATGAAGTTTTGTCATTCTGCGCGAAATTTTTCGAACTACGTAGACCCCTTAAACTAAGAAAAAAAATTTCAATTTTGTAGACACTGAAACCGAAACCCAGTTCAAACATACTCCCAGCACGTTGGGTTTCTGACATGAACCCATAGTTCTTCATAATTGCTCTAAAACGCACAGCGTAGAAAAATTAATAATTCCAAACTTTTAAGCAGCCAAATTTTCCATTTTCATGTGGTACAATGGAAAATGCCAATGATATGCAAAGGCAAACAAATTTTGTTAGTGCACGAGCAAAGAAGCAGCAAAATGTAATTGCGTTTGTCATAGCGCAAAAAGGAACGCGAAGAAAGCAAACAAAACAAAATACATGGTAAAAAGTTGTAGCAACGCTGAAAAATATGCTACAATATTTTGCTGCTCATAAGCCGAGACACAAATACATATGCACCACATACATATACTCAACATGCTCGCACTGATTTTCAACACAGTCTACATTTAATATTCACCACACACAACAGCCGCATTCGACACCACTCCCACATACAGCCCCCCCACCCACCATGTACACAGCCCGAAACCCACAATCTCACACACACACGCAGCTAAATTATTTAAAGTTTACACAACAAGAAGCAACCAAGTAAAACAAAGCATGTAATAAGTGTTTAAAAGGTAACAGCGCAAAAAGTTCTCAACACTCCCCCTAGAGCAGCGACGCCAACGGAAGGACGCACGCAGCAAAGAGTCCCTTTCTTTCCTCTCTTGCCTTCTTCTTGTTCTGCCTCTTACTCCGCTCTTTGCTTGTACAGCACACTCGACCCTTGGACCCTCGACCCATGACAGTCGACTCTCGACCGTTCGACTTACTCGACATCGGCTGCCTTGCTTAACTGCTGTTGGCCGTAACTTAAACGGGCGGACAGGACAGACTGCGGCAAATTTTGCTTCTTTCGCTTGAAAATTAAGGTAGATTTTTGCATACCCTTTCCATGCAAAGCTTTTTGATGGAAAGTTTTTAGAACAAAGTTGTTTAATTAAGCTTAGAGTGACATGATAGAAAAATCGTCACGTAACGAAATGAAGTATGCTATGCGTCAGAGTATCGAGTAGATCTTAAACGGGGCGCTGGAAAGCAAGATCCCATGGCCATGGTAGCTTATTAACAAAACTAACGCAGAACCTCTCGGAAAAGACTGACTATATTGTACCAAAGATGATATTCAACAGGAATTTCACTATAGTCCTACCCTCGACCCATGACAGTCGACTCTCGACCGTTCGACTTACTCGACATCGGCTGCCTTGCTTAACTGCTGTTGGCCGAAACTTAAACGGGCGGACAGGACAGACTGCGGCAAATTTTGCTCCTTTCGGTCGAAAATTAAGGTGGATTTTTGCATACCCTTTTCATGCAAAGCTTTTTGATGGAAAGTTTTTAGAACAAAGTTGTCTAATAAAGCTTAGAGTGACATGATAGAAAAATCGTCACGTCACGAAATGAAGTATGCTATGCGTGAGAGTATCGAGTAGATCTTAAACGGGGCGCTGGAAAGCAAGAACCCATGGCCATAGTAGCTTATTAACAAAACTAACGCAGAACCTCTCGGAAAAGACTGACTATATTGTACCAAAGATGATATTCAACAGGAATTTCACTATAGGCCTACCCTTACGGAAGCATTGGGCTACGGGATCTTTGCTAAACAATTTCAACACCACAATCTATACTGATGGCTTCAAAATGGATTGCGGTGTTGGAGCAGGTATATATTCCGAGAGACTAAACATAAAAAAGTCAGTGCGCCTCCCCAATTTATTCAGCGTCTTCCAGGCGGAAGTATTTGCGATCGGGAAAGCATGTAGGACTACACATTTAAAAACAACATCGCTATTCTGTCGGATAGCCAGGCTGCGATTCAGGCCCTGAACACAGCCATCACAACCTCCAAAATGGAAGAACAAAGCAGGAAAATCCTCACCACCGCAAGCGAAAGGCATAACGTTACTCTAATTTGGGTCCCAGGACACAGGAATATAGAGGGAAACGAAAGAGCCGACGAACTGGCAAGAAATGGATCTGCCATGAGTGAAGCTCTTGCGGAACCGGCAAGAGAAACATCAACACAAAATACCTGCAGATAGCGGATCGTAAATGGCATAGTCTTGTAACATGCAGGACTAGTAGATCCCTATGGCCTAAACACAACCTTAAACAAACAACATCGCTTATAAACAGGAATAAGAATGAAACCTCTAGACTGGTGGCAGTCATCACTGGGCTTCTGGCCTCTTGGAGAACAGGCTTCCAAAATGAGGCTACCCCACAATATCCACTGTCACTGTTGCAACCAGCCAGAAGAAAAAGAAACTGTGCATCATTTACTTTGCAAATGCCTTGCTCTTTGGAAGCAGAGAATGGACACCCTAGGAAAGCCGCTGGCGGAAATAACCATCAACGACCTCCGCACGGACTGGATCTAACCGAGCTGTCTACACAAACAACCAACAAACGAGTTGGCAACAAGGATGTGGCAACAAAATGGTGCGAAAGCGCTAGTTGGACTTATGGACTGAGCCAACACTTCAACCAACCAACCAACCTGACCTTAAACAATTGTTATATGCGCATATCCAGTTGAGCGGATAGAGTATCAAAACTTTTAAAGCCTATTTGAGTCTCAGCAACGATAGTCAGACGTTAGAATTTTGCTGTTTTCTACTATTTGATATATATATTATATTATATAATACTTCTTTTTTTAACTCCCATTTTGTATACAATTTATTTTTTTATTCAATACTCATTTAACACAGGGGCACAAAAAAAAAAATGGCGTGAGCCTATCTCATACAGAGCCGTTTTTACATGAATTTTGAGCTGCTAAATCCAAATCCGAGTTATAAAAAATCCCATTACGTCGGCGTTCTGACATTACCTCAAAGAGATATAAGTTTATAATAGAACTCGTTTGTGCTACGTGACTTTGGATCTCGGATTCAGCAATCCCAAAACTTTATCCCAAATCCCAAAAATTAAAAAAAATTTTCGTTGAAAACCATAAATGCATATTTTTTTGGGATATTTGGAGTTTATGTCGGAACTCTTGAGAGATGGTGATTTTTCGAATGCGGATTCATCAAATAAAGGTTATATTTTTTTTTTAAATTCGTTTTTTTAATTATTTAACATTCAAGATGCATATTAATATATGAAACTAACATTACAGCGTGTTTTTTTTAAGAGGTTCGAAAGTTTGAGCTGGCAACACTGCTTTATATGACAACCCATTAAACAGCTGATAGTTGCTTTTTGTTGAGTTGGGTTTGACATTTCATTATGGATAGATAGTCAAAGCTTGTTGACATTTTTAATCAAAACAATGGTTCCGTTCGTCAAACTTATTCAAAATTTTGTTCTTCGATAACCCTTCTCAAAAAAAAGAAACAAAAGTTTTGTGGACTTATCTCTTTTAATGAAAAGGATATGGATTTTGGGGTTCCCAAGTATTGTATGATAGCTTATTAAAATCGGATTACTATAACATCCGGCTAATAAATAAATAAAACGACATCGATATAGTTATGAAATTCGAAAATCAATAGCACTATGCCTAATTTGATCGAAATCGTTTTCACTTATTCATTTTTTGTTATGGTAAAGAGTAACTCAAAGTCGACACGACGCTCGATTTTCACATTCGCCATTTTTTTTTGCTTAGATTCGGGCGTTATTAAAATTAAAGCTCTTAAATTTTAAAGCAAATTTTTTATAGCAATAAGAATTATACAAGAGAACCGATGGCTGTCAAGCTAAATACATATATAGATATTATAGTAGCAAATAACTTCATCTAAAATACTCTAAACTGATGAAAACCAATTAGTTAGCAGAAGGATGCTATATGAGTACAAAAGAAAAAGCATATGCAGAGAGAGAGGCGGTGAAGTAATAAGCCGCCAGATAAGCGTTAAAAGACATTTCAACTTATTTACCACTGTCAGGGCTGGCTGGCAAGCAAGCAAGCAAGCAACCAACCATTCAGTTACTCATTCGGTCATTTCACCAGTTCCTCATTCCGTCAGTTTGTCTGTCATTTTGTGTGTGTCTGCTGTGCTTGGCTTTGGGTGAGAAAAATTATTTAAAGCACATTGCACGTTACACATTTTCATTTTCCTTTCACCATTTTTATTTTTTACTTTTTTTGTGCTTCTCTCTCTCTGTGCGCTGGCTGTGTGCAAGCGAAAATATAAATTGAAAAAGAAATGCTGAAAGCAGATTGGCAAAACGAAAGCGGAAAGCGAAAAGTAGGCAAAAGGGGCGGGCAGCCTTCAATGCAGCAAAGAGCAGAAGAAAAAAAAAAACAGTTAAACAGTAAAAGCCACATAAAGAGCTGCCTGTGTATCTATACGAAGAATTTGGTGTTTAAAAGGAATTGAGTTAAAAAGTTCAATAGGTTTTTGCGGCTTTACGTTAAGTTTGAGTAAAATCCTTCTTTTTTTTTTCTCTACTGAAAGCTGCAATCTTTAAGATAATATATGATTCGAAAATTCTTGTTAGCCAGGAAAAACTGCTTAATTGAGTTGTTTGTTAAGATGATACGACTAAAAAATTCTATATATATATTTTTTTGGTAACTATTTATGGGTTTTAGACAATATATACTTTTGAAAGCTTGAAAGCTGTTATGTATATCGATCTTAGAATAGTATAGGGTTGTATATCGATATCAATTTGTTGCCATAGTAGCTAATGCTGCTTAAATTAGCATTTTGTTTAGTATTAAATACTAGCTTCAACTTATTAAAATAAAAAAATATATAAATAAAAATCTTGATTAATTTTTTTTTTAATTTGATACTGTTTAGAAGATTTTGGGGCACATCTTGTTTGCACCAACTGGAGTATCAAAGTCAACTAAAGGGTTTTCCAATAAGAGGTGTTATTTTGGTATTCAAAAAAAATGTCATTTTTTAAGATAAATGATCAGATGTTTATTTCATAATAAAGAGGAAGAAGGTATGCCGTTAATAATGAAAGACAACATCAACCAAATGGCCACCACGACCACGCTTACAGGACCATATCCTTTTCATGAAATTTTCCATAACCAAATCGCAAAGTGGCTGCCCTATGTCCTCGATAGCCTCACGAATTCTATCTTTGAGGTCTTGAATCGACGCTGGGCTGTTGGCGTAGACCTTGTCTTTCACGTGGCCCCAAAGCAAGAAGTCGCAAGGTGTTAAATCACAAGATCTCAGTGGCCAATTGTGATCACCTCTTCGAGAGATAACACGGTCCGGAAACTTTTCCCGTAAAAGAGCAATGGTTACGTTGCTTGTGTGGCACGTAGCGCCGTCTTGTTGAAAGTACACGTTGTCCATATCAATACCATCCAACTCCGAACATAAAAAAGCATTAATCATCGCTCGATAGCGCTATCCATTCACCGTAACTGTTGATCCAACCTCATTTTCGAAAAAGTAAGGTCCAATGACCCCGCCGGACCATAAGCCGCACCAAACAGTCACACGTTGAGGATGGAGAGGCTTCTCAACAATAACTCTTGGGTGTTCCGAGCCCCAGATGCGACAATTTCGCTTGTTGACGTAGCCACCGAGGTGGAAATGGGCCTCATCAGTCAAGATGATTTTTCGATGGAATTCCGGATCATTTTCATGCATTTCAAGGACCCAATCAGCCAAGACACGACGTTGTTGATGATCGACCGGCTTGAGTTCTTGTGTTAACTGAACTTTATAAGCCTTAAGACCCAAGTCTTTATGCAAAATACGGTGTAATGACGTTTGTGGAATGCCCAATTCCAAAGAACGACGAGGAATAGACAAACCTTGGTTTACTTCAACACTTTGGGCTACAGCAGCAATATTCTCAGTTGTTCTTGAGCGACGTGCACGGGTTTTATTCTTCACATCCCTAACTTGTCCCAACAGCTCGAATTTTTCCGACAAGGTGCTTCACGACGACCCAAAAATGCTTTAGTTTTGCGAACTGTGACTGCAAGATTTTCAATGCGTTGTTGAAGCGTGTATCGTTCCATTTTTAGTAATGGCGTAGTTTCTACTTGTCAAATGTCAAAGAATAAAAGCTTCAAAAGTGACAGCTACATACCGGATGATTCAAAATAACACCTCTTGTTGGAAAACCCTATACAACCTTCATGTACCTTCAACTTCTTTTGAGATTGGTTCAGTAATTTTCGAAAATATTTTAAATTCTAGAATATGATTATTCCAAGAAAAAACTAAGAACTACAAACAAATCAAAATGTTTCAAATGGTAAAGGCAATCGTTTGCGGCATATTATTCGGATTTTCTAGAAAATCAAATTTTTTTTCAATCGTTTTTTGCTAAAATTTTCGAAATAAACATAAATATATAAGTAAAGTAGTTTAAGCTTTTTGCAGTCCAATCTCAAAATCTTTTTCGAGCGATTTTTGATTTGGAACAAAACTGACTTCTAAGATGTCTACTTTATAATCTCAAAAATCTTTGACATGAGTGAGCGAATCTTCATTTGGAATAATACTGACTTCTAAGAGGTCTACTTTATAATCTGAAAATCGTTTTTGTGAACAAGGGAATTGTGATTTGGAACATAACCAACTTCTAAGAGCTCTACTTTATAATCTCGAATTTTGAGCGAATTTTGATTTGTAATAAAACTGACTTCTAAGAGCTCTACTTTATAATCTCAAAATCTTTTTTGTGAACAAGGAAATTGTGATTTGGAACATAACCAACTTCTAAGAGGTCTACTTTATAATCTCAAAAATCTTTGACGTGAGTGAGCGAATCTCCATTTGGAATAATACTGACTTCTAAGAGGTCTACTTTATAATCTGAAAATCGTTGTTGTGAACAAGGGAATTGTGATTTGGAACATAACCAACTTCTAAGAGGTCTACTTTATAATCTGAAAATCTTTTTTGTGAACAAGGAAATTGTGATTTGGAACATAACCAACTTCTAAGAGGTCTACTTTATAATCTCAAAAATCTTTGACGTGAGTGAGCGAATCTTCATTTGGAATAATACTGACTTCTAAGAGCTCTACTTTATAATCTGAAAATCGTTTTTGTGAACAAGGGAATTGTGATTTGGAACATAACCAACTTCTAAGAGGTCTACTTTATAATCAGAAAATCTTTTTTGAGAACAAGAAAATTGTGATTTGGAACATAACCAACTTCTAAGAGCTCTACTTTATAATCTCGAATTTTGAGCGAATTTTGATTTGTAATAAAACTGACTTCTAAGAGCTCTACTTTATAATCTCAAAATCTTTTTTGTGAACAAGGAAATTGTGATTTGGGACAAAACTGACTTCTAAGAGCTCTACTTTATAATCTCAAAATCTTTTTTGTGAATCTCAAAAATCTTTGACGTGAGTGAGCGAATCTTCATTTGAAATAATACTGACTTCTAAGAGGTCTACTTTATAATCTGAAAATCTTTTTGCGAACAAGGAAATTGTGATTTGGGACAAAACTGACTTCTAAGAGCTCTACTTTATAATCTCAAAATCTTTTTTGTGAACAAGGAAATTGTGATTAGGAACATAACCATCTTCTAAGAGGTCAACTTTATAATCTCAAAAATCTTGACGTGAGTGAGCGAATCTTCATTTGAAATAATAATGACTTCTAAGAGCTCTACTTTATAATCTGAAAATCTTTTTTGTGAACAAGGAAATTGTGATTTGGAACATAACCAACTTCTAAGAGGTCTACTTTATAATCTCAAAAATCTTTGACGTGAGTGAGCAAATCTCGATTTGAAACAAAACTGACTGCTTAGAGCTTCAAAAACTTTTCTTTCTAGAAAAAACCGCATTCTTCAAAAATCACGCTTATTATACACATTTTAAGAAATCATCTTTAAACTTCAATAAACCAAACCGTTTGTTGAAAAAAAACAAAATTCTAAAAACTAATCTCTTAAATCAAGAAAAAAATACTCTTAAAAATACATCGTTCTTGATATACTTTGTACAGAGCTCAATTTTTTGTTCGCAATGTTGTCAGAAAAGTTTTGTCTTGAGCTATATAAATTGTTCCTAGTTTCTATACACGTATACTTTTTTTTTTACTTACATTTGCGCCACATTGTATCACATTGTAGTTAAGCCGAATAGTTTTCATAAATAAATGCAACTTAAGTTTAAATATTTTATTTGCTGCTTAATGTCTGCAGTTTTTATCTGTGCACCAACACAATAACAAATACAAAAAATTCCAGATAACCTTAGAATTGCGGTCGTTGAGGCTAGTCGATAAATTCGAAGTAGCACGAAAAAAAACACAAACATTAGATACACGTAAAAAAAAAGGCTTATGTATGTGAGTTGGCCACACCCAAAATATAAAACACTGCGTTTTTGGGGGCGGCAGGCTGAATGCTGTTTTTTTTTTTTTTGCGTCTACACAGCGACAAACGAATGCATGCAGCTTACAAAGCACAATGGTTAAAATAATAACAATGGCGGCTGCTTGACTACACGGCGTATGCGTAACTAATATAATAAGTATACGTTAGAGCAGCAGTAACTTTGAAGACTGCAAAATTAATTCCTTTTTCAATTAATATATATAACAAAACGAAAAGAAAATAATCAACTAGCATAAAAGCGTAGGGCAATAATAATAAAAATAAAATACAAAAGGCAAAACAACAAAAAAAAAAAGCGTAAACAAGCAGGCAGCTAGGCGACGCAGCTGTCGTTGTTTTTTGTTGTTTTCGTTACACAAACACATTCATGCTACATTCACACACAGCTACATACACTCCAACACACACTCACTCTAATAGAATGTCACCAAATGCACTCAGCAGCAAAGTTCTCGTTGCCTTATGTCTTTCATACTTGTTGTTTTTGTAGCCACCATGCGTTCATGTATCTGCTGTTGGTGTGTGTGTGTGTGTGTGTGTCGTGTACGTGTGCGTGTATGTTACTCTATAAGTGTGTGCTCGTTTGATGTAAACGCAGACCAACACGCGCTATTTTCAACTCCCCAACTCAAAAGTTCCGAATAGACTGAATGTCCTTCGCACGCAGGCAACAACACAAAACAAGAGTGCGGCATCAAAAGCACACACACAAAGATACATTTACAAACACTAACACACACACACACACACACACGTATACACATGAGATAGGAGCAGCAGCAGCCAGCACCAAGTGCCAGAATCCAACAGTCAGTAGACCACACCAGGCCAAGGCAGCCTTAGTTGTAGCCATTGCTGTATACACTGAAAAAAAAAAAATATAAACTACAAATAATAAAGCGAGACTCGTTCGCTCTGTCTCCTTAGTCTCTTTGTCACTTTGTCTTTCAGTTTGTCTAATGGTCGGTCGTTGCGTCATTTGGGAATATTCATTTATATATAAGCATGTATATATACACAAATATATATACATGTATTTTGCGGTAAGTGTCTTTTAAGGCCTGTCGCGATATGCGCGACTAAAACACACACACACAAACACGCATACCCTTGCATATGTTTTGGGGTCATAACAAAGAGAGAGAGAGAGAGAGAGTAAGAGAGCGTACCAAGTCCTTTCGCAAAGCTCTGTCATAAGGTAAACAAGTGATTGAGCTTGTTTAGGCTTTGCCTGGTCTTTTAGTTGACAGTTGTTGGTGTTGTTGTTGCAGCAAGTTGTTGGTGTTGTTGTTGTTGTTCCCCGAAAAGAGATACGATAGCGAAACTTTTACCAAGCGCTGCGACGGATATTCGAATATGCGAGTAAAGTGTCTCTGCGGTGTCAAATATGAGTACACCAAATTTATATGCTTGTTAAATTTGTTTACTCTTTTTACACTGTTCAAAAAAATGTTTGAATTGATTTGATTTCTTAAATATAGAGCCTGCTTTTGAGACAGTTAAGGGCCTATACGCAGTGAGAAATATTTCGCGCAGAATGTCAAAACTTCATATAAAATAAAATCCCAAATGGGATTCCCAAATGGGATTTTTTTTTTTTTATATGAAGTTTTGTCATTCCGCGCGAAATATTTAGAACTGCGTAGACCCCTTAAGATACAAATATTATAGGCTTTTTATTATTATTTGAATTATTTTTGTGCTTGCTTTAAAAAATTGTGAGAATGGCAATTTATTTTAATTAATTTAATAATTTAATTTAATTTTTTTTTTATAAATTTCTAATTTTTTGCACAAGTTTTGAGCATTTTTGGTCCTTTTTTTTAAATAATCGTTCTTGTTTAAAGGCCCATACGCAGTTCGAAAAATTTCCGCATGGAATGACAAAACTTCATTTGAAAAAAAAAATCCCATTTGGGATCCCATTTGGGATTTTTTTTTTTATATATAGTGTTGTCATTCTGTGTGAAAATTTTCGTACTGCATATGGGCCCTTAACAGTCTCAAAAGCAGGCTCTATATTTAAGAAATTAAATCAATGCAAACATTTTTTTGAACAGTGTAAAAAGAGTATACAAATTTAACAAGCATATAAATTTGGTGTACTCATATTTAAAGTTTAAAATTTTATTATACTAAAAATCTTAATTGACGTATTTTTTTTTAAATTAAAGACTTTTAAGTTTTGTAGTTTTCGAAATTTTTTTTTTTTACTTTGAAAGCATAATTTTAAAAATGCTGAAAAGCGCAATTTGAGATTTTTTCTGTTAAGAACTTTCAATCGAAATTTGAGAATTTTCAATAATGTTTTGAGATTTATTGGTTTTTTATTTAAATATTTGTTCTGGTTTAATTTTTGAAATTTTATTATACTAAAAATTTTTAAGAGTTTTTAAAATTTATTTTTAAGTTACTTTTTTTTTGTCCTGACGTGCTCCGGAAAACGTATTTTTTGCTTTCCTTTTTATTTTCGATAAATTCGTAAATTTTCCTTAACTTTCCGATAAATTCTAATGTTGTGTTGTCGCGAAAATATTTTTATTTTTTAAATCTTTGTTCTGGTTAATTTTGGAATTTTACTATAATAAAAATCTTTTTTTAATAGTTTCTTAAATATTATTTTAAGTTACTTTAATTTTTTGTCCTGACGAAAAAACCAAATCGTAAAATTTTTTCAGATTCTTTTTTGCGTGCTCCGGAAAACGAATTTTTTTGCCAATAACTTCCCATTTTATTTTCGATAAATTCGTAAATTTCCCTTAACTTTCCGATAAATTCTAATGTTGTGTTAGCGCGATTTTTGATACAAAACAGCTGACATGGTTGCCGCAGCTCTGCCCCTTTTTATCATCATACTATGTTGTTTACATTTAATTTTCATTAAAATAATGCTAGTTCCTCATTATTCCATCTTTAAAATAAAATGACACACAAATATAACTTTAGCAACAATATTTATTGAAATTTAACACGACTTGGCTATTTTTGTTACAAGGGAAATTTTCTTTGTGTAACGCGGCAACCCTGTCGCACTTATCGTCATGTGTTCGTGTATGTTATGTGCACGAAAATAATTCGGCTTGACTGTGCATGCTATTTTTTGGGTTGTCAGAAAAAAAATTGTTTAGTAGTAAATATCTAACTTAAAGTTGGCATAAATATAATCAAAGAATATCAAAGAATATTTAAGAAATTATTTCAGTATAAAAGTTCGTACATTTTCAAACCTATTTTGCCGACTCTTTGTGAAGAAAAATTCAGTTTGGTGAAATTGTAAATTGGTGCTACCAAAAGCGGATCCGAATAAAACTTTTCGGATTCGTTTTCCGTAGCCCGAACGAATATTTAAGACTGCTTAAAAGCGCAATTTAAAAGAAAAAATTGTGTTTTTTTCTTAAAACTTTAAATCTAGTATATTTTGAAATCTTTGAACATGTTTTGATATTTTTTGGTCTTGTTTCAAGTTAGCAATTTGTTGTTTGCAATTTTTTTATGCTAAAAATTGCAGTTTAAGAATAACTTTAACTTTAATTGGAGACTATTAATATTTCATTAAGAGCTTTTGGACTTTATTTGAGAATTTTTCGATCATGAACATTTTTATTCTGAATTTAAATTTTCGTTTAAAGAATTTTTGTTTTTAGTTTAAAATCAAGTATGCAAAAGTTTTAATTTTAAACTATATTTTTTTGCCAGTGTAAGTAAGAGCTTATGCAAGTTAAACAGAGCTGTAGATGTCAGAGATTCCCCAAAGTTACTTTTAATTTGGACAAGAGAACAACAAATTTCGATTAAGACACGTCTGTATTCCCACATTGGTACATTCTCAGATTTTGCCATTAAATTTAACATTTGGAAATTTGTAAGGCAGACACATATACATACATTTGTGTTGAGTTTGGTACAAATCGAAAAACTATATTATATACTTGCCACATTAGCAGAAATCCGTTTTCAACACATCTACAGCCTTCATTATTTTATCTCAACCAAAGCTGATATTTATAATATATATAATTCTTTTTTTTTTAGTAAGATAAATACCGAATTTACTTCGAATCGGAAACTATATTATTGCCAGAACAAGTGAAGTCCTCCGCTTTTTAGTTCGAACTAGCCTCGTATAATTTCTTCGAATACACTAGTTTACAGCAAAATGTATCCTCAACATATGATATAGTCGACCGATTTTGATAAAATTTGGTATAGAGCGTGAGAAATCTAAAAAAAAACTTTCGAATGCCAAATTTGTTAACGATAGCTTTAGAAATATATGAATTATTCATCTAAAACTTTTGGTTTTTCAAACAAATTTACATTTTTCACATTTTACAAAAATACTTGATATTTTCACATTTTTTCTCCGATTTTGATAAACAAGCATTCATTTTTTTCGTAATCGATCAAACTTTGCGAGCCATGAAAAAAATTGTATGAAAATTTTTTTTTCACTTTTACATTTACGTTCGAAATAGAATTTTTTCAAAAATTTGCTAAAAAATACGAAAAATTGCATATGAATGCATAAATAGCGTCCAAAGCGTAAATTTGACAAAAATATGTTCCAAGTATAATGTATAGTTATTCAATTATCTATAGTTTAGTAAAAATTTGTCAATATCGGTTTGGTAGAACCAGAGATGTTTGCTTTTAAGTAGACACTTTTTTTTAAATTTCGAAAACTGTTTTTTTCGAAATATCTCGAAATCCGTTCCATGAAAAATTTGTCAATATCGGTTTGGTAGAACCAGAGATGTTTGCTTTTAAGTAGACACTTTTTTTTTAAATTTCGAAAACTGGTTTTTTCGAAATATCTCGAAATCCGTTCCATGAAAAATTTGTCAATATCGCTTTGGTAGAACCAGAGATGTTTGCTTTTAAGTAGACACTTTTTTTTAAATTTCGAAAACTGGTTTTTTCGAAATATTTCGAAATCCGTTCCATGAAAAATTTGTCAATATCGGTTTGGTAGAACCAGAGATGTTTGCTTTTAAGTAGACACTTTTTTTTTAAATTTCGAAAACTGGTTTTTTCGAAATATCTCGAAATCTGTTGCATGAAAAATTTTTGGACTTCATTTTCGGATTAAGCGTGCCATTTTTCTACGGAAGTCATTTCTCAACATGTTGAGAATACCAACATTTTTTTTAAATTTGTAAACAAGTGTAATTAAGGAAGTTAGGTTTGTATTTTAGTAATGGCCTCTAATGCTTAATATGGTAGACAGAACCTTCTAAAAGTGACAAATAGGCATAACTCCTCAAGGCAGTTGCGAATCCAAAATTTGGTCTTAGGGGGGTTCTTCACTTCGTAGTGTATATATGTATATATCAGAGCTCGCAAAAGACTGTCAGCCCGTTTTACAAACTTTTGGGTTGGGTCCGGACCCGAAAACCCTGCCCGTGGTACCGCCAGTGCCACAAAGCAAAGATGACAGAGCCACACAAAAAAAAAGGTATTGTGATCTTTGAACGAGGCATATTTTTTTTTCAGTTCAAGTCCGCTTACAAAAAAAGGGCTTATTTCTATGCTAACCTCAAAAAACATCAAATATTTGTTTTGTGAGATCAGTTCGGCGGGTAGACCATGCCCACTTAGTCCGTGGTGAAAAAAAAAACACAACACGTCAGGTTTCTAAGATAAACTTCAAGAATATCTCGTTTTATGGAGATTTTGAGTTAAGGACCTCAGATTTGGATTTGTGCTCTGAACCGGAAATTCTATTTTTTTTTTTAATAAAAAGTCACAAAACGTACAATAAATGATCTTTTGCGACGATATTTCTTGTAAGATCTTGGGGTCGCTTATTTGGAGACGCAAAAAAAAACCCAGCACGTCGCAGCACTGAGAGAACCAACAAAATGACCCGCATTATGGAACTTTTTAAGGTTATGTTTGTACGCTAACGTGTTAGGATTTTTTTGGAACTCGGCTTGTAGTTAAGTAAGCCCAAAAACATGTCGTAGACATTGTCTGCCCTCTGAAGCGGAAAATCGATTTTTTTTTGCGTTATAACTAACCTCAACTTTTTAGATAACCTTAATGGTTTCTGAGCTATAAGGGTTAGCTGCCCAAGCTGATGATAGGCATTTTGGCACAAAGAACTTATCTGCGACACCTGCTACAAATACCCTGAACCCTAATCGAATTGTTCAATGCGCTTCATTAGCAAAATGTAAACCTTAAGCTGTGCTATTATGGTACGCTTTACAACACTTTTAAATGCTCCACGAATGCAATTCAAAACTGTGTTAAAATAAATTCCCCAGCCGTATTTGCTGTTACTTAAAAAATTTTTTCCTTTGCGCAGGAAAGCAAAAAAAGGATTAACAAAGCTCAACAAGAAAAAAAAAAAAACAAACAACAAGAAAGAGAAAAAGAAAACTCATTTGAACAAGAGTACAAGTGAAAAATTGTAGTATACACAAGTAGTATATGATGAGAATATTGGGTATGTACGAGTATTCGTATACATATATATATATATACATATATATAGATAACAAAACGGAAAACGTAAAAAGGCAAAAGAAAAACCACCAAGCCTAATAACAAGAATTCCTCAGCCTGCGCACGAAAGTATGCAAAGTATTTTGCAATGGACTGCGTAGGTCGTAACGTCGCGTCGTGACGCTTCTCCCGAGGCGTTGGTGTCGGCACTGCAGAGGACTGCACAGTGGGTGTTGCTGCTCAGGTGGGTTGCCTTGTTTTTTTTTTGGTCACTGCATTATATGAGCAAATTTTCGCTTGACAACAACAAGAACCGGGAGAAAAACAGTAATAATAAACAGAAGGCAACGTTGACAACTACGCCGAATCGCGGACACTTTTATAGCAGTGCCACCAAACCACTGGGAGACACCAGAATGACCGAGAGCAAAAGAGAGACTGTGTGGGACAGTATGTACCTCTTGTTGCATACAACTGCATTGCCAATAGCCAGCGGCAGCGACAGCGACAGCGACAGTTGCAGGTGTATATGAGCACACGGCCGTGCATTGAGAGCGACCGCCATGCTCACGTCTCCGTCATTTTCTCTATCCCATTGTGTGCCAGTGTATGAGGGTTTCCGGGTTGTGTTGTATTGTGTAAGCTAAACCTAGCCAAGTCAAGCCAAGCTAAGCTAAGCCGAGTTGCCTCTTTTGGCGGAGCAGTGCAGAGCCAAGTTTGGTGGTGCTAGCTGCTGAGAGCAGCTAAGGACAACAGCAAAATAATTAATGAGCATGTGTGGGTGGTTGTCTTGCGTGCGTGTAAGCGTGGGTGTGTGTAGCATAGTTGACCCGGCCTGGGCATGGAGCACCAAAAGGCGTTGGCAAATGTCATATACAAGGCCCGTTCCCATCTATACTACAGGTGAACGTCACTATGAGCAACTCGTACGGGAGCAGCATATTAGTTCGTTAGTTAAAAAAAATAAAGCCTTATCTCTGCAAGGAGCCTTCTATTTATTATAGATTTTTTGCTCAAATAAAGGGTTTTCCAAGAAGAGGTGTTATTTTGGTATTCAAAGAAAAATTCCATTTTTTGAGATAAATGATCGGATGTTTATTTCATAATAAAGAGGAAGGTACGCCGTTAATTGTGAAAAAAAACATCAGCCAAATGGCCACCATGACCACGCTTACAGGATCATATCCTTTTCATGAAATTTTCCATAACCAAATCACAAAGTGGCTGCCCTATGTCTTCGATAGCCTCACGAATTCTATCTTTGAGGTCTTGAATCGACGCTAGGCTGTTGGCGTAGACCTTATTTTTCACGTGGCCCCAAAGAAAGAAGTCGCAAGGTGCTAAATCACAAGATCCCGGTGGCCAATTGTGATCACCTCTTCGAGAGATAACACGGTCCGGAAACTTTTCCCGTAAAAGAGCAATGGTTTCGTTGCTTATGTGGCACGTAGCGCCGTCTTGTTGAAAGTAAACGTTGTCCAGATCAATACCATCCAACTCCGACCATAAAAAATCATTAATCTTCTCTCGATAGCGCAATCCATTCACCGTAACTGTTGATCCAACCTCATTTTCGAAAAAGTAAGGTCCAATGACCCCGCCGGACCATAAACCGCACCACACAGTCACACGTTGAGGATGGAGAGGCTTCTCAACAATAACTTTTGGGTGTTCCGAGCCCCAGATGTGACATTTTTGCTTCTTGACGTAGCCACCGAGGTGGAAATGGGCCTCATCAGTCAAGATGATTTTTCGATGGAATTCCGGATTATTTTCATGCATTTCAAGGACACAACCAGCAAAGACACGACGTTGTTGATGATCGGCCGGCTTGAGTTCTTGTGTTAACTGAACTTTATAAGCCTTAAGACCCAAGTCTTTATGCAAAATACGGTGTAATGACGTTTGTGGAACGCCCAATTCCAAAGAACGACGAGGAATGCACAAACCTGGGTTTTCTTCAACACTTTGGGCTACAGCAGCAATATTCTCAGTTGTTCTTGAGCGACGTGCACGGGTTTTATTCTTCACATCACTTACTTGTTCCAACAGCTCGAAGGTTTCCACCAATTTCTGTATTGCGATCCGACAAGGTGCTTCACGACGACCAAAAATGCTTTAGTTTTGCGAACTGTGACTGCAAGATTTTCACCATTTTTGTAGTGAATTATAATAATTTCAATGCGTTGTTGAAGCGTGTATCGTTCCATTTTTAGTAATGGCGTAGTTTCTACTTGTCAATTGTCAAAGAATAAAAGCTTCAAAAGTGACAGCTACCGAAATACCGGGTGATTCAAAATAACACCTCTTGTTGGAGAACCCTTTAAAAAACTACTACGCTAAATTTTCACTGAATAATTACAGCTCAAAACTAGGAACTCCATTGCTGTGTTCTGTGTATGCCAACCCAAAAATATAAATAGTTTTTTTTAAGATGGTTTAAGGAAACATATTGCGTATACGCAATGTATACCCAGTTTTCTGAGCGTAAAGTTGGCCCAATCGGTCTATAATTTTGTGCATATGTTACGCGTGCTTTCATTATCAAAGCTAACAAGTTGCAGCTCCTCGACTTGGTTTCAAAAGTTTTTTGAACGACTGTGCTTTGTTGCTTAGATGCCATTTAAGTGGTAAAAAAAAAATTCGTCCTCATGTTTATCAGAACATTTAAGAATCTTTTATTTCGTTATGGCAAGTTTGTGATGGTTTTTGTTTTTGTTTTTTTTTTTTTAATTTAAAAGTATAATTTACACAAACAAAATGTAAAATTTTTCTAAAGAAACTTTTTTATCTAAAAGAATTAGTTTATTACATTTATTTTTGAAGTTTTGCTGGTAAAAAAAAAAAAATAGCAGGCCTAGTAATTGAGCCTATGACTAGAGTGTATAATAAGTAAAAAAATATTTTTTTTTTTTTAATTGTATTGTTTCCAAAGTTAGTAAAGGGTCATCAATCTTGAAGTTTTTTTTTTAAATGCAAAAAATAACACAAAAATTTATAATGAATCGGAAAATCTTTATTATTAATAGAAAGAACCATTCTTGCCATTCACTTTTTAAAGATAATCCCTTTCAAATGTTGGCCGAAACTGTGCCGTAGCTCGTCCATGCGGCGGTTCCAATTTTCGAAGAAGCGTTCGAGCATAATGGGCAGTAGCTCGTGAATAACACAGATAGTGCTTCAATCGCAACCACTTTAGAATTGACGTTGCCCACGATCTTGTTGGCCAATTTATCAGTCCGAAGCGTGAATTTAATTATTCACCGAATTGGTTCCATAAAATGGCCTAAGCGCGCGAAAAAAATTCTTCACAGCACCCGAATTTTCGTAATATAATTGTACGATTTGTAAACGTTGTTCGGGTGTAAGTCTTTACGTGATGAAATGAAAATGAAAACTGAATAAAAACACATGGCAACTTGTGAGTACTCACGCGTGATTTATCAAAAAAAAACCCTATTGAACAAAATAAACCTCAAGATTGATGTCCTTTTGCAAGAGAAAAATGTTAAGCCCAATGATTGAGTCTATAAATACAGTGTATAAAAATTAATAAAAACATATAATTTTTAAAATAACTATAAAATGTTTTTTTATTTTTTTGAAGAAAACTGTCGTTCAAATACTCTCAAGACTGCCCTCGGAAATATACCGCACACACACACAGCTTGCAAAGAAAATTAACGTTTGGCCAAACAAATATTGAGATTGCAAACCGGTGCTGTCGTTGCTTTCTCCGTCGTCATCATACGAGGAGACGTGGAGTATCTTTGTGTGTATCTACCTTTTCGCATATTCGCAAAATGGAGGAGACTTCTCCAGCTATTATTTAGTTTTGGCCAAAATGCGCGTTACCAAGTGGCTCACACAGCAGCCATTTTGAATGTTTTGCGTAGTTATAGAATGTTGGCTGGCCTGCGCTCGCCTAGATAAGGACAGGCGTGTTATACACGGCGTATACGTCATGCGTGCATGCACTCTTCACTCCAATATGCGACAATGAGCAGTCAAAACCAACTAAATAAGAAGCAAACCGTGTCGACCCTCGAAATCAACGTTCAAGGGATAAATGTTAAATGGCAAATCAATAATGCCAATATATACAACATATATGTGACAGTGTTAAAGCACATATGTATGTACATACCATAGGTATATATAAAAATATATATACACATTTAGAAAAGAAATATATACAAAAACCAAACGTATGTTCGTATATTTAAGGCGAGTTGAAAGAAAGTGCAAACCTAAGGCGCCTAAATGCCAATACAAATGTCAGCAAAAAAGTTTTTTTTCGAACTTTAAAAAGCTTTAACTATAAACAATTACAAGGCTATATAAAAACAGACTGTTTGGGTCAACACGACTATAATATACGCTATAATTTCCTTAGTTTCCACATATACATTTTGATACAATTTCCGCATCTGCCAAATTAATGCGTTAAAAGCTTAACATTTTTTTTTATTTCCATATAGCGCTTCTATGGTATCTATACAATACATATAAAGCCGATATCAAAAAATAAACTCAACTTGTTTTCCATGATAAGGAACTTAAATCAAAAGTTTGGTTGTTCTACCTCTTATCATCTCGAAGATCTAGGCGTTCATACAGACAAACATGGGTTTATCGATTTTTCTAGACAAACCAATCATACTTTAGGTAACTTTGAGAGCTCTTCGATGTCTACTTCTTTATTAAACATACATTTTTTACTTGCAAAAATTTAATAATTCTAACTAAGGGGTTTCGCCTCTGCGTGCTTTGTACGCCAACCCCCCCCAAGGGGTCGGATATATAATAGTTGGGATGTTGAGGCGCTTCAATTTTAAAGCATATGTTAGACGAGGCTTTTTAGCCAAAATTCCCAGTCAATTTAAAAAAAAAATGTTTGTTGGTTGCATTATGCTAAATGGAAGATCTTTGTGGAGTTTAAACTTTTTGGGAAGAAAAGCTTGGGGGTAAATATTGAACAGTTGCGCTAGCTGCGCATCCAGGATTTGGTCTTAGGCGGGTTCTTCACTTAGAAGTGTATATATGTATATCAGAGCTCGCAAAGGACTGTCAACCCATTTTTCCAGCTTTTGGGGGGGTCCGGACCCGAAAATCTCTCCCGTGGATCTGCTACTGACTTGCGCGGACTCTGGGCTGAACCGCTCAAAAAGTAAAAAGAGTTTTCATATTATAGGCCACATGAGTCTACATAGAAATTTTGAGGACTATAACTTTTTTATAAACATATTTTGCAATAGGCATGTTTTTAGAGGGGCTTCTTTCTATATTTTTTTTTTTTGCCTATAACTCGCGAATTTCCCAATCGATTTTATAAAATTTTTTGGAAAATCTGTGACAAATTCAATATTGTTGGTTATAAAATGGGGAAATTCTAATGGGAAATGCTATATTAAGGCATAGGCTATAAAAATATGTTGCGTTCAAAAAAAGAAAGTCTTTGGGAAATGCAATATTGTTGCTTATAAAATGAGAAATTCTAATAGGAAATTCTATATTAAAGTACAGGATTTAAAAATACGTTGAGTCTAAATGAGGAATTCCCTTTATAAACATATTTTGCAATAGGTTTGTTTTTAGAGGGGCTTCTTTCTGTTTTTTTTTTTTTGCCTATAACTCGCGAATTTCCCAATCAATTTTATAAAATTTTTTGCCAAATTCAATATTGTTGCTTATAAATTGGGAAATTCTATAATAATAGGAAATTTTATATTAAAGCATAGGCTATAATAATATGTTGCGTTCAACAAAGGAAAGTCTATGGGAAATGCAATATTGTTGCTTATAAAATGGGAAATTCTAATAGGAAATTCTATATTAAAGCATAGGCTATAAAAATATGTTGAGTTCAAAAAAGTAAAGTCGATGGGAAATTCAATATTGTTGCTTAGAAAATGGGAAATTGTAATGAGAAATTTTATATTAAAGTAGACGGTCTTAAAAATATGCTGAGTTCAAAAAAGGAAAGCTTGTGGGAAATTCAATACTGTTGCTTATAAAATGGGGAAATTCTAATGGGAAATTCTATATCAAAACATAAGCTATAAAAATATGTTGAGTTCATAAAAGTAAAGTCTATGGGAAATTCAATATTGTTGCTTATAAAATGGGAAATTCTAACAGGAAATTCAATATTAGAGCATAGGCTATAAAAATATGTTGCGTTCAAATAATTAAAGTCAATGGGAAATTCAATATTGTTGCTTATAAAATGGGAAATTCTAATAGGCAATTCTATATTAAAGCATAGGCTATAAAAATATGTTGCGTTCAAAAAAGTAAAGTCCATGGGAAATTCAATATTGTTGCTTAGAAAATGGGAAATTGTAATGGGAAATTTTATATTAAAGTACACGGTCTTAAAAATATGCTGAGTTCAAAAAAGGAAAGCTTGTGGGAAATTCAATATTGTTGCTTATAAAATGGGAAATTCTAACAGGAAAATCTATATTAAAGTACAGCATATAAAAATATGTTGAGTCTAAATGAGAAATTTCGTTAACTGTAGCGTTTCAACAAACAATTTTACAAAAATCGATCTCCAGGTAAAAGCAGCTTTTTTTCGTGTAATTTTTACCTTTATTTTCCAAAGTTTCAAACAATTTTTATTAATTTATGTACATACGCGGATGGAAAATAAAAAAGAATGGATTTCTAAGATTTAATTTAAAGTTTTAGACCATATCAAAAAAAAATTATATTGAAGCCTAACCTCTACATGGCTCGTACTTAAGCGTATTCATAAATCCATAACTTAGTCAATTAATGCTCTATATTTCTTACATTGCTCAACAATTTCTGCTAATTAAATAATACTGATCTACAAAATTAGCCTTCTCTCTATGGAAAAAACAAAACCTGGTATTACGCACAGATTCAAATCGTTTAGACATACCTTAAACTTACAGCCTGATAAGAAACTTCTTGAACAAAAAGTTTCGTAAAGAAAAGTTAAGTTAAGTTCTTAAATATATTACTTACAATTAATTTATCTGATTTTAGAAATTTATGCTGGCAAAACTTACCTAAAATAAAAGAGAAAAATCAATTAGTATTTTATATTTTTGTAGCAAGAAAAAATAAAGAAAACTGGTATATAAAGTGTGCTCTATAAGAGGTAAGGCCTTTTAAATAAATAAGTTTTACTAAAAATCGTAACAAGACATTACACAGCCATACAAAAGTTTCATGATCTGGGTTCAAGGCGTATGTTTTCTTATATATTTCGACACGCTGAATTCGAACCCCTTACCAGAATTGGCCCAACGCATCTTAGTACTAACCTAACCTCAAAAACTCAATAAATCGAGTTATTTTAGCGGCTATCTGAGGTTTTTTTGACATCGGATTCGGCTTCAGCAATCCCAAAAACATATAAAAAACATTGTCGTACAATCGATAACGAAAAAAAAATTCGTAAAAGTTATGCCATACAAAAAAAAAAACGATTTTCCGGTCCGGAGACGAGACCATGTTTGTCCCAACAAGTGCAGGTTTTATGCTAATCTCAAAAAACTCAAAAAACCGAGTTATTTTGGAGGTTATCACCGAAACCCGACGTGCTAAAGAATATTTGACTTCGGATTCGAATTCAGCCATCCCAGACCAGACCATGTTTCTACATGTGTAAGCACCCTAAAACACTTGCGAATGCCAAATTTGGTAACGATAACTTCATAAACAAACGAGACACAACGAATTTAGTGCAAAAAACGTTTTTTTTTGGCCGATCTGCCCTATGGGAGCTATAAGATATAGTTAACCGATTTTGATCAAATTTGATACAGCGTTTGGGAACTCTAAAAAACTTACGAGTGCCAAATTTGGTTATGATATCTGCATAAACAAACGAATTATCCATCTAAAACTTTTGTTTTTTTTCGAGGTCCTCTGAAGTTCTATGGGAGCTATATAATTACGCATCTAATCTGAAATTTGATCGCTCTAGCTCTCCATCTCTGAGATCTAGGCGTTCATACAAACAGACGGACATGGGTATATCGACTTCTCTAGTCACCCTGATCATACTTTAGGTAACTTTGGGGGGTCTCCGACGTTTCCTTCTGTATGTTACATACATTTTCGGCTTGCACAAACTTAACCCTTTCAGGCCCGCTGTTGCCTGTAGGCAACATTGGGTTCAAATGCAAAAAACTCAGCTATATCGGATTATATTGCATTGGTTATTGTTTTTATCTAGTAGGCTGTTCTTTTTTGTGCATTTCTATATATAACATAATGCATGTATTTATTTTTAATATTAAGTTTTGCTGGCTTTTTCATTAATACATCGAGCGCCTAAAAATTTCCGCAAAAAGTGTTTGTACATTTATCTTCATTATATTTACGTTATTAGTTATATTTACACAAAAAATGGTTTAATTACTTTAAGATAGATAAATTAATAAATAAAATCAAACTTTATGAACAAAAGTGGGTTAGGTTTGTGTCAGGATTTTTCCAAAGTCAGTGTTGCCTATAGGCAACATTGGGCCTGAGTGGAACAAAAATTTTTAAACTTTTGTTATGTATAGATATGCGGGCCTTTGGGAGTTCTTCGCATTATCAAATTTATTTCGGATAGATTCATAGACAAAAGTTGTTAAAGAAATTTAGAGAAATTCAAAACACTTTACTACTCTGAAAAATCCATTTTGGGGCAATTTTGGATGTTATTGCTTTAGAAAATAACTTAAAATTTGCGCCCTGCTATTTTGGGCCGCAATAATATGCACATAAGTCGCATTGATATTTTTTGGAAATATTGTAATGTTGTATTGTAACAGCAACAAACAAATAAATGGTCCAATCGATCCAACAAATGGTAAATGCTCATTATCTTTTGGTGTATAAACATTGCAGTACTCAATAGTTGGCTTCTATTCCGTAGAGATTTGAAGCATAATCAATATAAGACCATTCGCTTGTCCATTTTTTATTATCAATCGGATATTGCCATTTAGCTGCTAAGCACCACCAAAGAAAACTCTGCTCCAAAAGAGGTCTTCAGTCATAGATAATATCCCATTTTGACTCCTCGCCACGTTCTTCTGGTACAGCATCACCAGCTGTTTTTGACACTTCAACTCCAAAACTAGAAACTAAAAATATGCCCTGGATACTCTTAAAGCGATCACGTGCGATCAATTCAATTATATGGATTGAGTGAGGCCCAAAAGGACAGTGCAGACTGTAAAAAACAGGATATCCCCACCCAAAATGCTTTAAGTGTGACAACTCTATATTTGCTCAAATTCACTCAAAAACTTCTTTGTTTCATTTTACACATGATTAATGATTAAATATAATTGAAGATATAAAAAAACCATCCACATAATTTATTAACATATATAAAAATGCAAAAAAATTGTATTCAGCAATTGCGTATACGTACAGTATAAAAATGTAACACTCAGGCCCAATGTTGCCTGTAGGCAACATTTCGGTGGGGCCAAACTAGGATACCCAGGACCTTGAAATTTTTTTCTGTGACTATTTGTGGCTATATTAAGATAATTCTAAGGTCAAATATTTTTTAAGTCCTCCCATTTTAATTCGGGCCTGAAAGGGTTAATATACCCTTTGTATCATACGGTACAGGGTATTAACATCCCTATATATACATATAATCTAAGAAATCCGACGTAATTAGAACTATTTGACTTCGAATTCGAATTTAGTGATCCCAAAAACATATAAATAATCGCAACTTAGAAAACAACGTACACTTTGCAGTGTATTAATACAGTGCGTCCCAAAATAATAGAAGCATCCGCTTTTTCTTTGAGAATTTTGTTTTTTTTTTTTGTTTTAATGTTCAACTCAAGTGAGTTTTTAAAATAAATGCATGTTTTAATTCTAACAACTATTAATGTAGGACAAAACGTAAATTTAATTATTAATATTTTTTTTCCTAAAATATTCTAAATATTTCATAAAATGTACTTTATTTTCTTTAAAAAAGTATATACCTAAGGAACAAAAAACTAGAAACAAAACTAGCTAAGACCAAGTACTTTTAATACTAATACTAACAATATCTACGGTTTTGCGTATCCAATCGATTACATTTTTGTATGTTATTAAAAGACATATTCGTCGTATCGACGAACATGTAAAGAAACGTATAAAAAATAACATATGGTCACTAAAGTGAACTGCAAAATTTTGAAAAGTGCATTTTTTAAAAATGCAAACATGACTCATAATTTTTGCTTCAAAATCCAAAAAAAAAACTTAAATTTTTTTATAGCACTAAAAAAAAAATATACAAAAAAAAAATGCATGTCATGCAAATAATCATTCAAATGCAAATATTTTCACCAAATTGCGTTTGCTTATTGATTGCATGATAAAGTGAACAGCAGTAACAAAAAAGTATATAAACATATGTACATATATACTAGTGTATATATTTGTGTAAATTGCTTTGTTTTTGACTAAGCATATATGTATATAGTTTAGTACCTAGAGATACTGGGCGCATGGCGTTGTATATAAATAAAAGTAAAAAATTCAATTGAAAGTCGTTCAAGTGCAAAATGCGAGAAAGAAATCAAAAACAAATAACAAAACAAAGTAAAAACAATTAAAATACAAAAAAAAATTGCCATTGCAGCGATTGCAGTTGCTGTATACATATAGAGAGATAGAGATAGAGAAACAAAGCAAGAGAGTTAAGAAAATGGATAAATGGCACAATAGCGCGGAGAATGAGAGACAGAGTGCAAGAGCAGAATCGGCCTACATCAATGATGAGTGCTATAACGCGATATATACATACATATGTATAATACAATTTGAGTAGTTTACCTATGTAGCACATATTTACATACGTATTGTGACATACAAACTATATCTGTTTAGATACTTTTATGCATGTGAGCGTTTAAATTGTACACGCCATTGCAATTTGTAAACAAAAACTACAAAAGTTCATAATTTATATAATACATAGTAACAATTTGAATATTCTCTGGTCCGTTTCATTCTAGATTTCTCTTTAAAACCATAGGAAACGAGGGCGGTACCACAAATAGCTCACCTAACAACTAAAATACCAAAAATTTTAGATATTTTTGTTTTTTCAACACTTTTCTCAGCCATGTTCAATACTAAGCACCTTGAAGCTCCTCAAAGTAAGCTTTAACCTACAACTTAAGATCTTCATTGTTCCCAAATTCTTTTACCAATGAGTCATTTTTGATGTTTGCAAAAAGCGAATAGGCTGCATGAGAAAGCAAACCTTATTTTAGTTCGTGGATTTTGGTGAGAGCTTAAATTCGGATGCAAATGTCCGACTTCCTAACGCTATGCATGGTTCCCATCTATGGATTCAATCTCTACTCAAGCTAAGGTTAGTCACAAGACAAACTAGACCGACCTCCTTTATCGTCAGCACAACTGCCTACCAGGAGGCGTATTTTCTACACTATTATTGCGGCTCCCTCTCAATAAACTTCTTGAAAGACTCTCAGCTAAGAGAATACTATGCCAAGATTATGCCGATGACATTATTCTTATCGCACAAGGGAAATTCGAAGACACTACCGTTGACGCAGTAAAGAGAGCATTAAATATCATAGACAATTGTTGCGCGGAGCAGGATTCAGACCAAATCCTGCTAAAACTGTGAACAAGGAATTCAAATACCTTGGGACTATATTTGGACACTAAACGTAAGGTTACAAATAGGGCCTTATACACGTGTAGAAGCATAGCCGGCATATCGTGTTATCCTTGCTACAACTATCCGCTGGCTACAACCTAGGATCATAGGGTACACCTCGTTTGGGTACCCGGACATAGGGACATGCCGGGAAACTGTGTGGCGGATGAACTGGCCAAACAAGGCACCTCTCTGCCCGTCGTCTATAACTGCATAGACATCGGCACACCCCTCGCCACAGTCAAACTGGCCATCAAACAGAAATTTTTGGCAAGTGCCCGCACTGCTTGGTCCAATGAGGACTCCTGCCGCACCTCAAGACCTACCTGGCCAAACATGGACGGCAATAAAACCCGTAAGTTGCTCACATTAAGTCGCAACTACCTATCGACCACTGTGTCCATTCTAACAGGACACTGCCTTATGGGCAGGCATGCCGAAAGAATGCGCGCCCTTTTCAACGACTTCTGCCGCGGCTGCGGATCCGAAGAGTAGGAGGAAACCATTCTACACTTTATGTGTCAGTCCCCCTCCCTATCAAGAAGAAGTTTAAGGACCCTAGGGTCCCCTTTTCTGAACAGCCTTATTGACCTCTCAAATCTCTGTCCCAGGGATATTGCCAGGTTCATTGAACTTTCAGGCTGGTTCAGCAATAATACGGTTGAATAGTCGTGCCTGTTCTTCTTCAGAGCTGATCGAGTGCTGACCATGAATGCCTGTATACGCAGTTATAAAGACATCCCTGGTCAGCTCTCAACAGCGTTACCTGTGGCATCACAAAGGGCCTCATTGTGCCTATGTGCGTCTGGGCTGTTACAAGACAGGCAACCACTATAACCAAACCTAACCTAGGGTCATAAGGTCGATGCTCAACTGCAAAGATATCCCATAAGCAGTTAGGGTGTTAATCACTACAATCCAAAATGAGCTTAAGAAGATACAGCAGCATTGGAAGGTCGTATGGAACTAGCACACCGATGAGAGTCTGACTTATAGCTTCAATAGGTTCAACGAAATCTCTCAACTGCGACAGAATTTCCTGAGTATATTAACTGGCTTACTTGCGGGAAAACAGACACTGGAGAGGCATGATTGTCATCGCGTCATTGTAACAACTTTAGAATTTTTGAGATTAAGGGGGAATCCTTGACACTCTAGCTAAAAAGAAAAAAACTTTTCTCTTTAGCTGTCATAGAATCTCGCTGAACGTCGACGTTCAAAGTTCCAGACGCACCTTTGAGCTATAATCTGAATGGATTCCAAAACATCTTCCAACTGAGTCAGAATTGCGTATACTAACTAGATTACTTACAGGAAGAGAGACATCTGAGAGGCACGAGTGGTCTTGTAAATTCTAAAACATGCAGATTCTGTAAGGCTAAGGGGGAATCCGTAACGCTCTTGCCAAAAAAAAAAGAACTTTTCGCTTTAGCTGTCATAGAATTTCGATAAACGTCGACGTTCAGAGTTCCAGACGCACCTTTGAGCTATAATCTGAATAGGTTCAAAGACAGCTTCCAACTGAGCTAGCATTTTCTGAGGATACCAACTGGTTTATGTATGGCAAAAGAGACATCTGAGAGGCTCGATTGGTATCGTGCATTTTAATACCTGTCGGTTCTGTGAGACTTTGGGGGAATCTTTGACACTCTTGCCAAAAAGTATAAGTTTTCTCCTTAGCTTTCATAGAATCTCGATGAATCGACATTCAGAGTTCCAGACGAGAGCAAGGAAGAAAATTAGACATCTGAGAGGCATGATTGGCATCGCGGATTCTCACACCGATAGAATCTGTGAGATTAAGGGGAATACTTGAAAATAAAGCAATATCTTTATATATTATTTATATATATATATAAAGAAAATGAACTTGCTGAGAAGCTCTAGGGCTAGAAGGGAACACACTAGATCCTTATATCATTGCCCACAATATTGATGTTAACTTATAAAATGGTCACTTCTAAATGAGTGTACAACACGTTACAAACTCCTACTCGGACTTATTGATACCGCCGCACTACGTCATCATGTTACTTTTGTCGTGCTCTCCAAAATAATTTTAAAGATACATATGTAATTCTTTGCATGTCTTTTGTTCTAAAAAAAAATTGTTTTCATAATTATGTACATCTTTTTCGATCAATGTCTGACTTAGGAAAATTTTTGTATCTCATAGACTTGCTTCCTGGAGCATCTTTCATCAATATCAAAATGTGAGAGCTGTCAAACTTGCTCTGTTGGCTTATGGCATCATTACTTTCTATTTTTATTCGCATTTGCTTCTTAAGTCTTGTACTTTGATGCAAGAGGTACATTAGGCATATAAAAAAAAGGAAAAGCCGTAGCCCACAAAAGTTAACTCCTTCCTTCTCTCCTGGCTCTGATGCCATTCCTAGCTGTGTTCTAAAGCATTGTGCTGGCTCCCTTTCCATGCCATTATCCGTCCTTTTCCGCACTTCTTTAAAATGTTCGTATCTTCCTGCCATCTGGAATGAATCCTTCATTATGCCTTTTCACAAAAAAGGTTCCAAGTCTTATATTGAGAACTACCGAGGTATTGCCAAGCTTTCATCAATCCCAAAAGTTTTTGAAAGGATTGTTACTGCACAATTGCAACACTACTGTCGTTCTTTAATATCGGACTCCCAACATGGGTTTGTAAAATGTCGGTCCACCACTACTAATCTTTTAGAACTTTCTTCTCTTATTAACAATGGTTTTAGTAGTAAAATGCAAACCGATGTCATTTATACTGATTTCAGTAAGGCATTTGACTCAGTAAACCATAGCCTTCTTTTAAAATGAATCTCTTCCTACTTATCTAATCGTATGCAGAAGGTAGTTTTTAAAGGCTGCGACTCTAAAGTAATTTATGTGACGTCAGGGGTACCGCAAGGCAGCCATCTTGGTCCCCCCTTATTCATTAATGATCTTCCACAAGTTTTCCGGGCTTCTCGCATTCTTATGTATGCGGATGATGTAAAACTTTATTTATCCTACTTCTACAATGATAATGATATGCATTCACTTCTTCAGCATGATTTTGATAGCATGCAATATTGGTGTAATGTCAACAAACTCTTCCTAAACAAGACGAAATGTAAAATTATGACATTTTACCGATCTGCTCCTCATCTGGCTGCTTACTCCTCTAGACTCCTCTACCCTGGAACGTGTCGTGAGTGTTTTAGACCTTGGCATACTGTTTAACGATCATATTTGCAACATCGTGAATAAAGCCAGGGGTGTTCTTGCTTTTATTAAGCGTTGGTCTAAAGAGTTTAACGACCCTTACACAACCAAACTTTTTTATATTTCTCTCGTCCGTCCTATTTTGCAATATTGTTCCTGAGTTTGGAGCCCTCAATACCACCTTTATCAGGACATGATTGAGTCTGTACAATAGCAATTTCTCATTTTTGCACTTCGTGGCTTAAACTGGGACCCAAATATCCGACTCCTGCCATATTCCTATAGACTTCGCCTTATAAAGTTGGCTTCCTTAAGTCATCGCAGAACATGCCACGGCGTGTTATTCTTGCATAAGCTATTAATCGGTCTTATCGATTCCAACGTACTTCTTAGCAAAGTTACCTTTGTCATACCGTCTAGAGTAACTCGTAATTTTAGGCCTTTAGCCTTACAATTTTGTAGATCTAATTATGCTTTGCACGATCCTTTCCGTGTCTTATGCTCTAGGTAGGTTAGGTAGGTTAGGGCGGCAGTTGGGCCTTAGCGTCCCAACTCACTTAGGCCAAGAATAGGCCCATTGTGATACCGATAATGGGAGTAGGTGATAGGAATATAGAATAGACATGAAAAATTAGGGGAATAGGAAAAGTGGATAGTGCAGGACCATGGCTTTACGTGGGATTCGCACCCACAACCTCTGCGATGATAGTCTAGTGCACTGCCGCTAGGCTATCGAGGCCGCCTGTCTTATGCTCTAACTATAATAACTTTTACAACTTCCTCTCTTTCGAACGGTCTATTCAATCTATCACTTCTTCTATCTTAAGTCATCTTGACTTGCCACTTCGAGCATCCTTGACCAACCCTATATGATGCGTCACCCACATGGTCAACGGTGATCTATTGGTTCTTTTTGTGATATAATGTTTAATTTTTTATCTTGTTTCCTCTTTAATATTGTAAATCCAAGTGTCTGGCCATTTCTTGATGTGAGTTGGTGCATATCGTTAAAAAGTTCACCCACCGGGCTAGAGACGCGTATTAGTTAATATATATTCCCTCTATCTTCTTTTTAAAAATAAATTATACTTAGTTGTACTCCTCTAATTAAATAAATAAATAAATATGGTCTGAGGCACAAAAGCAATATAAAGACATGCTCGCTCGTCTGTATGAACGCCCAAGTCTTGACGATTATAAGAGCTAGTACCATAACCAAACTTGATATTTGGACTCCTTAAATGTTCCAAACAATTTTATATTCTTTTTAAATAGTTTTTAGGTTATCGGATAATAGTCGCAAAACAGTATTTTAGAGATCAGAGTTCGAATCGCACAAACAACAGCAGAGACTTTGTTTTGTCTCAGTTTCGAATTCCAGTCCGGGCAAATTTTTATTTATACTTTTATTTATTTTTCTTTTTTGTAATTCTGAGCTGAGTTAATTGCCCTTACCGTGTTGGTATCTGTTGGGTAATATTACAATTTAGCTTCACAACAATATTATCATAATAAATAATAAATACTACTATAAACATAGACGCATGTATCTAAATGCAGTTATAGAGTTATCTTACAATGGGAGTTTTTCTAAATCCTTGTCTCTGGTCACTCAATGGTGTAAGTTGGTACCTAGCAAAAGTTTATACGACAGTTTATTGTCTCGCATTGTTTATATCTTTTTTTTTTGTTTATTTCCAAAGCCAAGCTCAAATTATTAAATATAAATTATACATTATACTTGGCTGAAAACTTTTGCAACTTGACGCGCATAGACAACAGCTCGATAAATCTTACAAAAAGAAAAAAGCTTCTTTAGTCCAATGCACATACATATGTGTACATAAATGTTGTATATATATCTGTTTACATAAGTGCTGCATGGTTCACTACCAACACTTGGACAATTCGTACGCTTTTTGAACCTGCCCGTTTCAAGTCTCAACGAAGAACAATGGAAACATTTTGAAAAAGCATATTGCAACTTCGCAAACAGATACATGCATTTATATACTTATACATATATGTATATAGGGTACACTGGAAGGTGCCCACTCATGTGGCATAGCAACAGCTGATATAGAGAGCTGCGCAACAAATATAAAGAGAAAAAAGTTAATAAAAAAAAAAAATGTATGGGGGTGTTTGCTTGGAGGCTGCAGGGGTTTACCATGTTGATAACGATAATTCTCCATGCTCTTGCTGCAGAGGACCAGGCGACTGCGGGCTACAGCTTCGCTTGACTTGAATGCAACACATCGTCAAAGAAGCTTTGAAGTTCGGCTCAATATGCCGTTGGCAAAATACAAGGCTCCAAAAACAAAAAACAAAACCAAAATATTTGATACAGTCGTCAGTGGCATACACTGCACACCCACTTCTTACCGAAAAATTATTTATTGCTACATGCTTTAACTAAGCAGCTTTACTGCTTACGTCTACGACCAACACACTGCTTTTTTGCAGCAAACAAGCAGTTTATAAGCAGTTTACAATTGCAAGTTTTTGTTTTTGTGGCAAAATATTTTAAAAGCCATAATACAGGGTTTTCCAACAAGAGGTGTTATTTTGAATCACCCGGTATTTCGGTAGCTGTCACTTTTGAAGCTTTTATTCTTTGACATTTGACAAGTAGAAGAAACTACGCCATTACTAAAAATGGAACGATACACGCTTCAAGAACGCATTGAAAATCTTGCAGTCACAGTTCGCAAAACTAAAGCATTTTTGGGTCGTCGTGAAGCACCTTGTCGGAAAAATTCGAGCTGTTGGGACAAGTTAGTGATGTGAAAAATAAAACCCGTGCACGTCGCTCAAGAACAACTGAGAATATTGCTGCTGTAGTCCAAAGTGTTGAAGAAAGGTTTGTGCATTCCTCGTCGTTCTTTGGAATTGGGCATTCCACAAACGTCATTTCACCGTATTTTGCATAAAGACTTGGGTCTTAAGGCTTATAAAGTTCAGTTAACACAAGAACACAACTCATCAACAACAACGTCGTGTCTTTGCTGATTGGGTCCTTGAAATGCATGAAAATGATCCGGAATTCCATCGAAAAATCATCTTGACTGATGAGGCCCATTTCTACCTCGGTGGCTACGTCGCATCTGGGGCTCGGAAAACCCAAGAGTTATTGTTGAGAAGCCTCTCCATCCTCAACGTGTGACTGTTTGGTGCGGTTTATGGTCCGGCGGGGTCATTGGACCTTACTTTTTCGAAAATGAGGTTGGATCAACAGTTACGGTGAATGGATTCTGCTACCGAGAGATGATTAATGATGTTTTATGGTCGGAGTTGGATGGTATTGATCTGGACAACGTTTACTTTCAACAAGACGGCGCTACGTGCCACACAAGCAACGAAACCATTGCTTTTTTACGCGAAAAGTTTCCGGACCGTGTTATCTCTCGAAATAGTGATCACAATTGGCCACCGGGATCTTGTGATTTAACATCTTGCGGCTTCTTCCTTTGGGGCCACGTGAAAGATAAGCTCTACGCCAACAGCCCAGCGTCGATTCAAGACCTCAAAGATAGAATTCGTGAGGCTATCGAGGACAAAGGGCAGCCACTTTGCGATTTGGTTATGGAAAATTTCATGAAAAGGATATAGTCCTGTAAGCGTGGTCATGGCGGCCATTTGGCTGATGTTGTTTTTCATTATTTACGGCATACCTTCCTCTTTATTATGCAATAAACATCCGATCATTTATCTCAAAAAATTGCATTTTTCTTTGAATACCAAAATAACACCTCTTATTGGAAAACCCTTTATTTGTGAATTTGAAGCAAATTTTGTTGCCGCTCGAAATTTTAAACAAAATCGATTGGAGAAAAGCGTCTTAGTAGTAAATACCAAAGTTCTATTTTAAACTTGATATCAGTTTATTAACTGCAACTGTAATGCAAATAGATAGAGCTTGAAGATCATTAATAGCAACAATGTCTGATCATATGACGAGGCTATTAATAAACTTTATCTGCGCCTTATGCAAAGCTCTGGTAGAAACTGCTTGCTTTCAAACTTTTATCGTCTTCAATATAAGGACAGAGAGAACGATATCGTTAATATCCCTGATCTAAACATATTTCACAAAAGTATATATATATGTCTATATATTTACTTACTTTTTATAAGCTCTGTGCTAATTATAAGGCGTTCATTGCTTATACTTTATTATAAACCAGTCATTAAGCCCACTGTTCAAACAATCATTCAGTCTGTTAATCATTTTAACAATATTTTTATTTACTTCACAGCTTTTATTGATTCTAGTTAAGCTGACGGAATTTTATTTAAATCGCGATGTTATACCCTGTATTTGTAGACTCACGGGCGTTTAAGATTCTTTAAAGCAGAAAGTTGCAGCACATATCGTTATCTATTTCGATTTCTTTTAGAGCAAAATATTGCAGCTTATAGTATTCACTCGATAAAAGTCTGCCTTTTGAAACGACAAAGTTACTTCTAAGAATCATTAGCAAAAGATGAAAAATTTCAAAATATGCAATTCGATATTCGTTTTGAAACCGAATGTTTTGATGCTCCAAATTTCACCCAACCGAATTTTTTATGTGGTTTGAAAACGAATGTTCGAAATGAAATCGAAAACTAGATTTAAGAACGTACGAATTTTATACTGAAATAATTGTTTAAATATTTTTTGATATTCTTAGATTATATTTATGCCAACTTAAAGTTATAAATTTGTAAACAATTATTAAAATATATTTTTTTTCTGACTCAGTCCAAAAATAGCATGCACAGCCAAACCGAATTATTTCCGTGCACATATCATAAACGAACACATGACGATAAGTGCGACAGGGTTCCCGCATTACATAAAGAAAATTTCCCCTTCCATCTACAATTCTTACCCGATTTTAATGATCTTAGACCACGAAATGTTCGCAAAAGAATTCTCTTTCAGCTTAAGGCTTAACATAATTTTTATGTAAATTTGTAATTTTAAAAAATTAGTCGAAAATTACACTTTTTTTCGACTTTGGTTGCTTGTAACTTCTATAATTTTGACTTAATCTCTACATAATTACATCTCACTGTAAAGAGCAAATCAATACCTTTCGATCTAAACGTCTTTCATGTCGATAACGAGATATTGAAAAATAACTGAAATAAGTGCCCAAAAACATGTTTTTCGAAAATATCTCGAAAACGGTGCTTAAGAAAAAAAAAAGGTTGCCGTTTTCGTGTTTCTCGACCCCAAATTACCCTAAAAAAACACTTTTTTACGAAGGTTCATTTTTCGTGTAAACTAGTGATATCGACAAAAATTCGTTTTCCGTAGCACGCAAAAACGAATCCGTATAAAATTGCTCGGTTAGGTTTTTTCGTTTTCCGTAGCACGCAAAAACGAATCCGTAAAAAATTGCTCAATTTGGTTTTTTCGTTTTCCGGAGCACGACTGAATATCGATTTCTGTACATACTTCTCTTACACACATGCCATTTTTCAACTTGAGCTACACTCAGAAAAAAAGTCAATCTAATTTCAAGTGTAAATTTGCTCAAAATAAATTTTTTTAGAATTTATGCGAGTTTTTCGTTTTATATACACTCAATTCCAGCATTCATTCTTAAAATGAGCACAAAATGTTTGTGTTCTTAAAATCTTACTCAATATTCTTATATGAAGAATTTTTGTCACGAATTCGTCTGAGTGATTAAAGGCGAGAATGCTTGAGTTAAGACATGGCCAACCCTAGCAACGAGGCAAAAAGGTAAAAGCGCCCGAACGAGTATAAAAAGTAACTAGTGCAGACACTGGTATGAAAACTAACTAGTGCACATGCTGCTTACTCTTCATGCTCGTTGTTGCAATAAAAAAGGTTTGCCTAAGAAAACGCGATTTAAAAACATAATAAATAAAGTTTTGGATATTTGTATGATGTGAATAGTAGTTTGTAGTTTGCTTTTTAAAGAATAGAATTTAGCACCACGGTATTCTCTACCTGGCGTAAGAGGCCCATAAAAGAGAACTAGTCAGATGCAGGCATACGTACCATCACATTGAGCCTGAGGCACATTTTTAACATCTTAAAGATCTTCCAAAGATCAGTGTATGCGATTGGTTACCGGGTCTGGAGACAACCGCCGGTGTAAAAGGAAAGTCCATAACTAACGAATATCCATACACAAGTGCCAAAAAACTCACCTTTTTTCAAATGCAAAAATATAAGCAACGAATGGGTCTCAGCAATGACATGATCCAGGATCGTAATGCCTGCAGACGAATGCTGAGACCGCATACCCACACCTCAGGAGGAGCATAAGCGAGTCCGAAAAGAGGTAAACAAGGGTTTGGGAGAAGAAGTATGATGTGAATAGGGTGTAAGGTATTGACTTCCTTCTGCACTGCGACCAGCATGTAGGTCTTTTGTGCACCCTTATATGACTAATCGTCGTTTAATGTTTTGGAGAAGGCAGTTATACCCTTTAGTGGTAGGGTTTTGTAGTCCTCTTCATCCAGTATATAGCTGTTAAAGAATTTTGCTCTGCGTTTGGTTAGCGCTGGGCAGTTAGCTAAAAGGTGCTCCATTGTTTCCTCCTCTTCATTGCAGTATCTGCAAGTTACCGTGTCCGATAGACCTAGTAAGTGCACCGCATAGGATGCGTAGGTCTCTTCTATTGAATTCTAGAGCTGCTGGCCCCTATTTTGAGTCGAACTGAAGGAATTTTTTGGAGTGACGGAGCCCTTCCAGGTTATCCCAGTAGTTTTTTGCCTCTTTTCTGGTATTTTTTAAAATGATGTTTGTAATATCATTTTTTGTGTTGCCGTACAGAGGGCTAGGTCCTGTGAAGAGAACCTCCGCCCCTTTTCTGGCTTGTGCATCTGCTGCTTCATTACCTTCAAAACCTTTGTGCCCAGGCACCCAAATGAGTTTTACCTTATTATTATGGGATGCAAGTAGGTTTAGGTTGTTATGGCTTTCGAGAACAGATTTGAACATAAATTTGTAATTGTTGAGGGCTTTAAGTACCGCTTAGCTATCAGAAAGAATATTTATTTTCATTCTTTGCACATTGCGGTCTAGTAGTTTCTGAGTTGCAGAGTTTATCGCAAATAGTTCGGCATCGAATATTGTTGCGTCTTTACATAGAGAGATGTGCATTTGGCAGCGGGGACCGACTACCCCTGCACCTACTCCTTCTTTCGTTTTGGAGCCATCTGTATACCATTTCTGGGCATCTTGCACCCAACTTGGGTTATTTAACCATTCATCCCTTGTGGGTATAAAGATCTCGTAGTTTTTTATTGAGCTTACTACTGGATCTATCTGGTTATTGAAAGTAGCAATTTGCTTTGCCTCTTTTGCCCAGTTTAGAATTTCGAGGTGTCCTTTATGATCTTCTTCTTTAAATTTTGGATATTTGTTAGTACAATAAACATTTTTTGATCTTCCAAAGAAACTGCAACTCTTTTCCGCAAGCCAAAAGTAGCCAAAAGTCTGGGTTGGGCGTAAATGCTCATTTTTTTAATGTAAATTGTTGTTGCGCACATTTGCCCTTTTACCATTTTGCATTTATGCCAGACAAAGTCAACATACCAAATGTGAAACAATTTCGTCACTTATTTTTCTAAAAAATATGGTTACGCTCTTAGATATTGGCGCTTTCCAACACTCTGCTGTCCAAGAATGTTCTACTTTTCGTAGTCAAGTGTCTAGATCGGGCGTAAAGGCTATTTTTTTGGGCACATTTGCCCTTTTACCATTTTGCATTTATGCCAGAAAAAGGGAACATACCAAATGTAAGAAAATTACGTCACCAAAAAAATAAAGTATTTAGAAAAAAATATATCCTAAGTTACAGGATATACAAATTTTTTGAGTATCGGAACAGTTGGCTTAAAATTAAAAAGAATATGGAAGACGGTATAGCATAATCAATATATATTTCGCTATGGGATTGAATTTCCTGATGATCGTTAAAGAAAATTAAACTTCAACTTAAGAGTTTCTCGCTGTGATGGCAGAGTAGTAGTAGGATTGAATTTGCTTTCCCGATCTCAACTTTACAGCTGCAGATTTAAAAAAAAAGATTTTTAAAAAAAATTTGACTTCAACTTAAGAGTTGATTAAAGAGTATCTTATATTTGCTACTTATATTCAGATTTCAGCATCTTACTAGATTATCACTCACTATTATTGTTTATGACTGTCTTTCCATTTTTAAATAAAGATTGAATTTATACGGGTAGTATACGTATTATATACGTTTGACGTCATTTATAAAGTAGATGTGTCAAGGGATCTCGGGAGAAATAGTTTTGGGGGCTAGTAATATGCGTTTAAACAAACGTCAGCAGCTATATCATTTAGTCTTTATTTAGATATGCATATGGTTTGGTATTTATATAAGCTATACAAAAGAATGCTTTATAGATAGGCAATAAACTCACCATAGTGTGGTGAGATTAGTAACAATAAGTATTAAACATATGTATGTACACATGTGAATTATAAACATTTAGATATATGAAGAATTTAAGTAGACATTTTAGACGATAACAATAAAAATAAAAAAGTTATGGACTTGCAAAAACAAAATGTTATAATTTCAGCTAGAACCTTGTACTTTTGCGGTTCGATCTATATAGATATAGAGTATATAGTGTTTTGTTGTATAAACAAATTAATGCAATATAATTTTTATGGTTATTTTGTATTTATGGATTAGAACTATAACACAAAATAAAACCAAAAATGTATAATAAAGGTTGCGGTTATTTTCTTTATAATTATGTATTTATTTTTTGTATTATTGTGCTTAAATTCTTGTATAAAATAATAAATAAAAAAAAGTGTTGTTAGGTTGGCTCAAATTCTTCGACGCAGAGTTGTTGCATAATCTTGCAGATCGAGTGTACTGTGCAGGGAGCGTAGCCCCTTGTAGTACCTATATATATATTTTTTGCTGCCTTATCAGCTGCCTTTTTATTGTACATTGTATTTTTGTAGCAGTTCTATTTATATACGTTTATATAATTACACACAGATACATAGATTGTCGAAACACGATGCAGTCATTGTTGCTGTCTTTTTGCATTATTAGTTACTTACGTATTTATATAGTATATACATTGACTTGTATGTATTATACCTAATCAAAAATTTCATTATAAATGCAACAAAACTGAAGCGCGTTATAATTGCATACATAATAAAACAAAAATCACTCATACGCCACATTGACAAAGTGCAATTTCTGACATACATACATTATTATATACACCTATATGTATACAATATGATACATATATGCAAAATATGAGATATTTTTTTGCTAGTAGTTCAAAAAAATTTATGCGCCAGCTGGCAAAGACTCGAAACTTGCCCTGTTGGCGTATTTAGCAACGAATTTATAAATCAAAAGTTGAGTGACTCGTAGCACATATTTATTGTATATAAGTACTATAATATGCTATAAAGTCAGTTTAAAAATTATGCGCACACTTTTAAGTTCGCGCCAACACAACAGAAGAATTTATCAAAAAAATAAGGGAAAAATACGAATTTATTGAAAATAAAAAGGGAAGTTATTGACAAAAAAAATTCGTTTTCCGGAGCACGCAAAAACGTATCCGAATAAAATTGTTCGGTTTGGTTTTTCGTTTTCCATTTTTGCATGCAAAAAATGGATTTTTGTTGTATTTTATTCTTCATCATGTAGAACTTCTGATAGAATGTCTTTTATAGTGCGGGTATAAGTCGTTCCTAATGTGCTAGATATCGAAATGGTGTCTCTAGCTGCCAAAGGCTCATAAAGCTAGGTGTTCATACAGAAGCTTAGACATCTCTCAATCGCCATTCGAGATGATAATAAGCACTTGGATATAGTGAACTTATGATATGCCTCGCCTTCTTCCACTCGCAATAAATAAAAATCTTTGATCACATAGGTACATAGAAATCAAATCTCCATCTCATAAAGGCTTGAAGGCATCTTTTAATCCCCATCCGAAATGATGATATACATTTTCATACAAATAACATATGCCACGCCTGCTTCTGCCCACATACCGCAAGCATTTAATATGCTTGACCCTATAAGTACAGCGTAGCAACAAGGGGTATTCACGCTTGCTGTTAACTGACAGGTGTGCAAATAATTTTTAAGCTGACTGTATGCATATACTTTGTATATACATGCGCTGCTTTTAATGTATATCATTGCATTCACTTCATATGGTATCTATATCTTTGCATTCAAATAATACGATAAATAGCTAACCTAACGAATGTCCGACTATCTTTCCGTCCAATTGTCTGGCTCGGCTTGACTCTGTCCGTCCATACGTGCAGTCAGTACCCGTTGGACTGCAACAACTGGAAAGCAGTTGACAATTGAGAACTGGTTTCGTGTATCTCAAAGTGCGTTGCGTTTTGCTTAAGATTGCGTTTTTTTTTTTGTTTTTGTTTTTGTTTTTAGCCATATAGCCTAGACATCCAAACTGAATGCGAATTTTTTTCTTAAGCTGCACTGACAAGTTGGTTGGTTCAATAAAATTTGAAAGTAATTGCAAAAAAAAAAAAAAACAAAAAATTGAGTTTAAAGTCTTTAGCAATTAGGGCGTGGAGATATGGATCTTAAGAGCGACTATTAGAATAAAGAGCCGATCTTAGTTGAGGATTAAAGACTGTTTAACTGTACAATTTATAGGTGTCTTACGTTCTATATTTTTGTTAGGTTAGGTTAGGTTAAATAGGCAGCTCAGTTAACTGAGATCACCCAGAGACCATGAGGTCCATTGTTTTGCCTAATTTGAATGGGGAAGAAAGGAGTTGGAGAAAGGGTGGGGAAGGGAAGGGAGGAGGATCGGAACTGTAGGACATCCATAATCACCTAAGTCTCTCCTATTACAAAACCATTTTGAGGATTCGACAAACGCACTCAGGTCCGCAATGGGCACATAAGCCACACTACCCAGTTCCTCAAAGAACGGTTTACCCAGAAACTGGGTTCGTCTTCTTTGAAGCGCAGGGCTGTCGCACAGCAGGTGTTGGATGCTTTCTGTCTCCTCCTCGTCTCCGCAGCTTCGGCAGAAGTCGTGATAGGGAACATTCAGCCTCTCAGCCATGTGGCCAATGGTGCAGTGCCCCGTTACAACTCCTACCACCATCCTAGTCCTGTTTTTGTAAAAACGCAGGAGTTCAGATGTGCGCGTTGGGTTATACCTAGGCCAGAGTGCTCGAGAGATGCGACAACCGGACACCGTGTCCCATTCTCTTCTCGCCAGAGCTCGTCGCCCTGATTTGCGATACCACGTCCTGTAATGGTCTTTCAATGTCCGTGACCGCAAGGTTAGCAGCCAGCGCTGATCCGTTCCTGGCGCACTCATCAGCCTCCTCGTTACCAGGGACACTTGAGTGTCCCGGTACCCAGCAGAGGGTGATTGAGTGGTGTTGGATACGGTTGAGCGCAAGCGCCGTCTTACGAATCAGTTTGCTCTTTAAGGTATGCGATGACAGAGCCTTGATTGCAGCCTGACTATCGACCAGAATTATAACGTTCCTTGGGCTTTCGCTCACGGTATCAATAAGTGTAGCTGCTTGCCAGATTGCATAAATCTCGGCCTGAAAAACGCTACACCAGTCAGGAAGACGGAATGAGAGCTTCGTCGAAAGCTCTTCAGAGAAGATGCCTGCATCTGTGCCCTCATCCATCTTCGAACCGTCCGTATATATGGTCAGCTCGTTCCCTGTTAAAGGGGTTTTTTGCTTCCAATCATTCCTCTCCGGGAAAACTGCGACAAATTTGTCGTTCCATTTCTGAACCGTGGAGCAGTAATAACTATCCCCGTTCCCCCCAGCAGGTATGCCTAACTTGGGACTTTTTTTTATATGAAGTTTTGTCATTCCGCGCGAAATTTTTCGAACTGCGTATAGGCCTTAAATAATAAAAAAAAATGCGCGCTTTTGTGCGCAAAATTCTTAACTTTTTTTTTCTCAGTGTAGAACTGACCTGTGTTTTTAAAAAAATTATTTTTCTTCTTCCAATACATATAGCAAAAAAACCGTTTCTTTCCAAAAAAAAAAAAAAAACTTGCCCGCTAATTAAACAAGCTTAATTATTAATTAACTGCAATCAGTACATGTTGCATGGAACTCAATTTTTCGTGTTTCCGATGAGCAGTTAAGCGCAGCGCTACTAGTAAGAAACATCGGAAATAATGGCCGCCCTGTTGTTTATAACAATCAATATGGCGCTGACTGCGTTGGCCATTGCTGTGGTACATACCTTATACATAAATACATACATACATACATACATACATACTTTGTGGCAAATATGCATGAAACAGTGCGATTGTTATATCAGTCTACAACAATTATGACCATATATATATACGTAAGTATTTATGTACATTGTATATAAATATATATATGTATGCGTACGGTACATACATACATATATAATTTAAACAAAAGCGAGCGCTGAGCAAGAAATGAAGCCACACGCGCTGTTGATGATGGTTGACGTCGAGGCTGACAAGATTCAAGCAGAAGAAGCAGCAGCAGCAGCAGCAACAGAAACAGAGTAAAAAGCAGTGGAAGGTGCTGAAGGCGCAAGAGAAGAGCGAGTTGATGGTGTAGCAGCAGAGAAGGAGTAGCAGCAGCAAACAAAAACAAATCGTAGGCATAGCGACGACAATGATGACTATGACGACACAACCAACGACAACAACAAACCAAGCGACAGACCAATCGACCGAACGACTCAAGTTGTCTGAATGACGGTTCGATGCTTTGACTCTCTCGCGTGCTCTTCTCCTCAACAGTTGCGACTGACGCCCTGACGGCCTGACTCCCTCTGACTCTGGGGAGGTGCGGCTGCTGCTGCTGCTGCTAATATTGCCGCTTTGTCGCGCAGTCTAAGTATGTTTTGTCGCTTTTGCCAGTTATCGGCATTTTGCTGCCTATTTCGTTTATGGGTTTGAATTAAAATTTTCGGCTTGGAGGACAAACAACGAGTGACGCATATTGATTTCTTTTTTTTTTTTTTGTATACCCTGTACCCCCTAAGATAAGGCGTATATTAATTTTGTGCAAATGTATATAACATACAGAGGCAGGCGATGGAGACAACTCAATAGGGTTGGGAGTACGAAAGAAATTTATATAGAGGGAATGTCTGCATAGTAGTGGGACTGATTTTGTTCCCAATAGATAGAAGGACTGTCGACGGGTTTTCCGACTGGTATTGATAGATTGGGGTCAATGCAAAAAAAAAAAACTCGGCAGTTGTCTCTAGGTCGTAGCAATTTGTAGATCGCTCGTCTTGGCAAGCTTTAAAGATTTCCTCAGCAGTTGTCTCTTGAATATTCTCAATAAAGTGCGTGAAAATCGACTTTGTTGTACAATATGATCACTGGAAACGAAACGTAGACGAGGGCAAATGTCAAAGCGCAGAGTGGCGCATTCGAATATCTCCACGACGGAATAAGGTTTGGAATGGAAAACCATGATCATGTGATTTCTCAATTTAAAGGCGGGGATCTAAACTGCAAACTGTTAACGCAGTTTTTTACGTGAAGACCCTTGAACAGCTGAGCAAACGTATGGCTCGCATTCGTCCAGCCATCGACATGGTATTCTGCGTGGCGGCGTAACTAGCCCGACAGTACCTCGCAACGCTGCCTCAGCATATGCCTCCTAAAAATTTTCCCTCTTCCCCTGGCTCAAAACCCTCCAGAAGGGACACCATCATTACTAAGAGTATAAGCCATTTAATAGCTCCAACTTTGCACTGTCAGACTTTTTTCTATTTCCACGACATACAACCCCCAAAGAAGTAACATCATTATTATTAAGACTATTTCGCCTTTCAGGAAGCGTACGCAAGCTGGAAATTTCGTCGTTTGCGGTCTATGGATGCAGTTGAGCCCTATTCGGAAAAATATTGAGTGTATCTACCTTTCGTTTGTATGAACGCCTAGATCTTGGAGATTATAAGATCAAACTTGAATGTACAATCTTTATATCAAGTCAAAGTCTGTCGCACTCGATGTGTCAAAAGGTAGAGGCAAGTGGGGTGAATTCGGAAGTGAGGTGAATCCGGAAACGGATTTCTGAGTTGACATTTGACTATAACACCAATTTTCAAATAAACGTCCTGACCGACGGTGGTTTTTGATGTATATACTGTTCAGTATAATTTTTCCCAAAAAATAGCTACCTTGACAGTTTTCTCGAGTAAAATTAAATGTAAGTATATTTATCCATAATATTATTAAGACTCTATACTTAAAAAATGCTAAAGGGTTTGTTTCGATTTTTGCAAGCTACCAGGATGAAGCAACTTCGTTTCGAAAAAGTCGATTTGGGTTGAATCCGGAAACTCGATTTGGGTTGAATCCGGAAATATCGATGTGATCCAAATAATTATTTTGAATACAATTTCAGCACGGATTTTTGTGTCAAAATGCCGAGAACTTACAAAAAAAAAAGCGAAACAAATCCCCGTAAACTGGTTTCAAGTTCTGATGATTTGTTGAAAATGCTGAAGGCAGTGAAAATCGACTAAAGGAGTGCTCTATCAGACGATTTCCAGCTTTTTTTAAAAACCTAATTTTTCAGGCCCATTCACTAGGCAACAATTATTTTTATTCCAAATTCATTGACAATCTTTGCTCGGAGATCAATTTATCTGACAAATAATTTGCCTATCGATCTGAAATTTGGACACAATGTAACTTATTCAATGCCCTGAACGACACAACTTTCAATTTAAGGCCCATACGCAGAAAGAAAATTTCGCACGGAATGACAAAATTTCCTTTAAAAAAAATCCCATTTTTCAGGTAAATTGATCTCCGAGCAAAGATTGTCAATGGGATATCCCATTTCGGGGATTTTTATTTTATATGAAGTTCTGTCATTCGTGTGAAATTTTTCATTCTGCGTATAGGCCTTTAGGAAAAAAAATTTTTTTCCCACTCCAAAAATCTACGAAAAAAATCTGAATTTATCCCACTAATATTTACAAAGTATATTTTTTCACCAAACTCTCCGAATAGTTATCAAGTTATCGGTAAATAAACATTTGATAGATTTTTATTCAACACGACTGATAACTCATAATCGCTTAAAATGATTTAAAAAATTAGAAAAAGTTATGACGTCATCTTAGTACTCTGTTACCTTGTAAAAGTGTTTTTAAGCATAAATAAACGGAACGAAAATATAATATGCACTTCAAAACTAACTCTGAATATTCGTTTTACTAATTTATAAGAAATTTTCAAAGTAACAATGTCTCAAGGCTCGGAATAATCGCTTTTAATGCAAATAATTATTTATTTTTTTTTTTTTTTAATTTTTTGATTTTTCCGAGAATATCTTAAATTTTGAATTAATAAATCTGAAAATCTTTTAAATGAGCTAAACATATAAATGTTGTAGAAACTTTTTTTTTAAGTAGACAAACATTTTGTTGGTATACATTTAATAATAAAAATTCTTAAAACATATATTACTTACAAGAGGTTATTAATTTTTCTGATAATAGAATTTTGTGCTGGCAGCTCAAAACTTACCTAAAAGAAAGAGAAAAAAGCAATTATTAAACATAATCGAAAATTACAGGAGATAAGCGTAATATTAAAAAAAAATCGAATCGAATCGATTCAGTGGAAAAGGCAAAACTGAGATGGTACAGTCTCCGCCTCAAAGTCAGCTAGAGCCGCAGTCGTTTTTCTCCACTTTTTGTAGTTTATTTTTTTATTTTTTTAGTGTTGTAAAGCTTGAAATCTTTATTTCGAGTTTGAGACAAGGCAATATTTTTATAAAATTTTTATTAATTGCATATGCGGACTAAAGGGTATCCCAAAGTCGGTTGCACTCGATTTTTACATTCAACATATTTTTTAATTTTATTTTTTGCAATATCTAAAGTATCTATAAGATGACATAAACCAACATATATGTGCACTTATATAAAGGCAAGTGCAACATAAAATTCTACATAGCTGCAGCACATTATAAATAAAAAATACAATATGTATCTTTGGGATAAACACACACACTTGCGTAGGCGCAAAGTATATAAATTTTTATGGTAGTGTGCTCAGCCAAAACCAAATGAGTTACACACCCTAATAGACACTTGCGAATTTTTTCACGATTTTCAAAATTTTTGGCTATACTCTACCCTAGCTCAGGATACTAAATTTTAGAAAATTATGCGTCCATATTAAAATCTGATTCTGCTGCTTTCCAAATAATAGATGAAAATTTCAAAAGTTACAGGCCATACTATATAGGGTGACCTGAGAGCAATGATAATTCTGATAGCCAGTATTTAAAGGTAACAAAGGGTATATTAAGTTTGTCCAAGAAAGATGATGTCAAAAACCCGTAAAGCTAAAGTAACATACCCATGTCTGACTGTATGAACACCTAGATCTCAGAGATGATAGCTAGAGCTACCAAACTTTCAGATTGGGTGCCTTATTATGTGGTACTACAGGGTATTTTAAAGTCGGGCAGAACCAACTATAGCATTCAGGCATGCAATGGAATGAACTTTATGGAAAAAATGAAATGTACAGTGGATATTATAGTCTGGATAATCTGTGTTAAATAAAGAAGACCGCTCGTGGCTTGGCGTGGAAAGCACGCAGGGAGTGGAGCCCCCTAGTTTTTATTATATTAATATAATATATATAGCAAAATATAACTATCAACTAGTGAGTCGACTTGACTGAGTTTCGTCTGAATATGGATATGGAAACATCAACGATGGCAACTCGTTTCGTAAATTCTTTAAGTAAATCGAGTTTAGATCAGATATTCATGAAGAGGATTAAGTCATTATTAAAATATTGGGTGTCATTTTGAATATTTTTTAAAGGAAAGAAGCTTTTTCCCACACTTCACAAAATGTAGGTGCTTCAAATGCTAGAAAGGTAAGCTTGCTTGAGATTTTTTAGTGTCTATTAGGATTTTAAATTTCGCCTAGGTCAGACCAAAGTACAGGGATCGCGAGATCTGGGCTATATCTATTATAAAGAATTGCTGACAGACAAGAATCTTAAGGACAGCCTGCTTCGTCTTTAATATAATCAGCAACGAAAGATATAAAAGTGTACAGATAATGTAGGATCTTTAAGTAACTTGGAATAAGGTTTTATGAGCTCTGGTAGTAAATTCAAGTTATGCATTTGAGCACAAGCCCATGGTGCCAGACAGAGTCAAAAGCTAATAAAAGAGTAACTTTCCCGAGAATTTAGAACTTGATAAGTTTGCTGTAACAAAAAATATAATGCTCTCGACAAAGCACTTCTGATTGTCTATAATGCCCTTGTTCCTACAGGGAAACAAAATTGAAGAAGCTGAAATAAAAAGTAAGTAATAATAAAGACAGGAATCAACATTGTGGTTGCTGTTGTTGTTGTTTGTGCTGCTGCTATTTCGTTAAAGTTGTGTACGTCTGTGTGTATAGTATCTACAAGATACATATGCTTATTTACATAATATACTCAACTCAACTGTACAGCAGCAGCAGCAGCAACAACAACTACAAAAAGAAGAAAAGCCACTGACAACAAAAAAAGAAAAAAAAAACAAAAAACAACGCCAATAACAACGAACAACGAAGAACACGACAATGCCCCGATGACGCTGACAACAAAGATGAAGTGTATCTGGGAGCACAGCAGAAGGCATCGACTAAATTGAACAACTTCAAAAGTTTGTGCAGCTAAATCTGCAAAGACAACGATGACTACAACATAGGACAAAGACACAGATACACTTGATTCAGCGCACACAGAAGAGCAACTTACTCCATGGCAGGAATAATGAAAAGTAAAGTAAATAAAGTATCTCTAACTAAATAAATACAAGAAAACAGTTTGGTAAAAAGATGAACAGCATGAGTGGTAACTGCATCTTATGGAAAATTATTTTCAAATTTATTTCCATAACGTGATCAACGATTAATTAATTTCACAAGTCTCACAAAAAATATAAATCCAATTACACAAAATTGTGCTAAACTTATAAAAAAAATAATAAGAAAAAACAACAGCCGCATCTGTACACTCTTCTTAGGCAATGCCTCAGGCTGAAGTACGTTATGGGCGTAAACATGGCTAAAGTTATTTGGAAATAAAAGGTGATTTTTTAGCAACTTCTTTTTGGCAACACTGTTTTTATCAGCACAGCTGTTTTTGTGTCTTGTGTTACTGTCAAACATGTTCAGTTTTGTCTATTATTTAACCATGAATCGACTAACAAACAAACAACGCTTGCAGATTATTGAATTTTATTATCCAAATTCATGCTCGGTTTAGAAAGTGCATCTAAAGCGGCTATTCGGAATGTTGTGACTAAACTTCGCACCAAATTTACATAACTGAACATTTGACCAACAACTCGCATACGTACTGTGCGGACAGAGGAAAATATCGCAGCTGTATACGCCAGTGTTGTTGATTCGGCGCGGCTCACAGCAATTGGGCCTCTGTTACTCCACTACGTGAAAAATTTTGCAGAAGGATTTGGGTGTAAAACCTTTTCAACTACAGCTGGTGCAAGAATTAAAGCCACCCGACCTACCACAACGGCTAACTTTTGATGAATGGGCGCTGGCAAAGTTGGATGAAGATCCACTTTTTTATCGGAAAATTGTGTTTAGCGACGAAGCCCAATTCTAGTTGAATGGATACGTGAACAAGCAAAATTGCCGTTTTTGGTGTAAAGAGCAGCCAGAAGCATTGCAAGAACTGCCAATGTATTCCCAAAAAGTCACTGTTTGGTGTGGATTATGGGCCGGTGGCATCATTGGACCGTACTTTTTCAAAAACGACAAAGGCAGGAACATTACTGTGAATGGCAAGCGCTACCGTGCGATGATTACAAACTTTTTTTTGTCCAAAATGGAAGCGCTGGACTTGGCTGACATGTGGTCTCAACAAGACGGTGCCACATGCCACACAGCACGTGAAACAAAGGCCCAAATGAGAGGCAAGTTCGGTGAACACTTTATTTCACGTTTGGGGCCGGTCAATTGGTCTCCTAAATCATGCGACTTACAAGCCTTTAGACTATTTTTTATGGGGCTATGTTAAGGCGCAACGGTTGAAGCACTGGAAGCCAATATTGAAGAATTTATTCGTGAGATACCAGCCGATATATTGGAGAGAGCATGCCAAAATTGCACCCAACGTATGAACCATTTGAGGCGCAGCCGCGGTCAACATTTACATGAAATCATCTTTAAACATTCAATTATATAGATCGTTTTATCGACTCAAATAAAGATTTCATACATTTTTCGGAATTTTATGTTTGTTTTTTTTTTAATAATATCCGAAAGCTCTTAAAAAATCAACCTTTATGTGACATTTGCGAATACCTTTTTTTTATTTGGGGTTTTGCAATTGCTTTTAGTAAGAAATTAAGTATTCCTGCTCAGAAGTAACGCGTGTTTTTTTTAGAGCTTCACAACTTTGAGTTGGCAACACTGCTTTAGCTGGCAACCCATTTAACAGCTGATAGTTGCTTTTTGTTGAGTTTGGTTTGACATATCATTGTTACAACGCTTGCAAATTGTTGAAATTTTTTATCAAAATAATGGTTCCGTTCGTCAAACTTATTCAAAATTCAAAATTTTGTTCTCCGCTGAAGCCCATTTGGATTGAGTTTAATCCACAAGCTTTTGTCGAAGCACCCTTTACATCCACAGAAAATTACTGTCACTTGTCTACGTCGATAAACCAGAGACAATTGAACAACTGGAAATCAACATTCGAAGAGTTATACGCCCGCAAATGCTACGAAAGTTTGTCTAAATTGGTGTTCCAGATTGCGCCTTGTACGCGCCAAGCCGTGGCGACATTTATATCATAAAATTTTCTATCCAATAAAGCCCGTTTCATTGCTATTAAAAATATATCTCTTTGTTTTATAAGAATTAAAGCTTGTGTAACTCAAAAAAAAAAAAACCCTTTAGTTCAAAAACCTTTACCAAGCTTGATAGCTTCCTATTCAAATTTTGAGCTGTTCGAATTATTTTTGGTTGCACTGTACATACAATACATGCTTACAAACTTTAAGCACACCAAATGGTCTTTATTGCTTCAATCCAGCTTAGACCAATTAATGAGCTTAGGTTTCTACTAACCTGGCTTTATGAAACAATAAATTGTTAAAATATCAATAATAATGACGTAAAAATTACTGAATGAAAAAACAAAAACCCCAAATGACAGATAGACATAGCGATTTTGTTTGGGTTCGACTGCCATATATACATATATATATATAGCTTAGCCTGTGTCCTTCGAGAGGGTTTCTTTTTACCAAGAGGCTACTAAAAATATGCGCCAAAAGGGTATAACAAAAAAAAATGTGTTTGCCTAAGTATATAACAGAGGCGCAAGCTATACATACAATAACGTGCATGTATCTAAATTGAATCGTTATATACACATATATATATATCTTCTTGGCGAACTATGTAAAAGAGCGCACGAGATTATTGTGTACAGCAAAAAAAAATATAAAAATCTATATATATGGTATATATATGTGCGTATGTTTGTATAAAAGTATATAAGTTTTAATATGTGTATATATGCATGTACTTTATACGAGGTCAGATTCACACGAAATGTTTGTTAAAGAAGACCAAAGGACCAACCAAACAACCAACCGACCGTCTGTCCCATCGTCCGAACAACTAAGCAAACGAATAAGCTTCTAACTCAAACCAATCCTATAAAGCAAGTGCCAACAAAACCGAACCAAGCTAGACCAAACCACATCAAAATCCACGCCAGTTTCACAGCACAAATATATTATGTCTGTTTGTATATATCCATTTAAATATTTAAGCATGTACAGTAGATTAAAATGGAAAAAACCCATAAAAAAAACGTTCAAAAGACAAAATGTACGAAAGGCATATCGAGTAATTGATAATCTTGAGCTTCACGCGCTAAACTTTTAAAACGCGTTTTTTTTTTTCCAATTCACCTTTTTTTTTGACATTTTTGCCAGTGCCGTTTGTTTACTTTTTCAACTTGTCGTTAAATAAAGGGTTTTCCAATAAGAGGTGTTATTTTGGTATTCAAAGAAAAATGTAATTTTTTGAGATAAATGATTGGATGTTTATTTCATAATAAAGAGGAAGGTGTGCCGTAAATAATGAAAGACAACATCAGCCAAATGGCCACCAAGACCACACTTACAGAACCATATCCTTTTCATAAAATTTTCCATAACCAAATCGCAAAGTGGCTGCCCTATGTTCTCGATAGCCTCCCGAATTCTATCTTTGAGGTCTTGAATCGACGCTGGGCTGTTGGCGTAGAGCTTATCTTTCACGTGGCCCCAAAGGAAGAAGTCGCAAGGTGTTAAATCACAAGATCTCGGTGGCCAATTGTGATCACCTCTTCGAGAGACAACACGGTCCGGAAACTTTTCCTGTAAAAGAGCAATGGTTTCGTTGCTTGTGTGACACGTAGCGCCGTCTTGTTGAAAGTAAACGTTGTCCAGATCAATACCATCTAACTTCGACCATAAAAAATCATTAATCATCTCTCGATAGCGCAATCCATTCATCGTAACTGTTGATCCAACCTCATTTTCGAAAAAGTAAGGTCCAATGACCCCGCCGGACCATAAACCGCACCAAACAGTCACACGTTGAGGATGGAGAGGCTTCTCAACAATAACTCTTGGGTTTTCCGAGCCCCAGATGCGACGTAGCCACCGAGGTGGAAATGGGTGCATCAGTCAAGATGATTTTTCGATGGAATTCCGGATTTCAAGGACCCAATCAGCAAAGACACGATGTTGTTGATGATCGGCCGGCTTGAGTTCTTGTGTTAACTAAACTTTATAAGCCTTAAGACCCAAGTCTTTATGCAAAATACGTTGTAATGGCGTTTGTGGAATGCCCAATTCCAAAGAACGACGAGGAATGGCCAAACCTGGGTTTTCTTCAACACTTTGGGCTACAGCAGCAATATTCTCAGTTGTTCTTGAGCGACGTGCACGGGTTTTATTCTTCACATCACTAACTTGTCCCAACAGCTCGAATTTTTCCAACAATTTCTGTATTGAGGTCCGACAAGGTGCTTCACGACGACCCAAAAATGCTTTAGTTTTGAAGCGTGTATCGTTTCATTTTTAGTAATGTCGTAGTTTCTACTTGTCAAATGTCAAAGAATAAAAGCTTCAAAAGTGACAGCCACCGAAATACCGGGTGATTCTAAATAACACCACTTGTTGGAAAACCCTATATATACAGTTGGCATATGGAAACTAAACCAGTGCAACTATAACGATAGACTGCATTGTTAAGTCCACAAATCGTAATCGGAATCGATAACCACAACAGGCATGATTCAAATAGAAAAATGTAGAAGATACAATTTTTGAAGTTATCGTGATTGTTTTCATTGGAAGCTTCATAAAGAGCTAATTAGAGCAGAGTCCAGCTTACTTTCTTCTTCTTTTTATTGCTTTAACTCCTTGAGGAGCATAGGGCCGCTGTAAAACAACTAAATCGTAACCGGTTTTGTGCCAATTGCTTCACTTCCCTACAGGAACATCCTGATTCTTTAGCTTCTTGTTGTTCTGGGTCACTATCTTCTTAGGTTGCCCTGCAGGTGCCAATCAAGGGCCTGACGACAAACTTCATGTGTTGGCTTTCGCAAAGTATGCACAATCCATCCCCATTTGCGACTGGTAGGGTATGCTTACCAACAAGCTGTAAATAGCCTTTCACAATAGAATCGAAATTTTTCAAAGCGTGTGGGACTTTAAAGTCTAAAATTCGATTATAATGCAATTTGTTAGCAGGGCGAAAAACTTTGACGCATATAAATTAAAGGAGTAACTTTAAAATTTAAAGTGGGCGTGGCAGAAAAAAATAAGCTAGACTTGGCTCATCAAGACACTACTTTTCAAAGTCAAGGTTCTTTGTTGGGCACAAATGCACAAATTTTTTTTTATAAGCTGTTGTTGGACACTGCATTTCTGCCTTTATGCATTTTTGCCCAACTATGCGAACAAAATTTTGACGCCCTATGCTCCAAATAGGAGTTAAAGGAATATATATATATATATATATATGCGAACAAACTAACTGAAAAACCAGCTAACGCAGCAAATTGACATGCAAACATACTAATATTTTTGAAATTCTTAAGTATGCCTAACATAAAAATTGTTTTACTATTATATCAAATGTCTTCACGAAGAACTGAAAAGCTTGCGCACATTTGCGACAAAATGGAAAACCATAAGAGAGTCAACGGAAATGTTTCTTGTGCTCTTTTTGATCTGTGTATGAATATTTTTTGTTTTTATCTAGATTACGTGGCACATGTATGTGTGTGCATCTATGTGAGCTTGTTAAGCTGTGTGCGTGCCTATTACCTAGCATGCATTGGAGATAATTGAATGAACAATATTGCTGGCATGGTTGACTGTCGGTTTGTCGGTTTTTCTGTCGGAATCGGTTGTGTCTGCTTCCAAGTGGCAAATATTTCTCTTCTCTGCTGCACACACACACACACACACAGATATAGATACTCGAAAAAAAAAAAACATACGAACAACAACAGAGAAGAACGAAAAATACAAAACATACTAGGGGTTGCCACTAAGCAACCCTCAAAAGACAACAGAAAGCGCAAAAATTAAACCAAACCCAACTGGAAGTAAACCAAAAATAATGTAAAAACAAGTGGGCCGTTTATAGTTGAGGCAGTCCCGACTTTTATATGCCCTATAGTTGCTTAATTTTTCCAATAGTCATAGGTTTTCAAACTAGTTTTAAAGTTTAACTCGAATTAAGTTGTAGCGAGACGTTCCAAAAGAACAACCTAACACACTAGTGTTGGTAAATGTTCGAAAAAAAAGGCTTTTTTGCTAAAAACAAGCACTTACGGTGTTATAAGTACACCAAAAGCTATTTTACTTGTATTAAGAGTTAGATTCTGATTTCAAGAACATTTTTTGTAGATAGAAATTCTTAGAATGATTTTAGAAGCAGCTAATTTTTTGCTCATTATACGAATATTTGGTCTTAATTTGGAGAAAAAAAAGAAAACTACAAATTCTTATAAACTCTAGACAGAAACCATCTTATTTTGCTCTTGTTCTGCCTAGTTTTTCGAGTAGCATATTGACCGATAGACAGACGCACAAAAAAACAAATCGATTGCTTTTGACGTTATGCTCGTTTTGGTATAGGGTTGTCCAACAAGAGGTGTTATTTTGAATCACCCGGTATTTCGGTAGCTGTCACTTTTGAAGCTTTTATTCTTTGACATTTGACAAGTAGAAACTACGCCATTACTAAAAATGGAACGATACACGCTTCAACAACGCATTGAAATTATTAAAATTCACAGTTCGCAAAACTAAAGCATTTTTGGGTCGTCGTGAAGCACCTTGTCGGGAAATTCGAGCTGTTGGGACAAGTTAGTGATGTGAAGAATAAAACCCGTACATGTCGCTCAAGAACAACTGAGAATATTGCTGCTGTAGCCCAAAGTGTTGAAGAAAACCCAGGTTTGTCCATTCCTCGTCGTTCTTTGGAATCGGGCATTCCACAAACGTCATTACACCGTATTTTGCATAAAGGCTTGGGTCTTAAGGCTTATAAAGTTCAGTTAAGACAAGAACTCAAGCCGGCCTATCATCAACAACGTCGTGACTTTGCTGATTGGGTCCTTGAAATGCATGAAAATGATCCGGAATTCCATCGAAAAATCATCTTGACTGATGAGGCCCACCTCGCTGGCTACATCCACAAGCAAATTTGTCGCATCTGTGGTTCGGAAAACCCAAGAGTTATTGGAGAAGCCTCTCCATCCTCAACGTGTGACTGTTTGGTGCGGTTTATGGTCCGGTGGGATCATTGGACCTTACTTTTTCGAAAATGAGGTTGGATCAACAGTTACGGAGAATGGATTGCGCTATCGGGAGAAGATTAATGATTTTTTATGGTCGGAGTTGGATGGTATTGATCTGGACAACGTTTACTTTCAACAAGACGGCACTACGTGCCACACAAGCAACGAAACCATTGCTCTTTTACGGGAAAAGTTTCCGGACCGTGTTATCTCTCGAAGAGGTGAACACAATTGGCCACCGAGATCTTGTGATTTAACACCTTGCGACTTCTTCCTTTGGGGCCACGTGAAAGATAAGGTCCACGCCAACAGCCCAGCGTCGATTCAAGACCTCAAAGATAGAATTCGTGAGGCTATCGAGGACATAGGGCAGCCACTTTGCGATTTGGTTATGGAAAATTTCATGAAAAGGATATGGTCCTGTAAGCGTGGTCGTGGTGGCCATTTGGCTGATGTTGTCTTTCATTATTTACGGCATACCTTCCTCTTTAATATGAAATAAACATCCGATCATTTATCTCAAAAAATTGTATTTTTCTTTGAATACCAAAATAAGACCTCTTATTGGAAAACCCTTTATAAAATTGTATTTGAGTCTTATTCGTAACCTTCTAATATATATGTTTCTTTAACTCCTATTTGGAGCATAAGGCGTCGTAACCTTCCAAGTAACACCAATTATAATGAATATAAGCTTTATGATCCAACAATTAGAAGGTAACACAATACGCAGCTGCGTTAATCCTGTCTCTCCAAAATAGAAAGCACTGGTGCAATTTTGTATGTTAGCAAATAGTGCTGGAGAAAACATCGCTGTTATATCGATGCATCGATGTTTCGAAGTTTAAAATATCCATATATCGAGAGATGTTTTTCCGGCACTTCTGCACTCATAAAATGGCTGTTTAGTAGTGCTGGAGAAACGTCTCTGTTTGCCAACATCGATATACAGATATTTTAAACTTCGATACATCGATGCATCGATATAACAGCGATGTTTTCTCCAGCACTAGAACTAGTTCTATGTTCTTTGATGGTAGCTATGTGACATAGTGAACCAATTTCGAACAAACTTCGCACAAATGTGTAAAAATATATGTTTAAAAATTTCTTTTATTTTTGAAAATATTGCGACCAAATTTATGTCAGTTGTATTTTGTTTTATACTTAACATGTGTGTAAAGTTACATCAAAATGTGTGCACTATTTCATATAGCTATCATATAAAAATTTAACCAGCACTCTTTGCGTCACCTTGTAAAATTCATTGCATCATAATGTACACTTCAAAAGAGAGGGTATAAAAAAAAAAAAATATGTATAAATAAAATTAAACTGAAAAACTTGTCGGGGTAAAGAAACGCGACGAGCTGAAAGGTGTTCTGCCAGCGCTTGACGTATGACGTATGTGGAGTGCAAAGAGAACGAGCTCTGGACGTACAACCTCGATATGTTAATTACGCATTTAATATGCCTGTGTGTGTGTGTGTTCTGCGCACTAGTATAAGTTACTTTTCTATTACGATGTGACGAAACTTCCAAAAACTGTTGCCCCGAACTTCCATCAATGGGGGGTTAATTTTGTTTTACGCCGTTTTCTAACTGCGCATTACAAAACGATAAACGATTTTGCTCGCCAAACTGAGTTCCAATTGCGACGTTCTCGGAAAAAAAAACCAAAACTAAACTCAGCACAGAATAAAGGAATACATTTTTTTTTTTGCCTAACAACAGCTATAGGTTTGCTATGTCAATGTCTTGTTCCAGATACATTTGCTCAGACAAGACGTCACGTGGCCAGAAATTTAATTCTTTTTTGGTTTGGGTTTCGATTTGTAGATTTCTAGTTTTATTTTAAGAATTTTTTGCGTGTCACGTTTTTACAGCTGAGTTCATAGCACTAGTAACACTTGTATATGATTTTCAAGTCTTGCTGTCGTGTAATTTCTCTTATTAAATAGCTATGTATACCGTCCAGCTGTCGAAACGTAAAACGCAAAAGTTTGCGTAATTTGAAAGCTCGGTTGAAGGTTTGTTCTTCTGTTATTCTTCCTCTCAGTGTTTTTTTTTTTTCGTTTTATTGATTGAAATGACATTGGGCTATGCTAGCAACAGGGCACAAACCATTTGTGCTTATATTTATAATTCCATGAGTTTGAGCTAGGAATCTTCTAGGCTAGTTAGATGTTGGAATTTTTAACCCTCAACCAATATAAATTATTCGCAAGGCTGCTCGAGGGTGGGCTGCAGTCACTTTTCCCAAATTGATGTGTTGTAAAATGCGACTGTTTTTGTCAGTGTATTGTTTTATGAAAATATCAACATTTCCTTGTTTATTTGGCTCACATGAAACTATATACTCAAACTTAAAATACTCCGGAAAACGAATCCAAACATTTTATTCGAATGTTTGTCGCTTGCAATTTCACCAAAACGATTTTTTCATGTGATTTGAAACCGAATGTTTTGTTGCAAGATATTTTAAACTTCGATCATCGATGTTTTCTCCAACACTATTAGAGACTCTCAAAACTGTAACATTTTTGCCTATATTTTCATTAAGTTTACAAGTAATCCTTATCAGTTTTGCAGCCAGCTAATGCATAGAACTGGTTAAAATTTGATGTCTCTAACTTTTATGGTCTTTATGGTCTAAAGGTGTTTATACAGACGCATACACCTCTCTCCTAAGTTATAACAAAAGTTGCATTTTTACACCCTGTACCGTATGGTACAAAGGGTATATTAGGTTTGTGCAAGGCGAAAATGTATGTAACATACAGTAGGAGACGTCGGAGACCCCCCAAAGTTACCTAAAGTATGTTCAGGGTGACTTAAAAAGTCGATATACCCATCTCCGGCTGTCTGTATAAACGTCTAGATCTCAGAGATGGTAAGAGCTAGAGCAACCTAAATTTCAGATTAGATGCGTTATTATATCAGGGGTGACAAATTTATTTAACTTTTTCGCTATCGGGGTAATATTATATAGCTCCCATAAGAGTGTTTCAGAGGAGCTCGAAAAAAACCAAAAGTTTTAGATGGATAATTCGTTTGTTTATGAAGATATCATAACCAAATTTGGCACTCGGAAGTTTTTTAGTGTTCCCAAGCACTGTACCAAACTTAATCAAAATCGGTTGACTATATCATATAGCTTCCATAGGGCAGATCGGCCAAAAAAACGTTTTTTGCTGAAAATTCGTTGTGTTTCGTTTGTTTATAAAGTTATCGTTACCAAATTTGGCACTCGGAAGTTTTTTATAGTTCCCAAGCACTGTACTTGAGTAAAATCGATTGACTATATTATATAGCTCCAATAGGACCAATCGGTCAAAAAAACATTTGTGGTTCAAAATTCGTTTGTTTCTGGTTGTTTATGAAGGTATCGTTACCTAATTTGGCAATCAAATGTCTTTTGGTGTTCTTAAGCAATATACCGGATTTCATTGCAAGCAGTGGTGCAGGGTATCCCAAAGTCGTCTGCGCCTGACTTTAACGTACGCCATCTTTTAAATATTTCTATATACAACTTTTTTTTTTTTGTGGTTTTTGAATTTTCTTCCACAATCTTGCATATTATAATCCTATCATTGTAAATTTTTTAAAGTCTTATAATATTATAATTAAGTAAAAAAGGTAATTAGAACCTGAACTCTTTAAGTTACTTTATTATAATTCATGTAAACTGAAAATATTATTATATAAGTTAAAACAGTCAAAAATATTTTTTTAATTTTAAAAATTACTAAAATATGTGTACTACGTAGAGCCCTAAATAAATTTATTGCGCATCATATAGTGCATTTTTTTTGTAAAGAAAACTCATGCAAATCGATCCAAATTGTTTCAAATATTACGACATATCATAAAATAGACAAAAGTCACATCAATTTTAAATACATAATATATATGTATATTGTATGCGTATGCATTATATGTATATAGTGTAGCTATATATATATACATATTTACATACATAGGTATAGAACTGAAATGTTGATTATTGCTAATGACAAACTACACTATGACGCATTATTTGGCAACAACAATGCGCAATTAAATATATACTACATTATGTACATTTGTATATGGTAACTATAGATACGTATACAGCTACAGATACATATGTACATAAATGCAGCCTTGTAAGGTGCGATTTATTGACATTGACATTGAATTGAATTTTATTTCTATTTGTCAATTTTCTCTTTCTCTTATGTACCCTGTATCTCTGTACATAAGGTCAAACGTATTATAAAATATTTCAAAAAAATATTTGTTTAATTAGATCTTGAATGTTATAAAAGTAAGCCACAGTATTATTTGTGGGCTGTGAAATTTTACTTAGAACATGTGCCTATGAAGTAAACTCAGAAAAAATTGCAAATTGGATAAAAACTTCAATAGGTGTAGTTAAAAATGCATAAGACCTATAATTAGGTAGCTTATGTGAGCCTAATAAATAAATCAATGCTAACACTATCTTACGATTAGCTTATCGATTATTCCTATATTATGGGGGGAAGAGTAAGTTCTATACGTGCTTAATCTGTTTCTGTATCCTGTTTAATTGAACCATTTCGAGGATTCGATAAAAAGAGCCAGGTCCGCTTTGGGCAAGTTTGCCAGACTGCCCAGGTCTTCAAAGAAGGGTTTGCCCAGGTACTGGGTGCGTTCCCTAAGAAGTGCAGGGCAGTCACACAGCAGGTGTTGGATGCTTTCTATCTCTTCCTCATCTCAGAAGCTCCCACAGAAGTCGTTGTGGGGGACATGCAACCTCTCAGCCAGAAGGCCTATGGCGCAGTGCCCCGTTACAACTCCTGTCACCCTCCTAGTCCTGCTATTGCGCAGGAGTTCGGAAGTACGCTTTGGGTTGCATTTTGGCCAGAGTGCTCGGGAGATGTGACAGCCGGACACAGTTTCCCATTGTAGTTCCGCCTCGGATCTGACTTTCCTTGTGATCTCTGAGACCACATCCTATAGAGGTCTTGCTATATCCGTAACATATGAGGTAATAGGTAGCGCCGAACATTTTCTGGCACACTCGTCCGCTCCCTCATTTCCAGGTATCCCAGAGTGACCCAGCAGAGGGTGATCGAGTGATGCTGGATGCGGTTCAGCGTTGCCACGGTGTTACGAATAAGTTTGCTCTTTATATAGTGCGATGACAGAGCCTTGATAGCGGCTTGACTGTCGACAAAAATAGACACGTTCTTCGGACTGTCATCCAAAGTTTGTATCAGTTTTGCCGCTTGCCAGACCGCGTATATCTCGGCCTGAAACACACTGCCCCAATTTGGAAGACGAAATGAAAGCCGTGTTGCAAGCTCTTCCGAGAAGACGCCCGCTCCTGTGCCTTCATCCGTCTTCGAACCATCAGTGAAGATTGTAAGCTAGTTTTCCCTAATGGGAGTTTTAAGCGTCCAATCTTCTCTCTCCGGGAAGACAGCGACGAAGTTATCGTTCCATTTCTGAACCGCAGAGCAGCAGTCACTTTCCTCGGCCCCAGCGGACATACCTATCGTGTGTGGGACTCTGCTATGGCCAGAAGTTGATGGCACCAGAAGACTCAGCGACCGGACCATTAAAGGCCTCCCAAATGGGCTTTTGCTTTATATGCAGTTTTGTCATTCCGTGCGAATTTTTTCATTCTGCGTATGGGCCTTTACTTTAAAAGTTTTCTAAATAACTAGCTAAAACTCGTTAAATACCTAATTTTTTCATTATCCATCCATCATTGCAATTCGATAGGAATTTTTGGAATATAATCCGCAATCAGCAAATTTGAACCACTTTGCCTAGGAGATCCTTAAAAAGCTAGTGAAGAAGCTACAGTCACAAAAATCAGTGCTAAAGAACAATTTTTTTTCTTTAATTTTTGGTATACCACCCACATGAAGGTGCAATGGTCTACTGATACCGATTAGGCTTTGGATAATCAGCAACTAATTGGAGTGGTACAGGGTATTTAAAATTTGGGCAGGCACGACTGTAGCGTCGCAACGTCAAAACGAAAATCATTGTGGAAATTAAGAAAAGTGTTGTGCATATAATAGTCGAGATGTCTCGACATACATATAGAAGAACAACACCTTATTGCAAAGCATGCAAAAAAAAACCGATTACTTACGTAGAAACCTTACATGCTGCACTGATCTCAAAAACATCTTCGTACATAAGGACTCGAAAAAGATTTTTTAAGGAGTGTTTTGAGCTTATAACATAGCCAAACCAAAAAAGTCGATTTTTTTTTAACTCGAATTTGAGCTCCACAAACCTGCTCAGCAAGTTAGGAGCTATTTCGGAGGTTATCTCAGTAAGATATATTTGGAGCATAGGGCGTCAACACTTCCGTGTGGAGTTGTCTGTCTCCCATCGGACGCGTCCCCAGGTGGCGGATAGGGGAAGGCTTGGCACTATGCAGGGTCAGTGGGAAATAAAATACCACTCGCGGACCAAAACAGACAAAACACCTGCTTGGAGGTGCAGTTAGGGATTCTATCACAAAGCTAGGGTAGGAGGGCTAGCAACCTACCTACCTGAAACATTTCTTGCTACCGAATCGTCATCTCAGTAAGATGACACGCTGCAATTTGTTTGTCCTCAGATTGGGATTTACCGATCCCATAAAACAACGTCGTACAATCGGCTTTAAAAAAAAATGTTTTGGGGTTTTTTGTAAGTTAGGATAGAACCTAGACCCTTGGTGCCAATTCTGTGAGTGGATTCGTATTCAGCGCATCGAAATACACCAGAAAACAAAATTTCGTTCCAAGATAATTACACTTTTTATACCCTGTACCGTATGGTACAAAGGGTATATTAAGTTTGTGCAAGAAAATGTATGTAACATATAGAAGGAAACGTCGGAGACCCTCCAAAAATATCTAAAGTATAATCAGGGTGACTAGAGAAGTCGATAGTTCCGTCCGTATGGAACGCCTAGATCTCAGAGATGGTAATAGCTAGAACAAACAAACTTTCAGATTAGAGCCCTTATTATTCCATAGGAGACAAGTTTATTTTATATTTTTTCGATATAGGGGTTATATTATATAGCTCCCATAGGGGTGTTTCAGAGGACCTCGAAAAAAAACAAATGTTTTAGATGGATAATTCGTTTGTTTATGAAGATATCATAACCAAATTTGGCATTCGGAAGTTTTTTAGAAGTTTTTTGGAAGTTTTTCCAAGCACTGTACCGAATTTGATCATAATCGGTTGACTATATCATATAGCTCCCATGGGGCAGATCGGCCAAAAAAACGTTTTTAGCACAAAATTCATTGTGTTTCGCTTGTTTTGTGAAGTTATCGTTACCAAATTTGGCATTCGGAAGTTTTTAATAGTTCCCAAACACTGTGCCAAATAAGATCAAAATCGGTTAACTATATCATATAGCTCCCATGGGGCAGATCGGTCAAAAAAACGTTTTTTGCTGAAAATTCGTTGTGTTTCGTTTGTTTATAAAGTTATCGTAACCAAATTCGGCAATTGGAAGTTCATTAGAGTGCTTAAGCCCTGTACCAAATTTGATCATAATCGGTTGACTATATCATATAGCTCCCATAGGGCAGATCGGTCAAAAAAACGTTTTTTGTACAAAATTCGTCTGTTTTTGGTTGTTTATAAAGTTATAGTTACCAAATTTGGCACTCGGAAGTTTTTTATATTTATAACTAGCACTGTATTTGAGTAAAATCGATTGACTATATTATATAGCTCCAATAGAACCAATCGGTCAAAAAAACATTTGTGGTTCAAAATTCGTCTGTTTCGGTTTGTTTATGAAGGTATCGTTAACTAATTTGGCGATCAAATGTCTTTTGGTGTTCTTAAGCAATATATCGGATTTTATTGCAAGCAGTGGTACAAGGTATCCCAAATTCGTCTGCGCCCGACTTTAACGTACGCCATCTTTTTATCTTAATTTAATAATTATGTGTTCTAGACTTTTAGTTAAAGGTTTTTACTGTTTAGCCTTAGAAGCAAATTATGTGTCTTGTTTTTTTGAAAAAGAATATATTTTTTTTGTCAGTCCATTCGTTTTGCAATCTGTTGCTTTAAAGAGGTATATATACTATATAGTAACATTCTATTAGTTTTGTTGCTTTGTAAACTTTTGCGCCTGCCCTCGTTATATTACTTATACGTATAATCTGTCAAACAATCTTAATTAAATAATTATATGGCCTGATCTTTTAATGAGAGGTTTTACTGTTTGGCTTAATTTAAATCCATTAGCAATATATGTATTGTATATAAACATATACATAATTGACAGCTAATAATGTGTAAAGAGAGTGAGAGAATGAGCGTAAGAGCGAGAGAAATAAGTGTGACTTACATAAAAATCTTTATAAAATAAATAATAAATGTCATCATCGAGATTGTTGTTGTTGTTGTTGCTGCTAATATGTATATTGTAATTGTTGTTGCAGCTATTGCTAAATAAAATGCAATTATTGTTGTTTTGGTTCAAATGTTGCAGTTGTTGTTGCTGTTGTTGCACGTCGCTGGCAAATGTTTGTTGTTGTTGTTGACAGCTTTGGGTTTGCAGTTGCGAATTTTTCATTGCACTTAATTGTGTAAATACATACATATATATTTATTTATTTATATATGCTTTCAAAAAAAAAAACAAAAAAAACAATTTAAATTTGCAACACACACACAAAAAAAAAAAAACACAAAATGACACTTTAAGTACGCGTTGTGGTTGTTGTTGCTTGATAATTATATAGAGCTCTTTATGTACATACATATGCACATATATGGCTAGGCCTGACTTTATTTAAATTATATGCATGTGCGCGCAACTACATATATACATGCATAAACATATTCAAGTTATTTATTTATTATTTTATTGGCCTTTTGTTTAAACAAAATTTTTTTTGTAAACAAAAAATTTTTGCACGCACTTGAATTTTTGTATTTTTTTTTTGTTTTCAACTAATTGTAGTTATTTATTGTGTTTTTTTTTTTAAATTTTTGTTTTTTTTTTTGTCAGCTTTTCTGGTTGCTGGCTATTTTAACTTGAAATGAGCTCAAGGTAAAATTGTTTCAACGACCGAAAACAGCGACGACGCGGACGAGGGTGACGACGACGTTGACTGCGTTGGCGACTGAGGAGCTGTCTCGTACATGGAGCGGCGACAATAACGTTAATACAAACATACATATGTACAAACAAATAGTAGCTGCAACGTTGGCTATACTATACAATTAGTTGGTATATAAGTAAAGTTATAGAAAGTTGCGCCGCTTCAAACTTTTTCATAAATTTTTGTTGCACAAATCTTCTGGTTTTCTTATCACTTTTTTAAGGCAAAAAAAAAAAAGGTTTGTCACTTAAAAAAAAAATATATATATATATAGATTTATTTTTGTTTAAATACTTCTTTTTTTTTTGTTAATTATTTGCAAGTTGTTTGTGCAATTTTTCTTGCCGCAAAAAGCGTGGATGTTATTGTGTTTGTTTTTTTGACTGAGAAAACGAGCAACGTTGTGCACAGGCCAAGAGCCAGAGTCGCCAGCGCAGTCAACAGCGGCAGCGACGTCGCAGCTGGCAGCAAACGCACACACACACACAGATACACACAGTGGCAAAGGCATTGAGACGACATAGGGCGGCGTAATATAAACGGGGCCCGTCATGTTACCCCGGTAAGTTTTTGTATATAGACTGCCGTTGCCGCATGCATATGTACATATGTATGTACAAACATGCACACACATATGTAGAGACGAGCACGACAAGCAGCGCTCATACACAATGTTTATATGTAGTATGTATGTACAGATTGGAAAAAAATATATATATGCATATATAACTGTGTACATATGTATGTATGTATGAAGTGCTTGTTGTAAGCAATATGGCAAAGCATTGACAAAATAACATTACTCTTGTTGTTGTTATTGTTGTATATAGCAAAACGGAAATACATAAACGCATTGCAGCGAGTATATAACAAAACAATAACAGTGACAAAAGCAAGCGCTCAAATCATCAAATAAAAAATAAAAAAAAAGTATTGAGAAAACGCTAGATATTTTGTATATAGTTAAGTGCTATATATTTCATTTCTATCAGACAGTAGCAGAGACCCTACATATGTATATGTAAATATATATGCACAAAAACCCTCAGGCTACATAACACTTGTTAATTACTTAACATTTTTTATATTTTAAGGCACACAGTGTCTCTGCAAAGTTTTCTGCAAGTTCTAAGACAACTCAAAATAATGAATACACTCAGAGAAAAAAACGCCCAAGTTTGTTAAGAATTTTTTGGTCTCTATTTTACTTATATTAAGTCTAAAATACTCTGAATCTTAAATATTCTTGCCTACAACTGCTTCTTGAGTGCACTTCATAAAAAAATTCTAAACATTCTAAAATTAAGAAGTTTTGTCTTAAAAGCTTGCTACAATCAAGCGCAACAGTTCTTGAAACCATGCTCAAAATTAAAATTTCTCCGCCCTCAAAAAAATGAAAAAATTTGATGCGTTTGCACTTCTTAAAAATGCGAAGTATGCTTCAATTCAGAAGTTCTGTCTAAAAAAAAAAAAATTCTAGCAGCTGGCCAAAAATGTTGTCGGATTCAAATCACATAAAAAACTCGTTTTGGTTAAACTGACAGCACCAAATATGTGGTTTCAAAACGAATCCGCATATTTTATACGAATTCGTTGTTCGGAGCACGGCTGTTTAATACTAAAAACAATAATCATTTTTAGAAGCAAAAGGCTCACGATTTTTTTTTCTGTGTAGAAAAAGTAAAGACAGGGGTTGGCCAAAAATCTCGAAACATGTTTGACCTCATTGACATTTAAAATCTCTGAAAAATATAACTAAAAAATTTCTAGCAGCTGACCAACAATGTTGACGGATTCAAATCACATAAAAAACTCGTTTTGGTCAAATTAACAGCACCAAATATGTGGTGTCAAAACGAATCCGCATATTTTATACGGATTCGTTGTTCGGAGCACGGCTGTTTAATACTAAAAAATTACTTTTTAGGAGCGAATAGCTCGCTGATTTTTTTCTCAGTGTAGAAAAAGTAAAGACAGCGGTTTGCCAAAAATCTCGAAACAAGTTTGACTTAATTGACATTTAAAATTTTTGAAAAATATTAATAAAAAAAAAATTTCTAGCAGCTGGTCAACAATGTTGTCGTATTCAAATCACATAAAAAACTCGTTTTGGTTAAACTGACAGCACCAAATATGTGGTTTCAAAACGAATCCGCATATTTAATACGGATTCGTTGTTCGGAGCACAGCTGTTTGATACTAAAAACAATATTCATTTTTAGAAGCAAAAGGCTCGCGGATTTTTTCTTAGTGTAGAAAAAGTAAAGACAGTGGTTTGCCAAAAATCTCGAAAAAAGTTTGACCTAATTGACATTTAAAATTTTTGAAAAATATAACTAAAAAAAATTTCTAGCAGCTGGACCAACTGTTCCTCATTGAAATTCATCTGGCAGAGATAATTTGAATAAGTACCTGGAGACACATTCTATTGCACTTATACAATAAACAGAAGATTTAGGGAGTGTGCCAGAAATCTCTAAAAGGTCTTGTCCAAAAATTTCTTTAAAGGTTAGTTTACACCTGTCTTTTTTTGTATGTGATTCCAGAGACTGGAATTTCGAGTTCTGAAATTAAATGTTCTGGAAATTCTGGGAAAATTCTTGTTTATGGTGTAGTGCGCAAAAAAGAATAGATCATAAATCAGGGCTTTCCGAACTGCGGTACAAATGCAAACTTAAGATAATACCTTTACGAATACAATGCCTATAAACTTGAATGCAATATGTACTATATTGCATATAAGGCAAGGTTTACTTTATATACATTTTGAAAAACTAACGTACAACTTACAGTAAAGCCAAAAAATATTCAAACACTTTTCAGTTTTAAGTTAAAAGCTCTGTCGTTCTTATATTATGCTTTGAATCAAATATGTAACAAGAAGAATTCAATCCGAAGACCAGGTCCACGTTTTTCAATTAACATCCAATGCATTATTTAAAACAGCAGTAGCCTTGTGGCAGTAATACAATAGATTGTCCCCAAAGGGTCTAATAATTTGGAGATCCGTATAAAAAGTCTTTAAAAAGCTTATAATAAGTCAAAAAAGTTATATTTTACTATTTAACAAGTGTGCGAATATTTGTAACCTGTATCTGACACTTGTGATGGTTAAAAAATCATGCACCTTTTTCTTAAGCTCAAAAATTCGTTAAGATCTGAGCACTTGATCCTATATTATAGCCATAAACAGCGCGTCACCTTCAAGCGCATGTTGACCATTTCATTACTTAAAAATTTAAATTCATAATTTTTTGTCAAGAACTATTGTAACAACGATTTAATTTTTTGCCCGATATTTTATATTCAGAATGAAGGAATTTTCGTTTTTCAGCTATCAAAAGATTTAAACGCTCTCAAACTCTATAAAAAAATCAATCGGTGCTTTTACACGACTAAACAAGATTTGGTCATCGAATTGTTATAGTATCCGAACCAAAATCTCGATCTTTAAATCTTGTGTCTTGTCCGTACTCCTTTATGGCTGCGAAACATGGTTTGTAACAGAACAAGTACAACAGAAAATACGCAGCTATGTCAATCGTTGTCTTCGTAAGATCTTACAAATATTTTGGCCTAACCGAATACCAAATGAAGAACTGTGGTCAAGAACTGGCATGCTGGACGTCAATATAGAAATTCGAAGAAGGAAGCTCGGCTGGATCGGCCATACGTTGTGAAAACCACCGAACGACATCACATGTATGTCCTTGCAATACAACCCGCAAGGCAATAGACGAAGAGGCCGCCCGAACATTACCTGGAGACGATCTGTCCTGAACGAGATCAACACCAGCGTGGAACGTGGCAGCAGGCGATATACTATTATCATTGAGCTCAGGGAAACCGCTCTACGAAGAAGACAATGGAGACTACTTGTGGATAGCCTATGCCCAACATAGAGGCAGTTTGGAATCTTTCGACGCCAAACAAGGCTTAATAATAATAATAATAATAAACTCTATACTTAATCTTAATCAAAAAGCGGTTTACCATATCATCATATAAAACCCAAAACAACGTTTTAAGGGCATAATTCATATGTTAATGAAGACATTTTGTAATCGAATTCGGCAATCAAAAGTTTTTCGAAGTATCTTTGCATTCATTGGATCATTGGATGCTGCGATAAGCGAAACAACGTGATTTCGATGTTGACGACCGTCCACGTAAATGGAGACCCGAAACCTTCGAAGACGCTGAATTGGAGGCATTGCTTGATGAGGATACGTGCCAAACGAAAGAAGAGCTTGCTTCAGCATTAGAAGTTACCCGCCCAGCCATTTCCAAGCGATTGCATTCGTTGGAAATGATTCAAAAGCAAGAAACTTGGGTTCCTTATGATTTGAAGCCAAGCGACGTTGAGCGTCGTTTTTTCGCCTGTGAACAACTGCTCCAGCGACAAAGAAGCAAGAGTTTTCTTCATCGCATCGTGACGACCCAACGAGGAAACAATCTTGGGTACTACCCGGTCATGCTTCCACGTGTCGAAGGTTATGCTGTGCATTTGGTGGGACCAGGTCGGTGTTATTTATTATGAGCTGTTGAAACCGAGTGAAACCATTACTGGGGAACGTTATCGAACTCTATTGATGCGATTGAGCTGTCTACTGCATGACAACGCTCGGCCTCACGTTGTGAGTCGGCCTGTTAAAACATGCTAAGGAAACGCTCAACTGGGAAGTCCTACCCCACCCGCTATATTTCCCAGATATTGCGCCGTCTGATTATTACTGGTTCCGCTCGATGGCACATGATCTGGCTGATCAGCAGTTCCACTCATATGAAGATATCGCAAAATGGCGTGATTCGCGAATAGCCTCAAAAGACGCACAATTCAAACGTCAAGGTATTCGAGCTCTGTCAGAAAGATCGGAAAAAGTAAAAAAAAATTGGTAGCTAGCGATGGGCAATACTTTGAATGAGTCATTGGTAAACATTTTTATTACAATAAAGTTACATTTTCATCAAAAAAAACCGGGAGAGCTTAGTTGCGCAGCTAATGCAAAAAAAAAAGTCACATTATTATTACCCATACACTTATATGAAAGCAGACACAAAGCTGCCTAAAACGATAAAATAAAAAAGGGTATCTAAAATTTAAACGCGATTTTATTTTTAAAGTTACAAAGCTTTATATCGCAAATTAAAAAGTGTGCGCATAATTACTATAATCACTATAAATTTGTACTGAAAGTAAGTAAGATGAAGAGTGCTAGCAAAATTGAGTCAGAGAGATAAAATATTTGCAGCCCTCGCAAAATTAATGAAAATAAAACCAAATAAGTGAAATTTCAATTTCAATTGTAGAAGCTACTAGTATATGTGATTATTTTTATTATTATAGTAGTTTGCTGGATCTTCTGTGCATGGAAAATTTCGCAAATGAGTGCATGAATAAATAATGTATTGAATGAACAAATGTAGTTGAAGTGAGTGAGTTCATTGCTGGAAACATTTTTGGAAATGTTAAAGGGCAAAAACGGGAACGAAAGCAGGAATGTTTCCAGTGTTTTTTTTTTTTTTTGCAAAAGTAAAACTTTTCTTGTTGACGGCCTTTGTACGATGAACGTAAAAATGAACCAGAATTCACCAGAGAGATAATAATATGGAAAAATATTTTATACACATAGCTTTTTGTGTATATATATAAGTTTGTGTATGTAGGCATGAACAACAACAACAAAGTCAATTTTTAGCTGTATAAACACATCACAAACACGCACACACAAACCGTTGCCTTTTTCTTATGTGTATCTGTATCTGTAGCTGTATCTGTATCTGTGGCTACACCAAACAACATTTGCCCTGCCCGCGTTTATACATAATATATAAATAGCTATGTACATGGTATACATATATTTATCATATATATAAAAAAAGAAGTAAAATGCTACTTTTTTTTGTTTAAACCGGTTGAAATCATATTTGTCACTAAAAAGAAGCACAAACAGAATATAATAGCTACATAGTAAGATTAATAATAAAAGCTTTAAAAGAATTAGCAACTATTCTTCTAAGTTTACAGTCTTGAAACGTCAATAGGTATTTTTGTTTGAAAAACCATTTCTGTGCGAATTTTGCTCAATTGGTATTGGAAAAACGAAAGATTTGGATACGATTTGGTAGCTCTAGAGAAAACTGATAGACATCACTTGACAATGGGAAAACAATTCAGGATAGCTTTAATTTTTAATTTTTTTTTTCGAAAGCGAAAAAAGTTACAACTTAAGATTTTCGAAGAACAAAACCTAAATATTTTGCTATTGCCACAAACGTCTGGAATTCGATTCGAGTTTGTCAAGATTAAGTTATTCGATCATGCTGCAGAAAACGAAAAACGTAAACGTATGAATTTTGTACGTTTTTGTTTTTGCGTGCTACCGATTCCATATTTCTTGTTATTGATTTCTTTTAATGTTTCCCGTACTCTTTGTTAGCCACAGGTCTATACCTTTCGATGAAAATTAACCACGTTACAGGGGAAATTTTTTTTATGCAATGTGTGTCTGCCGAAAATTCGTTTTAAGTTAATATACAAATCTAATGTGCTATCCATTCTACTTTATGGGGGTGAGTCTTGGCTAACAACAGAAGCTATTCTTAGCAAGATACGGGCCTTTGTTGGAAGAGGTCTCCGGCACATTCTGAAAATCTGGTGGCCAAACACGATCAGCAACTTTGAGCTGATGCAGCGATGCAATATGAAGCCCAAATCTTACATAATTACCAGTCGCAAATGGGGATGGATTGGGCATACTTTGCGAAAGCCACCACACGAAGTTTGTCGTCTGGCCCTTGATGGGAACCCGCAGGCAACCGAAGAAGAGGAAGATCCAGAACAACATGACGCCGAACTGTTTTGAAAGAAGCTGAAGAATCAGGACGTTCCTGGAGGGAAGTGAAGTAATTGGCACAAAACCGGATACGATTTAGATGTTTTACAGAGGCCCTATGCTCCTCAAGGAGTTAAAGGAATAAAAGAAGATTATAAACAAATATCTAACTTAAAGTTGGCATAAATAAATAGAATCTAGGTTAGGTTAGGTTATGTTAAGGCGGCATTTAGGACGTGACGTCCCAACTCACTTAGGCCAGAAAAAATTTGGCCCATTGTTATACCGCAAAGGTGGACGTTACTCCACTCTTCCTCACTAAAGAGATGCTCAAGATACTCTACTTCACAGCCATCCGGTGGCCTCAATATACCACGAAAAACATTTCGGACTCTTTTCTGAGAGCTGGGATACGTCATTTAGAAAGTGTGACTTGAGAAAGCGAAACCTTGTTCTACATAGTTTGCTGCGCAAAACGAAAAAACTAAACCGAACCATTTTATTCGAATTCGTTTTTGCATGTTCCGGAAAACGAATTTTTTTGTGTCGATATTACCCTTATATAATTTTCTTTGTGTAACGCGGCAACCCTGTCGCATTTATTGTCATGCGTTCGTGTATGATATGTGCACAGTAGTGCTGGAGAAACATCGTTGTTTTCGATATTTTTTAACTTCGATACATCGATGTTTCGAAACATCGAAGTACATGTGGCGGCCATTTTTTGAATGCTTAAATTAATTCAGAGTGGGCCATCTGTTGGTTTGGTAATATAAGTATTTTCCAATAATAAAATGAAATTAACAAACAAACCAAGAGATAACTATATTTTCATAATATATATTATATATAAAATAATGTATAACAGTCCAAAAGGTTATACAACGAAAGCAAAAGATAATACAGGTCACAAAAAATAGTGATGTTAACTGAACAGGTCACAAAAAGCATCCCTTATGGATTTTGAGCAGTCGCATCCGAAGTTCAAAAAACTCCTTCACACATGGTTTATGTATAACCAACAAAAAATCCTATAAAACGAGATAATTTGGATATTATCTAAGAACGCTTGGATCGGGGATTTTTGGTCTTGGGATTGAGCTGCCCAAAGTCCATAAGGAGTGCCTCTGTCACATGTTACAGCTTAGACCACTTTTTTTTTGTGAGCCTGTGAGTTATAGCAAAAAAAATGTTCTGTTTCAGCCAGAATTGCAGTCTCGTAATCTTTAAAATAATTTGAGATCCCTTCATTTAGGTTATTCAATAAAATCATGTCAACTTTTTTTGTTTTAAGCTAACCCTGCTTGTCGCTCACTTGCTAAACTTTAAAAAGTATTACCTTCCAGTAATTCAACGGGCACATGCTTGCATCTAAGTTTTCGACATAAAATATTATCGAAGTTCCAAAATTAAGTCTACTATTTCGGATCTATTGAGATTTGTTTTTTTCTAAAAAAGCGAAAAGTGGTTGCCGTTGATTGCCCATATTTGCGATTTGGTCAATAATCGAAAATCGAAATAAAAAGATCGATGTTTGGAAAAAATAGAATAAATATCGATGCATCGATATAACATCGATTATGCGTACATTTTTAAAACTATTTTGCCGATTCGTTTAAATTTCTCTTGCAACAAAACATTCGTTTTCAAACCGCATAAAAAATTCGTTTTGGTGAAATTGGCAGCACTAAACATTTGGTTTTTAAAACGAATCCGAATAAAAAGTTTTAATTCGTTTTTCGCAACACTGCCGAATATTTCAGTTTAAATTACATACACTTTTAATTCGTTTTTGACAAAACTTAAGGATTTTCGTAAGTTCGGCTGTAGATACTTAATGACTCAACTTGTTATTTATTTCATTTATTCTGAAATATTGTATATAATAAAATAGTGAGCTAATCTTTGCGCTCACACTGGTTCAGTGTTTAATTTGTAGAGTTGGTGTCATGCCACGGAAGATTTCAAATGACTTGAAGTTTATTTTGGAGTTGCACAAGATTTTATATCATATGCGTGCTAGCAAGTTATACAAGAATACAAAAAATATTGCTTGTGTTTTCTTAGGACTTACTAGAATATTTCGTCTTAAACTTTCTGCAGTTTCTTGGCAATTTTTGGTGTCTCTTATAATGTTTGCCTGTTTTAAAGACAAAGTAAAAGCAACAAAAAGATTGAGAGCCAACAACAACTAAAGCAAGTCGCATTTCCAATGAAAACTGCAGCCAGTATTGAATTCAGTTCAGTGTGTATCTGTTTGCAAGTATCGTAGTAGCTGTCTTATGTAATAATTCTAATAAGAAGAAAGAAAAGTATCTGCACACACCAAGAAGGTATGTATGTATCTACTATATAGTATAAATATTACGCGCATAGCGTCTTGGTTACTCACTAGCTACCTCCCGCCCCTACCACAGCCCTTTATACACAGCGACATGGAGACACAGACTCTAGTCGAAAGTTTACCAGTTTCATGTATCTTGTATCTTTTAGCGCTGTATGTTTTTAGTAGCGAGTGGCGACTGACTCTGACTCTTGTCAGCAGCGAGTGCATACAACTTATATACGTACTACTCGCCAGTCATTGAAAAAGAACACGTTCCACTACCCACCCCCTCCCCCCAAGCCACATATACAGCTGCGCCCATAGTATCTAGTATATATCCATAGACTAAAAGCATGCCCATAACCATGCTCATGTTTGTATAGAGTGCGCGTTGACAATGCCAATGCACGGTACTAAACTTTGTATCTGCAAAAATAACAACTACCAAGAGTTGCTGGATGTATCTAGAGGTGTATGTGTAGCATTGAGGGAGTGGTGTTAGGGAATAGGGGCAGTGGCAGTGGCAGCTACTTTGCCATGTTAATTGCAGGCAGGCAGGCAGGCAGGCAGGCGGCGCATTGCTTGGTATCAATTTATCTGTATGTATCTATAGAATACACACACACACAGCTATGAATCTAGCGGCTAGAACGTGTTGTTGTTTTTTTTATAATTTTTTTATATTTTCTATCTGCTATCTACATATACAAACCGTTATCTAAGTGCTGACGTTACAAATAAAAGGCCGCTTTTATTCAAGATACAAACAAATATGTGATTTGTGTAGTAGTCAAAGATACAGATACATATACACACACACACACGCACTAGCTAGCAAATATTTTGTGTGCCTCTTTCTTACATTACGAATGCGAATTCGCGCAAAGCAATACAAAAATCAAAGCAAAATACAGAAAAAAAAAAAAATCAACAACATCGAACAAAGCGACAGTAAGTACATAATAGTACAAAAAAAATACACACACACAGACGTTAGGTATATATACAACAGTATATAATATGTTTATATACATAGCTATAAAAAAAAGAGCTCCATTAAAAACAAAAAAAAAAAAGCTTGCCAAAAAAAAAAAAAGCAAGAAAACCCCATGAACAAATTTGTTTGGCGCAGTGTAGGAGTTTGGAGCTGGCTTTCGATTAGTTCGTTGTTGGAATGAGTTTCCCATGGCTTAAACATAGCTACCAGTTCTTTCCAAACTTTTTCTTTTTAATGCCTTTTGCATTGACCTCCATTATGCTGCTGTTAATTCTTTTAAAAACTAAAATGTTTAGCAGTATTAAAGCTAATTTAATGCTTTTAACTAGGGGGCTTTGCTCCCTGCACGCATATCGGGAAGCTGCCACTGGCGCGGTAACCCTGCGTCTACTTTTATTAAAGAGCGAAATTATTTGCGACAAATATTCCGTTGATACACTGAAAAAAAAGAAATGCAGAATTTCGCGCTCAACAGCATAAGTGTTTATAATGGCCAAAAAATCGAAATTTTTGTATTGATATACCAAAGATACCTTCTTTTGACTATCTCTTATATACTTTGAACCTACAAGTACAGCGTATAAAGTTCAAGCATGCCTTAGTGCTTCAAGGCATGATTTTGAGCTAAACGTTGGGTTTAAAAAGTTGTCCAGCTTACAGACCATAGCTTGTAGCCAAGCCACTTGTTTCTTAATCTCGTTGGATTTGCATTAAAATCCACAAAACACAATGTCAGCTGCCTTTAGGATCTCCTCTAGGCTTAGGAATATCTCATCTATCAACTCAAAACTGCCTGCACTAATTTTTTTAAAACTATAGGATGTTTTTTTGTTTTGTTTTTTGCTATTCCGATCTTTCAATAGTTATTGCTATTGGATGTATTAAAGCCACAATACATTACGTCTGCTGACTTCAGAAGCGGTTCTAGGGTTAGAAAAAATCTAATAAACTCAAATTTGTCTGCCCTAATTTTCATATCTAAAGGGTCTTTTTTTCGACTTTTCCAATCTTTCAATAGTTATTCCTATTGCATGTATTAAAGCTAACAATACATTACGTTCGCTGCCTCCAGGAGCATTTGTATAGTTGGGAATATCTAATGTGTAAGCTCAAAATTGTCTGCCCTTGTTTTCATAACTAAAGGGTGTTTTTTTTTTTTAGTTATTCCTTTTGCTTGTCGTCCTTTTGCACTAAATTAGGCTTCGACAAGCCAAAGTAAGTGTTGAGAATGTTTCTGATATGTCCATCAATTTTTTGCCATTTTCAGTAACTTGAGCTTTGCACGTTCACCATATGGAAAGTTTTGCGTAAAGATCATAGTTTACAACCATACAAAGCTCAGCTTTTTTAAGATTTGAAGCCATTATGGTAACGCCATTTTGGTGATAAGGATAATCTTGTGTGCCTCTAAGCTCATGCGATTTGACGTCTCTTGTTCTGTTTTGAGAGTAGTCCATGTGTTATGTGAACAAACCAACAATATTGAGCTATTGCAGAAAAATGTAACTTAAAATGTAATTTTATTTGGACGTGATGGTCACTTTTCAGATATTATTTTCAAAGAATAAATGCCGCAGAATTTCTCTTCAAACATAATAAAAATGTTATTCAATTCATTTTTGATTGCTTTATTCTAAATTAAAGTTAAGGCGCTATTAAAAAAAAAAACACCCTATATATGACTATATCCTTCGATTCAGCGTTTGGCTGATTCATCGGTCTTAAAAAGCAACGAAGTACTTGAAAAATTGTCACAAAATTGAACTGACAGGATGCGCTATGTAACAGCTAGTCGTGGTCGTATTTTCTCAGATATTATTTTCAAAGAATAAATGCCGCAGAATTTCTCTTCAAACGTAACAAAAATTTTATTCAATTCTTTTTTGGTTGCTTTATTTTAAATTAAAGTTTGGACGCTATTAAAAAAAAACACCCCATATATAGGCTATAGCTACCGAATCAGCTGTTTGTTGACGCATCTATGATAAAAGGCAACAAAGTTTTTGAAAAATTGGCAAAAAAAGTGAGCTATGTAACAGCTAGTCGTGTTGGTCATTTGTCAGTTATAGTTTTTAAAACCTAAAGGCCACAGAATTTCTCACCAAACATCAAAATATTATTCAACACATTTTTGGCTGTTTGAATATAAATTAAAGTTTGGACGCTATTAAAAAAAAAAACACCCTATATATAGACTTTCGCATCAGCTGTTGGCTGGTGCATCTGCCATAAAAGGGGACGAAGTTTTTGACAAATTGACAAAAAATTGAACGAACAGGATGCGCTATGTAACAGCTAGTTGTGGTGTTCATTTTTCCGATAGTTTTTAAAAATTAAAAAGCCGCGCAATATCCCTCAATACATAAAAATTATATACAATTCATTATTGGTTGTTTGAATTTAAATTAAAGTTTGAACACTATTAAAGAGAAAAACAACATCCTACATAATACACTTTAGCTTTTGAAACAGCTGTTGGCTGAATTTTAATTAAAGTTTCGACGCAATTAAAAATGCACCCTATATAGACTATAGCTTTTAAATCAACGGTTGGCTAAACATAAATGCCAAGGCAAGTCTCTCAAAACAGAATCAAAATTTCATACAACCTAATCATTTTTCCATATTTTAAGCCCCTTAAAAAAAGCACCCATTATACCTACAATATGCCATTTATATGTTTCGAAGTAGCCGTTGGCTGGCGAATCTGATGTAAAAGGTAACTAAGGTTAAAAAGTTGGCTAACATAAAAAATATATCACGCAAAACAATGATTCGAAATAATAAAACTTTTGCACCAATTTTTTTTAGAGTTTAACGAAATTTTGCAATGCCTATAACAGTAGATGCTAGTACTCTACATACATATGTATATGTATGTATCTCGTTCGGTATGTACATCCACACACACACACATATGCTGCTTAGTCGCGTACTTTCGTCACACGCGCGAACTACCTTTCGCGGCGATAAATGCTTTGAAACAGAATTTGCAAAAAACACGCTCACAACAAACAGAACGCACGCACACACACACACACATATACAAGCTTACCAACCAACACACAACCTCTCTTCCCTTTGGCCGTCGACTGCACCCTCTTAAGTGCACAAAGTGCGCTCTCTCTTTGCTTAAATCTCTTGGTATGTCAACAATTACCAAAACGCAACAACACGCTCTCTTTTTTGCATGTGATTGCAATGAAAAATTAGCTTAGTCAATTAAAATGGAAAAAAAATAAACAAACAAAACAAATCAGAATAACACAAGTAACGACAAAAAAAAACACGAGCAAAAATTAAAGAATCAACGAGAAAAGCTTTGGCTCTTTACCGTTTGGATTTTAACGGCGGTTGAATTGCGACTGAATGACGCTGCAACTGCGGCAAATGCAACAGCACAACAACAATAGCTGCAGGCAGCGCAGTCAGCAGTGCAGTCAGCAGCGCAGCCAGCACAAAAGACAAAATACCAACAATCAACCAAAACCCAAAACTGGGTTGCTTATGGGCCGTATGTTGGGGTAAGCTGTGGGGTCTCGTAGTTTCTGCTGCTCTGAAGACTAAAATACATACACAGATACATACATATATACTTACGCACACATAGACAATAGCACGCACAACGCCAAACTCATGCACATATCTGCACAGTAGAAATGAGCATGGACCGTGCCTCTTATCGTGTCACACGTGAGACACGACAGGAGCTATTCGTGACTGTATTGCTAGCAGCATGCTGTAAGGGATTTGAAGCCCAACTGCCAAATTCTGATATTAGATGGGTCCTAAAAGCTTTACTTGAGTGCAGAGGAGAAATTACTTATTCATAGGCTAAGAGATGTATGTTTTATCGTTGTGACTTTATCATACTGTATATAACTCTAGGGAATCTCTGAAAATGTGTGTAAACATTCTATTCAACAACCCAATTCTTCAAGGTTGGAAGATAATAATGGGGTTGAGGTCAATTCGTAAAGCTGCATACAAAACCTTGGAACGTCTCAAAAAGTCTTGTCCCTAACGATTAAGCATCGGCCAATGCTTCGATATGATGAAAGACAGTTTCTTTATCTTCCAGCGCTAACTGCCACCTAATAACCTACTCGCCGGACCAAACATTCAACGGAGTATTAATCTAGCCAATCTTAGCTACTCTGGTCCTAAGATGAAGTTAACGCTTTGAAAAACGCTCGTGCAGGCCTTCTTATTCTGAGTATGCAGTCTAATGGAGATACTTTTGGAAAATCTGCGTTTAAAATAAGCCACAAGATCTTTCAGCCTCAACTAAGGGGCTATTTTAGCTCCAGGAAGAAAGCTGTGTGTAAGTTTAGACCATGCAGCCAATGCATGTCTAAGATCCACTTAGACAGCCAACTAGTCAGAAGAGCCGTCTGAAGGCACTAACCTCAGGCCCCAACCCGTTGATGGGTTTTAAAAAATGAAGCTTCGAATCTTGCCTTTTTAGCTTTTTGACGGAGAGTGGGTATCATAACAGCCCAGTGTCAATCTACGCCAAGACTTTTCCAAATTTATTTGTCTTATAGTCTTAAACTGTATATTATTTCCAAGTCTTTCGAAACAGCTCCCAGTCTACTTAGCTTTGCTATAAATGTCGATGACGACGATTCACCGATTTTTATTTTTCATTGCATCCAGTCCAACCATTCATATCCATAGCAGCAGTGCGACCGACCATATACTCACTCATTCGACTTTACCAACTCTTCCATCCTTCCACTGCCCTTACCCTGCTCCACTCTCCTGATTTTCGTTGCTGTTTTGACACAACATACGACATTTGGCGTCGCCGCTGTCGTCGTCATAGCGGCAGTAAGCGCCATCGTGGTTACAACCTGAACCATGCCACATACCACACCCTTTTTCCCCCCGAGCCCAATCGCAGCACTTTGCAGCACCTGGCCTACACAGTCCAACGCCTTTACTTTTGTGAGAAAGCAAGAGGTGAGTGGGAAAAGTCAAAGTATACTACTGCAAGTGTAGGCAGGCAAATAAGTTTGGTTGCAGGAACAGTGGGACACTGGAATACCCTATTGTAACTATGATGGATATGGGATTTTAAATATTTTTAAAAAGTTCCTATACTAACAGAGTTCTTCAACTACTATGTTAACACCAGAAAATACAGTCTTCAGCCCTTGGGGTAGTTGTTGTGAAAGTCAAAGAGAGCCCTAACAAGCAATACAAATCGAAGAACCCTTTTTTTCCTAATGAAACTATATATTCTTGAGTTCCAAAATCCCTCCCAACCTCAAAAAACCTGAACCCGAAACTTTATTGTATGGTACATTTAATCCCAAAAAGGGAATATTGATACCAAAACGAGGGTTGGCCAAAATATTTTAGTGTTATGATCTGCAGATCTGTAGATTCCATCAAGAAATAAGCTAGTTAAACAGATTAAAAAAAGTGAGATGTATACCAGGGTTACTTATTTTAAAGAAGTTTCTGTAAAGACATGAAGTCGTGTTATGTCGCGTTAAGCAAGGAACACATAAATCCTTTGGTAATAAAGTATTTTGAATTTGTTTGGAAGAAAACGACTGCAATAGAATTCCATATTTGTATTGAGGCGTATGGCGGAACTTAAGCAAGGTGCACAGAGTATAGCACAACTTTAAGTAGTATGTGGTAATCATAAGAAGAAGCTAAAAAAAAAGCAAATGGTTTACATACACATGCATACAATCTATGTACATACTATAGCTATATGTATGTACGTCGTATACCTCTCTCTCTCTCTGTGTATGAGCTGCTACTAAGAGTAACCTGTTTTGCAGTTCCAACAACAAGTACAACAACCACGACGATGAAGTTAGTTAAGTCGAACAATCGTCAAATACACAAAATTCACTTTACAAATCATCAACAGCCTGGATGTGGCTCGGGGCTTTGCCGGAGCCCCAGCCATGGACATTGCGTAGCAATGCAGCTGCCACATGCAACACACACTGGCTGGCTGTATGCGTGTCTGTGTGTGTGTGCAGCCCAGCCAAAGCTTCCAACAGCATTCCAGTGCACGAAATTGCAAATGCAGTAAATTCGCTATAAGAAATAACGTAGCCCGACTGAGGGGCTCTTGAATGCGAAAGGCTTAATACAGAAACAAAAAAAAAAAAAAGTTGGCATTTCCAATGCATGCAGCTTATATAAAATAAAGTAATAAAATAGGTAAAGAAAAAAAATGCTAGCAACCCCCAAAGCGCAGTGACACTGCCCAGAATCAGGCACAGGCTCAGAACCAGACCCAGTGCCAGTTCCAGCTACAGTTTCGATATTATGCATTGGACTCTGTGGTTGTTTGTATATGGACTTTGGACTGGAAGTTTTTAGCAAGGTGAAATCAAAGAGCACAAAGCTCAGGGCATGCAAATTGTTACCAAAAAGTGGAAAGTGGCGCATACAGCAGCCGAGCGCAGTACGCGCCCCGACCCGAACCCGACCAATTCAGACGACAGAACTCAAGTTCCACCAACCCCTAGCCCTAACGTGTCTGAACAAAAAAGCAAAAAAAAAAAAGAAGAAAAGCTTTGTAGAAAATGCGCGAAAAACGCATTTCCATAGCTCTAAGAAGCATAGCAAGGGTAAAGTGTAGAGTGAATGTTGGAAAGCGCTTTTTTTTGTTAAGGCAAGTTAATACACACAAACACAAACACGTGCAGCGACGAGTATAGCCAACACAGCACACAAACACACACACCCTCACACACACAACTGATCAGCGAGTAATAAAAATAACGCCTTTAATAAAGTTGTGGAGCACTTTAATCATTTAAACGAATGCCAACTCAATCCAACACGCAACAACAGCAACAAAAACAGCTTAACCAAAGCCAAAACCAAAACCAACCATAGCAAACAACTCGCAACAAGTTTGAAGTTGGCAGCCCCCAACAGACGGGCGAGTAAGCTGTCTCAGTCTCACTTAGCCGTCTGCAGCCAAAAATAAAACGCAAGTGACGTGAAACATAAAAAGCAAAAAAAAAACAACGAGTGTACACACACACTCACACAGAGCCAAACAGACGAGCAAAAAATGTGATACGACAGTTATTACGCGATTTTCCATAATAAATGTTGTGGTAAAGGCGACCTTCCGGTTATGGCTGGCTGGCGCACACACGACGACAACGACGACACGATGACGCAGCCGAATACTGAAGCCGAAGTCATCGTCCACTTGTTCGGCGGCAAGCAGCGTGTACACGACGACGACCTTCCTATGGTGCGCTCGCTCGGTCGGGTTCTCTGCTGCTCTCTTGCCATTTTGTATTTCTTCATTTCTAGTTTATTCTTTTTTTTTTTTTGCCAAGTTATCGCTGATGTTATGCTGGGTTTACACTGTGACAGGAAATCACCCAAATGAAATCAACACCAGCACAGTTAAGTGTAAAGCTACGTTTACACTGCACTACATGCTATTCTAAGCGCTTGATCTCTGGAAAAATGTTTATCGTGAAAAAGCGATAGAGCACTCATTTTATACATAATTTCCAATTTCAAATCCTATTGATTTTACGAAATTTGCTTTAAAAAACACCAAAAAAAAAACTATTCCTAATATCTTAAATTTAAGCGGTCTTTTAGCTTGAACACATCTTATCTACAAGACTTGACTCTACGGGTAAAAACAACAAATATATATCGCAGAAACCGCAACGATCACATATTGCCACAGAAGGGATTACGAAAACTCAATTTTCGACTCAGAACAGTGCCCTAGATTAAGCCCTTAAAGCCTCAAAGCTCATCGCCACTGTTTTTTTTTTTTATGTTAACGTAGTTTTTGAGCCTTTTTATACTGTATTATTTTCATATATCAAAGGGCTCACATTGTCAGCATAGTAGTGTATTAAATGATGTGTCACAAGGTAGTTTAAAGTAATTAGATTAGCGCGTAAACAAAAATTAATTTCGTATACTATTTCAAGGCCTGTGTAGTCAAATGCTTTTCAATTACGGCGTACTACAAGTCATTCAAAACGCTTTGACTTATTGCTAACACCCTCTGGTTTGTGCCTAATGATCAAACTTACAAAGAGCTTAATATTCCATATATTAAAGACGAAATACGTAGATTTAGAGACTACATAATCGATCATAAATTTTTACTATAAGCCAAGTAAATAAAAGCGATGCAGCTCAAAGACTAAAAAGCAGCTCATATCTAATATTTACCATTAAGAGATTTAGTTTGTAGCATTTAGAACATAATAGTTAATACGCACTGGTGCTTAACTATTTCTGTCGTAATTATAATTTTACTTCAAATCATTTATTGTCTTTGTGGTGGACTGTTTTTGGCAGCTCAGAAAACATATGGGATGGCCATTAAACAGCTGATATATTTTATTTTGTTTTTTTACATAAATAAATTGGAGAAAAAATTGAACTTATGCCAGCTAATTAGGATTTCCGTCCACTGTGCGCTGGCAAACTAAGATACAAAAGTACTTAAGCACAATATATTTATGTAAGATAATTCAAAAAATTGTTCTGCTACTTAGATCGCAACACAAATGTCTTTTAATTTGTTTTACTATGAAACTAGCCCGTGCCATTTGGAGAAACAACAATAACTAATGTAAACTATCACAACAACTATGAAAAAACGATTCTAGTCATAACGTAATTAAATACTTAAACGCTTTGACTTTTTACACTGACACCGTGACGCAGTGTAAACTTAGCATTATAAAAACGCAGTACCAGCCAACAGTCTGCGCCCAACCTCACGCCCCCGTCCAATGCTAGACACAGACTCGCCGTAGCGGAAAATGTCGGTAAACAGTGCAACCGGTTTTTGATTACTCACACACAAGCCCCAACCAACAGCAGCAACAACAACAACACTGCGCATAGTGAGAGCCAAAGAGCATAAGCATACAAATAGAGCTTTTGCTTTAGAGCTCTTTGCTCATTGCTCAGCATGCGGTCACGTTACATTTTGTACGTTGTTTTTTTTCTTCTTTTTTTTTTTTCGTGTTATGCTCCCATCACTGCTTAATACCCTGTAGCCAATTGCGTATATGGATTATTAGATATAAAAGTTATTCAAATAAATAAGAGCTTCACCAAAAATCGATAATGTCTTGATATTATATGGAGAGCGCGTTGACTTTTTGACCATACAGTCCACACGCAAGCGATTATCCGTTCTTACTCGTACACTTCTCAACGTATACACTTAAAAGTTGTCAAGTTTCGAACATACAAAAATTATGGACATTAATACATTATAGACAAGGCGCTCACATGAAAAATTCTTGAAAAATGCTTACAATAATTGAAATATAGCATTTATACACAGTAGACACCTATTCCAAATAACTTTTGTCCAGTTTAAAAACGAATTTTTGGTCAGATTTGGCTATTACTAAGATATATATTTTTGTGATATATCATTATTTTATTTTTTTAAAGTGAAATATATTTATAATAAAAATTGAATAATAAATATATTTTTGCCTTTTGAATTTTTTTCATTAAGTCACGGCAAGCATATTTTTTTATATTTTAAACGCTAAAAACGATTGTTGTCGTACTTTTAACTAAATAAAGTACTAATGAACGAGCAATAATTCGAAGACGGTTTTGACGAATTTCTTTGACATTTATGTACTAAATAAATGGAAAACTAATTATGCAACAATAAAGTACTAATGAACGAGCAATAATTCGAAGACTGTTTTGACGAATTTCTTTGACATTTATGTACTAAATAAATGGAAAACTAATTATGCAACACATTAAACGTATTCGAGTAATTTAATTATTTATATCGGCGGCTACGTAAACACCCTATAGAAACTATAGAAAAACCAATGCATCCAAAGAGACTCACAGTTTGGTGCGCATTATTGGTAATTTTTCAAAAGATTGGTGATTTGCAAATTTGAACTTTTTGTTTATTTTAGTGCGATTTTCTTTCATGCATAATTTCCTATTTTTTACTTTTCCAATACATATATCTTATAATTTCTTATTTTTTACTTTTCCAATAAATATATCTTATGGTTGATATTTTACATTTAAAAAAAACTGTAGATTAAAAGACTTGGCACTGCGGTGTTTTATTTGAAAACAAGCTACAGCCAATAAATTTGATTTGTTGACTTCTGTGAGCCTAATAAGCAATGAAACGTCAACTGTTGTTTAAAGCAGCCACATTACCCCGGCTCCTCTCTATATCAACTAATCATGTAAAACATTTTCCTTGAAAACACCTAACATCCTCCAAATTTTAATCGATTTGGCGCATATATGTATGTGAAAACTGCTTGCAGGGTATTTCACTGTCGTGCATGCCTCAAACTGGATTCTCATTTTTTGTTGCTGCTGCCATTGTCGCTTCGTCGTCGTCGTCGTTGCCGTCGTCGCAGTCATCTATCGGTTTACTAGGCTAATCATGTGTTCTGGTTTCGGATTTGTGTTGTATGCGTGTGTGTGTTTGCGTGTGGAGCATTCATTCAATGCGCTGCTGACGTTGACGCCGACGCCGCTTGGGGGCGCGCGTACTTTGAGAGCTTTGCAATTTGGTTCGTCGCTGCGTGCTTGTTTTCGTTTCGTTTATTTTTTGCTTTTTGTGTTTTGTTCGTTCGTTTTGCCTGTTTTTTTTTTTAAGAGGCATTAAGGCACGAACAGCGTATGTGTGTGTAGAAAATATTTCACACGCTGCTTTGCTGCTGCTGGGCAAGCACTTGACTGTTGAGTGTCGTTGTCGTGTTGTTGTTTTTGGTGAATTGTTGACTGTTGGGGTTCGTTGCCGTTGCCAACGTTGGCTTCGCTGTTAGCGTCACTGTTGACGTCGCTGCTGGCCGCTGTTGTTATCATTTAACATTGGAAATTCTGCTTTCAGTTGCTGCCAGCACACGCAGCTGACAAGCCGGCTGGCTGGCTGGGCTGCATGGATTGACTCTGTTTGTTGCCGTCTTTTGGCTGCAGCGGGGGCGGGGTTGTCTGATTGTAATCGGTTTCAGTTCATTTTCATTTGAATAAACTTAAATATGGAAAACTGTTGAAATCAAGCCATTGGCGAGACGGCGGCAGCCATGTTGTGAGTTGTTGTGGTGAAGGTGAGTGCGCGCGTGCAATGACCGACATATGTATGTATTTGTGTGTAATAAAATTTAACAGAGAGAGTCGAGTCAGGCGAGTCAAGTCGGCAGATATAGCGAGACGGACAACAACTACTTAGCGCCTTAACCGACAACTAAAAACAGCAACAACAACGAATCGCTGTCGCTGTACAATATGTATGTATGTGTCAGCATTATTTAATCTGCGCGCGTAAAGAAAGCGTGAATCGTAATCTATATAATAAATAAATAATTTCAAATATACTTACACATTAAAATGCAACAGCAAAGAGCAAAAAAAGGCTAAAAGCAAAAAATGTAACTAACTAAGTAACTAAATCCCATAGAAATCGAGATTCGATATTCGAGGGAAAGAACAGGCGCACAGCGCAAAACAAAAAGTCACAGAAATGAACTTTTCAACGCCAACAAGCAAATCAAGAGTGCGCAACACACAGAGAGAGAGAGAGAAAAAAAGAGAGCGCGTGAAATCGATGAACTTGCGCTACTGATAACAAATGAAAACGAATAAAAATGTGGCAGCAGACAACAGACAGTTTGAGCTTAACCGTTGCAGCGCGCGTACACACGCGCTGCGCGCATATGACACACAATGCCGCTGCCGCTGCTGCCACTAGGGGCACTGCTTGCAAATGCGAGCAAAGCCGGTCCAAGTCCAATGTGTCGCGTATGCGCGCCGCAGCTTTAGGCGGCTCGCGTACCTGACGCGCGCGTGTAACCGCCAAATTAACAGGCGCACAGACGGCAAAGCAAGCGAATGAGCTTAACGAGCGCAGCAATCGGCTGCGGGTAGCCAACAACAAACTGAGAGCGCATATAAAAATGACGTTGACCCAAAACGGGTGAGCGGGAAACGTTTTTGCTTTTGAGAGCGCGGAGCATAAGTTTATAGAGCGCATGCAGGGTTGCCAGCCAATGGCAAAATATAGGCAAAAGTATTTATTTAGCTTTAGGTCTGTTAAATGCTTTTTTATATATTTTATTTCTGATTTAGGTGAATGCAATTGCCCATATGGCCGAATTTAATTTGTTTAATTAATTAGCAATTTCATATGCCGGTAAATAAGTGAAGTAAATGCTCCGTGGCACATTGGTTTTTTTTTTGGGTGCACAAAGACATGAAAATAAATTTATAGACTTTATATTTTTATAACTTATGAAATTTGATTTATGCTGGTAAAGTCTACTGAAACTCTTGTTATCCAGTAATGAACGTTATTATTAAAAAAAAACATACAAATTTTTAAACTATGCATGTATTTAAACAATTGTTAAATATCTCCGGTATTATTAATCCCATCAGCGCAATTTTTATTTTTAATAATTTCTAAAAATGTCGTGAAGTTTACGTACGTTGCTTTAACTTTGTTTTTTTATTTACAGAAAAGAAATTCACATATTAACATCAAAACATTTTATTACCCATATTTTCGCATATAAATCAACCTTCAAATAAAAAGTTTAGATAGCTGAAATTTGTAAATGCCAAAATTGTTTTAAAATAGATTTACTTAGATCAAGTTTAAATTGGAGCCATTTTAAACTTTTTTTATAGCAAACCTTAAAAAAACAATTATAAAAACGCTTTTTTTTTGTGAGAACAAGAATATATACTTATTTATGCGTCAAACAACCGATTATTATTTGTGTCCAACAAATTGGAAACTGAAAAAACTAATCGGTTTAATTACTCGACTACGGCAAATCAAAAAGGAGGTTTCTGATTTTGAGTTTTTGAATTCTTTTTTCTTACTTTTTTGTCGGTATCTACCGTGCAAAAACAGAATTAGGTGTCCATATGCCTGTGAATTCATATCTTTTAAGCCACTTATTGACCTAATTTGGCAAATTAGACTGCTGGTTATGGACTATGTAACGTCACATCATATTAAATAAGGCACCCCCCGGCAGAAATAAAGTCAAAAGCTAAAAAATAATGTCAAAAATTGCTGTGTTGCGTGGGCTTAGTTATCATTTATATATGTATATATATATATTTATTATTTATACATATAAATAAATAAATTAAAGCCTTTATTAATTAGTACATGGGTCCAGCCAGACCCTTTTCATTTTAAATTGTATTTTTAACACACTTCTAATTGAGCAATCATCTTGCAATTTTCTGACTTTTCCTAAAAAAGACTTAATAAATAAGACGAATACTATTGTCAATTCATCAAAATTATTAATTAATATACATAATCATCTTCAAAATAAACCGTAAAATGCATAAAAAACAAAAAAAAATTTACCTGTGTTTTAACAATTTTCTACCTGTTTTTTTTTTTTTTTTTTTTTTTACCTGTAGATCAAATTGAACATATGCGAAAGGTATTGAGTAAAAGATGTAATGCAAAATTTATACCTGTGCGTGATATAAATGACCGTGAATGCACGTCCAAAATCGACAATTCCCATACATTTGTATGGAAATATATAGGGGTCTGTCTGGATCCATGTGCCAAACCAAAGGTTATCGGAACATGTGCCAAACGGAGGGTTAAAGGCTTTATTTATTTTTTTTTTTTTTAATACGTTTGATTTAAAAAAGAGTCGCCTATACTCAAAATTGTTTAGCTTCTTACAATATATTCCAAATGTACTAACTGATAATATGCATGGAGCGAAGTAATATGTGACATGTATATATATATATATGAACTAAATGGATTGAAATATATTAAGAAAGCTATTTATTCAATAAACTTTGAACATAAACTTTGAATAATTTACGCATTTAAATTTTAGAAGAGTATATTGTCATAATTTTCATAGCCTTATTTTTAAGTAGTCGGATTTTAGTATTATGAACTAACTTTTTTCTAATAACAAAATATGATGAAGCCATGACAACCCTAAGACTCTGGCATACTCCCACGCTATGCCACTCGCTGTCATGCTCTGCGCTCTCGTTCTCTTATACGTTTTTTTCTCTTTGCCACAGCAAGTGGTTGTTGTTATACGAGGTTATCGTTGTTGTTGTCGTCGTTGCTGCTGCTGTTATTGTTATGATGGGGAAGCTGTTAAGGTTGACTCTTTAACATTTGCTTGACAAATGTAGTAAAAAAGAGAGCTCTTTAATGCCAACCCCAACTTTAATACTAAATATATTCTATCTACTACATTATAGTCAAGAAGATATTTACCTACTCGGGGTTTATGAAGAAATTTTGTTGTATGGCGCGTATGCCAAGTGCTGGGGGTTAAGAAAAGGCGAGCAGGCAGGCAGCCAGCTAAATAAATAATTATTGTGTTTGGCTTCACGACGATTTTATTGTTGTTTTTGGATGATTTTTTTTTTTATTGTATTTAAACAGAACACAGCAAATAATAGTAAGACCAACAAAATATAATAGGGGTCGGGTGGAATAAAAAAATGACGACTTGTCTATTGGCAAGTCATGTCAAGTCACATAAACATGACAACGAGTGGCACACAGACAAAAAGCAACGAGTACACTAATTCAATGAACAAATTACCAGCACTTATAAATAGCTTAAGTTTGTTTTTTATTTTTTTGTTTTTTATTGTTTTTTTGCTAATTAAATATGTAAACAATATACAAAAATATGCTAACAAAAAATAAAACGCATTTTACTTTCCGTCTTAATAATGTTAATGAAATGAGAGAAGTTAGAAAAAATATTCAAAAGCTTTCGTTGTTGTTGTTGTTATGTCGTACAACAGTAAATCAATTTATATTATAAATAAGCCCCACAACAAATTAGCGCCCTCAAGCGGCCATTAAGACAGGGGCCAAAAAAACAAAAGAGCAATCCGACGAGTTGGCGCTCTCTTTTTTTTTTTACTCAATCGGTTAGTCTCCGATTGGCGATTTTGATTCACACACATTCCGGCTTTGGTTATGAACTCTATACATACATACATACATGTGGTACATGCATACAGTGCATTAAAAAAGTACAGGCACAGCGCAATTTTTCTTTCCCTATATGCTGCATGCTGAGTGTAACATTTAAAAGAAGAGACGTTAGATTCCAATAGATTTAATTACCACGATTGTTTCTTGAGGATAAATAAAATTGGGTTCAGAAAAAGCAACGTTCTTGCATTCAGTTTCTTATATCGAGCTCTTCTTTCCACCCGTTTTTCAAGATACTGTCTTAAAAGTCTTACTGTTTTAAGTTAAAACTCGATGCAGACCCTTTTAGGAGTAAAGAAAAATGTTCTAAAATTGTACCGCCGTCAGTTTCCAGTCAAAGTTTTGAAATGAGCCCAAACCATTGATGATCGTTCCCAAAATTTTTTTTTAAACTTAAACTAACGTGCGGTCAGAAATCATGGGTAAAGAGTATATGGCAGTAACACGACTTTAATCGAAAGTTATAATATTTAGATATGAGTAGGTACTCATACTCTTAGTTACTTTCAATTTCGTGAAAAAAAATCGAAACAAGGCACTAAGCACATTGAATCACAAAAACGAATTTAAACTCGATTTGGTGTAAATGAAATGCTAATAATCTTTAAAGATATTTATTTAACAGCAACTTACTCTCATTAAAAATTATATTTTGTTTCTCTGGTCTAACAGATTCTCGCGAACGATAAAAAGGTTTTTTTTTGGGCGGGCTTATGCGACTGCTCAATTACTAAACAAAATATCCCGAAATTTTGAATTTAATTTTTTAATTAAAAAAAAATTTAAAGAGAGCAGCAAAAAATTGTTTTTGGGAGACTAAAGGCCCATACGCAGCATGCAAAAATTCCGCACCAAATGTCAAAACTTCATATAAGCAAAAAATTCCTCTTTTTTGGGATATTTTTTTTTATATAAAGTTTTGACATTTCGTGCGGAATTTTTGCATGCTGCGTATGGGCCTTAAGCCAAAGATTGAAAATATAAAATCGAATAACCATTTTTTATGAGTAAATATGCTATTACTTGAAAGGTGTAAAAATAATTTTTGCTGGTAGGTGTCTTGTTGAGTTTGTGACAACTATTAAAATCATATGAGAACTTTGGAAGGTAGAACCAAAAATTACCAAATTGTAATAACTATGCCTTAGAAGCCCCACATAAAACGCATATAACACATGCTTCAAAACAACTGAAAATCGAATGGACAATTTGAAAGTAAAAAAAAGGAAAGGAATTACAGTTGGCCCACTTCTTATTTTTAATTAAATAAATATAAATTTTATTCACTTTTGCGTTCTTCCAATTTCACATTTTTTGCTACCGATAACATTAGTTTACAAATTAAAAAAAATTTCGGTATCCTCAACATGTTTTATTCATAAGCGTAGTAAAATGGTATGCTAAAACCGAAAACGAAGTCATAAAATTTTTTCATGGAACGGATTTCGCGATATTTCTAAAAAAAAAAAAACATTTTTCGAAATGAAAAAAAAAAGTGATTTTACTTAAAAGCAAATAACTTGTACTACACTGATTTTGATAATTTTGTACTAAATTATAGATAATTGAATTACACATCGATTACACTTGAAACATATTTTTGTCGAATTTACGGCTTGGACAATATTTATGCATTCCTATGAAATTTTTCGTAACTTTTAGCAAAGTTTTGAAGAAAATTCTATTTGGAATGTAAATTTAAAAATGAAAAAAAAAATTGTTTCAATAAATTTTGTTTCATGTCTCGTAAAGCTCAATCGATTACGAATAAAATGAGTGGTTGTTTATCAAAATCGTAGAAAAAATGTGTAAATAACTGGATTTTTTGTAAACAGTCGGACTCAAATCACATTAAAAACATTTTGAAAAAATTGTATTAATCCGAATATTTTATTACTTTTCGTTTTTTGGAGCATGTCTTAAAACATTATTTCTGAATATGTAAAAAAAATACATATTTTCTATTCCGACTGCTTAAAGTTATCGCGTTATCCATCAACACTTAAATGAAGCTTTAGATATGCAACAGACTAAATGCAAGTACAAAATAACTTCCCAGCTGTGAAAAAAAAAAAAACAACAACATAAAAGTAGTACTGACTTGAGATGCTTTTTGAAAGCTAAAATTTTCATATAATTTTTGTTCAGATCGTACAACATGTAAATAAATTTAACAAAAAATTTAAATCAAACTCAAAATATCGAACATACTACAAAAATTTTTGTGGTGAAAAAGTTACGATTCTTAAGCTTCTTCTTGTTACCTCAAATTTAAAAGTGTGCGTATAATTTTTGCTGAGACCGTACAATATGTACATTAATTTAGTGCTTTTAAAAGTATTAAGCTCCAAATATCGGTCAGACTGTCTTGAGCTTCTTCTTGTAATCTTAAATTTAAAAGTGTGCGTATACTTTTTGTTCAGACCGTACAATTTGTATATTAATTTATCGCTTTAAAAAGCATTAAACTTCAAATACCGCGTAGACTGAAATAATTTTTCAGATAAAAAAAATTCAAGAAAGAAGCAGTTAGACTGGACTTGAGTGTCTTCCTAAAACCCAAAATTTAAAAGTGTGCGTATAATTTTTGTTCAGAACGTACATACTTAAATTTAACGCTTTAAAAAGCATCAGGCTTCAAATATCGGTCAGACTGTCTTGAGCTTCTTCTTGTAATCTTAAATTTAAAAGTGTGCGTATACTTTTTGTTCAGACCGTACAATTTGTACATTAATTTATCGCTTTAAAAAGCATTAAACTTCAAATACCGCGTAGACTGAAATAATTTTTCAGATAAAAAAAATTCAAGAAAGAAGCAGTTAGACTTGACTTGAGTTTTTTCCTGAAACCCAAAATTTAAAAGTGTGCGTATAATTTTTTTCAGAACGTACATACTTAAATTTAACGCTTTAAAAAGCATCAGGCTTCAAATATCGGTCAGACGAAAATAAATTTTTAGACGAAAAAAATTAAAGAAAGTAGTTAGAGTTTCTTCCCGAAACCCAAAATTTAAAAGTGTGCGTATAATTTTTGTTTAGAACGTACATACTTAAATTTAACGCTTTAAAAAGCATCAGGCTTCAAATATCGGTCAGACGAAAATAAATTTTTAGACGAAAAAAATTAAAGAAAGTAGTAAGAGTTTCTTCCCGAAACCCAAAATTTAAAAGTGTGCGTATAATTTTTGTTCAGAACGTACATACATACATACATAAATTTATCGCTTTAAAAAGCATCAGGCTCCAAATATCGGTCAGACAAAAATACATTTTTAGACGAAAAAAATTAAAGAAAGCAGTTAGAGTTTCTTCCTGAAACCCAAAATTTAAAAGTGTGCGTATAATTTTTGTTCAGATGGTACATACATAAATTTATCGCAGGCTCCAAATATCGAACCGACAAAAAGCAAGTACAAAATAATCTCCAATAGGAAAAAAAAATAAAACGAAAAAAAGAAGAAGCAGTAAGACTGACTTGACTTCTTCTTTGTTAAGTTTTTTTCATTATTCTTTTTGCTTAGACCACAGCAGCAGCTGATTTGCTGCTGCCTTCAGCTTTTCAAGTCAGCCACTGCAATGACGCTGCAGTCTACAGAAAGTAACAGGCGCACAGCAATAAGCAAGCAACGGTAAAAGCTTCAGTGAGCGAGCAACGAGTAACATAGGGAGAGAGAGCGGCAGCAAACGAGCGAAATAAAGTAAAGCAAAGAGAGCTGGCTTGCGCATATGCTGCTGCTATCGTTAGTTTGGCACAATGAAAATTTTATTGCAGCTGAGCCCCAGCAGCGGCATAAAACTTGCAAAAGTCTCGTGTTTTTTTTTTTTTTTACTGAAATTTTGAGGCCTTTTACTTAGTGAGTGGTGAGTTTTTTTTTTTTTTTTTAAACACTTACCGATTTTCCACCGGCGCGACCACGCAACATGCCATAGTCAAAGACCTGACTATGGCTGGCGTATCTTTTGCTGCGCATTGAATCTTTTACGAGAACTGCTTTAACTTTTGCACACAAATGACAAGAAAAAAAAAAAAAGAAATATGGATATATATATATACGATGTATGTATATTATGTGTGGGGCCGGAGCCTAGGCGTTTATTAAAGTATTTACTATTTACACGCACACCACAACAGACACACACACACATACACACACATGCACATGTGAAAGTTAGTTGCAAAAGCGAGAGAATCGCACACGAAAACCATCACTTCCGGAGGCGCTTCAAGTACTGAGGAATGTATATGTATGTGCTGCATGAAATGTGAAGCAGCGGCAGCGACAGCAGCAGCGGCAGCGACAGCGATAGAAAAAAAAAAAAAATAACAAACTGTATGTATGTATGTATGTATGTATATTCAACATAGCGAGCGCAAAAAGGAAAATAAAAGGAAAATCAGCCAGAGTCATAGTCAGCAGCGGCAGCGCAGTCAACGCAGCGCTAGCCGAAAGCAGCAAATGACGCGCAGCAGCGAGTATCTGTGCCTTTGCGCGCGTGTGCCTGATTAAATGTTTAAACATAGTCAGGATCTTATAGTCAAGTTGTATATCTGGTTAAACATGGATTTGGAAATGCAATAGCACTTGACGCTCTCTAGGTAGTCTAAGTATTGCCATTGTCCATAACCTTTCTTGGCTGACAAGTGTTGCTCTAACTTAGCAAAGTATCTGTATCTGTGCTTTTTTTTTTTTCCTATCTGTATCTGTGTATGGATTAAACTGTGCCTGTAAGTGCAAGTAAGCTCTTGTAGCAACCAAGTGTGTGTATGTGCAGCTTTTTTTTATTTTTATTTTTTTGTACTGCCATCAATTGAGCTCTTGTTACTTTCGACGCAAATTTAGTTATCATTTAAACAAATACGAAATAATTTATCTACTTAGTGCAAGCTATAAGTTACTTTTGAGGCAATACACGATAATGGGATTCTCTTTCGAACTGCTTGCATGCAGTTTAACAAGCAGTTTTCAATTGGTATTCGGCGAGGCTTAAATAACACAGCCACACAAAACAAATCGATTTTTCTGTTCGGAGGTCAGACCATGCTCCAAGGGTCTGAGTTCAGGGTTCTGATATAACTTTAAAAAAAACCCATCAGATCCAGTCTGGCGTGCGACAATGTCTTTGTGATCGGTCAGGGCTCTGACAAACCCTTAAAAATTACTCTTTTTTTTTACTTGACTGAAATTTTCAAGAAACCTTTTTTATAAACCTAATATTTTAGAAATTTAGTAAGCGAATTCCGCTTTCTAATTTATTTACATAGAATTTTAGGAATTTACTTCATCTTTTTTATATACGATTTCTTTTTTACACGTTCTTTTCTATAACGTATCTACAGTGAAAAAAAAAAGAATTATACATACATATATTTTCTTACTAAAGGGGTCTACGCAGTTCGAAATATTTCGCGCGGAATGACAAAACTTCATATTAAAAAAAAAGTCCCAAATGGGATAGCCCTAAAGGATAATAATAATAATAAAGAAGTGTTTTGATTTTCAAACTCTGTACCGAAGGGTTTAAAGTCTACATGAAGTTATAAATTTTTTGTATAACACCTAGTTAAACGTTAAGGGACTCAAAAAAGAAATGCATTTTGTCTGCCTGCTTTTCAAGAACATCAAATTTCAGGAGTTAAAGGTTTTTTTTTTTTTGTCAAAAGGTTAAAATTTATCAAATTTTTAAACCTAAAAGCTGCTTGAATGCTATCATTCTTAAATAGGCTGGGAATTTTGGGAGCTAAAGGTAGAACATATCAAGCTTTTAACCTTTTGCCTAGAAGTTCCACTAAAAACTCTGTGGCTGCCAATTTTATTCAAATCGGCTGGGAATTTCGGGAGCTGAAGGCAGAACTTATTCAGTTTTTAACCTTTTGCCTAGAAGCCCCACCAAAAACTCTGTAGCTGCCAATTTTATTCAAATCGGCTGGGAATTTCGGGAGCGAAAGGTAGAACTTATTAAGTTTTAAACCTTTTGTCTAGAAGTGCTATTAAAAACTCATTTTATTTCAATCGGCTGAAAACCTTTACCTTAAAGGTAAAACTTATCAAACTCTGTGGATGCGAATTTTATTCAAATCGGCTGGGAATTTCGGGAACTAAGATAGAACTTATCAAATATTTAACCTTCTGCCTAAAAGCCCCAGTAAAAACTACTTTTAATAAAATCGCTTGAGAACTTCAGAATGTAAAGATAAAATTGATCAAATTGTTAAACTTTTGCCCAGAAGCCCCATTAAAAACTCTTTGAATGTCCATTTTATTCAAATTGGCTAAGAACTTTGTGAACTTTGCCTTAAGGCTTCTCTAAAAACTCCGTGGATGTCAATTTTATTTAAATCGGCTGGCAACTTCGAGAGTTAAAGGTAGAGCTGATCAAATTTTTAAACTTTTGCCTAGAAGACCAAAAAACTCTCTCTTTATTAAAATCTGCAGAGAACATCAACTTCGAATGTTCTGTATGAATGTTAATACCTAAGCTTTTAAGTAACCCTATTTGGAAAGGAGCTACATACACGCTCATATGCCTCTCATTTATAAAACTATTTGAACTGACTGATTCATTGGTGAGCTAAAATTTTGGATGCAGTTTTGTTTTATGGTGTAGTTTAAAACTTAGAGAGGATTTTGGAAAATTTCTCTCACAAGAGTAGAAAATGGCGGTTCAAGAATTTTTTTTCATCAAAAAAGCTAATTTGGCAACAGATAGTGGGAATTAGGGACTAGGCTGGCTATGCACCTTTTTCTACCTGCCCAAGTGATAAGAGCTAGAGTGTCAAAATTTGGCATGGGAGTTTCTTTTTTTTTTTTTGATAGTTCCGAACTTCAAGTGAACGAAAGTTTATGTAGGAAACACATTTGCTTTTATCGCCACGACTTACAACTTGAAGAAAAGATGGTTTTGGATGACCCGTAGACTAATAATGAGAATTGTAGAGAATTTTGTTGAATTTTTATGAAAGCTAGGCTATTTTATTATCCTATCGACCTAACCAATAAAAAGTCGCATATAAGACAAGTAAACATATTTTACATACTATCGAGCTGAAACTCAATTTGTGTGCATAATATGATAATAAATGGAGGGTTACAGCCCAGTGGCGGATCCACGGGGGGTTTTCGGATGCGGACCCACCAAAAGTTGGAAAAATGGGTTGAAAGTCGCTTGCGAGCTTTAATATATATACACTTCGAAGTGACCCCCCCCCCACACACACACACATGACCAAATCCTAGATCCGCACCTGTTATATTCAGTTTTTAAGTGATAACTAACACGTACCGAATTTTCTACCTTAATGGTGTTGAAAAAACATGTTTACACAAACACATTGCGCAGCAAGCAGGCAGCGGAAGCCCCTTGTGTAGTAGTTTGTATATATAAACAAAATTGTATGTCGTTTTTGGGCATGACAGCTCTCAATTTTTTTTTCTTCTTAAACTGCTTACCTTGTCTGGTAGAGAGAAGTTTAAAATTAATGACCAACTAAAAAATAATCGTTTTCAACGTAAACTCAAGAAGTTGCGTAGATTAAAGTGTATTTTAAAGTCGATACAACAATAGCACAATATTTTGTCTATTTTAATTAATGATAGTTGGCACTTGGTTTGTTCAAGTTCTGGATTTACTAGCACTTGTAGATCTTTTCTCACTTGTTGCTGTTTTCTAGCACATAGAACGGAAACAATAGAAGCCACAAAGAGTTTTCACTATCCACACACACATACAGACACACAGAATTTTGCAGCAAAATGGTGTTGGTAATATTTACCAGTAAATTTCGCAGTATCATCTTTCTGTCCTGAGGACCAAGACTATACTAAATGGCAACCATAACTTAATGCACTCATCAAGGATAACAACTACAAAGTGTTATAATGATAACAGTTCGGCAAGAACGGAAAAACACTTTGGAGTCTGGGAAGCCAAGTCTGGCCAACGTCTGTATGGGGTCTAGATTGGTTTATTGATGTACACACACACTTGCACACTCATGGGAGCAAGCAAAAAAAAATAATAAAAATGGAGATACATGTATGGGCACGGTAAGGTTTATAAATAGCTTGAACTACATGTCTGCTTCTTCTTCTACTTCTTTGCACTCCATCCTTATAATTTTATGCTGCGCACGCACCTACACAAATACAGATACAAACACCAACACACCAACACCACACCCTATAACTTCCTTACATCCGACAAAGAAAATGCAAAGCTTCCAAACTTTAAATGGCAATGGATGGGCTAGTGGCAATAGCGTTCCTTGCCGATACAAAAGCATGCCACACGCACACGCAGTTCCAACCTCGTCGAGAGTGTGACACCCACACACAGTTGGTAGGTAGCAGCCCGAACGTTGCAGTTGCAACTCTGGCTGGATGCAGGCACGAAGCAGCAGCAGCAGGCTTGTCGGAAGCTAGGGTGGTTGCTTCGAGAGCACAGTGTAGAGTAGGCGGCATTGCCAGAGTTATGGCAAATAGAAACAGAATTTGGTCGTGAATAGCAAGTAAAGCAGCAGAGCCAGACGTCCGCATACACTGCAGTTGTAGATTTGCCGAGAGGGGTACATACCCACGGCGAAGCGGCCGAACGCACAAGAAGCTCGTCTGTCTAAATGTTACATAAATCAAATGGATTTGTGAAAATAAAGGGTGTTTTTTTTTGGCAACAACATGACAATTCATGGATTTTAGGAATTCCTGCTGGGTTCCAGAAACTTTTAGTGCACTTTGTGAATTTCACAATACACATAATCGTCTTTCTAAATTCAAGAAATTATTGATTAATTTTCCAACACTTATTCACTACAGACATTAAGCCAGCAACAAGAGAGAGCAATTTTCCCAACACTTATTCACTACAGACATTAAGCCAGCAACAAGAGAGTGAAATTTTCCATCCGAGAAAGCAATCGCTTCTGTAAGTTAAAGTGTGGACAATGATACTGATTTGCCCGCACTACGACGTTCTCAGGATCTCTACCACACGGAAAATTTCTAGATCTTGTTTTACATCCATAGAAGGTTAAGCTTGTTCCAAATATGTAGCCATTACTAAAACGTAATTTTGATGACAATAATATTTGACAAAATGGACCTTCTTGATGTCCTTCAAGATCTTACAATTTGACGCCTTTTGTGTTTTGTCGATACATAAAGTCCATGTGTTATGCTGATAAATCAAGAACTCTTCAAATATCCCCGGAATGCGCTTTCAAACAGCAAGTCGTTATGGCCATTTGCTTGCTATCATCTTCAAAACATAAAATAATTCAAATTACACTTTAAACGCTCTTAAAAAAACACCCTATATAAAGTTTTTACAGAGTTTACAAGATGGCTTGTTGGTTCGCATCTTGGAGTACTGCTTGAAAAAAAAAGTGTCAATAGTGTGATGTTCGAAAGAGTTTTTGCAGCCGTACTTAAAGATTGGAATATATATAATATTGAAAAGAAAGTCAAAAATAGATCACAAGCTATAAAGGTAAACAATTTTGTTTTTGTTTTTATGAACTACATTTTTTCTATAGATTTCTGGAGCGCCAAATTCTCTATAAATTCGTTCTGATGCAAATTTTTCTTAAAATAATAGATATGTGATCAATAAAGCCTGTTTTTTAATGGCCTGAGGAAGAAAATCAAAAAACATGGGGAATAATCCTCGGTTCCTACAATATGCATTCAAAGAAAATCTTTTAATTGGTTTCTCAAAGGCTTACTCCTGAAATATTGCAGACTTAGAAAACACCTTAACCAGATGGGCATTACAAAATATAAAATATATATTAAAAAATTTCCAAAATCTTCTTAGATATTATACCTTAACTATAAGTTTTTCTAAAAAAATATCAATATTAGAATTATTTAATTTTCTTAGATAAAAACAAGTACATAAGACTATCTTAGAAAAACACTTAAAAGGGAAATTTTGGAAGTCATTATAAAAAGTTACGTACGTATAGGAAACAAGTTTTTGAAAAACCCTTGTCTTAGGCATCGAAAATTCAAACAAAACCTAAGACAGCAAACTGTTTGGAATGTTCGTAAAATACTACAATCAAAAATTCTTAAAATAGGATTAAATTTATACTTTGAGAAATTCGAAAGCTTTAAAAGAGTCAAAGAGTTCCGATAGTATGAAGCAAAATTCTTGCAAGTTTAAAAGTCTCTTGTTTTTATTATTTTTCTATTTATTTCAGTCGCTAGATGGCGCAAGCAAGCTGCATATTTCTGTCTATAATAATAATAATAAGCGCAGCGAGCAGGGCGCAAAACCCCCTAATTTCTAATTATTATATTACTTGGAAAACTTCAAATTATTGTTTGCTTTAATTGCTACAGTGTATACGCTAGTCAGTATGTTTAATTTGATTGGGACTTCAGCCTGGTGGTGGGTTTGCTGATGAAGATAATGGCATCAGTGGCCGCCGTGCACCAATCGACCGACCGACATTGACAACAACAAAACGACGTGCGATATGATTGCAAGTATGGAGTATGCGTACAAGTGCCACGACCACGACCACGATGGCGATGGCGATGACGACGACATCAAAGCAGCGCCTAGCCGCCAAAAATATGCGCCCGGCGAAATCTGGGCTGACAGGACCGGAGCCTCGTTGAGTTTTTTGGGAGGTGTACATTTTGATAAAACCCAGCAGCAGGAGCAGCAGCCGAAACAGCAGCTGGCTCAAAAGGCTTCGGCGGCATTGCCGAGAACGACAATGATGTTGTCGATGTTGCATACACCATGGTTGTTATTGTTGTAGTCGTTGGTTGCATGCAGCTAATGGGGCCTACTGCAGCAGGAAGCAACTGGCAGTAGCTTAAAATGACGCGGCAAAGCTTTTTGGCCCGGGTCGAGAGTTTTCACACAAAACAAGATTGCGGTGCAATATTTCAGGGATGCATTTTACACTGTACCCCTTTCCAAAAAAAAAAAAAAAAACTCATAAGGATTAAACTAGAATCAAGAGAGCAAAAACTGTAGGCATAAAGCTAATGAAGTGCATGCTAGACAGTATGGTTCAGCTGCAAATAGCAAATAGCATTTCGAAAACAAAAGCAACCGATTTACAAGTGGGAAATAGCTGCAGCCTTATTGAGGATGGGTATAACCTAAGGTTTACTAAGGAATAGGCATAGTAGTACCTTGTACACTAGATTTGTGCAATGCATGCAACAGATAGAAATGGGCGTGGCAGACCCCAACTGTAGCCAAATGTTTATCATAAACTCGGATAGCGATTGAGCCATGTCCAATATGTCTTATAAAGGGTCATCAATCTTGGGGTTTTTTTGTCCAGTTTTCATTTTCATTTCATCATGGAAAGACTTACACCCGAACAGCGTTTACAAATCGTACAATTATATAACGAAAATTCGCGTTCCGTAAAGATTGTTTTTCGCGCGCTTAGGCCATTTTATGGAACCAGTTCGGTGAACAATCAATTTCACGCTGCGGTCCGGTGAATTGGCCATCAAGATCGTGTGATATCATGTTAGACTTTTTTCTTTGGGGCTACGTTAAATCTAAAGTATTTGTGGATAAACCAGCTTAAGAGGCCAACATTACCCGTGTTATTCGAACGTGTCATCGAAAATTGGAACCTCCGCATGGACGAGCTACGGCGTAGTTGCGGGCAACATTTGAAATGGATTTACCTTTAAGAAGTCAAAAATGGTTCTTTCTATTGATAATAAAGATTTTCCGATTCATTTAAAATTTTTGTGTTTTTTTTGCATTTAAAAAAAAAAACCTCAAGATTGATGACCCTTTTACTACTAGTGTTAACCGCTTGTTGTTGAGAGCTTACCGCAAAAAGAACACATGCGACATGGAATTTTTCACAATTTTTTCCATTTTGAAGCGGAACTTTCTAAAATTCTATCTTAGTCCCCATCTAACCATAAATCGCAACATTTTACAAAATGTTGGCTCTGAGCATAAAATCAATATAGTAATCAAAATTTATGAGATACTAGTGGACTTCACCAGGGAGCTAGAACCAAATTATCCAGATGACGAATTGTCAATTGGATACAAAAAAAAACAACCTCAACTGGGAACGGAATTATCCAATAGTGTGCATCTACAACATAAATCTAAAGTTTATTCAGAATTTTAGCTCTCCAGCTTTCTACGAATTTTTACCCGCTATTTCCTCTACTTAAGGCGGAACTATCCAAAATACCTTAAAAGTGTTTATCTACAACATAAATCTCAAATTTATTCCAAAATTGAGCCCTCCAGCTTTCTACAAATTTTGATCCGCTATTTCCTCTACTTAAGACGGAATTATCTACCAAAATTCTTACGTAGCGCTCAGCTATAGCATAAGTCCCAAGTTCTTGCAAAATTATAGCTCTCCTGCTCTAACCGTTTGTCAGCTCCAAAAGTTTTTTATATACACCTAGCTGTTTTTATAAGACGTAAAGTTTCTGGGTTTTTTTTTTCTAGAATATATTTTTAATATCCAAAAACTCCGAAAAGTAGGCAGCATATAAGTCATATTGCCCGAGTGAGTGCTGTAAAAAGATGAACTTGACTGAAAGCTAAAACTTGCTGCAAATTTCAGCGTTTGGTAATCCTGATTAAAAAATTTCTGCTCCAGTATTTGGGATTGCATTTTAGTCCTCCAAAAACAAACTTACCAAAGCGAAGAAGCACATTGCTCTTCGGGAGGCAAAGAAGCTTGATGACTTCTTAGATTAATTTGGACTGGCGATAAAGAGATCCATTGCCCATCAACAATAAAGCTACCAAATTTTTCGCAAAGACAAAGACTATGAGATAATGGCTTTTTAAACCCTGCCCAAAGTTAAGGTTTATGTATATTAAGTTTGTACAAATGTATGTATGTTTATAGACTAGAAGACATAAGTGACTCCCAAACAGAGCCGGATCCATGGAGGGTTTTCAAGCCGGACAAGCAAAAAAAAAGTGCTTCAAATGTTTAATACACAATGCGAAAAAATCAATAAAGCTTTACCTTTATAAAACGGACCCCCTATATAAAAGTGTATATAGAGAGAAAAAGTTTTTTTTTTTTTTTTGTATTTCTGTCAAAGAACTGATGGTTTTTGGAGCGTGTGGGACATGCATGGAATTGAGACTGCAATTGTGGGTGCAGTGTTATGGAAATATTAATGCGTTTTCCTAGCGCTGCCACACAGCTGTTGTAGCTTCAGCTTCGGTACACAAAGGAAGACTTCACATATGTGTGGGTGGTGGGTGGCGGGGGAGGATACTTGCATGAGCCGAATGGCATCATACGATAGCGCTGCATAAGCTAACGACAACGAAGGACGACTACGACTATGTCGACGTTGAGGTTGCTACTCCTGGGAATGCGAATGCAATGTCAGGATATGCTCTACAACAACGGAAGTTGCAGCATCGTGGAAAATTTTCGGCAACGTCCGCCAACATTAACACGACCATAGCAACATCAACAACAACAACAACAGCAAATAGCAGCAAGCAGTATGAATCCAAAATGTCGTCGTTTTCCACTTTTCGGTATTTCTCGCATATCTTTGCAAATGTTGTCGGGTTTTGTTAATACTCGTAATAAATGTGCCTGGTTTTTGTATGCCCTCTGCGACATTTCCCTGCAGTACTGCGCACTAGTTCGGAAGTGCTGAAATGGGCACCCACCAGCAGACCACCACTACCCACCTTACAACCCACCACCAATGTAATGCTTCATTTCGTTTTTTGCACAGAATGTCCTAGGACATGGGGACCGGCGACACCACATCGTTTACCTCATGGGTAGTCCAAATGGGTACCCATGTGGTGGGTAGTGCAAATGGGGACCCATTTGGTGCCTAGAGCAAAGGTTACCCAATTGTTTAATTCGCTCCCTATGCTGCTGAGCCACACAAAATAAAAACAATTTGAAATTCTTTTAATTTTTTTGAATAATAATTTATTTTATAAATAACTTAAATCATAAATTATTTATTACTATGGGTGCTACATTTTTTACGCCGGTTTTTGATTTTACAGATCCAGTGCATCTAGAAAGATAATATTTAAATATATTAAAGCAAATGTTGATAAATACAAAACTAAAAAAAAATTAAACTTACCAAGTGATTCAACATTAAAATGTATTAAATTTTTACAAGTGCTTTTAGGTGCTGGAGTATAAAACATGAACTATTATTATTAAATATATTTATTGTTTTAAAGAAACCTTATCTGATACTTACAGCTGATAGGTAATGCAGCACGCTTAGTTTTTTGTGTATTCATCTTACGAACATGCCTTTTGCTATTAATTTTCATATATGGACATTATATTATTAACTTGGTTTTTATTTTATTTATTTGGTATTTCACAATTTAGTTTTATACCTTTGCTTACACAATTTTAAATATGTGCACTTTTTATTTTGTCTGCTATTTAATTGTAAGTTGTTGCAATTTTCGCCGCGGCGTTACCAGCAGTTGTCACTTACAAGAGTCAGAACCAAAACTAAAGAATATTCTAGCAATACAAAACACGCGAGCATGCTGGACAAGACAAAACATGTTCTCCTTTGTCTTCCCAGCCGAAAAACAACAAAAATCTATTTTACTTCGGTCTTTCTCTCTAACAAAAGTAAGCGGAGCAAATCTATTTTTGTCCGGTGGTTCGGCGTTCGCTTGCCTGCGAACTAGTACATTGGGTGGTGGGCATAGGGTTACAAAAGTAGACGGGACTAAGTTCATTTTTTCTGTTTTGCTATCTCGACGTTCGTTCTTCGAAGGACTAGTTCGTTGGATACCCATACGCGGACCATCCAAGTAGGTAGTTCGAACCTTGCAATCGCCACCATCAGTACTGCAGGGTTCCCACTCCATATACCCATCAACATAATATTTTGTTCCTTCATTGTTTACACACACACACACACACACACACATACACGCGCGCGCATTCGCGCAATTATTAACGACAGATGGCGCTGCAATATATACAATTTTAAAGCAAGATGGCTAGACATGCAGCTATATAGCTCTAACATGCACTCGGCCGCAAAAATTTGTACTAGAACAAACTGAAAAGCAAAATCAGGAAGTCCAACTTGCACTCTTTCAAAGTTTACTTTTGGCTGCCACTGTAAACTATTTACTAGCAGCTGCTAAAATCCCCAAAATAGTTATTACGCAAAAAACGTTCAACACTTTCGGAGTGTCAGAAAAAAATCGCCCTCTTACGAACACTTTGAGAGAAGCGTTTGACAAAACACGCTCAATTGTGTTTTTGTTCAAAAGTGTTCCGCTCAGACCAAGACCCAGGAAAACGCAGGAAATGTGGAACCGCTTCGGAACTTGGACTTAGGCCCCTTCCTCACTGTAGAATTGATGAAATTGTTGTCACACACTCTGTCTCCGAAATCGACAGAGTTCGCTTGAACTGTTGCAACTTCTTCTTGGTGTTCATGAAACATATATATAAAAGAATATCATTTAGAGCAATAAGTATTGAATTGATACGGCAACTCAGTTTTAACGACCCGATCAATTTGAAAGACACGAAGAACCTTCATTTGGTGGCCGATTTTTTCAAGAAGAGCACTGTAGCGGTTCAAGACGAGTTTCGAAAATTAAAGGACATGTTTCGACACAAATGCGACACAGACAGACAGACACAGAGATCACATTCTCGAAAAAAGTTGAAGCAGTTGAAAGTCTCCCTTATCTTGGACATCATCCACCGTGTTAAGGTGCTATCTCACACGTCAGCTGATATGGAGCGGTATAGTTTGAGTACTACTCAAACTACTCTAAAAAAAAAACCGATGTGCTTCTTCTGAACATCACATTCAGTCATTTTATGTTAGTAGAATTTCTTCATTATCTTATAGCGTCTATTTTTACTCGGATTAACTCCTAACCCGCTGCTAAAATACCGCCTCTCATAAATCCCAAAATCAATGAGATTACATTACCCTTCAGCGATTCAGCCAGATATCTTGGATTAATCCTTCATAGCAAACTGGACTGGAACCTGAACACGGAAGATCGAAGAAAAAAGGCCACGATTGCCCTGAACACTTGCAGAAAGACCATTGGACTTAAATGGGGTATGACTCCAAACATAGTCCACTGGCTATTGTAAGACCAATTCCTCTCTACGGAGTCGCTATTTGGTGGCCTTCACTGGATAAAAAATCCATCCTAACTAAGCTGAGTAAGGTTCAAAGGACCGCTGAACTTACTATCAGCGGGGCACTAAGCTCGACCCCAAACGAAGCTTTAGATGCCATTTTAAACCTGATTCCTCTGGACAAGATGGGTAAGCAATTAGCCACGCTATCAGCTCTACGTATGAGGGAGGCTAAAAATGGAGTGACCAAGACTTTGGTCACTCAAGAATTCTTAACGGAAACCCTCTCTCATTCCTGTGAGTACGGACTATTGTACCCCACAGGAACACCTTAGAACAAATTTCAAAACCCATATTCCAACCAGAGATGAGTGGAATGTTGGTGTACCGGGCCCAGCTGGCTCAGTTAAGATCTTTACGGACGGTTCCAAGTTAGACGACCGTGTCAGTGGTGGCGTCTACATTGAGGAGCTCGATGTTAGATTATCGTTTCGACTTCCGGATCACTGCAGTGTTTTTCAGGCTGAGGTCACTGCAATCCGGGAGGCTCTTATAAAAATAAAAAATGTACCTATAGGTAATAGAAATATCTGCATTTATTCAGATAGCCAGGCGGCCATTAAGTCTCTCGCCTCCTTGACTTCATGTATGAAGTTGGTGAATAACTGTCGCTCGTCTCTGGAGGAGATGGCAAAAAAGTTTTCTATCCACCTCATATGGGTCCCGGGACACAGGGATATTGAGGGAAATTGTATTGCGGACGAACTGGCAAGACAAGAAACTACCAGCTTCCTCCTTCAGGATAAGGAGCGTCTAGGTATTCCTATGGCCAGCTGCAAACTAAGCATAAAGACCCATTTCGCTCACTCTGCAAACGTAAAGTGGAATCGAATTTCCAACACGTGCAGGATATCATGGCAAACCTGGCCGGTGTACTGCAGGAAAAGAACCAAGGAACTTTGCTGTTTAAGCAGAGCCCAGTGCTCGAAAGTAATCCGAGCAATCACCGGACACTGGCTGGTGGGAGCTCATGCATTAAGGTTTAACGCACCCCATCAAGATTTTTGCAGAAGTTGTGGTGATGAGGCAGAGCTGGAGACGGTGGAGCAGCTCTTTTGCCACTGCCCGGGGCTTTGCAGAACAAGGTTCCGCTTCCTCAAATCACACTTCCTAAATGACTTATTCCAGCTCTCAGGAATGAGTCCGAAATGCCTTTCGAGGTTTATTGAGGCCACCGGATGGCTGTAAAGTGGAATATCGTGTGGACCTTTTTAGTGGGGAAGGGTGGAGTAAAGCCCACCTGCGGTATCACAACGGGCCAATTTTTATCTGGCCTAAGTGAGTTGGGACGTCACGTTCTAACTGCCGCCTTAACCTAACCTAACCTATATAGTCTATAGTTGGGGGTTCCTCACTTCGAAGTGTATATATATCAGAGCTCGCAAAAGACTTTCAACCCATTTTTCCAACTTTTGAGGGGAGTCCGGACCCGCCCCATGGATCATCGTCTCGGACTGTTCTCTTCTGCTCGTAGTTATGACAACTTATCGCGTGTCCGTATAATTACTGTTTTGACTGTATATTTGTATATGCTGCGAGATTCTGACGTGGGCATTCGATTTGGATAGATAGAAAGATTAAGAAACTGTTGATGTTATGAAACGACAATTGGTTGGGCATGTTTTGTGGGCCTTGAAAAACCCAACCCATTTCATTATCATTATTTTATCAAGCAAATTGAACAAGTCAAAAATTTTCGAAAATATTTTCTTCATCTGTACCTATACTATATATTTATACGCATATCTATCCATCTGATTTATGTGTATCCCAAAAACTGTACAAATCTATGACTAAAAGCGCGCAACACAATGAGCGAAGGCACCACGAAATCCAGCAGAGAGCTACGTCGCGTCGTCACTCTGCATCCGCTGCATGTATCTACGTCACACTGATGCCGCAGCCACCACTCTACACCATGACGCTTTTAGAGGCTGTGGTTATAGACACGAAACGACGGAGGCGAGAAGTTGATGGGTTTGGTTGTTGTGCCCCTGGAAGTGAAAACTAAATTACAACAACATTGCTAAATACACACTGGAAATGGCAATGTGCTGTACATGTGCACTGGAATCTAAACAAAACTAAGCCGATGCCAACAACATTCGCATTTTCCACTAACCGCTCCCATGCGCTTTCGCATCCTTATGCACAACGCCATCGCCAGCGCCAACTTCACGGCAATCAACAACAAAGATTGCGAAGTTTTTATATGCTTAATGATTACCCTCACAATTCGGCCAAATCGTACAGTACATAGCCAATTAATCACCACAACAAACAAATCGATTTTGAAATAGTTTTTCATACAAGCTAGGATTTGTTCAGCAAGTGCGTCTTATGCTTTGTTTGGACAAAAAACAAGATTGTCCTAGCTGTGGAGTTGAGGAATGGTTAGATAGAAAGCATCTGAGCTTTGTAGAAAATGCAGAGAGCACCTGGAAAAGCACTTTTTTGACGTTCTGTTAATTGAAACCTTAAAATAGTTGAGCTGGGAAAGCAAATAGATGAGCTAAGCAATAAAAAGGTGTTCCTGTCGGATATTCCATACGCCTCCAACTTCACTCTCCCGCTCTGTACAATTATTAGGCTTTAGAATGGAGCTTATCTACTCCGGGTAATCTCTGCTTGCACCGAGTCGACTTTTTAGCCTAAACTTTTTGTTTTGATTAAAATTCAACCAAAATCGTTTTGAAGCATTACGGTTTTTAGACAAAAGTTGCCAAGGTTCAAAATTCTCCAGCAACTCAGTGTATTAAATTAATTTCTTTGAAAATATATTTTAATGAACTCAGCTGTAGTTAAGATTCCGCAAGCAGTATGAGTGATAGTAAAAAATTCAGCTTACCTGAAAAGAAAAAAATAAATCAAGTTTGTTAAAAGTTGGATAAAAGCAAAGTTTAATTAAAAAAAAATGTTGTTTATAATAATATTAAGATAGAGAATAATAACACAGAACCACAAAAAAAAGTTACATACTATCCATATGTAAACCGGATTCGGGATCCAAAAACACCAACATACAGTCTACTTAGTCTTATGGGTGTCTTAAGGGGCGTTAAACTCAAAAAAATGTAGTAAACATGATCTGAAGTCCGAACCGATTATTTATCGAGCTATCGATAATCTCTATTAATTCAAGACACCGCCTTTTGGATTCGGCTATAAACTGTAGGTCGCTGTTCTCTTTGAGCAATTACACAGGCCTACAAATGCCGGGGTCATGTCAGTTGTTGGAAAGCTAAAGGTCATTTCTGAAGTAATTTGCTGCGTAGAGTCCGAATCCGGGGCCAGAATTGGCCTATCACGTCAGATTTTGAGATATTTGAGGTTATTTACCCGAAAAACGGCGTTTTTTCCTACTTTTGAGGTTATGTACAAGGTGCAAATAATTTTTGTGGTCTGTCCCTTCAGTTACATTTAGTACCACTCTTATCCTTTAATTTAAAAGTTCAAGCGATCATTTTAGCTAAGAGTCATTTCCGAAGTAATTTTCTGCGTAGAATCCGAATCCGGGGCCAGAATTGGCCCATCACGTCAGGATCTTGAGATATTTGAGGATATGTACCTGAAAAGTTAGTAACTCCAAGAATTATGGAAGTTATGCTTATTTTAGTGATGGCACTTTGCATGGTCGCCATAGTAAGCATTACCTCGAAAAATGACAAAAAGGCATAACTCCTCGAAATTGAAATATCTAAAAATCAAATCAAATATTTTATATGACTGCTCGTTTTAACATTACAGATCAGGGGTAACCCAAGGCAGCCATCTTGGTCCTCTACTTTTTGTCTTATTCATTAATGATCTTCCACAAGTTATCCGGTCTTCTCGCATTCTTATGTATGCGGATGATGTAAAACTTTATTTGTCCTACTCCTACAATGATAATGATATGCATTCACTTCTTCAACATGATTTTGATAGCATGCAATATTGGTGTTATGTCAACAAACTCTTCCTAAACAAGACAAAATGTAAAATTATGATATTTTAACGTTCTGTTCCTCATCCGGCTGCTTACTCTATAGACTCCTCTACCCTGGAACGTATCGTGAGTGTTTTAGACCTTGGCATACTGTTTGACCATAAACTCAAATTTAACGATCATATTTGCAAAATCGTGAATAATGCCAGGGGTGTTCTTGCTTTTATTAAGCGTTGGTCTAAAGAGTTCAACGACCCTTACACAACCAAACTTCTTTATATTTCTCTCGTCCGTCCTGCGTTTGGAGCCCTCAATACAACCTTTATCAGGACATGACTGAGTCTGTACAATAGCAATTTCTCCTTTTTGCACTTCGAGGCTTAAACTGGGAACCAAATATCCGACTCCCGCCATATTCCGATAGACTTCGCCTTATAAAGTTGCCTTCCTTAAGTCATCGCAGAACATGCCACGGCGTTTTATTCTTGCATAAGCTGTTACTCGGTCTTATCGATTCCAACGTACTTCTTAGCAAAGTTACCTTTGTCATACCGTCTAGAGTAACTCTTAATTTTAGACCTTTAGTCTAACAATTTTGTAAATCTAATTATGCTTTGCACGATCCTTTCCGTGTCTTATGCTCTAGGTAGGTTAGGTAGGTAAGGGCGGCAGTTGGGACTTAGCGTCCCAACTCACTTAGGCCAAGAATAGGCCCATTGTGATACCGATAATGGGAGTAGGTGATAAGGATATAGAATAGACAGGAAAAATTAGGGGAATAGGAAAAGTGGATAGTGCAGGACCATGGCTTTACGTGGGATTCGAACCCACAACCTCTGGGATGATAGTCTAGTGCACTGCCGCTAGGCTATCGAGGCCGCCTGTCTTATGCTCTAGCTATAATAACTTTTACAACTTCCTCTCTTTCGAACGGTCTATTCAATCTATCACTTCTTCTATCTTAAGTCATCTTGACTTGCCACTTCGAGCATCCTTGACCAACCCTATATGATGAGTCCCCCACATGGTCAACGGTGATCTATTGGCTCTTTTTGTGATATAATGTTTAATTTTTTATCTTGTTTCCTCTTTAATATTGTAAATCCAAGTGTCTGGCCAAGTCTTGATGTGAGTTGGTGCATATTGTTAAAAAGTTCACCCACCGGGCTAGAGACGCGGATTAGTTAATATATATTTCCTCTGTCTTATTTTTTAAAATAAATTATACTTTTTTTTTTATAATATAAACTCAACTGTACTTAGTTGTACTCCTCTAATTAAATAAATTAATAAATAAATAAAAAAAAGAAACAATGACTATCATGACACCATGTCTCCAGATATTTAAGTTCAAAGGTCACAAAAATTGGTTTTTTGCAAATAACATTTTACGCATGCTTTAATATTTTTTTTAGGGCGTAAAATTCTCTACCAAATCGTTATACAACATTATTTCATACAATCGACCAATCATCAGATAAAGTGTTCAGAGTGCAACATCAAAAGATCAATTTTTGACTTTCCGCATAAAAGCACTCTCCACTTTTCAGGCTTGATCTAAAGAACGTTTATCTACAGAAGATAAATTTTAATAATTTTTTAAATTCAATACTCATCTACTATCTAACTTTGTGTCAATATCTTTATTCGTTTAGAAGACATGGCTTGTCAAAGAAAAGGCTAAAAATTAAAAATTCAATTTTCAATTATCGATCACACGATAAATAATCGGAATTTTGCAATAAAATTTGACGTGTTTACTATTGACTAGTAGCTCTACCAAATATGTTAAAATCATCCAAATCGAAGAGGTCAAGGAAAAATGTGACGCGCTTAACTAAGTTATTTTCGCCTGTATATATAATTCAAATACTTTTTAGCCCGCCCTCGTATGCACAAATTAAATTTGGGTTTTTGGTTGGTGTTGTTTGTAGTTGATGCTATTGTTATGGCAGGCCAGAGCATTTCTACGATACATGCCTCATTATTAGCTGCAGCTATACATATTAAACATCAAACACACACAAACAATATAACGCACATAAAGATACATAAATACATACATATTTAACTAATAGATACATAAAGCCATAGCTTTTGGGTGAATGAACTGTAATGAGAATGTGAACCTAGGCAGCGAATAGCGCAACTGCTAACAACAACAACAACAATGAGAGCCATGACGGCAGCAGCTACAGATACAGATACTTTTGTTGTTGTTTTTGCTGCTGCTGCTGCTGCCGAGATGTTGAAAATCGCAACGTTAAGTGCGCAATTTATGTTGCTGCTGCTGCTGTCGCTGCCACTGCCGTTTTCTTAACTTAACTCCACTTTAAGGCAACAAAACTACAGAAAACTGACCAACGCAGCGTCGCGACAAACATAGCGTCGTTGCTGACGTCGCCGTCGACGCCAACGTTGATGACGTTGACAGCAGCAAGCACAAAACAAACGATTGCTGCCTGCTGCTCCCTGGGCCGATCCAGTCCAGAGACCTGTACACTGCAAAGCACAGAGATTTCGCCAATAGCTAGGATGACCAGCTGACTTACGGACTAACCGACGGCTAGTGCCGCCACAGAGTGGGCGCGCAGCACAGTGGTCAAGTTGGTTTTTTTTTAAAGGCAAAAAACTAAATAACTTTTTCATAAGGTACTATGGGTAAAAAGTACGTAACATAGCGAAAGAGACTTCGTAAAGTTCCCAAAGTTACCCAAACTATGATAGCACGCCTAGAGAAGCCCAAATATAAGAGCTATATGTTCAACTCTAAAAAAAAACTTCCTTATAATATCTTCATAAACACACGAAAAACCAACGAATAATGTCCTAAAAAATTGTATAAGGCGTTGATCGAATATGCTACAGAGCTTGAATATTTCAGAAAACATTTAAATATAAAATTTGGCAACAATATCTGCCTAGATAAAAACATAATACCCTTAAAACTTTTTTTTTTAAGTCGTAATGTCTTTTTTAAGGCCATACTTATTTATTTCTGTCATTCCGGGGTCATAAATAAACGATTACTATAATATTTAAAAAATATATATAAAATCAAAGTTTCTCAAATAAGACTTAATATGGTTGTAGTAGGATTAAAAAATTATCTATTAAAATAAGACAAAAAATATATGAATATAATATCAAAAGTTTTGAAATAAATTTTAAACTTAAAACAAATCCAAATATTGATTAAAAAAATACTAACCAAAAATTCAAAATTCCTTAAATAAGCAAAAAATAATACTTAAATTGAGATTTTCAACGTTTTTAAGTTTTAACCTTAAAATGAGACAAAAAAAATTTAAGTTATTCTAGAAATGATCATAGCTTTTTCTCAAAACAAGCCATAAAAATCTATTTTCATAAATCCGAAAAAAAGATTTTGACCAGTTTTAGTCTTATTGTTATCATAAGTCTTAAGATTTTTTGGTCTTAAAAACAGTCCTATTTTAGAAATGTAAACAAGTAGGCCAGAGAAATATTTCTCGAAAATCTATGGTTACGATTTTGGTCATGAATTTTGATTTTTTTTTTTCCGGCTTATTTTAAGTTTGAAGATTTATTTTTCAGTGTGCATATGTATAATTAATCTCAAATACCTGAAAAGTATTTTCAAGTGTTAAATGTGTACGATAATGTACACCTTAAGAGCAGGCAATGCTATTCTACTGCCGCTCTGTGCGCACTCGATGATCTGGCGCACTACAGTACGCGTTGGATGTTGGTTTGGTACTGATTCCACCCTTACGAGTGGTCTTCTATTTATTCAATATTAATTTCTTGTTTCTAAGCTTACTTAAATCTATTCGCATGAACCATAATTACAAACAATCTGGTTCATGCGCGTCGCCAGGTCCCATGCTTATTGCTTATTCAGCAAAGTCTCAGGTCCAAGCCTGAACGCAATGTGACGTCACATGTTTATGTCTGAACAAATTTCATTAAAAATAGTTATTAAATTTCTTTTGCTAAATAGGCCAAATCGACCACTGTGCGTTGTGACGTAGAGCGGGCGTATGGTTGTGTATGGTACAACGAGGTTGCGATTAAAGTAAACAGAGTCTTATGTGGAAAATAGCATTCATAACATCCACAAATGAAAAGCAAAGCAGCAAAGTAGGGTGAGCAGCATAGAGAGAGAGAAAGAGAGACTGAGAGAGCAAGAGAGATGAGCCTGCTTCTCAGACGCCACCTTCAGATGCGACGAGTGTCTGAACAGGCGCCAGCGAATCCCAATTGAAAATCATGTAAAGCATGTTGAAATCATACGTTAGATATGTAGATACATGCAGGCCTTACGAGGGCTGACAGAAAAGTTTTAGCACTAACAATACATATATTATTTATGAAGGCACCATATGCAGATGAGAGGCCCTATGCTTCACAAGGAGAAGAGCACAACAGTAGTAGTAGAAGTATATGCAGATGACACGAGGGCTGACTGAAAAGTTTTTGCCTAGCTCAAAATATAGTTGCATTTGAAATCCATTAACAGATCAGGTACCTTTTAATTTAACTCAACTCACAACCAAGCCAGTGCTTGAAGTTTTATTTTTTAAATAAACCATAGCCATAGGAAGTCAAATCCGCAGGAGAACTTAATTATAACGCAGTTCCCAAAAATCTATTAACCTACTATGCTACGGGCATCCTTGTTGACGGTCTGCCAGCTCTGTCAACTCCTCAGATAAATTTTATTGGGTACTCATGGTATCCTAAAGCGTTTTTGTTCAACTGCATAAAACATCGCTTACTCTTTTATAATGTTTGCATGATCCTGCGGCATGATATGCTCTTATCTTAACCCAGATGCTGCCTCATATTTAGATACCGATTTGGAGCAAGCTCAGCACATATGCAACTACCCCAGCACGAAGTAGTGAGTCCTTCTGTGGCAGACACAGCATCAAAAAGCTACTATGAGTAAAGCATAGATCCAAACCAGACTCAGGTTGAATCAGCACGGCTAGCTTACGACAGGCTAAGCAACACCGCGCTGCCTATTTTATGAAAAGTTCCAAGAAAATCTCATTATGGCGAAAGAATTTCCTTAGGATACTAACTGCTCTACTTACAGTCTCAGCAAAGAATTAAGCAAGCTGGGCATCAAAATAGATTCGGAATGCTTTCAACCACTGGGAGTTTGGGGTCCAAGCCACCCCAAAAGATGAAAAAATGCCTTGACAGTTTTTTGCGAGCTCTGATATATATAAGTTCGACGTGAAAAACCCCCCCTAAACTGCTTCCAACACTTACTGAGCTCGACGCTTTTGCCAAAATCATTCTTCGGCGGTCATAGGACCGACTAGAAATATACTAGATAGTTATGTTTGGACTAACTGAAATGCTCCAGGGCTAGTAGGGAGCTCAAAAGATACCCGTCCGGGCTGCAGTTCAACTTTACCAATAGAAATTTTATTATTAAGATATTTTACATCCTTAAGTTTAGCACACTTTTAAATGTATGCTATTTAAAGCCTTTCGGCTAAGTATTTAAACAATAGAAAATTTGCTTAAGAGTTATGTCGGGGCCGAAGCATACATTTTGCTTCATAGTTATGAAATTTTCAGTTGGAAACATGAGTACATTCCCATTGTGAGCACAGGTACAAAATTTCTCATTAATTTTCAAGGCACAGACTATCTCAATGTATACACTGTAGCTGTAGGGATAAGAGTATTCTATGTTTGTGGGATGAAGAATGCATGGCAGACAATAAGTTCTTTATATCGATATGTTTAGTATCTTCTTGGGCAGTGATTGAGGCATATCCGTAAGGGACACGCCTATGCATTATTATGTAGAACTCACTACACTTTTATGTTAAGTATACTACCTGCTATATAGATCGAATATAAACTTTCTCGATTTGAATGCAGTTTATTGCTTAAGTAACAATTGTATAGTTTTGCTCAAAGCTCAGTTTAGATAATTTTCCATAAGACTTACTGCATTCGGAACCCAGAACAGGCATGATTATTAAGGCCTCTTACCTCATGAATTGTGAGCCTAATCAACAACTGATAAGTATTTGCAGAGTATCCCACTGTCGTTCATTGCCACAACAAATTCACATTTTTTTCTTTTGGATTTGGCATGCAAATTGAAGCAACAAATATTCTCAGTTTATCTATTGCACATATAATTCAATAAACATCTAAATTCTTCAAATTTTCGACAAAAAGGGAATGTTGCGTATTCGAGTTATATTTGTGTAGGCTTGCATTTGCGTAGGGCGGCTCACTTTATGAAATTAAAATCCAGTCAATGTTTGTAAATTTAGTTTGAAAAATTGTTTACCGGTTGGTAAAATTTGGCAAGAACTAAAAATTCCAATAAGAAAAATGCGAACGCTTTGATTTAAACATTTTATTTAAAAATGTATATGCCTTGGAACAAGCTGCGCTTATGTACTGAGCCAGTAGATACATAATATATTGTTTCAAGTTTTGGTAAAGTTTGACGAAAAATGCTAAAATTGTCTATAACTTTAACTACAAGCATTATTGGGTCGTCATGAAGCACCTTGTCGGAAAAATTCGAGCTGTTGGGACAAGTTAGTGATGTGAAGAATAAAACCCGTACATGTCGCTCAAGAACAACTGAGAATATTGCTGCTGTAGCCCCAAGTGTTGAAGAAAACCCAGGTTTGTCCATTCCTCGTCGTTCTTTGGAATTGGGCATTCCACAAACGTCATTACACCGTATTTTGCATAAAGACTTGGTTCTCAAGGCTTATAAAGTTCAGTTAACACAAGAACACAAGCCGGCCGATCATCAACAACGTCGTGTCTTTGCTGATTGGGTCCTTGAAATGCATGAAAATGATCCGGAATTCCATCGAAAAATCATCTTGACTGATGAGGCCCATTTCTACCTCGGTGGCTACGTCGCATCTGGGGCTCGGAAAACCCAAGAGTTATTGTTGAGAAGCCTCTCCATCCTCAAGGTGTGACTGTTTGGTGCGGTTTATGGTCCGGCGGGATCATTGGACCTACTTTTTTCGAAAATGAGGTTGGATCAACAGTAACGGTGAATGGATTGCGCTATCTAGAGATAGTCGGAGTTGGATGGTATTGATCTGGACTACGTTTACTTTCACCAAGACGGCGCTACGTGCCACACAAGCAACAAACCATTGCTCTTTTACGGAAAAAGTTTCCGGACCGTGTTATCTCTCGAAGAGGTGATCACAATTGGCCACCGAGATCTTGTGATTTAACACCTTGCGACTTCTTCCTTTGGGGCCACGTGAAAGATAAGGTCTCACCAACAGCCCAGCGTCGATTCAAGACTTCAAAGATAGAATTCGTGAGGCTATCGAGGACATAGGGCAGCCACTTTGCGATTTGGTTATGGAAAATTTCATGAAAAGCATATGGTCCTGTAAGCGTGGTCGTGGTGGCCATTTGGCTGATGTTGTTTTTAATTATTAACGGCATACCTTCCTCTTTATTCTGAAATAAACATCCGATCATTTATCTCAAAAAAGGGCATTTTTCTTTGAATACCAAAATAACACATCTTATTGGAAAACCCTTTATTGCTTAAGCACTCTAAAAGACAATTGATTGCCAAATTTGGGTACGATATCTTCACAAACAAACGAATTTGGAGCAAAAAAGTTTTTTTGACCGAATGGTGCTATGGGAGCTATATGACATAGTAAGTCAACCGATTTTGATAACATTTGGTACAGTGCTGGTTAAACCTAAAAAACTGACAAACACCAAAACTTGGTTACAATATCTTCACAAACAAACGAAACAAAGCGAATTTTGTACAAAAAAAGTTTTTTTAACCGATCTTCCCTATGGGCGCTACATGATATAGTCAACCGATTTTGGTCAAATTTGCTTAAGCACTCAAATAAACTTCCAATTGCCGAGTTTGGTTACGATAGCTTTATAAACAAACGAAACAAAACGAATTTTGTACACAAAACGTTTTTTTTACCGATATGCCCCATGGGAGCTATATGATATGGTCAACTGATTTTGATCAAATTTGGTACAGTGTTTGGGAAATATAAAAAACTTTTGAGTGTTAAATTTGGCTACGATAACTTCATAAACAAACAAATTATCCATCTAAAACTTTTTTTTTCCGAGGTCCTCTGAAACACCCCTATCTCCCATATAATAGAACCCCGATATCAAAAAAAATAAAATAAACTTGTCTCCCTTAGGATCTAATCTGAAAGATTGGTTCCTTTAGCACTTACCATCTCTGAGATCTAGGCGTTCATACAGACGGAAATGGATATATCGACTTCTCTAGTCACCCTGATCATACTATAGGTAACTTTGGGGGGTCTCCAACGTCTCCTGCTGTATATTGCACAAACTTAATATACCCTTTGTACCATATAGTACAGGGTATAAAAAATTTAACAAAATTATCCATTTTCCTTATAAATATTTACCTTTTAAACTGCTTGTTGCACTGCATGCAAGCAGTTTGAGTATGGTAAAAATGACGTACGTACTATATAGTGCAGGATGTAATGCGCATCCCAACTGCGTGACAATGCCACGACTGCAATTTTTAATTGAGCACTAAGAAGACCATCAATGCATATCAATGTTACGTATACGCAAAGTGGTACATTTTGCCGCATCGACAAAAAATCGATGAGTGCTACACTCTAAAAAATCGAGCGCCGCCACTTAATTTAAATATTATAAATTGCGAATTTCTTTCAAGCAAGATTGTTGCACGCTGGAATTCACAAGAATTTTTCGTTTTTCAATTTCTTTTCTTTATGCTTAATATAAAATACTCTTAATTTCAGCATTCGCACAAAATGCTCTTTGAGAGAACTTCTGCTGTAAATTATTTAAAACATTTTCTGTTAAAGAATTTTTGTCACGTAATAAGAGCAAAAACGCTCTTGGCGTTTTGAGCGCAAAAATTTTGCTTTAGTGCGCGAAAATCTTTAATTTTTTTTCAGTGTACATTTTGTTGACTTGAATTATTTTACAAAAATTCTCAAATTTTAGTTAAAATTAATGTAATTCTCTTGCAGCAAAGTGACGCAGATATGGCTGTAGCTCTTGGTGCATACAGCTTCTAGGTGTTCATAGAGACGGACATAGCTCAATCACCATCTGAGGTTATGATACGCATTTCGGTATAAAGAACTTATGGTCTGTGGCGTCACCTTCTGGTTGTTTCATACACATTGCACAAATCAAATAATTTGTTTGCAATTTCCTAGAACCTAAGAATGGAGCATACGATTTGCTTGGGGCTTTCTTTCTTTTGTTCTTCTCAACCAACTCAAAACCTCAAATGAACAAAAACTAATTAGACACAACATGAATGTAATTCTTAGGAAAATTTGAAATATTTTTTTGCTATTTTCTTCTAAAATTGCTTTTCGGGCCGGACAACGATTTCCGCGTTCACAAGTCTGGTATATACTTGACCCAATGGATGCAGGATTTAGAAAAAAACAAACTATAGTATAAGCTTTTATGCACTTGATATTGAATGATGCTATATATAGCATGTACTTAGGTCTGATATATATATATATATATATATATTTACTTATGTAATAGTTACCATATACATATGTTTATGTATATGCAGTGGCTACCAAGTGCATGCACTAACACACATATAGAGCACTGAGTGCGCACTAGATGCAACGAAAATGCGTTAAATAAACGTCAGTGTGAATGCCACAAATACATGCCGCCGCACACAGCTGCCAACTCCTGCGCTCATCCCGCTCTCTAGTCAACTATTACACCAAACTCTCGCTCCTCGCAATATCTTTCTCTCTGTCTCTCTCACTCTCTCTCTCTCTCTCTCTGTCTGTCTGTCTCTCTTGCCATAGTCACGCACAGTGTTAGCGGCAACATTAGCGACGTCAGCGAGACATCGGACAAAGCCAAGTCAACTTTGGCTAAAAAGCACAAAACGAGAACCGAAGAGAAATATTCAGTTAGTTAGTGTGCACTGGATCTAAGCCTGGTTCTGGTACTTGCGACAAGTTGAATGGCCAAAATGGTTGACAAAGCGACGAACTGACTGAATGACTGTGGTCGTTGTAGGTTATGGCAGCATGGTGGGTTGGGGTTGTTGCTGCTGCTGCTGCTTGCTTACGAGTATATCTGGGATTGATGGAATACACAGCAAACCAAACACCGAGACAAACATCCAACAGTTTGAGAATTTTGCAAAACTCGAACGCGAGCAGACTGAGTTGGCGGCACATTGGGCACACACACACACGCAGAACAATCCAAGCCAAACTGGGGCTAGCCAGGGCTGGGCTTCAATGCCATATGAGGAGGCTGTGTGTATGAAGCAAACTAACCCAGTAGCCCACTCCCCCCACTGTAGTTGTTGTTGTTAGTTACTAGTCAGCAAGGCGGCGACAGGTTGGGACATACTCACACACATACATACAGTTACGCGTACGCATAGAAAGCGTTGCATGCAATAGCTTATACATATATATTATATGTATGTACATGCTACATATGTATATATACATACATATAGCATATATATTTAGCAGTTTTGGTTTTTGGCTTTAGTTGTTGCCTAGGCTCATGCATATATGTAGTACGTATGTATGTATGCGTATGGCCATGTATAACGCTTATGTATAACAGTTGGCAGCCCTTTACCACGCCCAGACACACCAATGGTACGCTGTAATGCAAGGTAACGCACACGTCAGTCAGTTAAGCCGTCATTCATTTAGCCAAAGTATCAGATACAGTAAAGCTTTGGCATGCATGTCTCAATTTTGGTCACTCACAGCTTATACACTGTACTACACCAAAAAAAAAAGAATAGAGTATTTCAAGTTGCTGCCGACTTTAAGTTACCCTGCGCCAGCACAATATGCATACTATATAATAACAGCTTTATATAGGGTGGGCCATCTGTTGGTTTGATTGTGAATTGCCTTTTATTCGTATATTTTGCAAAAAAAATTGGGCAAATGTAAGTAATGGAAGTTTGAAATTACACATTTTTTTATGAAAAATAGTATCGACCAAATGGTTGTTAAACGATTCATGACTAAAATTGCGTAGTTTTGAAGTTGACATATGTCGAAGAGCATCCACTTTGGACGGGTATGTTCCGCATTATGAATGTTTAACAACCAAATCAACACATTATAATAATTCCCTCTGACTGACAATTTTCAGTCAGTCGCCCCTGGGTGGGGCATTGGAATCTCTATTAATAACTGTTCAAAGAGAACAGGGACCTACAGTTTATAGCCGAATCCGAATGGCGGTGTCTTCAATTAATAGAGATTTTCTTGGGCAAATAGCGTCTTTGAGCTAGCGATGCCAGTGCTAGGCAAATGTACCAGTGCTACTGCGGGTATTCGAACCACCGACCTTGGGTTTGTAAAGCGAGTACGCTACCACTACGCTACCGAAGGCCACACAACAGATTACCCACCCTATATTATAATAAGCCGACACATGCCACAGTAGAAATGGACCGTGGCGCTTTTCGTGCCACACGTGAGACACGGCAGTATCTATACGTGACTGATTGCCAGTCGGATTCTCCAAGGTTCCTTTAGGCAACCGCCAAAACACTTACTACTTTGTCTATAATTAGAATAATAAACTAGTCCCCCTGCCAGCTTTTCTTATGGGGCTACTAGTAAACCCATTTAAATCAAATATGGTATGGTCCAAAACCAAAGATCTAGGCCTTCTCTTGTCATCCTGACATCAAAAATATCTTTTAGCTAGCTTAACGAAAAGAAAAGTGGCGCCATCTAGTGGCAACGCTTTTCAACTTAAACGACTATATTAAATTGATGCCAAAAATAAAATATGGTGTCCAACACATAGAATCTAATGTGTAAGATACCAAAAAAAAGGGACAACAAAAGATATGAGCATTTAAATTTTTAACAAGATGAGTCTTATGGTCTGGTTCTATAGTTTTATTTAGTATTTTGAAACGACAGATGTGAAAAAACGTAGACCAAAAAAAAAACATATTTAAGTATAAAATATATTCCAAAATAGTTATTTTAAAAGTTATTATATAATTATTAAAGCACTTCAGTAATTGCTACAACCAAATTCAAGAAAAACATACACATGAAAAAAAAACATGGTTATTCATTTAGACTATTTACTGCTTGAACTGATTGAGAATTACAAGCGTTTTCAGTACAAACACAATCTATGGTAAATTAAGCTTGAACCGTTTGTGAATTACAAGCATTTATAATCAAAAACTATTTGTTTTTTATATCATTTCATTTTATATAAGGCTAGTCCTGTGCAATGCAGAAAAATACATTTTCAAATCCTTACAATATATTGAGCACTTGCTGTATCAATTGTTATATAGTTGCTTTTAATAGTATGTATATGCATCCGGAGGCTACAGATTATATTAGCGGCCTACAAAGACATACACAACTATGGTTATATGTACAAACTGCAATGTATATGTTAATACGCCAACAAATACATACATATGTGGAGAATGCATTATATTATGCAGCTTCAGGCTATAAACAAAATTCAATTATTTGAACACTCCCCAAAATAAACGAACATGCAAATGTTAGCACATTATATATTCAAATGCATTTTGGACATCTACTCGTATAACTATCTAATTATGTCACATTTTAATGAAAATTGCATTAAGTAAATAAAACAAAAGCTTTTAATTGGTTAAATTAAAGTTCTTGGAGTTTGTACATATATAATGCTCTAGTTGTCTTAGTTGTGACTCATGCACATGTGACGTCAGAGTGACACTTGAAAAGTTTGTGTTTATATTATAAAATTCGTATCAAAATTTATAATCCTTTAAAATAATATTCTTTTGCTCTTGTGCCAAAAAAAGAATTAACAAACTACAGAGCAACTATATGCATGTCAATTATACGTTTTCAGAAATCGAAATTAATTAAATTTTTTATTCCAAAGCAAAATTTTAAAATATTGTTTTTTGAGCTTAAATCGAATTTGGTTCTATCGAAAAACCAAACAAGAGCAGCTTTTTAAGAATTTGGTGAACGTTTAGGGTAAGCCGTGACCGACTTGGAGAAACCCTGTGCCATTAAGAGCCTAAAAGTGTGTCGTCCGAATTATTACTTTTAACGCGAATATCTCGAAAGGTTTCTCAAGAACCATTGCATCTATCGATTTAATAGAATTTTTTTATAGGCTACTTTGAACAAAGGAATTTCCATTTGCAACAAGACTTTTTCTTTGAGTATGAAATTTACTGATTTCTAAACGCTTCCAACTTCGGTTGGCAAAAATCCTATAGCTGAACCCTCCACGAGGGTGCCGACTGCTAATGGTACTACAGTGTCCTAAGACCAGCTAAGATTTGGAGGGCACAGGTGCCCTAAAAACAACTTTGAGTGATGCGCTCAATGCCATCACAAATATACCAACCATCTTTTTAATGACAAAAGAAATTGCCACTTTAACTGCGAGACGCTTAAAGGATGCCAAATGCTGGGCGGTCTTGGGATATGGACATTCGTCCATTCTAAAAGAGGACACAAGTATGTCTATTACTGATTATTGTATCTCTCTCAATTCCTGTTATCCCCAGTGGGACATAGGACCTCTACAAAACGTTTCCATCGGATACGATCCTTCGCGATGACCTTGACCTCCTTAAAAGATTTCCCTGTAGACCTAAGCTCCTTCTCGAGTGTCCGCTTCCAAGTGCATCTAGGGCGTCCTTTCTTTCTGCTACCTTGCGGGTTCCATTCGAGCGCTTGTTTGCATAGTTCTGAGGGATCTTTACGAAAGGTATGGCCCATCCATCTCCACTTTCTCTGCTTTATTGTATAACTATAGAGTATACCTCAACGCTTTTCACCACCACTATTCCTTCTAGGGAATCGTGGATGGAAAGTCAACCAGGTCAAAGGGACTGCATTAGCTTCTTTACGGATGGCTCCAAGTTAAACAGCCAAGTTTGGGGCGGGGTTTTCTCGGAGCATCTAAATATTCGGCAGTCCTGCCGATTTCCGCACCACTGCAGCGTTTTTCAAGCAGAGATCATTGCCATAAATGAGGCTCTAAACTGCTTACGCAACACCGGCTTAGAAACATAAAATCACTTCAAGCGCTATCTTCCAACTCAACGACAGTCCACAACTGCCGCAGATCTATTCAAGAGATGGCAAAGCAGTTTGTTATTAGCCTCATTTGGGTGCCAGAACACCAAAATATTACAGGCAACGAAATAGCAGACGTGTTGACCAGACACGGCACGACCACTACCCTTCTACTGGATAAGAAGGATAACCTTATGCCGTTGGCCTCTTTCAAGCTACAAATAAGGGAAAAATTCAGTTCCCATGCCCAAAGAATGTGGAACAATACACCTCATTGTAGACTCAGTTGCCAAATATGGCCAAAAACAGACGCAAAACGCTTCTCCAAGCTTTGCGGACTAAATCGATCACAGTGCTCGGCGGTTGTCAGAGCGATCACCGGGATACATGCAGTCAGATTAAATGTTCTGAACAATGACTTTTGCAAAAGCTGCAAAGATGAGCAAGAGGTAGAATCGGTAGAGCACTTCTTCTGTTCCAGCGAAGCTCTAAGCAGACGCAGGAAAAAGTATTTGGAAAAACTATTTCCTCCACAATCAAGCTAAGCTAGAAACTATTTACCCGAGTAAGATTGCAGGTTTCATCGTAGCAACAAGCTGGGGCTCCTTCTAAGTTTTTCATAAAGGAAAAAGGATAAAAGTTACAGAGATCCATGCGGTACACAACGGGCCAGTCTAGGCCTAAGTGTGCTGGTCTAAGCCAGCGGCCGCTTCAATCTAAACTAACCTAACCAGAACTTCTCTAATAATAAGATACGTCAAGAACGGTTTTTGAAAAACTTTTGTGCTTTTCTGAAAAATAATTTAAAAAAAAAAGCTTTTCTTTCGGGAGGATATATTAAAATTATATTTATCATTAACTGTATTCAAATAATATGAATAAATATCGTAAAAATATACTAAAGTTTTGTTGAATGCAAACCAAATTTATATAAAAAATTATGCGACTTTAATATAAAAATTACGTATACGCAATGTAGCATTGTATTACAAAAATTGCCATGGCAGCACAAGGCGAACACGGATTAACGAGATTCTGGTGTATGTATACACTTTGCGTAAGTACTCACAGTTTTATATAAGGCCATTGTATAATTACGTGCACAAAGAAAACAAAAAAAAAACTAGAACATTGACGCCATCTAGCGTTAATTTTCGAAATTACCTTGCAATGAATTTTGGCATATTGATGCTGGCGTGTGAAAACTTCTAAATGAGTTACATACTAACACATGCCCAGCTACGCATACAGGCAATCAACATACATAGAGATACGCATATAACGCGTTATATACATACATATATACATATAAAAACGAAACGCGCCGAAAATGCTTACATAAGCAAGCAGAAGGCATCGACAAGAGAAACAGCAGCAGCGGCAGCAGCCATCCTGGGCAGCATTTTAAGCTTTTGCGCAGACATTGGCAGCGCAGTGCAGCTGATGTGGCCAACAAACTTCCAACTTCCCGGCCCGCACAGACGCCCCCTGCCCAGCGCTATGCCGAACACCAACTGCCAACTCTTGCTGAAAAGCCACCCAAAAGCCAGCAACGCCTCTGCCTCGAACAAGGAACAAACAAAACCTTGCTACCGAAAACTCATGTGTGCCGCCTGCATAAATTAAACGAGCAACCGGAGCAATCGGAGCAACAAGAACAACAGCAAATATTGAAAATTCCGTATCCGTTTTGTTGCCACGCGGTGGCTACGACAACAACAGCAACAGTCCACCAGAAGTTTGCTCTTGTCCCATCAGCGCGTAAGTTGGCAGCATTGGCAAAAACCAAGCAAAACAATAGGCTTAAAAGTTAAGCTGATTTTGTGGCAACGAAGTGTGCATACCCTTACCAAAACGAGAAATGAGCAATTTGACAGAAAGCTACAACATGAACAAAAAATTAAAAATTGTATAAAAAAAAATTAAAAATATTCCAAATTTATTAAATTTAAGAGTCTAAAGCTTTCTTCACAAATAGAATTCTTCAGGCTTCTTTCAATTTTTTTTAACCAGTGAAATATATTCATTAAAGTTACCAATAAAAAAAAATCTACGTTTTTTTTTGAATTGTTTTTAAATTGCGTTAATTCTTTGTGCTTACATTTAATGCAAATAGTAATTATCCGTTGTTGAGCAAAATTAATATATCAATAATTACCTAGAAATTAATTAATTTTTCCATCATATTAACACTTAATATTTAATCTATTAAGTATTACAAAAATTGATTAAAAATTTAAAGATGTTTATAAAAAAAAATAAAATAATAAACAAAATTTAAACTAAAAAAATGTTTAAAAAAAATATATAAAAATAGTAAAAAAAATTAAAAATACATAAAAAAATTTTAACTATTAAAAATTTTTAAAATGATAAGAAGAATAATATTAAAAAAATTTTCAACAAAACAGATTAAAAATAATAAAAAAAAATATAATAATATTAAAGATAATTATAAAAAAAAATTGAATAAAATTACAAATAATAAAGAAAATTAAAACTAATAATAAAATAATACTTAGACTTTTACTAAAAAAATCATTAAAATGTTCGTTTTATTTTATTGCACAAAATTTTAAATAAAAAAATTTAATAATAAAAAAGATTTAATATATGTAATAAAAAAAAAATGATAAAAAAAAGATTTAATATAAGAAAAAAAATTTAAAATAAGAAAAAAAATTAGCTATTTACTAAAAAAAAATATTTTTTAAAATTAAAAATAAATGAATAAAATTACAAATAAAAAAAAAATATAAATAAAAATTAAAGAAAAAAAAAATTGAGAACATTTACTAAAAAAAATCATTATAAATTTTCCGTTTTATTTTATTACACAAAAAAATTTAATAAAATTAAAATTAATTAAAAATATTTTAATAAAAAAGAATTTTATATATATTAAAAAAAAAATTTAATAATAAAAAGGTAAAATAATAAAGAAATATAAAAAAAAGATATTAATTTTTAAAAAATAAAATAAAAATAGTTGAACAAATAATTAAACAAATTTACAAATAAAACAAAATTAAAAATGAAAAAAAAAATTAAATAATAAATGAAAAATGAAAAATTAGAAATTTAAAAAATCATTAAAAAATGTTCGTTTTATTTTATTTCACTTTACATATTTAAAAAAAATTTACATAATAAAAGAAAACAAATATTTTTAAAAACTTAAAACTAAAAATAAGATAATTTTATAAATATTCTGTATTTTAGTCACAGTTAAAAAAAAGTAAAAAGCTAGTTTTTTTATTTAAATACATTTTTTAACATTTTTTGTAGCTAAGAATCGATGTGCAACATTAATTTTTTAAAATCTTTAGGTTCATTTTTTTGTTCCGCATCGCCTGGTTAAAAATTGAAATGCTCCTGGCCATGGTTAAGCCAAATTCTCTTGTTGTTCAAATAATTTTTGTTTCTAGTTATTAGGCACAAAATTTTCTTGCACTAACTTCATATACTCTTTTGCAGAGTAGAAAATCGTTAAGTCTAGATGGCGCCACTGTTCTTCTCTTGAAGCATGCATATTTGGCTTACGTCCATTCTCATCGTGCTTCATTGAAGCATACAATACACTTGTTTTAAACATCAAGCACACTCATTCTGTCAAACCATCTTTTAACCATATACACAAAGCTGTCAAATAAAACCCCCCCAAGTCCATCCATTTACCAATTTGCGCAGATAGCAACAAAAAATGTAAATAACATCCAATTTTTGACTGCATATAAAAAATAAATACTTTTCAAAGATATTTTTTGCTGTCAGATTTATGTTTGCATATTTCTGTGTGTATGAGTGTTATGTAATACACATACATATATTGTGCATATATATGAAACCATATATGCCACAAAAAGAAAAATGACTGTGAATACTTTGGTGTTAGGCTATCTACCACAGCTACTACTACTCCTATGCGTATACGTAATTTGATAGCATACATTACACATACGCTATGTACGGCAAATTGAAATGCAAGCACATTTATCAATATTAAATAAATGCAATAACTGGGAAACATGATAACAAAATCTTTTAGCACAATTAATAGGGCCAACCTTTGAGCTCATATTTTTTTGTGCCTTGTTATTAAAAAATATAAAAACAAATTATCTATACCACAAAATAAGTTGTTAAGCACATGTTTAAAAGATGGCGTTCGTTAAAGTCGGGCGCGGACGACTTTGGGATACCCTGCACCACAAAATTGCAATAAAGTCCGATATATTGCTTAAGCACTCTAAAAGACATTTGATTGCCAAATTAGGTTCCGATATCTTCATAAACAAATAGAAACACAACGAAGTTTGTGCAAAAATCGTTTTTTTGACCGATTGGTGCTATGGGAGCTGTATAATATAGTCAACCGATTTGGTACCAAATGTGGTACAATGCTTGGGTACCCTAAAAACCTCTTTGATGCCAAATTTGGTTACAATATTTTCACAAACAAACGAATTATCCATCTAAAACTTTTGTTTTTTTTTCGAGGTCCACTGAAACACCCCTATGGGAGCTATATAATATAACCCCGATTTCGCAAAATAAAATAAACTTGTCTCCCCTGACATAATAACGCATCTAATCTGAAAATTTGGTCGCTCTAGCTCTTACCATCTCTGGGATCTAGGCGCTCATACATACAGACGGACATGGGTATATCGACGTCTCTAGTCACCCTCATCATACTTAAGGTAACTTTGGGGGGTCTCCGACGTTTCCTTCTGTATGTTACATACATTTTCGGCTTGCACAAACTTAATATACCCTTTGTACCCTACCATGTTATTTCGGGATCCGCAAGAATTTCAGAATCATAAAAAAATCCCACCGTCTATGCCGAAGTTTTTTTTGCGAGACCAGCGGGTTTCTCGTCCTGATATAATTTAATGCAAATATGAATTATATGTATTTTATTAACTTTTCATTATTTATATCCTAAAGGTTCTCTTTTTCGTTTTAGGGAATTTTCAAGTTTAAGTTATAAATGCTCATATTTTGCCCAATTTTTTTTTTTTGCATATAAGATTCTGTCGGAAACTATTCAAAATTATAATTAAATTGCGATATATAAGCTTTGGGCAAAACATAGAGTAAAAGGACACGGAAATCCCTTCAAGGTCCATCCGCCTTGAAACTGAACGCCTACATCTTTAAGTTTTACAAAGCTAGAATAATTGAACTTAAGATTCGCACAACCTAAAAGCTTAGGCAGACGAAGGTTTTGTATATATTTTCACAACCCCTTCCTGCAAAAAAAAAAAAAAACTCCGTGTAGAGTTGTCTGTCTCCCATCGAACCAATCGTTTCCAGGTGGCGGATCGTGGAATGCCTGGTACTATGCAAGGTAAGTGGGAAATAAAATACCAATCGCGGACCAAAACAGACAAACACCTGCTTGTAGGTGTAGATAGGGACCCTATCAATAAGCGTAGGCGGGCTAGTAACCTACCTACCTGAAACATTTCATGCTACCGAATCGTCATGACGCCCTGTGCTTCAATGGAACATATATTTATATACAATACTGCCAAAAGATTTGTAAATTAAAAATTTTGTACCTTTAGTTTCTAAATTATATATTAATCAATGCTTATATTTTATTTCTATTATTAATTGTCAATACGTATCCGATAACGCATTAAGAAATTTGGTTTATAATGAAAACACCAAAAGCTAAAGTTTGAATATGACTGCTTGTAATTCACAAACGGTTTAGACTGAATTTACTTTACTATTAAATGAGTACGCTTGTAGTTCTCAATCACTTTTTCTTTTCTTCGTTTAGTTTTCATAGTCTTAACACTTGAGCATTAAAAAGCTTTTCCAATGGAATATCTGTTTTAAGTAGAAATTTGGCTTCTGAAAAATTCTTCATCTACGTTTGTATACGAGTCGCACGTTCAATCCCAAGTCTTATATTTTATTTTAACTTCAAATCTTTAATTTTAACCTAAAAAGTGTCGATATTTTATATATTTACTCATTCACTAAAAATTTTATTTAAGTTTTTTTTATTAGTTTGTAAAATATGAGCGCTTGTAAACATTTTAAAAAATGTAGGGACGAATTTGAATTAAATACATTTCCAAACAGCTGAAAAAAAAAACTTCTTTGCTCTTTTAAACACTGTCTGTTTCTCTTTGCGTTTTGTCTCTACAGCGCTGTTAAATTTGCTCCACATAACAGCAGAGAGCAACAGAAACAAGGGAGCAGCAATGCAAAGAAAAAAATGTTTGCATTTTAGGTCAGGTCAAATCTATACAGCGACTGCGACGCTTGCAGCGCAGTCAACGCCAGCTGACTGACTAGTTTTGATTTTTTTTTTTTGTTGTAGTTGCCGCTCTCCGAGTTTGCGGCAATTTTTTTTTATTTAATGCAAGTTCAATGAACTTGCGAATTTTTTTTTAATTCAATTTTTTATTACTTTGTTGGAATTTACACGAGCAAAAAAAAAAAAAGAGAAATTGCTTCATTTTTCTTTCGTTTATTTTGAGTTCTTCATCTTTGCTTTTTCGTTTTTTTTTTCTTTTCCTTTTGCTGTTCCCATTTACAACGTCATCGAAGTTTGTAATAAAGTAGCCTAAAAAGAGTTTTAATATTAAAGTAGGTTGCATATTATAATTTATTCGTACAGCCTAAATTTTCAAATCTATTTGGAAATACTTAAAAAAAAAGTCCTAGCCCTCCCGCCGTTTTCCCCAGACATTGCCGCATTTGATTATCACTTGTTCTGGTCAATAGCACATGGTTTATCTAAACAGCTGTAATACTTGGATTTCTTGGAGCTTGATTGCAATCTCAAAACCATTTAGTAAATATGGTCTGACGGAAAATCGTTAGCTGTGTTATCATGCTCCTGATAATGCCAAAATTTATTATCAATAATGTTAATTGTCTGTTTTAAGGCATTTAATTTAATGGTTACATGTAAAAAAAACTCGTTAAATATGAAAAGTACACTTAAAAGAAATAATTATTATTAAATTGCAAATTAGGCAAAACTTGTACCAAAATTAACTAACTAGCAATAAATTTAAAAACGTTAAAACAGCAACAAAGCTGATCGTAAAGAGCTCATAAACTGGCTACATAAAATAAAAACTTTTTATTATTCGGGCAGCGTCAGCATTTAGAGACCCTAAACAAAAGAGGGTGTGAACGACAAACAAAGAGTAAGTATAATTTTCACACAAGATTTCAAAAAAATTTAAGTGAACGATATATTCTATTCAACAGAATTTCAGACACCTAAAAAAAACTTAATTTTAGGCCAGGTTTAAACCGACTGAGGCAAGATACTCTCTCTTAACTTTCTTGCATTTTTTGCAAGTTAGAGGTCTAGTAACTATGGTCAATTATTGTCAACCACGACAAAATCTCCGCCAGTCATGTAACAGGCCCAAATATATAATACCCTTGACCCTACCGTGTACAATAAAAAAAAGCTAATGAAATCTTCAAAAATTAACAGCTGTTATCAAAAGTATCTCAAAATCTTGAACTACAAAAGCATTTTTAACAGTGCGCTGGCAAAAGCTCAGCAGCAGAGAGCTACAAAAATTTAACATTGAAGCTTTGATGATAACAAGCCGCTAACAGCTGTTAACAACAGCGCAAAGGCGACCTACGACTACACAACACATACACACAAAAGCAAAGCATTTTTTTTTGCTGCTTTTTTGTTTTTCAATTTGCCGGCAAAAGCAACGCCACTGCGCTGCCAGCGTCTACGTCAGCGCCAGCATTGCGGCGTCGCTGACGTCACTGTTAATAACGTGCGGGAGCCATTGCTCTGAACAAAAAACTCAAAGCACATTGTATGGCCAATTTTATGTTATTTTATATGCACATATGTATTGTAAATACATATTGTATGTATGTATTTCGATATGGTATTGTTTTGTCTCCAGTGTTGAAAAATATTTCAGTGAAATTTTGGTTATTTTGCAAATTGAGCAAAACAATTTTTAAACGCCTATACAAGGCGCTCAGCAAACAATGCGCAACGATTTAACGTTAGCTGCTGCATTGCCTGTTGGTCAACCAGCTGTTGTTAACAGCGCACTGTTAACGTCTAAATTGCTGCGCAGTGGTGCATGTTGCTTGAACACCAAATAAAAAGTTGGCGGTTTTGTTTTAATATAGAAAAATACAAAAAATTGGTAAAAAGACATTTTTTTTTTAATAACAAACGAATTTATGGCATAAAAATTAAATGAGATTTTCAACAAATTCAATGCAAATTTAAACTATATATAGCTACAAATATGATGCTGTGTTTGGGATATGGATGTTTCCAGAGAAAAGTGAACCATGATCGGGAATTAAAAGTTAAATTAAAATATGTTCTTACTTGAAATATTAACAGAAAATATTATATATATATATGTATATATATAAAAGTTACTTAAGTAAAAAGCTCGTAGCTTTTCTCACAACTAAGCTTGTACAATTTCAATATTTTCTCTTGTTTGCTTTCGAACTTTCATGAAATTCGCAGCTTACAATGTTTTATCTTGCCCGTGAAGAAAATAATTATTTGGCATTAAAACACAACAATACATGCACAACCAGTGTTTTGAATAATCAAAATTTATTTTATTTTTTTTTAAGTTTTGTGTGTCTCCTATTATGGTAACTCATCACAAAGGGCCTACTTGTGACTAAATGCGTCTGGGCTGTTCCAAGACAGGCAAACACTTTAACCTTTAACCTATTATGGTAACACTGCTAAACATTATGTCTAGCAAAGAGTCATATATCTATAGATTTATTCAAAGCTTAAAATTCTTGCGTAAGTTAGATTTGTATGAAATTAAATAATCTTAAGGCTGAAAAACCAATTAATTTGGAAAAAAAATTTCCAATAGATTTCATTGCAATTGTGTAACATATACAAATATATTACAAATAAAACTAAGAAACAACATAGAAACCTATTTTGTTTGAAATATAAAACTGTAGTTACTGATAAACCTTACGTTTGATTTGCTGAAGAATTTTGAAAAACTTTTATAAACATTTTTTTTTTAGTAGTTAAATATTCAAAACAAACAAGGTTAAGCAATAATTTTTAAACATTTATTTTATTTTTGGTATCATAAAATTGAGCTTTAAGGTACATAAAAGTTTTTGGTTCGTATAAGGTTTCAAAAATTCCCATGTGTTTGAAGTATTTGCTTCCAAAATGAGATATCGCCTATATTTGTTGGCTTACTATGTACCTTACAATATTTTAAAGGCGTTTTTCACCTCGAATTCGCATTTAGCGATCACAAAAACGTATAAATAACATCGCCGGGTAAGCGAACACGAAAAAACGGCCACATAAAAAAAAAGATTTTCTTTTTTGGAGGTGAGCCCATAGTTTACATTTTGGGAAATCCGAAACCGAGGTCTATCATGTTGGGGTTCTGAGATAACCTACAAAATAACCCATTTACAAGGTTCTGTCAGAGAACCTTTCAACCTCGTTGAAGACATTAATTCGAAAAAAAACGATATAGTGTTTTTTGTAGGTTTTCTCAGATTTTAGATTCAGCGTCTAAAAATTCACATTGGCAGCCCTCTCACATGCAAAGTTCGCAAAACCTTTTTTTTTGTGGGCGTGTGTTTTTGGTTATTAGTTAAAATAATTTAAACCACATTCAATTAACTTGGTTTATGTTGTTCCCTCGCTAATCAAATTTGTATATTAAAAAAAAAAAACAAGTTAAAAAGCCCTAGTCGTATTTTTCGACTTTATGACACCCCAAAAAATAAAAAAACCAACCAAGGTGCAGTGCGTACAACAAGCAACAAGCATGCTGGATGCAAAGTGGCGCCATCTATCGCTAAGGCGGAGTTACATAGGCACACATGGTTCGTGTCCACGCTATCTGCGAGCAGTATTGACTAGTCTTACTGCTTGTTGCAACTATCTAGTAAAGAGTAGAGAAACATTTTTGGAGATTTGGAAGTGGTCGCTGCAGATGTTACAGTTAAAGTTTTCCATGTCTAAATTTTCTATGGATTTTTATATGTAAATGATGTATTTTTGCATTTTATGGCAAAGTTTTGTATACCCTATAGATTAATGCAAAGAAGGATACACCGGAGATTCCCTGCAGTTACCAAGCTTATGAAGAAGAGAACATAAGAAATGTAATTGGACATGACGCTTTGATCTTGGCGATCATAGCAGCCGTGGCAGTTTAAGTAAATTTTTTTTTTGCCCTTGCGTTAAATATATGTATTATAGAGTAAAAAATACACCAGTTATAAAGATTGCAATAAATTTTAGACATAAATAAGATACTGTGGTAACAAGGCTTCAATGTGCAACAACTTTAAAATGATTCCATGTTTTTGGTTTATATAAAACATTTTTTCAAATAATTCTTAAAAAACATATATAGGCATACGTTTTAAATGAATTCCAACTTACCCTAACGCCAATGAAACGCGCTTCGAGCAGCTCCTGCTTCCTAGGATTCAAAGATGTTTGAAAATGATCCATTTTGGTGTGTCTTATATTTTGTGATCTCTTTTATTATAATGTCAAAGTTAAATGTTAATGCTTTTTATTTTTGTCGCGGTTTTTTTTTTTATGGTAAAATCTAATTAATTATTTTTCAGAGCTTCTTCTTAAGCATTCATCAGTTTTTGACGTTAAGAATGCTCTCATCATTCGCCCAGTCATCATTACAATAATCATCTCGTGTTTCAGCTGTAATATTTAAAAAAATAATTTATTAATTTATGTAGGCTAATAAGTTAGCAGTCTTTTTCAGCCTGACTTATTGGATATGCGAGAAGAGCTTAAGAATAGCTCAAAAAAAAAGACTTAAAAAATCTCTTAGGCTCAGAGATGCAAAGATATCCTCAAGTCAACATTTTTTTACAATTACAATTTTACAATTTTTTAACCAAATTCGTTGTAATTATATTTTTAAATTAAATAAACATTAATAATATACCAGTTATACACAAATTTTAACTCGGCATAAAAGACAATCTGCTAAAAAATCGACACAATCATTGTTTAAGCTTAGAACAAGCTTGCTACTAAAGTCTCCATAAATCTATCTGTATTTAAAAAACATTTAGTTTTCTTTGTTTTTAAGAATGTTTGGAATAAGTACCAAAAACTAAAAATATACAAGATGATAAAAAATTAAAATAAGTTGTAGTAATAAATAATTTTAAAAAAGTATAGGGTGGGCCATCTGTTGGTTTGGTAGTTAAACACTCATAAGTGGATGCTCTTTGACATATGTCAAATTCAAAACTACGCCATTTAAGTCATGGATCGTTTTACAACTATATATATAACTATACTATAGGCTTAGTATGAAAATGATCGATCTGCGAAAAAAAAACCTCTATTTGGGAGATATTATTTTTTCATATATATATTGTATATGGTATATACATTTGCCCAATTTTGTTGCAAAATATACGAATAAAATGCAATTAACAAACAAACCAAGAGATGGCCCACCCTATATTATGCCAATAGAGCCAATAGAAGCTTTGCCGATGATGATGCAGCAGGAATTAATCTGCTTATAAAAATCGAACTGATTTTTTTTCTTCCTGTCCAAATGTACTTTGATCTAAAGGGGTCTACGCAGTTCGAAATATTTCGCGCGGAATGACAAAACTTCATATAAAAAAAAAATCCCATTTGGGACTTTTTATTTATATGAAGTTTTGTCATTCCGCGCGAAATTTTTCGAACTGCGTATAGGCCTTAAAAAAAAAGCACTCTACAATTTCACTTGCTCAAAAAAGCTGATCTTCCCCCCTTAGGATTTACCATTTTTTTGATAAATATTTCAGTTCATTTATCTGGGATTCTATCAGTCGTAAAACATTTTCAAGGTATCGAAGTAGCCCAATGTTCTGTCCTAACAAGTTCCCTAAGCACTGTTCGGATGGGGGGTTTTAATACGCCTGCGTAACGAACGACAGTACCAACTTATGAAAACTCTGATTGAAAAAGAATGATTGGTAGAAATTAGTGATAATTATTGTGATTACGGCGTGGAATAACAAAACCGTATGGATTAATTATGTTTGGAAAACTTATCTATTCACACATCGGCTTGTAAAGATTATAGAGTTTAAAGGTTTAATTGCGATTATGTATAATTATGTATGTACTGAGGCTTTCAAATGCACGAACTATACTATATGCCAATAAGTAAGTTATTTGAAAGATATTGGTTTTATTGGTTCTTTAAAGCAATTTCCGAAAAAATAAAAAAATTAAAAACTTTATCAAAAGAAGACTATCATTGACAGAAACATTATCCGGTAAGATTTAAAAGAACTAGGCAAAGCACTACTCTGGAGTAATAACGAAGGGATTTAGTCTTAGGTGGGAGTTTATTGACTTCGAAGTGCATTTACTATATATCAGAGCTCGTAAAAAACTCGCAATCCATTTTTCTATTTTTTGTGAGGGTCCGGACTCGAAAACCCCCCGTGGGGGATATATAATAATATGAAGTATAGGGACAGATAGACTGAAACTGAAACATTTGAAGAATACACTGTGGAAATATTTCTGTAAATATTTTTAAGTTCTTATGTTTGGTCGTCTTGTCGTCTTCAAAACAAAGCCTGCACTCTGAGGAGTCCGATATACCCAAGACCTAGATTAATTTATCGATTGGCAAAAACTTTTAATTGCAGAATTTGGCAACTCTAGAAAACATTTGAACGTCGCCCTATTCCCATAAACACAAACTTTTGTGTTTTTTTAACAGCAATATAGAGAATAGTAATTTCGCGCTTTTTGACGTCACCTTATCAAACTTTATATAAGCTTTTGTATTTTACAGAGTTCAAAAACAGCGAATTCCTTTGGAAGTAAAGGGTGGTCCATCGAATGTTTCGAATTTGAACTATCAATTATTTGACTTTTAGAAGGTCAAATGTCATTCGGCAAGTGACAGGTATTTAGTAAAAACCGTGACATTTACAAAATGGGACGATATTCGCTTGAAGAAAGTTGGGAAATATTAAAAACTTATTTCCAAAGTGGTGAGTCTTCTACTCAAACTGTGAGAAATTTAAAAAAAAAATAATCGTCCAACAGAAAGTGCAATTCGTCGTATTATTGATCATGTTCCATGTTCAGGCTCATTTGACATTTCACGATGTCCGACCACCAACCAGAATGAGAACAACACGGTCCGAAGAAAATATCGCAGTGTAGAGGAAAATCCAAATTTATCGATTCAGAGCGATGATCAAGGAATATTTGTTTCCAAATTTACGTGACGTCGATGTCGAAGAGTTCTGATTCGAACAGAATGGCGCTACATGCCATACAGGCAACGCTACAATCCATGTTTAGCGCCCTATCTTCGAAAATCGCATAATCAAAAACGGTGATGTGAATTTGCCTCCGAGAAGCGGCGATTTGACACCGTTAGACTATTTTCATTGGGGAGCAGTCAAAGATAAATGTAACGCCAACCATCCAGAAACAATTCAAGACCTCAAGCAAGAGAATTAAGCTGCTATTGCTGACATAAGGCCCGAAACAATCGAAAATGTACTCGAAAATTGGGTGAATCGAATTGGCTACTGTCAAGTCAGTCGTGGTGGTCATTTGACCGAAATGGTTTTTCATAAATAAATGTCATGAAACAACCTTTCCAATAAAAGCTCAACCATAAAAAAATATTCCAATTTTTAAATGGACTTTTTTTCTTCGAAACAGAAAAATAATATAATTATGGTTTCATTTGACCTATTTCTGACCTTGGTCAGTCACTTAGGAATTCGAAGCCAATAAAATGTGGTGCTTTGTACTAATCTTACGAGCTTTTTACGAAATGTTTCTTAAATTACTTGGAAGAGTGCTTTCATTTGTTAACAGTTTGTTGTAACCAGCTTAGAGAATCGAGTTTTTAAAATCAACAGCTCCAATAAGTTTGTCTTGAATTCATCATAAAAATTTCTTGTGTCTTACAGACAACATTTCCATGTAACTTTTTATATCAACAATATGTTTCTAAAGTACTGCAAACATAAATAATTTCTTATTGATTATTATTATAGTCTCTTCTCATATTGTAGAGTAGAAATCAAATTGCAATTTGTTTGAATCCGCCCCCATGCAGCCTGCCTAAATGGTATAGAAAATATTTATATTTTTTCTAAGTTTATTATGGCGAAATGCGGACCGGCGCCTATCGACACCTATCGCTACCATTTCGTAGCCTATCGCCACCTTCGCGAAAACATAAGTAGTCAAATGACGCTATTTCTCTAGAAATCGAGTAAGCTGCACGAAATAATCAAATTCTCAGAACGGAATGGGATAAGCAATGTCTAGGTTAGGTTAGGTAGGAGCGGCAGCTGGCTTAAAAAGCCAGCACACTTAGGCCTTGACTGGCCCGTTGTGAAACCGCATGGATCACTATTTTACACCCTTCTCCTCAGGAAAACTAAAAGGATTCCCATCCTGTTGCTACAATGTAACTTGCGATCCTCCTCGGACATATAAACTCTAGCTCCGCTAGGTTGTGAAGAAAGTAGTTTCCTAAGTACTTTTTCCTGCGTCTACTAAGAGCCTTACAGGAGCAGAAGAAGTGTTCTACTGACTCAACTTCTTCCTCATCTCTGCAGCTTCTGCAAAAATCCTTGCTCGGAGCGTTCATTCTGGTCGCATGTGTTCCGGTGATCGCTCTGACAACTGCCGAACACTGCGACCGGCTGAGTCCGCGGACTGATTGTACAGTGAGGTGTATTGTACCACAGCCTTTGCACATGAGATTTAAATTTTTCCCTTGTTTGAAGCTTAAAAGTGGCCATTGGCATACGAATATCCTCTTTGTCTGGCAAGAGAGTACTGGTCGTGCCCTGTCTGGCCAATTCATCTGATATCTCGTTGCCTGTTATATTTTGGTGCCCTGGCACCCAAATGAGGCTGATAACGAACTGCTGTGCCATCTCTTGAATAGATCTGCGGCAGTTGTTGACTGTCAACGAGTTTGAGGACAGTGCCCGAAGAGACTTGATGGCGGCCTGGCTATCCGAGTATATGTTTATGGCACCGGTTTCCAGGCCGGTATTACGTAAGCAGATCAAAGCCTTGTTAATGGCAAGGAAAAATGCTACAATGATTCGGAAGTCGGAAAGACTTGCCGAATATTTAGTTCCTCAGAGTAGACCCCCCCCAACTTGGTTATTGAGCTTGGAACCATCTGTGCAGACGTTACTACGGTCTGTGTGACCTGGTTGAATTTCCAGCCACGATTCCCTAGAGGGGATATATGTGGTGAATGATGTTGATACATGCTCTAAGGGTGTCTGTGATTGACACATTTGTGTCTTCTTTTAGAATGGACGAGTGCCCATATACCGAGACTGCCCAGTATTTAGCGTCTTTCAGGCGTCTCGCTGTAAGGGTGGCAATTTCTTTTGCCATTACGAGGATAGGAGAAATATTAGTGATGGCGTTTAGCGCTTCACTCGAAGTGGATTTGAGGGCACCTGTGATGCATAATTGTGCCGTTCTCTGCACCTTATTTATTGCCTTGAGCCTAGACTTGATGGTAAGGGCTGGCCACCAGGTGGAAACCGCATACAAAAGTATGGGCCCAACTAAGGCAGTGTCATATTGAGTCATATTTGAGTCCTATTGTTCTTTTACAGACGAAGAGTGCAGTATTTGCTTTCTGTACTCTGTCTGCGATAGTCAGATTCCAACTAAGTTTCTTGTCTAGTACAAGCCCCAAGTATCTTACACTTTCGCTAAAGGACAAGACGGAATCATTTAATTTGGGAGGAGATAGATTAGGGATCTTATACTTTTTAGAAAAGAGGATAAGTTCAGTTTTGCCTGGGTTAACACTTAATCCGCTTTCGATTGTCCAGAGTGACAGCTCTTTGAGTTTTAGTGTCATGCGGTCACAAAGGGTTTGTGGGAATTTTCCATTCAGCATTATAACCACATCGTCCGCATAGGCCACAACTTTGCAACCTCCTCCTTCTATGCGACGTAGCAGCGTGTTAACGGTCACGTTCCATAGAAGGGGAGAAACCACCGGCTTGATTGTTGTCAGCATATTTTTGAATATTTCCAGAAATTGTAAGTTAGTTTATATACATATTTCAGTAGAAAAAAAAATCTTTTACACAATCCAGGAAATAGCGTGAAAAAAAAATTATTCATCTAAAAAAAAATTTCAGAAAATTGTATTACGACAGTAATTACAACGGGCCTCTGAGAAAACTGCGGGTCCGGAGGGAATAGCCACGTTTCCCCTTTCTCTCGTCGGCCCTGATAGTGTTATGGAAACCAAAGCTTGGGACTCGTCAGACGTTTGCTTGCTATTACAATTTCGATAAACTATAACTAAGTGATTTGGGCATTTCATTTAAAAATTTTTAAGTCCTCCATACATATTTCTACTATTGATGACACCAGTCACTTCTCGAGATATCTTCACAAAATAAATTTTCTTTATAAATTCTTATGGAGCTGAGACAAATCGAATAAATCAAAGATCATAAAAATCGGTTTAGCTTTTCTTGATTTATAAATGGTGTCACCAATTCAACCTTGCTTTATATATAGAGATTTTTTTTTTAAATACGATTAAGAATACTCAGGTTTTAAGCCAAACTTAGCTAAGCCCGATTTTCTTTGAACTCAAAACTATCGTTCCAAAATTCCGCATTTCCCACAAAAAAAGCGGTTTGAATTTTACTTGTGACAGTGCTACCCAGACGGATTTTGAGCTGGTGAATACGAATCTGGGTTCCGAGAAACCTCAAAACACAAGGGTTTCGAGATAACCTTCAAAAAAACACTTTACAGCTGGTTGGCTTGAGGCTGCGTAAGCCTCGTGAGAATGTTTCCGTCATGGATTTGGCGCTGTTTCATTAAAATACGGCTAAGTTTTTACGTCAACTTATAACAGTGGATAAAACATCCGTCCATTATTTCACAACTGAGACTTAGAAACAGTCGAAACAAGAAGAAACGGCAGAAAAACAGGCAAAGATCGTTTCAAAAAATGCCAGCACGTTAGGGTTCTGACATAACCTCAAAGAACTTCATAAAAAGGAGGATTTTTAGAGTTTTATCGCTGAATCAGAATTCGAGTTCCACAAGACTCCAAAATAGCGGGGGCCTGACACAACATCAAAAAAAAAAAAACCCCATAAAAAGGGGTATTTTGAAGGACGTACTGGGTTTTTTTGCAGATTTTTTTTTAAGGGGGGCTTAGAAGAGAACCAACACCCATTGGGCTTATTCTGATAGCAGACTCGGATGCAGCACTACGAAATACATACGAAAACATAAACTCGTTCCCAGATTCCGACTTTTTTTTGTGAGGCTTTGTTAGCTTCCAAATCAATGCACTCTGGTTCAAAAGCTCTTTTTTTTTTTTAAAAATTCGCCAGTGGCTCTAAACCACTGATTATTTTCTTGTCTCAAACTTAAAAAAAAGGGTTCGATCAGTGGCGGATTCACGGGAGGTTTTCGGGTCCGAACCCCCCAAAAGTTGGAAAAATGTATTGAAAGTCTTTTGCGAGCTCTGTTATATATACACTTTGAAGTGAAGAACCTCCCACCCCAAGATCAAATCCTAAATCCGCACCTGGGTTTGATAGTAAAAGATTTGGCTACAATGAAGAGATTGAATTGAAAGTTAATGTACCTCTTATTAAAAGAGTATCTAAGCTATTTAATTATAGCTGGGCAACATAGACCTTAAAGATCGGTTAATACTAGCAACGCCTCATAACCAAGAAGCTTTTATATGGGCACAGGGTATAAACAAAATAATTTCATAATTTTTCTAATTTTTTGCTCCACTGTGCATATGCCATGAGTTAAGTGCAGGGTATTTCGGGTTCGTGGCACATCTGTTTGTAAAATGTTGCAGCTTTATGTATTGGAATGTTGCAAGTACATAGCACTGATGACGATTTTAAAAGCGTAATATAAAAGATGCTTTGCAAGTACATACACACATACTTACATACTAGATGACGTTAACAATAAAAGATTCTTGGCTGCTATGTGTATATCTATGTACATAAGTATATATGTACGCATATAGTGCCATATGCATGTACATGGTACATTCATTCATAGCATATATCGACAGTTCCTCTATTTTTGCAAGCATACATAAATGCATGCCTATGTACTTTAAAAAAAAAAACCATGTAGGTACATAAGTGTATGTGTGTGTAATTACCATGCAGTTGCTTCGCTGATGGGGATGGGCATGGTAAATGCATTACGCTTGCTGTTGTTGTTGTTGTGTTGGTTTTGTTGCAATTTGAGTTGTTTTTGTTAATATATGATTGTTGTTGTTGTAGTTGTAGCTGCTGCTACAAAAACAAAAACGCCCGCAAGGAATGCTTGCACTATTGTTGTTGTTGTTGTTGTTGGCAAAAACAAACGCACGCCGGTTTTAATGTAAAGACACTCTCTCACGCACACACAGACACAGCACACGCACTCTTTGAGTGTATGCGTGAATTTCGCGACAAAACGACAACAGCAACTGTGGCAGCAGCGGTGGGGCGAGGGCACACAGTAGGTGCAAAAAAAATATAAAATAAATGTACTACAAAGACTTATTTTTTTCACTCAATTTCTCTGTCTCTTGCACTCACTTTTTTCTGCGCTCTTTTTGCTGTGTCTTTGCTTTTAACTTTACTTGACTTTTGATTTTTTTTTGCAAGCGCAGCGAGGTTAAGTTTGCAATTGTGCGTGCTGTTTTTTTCTTTCTTTTTTTTGTTGTTGTTACACTTTGTTGCAGTTAACGATTTGTGTTTAACTAAAAAAAATATATATACATATATGTGTAGTAATTATTATACGCGGCACACACACTCCGGAAAACACATCAATAATATCGCGACGACGAGCCAAGTGTCGGCAAGAGCAACAACAAATCAAATTTTAAATATGTATAAAAAAAAAACACACACACACTGCACACGCACGCACGTTCGGCTTTGCTGCTTGCATTTAGAGAGGGGCGACGTAGAACGTAGTGCAGGATGCATTAATTTGCATAAATTAAACATTCACATACACAAAAAACAGCTGCTGCACGTTGTAGTTGCAATAATTATTATTTATTTTGTATTATTTAAAAAAAAAAATAGTAGAAGCGAGACAACAAATTGAACGACTATTACCAAACGCGTCGCTTTGCGAAAATGTTATTGTGTGTGTGACTATTAGCGCCAGCTAGCGTTCGTTTTGTGCGTAAAATCAGATGCAACCATGCGGCTATAGCTAGTCGTTCAAAAGCTAGTAGCTATGACAGCTAGCTGACGCTTTATCGTTATATCGATGTACTCGATATAAAAGCAGCAGCTCTGGTTTGCTTTCAATTGTTAGAGAAGCGCGAAGTTATGCGATGAGAGCTATTGTAGCTGGCGATACCAAAACTATGCCAGTTAGCTCTTGCATATGTAAAAACGAGCCCTATTAGAAATGAGCAATTTTTTTTTAACTTCTGCTTTTTTGAAATTTTACAGTGTTCAAAAAATTGTTTTGCTTAGTATTTTCATTAAAAATCTGTTTTCATTCATGTTAATTTCTTTTAAGGTTGCAGGAAACCATGTCGTTGTTGAGGTGTACAGCGCAGGGGCCTATTGGCGATATCTTCCGAGATATACGATTCGGCCAGAATATAAATAATACTTTCAAAGAAAACAATTGATAAGCTTATGCTCTTAATATTTAAGATTATTATTATTAAAAAAAATTAACGGAAGTATGTATGAACTACTATTAGAGAATTTAGAAATCACTTAGTGCCAGCCTTATTAAAAAATGTAACTTATTTTGCTAAATGTTGCGCATGCTCAAAATAAATTTGATGTAGTTTTTTTGGTTATTTTTTTATGCACTTGTATGATGGTGCTCTCATGCTTCCATAAAAATATTGTGGCAGTTACTCGTACCTCACAGCACAATAACTTGATCAAATAGAATAAAATTATTAATCAAATGTTTATGCCATTTGCACGTAATTTTTGCTTAGTTATTTAAATTTTTTAAGATTTTTAAATAAACTTCCAAGTCATGGCACCCTGTTAAGAACGCAGTTCCTCGCGCCTACCTTTTTTTTTATTCAATATTGAAGCTTAAAAATGCTTTTATTTAATTATGTACAAAATATTAATTACAAATTGTAAATAAAATAGCAAAACATGTACTATAAAAAAAATTTAAAGAAAAATATTTTAGCTTTATATAATATTTAGTGCAAAATATTTGTTATTATTATTACTTATTAATTGGAAATAACAAAGCCATAATGATATGCAAAATATTAATAAGAAGAATCATCGGCCGTGCTCCGGAAAACGAATTTGAACATTTTATTCGGATTCGTTTTAAACCCGAATGTTTGGTGCTCCCATATCACCAAACCGAATTTTTCATGTGGCTTGAAACCGAATTAAAACGAATGGGCAAAATAGGTTTAAAAAAGTACACATTTTATAATAAATAAATAATTTTTTAAATATTCTTTGATTTTCTTAGATTATATTTAAGCCACCTTGAAGTTATATACCATATTTATATAAAACAGTATGTATATAATAAATTATATTCAAAATGGGAATTAAAAAATAAATATGGCAGTTTTTGTATTTATAGTATGTGTTTCATTATGATTGTGCAAGTTTTAATGGTTTTTCAAAATAAGTTTATTTTTTTACTTAACTTTACCGGCTTTTTATATAAGCTATGAATGTTGTGGCTTTTACTCAAGTTTTTTAAAGCAAAGAAAAATATTATTGCTGAATGTCTTAAACTATTGCACATATATGGTATTTTTATAGCACAACATTTTGTTCAAGCATAAAAATAATTTTTATAAAATATATTAATCGTATATGTACATCGCACGTTAGAAACTATCGATGCATGTCTCCAAATTAATATCGATGGTCAGATGATTCGACATTGATGCACATCTCTATGCTGTTTTTCGTTTTTCGCTTGTATGCGCGAGGTTTGGCGTGCGGCTGTTCGTGTTTTTTTTGAAACGCTTTAAAATTTAAGGGCAGAAATAAAAAAAAACGCATAGTTAAAGTTCAAGACGTTTGCCGACGAATTGCTGCAACATATTCTACACATACGGAAAACATCAACAAATAAAAATAAGTGTATGTTTCATTTAAATATTTAAGCAAATGTATTTACACACGCAATTGTTCTTGCAAAAGTTTTTTTTTACATGTGTGTGTGTGCGTGTAAGACCAAAAATGTATGCTCTGTGCAAATACTGTGGTTAAAATAATTTTTTTTATTATTATTGTTTATATATGTGTTTGTATACGTGTGACTGTGACGGTGTGTGTGTGTGCGTGTGTCATTCAGTGATGATAATTTTTTTCTTTATTTTTTTTGTCAAATTCTTAAAGATATTGTAAATCGCGTCATCCGCACAAAAGCAACAACAAACTCAGCTATATACATTTATATGTGCAGATAATTTGCGCGTGTGTGTTTGTGTGTATGTAATGTTAAATTAATTGATTCATTGCAAGTCTGTCCTGTTTTACAAATACATAAATAAATTGCAAAAGCCGCCATCACAACGGCGCTAATGTCGCTGTCGGCGTCGCTGCCTAGAAGCAGCAACAAAAAAAAAAAGAAATAATAAAATGAATAACGGGGCGCGTACATGCTCTGCACTGCTTGCTCGCATTGCGCATAGGAAAAGTGAAATTTTTTTTATTAAAGTTTTAACCGCAATTTTTGTGCACTTTCTGCTGCTGCTCTCTTTTATTTATTTTATTGCTTTGCCTTTGTTGATTTTTTTTTTGCACTTTTTGTGTGTTGCATTGTTGTTGTTTCTGCTTCTGTCTTGTGCTGACTCAAAACGAAATCCCTCTGGCAACGCCTCGCGGCATTTATTTATTTGTTTGTGTATGTGTTTGTGTGTGTGTTTCTCTGTCATTCAAAAAGTTGCACGCATATTTTGTTGTTCCCCCTCTTTTTTTTATCAACATTATCAGCGGAAATTTTTGCCGCACCCCGCGCTTAACCTTATTTTGTTGCTGTGTGCGTGTGTGCAGCGCGTAGACTTCGCTGCCGCTGACGCCCGCATTTAATGCCCTGTTGGAAAAATAGGAAGAAACCATTATAGACAGACGTTAGCAAGCAGGAGTGGCATTAAGTAATTCAAAAATTTAGTTCGGTTGGAGCTTTGCAAATCGTTTATTGTTTTTGTTTTTCCAAAATAAAACTCAAATACAAAGTTTAGAAAAAAAAAAAGTGCACCGGCTACTGTCCGACTATAATATATATAGCTAAGGATTTGTATTTCAAATAAAAAAAAGAAAAGTTGCAATTTTTTTCAAAAGTGCATTTATTTGGAAAGCAAAAACATTAAAAATATGCTCATATAAAACGTTGATGCGATTTTGTGGCGTTTTGAGGCATATGTGTGTTCATTTTGGTGGTTGTTTGTTTGAAAGAGAAAAGTAAAATTGAAGTTCAATGTCGAGTTTTAACTTTTTACAGCCCAAAGTGTGGGGTAAATAGTGAAAAACTCTTGCGGGCTACTGAGTGTGGTATTCCTACCAGGGCCGGCGGTTGACGTGGGTAGTATGGGTAGTTGTACCCACTCGGAAAACATCCCAGTGGGTACATACCCACTTGGAATTATCGGGCAAAACACTTAACTCTAATATGTTTTATGGAGTTTTCTAACATGAAGTCGTTCAAGTTTCTTTTCCTTTTGACTGCCATGATCGAAATCTTTGATCGGATTGAAATCCTCAACAAAGAGCTGCAATCATCGGAACTGTGTGTTGTCGAATCTTATCGAAAGGTAGAAATTGTGTCAACTGTAATGAATGAGTCTCGGGATCAAAAATTTAAATCGATTTGGAAAAACAGTTGCGAATTGACATCTAAACTTAAGATTGAAAAACCCAAAATTTTCAAGAAAACGTCGAATTCCAAAACAACTGGAAGTTGGCGTTACAGAAAACCATATTTTTGATTCCCCAAAAGATTATTACAAAAAATATTTTATGAGAATTTCGACCAGATAAATTATTCTCTCAAAGAAAGATTTGATTCCAACAATGACCGATTTTTCAAATCTCTAGAAACGTTTGCGATTGGCAAATCAAAAAATACTGACGCAATCATAAAATTGTACAGAGCAGATTTCAATGAACTCCGTTTGACCAAAGATAGAGACTTCTTATTGGAGATAATGGCGCGTAAGGGTAAAAAAGCTTCAGATTTGAGCACAATTATTAAGTTTCTTAGAGAAACGGAATATTATCTGAAAATCGTTCCCGAATTCGTTCGTTTTCTTACATTAGTTCTGACGATACTAGGTTTTTCCGAGCTAAAAATAATTTAAGATCTACCATGGTTCAGAATCGACTCAATCACGTGGCCATTTTACATACATATCCGAATTTGGTTGATACGCTTGATATCGAATCTTTATTGGACGCATTTATTGTTCGCAATCGAAAACGAACTTCATGTTTTGCTCTACGAAACTAAGTTATATTTAAATAGAATAAATTAAACTAATGTATTTGTTTTTATTATTTCCCTGTTCTAATCCTTTATCTGTATCAAAATAAATTGTAAAACATCATCCATGAAAGGGAGGACCCCCCCAGCCTCTTTCTTACTACCCACTCGAAAAAAAGTGTGACGCCGGCCCTGATCCCTACCACACAAGACCCGTCTTGTCGAAATATTTTATGCACTTAGCTTAATAACTTTATACTTATGGTAGACTCTTTTTTTTTTTAACCAATTCCTACACTGAGTGTACTGAATGAAAAAAGTTATTTTAGTTTCCAAGTTATTATAAAAAAATGCACTATAAAGTTTATTTTTGATCAATATGTTGTGCACAGCTACGATTTAAATGATTCACTCCAAAGGCCCAAACGCCTTAAAACATATGTACAAAGTTGTTGCATATCAAAAATTGTATTTCTCAGCGAAATTATTTCACAATTGGTTCATTGTTTCACGTGCAGTGTGGCAAGTAGTTGCTGAAACCACATGTGCTCGTAAAGTTTGTTCCGCCGGACCATAAAACGCTCCAAGCAGTGAATTTCTTTGGGGGTGCATTTAACATATTCTGGTCCACGGACCGGAACGTACGTATTGGAATGTACCCTTCAAGCGATTGTGCTGACCGTAAAATAATCAAAGTGCGCAAAAAACATTTTTCCACAGGCCACGAAATTTGATAATAAAATTTAATGATTTGTAAATATTTTTGGTTTGTTAGGCTTTGCATGATAAAATTGCATATATTTGACTGAAAAACCAAACACCTAAAAATTATCCTATATATAAAAGTATCTGCAAAATCTAAACAACCCAGAGATGCAGTGTGTTGTGCCTCCTTAGAAGAATTTCGCTGTTTGCAGCGACTCCAGCGATTTGGTTTTGTTATAATTTTTATTGCTTGAAATACATTGTTTAAGATCGCCTACAAATTTTTAGCAAATTAAATGTTAACGAATGTTAAATGATATAGTAATTTTTTTAATTGATAAACAATCTAAAAGCACCATGTGAGACTAACCGCCTCGATTGACTACAAATTAAATCCGCCCCTGGAGTGTTACTCAGAAATTGCGGCCCAAAGACCAAAAGAGTTGTTGGTCTTAAATTGTATTAGATTGTGCGTCTTATGCTCTGTAAGTTCCCCCTTTTTTATTTCCTGATAAAATTCTTCTTCTATCCCCTTATTCTTATAAATTAACTGTAAAAGTACGTGCAAAATGTCGTCTTTCTTTCACAGTCATTCTCATGCAGTCTCAAGCTAAGACCGACCTCATTGATCATATAGCACAAGCTACCATTTTGCTCCATTTCAATATGATAAAAAGCCACGGAAAGACGTGACTTTAGCCATAAATGCAACAGTGGCCAATTATTAGATCTGCACAGTACTGTATGCAATCCGAACTCTTAACTAGGAAAAAGAAACAGCTTACATTGTAAATGTGTCGTATGCCTTATTCTTTAAGAGAAGAGAAGAAAATTGCTTCGTTAGGTTTTTATTGTTTATTTCAAGAAATCAATTACTTTTGTTTGGATTCAAATTTCCCATATTACAGTCTCAGACAAATTTCATTGTACGTTGTTTCTTAGAGACAAGATAATGTTAGAAAAAGGAATTGAATTTCAGCTCACAATTCTTCTTAGCGGGCCATAACAATTCTTTATCGTAGAACATACCAAGCAGCATCATCAACTTTGCAGGCATACCCAACTCACGATGTAATGAATTTTACAAGGTGCGCAGATTTGGCTGCACAGAAAACTGGTTCAATTTTTGTATGGTAGCTATATGAAAAATTGTGCCAATTTTTATTAAACTCTACACAAATGTTTGCTCTGTAACAAATTACAACTGGCATACATTTGTTTCATATTAGTCCACTATTTTAAATAGTTTCCATACAAAAATTGAACCTGTGCTAACTTTTTTAGAGAGATACGAATAACGCACCTGCGCATTTTAATTTTTGGATCTTATATCCTACTTAGACAATCTCTCAATGGGCTATCAAATGCTGCTTCATAAACAACTCAAAATAAAAATGTTCAGTCTTTGTTTTCTGCAACTTTATTTAAGTTCAGGAGTTGCCTTTGTTTGTTTCACTTGTTTCTTTTTATGAAATTTAATTCAAATGCATAACGAATAATTAATGGAAAAAATTTTTAACTAATTTTATGGAGAGCCAAAAAGTATGGTAGTTGAGTATTTTATTACGAAATTCGTTTATTATACACAGAGGTGGGCACGAAAAATAACGGAAAGAGCACTACAACAACATCAAGAAAAAAGGTCGAAAAAAGGATGCTCGAGTAGGGCCATAAAAATCGCACACTGTGTGTATTTTGTTTTTGTAACATTCTGCGAGTCGAGCGAAGGCACACATTGTGTGTATTTTGTTTTTGTAATATTCTGCGAGTCGAGCGAAGGCACACATTGTGTGTATTTTGTTTTTGTAAACTCGGCGCGTCGCCGGCAATCTGCTTGTGCGTGAAACACTGAACGAAATTTTGCAACACATTCAAAGAAACAGAAAAGTCATATGAGTTTATATGACAATTTTAATTTACCAAAAAAATTACTGGGTCTTACAGTTGCCAAATTAACTATATTTCTGTGCTCAGTGTACTTGTGCGAATTTTTCGTCCGCGAGCACCAATAAAAACTACCGTTACGGTCTAAAAAGGGATGCTCGAGTAGGGCCATAAAACTCGCACACTGTGTGTATTTTGTTTTTGTAATATTCTGCGAGTCGAGCGAAGGCACACATTGTGTGTATTTTGTTTTTGTAAGTTGCTCGAGTCGAGCGAAGGCACACATTGTGTGTATTTTGTTTTTGTAAACTCGGCGCGTCGCCGACGATCTGCTTGTGCGTGAAACACTGAACGAAATTTTGCAACACATTCAAAGAAACAGAAAAGTCATATGAGTTTATATGACAATTTTAATTTACCAAAAAAATTACTGGGTCTTACAGTTGCCAAATTAACTATATTTCTGTGCTCAGTGTACTTGTGCGAATTTTTCGTCGCGAGCACCAATAAAAACTACCGTTACGGTCTAAAAAGGTCGAAAAAAGGATGCTCGAGTAGGGCCATAAAAGCGCACACTGTGTGTATTTTGTTTTTGTAACATTCTCGGATTTTTGCGTGTGCGTCTGGCAGGCGCCACTTACAAGACCTAACGGAAAGAGCACTCGGTGCAAAAATGTCCAAGGCGTTTTTTGTACTGAGTGCTCTTTCCGTTATGTCTTTTCTGTGGCGAAAGATAGGCGCACAAGCAAAAAGTGCTCTTTCCGTTATTTTTCGTGCCCACCTCTGATTATACAGAAAGATTCTTCTCGTTATGTTGATATCAAAATACGCAAAATTTTGTACAAAAAACTAGAGTTCTTGAAAAAAGTTCGAAATAGCGTAAAAATTCTTTGTATAATATTTTATTATGACCAATGGCTTGAAATTATTATTTAAAACTTATCCATTGCATTTGGCATTTACAATCTCCAAATTGAATAGATGTTTTTTGTACCCTTTAACTATTGTTTCAAGGGTATACTAGATTTTATAGTATGTATGTATGAACTGGTTACTTATGACAAAATTCCTATCGTACCCTCGGCTGGCGAACAAGCCATGTCCTTACACCTGTCCATACAAACATTTTTTTTTTAAATTGTGAAGTTCATAAATATATGTCAATATTTTGCACCTGTTTCCTGTACAGTCTGTATGAACTCACATATCTTAAAGACTATAGGCGCCTACGTTCTCCCTTAGGAGATTTTTGTGACTTATACTGACACTATAATTAATGTGCTTAAGTATTAATAAGATTACAATATAAGGCCTATACGAAGTTCGGAAAATTTCGCGCGGAATGACAAAACTTCATATAAAAAAAAGTCCCAAATGGGATATCCCAAATGGGATTTTTTTTTATATGAAGTTTTCTTATTCCGCGTGAAATTTTTCGAACTGCGTAGACCCCTATGGGCAAAAAAGTATTATTTTTAGACTCTCTTCCCAACAGACTGCACTATAATTCATATCTATTTTGGTGAGAGTCACTAAATCTGGTATGTAGCTGAGCCTAATAAATAAAGAAATGCTGATATTTTCACAAAATATTCTGCTTTGAACGCTACCCCGTTTATTTATACTCTCCAATTCACCTACAATGCTCAACGCCACAGTGCAAAATGAGTTAGATATAATTACTTTATTTTTTGGAAAGTAGGGTATCCCATTGTCGGCTATTGGCCCCTTTTTTTGATTTTGTTTATTTACCTAAAATCAATGCAATTAAGAAAATTGAAAACTTTACTAATATGCATTAAAGCTTTACACTAAATACAATGGGACAATAAGTTAAAACTGTTTACATTGGCGTCACGAAAGTTTGCCAAAATAACTTATAACATTGTCGAAGGGAAAATAAATTAAATGTATGGCAATAACACTACTTCAAATTTTCACGAGATATAATTGGTAATTTAAAGAAAAACATTAGCATAGCTGCTTATACTGAAGCTACACAATACTCTTCAAAAAACGTGCCAGCTGCTGTCACCATATTAATGCGATTCGTGGTGTTCACACTGACGTTTTACTACTGTGCCATAAATAAATTATGGCATTTCATTATGCAGTTTAAATCCAGTATTACTAGATCAATTGAATAAGAAATATGGGCTTTTTTTGGCGTGACGTTATGTTTGTACGACAAAATGTTACAAAAAAAAAAGAAGATAAAAGCCAAGTTTTTAAAAAGTTATTTTTTTTAATATACCTACTTCGTAGAACTTAACAAGCATCGGCCTTACCAATTAAAAGATGTAAAAAAGAAAAAAACGTTAAAAAAAAACAGAAGTGAGTTTTAACTTGGATAGAATCGCAAATTGGTACGAATTTGACTTTTTTTAGTATGATTTAAAATAATCGGCCATGCTGCAGAAAACGAATCTGAATATTTTATTCGGAATCGTTTTGAGACCGAATATTTGCTGCTGCCAGTTTCACCAAACCGAAGTTTTATTGTGGTTTGAAACCGAATGTTAAAAACACGCTAAAACGATTCCGAATAAAATTGTTCGTTTTTGTATTTTTGTTTTCCGCAGCTTTTTTCTTTTATTAGATTTAGTTTCTGGCATTTTTTCGCTTTACTTTGACGATGAAGCTAAGACAGTTAGGAATATTTGATTTAGGTCAAATATGCCTCGTTTTGTTTGATAACTTTTGTCCATTTAGAATGAAATTTCATAATTCCCCGATTGAAGAAGTCCTCGTCATTATCGTTAAAAAACCTGATCAACCCATTTTCACAAGCCTCTTTTGTGGCCATTTCTTTAGCATCAGGAAAATTTTGCAAATAGTTAAATTAGTGATAGTCGTTTGTTGACAGCTCTGGATTATACGTTGGATGCGATAGAACATCCCATCCAAAGCTCTCGTATTTGTGCAGCCTGGCGTTGTCCTGATGAGACACACAACACTCTGCTATTTCCTTCAATCTGGTTAGCTGTTGACAATAGAGCTCCGAATTTAATGTTTGGCCTAGTGCTGGAGAAAAAAATCGATGTTATATCGATGCATCGATGTATCGAAGTTCAAAATATCTATATATCGATGTTGGCCAACAGAGATCTTTCTCCAGCACTACTAAACACCCATTTGATGAGAGCAGAAATGCTCACATCACAACATCTCTGTTGGCCAACATCGATATATAGATATTTTAAACTTCGATGCATCGATATAACATCGATGTTTTCTCCAGCACTAGTTTGGCCCTATGGGAGCAGTTCATAGTGTATGATTCCCTTTCAATCCCACCAAGCACACAGCAAAACCTTCTTGGTTGTTAATACGAGCTTGGCGAACGTTTAAGCCGTTTCTCCGCGATTGGATCACGTTCTTTTTTGGCTGTTGTACTTATTTGTGATCCATTTCTCATTGCCAGTTATCATCCGCTTCAAAAATGTGTCGATTTCATTACGTTTCAGCAAAAAATCACAAGCATCCATTTGGTCCAAAAGGTTTTTTTTTTGCGATATTTCGTGTGCCACCTATACATCGAGCTTCTTCTTGAAAACAGCCTTATGAAAATGGTTCCCAACAGTTTTCTGGCTAATCTTTAGTTTCTGGGCAATAGAATAGGTTCTTACATGCCGGTTCGACTCGATGATTTCGATGGTTCTATCAACAATTTCGACGATTGGCCTATCTTCGACGTCAATATTACCAGAATGGAATCGTTGAAGCCACAGCTTTGCTGTTCCATAAACAGCACACATTTTTTTGGCCGCCTGTGCGCCTTTTTAACTTGGTCGTAGTGGTACTGAAGAATGTATCAAATATTCTCAGTACCTCCTCCACTGGTTTCATCAAATAAAAATTGTCGCAGACCTTTTTTTTAAGCGTAATATGAGCTTTAAAATGTTATGACCCAATGCGATATATACATCGTGAGATATGGCTAACTAAAGACATCTAGCAAAAACCGCCGGGAACTTTTTACTTAACCTAAAAAAAAAGATGGCGTACGTTAAAGTCGGGCGCAGACGACTTTGGGATACCCTGTACCACCACATTGTAATTGAGTCCGACATATTCCTAAGACCTCCAAAAGGTATTTTATTCGGCAAATTTGGCTACGATATTTTCATAAACAAACAGAAATCAGTCGAATTTTGCGCCAAACAGTCAACCAATTTTGATTAAATTTGGTACAGTGCTTGGGAACTCTAAAAAACTTCCGAGTGCCAAATTTGGTAACGATACCTTCATAAACAACCAAAAACAGACGAATTTTGAACCAAAAATGTTTTTTTGACCGATTGGTCCTACGGGAGCTATATGATATAGTCTACCGATTTTGATAAAATTTGGTACAGTGCTGGGGGGCTCTAAAAAAATTCCGATTGCTAAATTTGGTTATGATATCTTCATAAACCAACGAATTATCCATCTAAAACTTTTGCTTTTTTTCGAGGTCCTCTGAAACACCCCTATGGGAGCTATATATTGTAATCCCGATATCAAAAAAATAAAATAAACTTGTCTCCTATGGATTTATAAGCGATCTAATCTGAAAGTTTGGTTGCTCTAGCTCTTACCATCTCTAAGATCTAGGCGTTCATACGGACGGACGGACATGGGTATATCGACTTCTCGAGTCACACTGATCATACTTTAGGTAACTTTGGGGGGTCTCCGACGTCTCCTTCTGTATGTTACATACATTTTCGGCTTGCACAAACACAATATACCCTTTGTACCATACGGTACAGGGTATAAAAAGGTGCTCTGACCAAAACATTAACTTTGTGCTCGGATTTCTTAACCTTAGTTGTGAGAAATTTTTTTTTAAAAACCTTTAAATATTTTCTTTAATTTTTGATTTCACTTTTAATTCTACGTTCACGATGGAACTTTCTGTGGAAATGCCTATAAATAGGTTGAGCTTAAAAATGTTTTATCAAATCAAATCAATCAAATTGCGAAAAGTAATTTCCAAAGGCCCATGGAAACCTGTTGGTTCTTGACAAGGTTTTAGTTATTGGCTTGCCATCAAAAGTTTTTTGTCGGTTTTTTTAATCGATTTGGATATACTTTTAATGTAAAAAAAAATTGGAACATATTTTTTGTTTGCTTGTTCTTTGTGGTTTCAGTTATTAAAAGATTTACAATCGATGACTATTTTGGGTAAGAGTCAAAAGCTTTGAACTCTTACCACAGAAACACGCCAGCATACATTTTTTTTTGTTTTTATAATAAACGATTCATTTGTTTATATTATGGGCACATCCGCTGACTGTTTGCCCTAATATTTCGGAGTCAGACAGATACCGCAGTCATAGACCTAGTTGAAACAACACTTCCAATTGCCGCCGCATCGACTTTTCGGCAATAACAAATGTATGCGAAAAATGTTTGGAATCTTGTTTTTAACTGTAGATACAACTGCGGCTGACCAGAGAGAAAGATCAACGACTGAGGCCAGTTACGACCATGCGACAGGTTATTAGCCCCTTTTTTATTTTGCTTGGCTGGAGAGAAAATCAGACGCCAAAAGCGTATTGAGTTCATCGATTTTTAATTTTCCGCTATATTTGCTTCATTTTGTGTCAGCGGCTATTTATCTGTTGGTTGAAGACGACCACGACAACTCTTGAGTCGGTATCTTCTGGGATGTACTATGTAGTGTTGATGATAGTTGTGAATTTTGCTAGTTTTCAAAACGAACAAACTTTTAGTTTTCAAACTGAGCCGCAGCATTTTTCCAAGACAACTAGAAAGAGATTATAAAACGAAAAATTTAAAGCAGATTACACAGACCAACGTGGTTTAGTTGTTGGAAAGCTATGGGTCATTTCCGAAGTAATTTGCTGCGTAGAATCCGAATCCGGGGCCAGAATTGGTCTATCACGTCAGGATTTTGAGATATTTGAGGTTATTTACCCGAAAAACTGAGTTTTTTTCCAACTTTTGAGGTTATGTACAGGGTGCAAATAATTTTTGTGGTCTGTCACTCCAGTTACATCATTTAGTTCCACTCTTACCCTTTAATTTAAAAGTCATTTACGATTTTTTTTTCGCAAAGTTATGGCTATTCAAAGTTACGAAGTTGCACCCTTTACATAACCTCAAAAATAGGAAAAAATTCAGAGTTTCGGGTAAATAACCTCAAACATCTCAAAATCCTGACGTGATAGGCCAATTCTGGCCCCGGATTCGCATTCTACGCAGCAAATTACTTCGGAAATGACCCTTAGCTTTCCAACAACTGACATGACCCCGGTATTTGTAGGCCTGTGCTATTGGTTATATCTTGTTTCTAAATATGTCTTGTTTTTTAAGTTTAAGGGTATTATAAATTTATGTTTAGTAGAAGTTGTTTTCGGTGATTCTGAGATCTCTCCCAAAACTAGAGACATAAAATGTTACCATAGGTTGCGCTACCTCGTAGAGTACTTAAAAAAAATCAACAAAATTTTGCAAGCACATCAAATGTGTTATTATGAACTGCTTGTTAAACTGCTTTAAACAGATCGCTTGTGTATACAAAAAAGTTTTGCATCAAAAATTAGAAATTGAGCCGCGCTGCCTTTTTCCATATTTCTGACAGCATTCGAATACCATGTTCAAAGAACTCTTCAGCTTTTGAGCCAATCAACGAATGGACGCAATTTTTGTTAAACGCTGCTCAGACAGACCATGTGCCATCGAGCGGAACAAGTGTTTATCGGAAGTGGCAATGTCTGGTGAATACGGCGGGTGAGGTAGGACCTTCCAATTAAGTGTTTCCAAATAGTCTTTGGCCGGCGCCGTAACATGCAGTAGAATAATTTTGGGGTGTCTGGTGAAGTAGTGAGTGCGTTTTTTTTTTGATTGAACACTCGGCTCAATCTCATTAATTGTGTTCGGTATAGAACTCTAGTAATAGCTACGCTTGGCTTGAGCAGCTCATAAGATCTCTGTCTCTCTCTGTCTGTTATAAGTTTACAAACATCTGATTTTAAATGCGAGTTAGGCAAATGTGAGTTGAACCAGGGCTGCAAACTCTGTGTCCGTTTTGATTTTGATCTGGAAATCGTAGCGAACTTGCAGGTTTTCAAATTCCGAAATTTCAAAGAAGCTTGCAGAAAGCCGCAAATAATTCTACGCAAAGTTCGCTTCTGCTCATATTACTCTTACTCATTGTTAGCACAGCTTCACACCTTTTGATCCTTTTTATGAGGGAAATTTGTGTATGCAAGACATGAACCATTTACACAAGACTTAGACTTGAACCATATGAACGTAGGGCGAAAATTCGTTTTGAGTTGTGCATGCTACTTTTTGGGTTGATTCAGAGAAGCAGTACTTACAAATTAATATTTATCTTGAAATTGGCTTAAATAGAATCTAAGGATTTCAAAGAATATATAAAAAATGTTTTCAGTTTAAATGACGCGCTGCTTTTGAACCTAATTTCCCATTCGATTTGGTTTCGCTTGCAACAAAGTAGTCGAATTCAAACCACATGAAAAATTCGTTTTGGTAATTTGTGGCGCATCAAATATGTGGTTTCACTAGCTACACTACACTAGCTAACACGAGAAATTAACCTTCGTAAAAAAGTGTTTTTAAGGTAATTTTGGGTCAAGAAACACGAAAACGACATTCATTTTTTTTTTTCTTAAGAACCGTTTTTGGAAAACATGTTTTTGGGCACTTTCTTCAATTATTTTTTCTCGTTAATAAAAAGCAAACTGAAAATTTTTAATTTTGAAAAATGGTCGAAAATTATTTTTGTTAATTTTCGACTTTGGTTGCTTGTAACTTTAAGAATATTTACTTAATCTGTACATATCGTATATCACCGCAAGCACATCTATACCTTTTAATCTAATTGTCTTAGGTTAGACTAAATAGTCCTTAGTGGTACCAGAAGGTGCGAGTGGTGTACAATGCACGTTAGTCGTCGAGTATGCGCGTGTGCTGGGCGAACGCCAGATGCTTTTGAGGTGCCCTGTTGGCTGCCTCTTCCAGTGAGGTAAGCCAGGGTTTTTCTAGATATTTGAGTCTCGATGTACAGAGGGCGGGGCAGCGGCAAATGAGGTGCTCCGGAGTTCCTTTGACATCTGTCTCCCTACATTTCCTGCATTCTTCGTTGTTGGTAATGCCTAGCTTCCTAGTGTGAGTTGCTGTCAGGCAATGACCAGAAGTCTGCAATCTCTTCTTGGGCTAGTTTGCTGATTATTTTCTTGCACATTGTGCGAGCCGTCCTGCAGTTCGTTGTGTTGTACCACCTTCTATCAGATCTGACTGCAGCGTTTTCTTCTGATCTGTGGTTAATCGTCCTTAGAGCAATCTTCAGATCCTCAAGTGACGGTTGACTCGATCCGGCTCCTTCCTTTGCGAGCTTGTCAGCTATTTCGTTTCCATCAATGCCTGGTAGCTGGAAACCCAGAAGATGCACACCTCCTTCTGGGTGTTTAGTGCATCTAATGCGTCCCTGCTTGCCACCACACTTTTGGAGTTGATACTGAATGCTTGCATGGATTTGATTGTAGCTTGGCTGTCAACAAAGATATTTATTCGGTTCTGTTCTAGGGTGAGCGCTAATTCTGCAGCCTTCTTTATGGCAAATACCTGAAAGATGCTGCAGTGGTCTGGCAACTTATAGGACAGCTCCGTGGGTATATTGCGAACCCAACGCCAGACTCCATTTTGGATCCTTCGTGAACATTTTTGTCTCCTGTTGGTTCATAACGATTTTCCAATCCTCTGGTCCCATTAGAGTGAGCGTTCCGGAGAAGTTGTTTACTGGGGTCATATAGTCTATGCTATTGAATGTCACCCCTTCAACTTTGCAAGGGCCATGTTCCCTGCTGCACTAAGAGTGCGCTGGCTTCTGCGCCAGTAGTTTGAATGTCTAAGGGTGTACTCCAAGTATTGCTTCTAGGGCCTGGGTTGGAGTGGAACTTAAAGCCCCCTTTATGCACATCAATGCACGTCGTTGCGTCTTTTCCATTAATGGTAGGTATGTGGTATTGTCTTTCATGTCCATACAAAATTTTGTTCACGAGATATTGACGAATAACTGACAAAAGTGCCCAAAAACATGTTTTACGAAAAAAAAATGTTCTTAAGAAAAAAAAATGAATGTAATTTGCGTGTTTCTCGACCCAAAATTATCCTTAAAAAAACACTTTTTTACAAAGGTTCACTCGATGACCCTTAAATTTGTAAGCTAGTGTTATTTTATACGGATTTGTTTTTCGAAGCACGACCGATTATTTTGGTGTCATACTTGCTTAAAAAATTTCATTTCACTTGATTCCAGCTTGTACGAAGCTTTATACAAAATTTCTATAATTTGCAGCCCTGGTCATGAATTATGCTAATTTTGCCAAGAGTAAAAATTTATTTGTCTTCAGCCATGGGCTCCATTATTTTGACACTAACAAGTTTTCAACAGCAGCTATCTAACAACTACAAAAACAATTTAGAATCTTTTTTTTTTTCACATCTATTGTATATGATTTCGCTACGTTCGACGACGTGAGAATGAATATAAATGCTTATTATAATCATAATAATAATAATGATGATGATGATGATAATGATGATGACACAGTTTTGTTAATTTTTGCCATTTGAGAGCTACGACAAAGTTTGGTTCTAACTAAGCTACACTTTATTGCCGTTGTTGCTGCGGTTTCTCAAAATGCTGAAGAAGTGTTATGAGGTCAACCAGCTGTCGTTGTGCCTTGGCGTTCAAGATTTGTTCCCTACAAACTAAATACTTGTAACTAATCAAAAAAAAAAAAAAAATATGCTTGCCATTACTAAGCAGCCACAGCGACTTGTGAGTAATAGTTATAGATATTTTAAGATCTGATGTCATTAAAGGGGTTCCAGTAAAAAATTTAAACATGAACTGCATGACCGATCAAGTCAAGAAATGCGCTTTTAAACAATTAAGCTAAATATTTAATTTTAAATTTTAATGAAATTAAATAGAGTAGCACTCTTAAATATAATTGTATGTAAACCAAAATAAACAATGCCTTATTTATCTGCATTCGCATGATTATGTTAATTTGTACGATTCTTTGAAACAAAAATCGCTGCAGAAATGGAAAACAAAACAAAATTCTTCTTTTTTTTCACATAATTTGTAAAAGGAAGTGAAAGAAGCGCTAGATTTCACTGTTTTAAATAATACATAAAATAAATGGTTAAGGCCAAGAAATTGAGAACGAAATATGTTTAAACAACAAATGCTTTGCTTTAAAAACTACTCAAAAAAAAGCGAAAGCTCGCTACACACAAAGTATGAATTAAAGTTAAAATTTAAGTCTATAAATAGATTTAACAAAATGCTATACTGGATAGGTTCAAAAATTATTAGCACTGAGTTAATTTACATTATTTATTAAACTAGGTAGTTCCCGAAATAGCTGCGAAACAGCTCGTAAAACTCTCTGGTACTTTCACTCAGTGATATCCTTTAGCGATGATGTCACGAAGTCTTCTATGGAGCTGTATCGTTTTGCCTTGAGTTGTCGCTTGAGCCAAGAAAAAAGTAATCCGTAGGAAGTTTGGGCTACGTAGCAACACTGTGAATGGTCAGAGAGAGAGAGGCCTTATTTTGAATTTGATCTTGTTTTAGGTTTGAAATTTAATTCAAGCCTTTTGTTTTCTTCGGCCATGCTCCGCAAAACGAATGGTAACATTTTATTCGGATTCGTTTTGAAACCGAATGTTTGATGCACCAAATTTCATCAAACCGAATTTTTCATGTTGAAACCGAATGTTTTTATGCAAGAGGAATTAAAACGAATCGGCAAAATTGGTTTAAAAAAGTACGCATTTTATACTGAAATAATTTTTGAAATATTCTCTGATATTTTTAGATTATACCTATATATGACAGTTTAAAGTTATATATTTATTTTTAATTATTTTTTCTCACTTAAAGGGGTCGAAAAATTTCGCGCGGAATGACAAAACTTCATATAAAAAAAAAGTCCCAAATGGGATATCCCAAATGGTATTTTGAATAAAGTTTTTCGGTTTTGGTTTTTTCGTTTTCCGGAGCACGGCTGATTATGTCTTATTTTGTGAATTTTTGAATGGTACAAAGGGTATATTGTGTTTGTGCAAGCCGAAAATGTATGTAACGTACAAAAGGAGACCTCGGAAACCCCCAAAGTAATCTAAATTATTATCAGAGTGACTAGAGAAGTCGATATACCCATGTCCGTCTGTCTGTCTGACCGTCTGTCCGTATGAACGCGTAGATCTCAGAGATGGTAAGAGCTAGAGCAACCAAACTTTTAGATTGGATCCCTTATTAATCCATAGGAGACAAGTTTATTTTATTTTTTTGATATCGGGATTACATTATATAGCTCCCATAGGGGTGTTTCACAGGACTTCGAAAAAAAGCAAAAGTTTTAGATGGATAATTCGTTTGTTAATGAAGATATCATAACCAAATTTGGCAATCGGAAGTTTTTTAAAAACCCCCGGCACTGTACCAAATTTTATCGAAATCGGATGACTATATCATACAGATCCCATAGGATCGATCGGTCGAAAAAATGTTTTTTGTACAAAATTCGTTGTGTTTCGTTTGTTTGTGAAGATACCGTAACCAAATTTGGCATTTAGAAGTTTTTTAGAGTTCCCAAGCACTGTTCCAAATTTGATCAAAATCGGTTGACTATATCATATAGCTCCCATAGGACCAATCGGTCAAAAAATCGTTTTTTGTACAAAATTCGTTGCGTTTCGTTTGTTTGGAAAGATATTGTTAGCAAATTAGGCATTAAGAAGTTTTTAAGAGTACCCAAGCACTGCACCAAGTTTGATCAAAATCGGTGGACTATATCATATAGCTCCCATAGGAACGATCGGTCCAAAAAAACGCTTTTTTTACAAAATTTGTTGTGGTTCGTTTAGTTTTGAAGATACCGGAAATTTGGCAGTCGGATGTTTTTTATAGTTCCCAATCAGTGTACTAAATTTGATCAAAATCGGTTGACTATATCATATAGTCCCCATGGGACCGATCGGTCAAAAGAATTGTTTGGTGCAAAATTCGACTGATTTCTGTTTATGAAAATATCGTTACCAAATTTGCTGAATAAAATACCTTTTGGAGGGTTTGAGCAATGTGTCGGACTTAATTGTAATGTGGTGGTACAGGGTATCCCAAAGTCGTCTGCGCCCGACTTTTACGTACGCCATCTTTTTTGGTTTGATTTTAAGAATTTTGACTCTATTTTACGCGCATTACCGGTCTAATTTTATAAAATAAAATCAAGAATGCTGAAAATCTTAATTATTTTATTAGAAATTTTTGTTTTCTGTATGCAAGACTTTTAATCTTAATTCGTGATATTTTGGTCTTATTTCAAGTATTAACGAATTTTTGTTTTTTTTTAAAAGTGCTGAAAATCACAATTAAATGTTTTTTTTTTTTTAATTGATGGTGTTTCAAAGTATTTTTTTTTTTTTAAATTTATTTCAAGACTTTATTTTACCTAAGTAATCAAATTAGCAATTTCGAAAGTCCTAAGTTAAAGATTTTATTTATGTTTAGTAATGTTTGGTCTTGTTTTCTATTTAAATTTTCATTTCAAGACTTTTGGTCTTATTTTGATCATTTTTTTCGTCTTGTCTTATGGCGTATACGCAGTATGACAAAACTTCATATGCCATTTGGGATGTTGAAGTTTTGTCATTCCGCGCGAAATTATTCATTCTGCGTATAGGCCTTTAAGTTTGATGATATTTTTTTATATTGAAGAATTTGAATTTTATTTTCGGATTTTATTCTTATTTTAAGTTATTAAATCAGAAATGTTGAAAGTCTAAAGTCTTGTCTTCGTCTTGTTTTTAATTTATTTCAAACTTTTTTGGTATTATTTTAATAACTTTCTGGGTCTTAAGTTTGCTAATTTTTTCTATATTGAAGACTGAATTTTATTTTCAGATTTCATTCTCATTTAAAGTATTTAAATCACAAATTTTAAAGTCTTATGTTAAAGATTTTATTTTTCTTCTTTTGGACTTATTTTTAAAATTATGGCTTTATTTTAAGAACTTGTCGTTTTTATTTTACATTTAAACTTTCGCTTTTCCGCACTGTGAATGTTGTTCATGTCGCTCTTCGGGCACTTATGCATTTCTGCTTCACACAGTAAACGCCTTTAATATCATTTGTTTAAAGCAATTGTCAAAACAACTTATTTTCTGCTTTTTTTACACTTTTTTATTGCAAAGTGCTCAGAATGCTTCACGTCGCTCTTCGGGCACTTTTGCATTTCTGCTTCACACTGTAAATTATTTGTTTCTACTTTTTGTTACACTTTTTTAAAGCAAAGTGCTCAGAACACTTCTTTCGAAGACGATCAAAAACCTTGTAAGCTAGTGTAATTAACCGCACCCCTCAATAGTTTCCATTGACTTGACAGTGAAAAGCGGCTTAGTTAGAGAACTCATAAGAGAACTTGGCACCGTTGTTAACCAATTTTTTCGTTGAGCTAACTCCAAATGAAGCTTATTTTCTTCATATATTTTTTCTTTTGTGTATTTTTTTGTTTTTTAACTGTGCTTTTGTGTGCGCAGTGAGTTGTAAAAGAAAAAAAAAGTAAAAAAAAAAACAATAATAAAATTGTATGCCTAACAAATGTGACGCTTGTTTGGTTTTAACCTAGTCAGAGCAGCTGCAAGAGGCAAGTTGCAAGTTAAGGGGCGCGTGCAGGGTTTGTTGAGCGTGGTAATCGGGCTGTGTTTTTTTGAGTATGACTCATAGACATGAGATCTATAGCTGATTCGGTACAAAGCTCTCTATTATAACGCACGCGCAACAGTCGCGTTTTGCCTTTCAATGTCAAGTTGAAAAAAAAAAGAAACTTTGAAAAGAAATAGTTGAGAAATGTTTTGAATTTTTTATGCAGTTTTGTTTGCTACAATGTGGCACGAAAATATTGCTATTTGCATTTTGTGCCAAGCCCAATACAAAAAAAAATAAGATAATAATAAGACGTCAATTTCGCTTGCCATTTAAGGGCTATCAAACAAATGACTAAAAATAGCATTTGCTTATATTTTTTTACTTGTAAGCCCAGTGGCATTATGTTTAAGGCTATTTCAATTTTCCACGCTGATCTCTGATCTGGTTTAAGCACGCACTCACTACTTTCTAACATGTCTGGTCACTCTAACCAAGTTCAAGGCAAAAAAGAAAAAAACAAAACCAGATGAGCAGCACACCTTAGCCATTTTTAGACTTCGTGTTGAAACAAGTTGATTTGTCCAAATGTATGGTATAGCTTAGTGAAGGTGACGCGTTTTAGTTCGCACTTAAGCTGCGAACTTTAAAAACAATGTGTGGGAGGTTTTTGAAAAGCGAAACATCCAGCATGTAAGTTCACCTCGCATAATTTAGACCCGTTCACACGCACATTACCAAAAAACGACAGCCAGATATTAAGTTGGCAACAATGTAAATTTGAAATGCTTGCTCTAACTTTCATCTTGCCAATTACAAGATTTTTGGTTTAAGCTGTACCGAAAAAATGTAAAGGGCGGCAGAAGACCTGACAGACCTGTTCTTATGAACAAAAGGATTTTGAAAACCATAAGCGTTATAGAATTTTACCAAAATATATATCTACGCATAATAACCGAACAAGCTGTGGAGTGGCGCTCACCGCTGTACCTCCTGTTTATTCACTTTAACAAGGCCTTCGATTCAGTAGACAGAGCGGCGATATGGCGGGCATTGGCGAGGAAGGGAGTGCCAGTCAACATCGTATTAATAATAAAAGCGATGTATGATGATGCTGAATTGGCGGTACTACACAATGGGAAAATTAGTGCACCTTTCCAAACAAACACTGGTGTTAGGCTAGGATGCCCCCTATCACCACTACTATTCAATATAGTAGTTGACGAGGTTATGAGAGATGTATGCAGGTCTAGGCGTGGGATTACGTGGAGTCTCACTCGTCACTTGGAAGATCTGGACTACGCGGATGACATATGCATCATCTCTCATAAACTTAGTGATATCCAAGCCAAAGCGAATGACCTCGAGATCCTTGCCAGCAAAGTTGGGCTCTCAATAAACTCATCCAAAACCAAAGCGATGCGCCTCAATCACACCAGCCAAGCTAGCATAACCATCTGCGGGAACACTATCGACTTTGTCGATAGCTTCTCATACCTTGGTACCACAATATCCACCAGTGGTGGGGTGGATGAGGATATAGAGAAACGTCTCAACAAAGCGCGATCAGCATTTGGACGCTTGTTCCGCATATGGAGAAACCAGCAAATAAGCCGAAGAACAAAGTTGCGTATCTTCAATGCGTGCGTTAAATCCATCCTATTGTACGGCAGCGAGACGTGGCTGACCCCGCCAAGAATGATGTCGAAACTGCAGTCATTTGTCAACAAGTGCCTAAGGATTATATGCGGGATTTTCTGGCCCAATCGGATATCAAACGCAGAACTATGGCACTGTACAAGTGAAGTTCCTATCGGCACCGAGATAAGAACACGCAAGTGTCGTTGGATTGGCCATGCCCTCAGGAAACATCGAAGCAGCATTGTCAGGATGTCCCTGGAATGGAACCCTCAAGGAAGCAGACGAGTGGGAAGACCAAAGGCAATCTGGCGACGTACAATACTTAACGAATTGTCCCTTCACAACATCAGCTGGGACACAGCAAAGCAAACTGCGCCTAACAGAGTCCGGTGGAAAGTTCTTGTAGAAGCCCTAAGCTCCCTGGAGGAGTACTAAGAGAAAAAAAAAAAATATATCTTGCCGTATGAGAATTTCACTTAAAAAGCCACACTGTCCAAATTTGGCACACTCAACTACCAAAAATAGTATCGCAATCTTATTGGCAACCAACTGTTCACGCAATATTTAATATTTATACTATGTCCAGGGTTACCTTGTTCTTAAAATACGTTACATGACGATCTTGCTTGGTATAGCAAGCTTGAGCGTGATTTTGTTCAACTTCCGTAAAGATTTAGAAAACGCATAATGATAGTCGAATCGAGAGCATGTTGCTAAGGCAAAGTAAATTCAATGCCATGTGTCAAGATTTCTCTAGTGTGGATTGGGATGGCAAGTATACTATGTAAATGGGCTGCTTCTCGTCTCGTTACTCTTCCGCCTTATGACCACTATCGGAAAGTAGTGCCAAGTCAGAAGAATAAAAAACAAAAACTAATGAGTTACATTGCGTTGAACGGACGCGTGCATAAATGCAGTTACTACGCGCATATACTATATACATAAGTACATAGATACGTCCGTCACTCACACTTATATACTTTCCGTGTAGTATATAAAAACATGACAGTATTGTTTTTGCCTTTTTCACACGCCATGATGTCGCTACTTTGTTGTTGTCGCCTCGCAATCTCAAGTTAACTTTTCATAGCTACAGTTGTTTTTATACCCTATAACGATAGAGTAAAGTCTATTATAGATTTGCAAAAGTTGTTGTAATAGACCATAAGTTCTTCATACCAAAGTATAGTTCCATTAGTTTAAACTAGAAATGGTAGCGGCAAAGAAAAATTCAATGCAGTCTCTACTGTTTCGGGTTTTAAATTTATTCCTCACGTTCCAATCTCAAACGACTTAATTTTTACTTAAATTCGCTATTTTTTTTATACAAAATTTTTAGCACAATCTTGAAAAAACTTTGTATATTTATACACTCAAAAAAAATGCTTAAAATTTGCATCCATAACACAAAAAAGCACCCTCTGCAGCGTTTTATTTATTTGTTTATTATCAAATATAACCGATTTAATACATTTTTTATGTCAAAATGTTATCAGAAATTGTTGATTTATTGTCAGAACTTCCTTCAGCATTCAGTGCAATCTTTAAATATTCCCTAAAAACTTAAAAAAAAAAAAAAATCGGGATCTGCCTATATATAATGACACAAAAATTTCTTGTTCTTACATAAAAGTAAAATAGGGACCTGGTATTAATTTAAATTTTATTTTTTTTTTGTCGAAATTCATTAATTTGTTTTCTATATAGCTCCATTTTCAGAACTCCTGAAAACAGCTCAAAATTCGTTTTTAAAAATTTGAATAAATTATAAAACAAATTTTAGGACTCGGCATTTATTTCGACGATTAATTTTATAAAGGGATGAAACTTCTATTTTTTTTAGGGCAATGTCTCAGCATTCAAAAACCGATTCAGATTTGTCCTGCCATGGCTTTTTTCTATACTTTTGTAAAAAGGAGATTTTTTTAAAATAAGGTCGCACATATGTATGGGGTCCCAAAAAATCTACTAATTCAAATTTTTTCAAGGTTTTGGGCACACATTTTTGACTAGAGTTTTTTTTTAAGGCCTATACGCAGTTCGAAAATTTTTGCACGGCATGACAGAACTTTATATAAAAAAAAATCTCTAATGGGATTTTTTTATATGAATTTTTGTCATTCCGCGCGAAATTTTTCGAACTGCGTATGGGCCTTTAAAATCACCAATTTTTGTGATTTGGGAAGGTAGTCTACAAAAGAATGATTTTTTAATAAATATACATAAATAATTTTTATAAATATACGTATATATTTTTTTTTTCAAATTTTTAGTACTTAAGTACTTAAAAAAATTGGTACAAGGCATCCAAAGATATCATTTATGGGTTTTTAACGTGCATAAGAAAAATTTAAAAAAAAAATTATTTTTTTTTTTAAGTTGGGGTTGACAATGTTCAAATAAGAAATCATAAAGAACCTAAATGATTTAAATAAAACTGTCTGCTTACTGTTAAAAAAGTGAAAAACTTTATAAAAAATAAAATATAAATAAAATTTATTAAAAAAAAAATAAATATAAAATTGAAAAAAAAATTTGCAAAAATGAAATAAAAATTTAAATAAATAATAAATAAAATTTATTAAATAAAAAAAGTAAAAAATTTTATAAAAAATAAAATAAAAATTAAATAAATGAAATTTATTAAAAAAAAAAACAAAATAAATATAAAAATTTAAAAATGAAATTTGCAAAAGTGAAATAAAAATTTAAATAAAAAAATAAATATAAAAATTAATAAAAAATAAAATTTGCAAAAATTCGTACTACAGACAAAACCTGTCAGATCTTAAATATTTCTATTATTTTTTAATATAAAAATAAATCACATGTAATAATTCATTTTTAAATTTTCTCTTGTCATTAAAACGGAAATAGCTGAGTTGAACTTATTGGCATATATTGAGGCATGTAGAGCATTTAATTGCCTGATAGTTGTGCCTTTACACTTTACTTGAACTGCCACTTGCATGCATTTGTTAGGGTATCTCTCTGTGTGTTTTTTGTAATTAAGTTTATGTCGTTTGCTCTTAGGCTTAAAACCTCGCGCATTTAATGTAGACCACTGCGGTTTTCTTTTATTGAAGTCATTGTTTCAAGTAAAAATTTTCTTATCTATACGACTTAGGCCAATACAAATGTGTGGGAAAGATGTATGTGATGTTGTGTAGGGAAATCAGCCAAAATCATGATTAGATTTGCGTCACTTTGCATTGTCAGAGATTTGTACAGAGCGATTATTGCATGCCGCAAGTGCTGCAGCGAAGCAGCTTATACAATTTGCTTGCAATTAAACAAATGAAGATTTGGGCTAATATGTAGTTTTTCTCTAATGTGTTGCATTTGTTTGGCTCGTACCCGGAAAGCCACAGGAAAATAGGGGCCCGGTGCTAACTATGGACGGGCAATAAGGGCAATCGCGGCGTGAATCACTACGTTCCCACTGTGGACATGGCTGTCTACTATAGAAATAGAATGAATTGTAACCTTTTTTTATATTTATAACACAAAGTTCTGCCGCAGCGCAGTCGGCTCACGCACGGTGCAAGTGTGTCAAATCTCTCTCTCGTTTTTGCATGATTGCGGTTCTTGCTCTCTCGTGCGCTTTTGTTTACTGCGCTGCTTACACACACAAAGAAAGGTTTGTTTGTATGAGTTTTGCCCACCACTGATTGTAACCCAAAGTTGGAAGTATCAAATTTTATGCTTTAGATCAGTGATGTGCACCCATAGCCCGTGGGGGGCCGAATGAAAATGAGTATTCACACAGACTCGAGCCGAGCACTTGCCGAAGTAAAAAGCCGCAACGAAAAAATGCTGGCGTGCACTGACAAAATAGCTGTAGTGGCGCGTAAAGCTATTTTCAATTTTCAGTGCAAATATGCCAATACATTTACAATTTTTGCCGCTCACTGCTTGCACATCCCTGCTTTAGATAAGTGTTCGGTAAAAAATACATATGCATTTGTGTTTTGCATTTGTATTGAAATATGCTCTGCCGCAGCGACGCACTGTGACGTTGCTAAGCAACAGGCACAACTTCGGCTTATGGCAGACTTACTCAACAAGACCCGAAGACATACAGCAGCAACCTCGTGCCTGTTGCTTAGTAACGTCGTCACAATGCGTCGCTGCGGCAGAGAATATTTCAATACAAAAAGCACACACACATGCATGCGTTTTGAATATCACACAGTACATGTGAGAAGCGCCCAAATCATAGGCCCCCTTTGGGATAGGGCCACGGCTTTAGATATAAAATTTAATCTTACTTTAAGATATTGTTTTGCTTCTTCTTCCTTATAGGACAGAGAAAAACAATTTTTTTTTTACTCATAAGGGCTAGGCTGCATTAAATTTTTCCAATGTATGTAAGTCCATAAGTTCCGAATATTTTATTCGTTTTCGTTTTGAAACCACATGTTTGTTGCTCTCAATTTCACCAAAATACCTTTTTTATGTGGTTTAAAACCGACTACTTAAAACAAAACAAGCAAATCGCCTATTTTTTCTGAGTGTATTAATGAAACCACATATATTTAGATATTCTAGGGTTACGACTAAACAAAAGCTCTCAACATTTTAAAGTCAGTGTGTGTAAACCACAGAGTCACATTGTCATACACTGTTTAATTACTGAATAAAATTATTTTTTTATTATAAACATAACAATAGAAAAAAAATTGGCATCAGCAAACATTGTTGTACCGAAATTTAAACAAAAAAAAAATATATATATATATACCAAAACATTGTGGCAGCCACCAGTCAAAAGTTGAACAAATAATAGATGTCCAAAAAGCAATCGCGTGGCTATTTCCATAGAACCCAAAACTGAAAATCAAAGCAGCTTAATTGAAAATGGCAAGAGATACAAAAAGAGACTACATCGTCGATCGCAATGGAATGCTTTGTTCTAAACAAATAAAATTTCCCTTTTATTGTACTATACATTTTGCAATACCCTTTACTTAAACAGAGTGCCTCGAATTAGAAAGATTCCGTTTATGCTTGATAAGATTTTTGTTTACGCTTATGTCTGTATGTAGTTGTTGCTACTTTTTGTAACTGCAAAATATAAATAATGAGAGAATGCTTCCATATTCCAATCGTTTTAAATCGTAAAAATAGTGTTTTTCGGATTTTTAAAAATAATAATAATAGCTATTCTTAAAAATTATGCTTTATGGCTCTGAGATTTTAAAGTTTATTTTTACAAGCAAAAAAGTGTGTCCATATTTAAAAAAAAGTGCGGCCAATGTGTTGTCGTTTGATTTCGAAAATTTTGAAAGAGGCCTGTTATATATATATTATCTTCCGCCCTCTTCCGTACTATGACAAGGCTTTCATTTAAGTTTGAATCGAATTCATATTTTGGTTTTTGTATAAATCAAACATTCTTCTGTGGTTTGGGAGTGTCAGATATCAACAAAACTCTCGGCGTCAGGGTGTTCATACGAATAGTTATCGATATATTCTATATTGATTTCCAAAACGAGCAGCAGTAGTTAATTTGTTCGAGACAGAAATGCTAAAGAAATCGACAATTTTCGTTTGGATTACACTTTTCCAGTTATCTTCCTTAAAAAAATCGTCTAAAACGTTTTGGAATTCCAGCATATTGCTGCTCGTCTCTAGGGTATTCCCAAACTCTCTCTCTCTCCGCTACTATATTGTTATCGTAAAACAGTCTTTTAAAAAATCGGTCTTGGCGAAAACAATTATTTAAAATAAAGATTGCATATCTTAGCCTAGGGGAATACGGGCGTTAGGCGAAAACGCCTTTTTCTGCAGTTAAAAAAATAGTTTTTTTGAAGTTCTTAAAAACTTTTTTTTTTGGGAATTGGAAAAAAAAAACATATCCCGTTTTTTTAGTTCATCACAAATATGTATAATGCTCCCTCTAATACTCTAAACTTCTTTGCAGATAAAGATAAGGTTTTGAACAAAAAACTTAATTTTTTGAAAAATTTGTTGCAGTGTGTAGCAACTTCGGGAATCGGTCTGACTGTTTCAAATCTTTTGTTTGTGAGGAAAATAATATTTCAGCGTTTTAACTGAAAAACAGTTTCACGCTATGACGTCAGAAAAAACGCCCTCAACAATTTTAACTTTGTATGCGTTATTATACTATGTATAGTAGTTCTCTTGTGTTGTTCATCGAGGTTCTGACATAATTCTTCCTTTACTTTGTGTAATCAGCTTGCCGAATATCATGGCGAGTCTAAAATTTATATGCTTTGAATTGATTTTAAACAGACGTGCGTGCAATTAGCTTTAAGTTCTTATATTTATCTGGGGCAATTTTTTAAGTTCTTTTAAAAAGTATTTGATAGATAATAATTTTGCCAATTGATTTTTTTGCTCTAAACATGTGTGGTTAATACTTAAATATTTTGCTAGCCGAAGTTTATTAAATAATGGTGACGTCACGCGAAACCGCAAAAATGCTAAATTATAGGTGACTCCAAGAGATTCTTAGCACATGTTCAGACTTTCAAACAGGGTGCAGGTTTTCGTCGGGCACCGCCGTGACTTACTGAAATGGTAGAAAATTCTTTGACTTTATTGCCGAATTCGTGGAATATTTTGGTCAACATCTTTGCTGCTATCTTAAAAAATCTTTTAGTCGTGCGGTCTTTAGTTTAAAGACGACGGCAATTCTTTTCAAATGGAAAAAAAATGTAGCTTTTTTTATGTTGTTCTTCAGAAACAAATAGGTTCAACTGAAAATGGCCCACCCTGTATATAATCGAGTGCTCGTGTTATGTAACAAGCAGAAGCAAAGTTTTACAGTCGTTCTGCTTTGGTTTTGGTTATGTCCAAGAGTTTAAACAGGATAACCTAAAGCGGTATTTGCAATATGTGCATGACCGTGTAAGCAGCTGGTAGCGCTGATACAATCTCACGTCGCCAGCTATACCAAAGTGTCTTGGTTACCAAACGTGACTAATGCAACTTCTTGGTCACCACAGAAGCTCGCGTGTTACTTTTGAATTGTGTGTTTACCAAAGTGTTTGGGATATTCCCAATATTGAATGAGTCTTTGCAAGTCCTGTTCACAAAAGCAATTCGATTGATGAGGATCCCAGACAAAGGTTATTGAGTGCTGTTGGATGAGGCTTTGCTACCCGCAGTTTTGGGAATAAGCTTGATTTTTATGGTCTGCGATGGCAGAGCCTTGATAACAGCTTGGAATATAGTACAGACTTGCCGATCTCAGCTTGAAAAACCCAATATCAATTCATAAGACGTTAAGAACTCTATATCGCTAGCTCTTCATAGAAAATTAACATTCCTGTGACGTGTCTTCCGTCTGTGTGTAGATCGTTAGCTCGTTCTACCTAATGAGAGCTACACGTTTTCAATTCTCTCTTTTCGGTAAGATCGTAACCAAACTAACTTCTCTAGGTGTCAGCCCAGAGAATGGTTCCACTTGTGCGTAGATTCTTAACTCGGCCTGCCTAATCATAGTTTCTCATTTTCAATGTCCTCTCTAGGTTAAGACAGAAAACAATTTATCACCTCATTTCTGAGCTTTACTTGATCTAAGACTTTATAACTAGCCTTATAATGTTACTTCTCTGACGTAAAGTGAATGGTTTAAGAAATAAGTGCCTGAAAGGAAACAAAGTTCAGAAGCGTTACAACACAGGGACCAGGTGGTAGCCAGCTAGGGAGGTTGATTGGGTGAAATTTGGTGTTAGTCAACTTGCAACAGACGGCGTCTTCATCGCCTGCCGAAGCAGCTCAGTGTAAAGACCAATAAAAATATTTACGGGCCAAAAAAACAGAGTGGTCCCTGGTCAAAGAATGTTTGAGAACCACTGTTCTAATGCAATGTCATTATACTCAATTGTTGTAATTGTAATTGCTGCTTTCTTTCATTTTGCTTGAGTTTATTAAGATCTTACCAGCGAGCAGGCCAACTATGGAACTAACTGTGGAACAGTTCCCCCCTCCAAGTCCCAGCCGCAACTAATTGCGCATTGCGTGCGTGGAGCATAATTTTTTCTCTGTTCTTTTTTTTTTTTTAAATCCCATATATGTAGCGGCACCCAAGCAAGTCTACTAACCAAGAAAAACACTTGGGGCTTTGATTCTTTTTTTTTTTGTTGGTTTATATTTAACTAACTGTTATTAAACTATACTAGTTAGTGTTCATGATTGTAAACCACAGTTGAGAGCAGAAATTATTTAAACCTTTTAGCATAAATAAGTCACAAAAAGACTGAGTAGACTCAGGCTACAAACACTCAAGGATGGGTCTTGTAATTTGTTTATGGTTTCGCTTGAGATAACGAAATTTCTAGGAATGAAACTTTTGAGGATCGTCCCGTGAGTAGCATTACTTATAGGTTTTCTCAACATCAAACGCTTTCTTTTCTTTTTGTGGTTAGCATGGATGTTCAGAACACTTTGTGGCTTGGCTCTAGGAAAACTTAAAAAGAAGGCCGTTTTGTTTTTTACTTTACGTTTTGCACAAGCTTCTGAATTTTCGGATGTTTTATTAATTATCAAAGATCATAAAAATCGGTTCAACCCAGGCGCGGATGCCTGACTTGGTCATAGGGCGGGTTTTTCACTTCGAAATGTATATAAAGGGTTTTTATACGCTGTACCGTATGGTACAAAGGGTATATTGTGTTTGTGCAAGCCGAAAATGTATGTAACGTACAGAAGGAGACGTCGAAGACCCCCCAAAGTTACCTAAAGTATGATCAGAGTGACTAGAGAAGTCGATATACCCATGTCCGTCTGTCCGTATGAACGCCTAGATCTCAGAGATGGTAAGAGCTAGAGCAACCAAACTTAGACATTAGATCCCTTATTAATCCATAGGAGACAAGTTTATTTTATTACTTTTATATCGGGATTACATAATATGGCTCCCATAGGGGTGTTTCAGAGGACCTCGAAAAAAGCAAAAGTTTTAGATGGATAATTCGTTTGTTTATGAAGATATCGGAACCAAATTTGGCAATCGGAAGTTTTTTAGAAACCCCCAGCACTGTAATAAATTTTATCAAAATCGGTTGACTATATCATATAGCTCCCATAGGACCAATCGGTCAAAAAATCGTTTTTTCTACAAAATTCGTTGCGTTTCGTTTGGTTTTGAAGATATCGGAACCAAATTTGGCAGTCAGAAGTTTTTTATAGTTCCCAATCAGTGTACTAAATTTGATCAAAATCGGTTGACTATATCATCTAGTCCCCATAGGACCGATCGGTCAAAAAAATTGTTTGGTGCAAAATTCGACTGATTTCTTTTTTTTTAATGAAAATATCGTAACCAAATTTGCCGAATCTTTTGGAGGTTTTGGGCAATGTGTTGGACTTAATTGCAATGTGGTGGTACAGGGTATCCCAAAGTCGTCTGCGCCCGACTTTAACGTACGCCATCTTTTTTTTTAAGCACGCTCGGATTTCAAACTTAAATAAAACAGTAAAATTATCCCAAATATGGTTTTATTAGAAAGATATTTTCTTATCATTCAATATTTGAAAATGATCTCTGGCATCTGACCAACACGACTATGAGTTACGAAGCGAATCCTGTCAGTACAATTTTTGAACACACTTGCGAGCGTTTGGGAACGTATTTCAGTAATGACACGTTCAATGTTGGTTTCCAAATCGTCAATTGTTGCTGGCTTTTAGGCATAAACCCATGACTTGACGTGTTCCCAATGAAAAAATTCTAAAGCAATCAAATTACACGACCGAAGCGGCCAGTTGGTGGGCCCATTTCTTGAAATAACCCTCTCACCGAATTGAGTTTTAGTATATCAATGGGGAGACCTCTACGGGATGTGGTCTCAGAGATCACAAGGATAGTCAGATCCGAGGCGGAACGAAAATGGGATACTGTGTCCGGCTGTCACATCTCCCGAGCACTCTGGCCAAGATACAACCCAAAGCGAACTTCTGAACTCCTGCGATTCCACAAGAGAAGGACTAGCAGGGAGACAAGAGTTGTAACGGGGCACTGCGCCATAGGCCTGCTGGCTGAGAGGATGCATGTCCCCCACAACGACTTCTGTCGGAGCTGCGGAGATGAGGAGGAGATAGAAAGCATCCAACACCTGCTGTGTGACTGCCCTGCACTTCTTAGGAAACGCACCCAGTACCTGGGCAAACCCTTCTTTGAAGACCTGGGCAGTCTGGCAAACTTGCCCATAGCGGACCTGGCTCTTTTTATCGAATCCTCGAAATGGTTCAATTAAATAGGATACAGAAACAGATTAAGCACGTATAGAACTTACTCTTTGGAAATAAATAATCAATGAATCGATCACCATTGACGGTAACACTTTGGACGCCAGCCAAACGATTTTTTTGGATTTTTCTCTACACTGATCTCTATTACAGCGATATTTTCTTCGGAACGTGCTGTTCTCATTCTGGTTGGTGGTCGGACATCGTGGAATGTCAAATGAGTTGGAACATTATTATCAAGAACACGACGAGTAGCACGTTCTGATGGACGATTATTCGCTTCATAAATTATACGAAGAGCTCTATAAGTTTTTACAATAGAAGAACACTGAATTGCATTATAAATCTCGAAGATTTGAAGACGTTATTGTGGCGTAAATCTTTCCTTACTGAATAAAATGATATTGATATTTGTCAAAAGTGACAACTGGTGTCAGAGATATACCTTTCGGAAATCCGGACCCTATTAAAAACACTTTATATCAGAGGTCCGGACCCCCAAAGTCCTGACTTTGTTTTATGTATAGAATATAGATTATAAAAAAAAATTTAAATTCAACTTTTGTATGTCATAGAAAACTATTGAAGACCAAGTATTTTTTAAAATTTTGTTTGCAACCAATTAGCTCATTAGGGATAACCAAATAAATTAATTCAGCACTTTTATTTTACAAAATTTTCATAGAACGAAACAAACTTGAAGATTCAATTCATGGGTTTAATAAGCTGTCACTTTAACAGAACACTCTTCTTTTGCTAATATCTTTGTGATTCGAAATCTTATGTTCTCCAGCATAGAGATGAAAGATCTACATATGTGCGCCAAATATTCTATATTTGATTCTATTTCGAAATTTAAGCTCGAAACTTTTTGGGATTTATTTTTCCGCAAGATAGTCTGCATTTATTCAACTATATATTTGTATTTACATTTCATTGTATTCCACAATTCGAATATTTTGATTTGGATACAATTTTGTTTATATTCGAATATGTTATAATTTTATAGATTTCAGTTTGTTTTTATTTCTTGAGCTTTCAGAACAAAAAAAAAAAAAAAACACAAAGACCATTGTTTACATATTGTACATGCAATACATGGTTTATACATATGTATTTAAACGGTTATGGTAACGATCAATGACTTTTCAATATTTAGACAGAAAATTTTGTTGTATGTAATTTCTAGCGTATCAAATCTCATAGTTGAACATCAGGCCCACTTAATGAACTAAGATAAACAAGCTAGTTGCAATAAGTTTGCTGCCTGGATGTATCTTTTCAAATAATAAAACTTTTAATGCAATTATGAAGTAGTCCTTAAGTCTTTGTTTATGTTTGCTAATCCTGATATGATAAATCTGGGAAATCCATGTACGTCACTCCGTACACACTTTTATACTCTTAAAACTGTTTTCCTAAAGCGTTCCAAATAAAACTTACTCCATAGCAATAAATATTCTATAGCTACTATTATGCTGTGAATGGCTCTGAATGTTTTGGGGTCATAATACAAAAGCCTAATTGTGCGGCACTTTGGGCCAAGTCTGCATTAGGTTCTTATTTGTTATTTGTGCTACCATGTTTTCTATTTTTTTTGTTTAGTGCTTCTATTCTGAGTTCAGTCAACTTTTTTTTTTTTTGCTTTATTTCTATGCTTCATTTGCGAACATTTTATGCAACAACTATAACTGGAAACAATAAACAGTTAGCGCTGTTTGTTACATAAGCAATATGTAATAAGTGTAGAAAAAAATATGACAAGCATTAAAATTGGTCGCAAACGACTTTGAGATACTCTATAGGAAAGGTTCTCTTCGATATCAATGGCTTCCCTGATGCTGAACTTGTGACGTCATTTTAGTCAAGTCTAGTTAATAGTTTTAAAATGTTTGCTAGCTTCTATTTATGGTAGCTAGCTCTTTGCTGAGAATGTGAGCAAAGATTGAGTGCCCAATGACAATCTTCTGTTTTTTTGTTTTTTTTTTTCAAATCTATTCGCAATATCTTGAAAGCATATCTTCATATCTTTGAACCTTTTAAAAATCCATAATTTCTAAACTAAACTAATTTTTAAATATTGAAATAATTGCCAATGCTATGCTACTTTCTCGGCCTTCATTATAATAGTAAACATTTCTTCATGCGTCTTAAAACTTTGAAGCCGACTTTCATATTTAAGGCCCATACGCAGCACGCAAAAATGCCGCACGAAATGTCAAAACTTCGTATGAAAAAAATTTCCCTTTTTTGGGATATTTTTTTTCATATGAAGGTCCCTTTTTTGACATTTCGTGCGTAATTTTTGCGTGCTGCGTATGGGCCTTTATTTAGAAATGCCTATACGCAGAATGACAAAAAAAAAATATCCCATTTGGGAATGAGAAAACTTCATATAAAAAAAACCCCAAATGGGATTTTTGGGAAAAATGAAGTTTTGTATATATATATAAAAAAAAATATCCCATTTGGGATTTTTTTTTATATGAAGTTTTGTCATTCCGTGCGAAATTTTTCATTCTACGTATACGCTTTGAGGCCCATAAGCAGCATGCAAAAATTCCGCACGAAATGTCAACACTTCATATAAAAAAAATATCCCAAAAAAGGAAATTTTTTTTTTATATGAAGTTTTGACATTCCGAAAAATCTAGGTAGGTAGTAGTGGTTGTCTTTCGACACACCTAGGCCCATAAAAGGCCCGTTGTAATGCCACCTGAGCTAATCCTTACTCTCCCGTGTCCTCTCTAAACCAACCTGTGGATTTGATGAACGAATTTATCTTATTTATTCTGATTCTTGCGAATTCAGTAATATTCTCAATAGTTCGAAACCCAGTGTATTCAGTCTCCTCCTGCATAGTGCCATGCATCCACATAGGAGGTGCTCCACTGTTTCCACTTCTTCTACCTCCTGACAGTTTCTACAGTAGTCGAAATAAGGCACCCCCAATCTATTGGCGTGCCTACCAATAAGACAGTGTCCAGTAAGAGCCCCTATCGTAGCTCTTATGTCTAGTCTGTTAAGCTTTAAATGTTGCTTGGTTCTATTCAAGCTCCATTGCGGCCAAGTTTTCCTACTAATAAGACAGGTTCCAGTTTGGAGAAAAATCTAAGGTTCGAACATATTCAGATTGCATCGATATTTTTTCATGTTCCCTTTTAGACAAGCGAAAAAAATAAACTTTTTCACTAGTGGGTCGTGCTCCAGAAAACGAATCCCAACATTTTATTCTTGTTTTGTTGCAAGAAAGATAAAAAAGAATCGGCAAAATAGGTTTAGAAAAGTATGCATTTTATAGTGAAATAATTTTTGAAATATTCTTTCACTTTATTCCAACTTAAAGTAAAATATTTATTGACAATTATATTGAATTTTTTTTTTCTGACTCAATCCAAAAAGTAGCTTGCACAGCCAAAACGATTTTTATTTTTGCGTTTGTGTACGTGCACATATTATACAAGAACACATGACAATAAGTGCGATAGGGCTCCCACGTTGCACAAACAAAATTTCGCTTGTAACAAAAATAGCTAAGTCGTGTTTAATTTCAATAATGTTCAATATAATTATATTATATTATTTCAATGAAAATAAAAAAAAACAGCCTGAAGGCCTATGTTGCTCTGGCTTTAAATACTTTTGCTTCCTAGATTTAATTTCTAAGTTACAATAATAAATCTCATTCAAATGAGAGGTGAGTTACTCTTTGAATATCTTCTCTCTACTTACTTGCTAATTTTCAATCGGGGAAATGACATTTATAATCAGGGACAGGGAGTAGGTCATTGACCTAACCTTAATCTCTGATTTTCTATACAATCAAGTGATAAAGTGGGAAGTATCGAAAAAGCATTCCTTCTGAGATCACATATATATATTGAGACTTAACTATCTGTCTCCACTCCAGCTACAGTTGTGTTCTATAACCCTTGAAGAATCAACTGGAATTCGTTCAAAATAAAATTGGGAAAAGTTCTTCCATCCCCTCCTGAGATGACTCCACCCTCAAAGGAGAAACTCGAGCATCTTATTAAAACCTTCGTCGAAGGGTGCAATAAATCTTACAAGTCATCTTGTCCAACAAGTAAGCCAAGAAAACCACCATGGTGGAGACCTGAAATAAGTTCGCTCAGGGCAAGTTGTCGGACACTTTTTAATAAAGCAAATAGACTAAACTGTGACCAGAGCTGGTCCGAGTACAAACAAAGTTTAGCCCAATACAAGAAACTTAGTAGGCAAGCAAAGCGAGATGAATGGAGAAGATTTTGCTCGGAAATCGAATCAGAAGCTGCAAGACTTCGCAAATTGCTCTCAAAGTCGCCCACAAATTTGGGCTATCTTAAGAAACGGAGCACGTAAAAACGAATCCGAATAAAATTGTTCGGTTTGGTTTTTTCGTTTTCCGTAGCACGGCTGAATATTAATCTTAAAATAAAATTTTTTCAGCATATTTAGGGTACATCGATATTTTTCTTCCCCTTTTTCAAAGTGAAAAATATTAAATTTTCTATTCTATTAATTTTGAAACAAAATTCTTCCATTCGTAATAAATTTTCAAAATTGTCTAGTGTTTTGGAATTTTACGTTGAAATCATTACATTGGTTTATTATGTCTGCTAAGCACAAAAGTCTTAAAACCTTGAGATCATTTGCACCGATTTCATTAAGATATATTTGCATATCAACAAAACACTCTACTAATCGATCTAGCAAAGAAGCAACCTCTTTTTTGTTCCTTTTTTTTTATGGCAAAAACTATTATATTTTAGAAGATTTTGAAACTTAATCCGATGAGCCCTAAAATATTTTTTATGCTTCTTGAATATTACGATTTTATTAGGATCTTAAAATAGGTATTTGTTCTTTGTAACCAGTAAGCCGATCCATTTTTTCACGTTTGGAAGAAGTTTTTTTAATACGATACGCTTCAGAAAAATCCGTGTAAAAAAGACATGAAGTAAATCCTTAAGCTGCTATGAAAATATATTAGCAAGGGAAATTCCCTAACTAAATTTCTAAAAGATTAGGTTAGTAAGAATATTTTTCTTTAAAATTTCAGTCAAATAGCTTTTTTTAACCGTGCTACATCGAATAAAATGTTGTACAAAAAATTGTTTTCTAATCTGTGTTGTTTCAAAACCGTGCTAAATTGAGTGTACTTTTTTTTGGCCAAACACTTCTTCAAAATCAAATTTTCTTTTCAATTGTTAGACATACCAGCAGCCAATATTGGTGCTAGGCATTTTCCATTAATTGGTGTAATCAATATCAGGAAACTTCACTCCTCGAATGTCCATGAACATAGTACTGATTTATTTAACTATCTCTGGGTTGGGAATTTTTCTTGTCCGTGCTTATAAGAAATTAATCAATTCATTAACTGCAGCTGTCCAATATTTGAACGATAATAGAGCTCCCATAAACATTGTACAGTTCTTTTTTTTTGATCTTATCATTTGCTTTCTATTTTAATTTCCTTTTTGATCTTATTATTTGATATCCGCTTTAACAAATCGATTTTTGAAGTTTTTTCAAACATCAAAGAATTATACTCTTTCGGGTCTGTGAACATCAGCTGTTTAAAAATACAAAAAAAAAAAATGGCGGACGTTTACGCGCACGAATTTGGGATACTCTTTACAAAATAAACAAATCAACTTTGAAGCTCAGATTTTCAATAAAGTGTAGCTCTATGATACTCAAAAAACCTTTAGATCGCCAAATTCGATAAACACCCTTCAGTTCGGTTCAGGCCTGAATTAGTCATGAAATACCTGAGTTTTCAGTACCAGCCATGAATCTACGCATTCATTTGTCACTGAATTTAACACATGCTTGTCCTAGGCTTTCAGGCCTGAACCTTAGCCGTAACAATCAGCTACGAATTCAATGCTGATTGACTTTGAAAAGTCATGCCTGAAATCAGGGGTGAATTATTTTAAATATCGGACGTGAATTCAGTGCTGATTTGTTTTTGAAAGTCAGGTCTGAAATCACAAGTGAGTATGTAATTAATACACTGGAAAAAATAATCTTTATACATTTTTAACAAATTTATTATAAATTTTAATTTAGTATTATAAATTACAGTGGATTGTAACACCAATACTAATGTAAAGTCAAGTAAGAAAAAACAATTGACTTTTCTTATTTCTTTTTGCTAATTCTTTTTTGCTTTAATTGTCTTTCAAATCAAAGAGATAGAAAGTGAAATTTTATATTTGCCCTCTCTTGCCATCTCTTACAATGCCATGAGCATTCGCTTCCTTTTCATGCCTGAATTCAGGTTTGAATTTTTCAGGCCTGAACGACCGAACTGCAGGGCATGTTTTCATAAACAAACGAATTAAGATATGTTTCAAAAGCTTTTTTCAACTGATCGGTTGTTCTGTGGAAACCCATATCATAGGCAAAAGGTTTTTATAAAATTTGTTACACTGCTTGGGTACTCTAAAAAACCAAACTCAAGATTCTTCTCTGCTTCTAAGACTTTTTTCTAGCTATTATATAATAAATGGGAGCTATAAAATATAAACCCGATACCGAAAAAGTATCCGAAAGTTTGGTTGCTCTAACTTCTATCATCTCTGAGATCTAGACATTCACACGTACATGTCTAGACCGACTACTCTAGTCGCTCTGATCGTACTTTAGATAACTTTGGGCATTCTCTCTCTAATATACGCTTTATACCTTAATGTGTAGGGTACATAAAGCTACGCTTTAACTTAATTAATAGAGAAATCCAAATATCCGTTTATTGCTACGTGAAGAGAATAAATTCTTCGTTGGTAGCAAATTATCACTTCCTCTGTTGTCTGCATATTTTGGTTTGTTGGCCAATTGCCATTTGCTCAATTTAAATGGTTGTTTTGTTAGTATTGACATATTGACGGATGCTTTGCCAAAAGCTTGCGATAACAATTACAACAACTAGACTGAAATTGTTATTATTTTTTAATCCATTGAACCATATAAGGTGCGGTTGTTGACTTGCACAGTTGAAAAAAAAAAAAGAAAGAGATTAGTACGTCGTCATATTTATTAAATATATACAAGATATGATTGACTATCTAAGTCTAGAACAACGTAGAAAGCATGCTCTTAGTTAGCCACTATTATTATATTAAAATCGATTAAAAAATAAAAAACATTTCTTGATTTAGTTTAAGGTCTGCAATTATTTGAAAACTGAGCATATGAAGGCTATGTTTTAAATTTCAGAAATCTAGCTTTAAGCTTTAAAGATTAGCTTTCAAAGAAGCACACAAGTACATGCATAGCTTCATTTAACTTTGATCAAAAGCGTATTCACAATTTCTAACTAAATTATTTTCACTTTTACAGACAAAACTAAAAAAAACATTTGAAATTCACTTGCATTGAGCTGAGCGAGTCGAGGCGGCTAAAGTGAAAGAAACTAGAGAAATTCAAAGAGCGGAGCAGCCTTATACCTGCGTTCAAAATGAGTAAGAAACCCACAGCCGGTCCGGCGCTGCACAAGGTCATCATGGTGGGTAGCGGTGGCGTTGGCAAATCAGCCTTAACATTACAGTTCATGTACGATGAATTCGTTGAAGACTATGAGCCCACCAAGGCCGATAGCTATAGAAAAAAGGTACGAAACATTCGAAAACTGTTTGAATTCTTCAGATTGTATAATAACTAATTTTACAGGTTGTTTTGGATGGTGAAGAAGTACAAATAGATATTCTAGATACAGCCGGCCAAGAGGATTATGCCGCCATCAGAGATAATTATTTTCGCAGTGGCGAAGGTTTTCTTTGTGTCTTCTCAATCACAGACGATGAAAGCTTCCAAGCTACGCAGGAATTCAGGTTAGTATAAAAGCAAAAGCGCCAAGTCAAGCTCCTTCCGCTATATGTCACCAATTGACATGCTTCAGACAGCTGACTGACTTACCTTTTCAGCACACGCACTTTAACAAACACTATACAACACTGTGCCACTTCAGTGTTGCATTTGTTGCAGCTGCATTCCTACATTCATTACAAGTGTCTGAGATGCTGTCTCTTGACTAAAAAAAAAAAAATTGCAACTGCATGAATCTTATCATTAATTGTAAGCTCACGGACTTTCGCCTTGCGAGACAAGACGTTTAGAGTAGGGAGCCAGGCCCCAACTATGCCTAAGCCCAAGTGAAAATAAAATTGTAATAGGTGTGTGTAGAGAGCGTTATCCAAGTCTTATCTTATGCTCAAGTGTTGGATAGATTATTTTTACAAATGTGCCACATTGATATTTATTTAAGTTTTTGTGATGTATTACCATCTAGCGTGGATACAGCTTGACGCTGAACTTACGAGGGCAGTCTTTTAAGTACGCGAATTTTGGAATGAGAAAATACCCCTTTGTTTTTGGTTGATAGAAATACATGTCAGCCACTATTTGTGTATAATTTCGTTCTTCTTTTTCTCTTATGTAGCTACTAATTTTTCATCACTTTATCTGCTAAGGCATGCTAAAGTTTCAAGTCTCTAGCTCTCTTATAGTCTCCGAAATCTAGGTGTTTATTGCTAACCGAGGTTATGTTACACATTTTGCTATAAAAAACTTGGGCAGGCTCTTTCACGTCTCCTTCTGTTCGTTACATGCATTGCATAAATCTAGTATACCCTTTGTACCTATAGGGAAAGGCCATAATCATAGCTCGATAACGCGCTCCATTGACAGTAACTAACCTTTAGCGCATCGCCTCAAAAAAGTATGCCTCAATTACAGACTTCGTAGAAACACCATACCAGATTAGTTATGACTACTTAGAGGCTCAATAGTGGAAACAGTGGCGGATCCACGGGGGGTTTTCGCGTCCGGACCCCTCACCAAAAGTTTGAAAAATGGGTTGCCAGTTTTTTGCGAGCTCTGATATACACAGTCTGTCTGAAAAAGACGTTTCAAGGCGTTCAAGAGATACATCCTTTGTAGACCTCCAGTCTAAATTTCATGACACTTGGAATTATGGAAGCAGATTTATTGCATCTTTGTGTCATCGGTACAAAACTTCTCAAAACGAGATTTTTTTTTGGTTGCTGGCTCGTATTGGAAACACCACGTTTCATCGCCAGTTCCAATATTGTAAAGGAAGTTTTCGTCCTTTTTGGCCTCTTCAACGATGTCCTTGCAATGTTGGTTTCTGAGCAATTTTTGGTAGTCGGTCAACTTGTGCGGCACAAAGTGAGCACACACCTTCCGATAGCCCAAATGGTCGGTCAAAATGCCATAGATTGAATCTTTGGACATTCCCAATTCCATTTCCATTGAAATGACACAAATTTATTTCTTTTTGCACTCGGCAAAATTTGTCCTGTCTCTCGATCTTGTTTGTTACTGGTATTTTATACTGGAACACTGGATATAACAACACCAACATTTTTCGAGGTTTATTTGAATGGATTATTGAAGATTAGCAGACCCGAAACGGTTGTAAAACTGAGTAAAACACTTTTTAAATTTTGTTTATACCTTCCAAATAATAGACTTTCTTATGGGCTCAAAATAGGCCTTTTTCTAGTGATAATCACTTCTTTCGATCCACATCTCTTACCATGCAGCCCTTTAAGATTAGGCGCTGGGAGCCAGATTCGGAGCGCATGCTGGATCGGATAGAAATTCTTAGCACAATTCATGAATTTGGCCATTGTGTCGGTTGCGCTTAGGTTTTACCATTATGTCCAAATCTTCATATAAAATATAATATACACATTCAGCTCAGGGTGTCTACAGCCTAAGTCATCGTAGACACTTCTATGCTGCGATCGTTCAATATGATTTCATGGATTTTAAGTTCGTTTTTTGGCGAGAGCGTACGTTGAATGTTCGGCGTCACCTGTGTTGCTGCGACCATAACGAAGCTCAGTATAATACCAGCTCTTAGCTATTGAAATTGTTGGTGCAGAACTTCCTGCGTTTCGTTGATGAACACCAAAAATCCACTGCAGTTGATCGTTGTAGTCATGTCACAATAGTCCACTTCGGAAGTCGTAATAAATCATGGCACGCAAATTCTCACGTTTCGTTTTTTGGCTGTGACAAAGTATTCAAACCACTGTAAATAAGTAAAGCTTATGGTAAAAAATGTCGATCTTCGCAAAGCAAGTGTCAGGTTGCATTTGACACCATTAGTATTGCCAAGTCAAAAATATAAATTGTGACCCTCGTATGCGTCATTCTAAATTTGTTTAATTTGTTTTTTGAGAAACTTAACACCATCACAAAAGATAAAATATTGTATGATTATTCAGTGGAGTTGCCTATTGAAAGTCTTTTGCGTTAAGAGAGACTTGGATGGGAGCGGTATGCTGTCCCCTAGGAGTCATTCAAATTTCGCTATCGTAAAGGAAATTTATATTAGAAATAAAGCTTAAAGCAGCCCATCAACGAATATTCTTGACAGTTTCGAAACACCTGTATATGCACCATTGAGGTAGAATCTAGTCACAAAAAAAAAAGAAAGAAAGTTTTAGTTATCGCGTAAAATTTAAGAAAATTACAGTGTATACTAAAATTGGTATCGACCGACTCTAACCAACCTACTTGTTTGCATTTAGGTTAGAGCTCTGCGCCCTAAAACTGCGTCCAACTTAATTGCCAGCGCTTTGTAAAGCCCTCTTCTCTTGAATTAGGTGGAGTTGTCCTATGCTTTAAGCTCCATATACACACTGCCTTGGATGATAATGATTCTAACACTCCTAACATCTGACGCCACCAATTCCATTTTTCTACCCCTATCTCTTCACTTGACATGAACATGTCAAGCTCGTTGCCGCCTTGCTGTTATGTTTATGCTGACATCATGAAGTGTGCTTGGTTTGATGGTTAGGCAACAATGGAAGCGAACAAAGTAAATAAAATAGAAATGGGCCTAACATGAAAACCAGCCTAGTGCTCTGGGAACAACACTGTAAGATATCAGATCGATATAGTTATGTATGTATCGCCAGACAAACAACAATAAAAAGTGTGTAAAATAATATTAACGTCTGGGGAAATGAATTCGAGGGCTTTTGCGTTTTCGTGACATAATCAATCCTAATTTAAGCAGGGAGTGGAGCAGGGTGTTCCTTAGCTTGTTGAGAGGAAACGTTTTAGTCAGTTTTCAACAGGTTTTTTAAGTAATGCTCTAGTTTTGTTTGTTTGTTGTTTTTTATATTATTAAGGGGTCTACGCAGTTCGAAATATTTCGCGCGGAGTGACAAACCTTCATATGAAAAAAAAAATCCCATTTGGGATATCTCATTTGGGACTTTTTTTTATATGAAGTTTTGTCATTCCGCGCGAAATATTTCGAACTGCGTATAGGCCCTTATATGATAATGTAAGTTGTGAAACTTTAGTGTCCTTACAAGTTATAAAGACGGTGAAGTCACGAGCTAGCTGGTTATATCATGTATCCATTGGATCGCGCAGGGGTAGTCGGCGCATAACATAAGTTCTTTATACCAAGCTGCTTGGCATTACCTCGGGTAGCGATTGAGCTATATCCGTTCCATGACCATGATTTCTAAAGTCATCAAACTCTGCCAAAATTTGCTCATTATACCAATGAAACTGAAGTTTGTCAGTGAATATCGTTAGCTTGACAGGTTCTGCCGATTGAGAATTTTGCAGCTTTACGTTGACATTAACTAGACAAATGGCGGATAGCTAATCATACCATGCTGCAATTAAGTTGGGTTGTAAAATAAAACATGTTTTTAAGACCCCATCACCATTTTACTGCAACAATATTTCACAAGCAAGATTCATCAAATTTGTGTTGAGCCTAATGAAAAAATGAAATTGTATTGCGATTTTTAAAAAACCAGCATGTCCCACTTCGTGTATTGGCAACAGTTTTTCACTTTCTTTCAACTTTCTTCCTTTAAACAAGCAAGATCCACCAAATGCACTCTTGTGAGCCTAATAAACAATGAAATGTTGAAATTTTTTAATAACCAGGCTGTTCGACTGTAAGAGATTTACTTTCTAAGCAGCAACTCAATAGCTATGGGCGCCCTTCCAATACCTTAACATTGAACTTTTTATACCCTGTACCCAGGACCGTAGAGAGAAACCCGTAAATACCGAATCCTTTAGCTTGAATCATTGTGTTCTGTAAGTACGACAGTAATTACACCGGACCCCTGAGAAAACTCCGGGCCCGGGGGAATCCCCCTCTTTCGTCGGACCTGCTTGTACCTATAATAATTTCGTACAAATGCATGTTGCGGGCGAAAGAAGGCGTGCCAGACCCTATAGTTTATATATATTCTGGAACAGGATTGACAACCAAGTCGATATAGAATTGCCTGTCTAGCCGTATGAACAAAAGAATCTTAGAAACTACAAAACTTGAATTTAACGATTGTGGGTGTAACCCTAAAGAACTACCGGATCCGAATGTACCATAATCATACGCTATGTTTTTAGGAACATCAAAATATATAGTTAGAAATGTGTTTTTATACCCTGTACCGTATGGTACAAAAGGTTTATTGTGTTTGTCCAAGCCGAAAATGTATGTAACATACAGAAGGAGACGTCGGAGACCCCCCAAAGTTGCCTAAAGTATGATCAGTGTGACTCGAGAAGTCGATATACCCATGTCCGTCTGTCCGTCCGTCCGTATGAACGCCTAGATCTCAGAGATGGTAAGAGCTAGAGCAACCAAACTTTCAGATTAGATCCCTTATTAATCCATAGGAGACAAGTTTATTTTATTTTTTTGATATCGGGATTACATTATATAGCTCCCATAGGGGTGTTTCAGAGGACCTCGAAAAAAAGCAAAAGTTTTAGATGGATAATTCGTTTGTTTATGAAGATATCATAACCAAATTTGGCAATCGGAAGTTTTTTAGAGACCCCCAGCACTGTACCAAATCGGTTGACTATATCATATAGCTCCCATAGGACCAATCGGTCAAAAAAACGTTTTTTGTACAAAATTCGTTTAGTCTCGTTTGTTTGTGAAGATATTGTAACCAAATTTGGTATTTAGAAGTTTTTTAGAGTACCCAAGCACTGTACCAAATTTGATCAAAATCGGTTGAAAATATTATATAGCTCCCATAGCACCAATCGGTCAAAAAAAAAAACGATTTTTATACAAAATTCTTTGTGTTTCGTTTGTTTATGAAGTTATCGTTACCAAATTTGGCACTCGGAAGTTTTTTAGAGTTCCCAAGCACTGTACCAAATTTAATCAAAATTGGTTGACTAAATCATATAGTCCCCTTAGGACCGATCGGTCAAAAAAAAATGTTTGGTGCAAAATTCGACTGATTTCTGTTTGTTTATGAAAATATCGTAGCCAAATTTGCCGAATAAAATATCTTTTGGAGGTCTTAGGAATATGTCGGACTTAATTGCAATGTGGTGGTACAGGGTATCCCAAAGTCGTCTGCGCCCGACTTTAACGTACGCCATCTTTTCTTTTTGTAGATTGCCTTCCTAACGAACTTTACCAAAATCAAGCAGATTGTGAAACTGTTTGTTAAGAAGCTACAGGTAAAAAATATAAGATTCGACAGTCGGGCAGTAATGAACTAAGCTTTCTTAAATTCTTAGATATTAAGAAAAGTGAAGGGGATATTATGGGCGGTATGTATCGAAATGAATATAGAAGAGCTTAAGGGAGTTCAAAGGACGCAGCGGCGAAGCCCTTAAGTTTAAAATTAAAAATCGATGATTGTGGTGCTCTCTGGACACCGATTAGACTTTGCATAATCGAGTGCCTTTTCGAGGCGGCGAACTGTGTTGGTAAAGAGTATTTTAAGAGTCGGACAGTCACTGCTGTATTAGTAGTAGTAAAAATTTAGAAACGTACAGGGGATATTATAGTTGGAAGAAACGAGTATAAGAGGTCGTGTGTGGGTGGAGCCCTAGTTGTTCAGCAGAGAAACTTTAACACCCAAATCTCTCCCAATCTCTGTGTATGCTCTAGTCAGGGCAAAGTCCATATCATCTATTGCAAATAAAATCTTAAAAAGCCATATCACGTCAGTGAGAAGTATTGCATTTTTTTTTGTCTCCCCTACTTTCTTCCTCTTCAAGATGTGGTTGTAGGAGATTCAGATTCTCAACTGCCATAACTCTATTTCGTGGCTGCCATAGCTGAGAGTACAAGATAAGCCTCATTCTCGATAGATTTTATTACTCAACTATGTGAATTTGACTCATAAGAACTGCTTATTGTTTATAAAAGATGATTCATTGAGTTACTCATCCGCTTCATTTTGATAAACATTTTTTGCGTCAGCTGTCTTTGGTTCACAATATTATCAACAAAAACATAACTAAACTTGAGATATCTGAAAAAGAGAAAACAAATAAATAAACTAATACATTTTCTTACGCTCATTTTTATTTCGCAGAGAACAAATTTTGCGCGTGAAAAATGATGAGAGCATACCGTTCTTGCTGGTGGGCAACAAATGCGATTTGAATGACAAACGCAAAGTGCCTCTGAGCGAATGCCAGTTGAGGGCGCAGCAGTGGACGGTTCCCTATGTGGAGACATCGGCCAAGACCCGCGAGAATGTCGATAAGGTATGTGAACAAAATACGCTCTCCGTTCCAGATACTGACTGTATCAAAACTAATCTACTACATGCGAATGTTTTTGTAACGTCGGATGTGGTTATATGCAGATTTAGAATATAACTCCAGTCAAACTTTACAAAAGTAAATATAACTTTTTTTTTTAAACTAAAAGGTAGTGAGTCTTTAGCTAATATTGGATCCGAAATAACGATGGTATTTCGATAATGTCAATAATATTTGGTTTTATCAAACTAGAGCCACCAAATTTTTGCATTTTCTTCAAAGAACATTCACTGATTGAACTTTTTTCTGCATAATCTTGAAATCTTGGTTTCTTTTTATGCAAAACGGTTATAAAGGGTCATCAATCTTGAGGTTTTTTTTTTCAATAGGGTTTTTTGATAAATCACGCGTGAGAACTGTCAAGTTGCTATGTGTTTTTTATTTAGTTTTCATTACATACAGCCGAACAACGTTTACAAAACGTACAATTATATTACGAAAATTCGCGTTCTGTAAAGAATGTTTTTCGCTTGCTTAAGCCATTTTATGGAACCAATTCGGTGAACAATCAATTTCACGCTCAGAAAAGGTGAATTGGCCACCAAGATTGTGTGATATCACAAAGTTAGACTTTTTCCTTTGCGGCTACGTGAAGTCTAAAGTGTTTGTGGATAAGCCAGCTACGATTACCTATGTTAATCGCTAGATATCGCCGATTATGCTCGAACGCGTCATCGAAAATTGGAACTTTCCTGGTCTATCGATCTGCTCAAGATCAGATTATATGACTACGGAACTTCTCCATAATAGGAAATTTAGATCGCTCATTCCAAATCGCGAGACTGGGACTGAAGGCAACCCCTGTGGTAACCTCCGGTGCCAGCAATGGTTTACGGATGGTTCCAAGACGGAACAGGGTATAGGTGCTGGAGTTGTCGGACCCAACACCAGAATCTCTATTTCAATAGGTATCTGGCCCAGTGTCTTTCAAGCATAGATTCACGCCTTAGAGGTCTGCGCCCACAGTATCCTCCTTAAAGGTACTAGGGGTGCTATCAGCGCATTGTCTTCGTGGAGAATCTCCTCCAAGCTGGTTAGGGAATGCGTGAACAAAATCCAACTCCTGTCCTCCAATAACAGAGTCACACTCTGTTGGGTTCCCGGACATTCAGGAGTGGAAGGTAATTCGACAGCTGATGAGCTCGCAAGACTGGGTTCCTCTTCGCCCACCACTTGCCCCGCGCCCTTCTGTGGCATCAGCTGGTCAACAATGAAAACTATGGTCAACAAATGGGCCTTAAGTGAACATAGGAGATATTGGTTCTCTTTACCGAATTTAAAGACAGGCAAAAGTGCTTGTCTCAACCTCGGATGCAAACCGAACTATAGGTCTAGGTAAAGTGGACCTAAGGTTCCTGGTAGCCTACTTGTCTGGGCACCATACTGTAAGTTATCACTTACAAAAAATGGGTCTATCGGACTCCTCAGAGTGCAGGCTTTGTTTTGAAGACGACGAGACGACCAAACACATCTTGTGTGACTGTCCAGCAATAGTGTGGGACAGAGTCACACATTTGGGAGCTGAACGGATCACCTCGTTTCAGCTACGCCGAATCCCAACGAAAGATTTACTGCTCTTCATAAGGAAGGCAGATGGTCTTTTGTCCTAAAAGAATGGGTAAAGTACAATAGATCTTCAGGTCGCAGTGCCCACTCTCTGTTGTGAGAGAACCTAACTATTACAAAAATTGTTGCATTTAAAAAAAAAACCTCAAGATTGATGAACCTTAAGCTTCAACAACTTATTTGAAATGTGTCCCAAACGTCCCATTTTTATTGCATCTACAGAAATATGCAAACTTTTTTCTTCTCAACTGACTGATTTACATTTTTCTCTGCATAATTCTGGCAATTTGGTTTCTTTTTCTGAAAACGTTTATAACTTTAACAACTTTTTGGAAATTTTGTACCAAACGTGGCTCAGGTAGAGCTTAATTTTTGTTTCATCTAAAGATGATGACATCTAAAGAAATGAAAAAAAATTTCGAAACTAATAAACTTAGTTTAGACGCAGTGTTGAGGCACTCGTCATCTTCAATTTAGAATGCTCCAAAGTAACGCAGAGTGTAGAAGAAAATCAAAGATCAAAAGAACATCTGCCGTATTTTGTAAAGTTCGACTGGATTTTAAGATAATATCTACAATGTTTTTGTTAAACTTATAATAATATATGTATAGTAAGCAAATTGGCAACGGAATGTGAAAGCAAAACAAATCGAAATGCAAAAATATTGCACATATTATAATTTTATTTTTTATTTTCATTTTTAAACAACATTACTTCGAAAAGAGAGCCATTTATTATTTTAATTTGTGTTACTCATTAATTTGTGTGTAGCGCCATTTAAACATTTAAAACAAAAATATTTTTAACAGCTCACACAGTTCCACTCACTTCAGACAGTTTCCTAAATAATTGCTCTGTATTAGGCTCTAAAATCTAAAATTATTTATAAGTTAACTATGTTTTTTTTTGTTTATTTGCAATTATTTTAGAGCTTTGCTTGTATTTGTTATTGCTGTTTGCTGCTATTGTTGTTGTTGCTAATTTGCATTTCTAAATATATACTCTATAAGTTAGGTCTATATAATACACTGCAATCACTCAGCTTTTCAGCAGTAAGTTTTATACCTAGAAGGTCCACCACACCACCCCACCATGCACATCATACCTTACTTTGGCAATATTTTTTAGGTCTCTTGTAGAACATTTTCGAAAAAAAAAAATAAAATAAAAATTCCAAAAGTACCTTTAACTTTAAGAAAATCGTTTGAAGAACTCGGTAACTTTAGTTTTTTTTTTTTTTAATCAAAAATATTTAATAGATCTGTTAAAAATTTGCAAATAATGTGTTTTCTTGGGTTATAATGAAAGCTCATAAAAAACAAAATAAATCGTTTTATTTGTTTTTATTTCAAACAAAATTGAAAGATATAAAATTAATTAACATTTTGCCAAAAAGTTTTTCAATGTTTTCTTTTTTTTTTTAAATGTCTAAAATCTTTAAACTAAAAGATATGAAAAACTATTAATTAAAAATTCTAAAAACATAAAATATTTTTGATTGCAATGCAATCGATATGAGAGAAAATTAACATTAAAAAAAAAGCAACTTATCTTATTTTATGAATTCAAATATACTTTTTAACAACAAGACAAGGCTTTTACTACTAATAAAAATTTTTTTTTTTTTTAAGGAAAATTATTTTTATTTTTTTTTATTCAAGAGCTTGCTTTTAGTTAAAAACTTAATTTGAATTCTTGAAAAAAAATAAGTTTTTTAGTATTTTTTGTTTTTTCAAACCAAATCAAACATATATTAGAAATATAATAAAAAAACTAAATAAATCATACAAGTTTTCTAAAGCTATAAACAGTTTTTTCAATGTTTCCTAGCATGCATATGCAGAATCTTTAAACTTAAAGGCCCATACGCAGCATGCAAAAATTCCGCACGAAATGTCAAAACTTCATATAAAAAAAAAATATCCCAAAAAAGGGAATTTTTTTGACATTTCGTGCGGAATTTTTGCATGCTGCGTATGGGCCTTTATTTTATAATATATATAATATAAATAAATTTGTGTTTTTTATTTGCCTTAAGGCCCATTCGCAGCATGCAAAAATTCCGCACGAAATGTCAAAACTTCATATAAAAAAAAATATCCCAAAAAAGGGAATTTTTTTGACATTTCGTGCGGAATTTTTGCATGCTGCGTATGGGCCTTAAGGCAAATAAAAAACACAAATTTATTTATATTATATTATATATATTATAAAATAAAAACATAATATATTTTCGATTGCAATGCTATTGGAGATTTATAAAAAATATTTTTCTGGTCAGCCTGATGGCCTACATTGTTCTGGCTACAAACCCTTTTTTAATTCAAGGCCTATACGCAGTTCGAAAAATTTCGCGCGCAATGACAAAACTTCATATAAAAAAAAAATCCCATTTGGGACATTTTTCGAGCCGCGTTTACCCCTTTAGAATTAACTTGTACTATAAATAAATAAAAATAAAATTTTCTTGGTCTTTTTTTTTAAATTTATTTGTATAATTTTAAATAATTTTAATTTAAAAAAAAAAAGACAGCTGCATAAAAAATACTATTTCCTTCAAACTGAGCTTTTGGCTAGCTCTAACTTACAAAACTGATCCAAAAGTCTTTATTTGATAAACTTCTAAAACTCTTTTAATTACTAGCTGATCTTTAAGTAATTTTGTTCCATGAAATTCAATTTTAAACGATTACTCATGTATGATGATTGTTTTTTTTATATTTATTTCCTTTAACTCCCAGTGGAGCATAGTGCCTCAAAAAAAAATTTATATACATATATATGTATATTCTATATATATAATTTTAAAAATTTCCTTTTCTTAACAGTCAAGCACTTTCTAAGCAGTTAAATAAAAATTTGTTTATTGAACATTTTTTTTTTCTATATAATTTGAAAATTTCCCTGTGCATAATAAATACTATTCTCTTGAAAAATACTATATCTTCTGATATTTTTTATTTAACAAACATCCTTAAACTGCAGTCTTTCAAAAATTCTTAAAAATTAAACATTGGATTATACAATGTTATGCTTATATATAATGTAAAAATGTATTATTATTTATTATTTAAAAAAATACTAATCTTTTGCAAGAGAGTATTGACTGATATTTTTTGAAATTTTTAAATTAAACATTTCATAATGATATTCCTTTAAAAATTCCCTTTTCTTTATCATCTTATATGAGCATTGATATTTTCTAGGACTTTCTGAACAATTAAAAAAAAATTGTATTCTATATAATTTTAAAAATTCCCTTTTATTTTTATGTACTTTGGAGTTGAAAAATTGCCTTCCATTGAAAAAAACAAAGATTCATTAAGCTGCAGTTTTTCAAAAATTCTTAAAAATTCAACATTTTATAATATTCTTATTTATAATTTGAAAAAATTCCCTTTGATTTTAATGTACTTTGGAGTTGAAAAATTCCCTTCGATTGAAAAGCCGCAGTTATAAAAATTCAATTTCTCTTGCAAGAGAGTATTGACTTATATTTTTTATTTAATAAACTTCCTCAAGCTGAAATTTTTCGAAAATTCTTATAAATTAAACATTTCTAATTAAAATATTCTTATATATCATTTTAAAAATTGCCTTTTCTTTATCATCTTATATGAGTATTGATATTTTCTAGGACTTTCTGAACAATTAAAAAAAATTTTATTCTATATAATTTCAAAAATTCCCTTTTATTTTTATGTACTTTGAAGTTGAAAAATTCCCTTCCATTGAAAAACCGCAGTTATAAAAATTCACTTATACTATTATACTATACATACTATTCTCTTGGAACAGAGTATTGACTATATCTCAAAAGCTTAGAAATCTGATGTCGATATCATTATTTAACTAAATTTATGAAGCTGCAGTTTTTCAAAAATTCTTAAAAATTTAATATATTATAATGATATTTTATTTAGAAATTTTAGAAATTCCCTTTTCTTAATCATCTTATTTGAGCATTACTATTTTCTAGGTCTTTCTGAACAATTAAAAAAATTGTATTCGATATAATTTAAAAAATTCCCTTTTATTTTTATGTACTTTGGAGTTGAAAAATTCCCCTCCATTGAAAAAAAAACAAAGATTCATGAAGCTGCAGTTTTTTCACAAATTCTTAAAAATTCAACATTTTATAATACATTCTTATTTTTAATTTGAAAAAATTCCCTTTGATTTTTATGTACTTTGGAGTTGAAAAATTTCCTTACGTTTGAAAAATCGCAGTTATATAATGCTATTTAAAGGCCTAACGCAGCATGCAAAAATTCCGCATGAAATGTCAAAATTTCATATAAAAAAAAATATCCCAAAAAAAGGGAATTTTTTTTTTTATATGAAGTTTTGACATTTCGTGCGGAATCTTTGCATGCTGCGTATGGGCCTTTAAATATAAAAAAAATGTTTTAAGTCAAAATAGAAAATAAGTTTTTTTTATAAGATTGCCAAACATAATATATATTTATTACTCACGCACATAGATACACACCCTCACACACACACACATGCACATAAGACACCCACCGTTTTAGCATATTTTTCAGCTTTTCCAATGCAGTTTTTTTTTTTTTTTTTTTGGGTAATCTTCATATTTACGCAGTTACTTTTATCATCCTATAGCTGACTCTATTCTATTTACGTATAAGTAAACAAAAAAAAATTTAAAAGAAACAAGCATATACATATGTTTTTTGCTATCTATATATACTATTTTATTCCTACCACAGGTATTTTTTGATTTGATGCGCGAAATAAGATCGAGAAAAACCGAAGATTCAAAAGCGACTAGCGGGCGTGCTAAAGATAGATGCAAGAAACGGAGGCTTAAGTGTACCCTACTTTAGGCATTAGGTGCATACCAAAACAATAAATACACTTACTTAACTCTTCCTTAGCTCAAATGCAAAATATTTAACACATAGTTTCTTTTGCTTTTTTTTTATTTGTTTGAATTCTTCTCTGCTTACAGTTTGAAACTACTTTTGCTCTATTTTAGTATATAAACTATTACTAAAACCCAATGCTATTTCTTTATATTTATATACTACTTGCTCAGTTTTTGCCGCTTAATTATGCAATATTTTTATTATTTTTATATATCTCTATATATATATAGTTATATATTGTTTTTAATTTGCTTTTACTAATTTTGCTACACCAATAATAAAAAAAAAAAAAAATGGCGATTGTTAAAGTCGAGCGCGGCCGACTTTGTGATACCCTGTACCAACATATTGTAAGAATTATCTGCAGACGCTATATACAAGTAGGCATAGGTTAGGTTAGGTTAAGGCGGCAGTTAGGACGGGACGTCCCAACTCACTTAGGCCAGATAAAAATTGGCCCATTGTGATACAGCAGGTGGGCTTTACTTCACCCTACCCCACTAAAAAGGGTCCTCCCGATACTCTACTTTACAGCCATCCGGTGGCCTCAATAAACCTTGAAAGGCATTTCGGCCTCTTTCCTTAGAGCTGGAATAAGTCATTTAGGAAGTGTGACTTGAGGAAGCGGAACCTTGTTCTGCATAGTCCCGGGCAGTGACAAAAGAGGTGCTCCACCGTCTCCTGCTCTTCCTCATCACCACAACTTCTACAAAAATCATGATGAGGTGCGTTAAACCTTAATGCATGAGCTCCCACCAGCCAGTGTCCGGTGATTGCTCGGATTACTTTCGAGCACTGGGCTCTGCTTAAGCAGCAAAGTTCCTTGGTTCTTTTCCTGCAGGTTTGCCGTGAGATCCTGCACGTGTTGGAAATTCGATTCCACGTTTCGTTTGCAGAGTGAGCGAAATGGGTCTTAATGCTTAGTTTGCAGCTGGCCATAAAAATACCCAGACGCTCCTTATCCTGAAAGAGGATGCTGGTAGTTCCTTGTCTTGCCAGTTCGTCCGCAATACAATTTCCCTCAATATCCTACTGTCCATCCACGCCTACTTTCACTCCAAAACAATTACAAAGCGCTATACTTTTTTTTACTTTGTATGAATAGTTTCCAATAACCAGGCGTTCATACAGACGTTCAGATGAATTTCTTTTCCTGAAAATTGCCTGTAAACTAGAAGGGTCTACAATGTTTCCTACTCTATGTTATATGGTACATACATTTGCACAAACTTAATATACCCCTTAGCTTTGGTACAGGGTATAAAAAGACGCAAGACGGCGGGTTTGAAGCTTCTACTAACCAGAGCATATTTCAATTAAAAACAGGGCTACAATCCGAAATATTTGTTTTTGAGATTAGGTGTGGACTATTTTAACTTCAGAATTTGCAGCAAAATTTTAATTGAAAACTAGGTTTATTAATAAAAAAAAATTAAAGCAAATGATTTCAACGAGAATCCTTTGCTATTTGAAATTATTTTATGACAAAAAGTTCAACAGTTTCGAAATATTTTATAGACTTACAAATAAGTTTCTGACGTTTGGCGTATGATGATCTTTTCTTTTGCAAAGTCAAGACAGTTTTCAGAAATCTTTCAATAACAAATTCCTAAAACTGAAGATAATACGTCCATCGTGCGTCAACTCAAGATTTTTCAGAAATAAGCTTTATTTTTCTAAACCTTGGATTGATTTATACGATTGCTTGGAGAGCTATGTATATGGTAAAAATTTATAAACGTTCAGCTTAACGTGGAAGAGAAAGAACGCAATGGCATTGGAATTATTATTATTATTATATTATTGAAAAAAGATTAGTTCCAAACGAAAAAGGAACTTGGACTTATATCAGAAGTGACCCAACGAGCATTGAAAATAATTCGAAAACAAGAAAGTTGGGAACCATATGAACATAAGCCAAAGATAAGAAAGCCATGGAAACCACCTGCTAATGCTTTAATATAGACAGCCAAACCGAATATGTTTGGAAAAATATTCATGCTGTTTATTTCGTGGGATTCGTATATTATGAGTTCTTCAAACCGAGCGTAATCTTTAATGTACCTCTCCAGTTGCGGATCTTGAATTTGATCTTGGGGGTGTTCTTCACTTCGAAGTGTGCATATATCAAAACTCGCAAAAGACTTTCAACACATTTTTCAAACATTTGGGGGGTCGGGAACCGAAAAGATACCCCGTGGTTTCGCCACTGTGCCTCTCTATCAAACACTTTTTAAGAGATTGAACCGTGCTATCAAGGAAAAGTGCACCCATTGGCTCTCCTCTAGGATAATGCGTGTTCCATTTGGAACAAATTTATTTAGAAGATCTACCCCACCAGACAATTATCACTTGCTTTGATCGGTACATGGTTTGTCGTATTATATAAAGATGCCAAAAATCGGGTTGATGCGTCTATAGCCTCAAAAGAGTTCCTTCGACTTGGTATACGAAAGCTGCCAGAAAAACCACACATAGTAAAAAAAAACAGCGGAAACTTATTTGTACTACTGTAATATGTTTTTTTTTTAAAGAATGCCTTTATCAATAGGAAAGTTTATATAGAAAACCAGACATAAAGTTTTGTACTTGATATGGTCTATCAGTAGAATAAATTTCTAATATTTTTGCTGCACTCAAAGTTCGAAAGTACTTAGTACTTAACTTTAAGATAAATGCAACTTTTGAGTACCTCAAAGTGTAGTACATACTATTTTTTTATTCTACGTACTTTAGCTAAAAATTATAGTTTATATAAATCACATGTACATACATATAAATATACTCGTATACACCTAAACACACACAATTACTATATAAACAGACACATACTTTTTTGGTGTTTACTTATATACTTTATAAATATTTACTACTGATCTTTTGTTTTTGCTTTTTTGCTGTTTCTTTTATATTATTTTTTTTTCATTTGTATATCAACGATTTTTGCACAAATATTTTTTTTTTTTTTTTATCAATTATCACTAGGTTTTAACATTGTATTTATTAAAACTGAGTAACTTTTGTCTTATGGGGTTAATTCTTTTACAAACCGAAAAAAATTTGCAGATGCCGGAAGTTTGTGAAATATATTTTTAGAGTTGAATTTGTGGCATAAAACAGAAGTTGTTATCTATTTACAGTTTATAGTAATTTTCTTTTAAGATTTTAAACAGATTTTTGGAAAATCAAAGCCGTAACAGAACAAACGTCTCATAAAAAAAAAAAATAGTCGCGATTTTTTATGTCCAAAAGCGTTCGACAAGTGTACGCAGCTAAACAAACAAAACAGTGTTGCTCTATGATTTTGCTGATGCTTTACGTAAGATGGCGCCAGCGCAAGTGCACTAGATGGCGCCAGCAGAACAAATTGTGGCGAATATTTTTTACAAAGCCAGCGCAAGTGCACTAGATGGCGCCAGCAGAACAAATTGTGGCAAAATATTTTTTACAAAGCCAGCGCAAGTGCACTAGATGGCGCCAGCAGAACAAATTGTGGCAAAATATTTTTTACAAAGCTATTTAACATTTATTATTTGTTGTGAGCTCTTTAGGAACCAAGTGACGCTTTAAAATTGCAAACAAAGTATTAAATTAATTAAATTTGGCCAACATATGAAAATTTTTATAACTTTCAGTTCTTGTACGGCTGTGAATTTTGGAACTGCATGCAGTCCTTTTTTGGTAGCAAAATAATCTAAAAAATGTTTTTAGCTAAATAGATATATCAGACGTCATAGGGAAATAAACAAGTACCAAAAACAATGTTTATATAAAGGGTAGTCCAATACAGACATAGGAAATGTTGTAGCTGTACAGATGAGGACATGGCAGGCGACTAAGGAAACAGACACACAGCAGGGATTTGGCGCATTTTATAAACTGCTGCAATGGGTTGAAAGCCTACGAGGCTGAACAGGACGCAGTTCCGGAAATAAGGGGTCTACGCAGTTCGAAAAATTCCATATGGAAACTATTTCATATTATTTCAGATGGAGCCACCAGTGTGTGCATAGTAAGACAAAGTGCTATTTTTTTTATCGAATTATCGTTTTTCTTGTGGTATTTGTCGATATATTAATTCGCGCCAAAGCGGCAAAAACCAAACAGCTGTTGTTAATGTTATCACACCTAGTAAAGTAGTGGCGCCATCTAACGTTAAGCATTTTTAAACAACACTGTTTTATTTTGTTATCTGCGTCCTATTGTCAAAAATTTTTCGCGACTATTTGTTTATATGTAGCTTTTAATTTTTTTGCGTGCTGCGTATAGGCCTATAGCCATAAATAGAAGATTTGCGCTATCTGTCAAAGGTTAATAAATTTAAAAGTATTAAGCCTAAAAGCTTCGGTTTGTAATAGAGAGAACCATATGCAATACTTATCTAATATATAAAAATGTTAAGACCAAGTGTGTTTTGCTCTCTTGTTAAAATATTCATATTTACATGCATTATTATAAAAAATTTTAAGTTTAGTTTAAGTTGTTATCCAATGCCTCGAATTAATTTGGTTTCAATTGGTTTGGTTATTTACAAGATAAATTTAAATATTTATTTCTGGTGTATGAAATTTTTTTTAATTTCGGCTTAGCCACTTTTAAAATTTCTTACAATCCAAATTAACTACTTACTTTATTTAAAATTAAAGTTTTAATCAAACATTAATTAAACTAATTTTTTTGTAATTTCCTCGTTTAGGTATTTTATGATCTAATCAGGGATATTTCTTCACGTAAAAAACAGCGTCAGACTGACGTCAAACAGCCGCCGAAGCCCAATTCTCATTGCTGCCAATTGTTGTAAAGCATACAACAACAACAACAAGAACAAGAGCAACTGCAACAACAGCAAGTTACAGCAAAGGCCACACGCATATAACCACTTGCAAACAACAGTGTGTTATTTAAGAGCAAAAACAAAAAAAAAAAATAAAACAACTTATCAAAATTATTTAAAACATTTCAACGACAATTAAATTTAAAAATAAATAAAAATACGTTTAAAGTTAAAAAAAAAAAAAAAAATCAACCACAACTACACCATAGTTACTTTGTAATAATAAAACATTTATAATTATGATTATTGTAATATATATAATTACTTAGGCAAAAAAATAAAATAAAAAACAAAATAATTTCCATAGCGCCAGCTTTGTATTTTTGTTAAATTTCCATGTGCAGTTTACACGCTTAGCATTATAAATAAAAAATTTCAGTTTTGTTAAATAAAAAAAAAAGTAAATGACATTAACAATATAAAATTATTAAGCATAAATAAATCAAAGTAATAGCAAAAAATTAAATGCAGCAAACCGAAAAGCTTTTTAACATAGTTTTTTTTTTATATATGTAAACCATAAAAAAAAAATAAATAAAAAACAAACTGTAAAAATTTAAATAAAACTATATAGAAAAAAAAAACTGCTGCAGTGAACCACGGCTGCCATTTGCAAAAAAATTAAACAAAAAAAAAATATAGCTCTTTAAAAAACAAATTACTTAATTTTGAAGACAAAATTTTTAGCGTAAAAATATACAAGTGGCAAACGTGGCAGTAAACAAATTTTCTTTTTATGCTTACTTTACAAATAATAAAATAAAATTTATTAAAAAACTGCACAGCATAAATAAATAAGAAAAATATTTAAAATAAATAACGAATAAACAGCAATTTATATGCAAATTTTGTAATTTTTTAACTAAGCAACAAAAAAAAAAAAAAAATAAAATAAAAACTAAATACTGATTAGAATATATATTGCAACTAGCTGCGCGTTTAAAATGTAAAACAAAAAATTAAATCAGAAAACTGAAACATACAATGCACACTTAAAAATGCATTAAACATTAAAAACAAAACAACTAAATTTAAAAAAAAAAAAATTCAAACTATTTAGCAGCGCGGTTTGCCGCCTACTTGGCATAACTGAATAAAAAAAACATAAAAAAATTATATAAAAAAACACTTTTTTTTTTATGTGCAATTTTCATTTTTATACTATAAGCTTTTTTATATATTATGCATATGCTATATAACTATATTTTATATTTATATATGAATATAAGTTAGGCATTAATAATGACCTTGTATTTTTTTTTTACCTTATCGTTAGACCATTGTGCATTTTGATATAAATTTTGTTAACAATTTAAAGTAGCGTACAACTCTTAATTTTTTTTATTATTTTTTTTTTTTGTTAGCATATAACAAAAAGAAGAAAAATGTTGCTTTATTATACATACAAGAAAATGCATATAAATATTAAATTATAATTTAAATACATATATATGCAACTATATATATATATATATATTGTATATATACACCTATTATATTTAATTATACATATATACCTGTATATGAATATGATTAAGGCCAGATAAACCGCAGATATCAGTCCATGCACATAAAGTAAAGCAAAAAATTTGCCTCTTTTTTAATTTTTTCCCCTTTTGTCTGCTTTCTCGCACATACATACAGTTATAATATTTATCAGCAATAGCAAAGCATTTTTTTTTTTTTTAAATTAATTAATTATGATTATTTAATGATGATATGTTTAGCTTGATATAAACAAAAATAAATAAACATGTGAAAATAAAATAAACTATGCGTCTTGTGTTTTTGCGGCTTAAAACAAAGCATTTACTATAAGTTGGAGAGTATTATGGATTTTTCAGCTACAAGGCGCACGAGAGAGAAAGAACCGCAATCAAGCCAAAACGAGAGAGAAATTCACTGTGCATGAGCCAATTGCGCTGCGGCAGATTTTCTTGCAATAGCAGAGCTGGGCAGTCCATAGCCCAAACGGGTACTTCTTGTTCGTGCACTTACGGCAGACCGCTCTCTTTTTGCAAAGCTCTGCTCAAAAGTGTTCGGCTCGGAGCAAGACCAATTTTTTTCGCTTCCATTTTGGTTGTGTTTCTCGCAGACACTTTTGCTTGAGATTTTCGGCAAAAGACACTTTTCACGGACACTTTTTGCAAAACGTTTTTTGCTGAGGGTTTTTTAGTGAGCGAATGCTCAAAGTCTCTCGACATAAGTGTTATTGTGAGAGAGACACATTTGTTTTGCTTAGCCGAAAACACTAACCAGAACCGAAAAGCGAAACGAAAAAAGTGTTCGGCTCAGTGAGAGATCGTTTTTGTTTTATTTTTTCTGTCTTGTTCGTGTCTCTTATGGACACTTTGGGAGAAGCGATTGACAAAACACATTCAATTGTGTTTTTGCTCAAAAGCAAAGCTGGGCAGCCCATAGCCCAAACGGGCACTTTTTGTTCGTGCACTTACGGCAGACCGCTCTCATTTTGCCCAGCTCTGTGCAATAGCCTCGCGAGTTATGTAAACTGAGAGACTGCCCACCACTGCACAATGGGCCCGCGTGGCCAGATTTTGGCCAAAAGTCCAACAAAACAAAGTCAAAATTTGGACAAAATGATCATTTAATATGATTTTAAACATATTTAGCTATCCTTAAAAAAAAATTATTAAATTATAATTAGTGGTAATTCGCGATAATTTACAGAAAAAAAAATTCCTGCATTTACCATGATACATATAGCTACGAAATCTTCATTTACTTTGTTATTTATAAATATTACTACAGAGAAAAAATAAAATTGAGCTTAACAACTTTTTGGTTTTAAATAAATTCGAGTAGTTATAAAGAGTTTGTTGGTTTTTTTATCATTTGGCTACTTTGCTTTAGGGGTTCCTCCGACTACCACTCGATATTTAATCGCAAAAAATGTTATAAATTTTTTTGTAATTGGCTTGGAAAGCTGAAACTGCTTGGGGCTATAACTGCAAAGCCATTCAATATTTTGGGTAAAGGCTATTTTTTCAATGTATGTGGAGCTCATATCTACCTCTGGATGAAATATGGTCCAATTCCAATTAACAGTTTTTATACCCTGTACCGTATGGTGCAAGCCGAAAATGTATGTAACATGCAGAAGGAGACGTCGGAGACCCCCCAAAGTTATCTAGAGTATGATCAGGGTGACAAGAGAAGTCGATATACCCATGTTCGTCTACATGTCCGTATGAACGCCTAGATCTCAGAGATGGTAATAGCTAGAGCAACCAAACTTTCAGATTAGATCCCTTATTAATCCGTAGGAGACAAGTTAATTTAATTTTTTTGGATATCGGGGATATATTCTATAGCTCCCATAGGGGTGTTTCAGAAGACCTCGAAAAAAACAAAAAGTTTTGATGGATAATTCGTTTGTTTATAAAGATATCATAACCAAATTTGGCACTGGGAAGTTTTTTAGTGTACCCAAGCACTGTACCAAATTTGATGAAAGTCGGTTGACTATATCATATAGCTCCCATCGATCGGTCAAAAAATATCTTTTGGAGGTCTTAAGCAATATTTCGGACTTAACTGCCATGTGGTGGTACAGGGTATCCCAAAGTCTTCTGCGCCCGACTTTAACGTGCGCCATCTTAATTTTTTATTGTTAGAAAAATTGTTTGTTTTTTTTAAATTTTTTCCAATTTTGGTCTGGATTATCTTTATCTCAAAAAAAATCAGAGGAGGCTCAAACTTCCCAGAAAAATAGTTCAATCCTTTAGGAACACGTGTGTAAAATTTCATCACTCTAAGAAAATAATCATGGAAATGACAGAGTTTTGGCCAAATATGAAAATCTGCGACCACAGTGCGATGGTCAAAAGCTTCAATGATAATTTCCAATAGAGACGTTTGGATGCCGGCTAGCTGGTCGATGAAATTAGACTTTGCTTTCAAAAAAATAAATATTGTATAAAAAGAAGTATAATTTTATTTGCAATTTTAAATTAATATATTGCCTAAATTTTACTTTATGGAGTGAGTCTTGGCTAACAACAAAAGTTATTCTTAGCAAACTACAAGCCTTTGTTGGAAGAGGTCTCCGACGCATTTTGAAAATCTGTTGGCCAAACACGATCAGCAAATCTGAGCTGATGCAGCGATGCAATATGAAGCCGATATCCTACATAATTACCAGTTGCAAATGGGGATGGATTGGGCATACTTTGCGAAAGCCCTTGATTGGAACCCGCAGGGCAACCGAAGATGAGGGAGACCCAGAACAACATGGCGCCGAACTGTTTTGAAAAGAGCTGAAGAATCAGGACGTTCCTGAAGGAAAGTGAAGCCATTTGCACTTAACCGGATACGATTTAGTTGTTTTACAGAGGGCCTATGCTCCTCAAGGAGTTAAAAGAATAAAAGAAGAAGATATTGCCCAAATAATAAAAGAGCGCTTACATTATTTATCTAGCAGCAGAAAAAGCGAAAATAATTTTTTACACACAAAGGAAATGAATATCGTAAATAAACAAGTAAACTTAAACTTTTTGAACGGATTCTAAACTAAAAGCAAAAATAATAAAAAAAAGGTCAAAACAAACATTTTTCTTTTAAAAATGGGTCTTGAAACCAGCTGCACTGCCAGGCGAACAGAATTGCATCAAAGCCAGAAAGCAACTTTAAATTAGCAACTAAAAGTATGCTACAGATTTTTAACATTAAAATTTCCGACTAAAAGTATGCTATGCTTTTTATCAAATTTAGTGTCAAATATACAAAAATTTCTATTCTACAGCCGCTTGCTTATCATTTCTGTTCGCCTGGTAGCTGAAATCCAAGCAGACCCAACAATTTTGCGAAAATCTTTGTAAAATTTGTTCAATTGATATTTTTTTTGTAATTTGCATAGTAACAAAAATTAAATAGAGCGCAGGAAAATAAAGTATTATTATTGAAATAGGGATTTTTAAGTGTGTCTGTATATGCCGAAATTCTGAATTTTTTGAGGGAACTCAAATTACAAATATACCCGTTTTCCGAACAAAAATCATCTTTTTTTTAATTGATTATGCCAATTTATTCTATTTCTACATATATTAATTTTTATATAGTTTACATTAAAAAACTTAAGTTAAATGCAAGCTGTAATATATAAAATTGTATTGTTTAATAATAATATAATTTTCAATATCTATTTTTGACGTGAATCGAGCGTCACGTAATTTATGGATGATCCTTTATGAAGAATGCAATTGGAGAAAGTAATGATCCCTAGCTGATATGCTAGCTATTGAAGTCGCCTAAAAAACTTGTTCGAGAGTGTATGTACTATGAAGTTATTCGGTCGTGCTGCGGAAAACGAATGTGAATATTTTATTTGTATTCGTTTTGAAACCACATGTTTGGGGCTACCCATTTCAACAAACCGAATTTTTTAGGTGGTTTGCAACCGAATGATTTTTTGCAAGTGAAATCAAATCAAATCACAGCCCAACCTTTGGTTTACGTATGCTTGGTTTATGTCTTGGATAAACAAATTTCCTTTGTTAAAATAGCTATTATTATTTTATTATTAATAATGGGTATAAAGATTTACTGCGACCCAAATGGATCTATTGTACCTTGTACCACCTTCATGGCTCAGAGCTCTCCCAACAGTCCAATGGCCTGCATATATTCCAGTATTTTGATTGGACTTAGGGTATTCATTCACATAGTTAATGTATTGAAGTTTCTTCCTCCATGCTGCAGAAGTGACATTGTCCACAATCTGCTATGCCAATTTTATTTAAGTGGCTGCGGAGCCTACAATGTCCCCTCAAGAGGCCGGTCAGGATCGTCACGGTATTTTTCCCGTGAGTTATCATGAGTTTGAACCTCTTGCGGTTGTAGTTAGAGAGAAGGGCTTTTGCCTGCTTAAGTCCTGGTGTCTGTGCCCAGTGAAGCAGCCGTTTATTTTCCTCCTCCATTCTCAGCAGGTCCCGTACCACGTGGCTACCAATCCCACAGTATGGTTCGGGTCCGATTAGCGGTGTTGCTGCACCGAGCTGCTAGTCTGTCTGCCAGCTGATTTCCAGGAAAATTATTATGTCCTGGAACCCATCTAATCGTGAGCTTATTCCTGGCACCTAATTTGTCTAGTGCAGTTCTCACATCTTTGACCAGCCTTGATGTAATCTTGGCTCTACTTAATTCCTTTATCGCTGCTTGAGTGTCAGACAGGATAGAAATGTCCTTGTTGTGATAGTAATTTAGCAGATTGAACTCTGCACACCTTCCAATAGCACTGACTTCAGCTTGGAAAATGCTGGTGCGTCTGCCTAGTGATTCGTTATATTTTGTCCTGGGTCCTACTACCCCCAGGCCACTTCCTTCATCAGTGAGGGATCCGTCTGTATACCATTTTATTGTTTGTGGTTTCATTGGGTGAACTGCCGAAAGAGATGTCCAGGCCTCTTTCGTGCTGAGTTTAATATCAAAATTCTAATTGAACTTGTACTCAGCTAGCATTTCATCCCTTGGTTGCAGAAGCATAGGTATGTCCTTTGCTTAGTCTGCAGCATCTTTCCCGGTGAGGCTGAAGTCAACTCCTTCCCTCCAAATTCTTATTAATGTAGCGTGCTACGGCGCGCCCTGCTGCCCCAGGCTATTGCCCCATACGTGAGCATGGGTCTAACAACCATAAGGTAGAGCCATCTTATTATTTGTGGTGAAGTACCCCACGATTTCCCGGCAATGCTTCTACACGTGTTGTATACATGGGTCCTGAAGTTAAGCTTGGAGTCAAAGGTGACTCCAAGGTATTTGACTTCATTACTCGCTTCTATGCTGCATCCTGATAGGGTTATATTCCTCATCCTTTCAAGTTTATATCTCCTTGTGAAGGGTACTATGACTGTCTAGGCAGGATTAGGACTCAGGCATGCCTTTTTACACTAGTCATTAGTCTCCTTGAGACCTAGCTGGATAATGTCGCAGAGTGTTTCCTTATACTTGCCTCTAGCTATAATGACGATGTCGTCAGCAAAGCTTTGGCATAGTATGCCTCTGCCAGCTAGTCTCTCCAGTTGCTCATCTACCAGCAGACTCCATAAAAAGGGTGATAGTACTCCACCCTGAGGGCAGCCTCTTATCGTCATTACTGTGATGGATTGCCCACCAATAGTTGCTGTGGTTAGTCTAGATGCCAGCAGTGAATTTTTCCATCTGCTGGTTGTTGCATCTAGGCCCCTTCTGGCCAGTGATGCTTTGACGGCCTCATGAGAGGCGTTGTCAAAAGCACCCTGTATATCCAGGAAAGCGCATAGTGCCACTTCCTTATGAGTTAAAGATTCCTCAATAAGGGTTCTCAGCTGATACAGTGCAGTATCCGTAGACCTTCCCGCTCTGTATGCATGTTGCATCCTTTGAAGAGGTCGCTGCACTAGCAGTGTGCTAAGCTAAGCCGTGGTAAATTTCAATAAATAATAGTACTAGAGCTAATAATATTGTGTAAAAGTATTTATAAGACAGATTAATAAAGTACTAGCAATATTTGAATCAAATGAAAATGTAAATGAGTTGATGAAATCGAAAGTTTCAGAGCTGTACTAACAACGAGGGTATAGCCTGGAGAAATTTAAGATATCGACAGCAAAAAACGAAAACGAATAAAACTTGTTCTTTTTGCGGAGCACAACTGTTTGTGTGAATTTTAAGTTTCGAGTGCAAAATAAGCGAAATCTCGTCACGATCATATGGAAAATCTTCAAAAATATTCCGTCACTGTGTCACGAGAGGAGAGAGGAGGGGTCTATTTTGACGAAAATCAGCGTCACGTAGTTTATGGATGATCCCCAAGTACTTTGACTTTTAAATTTCGCAAAATTCAAAAAGTGGAGCTAATCTATTTGGCAGTTGAGCCATTCATTTATAGTACTGCCCCGGCAGCAGCAAATTCTCGGTTGCAACGCACTCGGCGCATACAGCTACAACGTCTGCGCTGGCTAGGTCATGTTGCACGAATGGATGAAAATGCTCCAGCCAAGAAGGTATTCGAGCGGAAATCACTGGAAGGTCGACGACGACAGGGACGCCCGCCCCTGCGATGGGAAGATCAGGCAACGGAAGATCTTCGTAACCTTGGGATTGCCAATTGGCGCCAGCAAGCACAGGACAGAAACCGCTGGCGTAGGATAATTTCTGCGGCCAAGACCGATAACCGGTTGTAATGGCCAAATTAGTAGTAGTAGTAGGTTGCAACGCCAACTCTAAGCTGGTGCATGCTTGCCTAGTCGTACTAAGCCAGCTATCCCTGCTCTCAAAGGTACACCTTGTTTGGGTACCCGGATATAGGGACATACCGGGAAACTGTGTGGCGCGAACTGACCAAACAGGGCACCCTGCTTTCCGTCGTCTACAACTGTATAGACATCGGTACCCCCCTGGCCATTAAACAAAAGTATCTGGCTATTGCCCGCAATGCCTGCGCAAATAAGGATTCTTGTCGCATTTCAAGACTTACCTGGCCAAATATTGACGGCAACAAGACACGGAAGTTGCTCAAATTGAATCGCAAATCCCTATCGACCACTGTGTCTATTCTTACGGGACATTGTCTTATGGGTAGACATGCCGAAAGAATGCGCGCCCCCTTCAGCGATTTCTGCCGCGGCTGCGGTTCCGAAGAGGAGATGGAAACCGTTTTCCATCTTATGTGTCAATGCCCCAAACTACACAGAAGTAGACTAAGGACACTTGGTTCCCCATTTCTGACCAGCCTTAAAAACCTTCCAACCTCTGTCCCAGAGAAATAGCTAGGTTCATTGAACTTTCAGCTTGATTCAGGTTGATAATACGTTTACAATTGGCTCACTTCCGCCATCCGCGGTGATCATACTCCCAAGGTAGCAGAATTTTTTGACATTTTCAAATTGATGCGATCCTACTGTCAAAGGATTCGGAGTAGGTGCACGGTGACAAAGCGCTTTAGTTTTGCCTTCGTTGATCTTGAGTCCGGTTGGTTTAAGTTCACTTTGCGTTGCCTGAGTCATCAGTTTCAGGTCGCACAACTTGTAAGAAAGCAGGCAAATGTCGTCAGCATATGCAAGGTAGTTAAGATAGGTATTATTAATCTGTCACTGGATGCCACGGTTTTGGCTTACACCGGCGAAAGCTGCACTAGCGACGTCCTCAATGACTGGCAAGAAAAGAATTGGCGATAGTATGCTCCACTCAGCACATGGAAAGGCGCCGACAATTTCCCTTTGTGGAGAATGCGGCAGCTCGCGTCGTTATAGCTTTCCTTAATCAGAGCAACAAGTTTTTCTGCACTCCCTCTTGACGCTATCAAACACTTTTTCGAAGTCAATGAATAGAAGATGTAGTTTGGAATTAAATTCCACGCATTGTTCGATAATTATTCGAAGCGTGTTGATTTGGTCTGCACAGGAAGACCCACTGCGAAATCCCGCTTGGCAAGAGTTGATCGATGTCTCTAAGTGGTTTTTCAACCGATCCAGAATAATACGGGCGACGATCTTAGCGACTGCAGGAAGAACACAAATACCTCTCCAGTTATTGCAATCTTTGAGGTCACCTTTCTTCGCCAGCTTCACGATTATAACTTCCTTCCACTCAGACGGGTAAGACTCTTGATCCCACATAGATGTGATTAGCGGTTGTATTAATAATTCCATTTAATGCTAACGTTAAGTCTGTCCTGTCCTGCTCTATGGCTGTACCACCTCAAAAGTTACGTCAGCAATAACAAAACGACTCCAAGTTTTCATCAACCGCTCTTTACGCCGCATCATGAGAGTCTTTTGGCCTCGCATGATATCAAACTCCGAGCTGCTTAGAAAGGCAAACCAGTTAGATGTGAGGTAGAGGAAATGGCAATGGATTGGCCACACGCTAAGGAAGAGAAACAGGCGTTGCTATGGAACCCTTTGGTAGACCGCGTATCACCTGGCGACGCTCAACAGAGGCCGAAATGAAATCTCTCAAGCTGTCATGGAGTGAACTCAGAATTCTTGCACAAAACCGGGTACGCTGGCGAAGAGGAGTAGTTGACGCCCTGCGCTCCAAATAGGAGTTAAAGGAACATATATAATTGGATAGTCGTGCCTGTCTTTCAGAGCTGACCATTCATACCTATATACGCAGCTATAGAGGAATCTCTGGTCAGCTCTCGGCCAGCGTGGGGCTGTTTCAGGACAGGCGGCCGTGCCCCGCTTAGGGAGGGAGGGGGGTCTTCAAAATACCACGGTAGGTCACTCGACCGGGGGGGGTCTAGGTTTTTGTCACGTAGTCCAATGACCTTTTTTTTTACCTATCACAACAATTGTGTTCATATACTACGGTTTGTCACCGAGGGGTGGAGGGTTTCCAAAACATGTAAAAATTGGGTCACGTAGTTTGGGTACAGCCCCTAACCTAGTACTGCCCCGCCCAAAGTAATACAAAAAATTAGGGAGGGAGGAGGTCTTCAAAATACCACGGTAGGTCACTCGACCGGGGGGGTCTAGGTTTTTGTCACGTAGTCCAATGACCTTTTTTTTTTACCTATCACTTTTTTTTAAATCTGTGACCACGTGACAACAATTGTGTTCATATACTACGGTTGGTCACCGAGGGGGGGAGGGTTTCCAAAACATGTACTAATTGGGTCACGTAGTTTGGGTACAGCCCCTAACCTAGTACTGCCCCGCCCAAAGTAATACAACAAATTGTTAAATATTTTGAAATCTCGTTTTTATTTTTTCTCATTTTTGTTGTTTTTTTTTTTTACACATTTACATAATAATTAAATTATATATCATCTTTTTTTTGTCCATGTATACATATATATTTTACACCCACTTTGTTTTGCATCTATATTTGTTTTTTTTTTTTGTTTTTGGATTGGTGTGTAATTCTCGTTTTTTTTTTTTGTTTTATGTATTTAAAATTACATTTTATAGCTAAATGTTACTCTTGTTGGGTTTCTTTCTCGTTGCTTTATAAATAGTTATTATTTTTTATTTTATATATATAGTATATATTAATTTTTTTTTTTTGATGATTTTTGTTGCTTTGAAGAATTAATGTATAAATAATATTTTTATGCCATGTTTTTGTTTTCTGTTTGTTTACTAAAATAATTTTAATAATATATTTTTAATTTTACATTAAGTCAGTTTTTTATGCTTATATTTTGTTACGCCTTAATTTTACGTTTGATACAATTATAATTTGCAATGCTCCCGATTTTTTTTTGTTGTTTAATTAGTGCAACTAGATGAAAAACAAAAAAAAATAATATTAAGCTCAGCATTACTAAAATGAAATTATTTTAAGTTCAAACTATACACTAAAAAAAAAAAAAAAAATAAATTTTAAAATAAAATACGCTCATTACATTGCTGCTTAAATTAGTAATATAATTAAAAACACTTAAAATATATATATATATTTTTTTTTTTGCTTTTGAAAAAAGTTGGCCAACAACTGACTGATAAAAAAAAAATAAATAACAGAATATAATATTTTTTTTTTTTTGCTTATAATATTTTGTTGTTTTTTTATACAATTTATGTGTTTTTGTTTTTTTTTTTTAATTTTTTTTGCTGCAGTGCATAAGCATTGTAATCAATTGGGATCTACAAATTAAATTGTTTTATATAATCTATAGCTTACATTTTTGCATTTACATGAAAAACATTTACACATACATACATGCTCATTATAGTTATGTATACAAACATTTATTTTTATTTCTATTTATTTATGATTTTCTGTTTAGTTAAAATAGTTTTCAACTGCGCTGCATTTTGTTTTTTTTTTTGCAAAGGTTTCATGTGAAAATAATTTTTTCTTTATATATATATATATATATATGTTTTGCTTTATGTACATATATATTCTTTTCAGTTTATATGGTTTGGTTTTTTTTTTTTATAAAATGCGCTTGCCAAAAGTTTAATAGAAAACAAAGCAGTAGCTTGATTTTAATTGAGCCATACCGACTATAGCATACGCTTTAATTTGTCTACACTTCTTGCCCGCAAGTAAAAAAACTTTTATATTTGAGTTTATAAACCGCTTGTTGAAACTTCTAGGCAAAAAGTTTGCAAATTTGCACACTTTTGCCTGCTGAAGAAAACATCGATATATCGAAGTTTAAAATCTCTATATATCGATGTTGGCCAAGAGAGCTGTTTCTGCAGCACTTCTGCACTCATCAAATGCGTGTTTAGTAGTGCTGCAGAAACATTGATATATCGATATTTTAAGCTTCGATACATCGATGCATCGATATAACATCGTTGTTTTCTGCAGCCCAGTTTCAAAAACTAAATAAGAGCACGCTACTACTGTACTACTGCTGTCGTTCTTCTCTTCTAGTGCAGCATAGCGCCTCAAGCTAAGAGCACGCAGCATGGTTTCAAAATCTCAGGTTACACGCACATGACGTCATCAATTGCTTGCTTATAAAGCTTGTGCGGACTCTGAAGTAAATATACCCTAACTTTTTGTTTTTTTTTTTTTTTGTTAATATAGTTTTAGCATTTTGCATTTAGACAGCTATAGAGCGTTTGTAAAAAAGTTGTTGATCACAGATTTGAGTTAACTGATCACAGATAAAAACTATCTGTAGCACATACTGCTGAAAAATCTATATTGTATTGCAAGTTCCGAAAAAAAAGTCAATAAACAGACGACAGACACACAAAAAAAAAAAATGTAATACAGTCGAGGCGTTGCCCGACAGTGTAATAATACCCTGTACCTTTTTTCTCGAAAAAACTTTTATTCCTGCATATTCCTTCTAAGAACTTTCCAATTGGAACATTTTTTTGTTGGTGCAAAAGGATATTTATACCTATAAGTTTCGCAAATTTTAAGCGATTTTGATGAAAATCGAAATTTACGTCAAAAAAGTTATTTAAAGTATATGGGGTAAGTTTCAAGGCGATAAAACACGGTAAATCGATTGCGGGGGATGGGGGGGCTGCATTGATAAAATTTGGATATGGACCGAGTTGGGCAGCCCATAGCCCAAACGGGCACTTTTTGTTCGCTCACTTCTGGCAGATCGCTCTCTTTTTGCCCAGGTCTGGATATGGATTTGTCTTTTTGTTAGAGCCACATGAGCCACATCAGCTTACCAAAATTGGTAGTACGTAGAGTCAAATATTGACGCAGTTTATAGGCAAGGGGTGGTGAAATTTGTACATTTTTGACTATGACTTTTGTTGTATTTGTCCGATTTTGTTTATTTTTGACACACGGATGTAACCATGTAACCACAACGCATCGCTCTGTTAAGTTTCAGATTGAAATATCAAACGGTGTAGCTCTGCTTGGGGGAAACGGGGAAAGATATGAACATGATTCAACAAACTTGATCTTCTGAGGACATATGCGCATCAGCTGGTAAAGTTTCGTAACTCTAGCTCTTATAGTTTACGAGATCTAGGTGTTCATACAGACGGACGGATGGACAGACGGACATGGCTCAATCGCTACCCGAGGTTATGATAAGCATTTTGGTATAAAGGACTTGGGATCTGCCACGCCTCCTTCTTGCCGTTACATACATTGCACAAATCTAGTATACCCTTTGTACCTATAGATACAGGGTATAAAAAATACTCTACATAATTTTTTTTTTTTTTTTTTGGATTGAATGAATATTTCATATCGCTTATTTTATTAAACATAATTAAAGTTGCATTAATTTATTAGTATTGAATTATGCATAGCTCTTAATATAATAATACAACAAACTCGAACTAATTGGAAAAAAAATATATTAAAACAAATTTTACTTAAGCAAATCCAATAACTGCAGAATTTTCCAAGCCTAATATTAAAAAAATTGGCACAAATTCGCAAACACATTGGGTGAAATTTTTAAAAAATATTTTCAATTTAATACATACATTTTGTGCTTGTTTTTTTTTTAAACTTACGCATTTTGGCAAGCGCATTTAAACACGGCAATGCCGTAGTTCTTAAATTATTATTTAAACATTTAGCAGTAAACTAAAAACTGCTTGTTTTTTTATTTTAACTTAAGCAGCTTAAAGTTTACGCTTAACTGCTTTTGTCAAGTTTTTTTTTTGTTTTGATTCTTTTTTTTTTTTTTTATATAAATTTTTTTGTTGTTTTCATTTTTTGTGTATAAAAATTTTTTGCATACTTCAGCTTGCTTACAAAAAAATTACACATATATATATATATATGTATATAGATTTTAGTGTCTTGCTTTTGTTATTAAAATTGTATCGGTATGTGTATATTGTATATATATTGTGTTTTGTGTTTATTTTTTTTTGTTTGTTTTTTTGTTTTTCAAATAGTATTTACAAAATATAAAAATTTATGCTCTTTAGTTTTTATGTATAACTACGGCTGATGATTTATGCATATAAATATATATAAGACATCATCATAAACTGATAAAAATTTATTTTTTTAATTCTCACTATGATTTGTTGTTGTTGTTTTTTTTTTTTTTTTTTTTTGGCTTTTTATTTTTTAGTTTATAATCTTTAGTTGTAGATAGATGCATATGTAGTTAGATAGATCCCTTTGCTACTGCTGCAGCCTAATTGTGTTTTTGCTTTGCTGGCTTTTATCAACATTATCGTCATTCTTAATTTTCATTATAAAATATTGTTATTTGTTATTGTTCACGAGATATCTTTTACTAATACTTTGATTTATACACTAACACATACACATTGAAAAAAATGCTCCAAAATATAACATTTAGTTTTGTTTTTTTTTTTTTCTAGTTCTTTTTTTTTGTTTTGTTTTTACTATATAACTTGTATATAAACATTTGCATATAAGTTTTGTTTTCATTTGCTTTTTTTTGTTGATTCTTTTTTTATGTTTATGTTCTCTGTTGTTGTTGTTGTTTTTGTTTGTTTGTATTTTTTAAGACAAGTACTGCAAAAAAACAAAAAATAAAGCATAAAGTACATAACATTCAAATTTAGGCGCCCATATATATATATATATATATATATAGCTGCTTTGTTGCTTGTTGTATAAATTTGTCTCTTGTTGTGTTTTAAATTTTGTGTACAATAATTGTTTAGTTTGCTCATTAGTTTACATGTTTTTTTTTTTTTTTGTTTTCAGTATATATATACTTTATTATATAGAGCTGTTTCTACGCTGCCAGACACACACAATGCTCCGAAAAAAAAATTTATATACATATGCATGCGCTTAAACTCTGCTACATATATGCGACTTTTATATACGTTTATATTATATTTAAAATAAAAATACATATATATATATTAATATCTTAGTGTGCACAAAACATAACATACATATGCTTAAAAACATAAAACTTTATATGTATATAAAAGAGTCACTTGGTCGTTAGACAGAGAGAGAGCGCGCGCGCGCGCGTAAGAGAGCGTCAGAGACACAACAGCAACAAGCTACAAAAAGCAAATATTCAAAAACAAAAAAATAGTTAGCCACAAAAACAAATGAGATCAATCAAAATATAAAAGAAATTCTAATACGCAAAACTGTTAGCAAGTGTAAGGCTAAGTATTGTCTTTGGACTTATGTTTGTAAGAGAAATATGTATGTATATAATATATAAAGCATTTACTATTATACACATAGTGCTTACTTTATAGCTAGCAGCTTACATAAAAAACTGCCAGCAGGAAAACAAAATTTTTATACAGCTTTGCAACTTTGCTGCAAAAACATGCAGTTACAAATACATAATGTATACATAATGTATTTGCAATACAAAACAAATAGCTTGCTTTTAAATAAATGTTTTAATTTGCTTATAGAACTATTAAGGCTATTATAGACATACAGCAGCTACACACAACTACTCTATGCATATTAACTACGAATAATACATACATATACCAATTTGTACATAAACTACATAAATATATGCGTATGTATAGACAATATTTGAAACAGCTTACTTAAAGAAAACAAAAACCAACAAATTCTTCAATTTTAAGCAAGTTACATAAAACATTTGCGTTTTGAGTGAGCAACCCTAACAAATGCTTACATAAAGTTCAAATATAAAATATATAGCTATTTCAGTTATAAATAAAATTCCAAAGTTTGCAAAGTTAACATTATATAGCGCTTTTTAAAACATTTTCAAAAAAATTAAACAATGAATTAGTTTTATAAAGTCTGCATGTTTGATTAAAACATAAATTTTTAGCTTGGAAAGAGTCGTCTCTTCAAACTACACTTTTTTCGAATTCTTCGCCATTTCAAAGTTGCTTTTTTATACTTGCTTTCTTTTCTTGATTAGAACTTTTACAGCAAAGTCATATGCGCAGAGCGAGCATAAAATTTAGCTTAAAACTCGGTAACATTTTTATGAAGATTTCTAAATATCTAACTATATAGAACATAAACGCCAACTTTTATAAGAGTCGTCTACGACATGCATCGCTGTTGATAAATTATTGAGTATTTGTAGAAAAATTCAAAACAATAGCAGATAATTAGTTTAAAAAAAAACGCTTAAAGTTTCAAAGCTAATTTCAAATTTTTGGCTACTTTACTTTTATGAAAAGACGTGTCTTTTTGCTTTGTTGAAAGCTTATAGCTGTTGTATAGCAGCAAAGTTAATTAGAAATTTATCAACAGAAGAGTCGTCTTGCAACTTAATTGACAAAAATCATTGAAAGCATGTTTTTGTACGCACACATATACATTTGAAAGAAGAAATTTTTCATATATGTATATATATATATATACATACTTAATGCAATTTGCACCCTATGCTTCGCCTAGGCGCGACTACACGTAAATGCAAAACTAAGCTCTACAGTAGTCTAGGCATACATAGTATATATAATGCAATTAAGCAAATTGCTCTTAGCTCTACATCAAAATATATAAACAATGTCATGCTTATGAGCAAGATAATTGCTGATCATTGTCTTCCAGCTACAAAACAACAGCAGAGTCGTCTTGCGAAAATTTTTTACTCTGAGAGCATACTTAGTTGACAAATATATTTCAAATATTGCTTATTTTCTAACTCAGTAGAGTCAACTTTTTGTACTCAAAAGCAAACCTAGTGCGTGCTGTATATATATATATTTATTTAATGTAGTTTAGAAATTTCTTCTTAAAGCTACAACTATCTGCTTTACATAAGCTTTAGTTGTTAATTATTATATGCCAAGTATATTACAAACAACTTTGAATTTGAAAATTTTAGACAAGTTTAAATAAATTTGTTAGCTTCTAGCTTTTATAAAACAGTTTAAACAAAGCTGACGACTCATGAGCGCTCAAAATTTAAAAAAAATAAGCTAAAGCTTCAAAATTTGTTATGTCTGGGCTTTAAAAAACTACAAATTCAGGCCAAAAAGTTATATATGTATAGGATTTTCCAACAAGAGCTGTTATTTTGAATCACTCGGTATTTCGGTAGCTGTCACTTTTGAAGCTTTTATTCTTTGACATTTGACAAGTAGAAACTACGCCATTACCAAAAATGGAACGATACACGCTTCAACAACGCATGGAAAATCTTGCAGTCACAGTTCGCAAAACTAAAGCATTTTTGGATCGTCGTGAAGCACCTTGTCGGAAAAATTCGAGCTGTTGGGACAAGTTAGTGATGTGAAGAATAAAACCCGTGCAACTCGCTCAAGAACAACTGAGAATATGGCTGCTGTAGCCCAAAGTGTTGAAGAAAACCCAGGTTTGTGCATTCCTCGTCGTTCTTTGGAATTGGGCATTCCACAAACGTCATAACACCGTATTTTGCATAAAGACTTGGGTCTTAAGGCTTATAAAGTTTAGTTAACACAAGAACTCAAGCCGGTCGATCGTCAACAACGTCGTGTCTTTGCTGATTGGGTCCTTGAAATGCATGAAAATGATACGGGATTCCATTGAAAAATCATCTTGACTGATGAGGCCTATTTCCACCTCGGTGGCTACGTCAACAAGCAAAATTGTCGCTTCTGGGGCTCGGAAAACCCAAGAGTTATTGTTGAGAAGCCTCTCCATCCTCAACGTGTGACTGTTTGGTGCGGTTTATGGTCCGGCGGGATCATTGGACCTTACTTTTTCAAAAATGGGTTGGATCAACAGTTACGGTGAATGGATTGCGCTATCGAGAGATGATTAATGATTTTTTATGGTCGGAATTGGATGGTATTGATCTGGACAACGTTTACTGTCAACAAGACGACGCTACGCGCCACACAAGCAACGAAACCATTGCACTTTTACAGGAAAAGTTTCCGGACCGTGTTATCTCTCGTGATCACAATTGGCCACCGAGATCTTGTGATTTAACACCTTGCGACTTCTTTCATTGGGGCCACGTGAAAGATATGATCTACGCCAATAGCCCAGCGTCGATTCAAGACCTCAAAGATAGAATTCGTGAGGCCATCGAGCACATAGGGCAGCCACTTTGCGATTTGGTTATGGAAAATTTCATGAAAATGATATGGTCCTGTAAGCGTGGTCGTGGTGTCCATTTGGCTGATGTTGTTTTTCATTATAAACGGCATACCTTTCTCTTTATTATGAAATAAACAACCGTTCATTTATCTCAAAAAATGGAATTTTTCTTTGAATACCAAAATAACACCTCTTATTGGAAAACCCTTTATTATGTACGCAGACAAAATAAGTTTTAAAATTTGAAAAATTTAGCAATAGCTACAAATTCTTTTTCATACAGCATACAAAGAATTTTTAATTTTGGCAACGTTAGGGGAACTGCTAAATTTACCAAAAACAAAAAAAAATAAAAAAACTTTCAAAGCGTAAACATTTAAAAATTTGAAAAAATATAATAAAAAAAATTGGCCTCAAAACGCATTGTAGCTTAAAATGGAAACTAACTTTAACTTGACTCTAAATTTTCTTTGTTTGCTCTTAGCGTATTTATATTATATAGTAATATACTATGAAAAAAAGTTATTTTTGCTTTTGCCAAACGCTCACAGTTTGGTTTTGCTTTTGTAGTTGTATGTGTCTGTGTGTGTGTGCATGAGAGCAGAGTTGTTTTTTTTGTTTTCTTGTTGTGTGTATGTTTTGGTTCCGATGTACCCTCAGTATCAATATTACAATAAAATATTATATATGTTTATTATTTTAACTTGTTTCGTTTTTTTCATCATATACTTGTGTATACATATATATATATATATATGTATGTATATATTTATGTAGATTTATAAAGCGTTACCCATTGGTGGTTTCCGTTACAACAGCGCATGTTATGTTTTTTTGTTTTTTGTTTTTTAAATTAACATTTAAAATCTAAATGTTAGTTGTTTTTTTATAGTAATTATTATAGTATACAATATGCATAGCTAGATATTGCATGTATGTGTGTGCATGTGTATGTGTGTGTGTGTGTGTGTGGAGCTCGCTTATGTTGTGGCTGGCTAGTGACTGTTGTTTGTTGTTGTGGTTGTTGTTTTGATTGTTGACTTTGTTGTTGTTGTATAATATCTGCTCACTATTCCTTTGCTTGTTGTTGTTGTGCATAAAAGTTTTTTATTTAAAAAATAATTCATTTGTTTTGTTTTGTTTAAATTTTAGTTGATTTTCAAAATCGATGTTAAATGTTGGGCGGAACTGTTTTGTTGTTGTTGTTGTGTTTGTTTTTACTTGTAGCTGTTGTAATGACGGCGACATTGCAAAATTTTGTATTTTTTGTGCAGCAGCAACAAATTGTTGCATACAGTGTGGTTTGCTTTGTTGTTATTATCGATGTGTTGTGTTTTGTTTTGGTTTTTTTTTTTTTCTTTATAAAAATGTTTTGCTTGTTGTTTGTTTTAGTCGTAGAAGTAATTGTTGTTCTTGCTTCAAATAAGGTGGGAGCTGTTGCACACAATTCAGTTTTTCTTGTTGTTGTTGTTTTTGTCGTTTGGTTTTTGTTGTTAATTCTTTTTACAATATATAGTGTTGTCATTCATGTGGCTGCCGCAAACTTAAACTTTATTGTGCCGTTGTGCCGCTGCGAATCACAAAATTATAATTGCGATCCTTTTCCGCTTGCCGAAAACCTATAAAAGCAATAGCAAAAAGTTAATAAGCTTAATTATAATATATATTAAAAAAAATATATATATAGAAAATACCATTTGAGGAGGCTGTACCCGGCGCAGATGCTGCCACAATTGTGGCACCAGCATTTAGGCCTGCTGCGGCATTACCAGCAGCAGCTACCGAGCCCGTACTGGTATGAAATTTTAGTACATTGGGCATGGCAATGGCCGCGCTAACTTTGCGTGCACTTATCAAATGTGTTTGCATGGGCGGCGATGAGCTGGCTGATGACGGCGATGACGAGGACGATGATGAGGAGCCGCATGACGTTGACAGTGCCGTGGACATAAACGAGGCAGACGATGAGACGCCACTAGACGATGAGGAGGGCGATGGCGTTGATGGTGTGGGCGAGCCGCGCGTCAGCGACATGCCTAAAAACCAAAACAAAAAACATTTAGTTTCAAAAAAAATTAGTATGCTGCAGCAAATAATTGTATACTATACCCGTCTGGCTGGTGGGACTAACTGCCGGGCTTATATGATGTTGATTGCTGCCATGGGCCACAATGCTGCTCTTTAAAAGACCCATGGCATTTGAGTTCAACAACGATATGCCGCCATTACTATTGTTATGTGTTGCATGTACATAGCTGCTGCCGGCAGCATTTGGATTGATTGCTGCGCCGGTAGCATTGCCGTTGTTGTTGTTGTTGTGGTGTTTGCTGTTGAAGCTAGTTTTATTTATCACAGGTGATATGGCCGTTGGCACAGCGGTCTGTTGCTGTATTTATGCATTATCAAAATAAAGTAAGTTGCGAGAGACAGTTGAAAATAGAGAGAGTAAAAGTTATTTTATTAGTTTCTTTTGTTTTTGCAGCCAAATGAAAGTATTTTCAAACGATTTTTTGGTTGTTGTTGGTTAATAGAAAATCGAACTTTGAAAATGTGTTCTAAATAAAACTGTAAGCAACTAAGTTCTTTTATGCATACTATAAGCAAATTTTTTTGTTCTTAACGTCTAACGTTGTTAATTAATTTTTTGTTTAAAAAAAAAAACATATCTTTATAAACTGCAGCAAGTCGTATACTATATACATTTAGTGAGCAAAGTCTTTAATTTTCGCATTCTAGACAATTCTTTAGCCTAAACTTACTAATGATCTTTCAAACTCTCTTCTTTTTGTTTACTTAATATGCTTTAGAATATAACAAGTAAGATCTTTACCTAATTAACTATATCAGTATTATATCTCTCTGCACAATTTATCTCTACAAATAATGTGTGTGTGTGTGAAAGTGAGATAGCATGTTAATGAAAAAGAGACAGAGCAGCCAGCTAGCAATTTTTTTTTTTCTACAATTTTTATAGGCCAATTTTTGCTGCCACTCTATAGAAATGTATGGCGCTGGACGCTGTCTTCGCAGTTTTGTTTTTGGATGTGCATGTGGACGTGGGCGCAGTTGCAGTATGCATAAGCTTTTGGATTTTAGAAGTGCTGACCAATTTGCTACAGCTCTGGTTGATGCTTTCAATCTTGGAGTTGTTGTAGTTGTTTTCTTGGCTTTTGTGATTACTTACACCGGCGTTGCACACGGGTGATGTGGTGCCATCAAACAAAATGGCGCCACGGCCGGCTGCAGCGACTGATGTGCTGGCCAGACACACAGGTTCATTGACATCTAAAAGCAGTAAGAAAAATGCAATTTAGTTAAATTTTTAGCATGGTTAAATACCTAAGCGACTTACCTTTATCATTAACTGGAATGCACTGATCTGTGTCACAACGCTTTAGAATATTTAAACGCTTTTGTAGCTTTATTTTTTTCTTGGCCTCACGCTCCAAGGTGATCTCTTGTCGGAATTTCTCATCTGATAGTTGCTATAAAAGATAAACAAGAAAATTGGATTAATGTATGATAGTATTGCTGCTATCAACAGCTGTAGCTCATCAAATTGTCAAGAATGAAAACATTTTAATGTGTATTTAGGTTCATGAACTTGTTAAAGCGAACCACAAAAATGTCTGTTTAGAGAAAAGAGCGCACTATAATACGACATTGGAGTCTATAACTAAAAAAATGAAGAAGTTGAACTGAAGCCGAGAAACGTTGAATAGCCAGTTCAATAGGTGATAAAAAATGGATACACTAAGATAACCCAAATTATAGGTACTACCCTGGTCATGAACTGAATATTCCTGAAAAAAAAAGCCTTATGCTCGTGCAATCCGCTTGGTGTGGTGTATTATGAGTTGCTTAAGGCGAGCTCTTTTCGCAAATAAATGGGATTGAGCCGAGCACTCAAGGAAAAACGCACTCCAGATACTAAAAAACTATTTTCCTACATAATAATGCTTGCGCGCAATTGGCGGCGCTGATCCAATCCTAAATGGAAACACTTTATTGGCAAGTTCTACCACAAACACCATATTCACCAGACATACCTACTGCCGCTTATCACTTGTCCCGCTCGATGTTTATTATTATTATTATTAGTAATGGGTGTATAGGTGTGCTGTGATCCGAGTGGATTTATTGTACCCCCTTTACGGCTCAGAGCTCTGCCAAAAGTCCAATGGCCTGCAAATGTTCCAGTATCTTGTTTGGGCTAAGGGTCACAACGATCTCCGGTGGGAAAACGTCCATGCCCAGTAGCTTGTTTCTTTTACTAGCGAGTGTCATGCATTCACATAGTAGATGCATTAAAGTTTCTTCCACCATGCTACAGAAGCGACATAGTCCACTGTCCGCTAGCCTGCAGTGTACCGTCAAGAGGTCGGTCAGGATCCTCACGGTATTTTTCCCGTAGGTTATGATCAGTTTGAACCTCTTGCGGTTGTATTTAGAGAGGAGGGTTTTTGACTGCTTAAGTCTTGGTATCACTGCTCGTGAAGCTGCCGCTTGTTTTTCTCCTCCGTTCTTAGTAGGTCTCTTACCACATGGTTACCAATCCCACAGTGTGGTTCTGGTTCGATTAGCGGTGTTGCTGCACCGGTCCTTGCTAATTTATCTGCCAGCTCATTACCAGGAACATTGTTATGTCCTGGAACCCACACAGTGTGGCCTACAGTGTCCCGTCAAGAGGCCGGTCAGGATCCTCACGGTATTTTTTCCGTGGGTTATCATGAGTTTGCACCACTTACGGTTGTAGTAAGAGAGCAGGGTTTTTGACTGCTTAGGGCCTGGTATGTGTGCCAAGAGAAGCAGCCGTTTGTTTTCTTCCTCCATTCTCAGTAATGATCTTGGCTCTACTTAAGGCTGCAATAAGCTTAACTGTCAGACAGGATGAAGATATCCTTGTCATGGTAGTTATTTTGCAGAATGAATTCTGCACATCTTCCAATAGCACAGACTTCAGCTTGGAAAATGCTGGTGTGTCTGCCTAGTGATTCGTTTTACTTCATATAAAGCTGACCAAATTTGAGTAGATTTGTGTATAGCCTCAAAAGATGAAGCAGTTGACGATATGGTAACCGAATAATAGCCGAAAGATGGGAAAAACTAAGCTGCAATACTTAGAATGAGGCGTAAGTGGCAATGGATTGGGCATACCCATCGGAGATCCAACGAGAACGAACATTGCTCGACAGGCACTTCGTTGGAACCCTCTCCCTTGAGGTCGTCGCGATGGTGCGAGAAGATCTATTGATCACGAATTACAAGCTGCCAGCTACTCATGGAATGATATCTGCTGTAAGTCTCGTAATAAGAGTTGGCTACAAAAAGATGGTCAAGGCCCTATGCTCCACTGCGAGTCGAGTATGACAGAAGAGAATACTTTGAAAAAAAAAAACGTGTCCAATTTTTAATAGAAATTGACGGAAACTTTTTTAAACCGGAACCTGCTCGCTCTCTTTACTAATTTCTTATCTCTTCTGCTTTCTTTAGGCATTCTTACTCGCCTCCAATTTTGCTTTGTTCATGAACCCAAAAAACACACAAACATACATTTTGGAATTCTTCAGCTTTGTTAGATGCTGCTTACCGTGACACATTTAACCGCCTGATCGAGTATTGCCAAATTGGAGGTCTTCTTGCGATCCTCATCCTTAAGCGGCAGCTGACTCTTAAGCAGCTCATAACACTCTTTAAGATGAGCTCGTCGATTCTTTTCCAGCTTATTGTGCACTTCGCGTGTACCCGCACTTTATAAGAAAAAACATAAATTAGTTTCCAGTTTATTAGGCTATTATATAACTGACTAGACTTACCCATTGCTATTGGAACTAATGGTGCGTCTACGTCCGCTGGCCACATGCGAAGTGGTCAACTGAGATCCCACGGGACTGCTGATTGGTGTTCCCTGCTGCTGCGTTGCCAACAAATGCGTATAATTGCTGCTGCGGGATGGAGGAGAATTACCAGATCCACGTACTGAACCCACATAGCTCATATGTGCATCATCTATGATCATGCCGCCAGACTGATGTTGTTGTTGATGTTGTGCTGAAAGTTTATGGGACGGCAATGAATAGGAGCGTATACGCGAATGGGTTTCAGCAAGTGTTCTAACGGCCGTCGGCGGCGGGGTTAGGGTTATAAGGGACTTTTGCTGTTGTTGCGGACGCACGGCTATGGTATGATAAACTTGATCGCTAGAGATTTTAAATGTGGAGCATGCGCCTGTTGTTGTTGCTGCTGCTGCTGCTGCTACTGCTACTGCTGCTGGTGATGTTGTTGTTGGGGACATCGATAATGTTGGCGACGATGACGACAACGACGATGATGAGATTGAATGAGTAGTGCTGCTACCGAGCAACGACGTATTGGATTGCTGCTGCTGCTGCTGTTGCGGCTGCTTAACATCACCATAGATAAAATATTTACGAGGTATATTACTGCTGCTGCTGCCAACGCCACTCCCGCTGTGCCTATGCTTCAGAGCGGGATGCGGCTGCGCCGTTGGCGCCTCAGCTAGCAGCGAATCTTGATAAGAGCTGTTATAGCAGCCGAAATCGAAACGCTGCAAAATGCCATTTTTTGTAAAGCGGCTTGTTCTTGGTGTTGTTGTTATTGTTGTTGCTAAAGTTGCAGCTGTTGTTGTTGCTGTTGTTGCAGCTGTTGGTATTAGTTGTTGTTGTTGTTGTTTGGGAGAGGAGTTGGAGGAGGAATATTCATCCTCTGTAAAATTAAAAGAAAAAAAGCAAAAAACAAAATAATAAAATAAAAATACCAAAAAAAATTCCAAAAAAGGCAACAACTGATAACAAAAAAATGAGACTCGAAAAAATGTTCAAAACTAAAAACTACGTTAATGAGCATGCAAGTATTATGTTCAAGCAACTACTTTAGTTAGTTATGTTAGTAATTAAAATTTAAATACTAAATTTAGTAAAAGCGTTAAAAAAATAAAAGCAAATTATTTGTTTAAAATGTTTTTAGTATTAATGCAAAGTTACGTCTTGTGATCAATCCCAGAAGCCACTTCATGATAAGGAATTCTTTTTTCTTTTTTTGCCAGCTTCACTGTAAAAGTGAAGCAGCAAAAGTCACAACCGTACAAGAAGAAGCTTCATATAAAAAAAATAGTCGCGATATTTAATGCCCAAAAGCGTACAAGTGTACGCACATAAACAAGCGCACTAGATGGCGCCAGCAGTAACAACAGCTGTTCTGTGTTGCCGCCATAACCAAAACTAATATGCAAGCACATTATTACGGGCGTAACAAATATCGGGTAGAAAAAATTGTTGAAAAATATTTTTTATAAAGCCGTTTACTATTTATTATTTGTCGAGAAACCAAGTGTTGCTCTAAATTTTCGAAAAAAAAAAAAGTTGGGGTGAATAAATACCACTTTGCGTTAATAAGCACACACTGATTCTTACGGCAGTAATTAATTTGCAGTTCTTGTAAGGTTGTGAATTTTTTATTAGACTTATTTTGAAGTTATTTGAAGATAAATTATTCGGTCGTGCTACGGAAAACGAATTCAAACATTTTTTGCAAATTCGTTTTGAAACCGCATATTTGGTGCTCGCAATTTCACCAAAACGCATTTTTTTGGCGATTTAAAAGCGACTACTTTGTTGCAAGCGGAATTAAAACGAATTGGCAAAATAGCGCATTTTAAGCTAACAAATTTTTTTTAAAAATTCCTTGATATTCTTAGATTCTATTTATGCCAATTTCAAGTTAAATAAATAAAATATTAAATATTTTTTTTTTACTGAATCAAACCGAAATTATATTCCCTTGTTAAAGGAACAGCATAGTCCTAAATAGTTGCCCTCGAAAGCTGGGAAGTGAAATATGAGTGGATGGTGAAAACGATTCCACATAAAATTGTTCGTTTTGGTTTTTTCGTTTAACGGAGCACGGCCGAGCATTTGAAATAATTAATTTCTGTGTAATAGTATTTGCTGAGCATAATACAATCATAAAACCATAAAAGAATTTTTCATTCAGTTGCCGAAATTTTTCAACTTTTTTTGTCCTTTTTAGTTTGGAAGTCTTATACTTATAAACCTTATGCGTAATTTCCAGTTTAATATAGATTTGTGGAATGTATCGTATCATACTATTAACACATAGATTTTAGTGTTCATAAGCGCTTAAGAAACCAAATCACTAATAATAACACTATAAAACCTACTGGGATCGAGCATAAGACCCTTTCTTCCTACACTTGGTAAAAAACGAACTTAGTTTAATGTTGAATTTGCTTTAAAATGTTTCCTTACATTAAACATTAAGACTTTACATTTTTAGAATAAGCGTGATATGCTATTTAAGAGTATTTACTCTTAAAATCATTTTAAAAATAATTTAATTAAGAATTTCTGTCAACAAAAAAAAAAAAAACAATTTTTAGCGCCAAGAATTGTTCTCTGTTGTGCGCAGCTTTTTTTTCTTTCAATTTGCGGCAGATGGCGCCAGCAGTAATAACAGCTATATCGATGCCAAAATACATGACAAGTGGCAGGCAAAATCAGAAATTTTCATATAATTTTAGAGAACGTTTATTCTCGAACTGGAGGGCCGTTTAAACAGTTCCCAAACATGCTCTCATTTTCTCTCGACAAAACCACAGCTAAGCCGAAAAACGATTCAAATCAATAAAGATAGATAATTTCATATTTTTCTTTTTTACAATAGAGCTTGAAATTTCTAGAAATATATATATTTATAACTATAATATAGTTCCGATATGAAAAATAACATAATTTGGAATGTAATCTAAGATTTTGATTGCTCTAGCTATTATCATCTCTGAGTTCTAGTTGTTCATACAGACGGACATGGATATATCTACTTCTCTAGTCACACTGATCATGCTTTAAGCAACTTTGATGGATCTTCGACATCTGCTTCAGGGTGTTAGAAGTTCGGCCTCAGAACGCAAAATCTTTCTAGGGTTTTCATAACACTTACCAATTACCTGCACCGTGATTTCAAATCATAATGCACTCGGTTGCACAGTGGTTTGAAAGATATGACAATAAAGCAATGGTTAAACAAAAAAATGTCGTGCAAGTTTATAGATATATATAGTTACTACATGCCTTATATGCAACTATAAATATATAAAAAATTTTAATATAATTATAAATTAGTAAATGTTATATAATAAAATATAGATAAACAAAAATATGTGAATACAATAAGTTTAATAAATCAATAATAACAAAAGTAGTATTTGCTCAATGTTTTAATTATGTATTAGTATTATATGCATTCGTATGTGTTTAATAAAATGCAAATATGTACTTGTAATATTTATTCAATTATGTGTGTATGTATGTATGTTTGTGACGGGTTAATAACATCTGGCTTATATACGAACCAATAGCAACAATTTCATTTAAAGTAGTATAGTATAGTATGGATGGTAAACATTTACTAGATAAAGTGTTTGCTATAACAACTGAACGACGACAACAACAACAACAATAATATTATGACTCCCCTGATGAGGTGTGTGACCCTTAACAGTGTCAATAAGTTCCTAGTTCAAGTATATTTAGTTCGCAAAATGAGAGTAAGTTTCAAACAAAATGTTTCAAAATGGCAATTCATAGAGACTTGTGATATTAAAATATCATTCTGAAATACGACTGCCAAAAATTCTGATAAAGCAACATACAATTCCATATCATAACATAATTCTCAATAAGTATATTTTATAGATAATCTACGGAAAACGATATTTTATGCTCTTTTATTTTTTGGTTAAACTCAATTTCCGGACTATGTAAAATTTATTCAAAATATGTAACCACCGGCAGGGGAATGTTACGTATAAGTTTCGACGCTTAGATCTCAGGAATAGTCACTCAATTTAAGGAGTAAGCAAAACCAAATCGCTTGGTAGTTTGGCTTCAAGGCAAAGAGAAAGAGATGACCTAGGGCTAGTAAAATCCCTTAAAGGTAAATTTTGGGAAAGGGCATATAGCTACTAGATCTGAGGGCTAAAAAAAACTAGGGATACCAAATTTTACCAGAAGATCACAGGATTAGTCACTCAATTTAAGGAGTAAACAAAACCAAATCGCTTGCTAGTTTGGCTTCAAGGCAAAGAGAAAGAGTTGGCCCATTGCTAGTAAAATCTCTTAAAGGTAAATTTTGAAAAGGGCATATAAAGGGTTTTCCAATAAGAGGTGTTATTTTGGTATTCAAAGAAAAAAGCCATTTTTTGAGATAAATGATCGGATGTAGACCTTATCTTTCACGTGGCCCCAAAGGGAGAAGTCGCAAGGTGTTAAATCACAAGATCTCGGTGGCCAATTGTGATCACCTCTTCGAGAGATAACACGGTCCGGAAACTTTTCCCGTAAAAGAGCAATGGTTTCGTTGCTTGTGTGGCACGTAGCGCCGTCTTGTTGAAAGTAAACGTTGTCCAGATCAATACCATCCAACTCCGACCATAAAAAATCATTAATCATCTCTCAATCAAGCGCAATCTATTCACCGTAACTGTTGATCCAACCTCATTTTCGAAAAAGTAAGGTCCAATGACCCCGCCGGACCATAAACCGCACCAAACAGTCACGCGTTGAGAATGGAAAGGCTTCTCAACAATAACTCTTGGGTTTTCCGAGCCCCAGATGCGACGTAGCCACCGCGGTGGAAATGGGCCTCATCAGTCAAGATGATTTTTCAATGGAATTCCGGATCATTTTCATGCATTTCAAGGACCCAATCAGCAAAGACACGACGTTGTTGAGGATCGGCCGGCTTGAGTTCTTGTGTTAACTGAACTTTATAAGCCTTAAGACCCAAGTCTTTATGCAAAATACGGTGTAATGACGTTTGTGGAATGCCCAATTCCAAAGAAAAACGAGGAATGCACAAACCTGAGTTTTCTTCAACACTTTGGGCTACAGCAGCAATATTCTCAGTTGTTCTTGAGCAACGTGCACGGGTTTTATTCTTCACATCACTAACTTGTCCCAACAGCTCGAATTTTTCCAACCAATTTCTGTATTGCGGTCCGACTAGGGGCTTCACGACGACCCAAAAATGCTTTAGTTTTGAAGCGTGTATCGTTCCATTTTTAGTAATGGCGTAGTTTCTTCTACTTGTCAAATGTCAAAGAATAAAAGCTTCAAAAGTGACAGCTACCGAAATACCGGCTGATTCAAAATAACACCTCTTGTTGGAAAATCCTGTAGCTACTAGATCTCAGGACTAAAAATAACAGGGATACCAAATTTTAGCCAAAGACATCTTATTATCCGCACGTAAATACATTTTTTCGATAAACGTAGCAGCATTTTATAGCTTAAACACGCATTGACAAAGCTATACGAACAAAAATTTTCATATGTAAAGTTAAAAAGATATAAAAATAATGCGTTAATTACAAAAAGAGGGCAAGGGAATAATCCCCTACTAACGTAGAACTCAACGATAATAACCCTCGTTTTATGAGCAGTCCATTTTTTCGATATTAATACGGACTGAATTGGCACAAAAAGGTGACAGCTTTTCCGAAAAGTCTAAATTTATTGAAGGCTTTCTGTAACCCATCGGAGCAAGTTTTACAAATCAGAATCTGTCAATAAATAATATCTATTCAATAAAAACTTAAATCAAGCTCATAGCTCAAGAATTAAAAATGATTTTTAAAGTTTTTAAACAAAAAAAAAGATACCCTATACCACTACATTGCAATCAAATCCGGTATGTTGCTTAAGGACGCCAAAAGATATTTGATTGCCAAATTTGGTTACGATACTTTTATAAACAAACAAAAAACTATCTATTGGGACGTTCACTAAGTAATTTCGTTTGATGACAACAGCTGATCTTATTGAATTTTTTCGCAGCCAACTTCAGACTTAACCGCTTTACCTTTATATATTTGAACAGCTGATATAGTAAGGCCCTATCGAAGATGGAAGATCGAAAACAACTTTTTCGGCATATTTTACTGTTTTACTATCAAAAGGGTAAAAATTCAGTTCATGCAAGCCGAAAATTATGTGATGTGTACGGTGAAGATGTGTTGACCGAACGCCAATGCCAAAATTGGTTTGCAAAATTTCGTTCCGGCAATTTCGATCTTGAGGATGCACCACGTCCTGGAAGGCCTCTTGAAGCGGATGTGGATAAAATAAAGTCATTGGTCGATGCAAATCGTCGAATAACAAATCGAGAGATTGCTGAAAGATTAAATTTGTCTAATGCGACCGTTGACAAGCACATGAAACGTCTAGGATTAATTTCGAAGCTTGACATATGGGTTCCTCATGTTCTTACAGAACGAAATTTTCTTCGTCGCATTAACGACTGTGATTTGCTTATCAAACGTCAAAGAAGTGATGCATTTTTTAAGCGCATTGTTATTGGGTTGTTTACAAGAATGTAAAGCGCAAGAGATCATGGTCTAAAAAGGATGAACCAGCTCAAACCACTTCGAAGGCCGATAGTCACCAAAAAAAGGTTATGTTGTCTGTTTGGTGGGATTTCAAAGGGATCGTTTGTTTTGAGCTTTTGCCCGACAATACCACGATTAATTCTGAAGTGTATTGTGATCAGCTGGACAAATTGAGTGATGCACTCAAACAGAAGAGGCCAGAATAGATCAATAAAAAAAGGTGTAGTGTTCCACCAGGATAATGCGAGACCTCATACAAGTTTGACGACTCGCCAAAAGCTTTTGCAGCTTGAACGGGATGTGCTACCACACCCACCATATTCTCCAGACTTGGCACCTTCGGACTATCACTTGATCCGGTCTCTGCAAAATTTTTTGAATGGGAGAACCTTCACCTCAAATCAGGACGTCAAAAACCACTTGGACCAGTTTTTTGCCTGCAAGGATCAAAAATTGTATGAGCGTGGAATCAATCTCTTGCCCGAAAGATGGCAAAAGGTATTGCATCAAAATGGAGAATATATAATTTCATAAAATGTTTTACACAATAAAAAAAATCGTGTTTACATTGCACTAAAAAAAAACGAAATTACTTAGTGAACGACCCAATAATAAAGCATCTAATGTGAATGTGTGTGTAGGCTTAAATTGTATAATCATATTTGCAATAAAAATAGAGGGTGTCTTGCCAGAGAGTCCAATCTTCTTTATATTTCACTTGTTTGTGTTATTCCTGAGTACAGCTGCTGCGTAACTGAACATGAAAGAGTAAGTAGACCTCAGACTAGAGGTAGTGCCACCACTCGATAGTTTAGACTTCGATAGTTGAAAATATCGATACTATCGATAGTACTATCGAACAAAGTAAAATATGGCACACAAAAAAAGCACATTCTTTAAAATAGTTCCATAGAGCAAGTGGGGAAAATTCTAACACTTACAAAACGAGTATTTCCAAATTTTTAACAGAAACGTTTTGTTTATGACATTGTAAAAAAAAATCCTTTTAAAATTACATCTAAAAAAAACAAAAACTGTCCATTCAACAATTAGCAGTCATAAAAAAATTATCTTTCGAGTAGCATGTTTTTGTAGCAGAACAACAACATGTCCACATTTCTTGGTTTCACTCGAGTCCTTATGACTGACCAAATAATGTGGAATGTCATATATTGCTGCTACCTAATTTTTAGAGATATTTTTTTTTCTGTTGCAGCTCGAATTTTATGAAAATCGATATTTCCGAAGCCAAAGTCGAAAATTTGTATAAAAATTTGACTAACTCAAATAATTGTTTATGGTCCCCATCGGATTTGGTGACTCTAAAAGCGTCGGATGATCAAAAAAGGTTCGACGTGTTACCACTGCTCTTGTATTCTTTTTGACATGTTGCCAATTTTTTGTCCGTTGATTTGCCAAAAAAGTTTTTTCATACAAAAGTAGTGCCATCGATAGTATCACACCTCTACCACAGACCTCTGCCATCCCAATCTCACAGACTGTCTTTTAGGGATGCTCGATACCGAAAAAAAAAATCGAAACGAAGTTATTGAGTATTCCAAAAAACTCGATACCGATTCTATTCTCCCGAAAAAGAGATCGAATCGAGGATATCGGTATCAACTTTTTGACGTTTTTTTACAGAAAGAATTAAACAAATTGAGGCGTTTGCTCGGCAAAGAAAGCAAATTTTTCTAATGATCATTGTTGAGCTAATGAGATGCTCCGAACAATCATAATATGTTCAGATAAGAATGGTATAAACTTTTTCTTATTTAAATTTTATTCGCATTTTTCAACGGTGTCCACTCAACCGCCAAATGATACACGAAATTCAGCTCGAATCGACGATTAATCGAGAACCAAAATATCGGTATCGAATGTTCAGTATCGACTTCGATATTCTCGATATTCAAAATATCGGATCGGTATCGCGCATCCCTACTGTCTTTCCTAAGCAATCGTATAGCACGCACCTAACTCGATCTTGTTGTTTCCACCAAACTTCTTAATCTCAAGTCACTTAGTTATAACTCTTAATTAAGTTTTAAAAGTTTTTATAAATTCCACTCTTTCGAATTTTATTATCTTGAGACAACTTGACTTGCCTCCACGAGCATCCTTAACTTGGTTTTTTGTCATATTTTATTTGTTTTTCTATCCCTGGCTACATCATGTGAGCCAGTTCACCCAACGCGCTGCGAACTTGGTTTAGTTCATAACTATCTTTTCATTCTTCTAATCTTTACCCACATATTCATAATCTTTTCTTTTTTTTTATATCAAAGTTTGAATGAAAATTGTTGTGCCCGTCTTTTTACATAATTAAATAAACATGTATATATATATACATTATATGCACGTGTTGGTAACTACAACAAAAGCTTGCACATTTCTTTCTCTTTATAGCATTCTCTTTGATACTTGGCCATGGCTAAGTATACACATACTGATGACTCTTCTTTATTTGTCTACAAAGAAAATTAAAGCTGACTACTTTATATTACAAATTTTGCGTTCGTGGTCTCTTTTTGTCATGTGTCTTCCTCTCTCCACTGTCTCTCTCAGCTCTTTTTCTTGTAGCACATATGTACATTGTCTGTGAACTGCTGACATCACGTGTCCAAGCTTCATTATAAAACGTTACTACAAAAGAGTGCGTGGTTTTTTGGCGCCCTAAGAAAATCTAGTCCGGAAAATGTTTTATGAAAACGACTGTGTGATCAATATTAAAAAGAAAAGTAGGCCATCCATGTTCAATTCAAAAGTTTAGACTTCTAGTTCGACGATAATAACATTATAATAAGTCAAACTGAAGTTTTTCCCAGTACTCGTAAGACCAAAAAATTAGTTTTTCCAAGTTATGCTAACTTCAACTTTTTTTAATCAAGAAAACCTAAATCTTTAAAAGTAAAAAGTTTTGAATTCTTCTAGCCTAGATTATTTTGAAATACAACTATTTTTCCAATCACAAACTCATGAAATCTAAACTTTCTTGCAGACAATCGCAATTCTTCTAGCGTTAAATCTTCTACAATTTCCAGTGCATTGAACTCTAGTTATATTAGGTCTGAGATCAATTTATTTGTTTCAATATTAGACACCATAAAGACTACACGCCATCTTTAAATGCAAATTAAATATTTTTTATTTAAATGTTAGCATCACTATATCTGGAGTGCCATCTTTTAATGCATAGCCATGAATAATAAAAAGCGGCTTAAAACCAAATGATTTTTAATCATTCCAATGCACTATTAGCTAAACATCGACTTATTTCGTTCGAAATTCGGCACAGTAGTTTGATATCTCAATTTAGACGACATGTCAAGTCCAACTGATCATCTCAAGTTAGCCTTAACATACTTTAGATAAGATTAGGAAGATTCTTTTCTTGACCAAGCCTGGACTCTGGTTTAAGTAGTGGCTCAGTTGAAGTCAAACAAAGAGCTCGTTACGAAATGCTCGATTATTGAACAATAAGTGAGCGATAATATCCAAGTTGGACAATAATGTAGAAATTTCAGCAAAGCGAATACAACATGAATGTTTGGGCTACGAACAGCTCATACCAAGCGGCATATTCTTCAGATGTAGAATCTGTGACTATTATCGCTTTCTAAAACTGAAGAAATAATTTGGCGGCAAAAGATGTGGTACGTTAAAAGAGGTCATCACTGCAGCCCTGTACCGTCTGGTACAAAGTAGTGCTGGAGAAAATATCGAAGTTATATCGATGCAACGATGTATCGAAGTTTAAAATATCGATATATCGATGTTGGCCAACAGAGATGTTTCTTCACGACTTCTGCACTCATCAAATGGGTGTTTAGTAGCGCTGGAGAAACATCTCTGTTGGCCAACATCGATATATCGATATTTTAAACTTCGATACATCGATGCATCGATATAACATCGATGTTTTCTCCAGCACTAGTACAAAGAGTATATTAAGTTTGTGCAAGCCGAAAATGTATGTAACATACAGAAGGAGACGTCGGAGAACCCCCAAAGTTACCTAAAGTATGATCAGGGTGACTAGAGAAGTCGATATACCCATGTCCGTCTGTCTGTCCGCCCCTCTGTATGAACGCCTAGATCTCAGAGATGGTAATAGCTAGAGCAACCAAACTTTCAGATTAGATTCCATATTATTCCATAGGATATAAGTTTATTTTATTTTTTTGATATCGGAGATATGTTCTATAGCTCCCATAGGCGTGTTTCAGAGGATCTCGAAAAAAACAAAACGTTTTAGATGAATAATTCGTTTGTTTATGAAAATATCATAACCAAATTTGACACTCGGAAGTTCCCAAGCACTGTACCAAAATGTGATCAAAATCGGTTGACTATATCATATAGCTCCCATAGGAACATTTTTGGTTCAAAATTCGTCTGTTTTTGGCTGTTTATGAAGGTATCGTAACCTAATTTGGCAATCAAATGTCTTTTGGTGATCTTAAGCAATATATCGGATTTTATTGCAAGCCTTAGTACAGGGCATCCCAAAATCATTTGCGCCCGACTTTAACCTACGCCATCTTTTATTATTGGAGTAGTCGATAACTTGTAGCATATTTTGCAAATTTTCGCTACCAATTTCTAATAAATAAGTTTAAATATTTATCCCGAATGACAACCCTACTAGCCCTAGAGAAATTGTTTTTTGTGGCGCGCCTGTATGTTGAAAAAAACACATTGCTATTTACCTGGAAAAACAATTCTACAAGCCACTTTCGAAGATCAGCAAATATTTATTATACTGTCAATTATCCAGGACTTTTTTAATGACATTTTTCTCACAGAAACTTGAAAGCTGATTGATACTGCTCGCATTGTTAATCTGGCAGTTTTGCCTTTGTGCCTCTTTGGCTCTGGCTCTTTTACTTTTGTGCATTTTTGCCCGACAAACCGAACGTTCTGACTTACTGACTTATCAAACTGCTCATGTATTTTACAAGAATTGCATTTGCTTTAAGCTAAATTATTAGTGTTGTAAAACATTTCAAACTAAAACGGACAAACATATGTACTTTCATAGGCGTATATATTGACTTGTCTTTGCCTTTATAAGTTCCAAAACAGATTTTTATAGCATTAATTCTTCTTTTGATAATTTTTGAATAGTCAGTTTTATTTTCTTTAATGCTTTTGTCAGCTTTTAAAATTTTAAATATGACATATAAATTAGTATGGACTTCAAAATTTCAAAGGATTCATAATTTACAGCGGCTTCCAGGCCAAGCAGAGAGTTTCATGCAACAGTTTTTTTTTTTTTTTTACTTCTCTTTTATGCTGCTAAAAATAGCTCAGCAGCGTTGGGCGAACATCTGCTTCAGCTGGGAACACCACCCCCTAATAAAAACCACACACAGGCACAGGCACACAGACACATACCAGACATATACACTTGTTGTTGTACATACAGTGCATCCAAAAAAAACTTGACACGGGCAATTTTTCCAAGAAAAAGTAAGTAGCTTAGAGGCCTTCCATATGCTACGGTTCATCAGCGAGGGGGGGAGGGGTTCAAAACTGGCGGGTCACGTAATTTGGGTACTAACTATTTTGAGCGACTTTTTAGTTATATAGTAATCAAATAGACATAATTGAAGGCAGTCTTAACGAAAGTTAGCATCAAAATGCCAATTTTTTTTACATTTTTGGCTAAAGGCCCATACGCAGCACGCAAAAATTCCGCACGAAATGTCAAAAAGTCATATAAAAAAAATATCCCAAAAAAGGGAATTTTTTTTTCCGCACGAAATGTCAAAACTTCATATAATCAAAAATATCCCAAAAAAGGGATTTTTTTTTCCGCACGAAATGTCAAAACTTCATAAAATAAAAAATATCTCAAAAAAGGGAATTTTTTTTATATATGAAGTTTTGACATTCGTGCGGAATTTTTGCATGCTGCGTATGGGTCTTAAATTGTAATAGTGTCTACTGCAGAACTTTTCCAACTGCGTTTCTGGTTATGATTCTTGAAATAGTAGTTTCTTGTGCTAAATTATTGTGCCTAGGTTCACTTTAAAAAATCACGAGCCAAAGCATTTAACATTAAAAAACATAATTAACAACAAGCCTAAACCAATAAATAACGTACTGTGAAAAAGTGCTGAACAGAAAGTTCAATTTTTACGTATTAGAGACACTTAATGGGCTTTCGAGTTTCGTAAGTTTTAAATTCTTATTGAGCGATTGTAATCCATCTTTCAAATGGCATTTAAATTTTAAAAAATTTAGAATTCTGTTTTAACATGGTAGATACGTTCCAGAAAAAGCCGTGTAAGGGGAATTCGGTTACTAAATTTCCAAAAAAGTTGGTTAGTAAAAATATTTTTCTTTAAAATTTCAAACAGCCTTTTTTAATCGTGCTTTGTCGAATCAAATTGTGTAAAAAATATTTTTTCTAGATCGTGTTATTTCAAATTCGTGTAAAAACAAATATTTTTATATCTTTTAACAAGTATTTAAGTATATTTTGAGCTTAAAATTATATTTTCTGTCCCAAGTGAACACCCCTAAAATCATAAAAAATTTTCTTTGTGAGCGATTTTTCTGAATGTTTTTTGTATTTCATCCTATTGCGAAATGTCCGCTATTTTCAAACGAACCATCTAGTAAACCTAGGCACACGTACCAACTCGACTGTATTACTTTTTTTGTTGCACGTGTTTCTTTTGCTTAAAATAAAAAAAAAGACAAACAAATACACTTTCAAAAATAGCACTGCGTCAAGACTTTTTTGATGCACTGTCTGAATAGCGCGTGAGCCAATCTGCTGTCTGCTGCTCAAAAAATGATCGCAGCATAATCAAGATGCAACAGTTTGTGGCTAATAATAATAAATAAGAAAAAAAAAAAAACAAGTGTAGGCTTATGGAGTATGTAAACAGAGCTATAGTTGGCAGTAACAACTGTCCAAATATCCAAAAAAGTGGTAAAAAAAAAAAAACAACAAAATTAGTTAAGCAAGCAAAAAAGTGGGTCGCATATCATATATGTATGTATGTAGTTATGTATATACATATACATATATGTATGTATACAGCAATGCTTCTAAAACAACATAAATTTTAAGTGTGAAAATAAATAAACAGCAACATAATAAACTAAACTACAAAAAAAAAAAAAAACAACAAAAATTCGTACAAAGTTCATTGACTTTGTTTTACACTTCGCATCGACGGGCTTTCCTTGTTTTCGATGTTGTTTTGGTTTTGCTTTTGCTGTCGCAGCTCTCACTTGCACACAAATACACACAACACGCACAGCAGAAAGCGCGCACATTTTGCGCTTTTTTGTTTTTGTGTCTTTGCATGCTCCTGCTCGCAAACACTTTGGCAAAAACAATGCTCTTACGCTCTTTGGCTCTCTTAATGGTTATGCGCGCTCACGCCATAGCCATGTTTCGCACTCACGTGGGCCTTGTTGTTGTTTTTCGTTTCTAGTAAACAACAATGCTACGTATACATACATATGCATATATTTTTATGTACAATATGTGCGTTTGGTTGTATATGTGTATTTATGTATGCGTAAGCTGGTAAAATACAGTATGACTAATTTGTTTTTATTTTATTTTTTACTTTTGTTGTTGTTTTATGTTGCCTCAATGATACAAATGGTTGCGCTTCGTTTGATGCCTTTCAATTGCTGCTGCGTTGGTAATTACACTTATTGTTTATACATAATAGTATATACATATGTACATACATATATGTGCAGATGTAAGCATATGCAATATATAAACTAAGAGATAAGCCCAAATATACAGAGAATTTATGTAACAAATAACAAGACTTGAAACGAAAGACAACAACAAAAGCAACAAGTACAAAAACAGTGCTGGCTGCAACAATAGCACCACTTTGCCAAAAAAAAAACACTGACAGCCGAATTTTCGATGGAAAATTTTGCGCCAAGTGTAAAATGTGATCATACTACAATTTTAAACTCTCTTCCAAATACAGGGTCTATCCGGAAGTAGTCGGCATGATTTTCTTCAGAGTATATATATAGAAGAGCCGACTGGGATCTAAGAAAAAAACACGGAAAAAAGTCCGTAAACTTTGTTCCCTCATAATGTTACGTTATGAGTAGTCTTCTCGATAAATTGCGTGAAAATCAAGACTTTACTAGTCACAAGGAGCGTAACGTGGATGTTTGTATAATCCCTTGAGACCATAACGACAAAGCGCAAAATAACGCACTCAAATGGCTCCACGCAGGAGCTTACGAATGCCTTTGCCGAACTCTGGAAATCATTGAGCTCCAAAAAAGACAGATTGGGATTTCCAAAACAGATTCAACAATACCAAAATGAATAAAATGATGTAAAAAAGTAAAAAGAAAATTTGCTAGAAAAAAAATGTAATACAGTCGAGGCGGTGCCCGACAGTGTAATACCCTGTACCTTTTTTCTCAAAAAAAGATTTATTCCTGCATATTCTTACTAAGAATTTCCAATTGGAATTTTTTTTTGTTGGTGCAAAACGATATTGATACCTATAAGTTCCGCAAATTTTAACCGATTTTGATGAAAATCGAAATTTACGTCAAAGGAGTTATTTAAAGTATATGGGGTAAGTCTCAAGGGGATATGTTGAAGTGTGTGGGAGAAAACACGGTAATTCGATTGGGGGGGTGGGGGGACTGCATTGATAAAATTTGGATGTGGATTTGTTCATTAAAGGCACATGAATCGGCTTACCATTTCATTTGTTACTATTATTACGTAGAGTGAAATATTGACGCAGTTTATAGGCAAGGGGAGGTGAAATTTGTATATTTTAGACTATAACTTTTGTTGTAATTGTCCGATTTTGTTTATTTTTGACACACAGATGCGTGTAATTACAACGCATAGATCTGTTAAGTTTCAGATTAAAATATTAAGTGGTTTAGCTAACCGCGAAACTCTGCTACGGGGGAACGGGATATTGACGTGATTCAACAAACTTGATCTTCTGAGGAAATATGCGCATCAGCTGGTAAAGTTTCGTATCTCTAGCTCTTATAGTCTCCGAGATCTAGGTGTTCATACAGACGGACATGGCTCAATCGCTACCCGAGGTTATGATAAGCATTTTGGTATAAAGGACTTGGGGTCTGCCACGCCTCCTTCTTGCCGTTACATACATTGCACAAATCTAGTATACCCTTTGTACCTATAGGTACAGGGTATAAAAATATATATTTTATGTAAAAAGATAAACATCCCATGGCGTTCAAGATAAGGGATGTGAACAGAGGGACACGGCGATTAGAGGATCGGAAACCACACTTTTTATGTTGTCAGGGATTTCGTTTTTGTGCTCAGTGGGCAATTGAGAAGTGGAGACCACTTGGTTAACACCATGCGAGACGACGCTTATCCTAACCAATTTATATTATGGCGCTAAGGCATGATTGATGACCCTGTCTGTTTGAGAGGAATAAACTTTGGCCCTTTACGTTTACCGAAATCTATGGAAGACAACCCGAATGATGAGCTCTACGAAAACACTGACATAGTCAGAGGTTGCGCTGTGATCGGTCAGGCTAGTTCGTATGGATGAAGAATCTTGCCTCCGTTGGATGAACCAGTTAGTGAGCTACTTTTGATAATATTGAGCGAACAGTTCGTAACCTGTTAAGATGTTGAGAAGTTTTTAACAAACCCTGCGCCCTGGTGGCAAAAATCTAAAAAGCATTACTGCTAAAACCAGAAATCCAGTTAATATAGACATATATTTAACAATGTTATGATACTAGCTTAATTTTTTTAAAGAATTTATTATAATGGAAAAATTATTTTCCAGTATTTAGCTTTCTTCTTCTATAGAAACAAAATGCTCGATTCTATGCCAGAGTATAGCTGTGTATGTAGATGTAGTTTTTTATTTATTTCTTCATTATCGTCACGTCGTCCTCCCTCTCTCATCGTGTTGTTGATAAAATATTAGAGTTGAAAGTTTGGATGAATGTCAAATGATGCATGTACAGATAATGCCCCTAAACGTAGCATCTCTTCGCTCTTTCGTCTCTGAGCAACAATGTTACTACTTACCCGAGATGCTGCGACCTTCACTGTTACGGGATGTCGCTGCTGTCTCCAGTATCCCCACCAATTGACCATTGCTATTGCTGCCATTATACTCATAATCGTGCGAGAGAGCCAATTGACTGTTGCTGCTACTGCTGCCGTTACTTAAGCTGCCGCTGCTGCCGCCGATCCCTACTCCGTTGGTAAACACAGCCGGGACGATGCCGTTGGCATTGATGGCGGGTGTTGTTGCATTGTTTCTATTATGTTGACTTGCGCTGTTGTTGTTGTTGATACTGCTGTTGCTGCCAATGTCATTGGTATGGATTAGGCTACGATGTCCTGTTCCAAGTGTTATGCCTGCTTGCGGCGAGTGTTTGAGCTTCTCTTGCTGTTCAAGATATTTAGCAGCTTCTAGGAGCTGTGTTATGTTACCCGCTGCTGACGACATAGCCGCCGCGACTTACACAAAGTCGACTTTGCACACACACACACACACACACACACACGCACACACTCTTAACACTCTCTCACGCTCGCTTACGCTCTCTCGCTTACACGCACCCACGCAAGCGCTGAGCAGCACAAGCACAGTTTTAATTGGACACGTTTACAGTTTGAATTATAGTTCCTAGGATGCTCTTTTTTGTTGTTGTTGTTCTTGTTGTTGGTTGACGCCGTTGAAATTGTTGCTTTTGTTTATGTTTGTTGTTTATTAGTGCGCTCTTTTGTATGTTTAGCCGCAACAAGCACAGTTAACTTTTTTATTTTGACTTTTTTTTTAAGGCTGCAAAGAGAGATGAAATACTTTGGTTAGAACAAGAGTAAAAAATTAAAAAAGAAAAAAAAAATCGTGTTATTTTTTTGCTTTAGCACAAATTTAAATCAGTCGAGGCAATGCCCGACAGCTGGATGTACTTTCCCTTACAAAAGTTATAGCACTCTACGCTGACATATTTTGTATTGATTTATTAAGTTTAACAGGCATATAGGGTGTTTTTTTTAAAGTTACTTTTTTAGGCAGCATTGTGACTTTCGAAGGGAGTAATTTTGAGATTCTGTTAAGTTGAGCAAAAAGTGTTAGAAAGGAATGAGAACGAGAAAAAAGAAGGCGCGGGGGAGGAGTGTTAAACGAAAAAAAAAGTTTCTTTGGAAAGAAATAAAAGCAGCGTTGAGTGGGGCGTAAAAAGTTTTACTTCAAACAGCATGTTCTTTTTTTTTGTAGAAAAAGTTAAACCAAACGCAAACTTGATCAATACGTTAGACATAATTTTAATAATAATATTCAAATTGGGCAAGAATTTGCTTAAGTTGCCGACTAGTTTACTTACGGAACACTCAAGACTGATAAATTGAAAAGGAAATCGTGCGCTTTGGCGGACATAGTATCTTGTTGCCCGATAACAAATATATAAGTTTATCTCGGGAATTGGTCTGACTGAGAAGCTGTAGAGCTAGTAGAGCGCAGAATCGATTTTTAGTATTACAAGCTGTCTCAGGCAACATTATCATTATTTCTAGTGATTGTAGAGCTCTTAAAAAATGGTTTAAACTCATTAAAGCAACCTGCAGTTCGGTCGTTCAAGCCCGAATAATTCAGTACTGTATTCAGGCATGAAAAGGAAGCGAATGCTCATGGCTTTGTAAGAGAAACAAGGACAAATATAAAATTTCACTATCTATCTCTTTCTTTTGACAGACAATTAAAGCAAAAAAGAATAAGCAAAGAGAAATAAGAAAATTCAATTTTATTTTGTTACTTGACTTTACATTAGTATTGGTATTTGCTTTTGTATGCGTAAGTATTTCTGACGTTTTCTTGATTACACAAAGAAAATTTGCTGTGAAAATTTTAATTTCTAGGTTAGTATTTATTAAATATTATTATTTAAAGTATTATTTTTCTTTATAAAATAATTTTAAAGGTATTGCCAATGTGGAGCAAAAGACAACTGCGTAAGTTGGGGCGTACTGGAAAAATAGAACTTTGAAAAATTTGGACGAATTTGTAAACAAGGCAAAAAAATAATTGATGCCTTTATCATGGGCGCCAACAGTGAAGACGTGCAAAAGAAGGTTGCCTTGAAAGGATTTAAGCAATTTTATACCTCTTGACTTGGTAGGTCAAAAAATACTGGTGTTGTAATATATAATAAAAAGTTTTTGATTTTAGAATCAATACCAGTTACAGTGGACTCTGGCCCAGCGGAATCACAGCTGCGTAGTGCAATGAAATTCCACAAAAATCTCAATTTTAGGGCTGCACCCAAGCCACTGTAATTTATAATATTATGTTAAAATTGATAATAAAACTTTGTTAAAAATGTATGAAGAATATTTGTTCCATTAATTACTCATCTATGATTTCAGAGCTGACTTTTAAAAACGAATCAGCACTGAATTCATGCCCAATTCTTAAAAAATTTCACCTGTGATTTCAGGCATGACATTTCAAAATCAATCAGCACTGAATTCATAGCTGATTGTTACGGCTAAGGTTCAGCCCTGAACGCCTAGGACATGCATGTGTTAAATTCAGTGACAAATGAATGCGTAGATGCGTGGCTGGTACTGAAAATTCAGGCATGATTTCATGACTAATTCAGGCCTGAACCGAACTGAAGGGCAGTTTATGAGCCAAGAGAAACAAATCAAAATCTTAGCTGCTGCAACTAAATAACTTTTTTTATTTTGTACTTTAAATTTTAACCAAGCAGAAATTGGGTTTTTTTTTTTAGTTCACAGATGTAATTTTAATTTCGATTACGCGGCTTACGGAATATGAAAATAAAGTCGGTGCACACAATAGCAAATATAATTATATATATTTTTATGCGTTCTCAACTCTTTTTTGGCTAATTAAATATAAGCTAAGTTTACGCATAAACTCGTCTTGATAGTCACTAAAATATATTATTGAAATATACTATATATATCATATTTCTTTTTAAATTGAAATAAAGCGCTCAAAAGTGCAAGCCAGAGAGTTATTTGCTTGAAATATTATCGCTGAAAGCTGCTGCAAAAACAGCCGGCTTAATATTATTAATAAGCAAACAATATCCCGGCAATTGAGCTGAGCAGGCGCGTGTTTATATACAAATCCTAGGCAGCTGTCACTCTCTTTGCAGCCTTAGCAAAAACTCAAAGAGATGAAGCGAGAGAAAGAGAGCGCGCGCAAGCTTTTGTCGCTCTTACCCAGAGCTGGGCAGCCCATAGCCCAAACGGGCACTTTTTGTTCGTGCACTTATGGCAAACCGCTCTCTTTTTGCCCAGCTCTGCTCTTACCGCGTGGGCGTTGCAGTCCTTAAGGTATGTGTTGCCAAACACGGCGGCAACTTTGCCTTGACATTAAATGCGTACACACACGCAAACAAACAGAGAAGGACGTTACAGACGCGTAGGAGCTCAGACTGCATGCGTGGGTGGGTTTTGAGTTATTTTAGCTTTCTTCTTTATTTTTTGTTTTTACCTATTTTGGGGTTGCTGACGACGCTGGGGTTGTTGTTGTTTTTTGTTGTTTTTTTCATCAGGGTGCGTCAAAAGAACTACGTTGACATTTTCAATTGGCAAAAAGGTGAAAATGAAGCTTAATATAAAAGAAAAGAACCCAAAACGCGAGACCAGCAACAAAGAGCGAGAGACAGAGAGTAACAAAAGCGTACGTAATAAGAGCGCGTGGGTTTCAATAATAAATATTCAAATGTAAATCGCTTTCCATAGAACCCTAATTGCCTCGACATTTATTGTGCATGAACAAACCCAGCAAAACCTTTAACCCATAGTTGAACTTTTGGATTGTGACTTATCGGACACTTATCCACGTTCCGCAAGCAATACTTCAACAATGGCTATGCCGCAATCAATGCTCAGCAAGAACAACCCGTGTCGGAACTAGTACCTTAGCCCGGACCATTGTCTCAATAACAAATTCACCCCATTTTATGAATATCTTTGACCGACCGAACGACCGGTAGTCATATTTTAAAAATTTTATGACCTATTGTCAAAAAGCGTCTCTTTTTTTTTTTTTGCTTTAAAATTCCAACCACTTTTTCGTTTTGAGCATCGTGTGAAAATGTAAAAATTTGTCCCGACGTAGACATGGTCTGTTCGCTTTGAGGGGTTGCCTTTGGCCTAGTCAAATATAATCCTCTAAAAACACTTGAGTATGATGACTTAAGCCCGTTGCAGCAACTGTGACTCTAATGCGACATAAATTAGGTGAAATTGTGGTTCATAAAATCGTGGTTCATAAAAGACAAATATGAACAAAATGCTAAGAAAATTGTATAATGTAACAGGATAGTAGTATCCGTAGAAATATTTGCAAAAAAAAACCAACTAGGGGTTGTGATGTTTCCAAGATTTTTTTTTCGTTGATGTGAGTAAAATGGTTTTTTAGCCAACTACTGAACAGTGGATACGACGAGATCAAGTGGATTTTGGTGGGATATATATAGAATATGTTGGAACCATAAAGGAAATAGCAGCTATAGCGCCCGTGGGTGAAAAGTAAAGGTCTGCTTCAGATTTTGTGCATTTACGTAAGCCAAAGAGTTAGCCGTTCTTCAGCGAAAAGTAGACTTAAAATTCACGTTCGAAATGATCGAAATTTACATTTAAGTTTACAAAAGAGGACTTTTGTTAAAAAAATCTTACACGTTAGATGAGTTAGCCTAAGTTCTGAAACAGACCATTCCAAAGCAACACATTAAAAAAATATTTTAAGAAGGTTGTCTTCTACACGGCCAAAATCGAAATTTTTGTTTTTTTTTTTTAAATTTCGAAAGTTTTTCAAGGACCATCGATTTAATTTATTGCAGGCTACTTGATAATCTTTTTTTTGGGTTGATAGGGGAATGGAAAACTGATTACTGTAAACCAAAGAGTTAGCCGTTCTTCAGCGGAAAGAAGACTCCAAATTCACGTTCAAAATTATCGAAATTTGCATTTAAATTTAAAAATGAGGACTTTTATTAAAAAAATCGTACACGTTACATGAGTTAACCTAAGTTCTGAAACAGACCATTCCAAAGCAACACATTAAAAAAATATTTTAAGAAGGTTGTCTTCTACACGGCCAAAATCGAAATTTTTTTTTTTTTTTTTGAAATTTCAAAAGTTTCTCAAGGACCATCGATTTAATTTCTTGCAGGCTACTTGATAATCTCTGTTTTTGATTGAATTTGATTGAATTTTCATTTGGAACAAAACTTTTTTTTGGGTTGATAGGGGAATGGAAAACTGATTACTGTAAGCCAAAGAGCTAGCTGTTCTTCAGCGGAAAGTAGACTCCAAATTCACGTTCAAAATGATCGAAATTTGCATTTAAATTTAAAAATGAGGACTTTTGGTAAAAAAAATCTTACACGTTACATGAGTTAGCCTAAGCTCTGAAACAGACCATTCCAAAGCAACACATTAAAAAAATATTTCAAGAAGGTAGTCTTCTACACGGCCAAAATCGAAATTTTTGTTTTTTTTTTTAATTTCGAAAGTTTCTCAAGGACCATCGAGTTAATTTCTTGCAGGCTACTTGATAATCTCTGTTTTTCATTGAAGAAAAATTCATTTGGAACAAAACTTTTTTTTGGGTTGATAGGGAAATGGAAAACTGATTACTGTCAGCCAAAGAGCTAGCCGTTCTTCAGCGGGAAATAGACTCCAAACTCGGCCAAAATGATAGATATTTGCATTTATAGCTAAAAATTAGGACTTTTGGGGAAAAAAAATCTTACTGAAACAGACCCTGACTCAATTTTTCAAAGCAACACATTAAAAAAATATTTCAAGAAGGTAGTCTTCTACACGGCCGAAATAATCGAAATTTTGTGTTTTTTTTATAGTACGTTTTTGAGCTTTCTCAAGGACCATCGATTTAATTTTTTGTAGACTACTTTACAATCTCTGTTCTTTATCGAAGAGATTTTTATATGAAGCAAAACTTTTTTTTTTTTTTTTGGGGGGGGTTGTGAAAACTGATTTCTAAGACCTCCAAAAATCTATTTTTTTTTATGCAGAAAATTCATCACTACTTGCGTACAAATTTTTATACCCCCAAAAATCTATTGTTTTTTTTTCAGAAGTATCATCGTCACGTGCTTTTACTTTCGTCAAGACCTTCGTTCACGAACAGCATCAGCATATAAGTGAATTAAAAAGTTTACATAACGCATTCTACATATATGTAAATCAAGCTAGCGCAAAAGATGTCTGCAAAAAGTTTTTTTCATTCGACGGCCGTACAACCCCCAGTTTCAGGAATTATTGGTTATTGGAAAATTTAAGAAAACATCTGAAATTAAAATTTCAATAGTTACATACGCCTAGGGCAATTTTAAAAAAAAACTCTTTTGGCTTTTTGGCTTTCTAGAAAATAGTATTTTTTTCGAGAATTCGAATATATAGCCTCTTAAGAAACAGTTTGAACATAATCACAAAAATCCCAAGGAGATTTGGGCAGTATACTAAAAATATAAATTTTAACGTACAATTTTCGAACAAAAATCCGGATTCAAATGGGACAGAGTGAGTCCGTAAATTCCGAACGATTATAATGTGTATTTTTTAATAATATGGTAAAACCTGTCCGGATGGCATTCCCTATTGAGAGTTATCTTCGAAATTTAGCACTATAGTGAACATCTTCTCTTCTTATTTAGCACTATAGTAAACTTCTTCGAATAAGACCAAAGCATTAACATTTTCATATGGAGTAAATATCCTGAACGAACTAAGTTCCTAGAATTTGTTTGGAACACACATCTTGTATGTATATGTACTATAGACAACTTTATAGCAAACAAAAAACAAAGAAACAAAAAAGCAAAAAAGTGATTTTCTATTTTGGTTTTTGCTTATTAAAGATACAAAAATTCTGAACGTCAAAAGATTATTCGAAAAATGCTTGAAAAAAAACAAAAAAAAAAAATCGCGACAACAGTTTGGACGCACTTTATTTGCATTTTTCTTTCTTTTTTTTTTTGTGTTTGTTTTTGTTGCTGTTCTTGTTGTTATTTATTTATTATTGTTGCTTATTTTGAAATGAAGAGTGATGATGTGACGATTTTTTTTTTTTTTTTTTGCTTATGTTTGTCTTTTTTTGTTGTTCGCAGTTTAAAAATAGCAACAGCCAATAGATGTATGACTGGCCTGACTGTATATATGTAGGCTTTTTATATATGTACATATGTATGCATACATAAATCAAAGCGCAAAGGCAAAAGGACATTGCGTCTCTAGTGTCAGCCCAATTCCATCATTCCGTTGCGTACTATTGCGTGTTGCCTGGCTATTTGTGCTGTTCCCATCAGCTGTATTTAATAATTTTATTTTATATACTAGACACACACACACACGTACATACATTTTTCATTTACTCATATTCTTTTATTTCGTGCAAAGTACGCTTGTTTTGGTTTACTCATTATACCACTTCTACGTCTCTGTCCCTGCAAAAACTGTATATATGTATGTACATATACACTATGTATATGTACATGCTTAGATACCACCTATGTGTGTACATACATATGAGTAAGCTTTGTGACACAATTTTAGCTGTTTTTACATGCAACTTTGTGTGTATTTCTTTTTATTTATTATTACATTGTTTTTTATTTTGTATATACCGCATTTCACAGCACTTGCCTACATCATATTATTTATTAAAACAATAAGCGGAGCATATACACAGAATAAAAAAAAAAACACACACACACACATACGCAGGCACAAACAGGCACGCGCTTTGTGGCAAGAGCAAAAGCTTACGCTCATACTGACACACACACACACTCAAAAACGACTGCGTTTACTGAAATGCGTGCAAGCAGCGCTCTCACTCTCTTTTAACAAAAACAAAATAATTATACAGCAAGAAAATGAAAAAAAAAAAAAAATCAAGTTAAATAATTAAAGTTGTGCGGCTTTTTTTACCTAGGTTTTTTTTTTCTCGAGCAATTTTCACTCACAATGCACTTTTTTTGTTGTAATAGCTCTTTATAGCACTTTTATTAATGCGCTACTCTTATTGTTTCTCGCGTTTATTGTTACTAAATGCCCATGGCTTATTGAATTTATGTGTTAACCCACACGTACGCAATAAATAGGTAGAAAAAAAATAGCAAAAGTTTAAACTTATTTTGAAACGACTGCGAGCGTTCCAACGACTACGCGCACACGGCACGGGCAAACAACATCAAATAAACTCGTCGTCGACGAGACGGCAACGACGTTGACAAACTGCTGGTTGGCAATCGCCAGACACACTCAAGAGAGTGCAAGAGCGTAAATTGTGTGAAAGAGCGCCGCAAAAGCCACGGACATGAAGCTTGCGTTTCTTTTTTTTTTTTCATTTCTTTTTGTTGTTTTGAAGTGTGCGTGTGTGTGAGTGTGTTTGAGAACACGTAGACCAAGCAAACCGCGCAGCGAGCTTGCATTTTGAGTTGAATATAAAGTGTTTCAAAATAGTCTGCACACAGCTAACTTTTCGTAGCAAAATTGCGTTGAGTATTATTGGATAAGCCATATTAAATTAGAAATGGCAGCTTTTGCAGTTTTTTTTCTGGATAGATTTTTACTTTTTTAAACTGCTTCAAATATCTCATATTCGAAAATCTAACCTGTTAAAGTTTTGATTTAGCATTTTTTAAGCTTTTTTTTTTTTTGAACGTTTCGTCTAAATATAATGTAATTGAAATTAAATTATTTTATTATGAGTTTTTATTCGTTTTTCGCGCTATAAAATTGGTCTAGTAATATTAATTCACTTTATCTCTTAAATATGTTGGAAAGGCTAGCAGTCCAAACACTGCATATTAATTAATGCATTAACCACTTTACTTTATCCAATTTTAGATAATAAATTAAATGATTTGCCAATTTGGTATCGCATAACAAAATAAAGTACCTTTATTTATTATTTTTAAATACCAAGATTTATTTGTTATTTATTTGCTAAAAACTATAGTAATAATAATTTCCACCGATGTGTAAGTGCAAAACTTTTTCAGAATAGTTTCAGAGTACGAACATGAGTCGAGACAAAAAAAAAATAAATAAATGAAAACACTCAAAAGAACATTTGCTTCAATTGTACCGATGTTATTATATAGCATACCAATTATTTGATATTCTATCTATTTTAGGTTGCCAGACAACTTTTAGATTTTAATAAATATTCATAAATTTCTCTACATTAAAAAAATGTTTCGTCCAATGTTAACATACATCTAATAAATTTGCAAATTTTTGACCAATATTTAAAATTATAGGCATTCATGCAAAATACGACAACGAAAAAGAGACATAGAATGATGTTGGATCAATAATTCTCGAACAACCATATACAGTTTGTCAAGAAAGCGATTTTACAAGGGAAAACACTATCAAATTTTATGTTTGATGGAAAAAACTATTAAATTTTATGTTTGATGGAAAAAACTATTAAATTTTATGTTTGATGGGGAAAAAATCTATTTTTTATGTATGGTTTATCATTAAATTTTTAACAGTATAACAAAAAATGTAGCAAATAGGTATAAGGTAGTTATTAAAAATTTATTAATTAATCATACTTTGTTTTACGAAAAAATAACAAAAAAAAATAGCATTTTTTGCAAAAAGCATAAAATTTGATATTTTTTCTTCTTTTAAAAAAATTTTCGTAACAAAAACTGTGTATCAAAATTCAATACTATAAAAAAATGTGTCTTGCCTTCTGTCCTTTTATGTTTTTCTTGTTGGTTAGTTCTGTTTTTGTAACGAAATGTTGGCAGCACAACTACGACTACTGCATTGGTACAAATACCTTAAATAAACTTTTGCTTCCAGTGTTCAAAAAAAATGAAAAAAAATATTTTTATGTGCACCATATCAAACAATTCATAACACTTTCACAATCGGCAGACAAAAATCCTATTGAGCATACACATGTGTATGTAAACACTGGAGCAGATACATAATACAGTTGAATGTTCTACGTGTATATTTTATTTATTTCACATTTTTAATAAAAATTTTCGAATATAAATTCAAAAAATCACTTAAATTAAAAAAGAAATAAATATTTTTTGTATATTTTTTGTTTTAACTGCCTACCGAATTAATTTTGCATGCTTTGAGGAAAAACAAGAAGTAATTTACAGATGCTATGACAAGACTTTTTTAAATCACTGTATGTATGCATATGTGAGTGTGTAGGCGAAAAGCACGCGTGTGTATTTATGTAAAGTTTGCATGTATGAATGTATGTTCATTGTATTTATGAGCATAGTTTATGTGCATATGTATGTACATACATACGTGGTGTATGTGCATGTTCTGCTTAAACGTTAGCTCCTGTGTCAGCCCACAAAAATAACACCAACAAAAACTGTTTACACAAACACAAAGCGCACATGCCAAAAACAAAGCTAAAGATAAAGCCGACGAACTAGTCCCTACACTTTGCTTTGCTGCTTTTGTTGTTGTTGCTGAAGGCGAAATATATTTAAAACTAAACTTTTTTTTGTTAAATGTTTTTACACAAAAACAAAAGAAAACGAAAAAAAAAAAGTACAACACACACGTCTGCTGCTGCACTTTGAACTAAAAAGTATTTACCGTTAGGCAGCGCACAGCCTATATACATACATCGTGACTTTGTATACACGCTTATGTACAAGCATGTTATGTACATATTAATACATAATTGTTATTGTTGCACACAGACTCACTTTTAAACAAACAAACAATATGACAGCAACGCGTTGAAGACGATGACAACAGCACTGGTGGGGGACGCAGCCAATAAGCACAAAATATTGTATTTTATATGTATTACTTATCGTTTTTATATACAATTTAATTTTTTTAAATATGTTGCTAATAATTGTGTCTTGCTGCTACTTCCACTTTGTTGTTACTTTATGTATTGTGTATTTAATTTTCTGTTGTTTTTCGGTTTTCTGCGCTACCCGCACAATGCAATGACACAAGCAAAGTAAACGCTGACGCTGTCTCTGGCTTTAACTTTGGCTGGCGGCTGCTGACAGCTGGTGCTGCTCTCGCTGTCGCAGCGTTTGCAAAACAACAAAAGCAACGCAACGAGTACCTTGCAGTCCGAGAGAGAGAGAGCAATAGCAACCCTGAAAATTTGAGCGCTTTGGCGCATAGAGCGCACGCAATGCATAAATAAAGAGCGCAAGAGAATTATGATGTGAGCGCACGTGACGCGTTGCGTGTTAATGTGTGTTTGTGTATGTTCGTGAGAAGAGCTTGTGTTTGTGAATAGCAAAACAGGAAGAAAAATAACAACAACTGCAAACACAAGAGCAGCGGCCGCAGCAGCAGCGCTATGTAATTGTAATAGCAGCGACAGCGGCAGCAGAAACGGGAATATGATTTTCGAGAACATTAGGGTGGCACTTAAAAGCAGCATACCAAAGAAATGAGCGACGCGACGTACCAAACTGATATATGAACATATTTTTTAATTAACTTTCGACAAGCACTGAGTTTAGTTTAATAAGTTTGCGCACTACTAATGAGCATTCAATTACATACAAACATTTGCATACGCAAAAAAATGTACTAGCATTTATTGTGTACAGTGCAAAATAGTTCAGACGCAAGGCTGTATGTACACGTCTCGACGGACAGTTACTTACAGTATTTTTTTTTTGTAAAAATTAACTTGATTGACAGAAAAGAAAAACAAGTTAAAATTTAAACGCACAATGTACTGCGACAAGTATGCCGTTGTGAGAAAATTAGGGCCCGGTTGTGATGACTATCGACGAGCCCTAAGCGCAAGAATTCCACTTTTTTAATTTTGCAATTTAAATAATATAATGAAAATATATGCTTTTCTAAATCTACGAGCTTCATGAGAACTTCGAGTCGGGAGTTAATCCTTTCGTTCCAACCCACTGCCAACAGACCTGACGTAATTTTTGTTAATTAATGAGTATTTTGCTAAATAATACAAAAACAGTCAAACACAAGCGCATTAAAAGTAAATAGGATTCGTTTAAGCAGTTAGAAAAAGTAGGTACATAGAGTTTTTTTATTGCGGAAAAATAAAATTCTCCCCCACAAATTAAAAAAAATTATGTTTATAAATTTATTTATACTACAATTGCCTAATGTTATTTGTTGAGCTCAAAGCATAATTTATGTTTATTAAATCAGCGTTAAGCAACTGCGATATTTGTTGATTCTTTTAAATTTCAATAAACAAAAAATTTTGTAAATTCTTTTAAATTTAAATATGCGCTTTTACAGGTATTTCAACTCAAATTTATGACTGCGAAATACTTTTGTTCCCAGCTTAATTCACCTAATATGTATTCTTTCTTTTTAGTTTTTGGTTTTTAGTTTATTAAATTTAATTTTAATATATTTATGCAAATTCTTGTTTTATAGACGTGAACCACGTAGTTCACAAATTTTCCATACAATTTGTTTAAAAAAATTGTTTGGTGTGGTTGCTCAAACAGCTGTTAATAAAGTTTGCAACAAGTTGCATCTCCATACAGACTTTTGTTTGCCAACAGTTGCTTGTTACAAAATCTGCTAGACCTAATGCATAAGCAGAAAAACTTTATAGTTAGTCTCAGCTGCACTACTTGTTGTATATTAAAAGTTGCCGAGGTTGTCATTATGTGGGCATGATAGCGCCGCAACTAGTCGATGTACTTTAAGGGGTTATATACACTTGTGTCTATGTATAATATATAACAATGTGTATATTTCTGTGATATAAAAGCTAAAGTTCAAGGAAATAAATAATAATAATATGCTCTTGAGATTATTTTATAAAAATTATAAATTATAGTAGAATCTATTTTATAGCTTTAGTGTCACTCGCTTGATTACTTTAAACGCAAATAACTCTAAATGCAAAGGCGGAAAAAAAAATGTATAAGAACTTCACAATTTTCCTTAAAAAAATACCACCACTTGATTTAAAATATTTGGTGTATCAAATGTTATACACAGGATATTAAAGAAAAAATTTTGGTTTATTAGTTTTATATAAAGCGATGTCTGGAGAAAGGTTTTCTCTCAAGACGGCCGTATTACTCACAGTTAAAGAAATTTTTTATTTAAATAAAACTGCTTCAAACTTCAATAATTGTATAAGCCAACACTGATTTGCAAAAAGTGTTTTGCCTTTGCGAAAAAAAATTCTTTCAAATAGCCTTTTTTCGAAATAATAAAACTTTTAAATAACGCCTTAAAGTCCCCCAATAAAAAGGAAATATTGACAACATATAATTTTTTTAAAGTATTAGAGAATGTTGTTTTCAATTAAATGCCCATTATTTTTTATTTTTTTCTTTGTTTAGCCTACGCACAAGTTTTTAGTTTCGCTGAAACTTGCAACTAATATAAAGTAAAAAATGCTGCATCTGCCACAATGTATTTGTAGAATTTAGATTTAAAAATTTGTAATAGGCTTATTGACTTCTTGATGGCCGGCCATAGCCCCTAAAGCAGCATTATTTTAAGTGCCACTCTAATTGCGCGTCGTCGCGACGTTACTTGCTTTTATGCTGCTGCAACGGCTTCTTCAATGTTTTGCCGCAAACAACGTCATTGTTTCTCTTTTGCTTCTTCTTCGTCTTTTATATCAGTACATACTTTGCTGCTGTGTTGTATATTATTAACGCTTTGTTGTTGATTGTGCTGCGCGCTGCTGCTGCTGCCGCTTTTAAGCCTCGTCCGTTTTAAGTTTTTCGCTGCTTTTGCTTGTGCTGCTTCTTCTTTTTTTCTTCTACTGTTTGTGCTGCTTGCTGGTTTTTATGCACTGTTTCATTTTCCAAATGTTTTGTTGCTGGCTTTTGTTATTGTTATGATGCGTCAACGTCAGCGTCGCCGTTGCCGATTTCGAAACGTGCTGGCATTTGCGTGGAACGGAACTTGTTTTGATATGCATGGGCTCGCCGCCGCGACGTCAGCGTCGGCGTCGCCCAGGCAAAGCTTCAACAGCCCAGCAGCAGCAACAACAATGTATTTTTGTTTTTGGTTTTATACCCTATACATCTTTAGGCTACATTTGGTTACATATGTATGTAGTATGACCCGTGTCCGTCTGTATATAAAAGCTAGTAACACATAATAATATAACTTGTTTAGATGAGTTTTGTTTCATTTAGTAGATCCCTACCAGAATTTCTTCATGTAAAAAAGTCAAGTATTTGTAGTTCCCAGTTATGAAAAGTTGTAAAACTATTTTTTTATTATGAAATAGTCAGATATAGTAAATCCTATAGAGCATGTTTGGAACAAATTGAACAAAAATAATACGCAGTTGTTATGTAAAATGTTGAAAAAAAGCCCTTGTCTTTAAAATGAATGAGATGAAAAGAAACATAGAGGACCAATAAAATAGATGCCAAATGGAACGGTTAGGCAGGATCAGAAGAGAATTCTATGCGAGTACCCAAACTGCACAAGAATCAACCAAACAAAGTGCGATAAATATGGTGTAGCTTTATTATCTATATTATAACACACTTATAAAGAAAAAAAAATTGTTTTATAAATTTGTTTCTTTTTTTTTTCAATAATTTTAATTAAAATTAAAATGAAAAGCATTTTTTTTTTGTTTTCACTTTTTTATCTCTTTAAAATCTGAGAAAAATTCATATTATAAAGGGTTAACCAATGTTAGGTCGTACTCAAATTTGTTAATGTTAGTTTTAAACAAATTTTACCCAAATTGCTAATTGTCACATTTGCGCCTTAAATTAAACAAATAAAACTTGAATTGAAATACAAAATGTTTGGTTTGAACAAATAACTATAAATTTCTCATGCCTTTTGAAATCTCTATAAGCATAAAGAAAAGACAAGTGAATATAAATATAGCAATTTTTTTGATCTAAGTTTTTATTTTTGTTATAAATAAATATGGCTTTAAGACAAAAGCAAAATAAATCTTTTATTTTTATATTGTTATTGTATTATTAATAAAATAAAATGTATGCTTTAAAATATAGTTTTTTTTCGATTTTTTTTCAAGTGGTAATGTTGCTTGAACTAATTTTTTGAGAATACTGTCGAGAATACTGTCGACCTGTATCCATACGATCAAAGTTATTATAGATTTCAGCAATGTAAGCAACAGGTAAGAAAGTTCTAAACGCCAAATATTGCGAAATACCTACTCTCTCTGCATTGTACACTACATCTACACTGTATGCTTAAAGTTTAAAACTAAAGCTACAGAGAGGACAGCCATATCTGCTAAGGCTTCCGGCTGGTTCTTATAGGGATCTTATCATATAACAATTTGTTTACTATTAAATTATTTAAAGGATTTAGAAGTTTATAATAGATAAATACAAATACAATGATTAAGATCTAATTTTGATTATTATTATGCGTTTTTACTTTAGTCATTTCTATAGCTTTGGAAACACAAAATAGTCACTATGTGCCAGATATGAAGGGAATGTTGGATGAAACAAACATTTGCAAACTAATTCATGAATTATGTTCAAATATAAGTAATAGTCGGACCTATCGCAATCGCGTGGAATCCCACACACATGGCGCAGACAAGATGACCTGGAATTGAAAGGTCTGGCGATCGCCAACAGTGGAGGAGATTTGTAACGGCCCTCTAGTCCTTATAGGAACTTATATATGTACATATATGTTCAAATATTCATGTAGGTAATATATGATAAAGACGATCTATTGATTTTAACGACAATTCTGGCCTCAGTTTTTGGCTGTCTCCACATTTCCTACGTGTCGATTAAGATTTTTCTTTTACAACAGATACATTTTTTCCAGTCTCGTTAAACTTCTCGAGATTGTCAATAGAAGCAACTTGCTTCAAATTTAGACTACTACTGTCCATTAACAAAATGGTATCTGTCTAGTCACAAACATATCAAACCACCCTCGTACATGGTATACAAAAAAAAAAAAAAATGTTAATTACAGTGTATTTCATTATCGTTCATAACCATTCATTATTTCACTTTATGTTTTGTATATTCGTCTGCTGCCTTTTGCTGCTGCTGCTGCAGCCGCTGCTTGCATTTTACTTTTTTGTTTGTTTGTTGTTTTTTTTATTACATTGGCAGCAGATGTAAGTGCCGCTTACAACAATGTTGCGACGCAGTTGCTCGCCTTTGATACGTCTGTGTGTGTGTGTGTGTGAGTACGCGTGTGCGTGTATGAGCAAATGACTTTGAGAGCGTTTTGGCGACGGCTGCAAAGTTCAACGCAAGAAGGTTCATTGTACTTTTTAGGTCTTGCATTTACATCTTTTTGCCTCTCTGCCTCTTCTTAGCGCTTTCTGCTGCGATCAGCGTTGGCGCAGCATGATCGCTTATGTACTTTAAGTTATTTGTTTTTTTTTACATACATATGTACATATGTATGTACTTACTAGTAGTAGGTCAAGTTTTACAATTTTAAATACTTTGCTCGCATCTGCACATGCTTATCTTTACCTTTCTGTTGCTCTCTTTTGCATCTGTCACTCCCACACACACATTGAATACAATTTGATCAATCAAACAAAATCAGCTTGAATGAAATACATAACTGTTACTTGTGCATATACAGTCAAAGCAGAAAGTATGCGTACACTTTTACATTTTAAGTTGTTTTCAAAAGTTTTCATGGCTTATTAAAAAAAATATTGTAATTATATATTAAAAAAACAACATTATCATCAATATTTGTTGTAATTTTTCAACTTAAAAAATGTTGAAAAAATCGGCAATAATGCATTCAAATATTTTGATGGAAACAAGTGGGTCGCATACGTTAATTTCGGCGAGTTCCAAAATTCCGTGGGTTCCACAGAATAAAGTGTTTCAAAAACAGTTTAAGTATTTTGTATATCAAGTAATTTTTAAAACACCGAGCCAATGAAAACAAAACAAAATAGTTTAAAAAATTATATATAAAGATTATCAAACACTGATTTTAACCCCTGTGAACCAATAAATTTGTATGTACTATATTAGTGTTCGCAGATCCTCTAAAAAATTCTTGACTTAGCTTTTTAGCTGTTATCACTTGTTATGATGGTCTTGCAACAGTGACTTCAATAAGTAACATTTAAATTTGAAATTCCTTGAAAATATTAACCGATACGACGCAGTAAAAAATAAAAAAATTTAATTTAAAACTAGTTTTTTTTTTTTTTTAAATTCATATGATAGCCTGACTTATAATGCTAAATGAACAAGAGTTAGGTTAGGTTAAATAGGCAGCTCAGTTAACTGAGATCACCCAGAGACCATGAGGTCCATTGTGTTGCCTAATTTGAATGGGGAAGAAAGGAGTTGGAGAAAGGGTGGGGAAGGGAAGGGAGAAGGATCGGAACTGTAGGACATCCCTAATCACCTAAGTCTCTCCTATTACAAAACCATTTTGAGGATTCGACAAACGCAGCCAGATCCGCAATGGGCACATAAGCCACACTACCCAGTTCCTCAAAGAACGGTTTACCCAGAAACTGGGTTCGTCTTCTTTGAAGCGCAGGGCAGTCGCACAGCAGGTGTTGGATGCTTTCTGTCTCCACCTCGTCTCCGCAGCTTCGGCAGAAGTCGTGATGGGGAACATTCAGCCTCTCAGCCATGTGGCCAATGGTGCAGTGCCCCGTTACAACTGCTACCACCATCCTAGTCCTGTTTTTGTGAAAACGCAGGAGTTCAGTTGTGAGCTTTGGGTTAAACCTAGGCCAGAGTGCTCGAAAGATGCGACAACCGGACACCGTGTCCCATTCTCTTCTCGCCAGAGCTCTGGCCGTCTCCCTGATTTGCGATACCACGTCCTGTAATGGTCTTTCTATGTCCGTGACCGCAAGGTTAGCAGCCAGCGCTGATCCGTTCCTGGCGCACTCATCAGCCTCCTCGTTACCAGGGACACCTGAGTGTCCGGGTACCCAGCAAAGGATGATTGAGTGGTGTTGGATACGGTTGAGCGCAAGCGCCGTCTTACGGATCAGTTTGCTCTTTAAGGTATGCGATGACAAAGCCTTGATTGCAGCCTGACTATCGACCAGAATTATAACGTTCCTTGGACTTTCGCCCACGGTATCAATAAGTCTAGCCGCTTGCCAGATTGCATAAATCTCGGCCTGAAAAACGCAACACCAGTCAGGAAGACGGAATGAGAGCTTCGTCGAAAGCTCTTCAGAGAAGATGCCTGCTGCTGCGCCCTCATCCATCTTCGAACCGTCCGTATATATGGTCAGCTCGTTCCCTGTTAAAGGGGTTTTTTGCTTCCAATCATTAATTAATTAGTTAATAGTTACTTATTTAGATTATACCCTTGCATTACAATTTTGCTACAAAATTTAAGGGAAACAAATTTTCAGAGGCGTCGGTAGTATAAAATTTCATTCCCATAAGATCGAAGTTATTTGAATACTGTACAACTAATAGATATAGAATATAGATATGATAGCAATCTTTTGAAGCGTTTGCCTAAGGTTGTTTGCATATACTATCTTAAAAAACTTGTTTAGCTAAAAGTGTCATTGATATATTATTACAAACTTAAGTAAATGCTGTTTAAATGTGTTTAGTGCTCTCATTTCACTAAAACGAATTTTTTAAGTGGTTTGAAACCGACTACTTTGTTGTAAGAGAAATTAAAACGAATTGGCAAAATAGTTTCAAATAATTTTTTAAATATTCTTTGATTTGAGAATCTAAGAATCTATTTATGCCAATTTTAATGAAGATATTTATTGAAAATTATTTCAGATTAAAAAAAATTTTTTTTTTGCGAATTTAATTTAAATGAGCTACTTTTTAAACTTTCCGTTTATATCTCAAATGTCGTTGAAGCAGACCAATATTAAGGAATTTTTTTTTAGCTTTAAAATTAAGAGTAAAATAAAAAATAAAAATAATAAATTGAAGCATTTTTTTTGGATAGCCTTTAGAAAAATGTGCTGGTTTGGAAATTTTTTTAGCTCTATAGATCTTATTTAAAAATTTGTTTGGTAGAAATTTATTAAAAAGACTTGACTGAATGAGAACATTCAATTAGTCACTAGTGCTTCATTATGTGTTGTCTAATAGAGGCAGTTTATAGGGTATATTGTAGTCGATGGGTATGCAGCGACTGCAATCGGCCCACTTGTTTTCAACCGATTTCATATCTCATTAGCATAATACATAAAAGATTTGCGAAGATTGCGAATTTGCTTTAGGGAAGAACTCTTGTAAGCTAGCAAAGGTAAAAGTTCAAAGTGCACGGCAATGAGAGTACGTACGATTTTGTTGTGTACCAAACGGAAATAAAGCAAAATTGGCAAGAAAGCAGCAACAGCAAAAGAGTTCAAGCCGCTATAAATGTATGTACATACATACATACTTATGTACATATTATTATGTATTATCTGCGCTGCTTATTAAATAGAAGCCAGAGACCCAAGACGCCAAATTCCCGTCTAATGGGAACACGTAATATGATAAGACGCTCTAATTGGAGTTTATTACGTCGTGGCAAAAAGAAAACAAGAAAGTAGCAGCCCCAAACAATTTGATAATGAGCAGCGCACAAGGGGCACAAAACATAAAACAAAGAGAGCGCAAAAAGCATGCAGAGAGGCAGCACGCAGCCAAAGCTGACAAACAATTTGTTAATGCCTGTTTGTCATTTGTTTTTGTTGGCGTTTAAGCTGCATAAGAGACTGAGAGCCTAGAGAGCGTCATTGAGTAGTAAAAATATAAGAGAACCCAAAGCGCATACATACATATGTTGCACGCAGAAACCGGGTGAGCAAAACGTATACCACGAAACAGAAACAAAAACAAACCAGATTTTCTTTGAGAGAGCGCTAAAGAGATAGAGAGCGTAAAAAGGATAATAATGATGTTTGTGACAATGACGACAAATAATAACATGTGAAAAGAACGCAGAAAATGCGACGCAAATTATTGAATGAGAATGATGAAAGAAAATGCTGAACAGAGGAGCTAACGAACCGGCAGATAGACTGAAAGAAAGTGCAAAATATGTATAAAATATGTTACTGTTGACATTGAAGTATATGTACATTAGACTGGTCCAAGCCAGTATGAAAAAAAAAGTTTTTTTTTTTTTCGTGCTCCACAAGTCTCATTTTGTTCGATTGCTTATAAATTGGATATATATGTACTAAAATTTAGCCCTATACGAACACGTTTAGAGGTCGCTATGATTGATCGAATAACCTATTACAAAATTTTGCGCCACCTTTGGCCAAATTATAAAAAATATTCGATTTAAATAATAAAGCCGATCCAATTAATATAAACGTGCGTATTTATTGCGTGATCTGTTTGGAGTGATCACTTCTAATACGGGTTTGAATCTGGGTGCATGCTCTTTGATCGAGAAGGCTTAAGATAAAGAACTTATTTGGATTGCTTGCCGACATCACATTTTCGAAATTATCCTGTCCGATGTATTCAAGACCTTGTTTGGATCCAGTAGTGTGGACCAGATGTCTGTCTTTTCACGCGACTTCAGAAGGAATGGCCGAATATAAATCAATAGGAATTTACAGTTGGCAGTGATAATTTGTACAAAACGCCAGAACTTGTGAAACTTCGTAAAGAAATGTTAAAATATTACAATGAAGCAATAAAAACTCAACAGCTCAAAGATGATTATGTCGAATTACTGAACGTGTGCCGTATATTCCTAAGAAGTTCCGAAATAACTGATGAAGTCAAGTTACGTTCATCAAGCTCGTTGGATGGCAAAAGCTATCTATTGCCTAAAAATGTATTTATTTCAAGATCAGTTTCATCTAACTGCAGCTGAAAAACGATCTGTTACGGAATTATCTCTGTTTATCAGTTTGATTTACGGGTGATATTGGAACGAAGCTCGCCTGGCAGTGCAAGCCCCTTAGGTAGGTAGGTAGGTACAAGTGATTGCCTTACAACACACCTAGGCCTGTAAAAGGCCCGTTGTGATGCCACTAGGGATAGTCTCTCTACTCTCCTGGATCCTCTCTGAACCAACCTGTCGATTTAATAAACGAATTAATTCTGTTTATTCTGATTCCTGCAAATTCAGTAGCATTCCCAAAAAGTTCGGAACCCAGTGTGTTCAGTCTTCTCCTGCATAGTGCCCTGCATCCACACAGGAGATGCTCCAATGTTTCCTCCTCTTCTTCTTCCTGACAGCTTCTGCAGTAGTCAAAATGAGATACCCCCAATCTGTTAGCGTGCCTACCTATAAGACAGTGTCCAGTAAGAACCCCAATCGTTGCTCTTACGTCCTGTCTACTCAGTTTTAAAAGCTGCTTTGTTCTATTTAGGCTCCATTGTGGCCAAGTTTTCCTGCTAGTCAAACAGGTTCCAGTTTGAACCCAAGCCCCTTTAAATGATGCAAATTTTCTAGAACAGCTCAAAAGCTATCCGAATGAGAAGAACACTTAATTGGTCTATCGTTATACGATTCTAGAGGTCATCCTGAAGAAAAAAGGCTAATGGTAGAAAATCTTCAAAAATCACCAACAAAAAAGGCTTTAAAATAGACCGGAAGGTAAGACGTTTCAGTTAAAAAATCCAATACTTTTACAGAATTTCATCACTCAACGAACTAAAGTTCTTTTTGAACTGCTTGTCTTTGATGGTCAAGAAAAATCAGAAGCATTTTATAAAAAAAGATCCTTCACAGTGGCCCAGTGATGAAATTTATATTGAAATGCAGCAAAAGGCTCGCCAAATGAAAGTAGTGAATGACTGTGCAGAGCGAGGTATAGCTTTGATACGAAAACGAAGAACAAAAGCAATATCGACAAGACGCAGGAGATACCGCAAGAAGTATTCGGTGGCTTCAAAATCTAATATCCTGAAAATGAAAACTGAAAATGAGGAATCAGTTACATAACTATAAGTGACCACAGCATTTACTTTATTTTCTCTCACATTTTAGCTTGTAAGGTCATTTATGTTCATTAAAATTACTTTTTACTGATATTACAGATTTTTATTTATATCAAAAAAATCGACAAATCATAGCGAAATTTTTGACAAAAATTCAATTTCGAAAGTAAATTTAAAAATTTAAAAAAAATGTTGGATTTTTTTTTATTCGTGGCTTTTAAAGAACTATCGATTACGAACAAAATGAGTGGCTGTTCTTCAAAATCCGAGTAAAAGTATGGAATAAACGGGAGTTTTTTCAAAAAGTACAAAAAGTCAATTTTTCTGAAAACCTAAAGTTTTAGATGGATAATTCGTTTGTTTATAAAGATATCGTAACCAAATTTGGCATTCGAAAGTTTTTTAGTGTTCTTAAGTTATGTACCAAACTTGATCAAAATCGGTTGATTTTTTAATATAGCACCCATAGGACCGATCGGTGCTATATAAATAAAATTTGATACAGAGCTAAAGGACTCTAAAAAACTTTCGATTGCCAAAATTGGTAACGATATCTTTATAAATAAATCAATTATTCATCTAAAACATTTTGTTTTTCAAACAAATTTACATTTTTCACTTTTTACAAAAATACTCGATATTTCAACATTTTTTGCTCGATTTTGATGAACAACCACTAATTTTGTTCGTATTTGATAGTTTTTTAAGGTCCATAAATAAAACAGCATGAAAAAATTTTTGGAAATTTTTAAAATTACATTCGAAGTTGAATTTTTGTAAAAATTTGCTAAAAATTACGAAAAATTTCCCTTTAATGCATAAATAGCGACCAAACCATAAATATGACAGTAATATGTTTCAAGTATCATCGATGCGTAATTCAATTATCTACAGATTGGTAAAAAAATGATTAAAATCAGTTAAGCACAATCAGAGATATTTGCTTTTAAGTAAAAACACATTTTTTTAAATTTCGAAAAATGTTTTTTTCAAAATATTTCGAAAACCGTTCCATGAAAAAATTTTTGGATTTCATTTTCGGTTTTAGCGTGCCATTATACTTTAGAAACAACTAAAACATGTTGAGGATACATTTTGCTGTAAACTAGTGTTATTGTTCAATTGAGCTGAAATTTTGCATAGAACATTTTTTTTGGACCACTCTAATGTACATACATGCATACATTCAAATCCGGAAGATAAACTGTAATAATGGCAACAAAGCAAACAACCAAACAACAACAAACGAACGAGCGTTAAAACAAAGACAAAACAACCCAACAACGTGCAACAGTGAGAGTGCGAGAGTGCGAGATTGCGAGAGCGCAAAAGCGTAAAAAAAAGCTCTCAATATGAGCGCAATATATGCTAAGCAACAATTTGTTGCCGCAACATACATACATATAAAGAGCGCGGCAAAAGAGAGACATCAAGTTCTGTTGCTAAATAAAGTGAATAAACGGAATATTGTGCAATTTGCCGTTGCGTTTAAGAACGGTAACGAGTTCTTCCTTTTTGCCTTGGAATTAAATTAATGCTGTCATTGGTTAAAACAGTCCCCCCCCCATTCCACCGCTAGACTCTTAAGACACATAACTAAGGTTTTTTTTTTTTTTTTGCTTGAAGTGCTTCTTAGTACGCCTCACTTATTGACATTAAAAATTACTGCTAAATGATTACTATGTACGTACTGTTAGTATAAGGGGTGCTTTTTTAAGTGCGCCTGAACTTTAATTTCATATAAAACAACAAAAATTTTATAAAGCGTTTACCAAACAGCATTTTTTATACAAAAATCAATATTTAATATCTAATTGAATGCAATACTTTGGTAAATATATGTAATTATTATATACGCAATGCATCGTCACCTGTCCTAACCGCAACACAGTTCTTGTGGGATTTCCCATATTGCACTGAACACGCAAGCAAAATTAAATTTTTTGAAGGTTATGTTGTTTTTTTTCCTAATAATTGGATGTGTGGCATTTTTTTTGTATGTTAAGAATTAAAGGTTAAATGATTCAATTCAGACGCCAATATTTCGGATTTGACTATAATTCGAAAAAACGTTGTATTGACAAAAATTGAAAACTTTAGCTTTAAAGCTTTTAAATTGAATTTTACTCTTGAACAAAACCCATAAATATGCCATTTGTAAACAGCGGTTTATTGTTGCTCAGTGTGGTTTCAGGCCTGGAAAGTATACGATAGACCAGATATTTACATTGCGACAAATTCTGGAGAAGACTCGTGAAAAGCAAATCGACACACACCACCTATTCGTTGACTTCAAAGCTGCTTTTGACACGCCTGATAGAGAGAAGTTTTTCGTAGCCATGTCTAAGTTTGGTATCCCTGCAAAGCTAGTTCGGCTTTGCATGATGACGTTGAGTAACTCCTGCAGTTCCGTCTTGATAGGAAAAGACCACTCCGAACCATTTGCTACCAAACGAGATTTCAGGCAGGGTGGTACACTATCAAGCGACTTTTTCAATTTACTACTGGAAGCTATCCTGCGACGTGCCGATGTGAACAGGTCAGGCACTATCTTTTATAAGAGTGTCATGCTGCTGGCGTATGCCGACCACATTGACATTATTGGCACTAACATACGTGCAGTAAGCGGAGCCTTCTCTAAAATTGAAAAAGAGTCGAAAAACATGGGTCTGGCTATAAATCTGGACAAGACGAAATACCTGCTATCTACAAGTAAGGAAACGACAACACGGGGAATAGATAGCTACAAATTCGAAGTTGTAAAGGATTTAGTGTACTTGGTTAGCAGAATTAACGACACGTCAGCATGCAAATACGTCGACGGATTAATCTTGCTAACCGGTCTTACTTTGGGCTAAGTAAGGAACTCAAGAGTAAAGCCCTCTCTTGGCATAAGAAAATAACCCTCTACAAATCCCTCATCATACCCGTGCTTCTCTACGGCGCTGAAGCATGGACATTGTCTTCATTTGATAAGGCGATTTTAGGGGCATTCGAGAGAAAAATCCTCCGACGTATCCTTGGACCGATAAATGTGGAAGGTGATTTTCGTATTCGAATGAACCACGAGCTGTATGAGCTATAAGGCGACACTGATCTAGTTCGGCGCATACAGCTACAACGTCTGCGCTGGCTAGGTCATGTTGCACGAATTGATGAAAATGCTCCAGCCAAGAAGGTATTCGAGCGGAAATCACTGGAGGGTCGACGACAACAGGGACGCCCGCCTCTGCGATGGGAAGATCAGGCAACGGAGGATCTTCGTAGCCTTGGTATTGCCAATTGGCGCCAGCAAGCACAGGACAGAAACCGCTGGCGTAGGATAATTTCTGCGGCCAAGACCGAAAACCGGTTGTAATGGCCAAATTAGTAGTAGTAGTAGTTTATTTTTGCTCACGTTGTTAGTCGGGCACTTTTACCTTTTTTAGGGTTACTCACGTCGCTACTGGGGTATACTTGCCAGACAAAGTGAACAACCCAATTTTGTGCTAATGTATAGTATCTGGGTTATAAAATTAAGTGCTAAGGGTGTGCGAGTAATTTTTGTTTTGACTGTTAAAATATTTACTGTGTAAAAAAATTCACATAAAAAGAAGTAAACCGCGAAATTCTCTTACGGGGGCGGCAGCCAGCTATCGACATAAATCGAAAATCTTCATCTGCGTGACTATTATGCGTATCTTTTGGTTAAGTTTCAGCCCCATAGCTCGTATAGTCTCTGAGATTTTTTTACTCATACGGACAGCCAGACATGGCTATATCGACACGACTGTAGATGCTGATCAAGAGTATAAACACTTTATGGGGTCTGCTACGCCTCCCAGGGCCGGCGTCACACTTTTTTTTCGAGTGGGTAGTAAGAAAGATGCTGGGGGCTTTCATGGATGAGGCTTTACAATTTATTTTGATACAGATAAAGGATTAGAACAGGGAAATAATAAAACAAATACATTAGTTTAATTTATTCTATTTAAATATAACTTAGTTTCGTAGAGCAAAACATGAAGTTCGTTTTCGATTGCGAACAATAAATGCGTCCATTAAAGATTCGATATCAAGCGTATCAACCTAATGTAAGAAAGCGAACGAATTCGGGAACGATTTTCAGATAATTTTCCGTTTCTCTAAGAAACTTAACAATTGTGCTCAAATCTGAAGCTTTTTTACTCTCACGCGCCATTATCTCCAATAAGAAGTCTCTAACTTTGGTCAAACGGAGTTCATTGAAATCTCCTCTGTAAAATTTTATGATTGCGTCAGTATTTTTTGATTTGCCAATCGCAAAAGTTTCTAGAGATTTGAAAAATCGGGCATTATTGGAATCAAATCTTTCTTTGAGAGAAAAATTTATCCGGTCGAAAATCTCACAAAATATTTTTTTGTAATAATCTTTTAGGGAATCAAAAATATGGTTTTCTGTTATCTTCCAGTCGTTTTGGAACTCGACGTTTTCTTGGCAATTTTGGTTTTTCAATCTCAAGTTTAGATGCCAATTCGCAACTGTTTTTCCAAATCGATTTAAATTTTTTATCCCGAGACTCATTCATTACAGTTGACACAATTTTTACTTTTCGATAAGATTCGACAACACACAGTTCCGAAGATTACAGCTCTTTGTTGAGGATTTTAATCCGATCAATGGCAGTCAAAAGGAAGAGAAACTTGAACGACTCCATATTAGAAAACTCCATAGAAAATATTCGAATTTAGCGTTTTGTCCGATAATTCCGAGTGGGTATGTACCCACTGGGATGTTTTCCGAGTGGGAACCACTACTCATGCGACCCACGTCAAGCGCCGGCCCTGACGCCTCCTTCTGTCCTTTTTATACATTTGCACGAACTTATTATATCTTTGCTACAGGGGGTATAACAAAGTATTATAAGTGACACCTATTATAACTCAAGAACGTCTGGACAGATTATGTTGATCTATATCGGAAAAATTCACATTAAAGGAAGTAATCAAGAAACATATATTTTTCCAACATTTATGCAGGAATTGGGGGAAAGTGAACACAAAAATAGTTCGGATTAAGAAACTTTGATAGAAGATGTAGAACAGATAAAATGTTTTTAAATTATAGGAAATTGTAATTGATCAAAATAAGAAAGCACACATACGCACTTCTCTTGCGCATTGGGAATCAGAGAAGAATAAAGTTCTGGCTATGATAAGCAGTACATGCGTTAGTACAGGGTATTGTATAGCTTTAGCTATAAACTTTAGCATTTATGCATGCTACGGTATGAACATTATAGACATAAAGAAAATTACAGAGTATATGATGGTCTGGATGAACTCAATTGAATAATGAAAACCGTAGGTGGGTTGGCGTGCCAAGCATGCAGGGCGCAGAGCCCCCTTGTTTATCATAATAAAGCGGTTGGTAAGTGATGTTTTTTATGCCCCTTTTACTACAGGATCTATCAAATTGAAGCACTGATTACGCTTTATTTTAGAGTTTTTTCTCCACATTGTCTAATTTCTTTGACTGGTACTAAATAGGAAATAGTTTTTGGCATATCCCTTTATATAGTCATATGGTCTGACACTGCTTTTATCAGACCCATTCGCTTGTACGAGTCTTCGCTTTTTTGGGACAAGCCACTCTTTACGACAGGGGTTCTTCGCAGCAACAAATACTTTCTACTCTTAGAGGTTATCATATTTTGATTGTTTACACCCAAAATTTAGATACATAACTTGCAAACAAAAACTGAGTAACAAATCTATCATAAGTTATAAGGACGTAGCCCCGATAAATTGTTATTTTTGGATTAACAAAACTATCGATCGTTCTAGGGTATAACTTATACCTACAATCTATCTTTAGATCTTTTAGTATGCCTACAATCCGTCTTTAGATCTATTATTATAGCTACAATCTATAGTTAGATCTATCGTTATACCTGCAATCTATCGTTAGATCGATCGAACCATATAAAGTCAAAATCAGGGGGTTATCTTAAAAAAAAGTTTTTTTTTTGTACTTGCCTGCACTCGTTATCCAGCAATTGTGTGAATTATTAAACGACGGTTCTGAAAAGATGAAAAAAAGATTATTCAATAAAAGCAAGGCTTTTTTTTTTATCTTAAGCAACTGTTTGACTTGATAAAAATTAAAAAAAGTTTTTAAAATCAATCGTATAACTTTAGCTACATTTTAAGTCTAGAATCACAAAAAAAAAAAACTCCAAAAAAAAAGGCATACAAATGAAGCCGTTTCGGCATATCAGTTTACATTTTAAAGGGGACATGGCGTATGAGTAATTCGCTGTGCTGAAATGCAAAACCAAGTCCCCTCTCCCGAACTCCTTCTACACAAAGTAAAACCCAACAAATGCAACAAAAATGTAACTGCTACATGTTTCAGGAACACTGTCTGTCGCCTGTTCCGAGTATATATACAATTTTAATTAAAAAGTTTGTTTCCTTTTGACACTAGCTAACAAAACGTGGCAACCCTGCGCTTGTTGTTAATCATTTTTTGAACGCTTACATACGAAAGTTCCAACTTTTCCGGTTCTAGTCCAGAAGCGCTCTAACTTTGGCTACATGGCACGATTGGAACGCTGTTCGTCTTCGACGAGCTTTAGCCCCTCCCGGAACAGCTTGTAAACATTGTTCAGCGGCATATGGCAGCACCCCGTAGACGTTCTTAAACATTCCGAGCATCTCCCTCGCAATTTTTTTGAGTTTGACGGCAAATTTAATAAAGTAGCGCTGCTCGAAATTTTTCTGCATCTTTAATCGTAACGACACTTCTTAATAGAGGTTCAGGAATATTGACGTCCTTACTTTCCGATTGCTCCCAGGCGCTCTCTTCGAAAGTTCCAAAAATTCATTACTACTACTTTTTTATCAACCTTTTTTAACATTGTACGTAACAAAAAGAGAAGCAAACGTCGGAGATCCCCCAAAGTATGATCAGGGTATATATGTTCCTTTAACTCCTATTTGGAGCATAGGGCGTCAACTACTTCTCTTCGCCAGCGGACCCAGGACTCTGAGTTCACTCCATGATAGATTGAGAGATTTCATTTTGGCCTCTGTTGAGCGTTGCCAGGTGATACGCGGTCTACCAATGCTGCGACCTGTTTGCTGTAAAGGGTTCGATATAGACACTTCTTTATAGCGGCTCAGGAATATCGACGTCCTTACATTCCGATTGCACCCAGGCGACAGAAAAATATGTTGGTCTCTTCGAAAGTTCCAGAAATGCATTCCTACATAACAAAAAGAGTAGCAAACGTAGGAGATCATCCAAACTGACCTTAAGTATGATCACGGTGACTAGAAAAATCGATATTAGAGGTTCAAAAATATCGAGTCCCCCAATGTGAACTTAGGTATGATCGCGGTGACTAGAAAGAACGATAAAGACATGTTCGACTGTCTGTTCGTAGGAACACCTAGACCTCAGAGATGATCAGAGCTGGAGTGAACAAACTTACGGCCTAGAACTCTTATTATGTTTCGGGAGTTTAATGGATTTTTTCAATATCAGCGATGCTATGGCAACCAACCACCATGCCTTGATGAGATCGCTTCTGCCATAGCAAAACTTAAAAATGGCAAATCCGCTAGCCCAGACAACATGCCAGCAGAGCTACTCATAGTGACGATCCCAAAAAAAGGTGATCTAAAACAATGCAACAACTGTAGAGGAATAACATTGTTAAACTCAATTAACAAACTACTATCCTCGATTATCCTTTCCCGAATATCACCTGTGATTGAGTCCATTCTGCGTAAGGAACAGGCGGGTTTTCGGCCCAGTAAATCATGTGCAGATCACACTAATACGCTTCGGATCTTAATTGAACAGTCAATTGAATATAACAGCCCACTATACCTGCTTTTTATTGACTTCGAGCGTGCTTTCGACACAGTCCACCGTCCAGCTCTGTGGGAAACCCTCAGCAGTAAAGGCATCCCCGACAAAATTGTGTCAATGATCCGCAAACTTTATAATGGTGCCCATTACAAGGTCCGCTTTAAAGGCGTGTAAAGCGACGAATTCGAGCCTGTTACTGGGGTGAAACAAGGGTGTGTCCTTGCGCCTACACTGTTTTTGATCATGCTGGACGGTGTAATGGATCAGACAAACCGAGACCTTCCCTGCGGCTTAAGGTGAAAACTCGATGAGGTATTAATAGACTTGGACTATGCAGTTGATATCTGCCTGCTAGCGCAGCGTTTTGACGACATACAAAGGAAACTTCACTGCCTAGCTGAAAACGCCTGTAAAGTTGGTTTAAGAGTCAACGTAAAGAAGACGAGGTTAATGCGCATCGTCTCCAACAACACAACACCACTTCTATTGTAAAACCAACCCATAGAAGACGTTGACTCCTTTAAGTATCTTGGCAGCATAGTCTGTAAGGACGTTGGATCCACGTCAGATATAACCGAACGCATCAACAAAGCTCGAACTGCCTTCTATGACCAGAATCTGGCGATCGCACAATATAAACACCAAAACAAAGCTCCGGATTTTTAAATGCAGCGTACTGTCGGTGCTCCTCTACGGCTGCACCACATGGAGCCCAACACAAACAACACGCAGAAAACTCCAAGCGTTCGTCAATAGATGCCTCAAGCGGATCTTGAGAATTTTTTGGCTCACTTGGGTTACAAACGAGCAGCTACTTAATCTAGCTGAAATCCACCCGATCGAGCTAGAAATGCGAAAAAGGAAATGGTCATGGATTGGCCACACTCTAAGATGGCCCAAGACATTGCAAGAGCAGCACTCGAGTGAAATCCGCTGGGCTATCGACGCCCCGGAAGACCACGAATCACCTGGAATTGGCTGCCCGAGCTCAAACCAACTCTGTGATCTAGGTGTTCATACAGACGGACATGTCCAAAGCCACTCCTCTAAACACCTTGATCATACTTTAGAAAACTTTGAAGCATCTCCGAAGTCTGCTTCTTTATGTAAGATGCATTTGCGACTTGCAGGGTATTAAAAAATAACTGCTGTTCATTGAATCCTTCTCCACTTTCCAAAAAAGGAAACAAGAGAATGCATTCCGTATATAACCAATATTTCTAGCATGCATGGTCAATCGAATCTTCTAGATACTCAACATCTCATTTGTTTGCTGCAAATAACAATGATAAAGACTTTTATCATTATGATTACGATGATTATGATCATCATCAACATCATCATGATGATGATGCATTTTGCATCTGATTGTGAATGGTGGATTGTACATTGTACTGATTGCATTTATGTCAATGTACGTTTTCAATGTTAAATATCGCACCAGACACTAGTTGTAGTTGTCTGTCAGTGGTGTAGTCTTTTGGACAGTTCCCGAGTCAGGGAGTAGCGAGAGAAATTGTGCATAAAAAAAACCAGAATGGAAATCTTTTTGTCAGCCAGCAAACTTTGTATACTCTTGCAGAATAAGTAATTGCAAAAATGATAGTACAGTAAAAAAAGACCAAAACAGGGGCTGACCTGGAAAAAATTGCACACTGGAATTTCTCTTGCTTAATGTATTAAGGACCATCTAAAAGGTCTAAAGCCAAATTGGATACCTCCTACCCCCGTAGGGTTTTCCATTATTTGGACATATGTTTGAGCCCATTTATCTCGAAATCTATAAGCCGTACACAAAAACTTCCAAGGCAGAAAATGTTTAGAATTGAATTTAAAATTTTACTTGTACTAGAAGGTATACCCAGAAGTTCATATTTTAGGCGACAGAGGGCGCCAAAGTTACTACAACGCAGTTTTTCGTATTTTAAGTCACCTCCTTGCCCTTTTTTGTTTTTGGTGTGTATCAAAAAATTTTAGATCTCAAAAAAGTACATAAGACTGGTTTTTAAATCATGTAAGTATCTCTAGTAGTTTCCACGTTATGACGCTTTAAAGTCTTCCCGCAAGCGCATCGCCGCTGCTGCGCGCAGGGGGCGCTAAAGTGCTGAACGTTTTTTAAGGCGCGGGAAGCCTTCGAAACTTTATAACTTGGAAACTACTAGAGATATTTACATGATTCAAAAACCAGTCTTGTGTACTTTTTTAAGATCTACAATTTTTTGATACACGCCAAAAACAAAAAAGGGCAAGGAGGTGGGTAAAACTAGGAAAAACTGCGTTAAAGTAACTTTTTCTGCGCTCTAGCGCCTAAAATATGAACTTATGGGTATGCCTTCCAGTACGAATAAAATTTTAAATTCAATTTTACACATTTTCTGCCTTGGAAGTTTTTGTGTACGGCTTATTGATTTCGAGATAAATGTGCTCAAACATATGTCAAAATAACGGAAGGAGGTTTCCAATTTGGTTTTAGACTTTTTGGATGGTCCTTAATACATTAAGCAAGAGAAATTCCAGTGTGCAATTTTTTCCAGGTCAAAACCTATTTTTAGTGTACTAGTATAAAATTTTGCGAAACAAAACCTATGCCAAATTCCAAGATCAAATCAATATACCCTCTCAGCAATTTTGACAATTCGTTGTGTTGTCTGACGAGTTTAAATTATAAAGCGAATATGCTCAAACACGTAGTCATTGTGTGTGTATGTGTTTGTGTGTGTGTTGGTGTCTGTGTGTATTCTTGCGATTGCAGTGCGCTCTCAAAATCCCATATGAAAATTGTCAACAAAAAAAAAAAAACAGCTCAATGAGCTTCAATTTATCACTCACTCTCTCTCTCTCCTCTCTCTGGGGACACTCCCTGCTGCACTGTCCATATTGCCCGTATTAGTTCCAACAAGAGAAATACCAAGACCCATCGCCAAGCTCTACTATAATCAAAACTTGAGAGTTGGCGTTTTGGTGCGTGGCAATCTTTCAACGCCAGTCAATCAATCTTTTACACAGTACATAGTACATACGTTACATATGTATATAGTATAGAGTACATACAATACTTATCAATTATGCACTTTTGTAAAAATGCATACTATATGCTAGATCCATATACATACAAAATGTAGTATATATACACATATCCAAAAATTTGACTGTACGTCAGCCAGACAACATCTAGATGTGAACTGTCATATATCTACATATATTGTATATAGTGCAAAAAAAATTCCATTCAACTTTATAAAGGCAAAAATGGCAAACGTTAAAGTCGACTTTGAAATACCCTTTACCATCATAGGTAAAAACAAAATGATGTGAACTTTACATGTGACAGGTCTATCCATATGGCTTTTGATCTGCTAAATCCGAATCCGAGCTAAAAAAAAAAAAAAACCTCAACAGTCAAGAGATCTGAGACAGCCGCCAAAAACCCACACAATTTTGTTTTTTGATTTATGAATCTTAACGTTGTTTTTATATATTTTTGGAACGCTGAATCTGAATCCGAGCCTTACAACCCCCAAGTACGATAGGATCAGTGGTGGATCCACGGGGGTTTTTCGCCACCAAGACCAAATCCTAGATACGCTCCTGGATAGTATTCTATAAAATAAACAATGCCTTTAAAATAATGCGTAGTCAACCTGGTCTGATCTTCAAACCCGAAAATAAATTTTTTTTTCTGTGGCTATATAAACATATAAATTTTTCGAATAGTATCAAAGTTTTAGAAAATTATTAAGATCAATGGTCACTTGGTATATACGAGTAGTTTATCGAATAGTATCAAAGTTCCTAAGAGAATTATAAGATCAATAGGCACTTAATATATAAGAGTGGTTTATCGAATAGTATCAAAGTTTCTAAGCAAATTATTAAGATCAATTGTCACTTAGCATATACGAGTAGTTTATCGAATAGTATCAAAGTCTCCAAGAAAATTATTAAGATAAATTGTCACTTAGTATATTTGAGCAGTTTATCGAATAGTATCAAAGTCTCTTAAAAATTATTAAGATCAATTGTCACTTAGTATATTTGAGCAGTTTATCGACAAGTATCAAAGTCTCTAAGAAAATTATTAATATCGATTGTCACTTAGTATATACGATTAGTTTATCGAATATTATCAGTCTCTAAGAAAACTATTAAGATCCATTGTCACTTAGTATATACGGTAAGTTCATCGAATATTATCAAAGTCTCTAAGAAAATTATTAAGATTAATTTTCACTTAGTATATACGAGAAGTTTATCGAATAGTATGCAAGTATCAAAGAAAATTTTTAAGATCAATTGTCACTTTGTATATACGATTAGTTTATCGAATAGTGTCAAAGTCTCTAAGAAAATTATCAAGATCAATTGTCACTTAGTATATACGAGCAGTTTATCGAATAGTATCAAAGTCTCTAAGAAAATTATTAAGATCAATTGTCATTTAATATATACGAGTAGTTCATCGAATATTATCAAAGTTTTAAGAGAATTATAAGATCAATTGTCACTTTGTATATACGATTAGTTTATCGAAAAGTATCAAAGTCTCCAAGAAAATTATAAAGATCAATTGTCACTTAGTATATACGAATAGTTTATCGAATAGTATCAAAGTCTCTAAGAAAATTATTAAGATCAATTGTCATTTAGTATATACGAGTAGTTTATCGAATAGTACGAAATTCTAAGAAAATTATAAGATCTAGTAACGAGAAGTTTATCGAATAGTATCAAAGAAAATTTTAAAGATCAATTGTCACTTTGTATATACGATTAGTTTATCGAATAGTGTCAAAGTCTCCAAGAAAATTATTAAGATCAATGGTCACTTAGTATAAACGAGTAGTATATTGAATAGTATCAAAGTTTCTAAGAAAATTATAAGATCAATATGCACTTAGTATGTACGAGTAGTTTATCGAATAGTATCAAAGTATCAAAGAAAATTTTGAAGATCAATTGTTACTTTGTATATACGATTAGTTTATCGAATAGTGTCAAAGTCTCTAAGAAAATTATTAAGATCCATTGTTACTTAGTATGAACGAGTAGTTTATCAAATAGTATCAAAGTTTCTAAGAAAATTATTCAGATCAATTGTCACTTAGTATATACGAGCAGTTTATCGAATAGTATCAAAGTTTTAGAAAATTATAAAGATCAATTGTCATTTAGTATATACGAGTAGTTTATCGAACAGTATCAAAGTATCAAAGAAAATTTTTAAGATCAATTGTCACTTTGTATATACGATAAGTTTATCGAATAGTGTCAAAGTCTCTAAGAAAATTATCAAGATCAATTGCCACTTAGTATATACGAGCAGTTTATCGAATAGTATCAAAGTCTCTAAGAAAATTATTAAGATCAATTGTCATTTAATATATACGAGTAGTTCATCGAATATTATCAAAGTTTTAAGAAAATTATAAGATCAATGGTCACTTAGTATAAACGAGTAGTGTATCGAATAGTATCAAAGTTTATAAGAGAATTATAAGATCAATAGGCACTTAGTATGTACGAGCAGTTTATCGAAAAGTATCAAAGTCTCCAAGAAAATTATAAAGATCAATTGTCACTTAGTATATACGAATAGTTTATCGAATAGTATCAAAGTCTCTAAGAAAATTATTAAGATCAATTGTCATTTAGTATATACGAGTAGTTTATCGAACAGTACCGAAATTCTAAGAAAATTATAAGATCAATGGTCAACTAGTAACGAGAAGTTTATCGAATAGTATCAAAGAAAATTTTAAAGATCAATTGTCACTTTGTATATACGATTAGTTTATCGAATAGTGTCAAAGTCTCCAAAAAAATTTTTAAGATCAATGGTCACTTAGTATAAACGAGTAGTATATCGAATAGTATCAAAGTTTCTAAGAAAATTATAAGATCAATATGCACTTAGTATGTACGAGTAGTTTATCGAATAGTATCAAAGTATCAAAGAAAATTTTGAAGATCAATTGTTACTTTGTATATACGATTAGTTTATCGAATAGTGTCAAAGTCTCTAAGAAAATTATTAAGATCCATTGTTACTTAGTATGAACGAGTAGTTTATCAAATAGTATCAAAGTTTCTAAGAAAATTATTCAGATCAATTGTCACTTAGTATATACGAGCAGTTTATCGAATAGTATCAAAGTTTTAGAAAATTATAAAGATCAATTGTCATTTAGTATATACGAGTAGTTTATCGAACAGTATCAAAGTATCAAAGAAAATGTTTAAGATCAATTGTCACTTTGTATATACGATTAGTTTATCGAATAGTGTCAAAGTCTCTACGAAAATTATTAAGATCAATTGTCACTTAGTATATACGGTTAGTTTATCGAAAATTATCAAAGTCTCTAAAAAAAATTATCAAGATCAATTGTCACTTAGTATATACGAGCAGTTTATCGAATAGTATCAAAGTCTCTAAGAAAATTATTAAGATCAATTGTCAATAAGTATATACGAGTAGTTCATCGAATATTATTAAAGTTTTAAGAAAATTATAAGATCAATGGTCACTTAGTATATACGAGTAGTTTATCGAATAGTATCAAAATTCTAAGAAAATAATAAGATCAATGGTCAACTAGTAACGATTAGTTTATCGAATTGTATCAAAGTTTCTAAGAAAATTATAAGATCAATATGCACTTAGTATGTACGAGTAGTTTATCGAAAAGTATCAAAGTCTCCAAGAAAATTATAAGATCAATGGTCAACTAGTAACGATTAGTTTATCGAATTGTATCAAAGTTTCTAAGAAAATTATAAGATCAATATGCACTTTGTATGTACGAGTAGTTTATCGAATAGTATCAAAGTTTCTAAGAAAATTATAAGACCAATAGTCACGATTAGTATATGATTAGTTTATCGAATAGACCGGGCATGACAACGTCAGCTGCATCTTCTTTTCGTCTTCTGAGCAAAATTTTATTTTTCGTGTAGCTTTCATATAATTCTTCGCAAAGATCTGGCACATTTATTTGGATCAAAATTTGTCCAACCACATACGATGGAAATTCGATAATTGTACAATCCGTTGAAAGATTAGAAACTTTGGTAGCACTCTGAAGCCCTTATATAAACAAATTGGGAAGTACAAACAAAGCTGCAATTTTTTCATGTAATATCTTTTACCCCAGATGTTCGTCCGACTGAAGGCCAGACTAGAAGACAAGCTTTTTTTTTCCATACATGCTCGTAAACTGCTTGATTTGATGTTATTATTGTTGCGCAAAACCTTGAAATGTTTTTGTTTTTTTCTTTTGCTGCTTTTATTGGCCCTTCCTTCTGCCCTCAGTTTAGCAACTTCTCTCTTTTATCCACTCTGTTCCGCACTTCTTGTGCTGGGTGCCACCTGAGGGCCAACTACATGGAATTTGGCACGTTCTACCAGTTTCTGAAATTTTTCTTTGCTCTTCTTTATTTTAAGTAGGTTTCTGTGTTTCAAGTTAAGGTTGAACGAGTAGAAGATTGGGTTCCCGCACCAATGCTATAACTGGTCTAGCGACATTTGTATTTTCTGTACTTCTTTTGGATTGCAATTCGTATTGATTACGATATATTGTTGTAAAAAAGCTCTTTTTCGGGAGCTAAGCTCAAAAATTAGTTACGATAATATTAGTAGTAGTAGTAGGTACAATCGATACATCGTGTAAGCAAAAAGTTCTTTAAATTTTAACACAATCTAAAAAATTGTCTTAGGGGTATAGCTTATAAAGTTCCCATGTAGAAATTTGATTGTTTTGGTAAGAAAAGATTACAAGCTGCTTAACTGTTGGGAACTGAACTGTGTGAACTTTTTTAAAAAAATACTTATTTTTGGTATCTGGAAAATGTTTTTTGAGAAAATTTCAAAGCATTGCAACAAGCAACAAAACTACATTGCATAGATTGTACAGATAAAAAGTGGGAAGTAAAAAAATCTTTTGATACCAAAAATCATTATAATCGGAAAATAATATTTTAGAGGCGGAAGTTCGTATGGGCTCAGCAGCAAAAGCATATAAATTAATAGAGACTTGGACTCAGAGACTAAGTTTCGATTTCCAGTCTTATAATGTGTTGCTACGGGTTTTCTTAAAGTCTTTCGGTTCTGTCTTTAATGTTCCATTTTTTAAAAATAAGCGTCAAAAAATGGATAACTTATGCATATTTTAAATACGCAAAGTTTTGTCTATCGGCATCTTAAAGTTTTCGCCCTGTTCAGTGGCGCATCCACGAGGCGGTTTTCGAGCCTGGACCTCCGGCCCCCAAAAAAGTTGGAAATATGGGTTGACAGATTTTTGCGACCTCTGTTAAAAAACCGCCCCTAGACCAAATCTTTGCTCCACACCTGTTTCTGTTAATTAAGGCATATCTTGCGAATACATATTTAACTTTTGAGTTGAAAATTTCCCAAAAAGTTTCGCGATCCTTACAGTAAAACACCCCTCTTTCTATTTCCAACAACATCGCTGCATCATCATTGCACCATGAAAATAAGGCCCAAGCATTCTCATAATGTATAAATTTTAGATGCCGTAATTACTGACTCTTACTTTCTTTTTGTTTTTTTTTGGGTATACTACGCTCCGGTCGAACGTGACAAAAATTCGAAAAATTTCCCATTTGGGATTTTTTTTTTTATATGAAGTTTTGTCTGTCCGCGCGAAATTTTTCGAACTGCGTAGACCCCTTTAACTTAAAACTTAACTTTGAACAAAAAATATCGTTTAAAAAATTGACGTAAAGTACAGAGTATCTTATAGTCGAGACATATCGAACTATGTATAACCAGCCTACTTGTTGAAACATTAAAAGGTTCTTTAAAGAAATTATAATTTTTTAATTCCAATACCCGCTGTCTAACAAACTGAAGACCTAGTCTTACATTTTGTTGAGTATTTCATAAAAGATCTTGTGTCTAAGCCACACAAACAAATTTTTCAAAGAAACTACTTAGTAGCTAATCAGAGCACAAAACTTTTGTAGACATTTACATTGAGAAAATTATTTCGAGACAGCGGGCCCAAAAGCTAATAAGTAGGTACATAATTATGTAATATTCTGTGGACCCCTCCAAAACTTCAATTATTTAACGAAGCAGCAATTAATAAATATCCAATGACATCAAATCGTAAGCAGCTTAAATTTAAATTTAAAAATCATAAACTCAAACCATATCCACCCACCTAAATCCGCTACTGTGTTTTATCATTAATTTTTACTATGTACCTAAGCTTTACACTTAAAATTCAAAAGTTTGCGAATAATTGCCAGTGTGACTGTAAGTATATAGTTTGCAGCATCCACATCATTAGCAGTAACAAAAAAGTCTAGGAATCTGAATCAAATAAAAAGTGAAATAAAATACAAAGAGAGAACTATAGACTAGTGCTAAAAGGTCATAAGATAACTCTTATTTCTTAAATACATATTTCTCCATAAGAAAGTGCTGAGATTTTTGCGAAAACCCTGCACACACACACACACACAAACATTACGCATACATATACTAATTGCATTTGGCCAGTCGTTGCGCATACGTCCCATATACATATATGTATACATGTGTGGGTGGCACTGCGCGTTCTCTCACACTTTCTTTCGCTCTTTTTCACTTTTTAAGAAACAATTTGTTGCAAACTATGTACATAGCTATGTATGTATGTATATATGTACAAGTGTGCAAACTTTACGTTTCCTGCTTCCTTTTGGCCAATTGCACAAAGAGCAGACGACATTAACTGTTTGTTGCTGCCTCTTGGCTCTTATAGCTGCACACACACATAGCCAGAGTAATCAACAACAAGCAGCAAGTGAAAAGTAAAGCAAAGCAATAACACAAAACAAAAACAAAAAGTTTTGTACAAACATGATTGGCACCTTTTAATTGTTGCTCTCTTTAACTCGGTCTCTCTTTGTATTACTCTGCACTCTTGCGCTCTTTACTGCCTGTAGATTCTTTTTCAATGCACTTACCCAAAAAAAAATAAAAATATTTAAAGTTGCTTCAAAGCTGCTGCATTGCACTGCACTTGATAAGAGTACAAAAAAAAAAATAAATCACACAATTTTTTTTTTTCACACAATAACAATTTCAAGTTTTAAACTTTATGCATTTGCCTTGCAATATCTAAAAACTATTATTAATAATTTTTTTTTTTTTTTTGCTTCTAGTTTGGACTTTTGTTAATTCGTCCGTCCGTTGTGTGGCTCATTGTACGAATGAAAACTTGTACAGCGAAAAATACAAAATTCAACTATGTATGCACAAAGAAGATGAAGAAAAAGCAGAAAAAAAAATTTTAAGCAACACAAAGCAAAGCAAGGCATGGCAATGCAAATGGCAAACAAAAATTAAAAGGGAAGAGCAAAAAAGAGATCGTACAGAGAGTGAGCGCATAAATGCGAATCCGCACTAAAAGCTAAAGCGTTAAGATACAAAAAAAAAAAAAAAAAACAAGAACGAAAGAAAACAAGACAGCGTCCGCTCTCTCTCTCTCTCTCTGGCTGTATTTCGCTCTTTTGTTGTTTTTAGCTGCGCAGCATGTGTTTTGTCTTTGTGTGTGTGTGTGTGTATGTGAGTATCTGTGAGTTATGCGTGTTAAACTGTGTGTCAGACGCTCCAAACAAAGCACTGGCTACACTTTTTTGTGACGCTCAGACGACATATGCTAGGTTTAGTCATTTACCTATTTATTTTTTTTAATTTTTATTATTATTTTTATCGTTCGATGCAAACAATTAAAATATTCTTTGTTGAGAGGTTTTATTTTCTTGACACATTTTCAGAAAAATTTGTTATCACAAATGTTGGGATTAGGTTTCTTTATCAATCTTTTTTTTTTTATGCTTTTAAATGGCATTTTGTCACAAAAACTTGTTTATGACAGTTTTAAACAGCTGTTTGTGCACAATTTCCTGCTCAAGGGTTGCTCACGTTATTAGTCAAGCACTCATGCATTTCTGCATGGATACACAAACTTGTGAATACCCTAAATGCCTAATTGTTGTGAGTGGAAAATTAGGTTTTCGCGCAGCACAAATTATTCGATTTACAATTAGTATATTTTTTTTTTTCTTCTTTACTTAGTCTTAACAAATTTAGAATCACTTGCGTAAAATTTGGTTAATGTTACGGAATTCCAGCTGCTTTCTGCATTTCTTTGCTATTGCGAATTTGTATATAACTACAATAAAAGGTAATTACATGTCGTTTCTAAACTAAAAAAATTTGTTTTGAGTTTTAGTAAAAATATTAATTGTAAATAAAATGGAAACAAAAAATCATTAAAATAAACGGTACGAAAATAATAAAGCTACAAAAAAAGCGTCATTGTTCAAAAATATAATTGCCTTGTTGTCTCTTAGACCAAGGTCCTTCAAAGACAACAAATCTATAACGCGCTTCTTGGTAAGTAAAGCAAAAAGTTAGAAGGACTTAAGTGTTCCTTACTTTAGGAAGCAAAACATCTTGAAAATATCTAGAAAACTGTCCAAACATAAAAAACTACTGCTAATGTTAGTTGTCTGAATTTTGCTGCTCCTAGATCTAATTTTATTATAATATCGACTGTTATTGTTGATATTTTTTCTTACAATTATTAAATTTGACAGATTACAAATAAAAAAAAAACAAAGTTCATTAAATTTTTACTTTCTTGCTTTTTTTTGTTTTAGAAGAAAGTGCAGAACATATGCATATGCTTACAAAAATGTATCTACGTTTTACTTTTACAAGGCATGAGAAAAGAATATTCATGTTATTTCTTATTTTTTAAATGCATTCCAAAAGAGAAAGAAGAAAAGAAATTAAATAAAGATTAAGCTGGAAAATTATTAAGTAACTTCTTAAGCAAATAGCATGTACTTGCAATCCTGATAAAAGATAACTGTATACAAACATTTAGAAACCTTGAACAAAACAAAAAAAAAAAAACTGATGAGTAATGCTAAAGTATGTATACAATGTAAAATATTCGTTTTTGTTGCATGCTCAAAACGCATAGAGCAAAAGAAATGTAAACGTAGCTTAAATATTCTTCGTTCTCACATATACAAATGCACAAAAAGGGCAGAACGCTCTCCAGAGCATAAACACACACACAAACACACGCCCGCATCTTAATAAACACAAACAAATGAATGAAGTCATCTGATGCATTTATGACCTACAATAATGCCATGCTGCAATGCGCGCCAAAAAGAGAGGCACAAAAGAGAGCGACAATTAATATAAAATAAAAACACCCACACACATAAATATGATGAGCGCCAATGTGCGCTGGAGCGAGCAGTGTCTGCGTGCTACAATTTTAAGAGAGCAAGTAAAATATATGAGAGAGAAAGAGAGGCACAACAACGCCTTTGGCGTTAATCACGCGACAAGCAAGCACCGTAGAAGTTGCAAGGCTGGAAAAAAAAAAAACAACAACAACAAAAGCAAAAAGCGGCACAAACTTATTTACCGTATTTGTTTTTAATACATAACATATTAATTATGCCTAGCTGATGTATGTATATAGTACGTCTGTGCGTGTACATATGTATGTATGTAGTAGCAATAGGGGTTGTCGTCATCACAAACAGCCAGCAAAGCAAATGCAGCAAGCGTCGCTGCTCAAACGGAAGCGCTAACTGTGAGCGTCTATACATACATAAATACATGTGTACAAAAGTGCAAAACAAAAGCCGAGTTGAAACTAACGTACAGTGACACCAGAAATTATTCAATCACTTTTTATTTTCAAGTTTCAAGCTCTGTAGCTAAGCAGAAAGAAAAAATTTTAAATAAGACCCATAGACTAACCACGGAGCTGGAGAGGATTGAGCTGATCAATAACTTTTTGAAAAATATGAAAAGTTACTGGTTCATTTAAGCCAAAATGGGCCCCACCAAACAATCAAAATAGTGTAGACTTTATTTATACAAAAAAAAAAAAAAAACAACAAAAATTGTTTAGGTAATTTTTTGGCAGTAAAAATAGTGACTTATTTTAGTTTTAATAGTAATATTATTTCATAATATGTAGTTATAAGTCCATTTTCGCAAACTTACAGAGATAAAACTTAAAATTTTTTAAATAATTTATGGTATAAGTCTTGCCACAGGCAGCTTGAAAAATTGTTTTTGTTTCCTTTATTAAATTCAAATTAATATCGCTTTTTTACTAAAATAAACACTAGTATGTACATTTTTTTTTTGTTGTACTCTACTAGTCCCTGGTGAGCGCTCAAGAATTTAAGTTTTGAAAAATTGTTTTTAAGTAGTATTTTACTTAAAGCTAGAGACTAAATTTTATAGAGTTAGAATTTATCTGTTCAACTCAAATATAGGGTTTTCCAATAAGTGTTGTTATTTTGGTATTCAAAGAAAAATGTAATTTTTTTGAGATAAATGATCGGATGTTTATTTCATGATAAAGAGCAAGGTATGCCGTTAATAATGAAAAACAACATCAGCCAAATGGCCACCACGACCACGCCTACAGGACCATATCCTTTTCATGCAATTTTTTTGCCCTATGTCCTCGATAGGTCCAATGACCCCGCCGGACCATAAACCGCACCAAACAGTCACACGTTGAGAATGGAGAGGCTTCTCAACACTAACTCTTGGGTTTTCCGAGCCCCAGATGCGACAATTTTGCTTCTTGACGTAGCCACCGAGGTGGAAATGGGCCTCATCAAGATGATTTTTCGATGGAAGATTTTCACCATTTTTGTAGTGAATTTTAATAATTTCAATGCGTTGTTGAAGCGTGTAGCGTTCCATTTTTAGTAATGGCGTAGTTTCTACTTGTCAAATGTCAAAGAATAAAAGCTTCAAAAGTGACAGCTACCAGAATACCGAGTGAGTCAAAATAACACCTCTTGTTGGAAAACTCTATATTATCATTTGGTTTATGAATTATTATGTTAAAGGTATAATTGTTATCATCAAAACCTTTGCCCGGAAAAAACAACACAATTTATTCACTAAGAACCAGTCAAGTTGTGTCATAAAATATTTTAAAACATAGCCAAGACGTTTTGTTTACGTCGTTTTCTAGATTTCGATTCCGATACAAAATCGTTTTCAAAAGTGTAGTTTCATTGTAATGAAAATTGATTCGCTAATTTCACTTAAATGTATAGATTTTATGTAAATTAAATTAATTTTGTTTTTTTATTTTTATTTATTTATTTGAAAGATTCTATTATAATTAAAATTATTATAGCATCTACAGTTCCTATCCGATTTTGAAGATCTTAGGGCCTATACGCAGCTCGCTTCATATTAAAAAAAAAAATCCCAAATGGGACTTTTTTTTTATATAAAGTTTTGTCATTCCGCGCGAAATATTTCGAACTGTGTAGACACCTTAAGGCGCGAAATGTTCGTAAAAGATTCTCGTTCAGATTAAAGCTTAACATTATTTTTAAAAAGTTGTTCTCGTTAATAAAAAGCAAACCGAAAATTTGTAGTTTTGAAAAATGGTCGACAATTACAATAATTTCGATTTTGGTTGCTTGTAAGTTCAATAATTTTTACTTAATCTGTACATATCATACATATATCAGCGTAAAGAGCACATCAATACTTTTCGATCTAATTTTTCATGTCGATACAAAATGTAGTTTATGAGATATTGACGAATAACTGAAAAAAGTGCCCGAAAACATGTTTTTTGAAAAAAACTCGAAAACGTTTCTTAAGAAAAAAAAAAAATGAATGACACATTACTTAGTTCAAGATCTAGCTGTTCATATAGATAGACAGATATTAAACGAATATATCTATAACAATTTCTCTTGTCCCGGTGATCAATTGAAGTTAACTCGGTCTCTGGTGTCTTCTATACTACATATGTTACATATATTTAAAAAGGTTAAATAGTGTAGAATTATAATAATAGTTATTACGTAAGCCTTCAGTCAGAATATTGCAATAAAACAAATAGGATTACAAGTAACGTAACAAAGAAGTAAGCAAAGACTTTTTTGCTGCACTGTATGTGTTAGTAGTCTGCGCAAACTTGTTTTTCTCAACGCTCACGTGTCAATATTTTTTTTTTGTCTTTTGTATTCTTTTCTTTTTTAATTGTTTTTTTTTTTTTGTTTTTTGTGGCTACGCACAAAGTTGCAGAGAGCGCGAAATAAACAACAGCCGCAAAATTGTTTTTGTTGTTCTTGTTGCTCTTGTTTTTGTTATTTATGCGGCGACTCGGAAAACTACTCTACCAGACACAGCCGGTTTTTTATGCCATAGCATACAAAAAAAAAAAAAAACAAAAAAATTCAAAAGAAAAACAACAAATGAATGCTCTTAAAATTACGCTCACTATAACATGCGCGCTTATGCTCTAACACTCTCTCGCGCTCTTGAGTCAAGCTGACGTGTTTACTGGTTTGCTTTTATTTTTTTCTTATTTTGGTTTTTTTTTTTTCTTTTTGGACTTGTTTGCTTTATTCGCGCACGTTGCTTTGTTATTGTTGTCGCTGATGTCAGATATAAGTTTATGCATGTATGTATGTACTACTTGTATATGTACATACGTTTGTATTATGTATATGTGCACAGACAACACAACGCCATGTGCGGGTCTTATGTATGCAGTATGTATATAAAAACAATAAAATCGAGCAATGTGCCATGTGTATAAAAAATTAAATTGAAAGCAAAGGTAAGTAGATGTATGTACATACATATTTACGTGAAGTATGTACATACGAGCATGTACATATGTAAGTGTATGCATTATATTTATGTATGTACGTGCCGGTGTAATAGTGCAAGAGTCTGAGGCAAACACTTGCAATGCATGAATTCAAAAAAATACATCAAATATTACGTATACGCAAAAACAGAATTTTTAATTTAATTTTTTTAAAGTTATGCATTTTATATACAATCAATCTCTTAGAAAATAGTAAATGTTTTGAAAATTTAAATTTAACAGCCGATATGAGTAATGAGTAATTAAAAGCAGAAAATTCTCGCGCATTTTTATGTTTTGGATTTCTTCGAGACAGACAAAAAGAAAAACCATCTATGTTATGTACATATGGCAGAAATGCACATAATAAGCTTGTAGTACATGGTAGATGAAGTCTCTTTAGAGCCGCACAGACATTCTATTCAGCTTAAAATGTTAACATATTTTATGCTCAGTATTATTTTAGACTAAAGTTGATAAATATGTTTCAAGTTTGGAAAAAAAAAGAGTATTTAGATATTTCACTCAAACTGAAGTGCGGTACAAAAAAAATGTGTAAGCAATGTTAAAAGATTTGCAAAAAAAACTCATAGTTTTGATACGTTTCAAAGTTCGCTAAAAAGGCATTGGTAAAACTTTTGTTCTACAAGGGTATATAAAATGAAGGTGACGTTGGAAAAGTCGATATACTCATGTTAGTTCGTTTGAACGCCTATATCTCAGAGATGGTAAGAGCTATAGCAATAAAATTTTCAGATTAGATACCTTATTATGGGAAGAGAGATATAGCTATGTACTTATATCAATATATTACATGGCAAACATAAGGGTAAACCAGCTATAGGGCATCAAAGTCGCTGCAAACGACTTTAACGTACGTTTTTTTGCCAAATGAACTAAAGAAGTTTTCCAAAAATAGTATGTGCAATTGATTTGTTGTGCTCAGAGAATGTTTTTTAGTAGAAGATTTTCCATAAAGTTTTGAATTTAGGAGCAGTTTTGCACTCAAAAATAGCAACCCAAACATTGAAAATAACAAAGTGTCAAAAAAAAAAATAAGCAAAATACATATGTGGAACCGTGCCGCGCTGCGTCACCCGCTCGTACCATACATCATTATCAATTCTAGGCTCTTCAAGAGGCATAAAAAATAAAAGAAACATCTTTAAAAGAATTATGACAATGTTGACATTGAAAATTGGTTTTTTCTTCATTTGAATTTTATTTTTTGCATTATGTCAAGAAAATTATTTATATTTAACAAGCTGACAAATGTTTAAAATCTGCAAGATATTTAAGTATCTCATAAAGCTGCTAGACTTTTTTGTTTGCGCACAAACAGCTGAAATTATTTAAAAATTTATTACTTTCAAAATTTGCGCTGAAACGTTTAATGTGTTTTTGTTTTTTAACTATTAAAGCAATTAAATAGTTTAGAACTGTGAGATATACATATGTGTACCAATATATTTCGATCAATCAATAAAAGCACTTTATATTACATAATATTAATTGGCTTTATACAATATCTAGATATAAACTAGACGGCTAAAGTATTTTGACATTGAAACAAGCGTTAAAAAATCAAATTCATTTTAAAGGCCTATACGCAGTTCGAAAAATTTCGCAAGGAATGACAAAACTTCCTATTAAAAAAAAAATCCCAAATGGGATATCCCAAATATTAAGGCCTATACGCAGTTCGAAAAATTTCGCGCGGAATGACAAAACTTCATATAAAAAAAAAATTCCAAATGGGATGACAAAACTTCATATAAAAAAAAAAACCCCAAATGGGATATCTTAAAATGGGATTTTTTTTTATACGAAGTTTTGTCATTCCGTGCGAAATTTTTCCCAAATGGGATTTTTTTTATTATATGAAGTTTTGTCATAGGCCTTAAGGCCCATACGCAGCATGCAAAAATTCCGCACGAAATGTCAAAATTTCATATAAAAAAAAATATTCCAAAAAAAAAAATTTTTTTTTTTATATGAATATCCCAAAAAAGGGAATTTTTGTTTTTTATATGAAGTTTTGACATTTCGTGCAGAATTTTTGCATGCTGCGTATGGGCCTTTAAGAAAAACAATTCTTGTAAAAAATGCAACAATTTTGGATTACTTCTAAAAATGTGCGCCTTTTAAAGAAAAAAAGATTGGTTGAATATTTCCCCGTAATAGATTGCTACTAAACTAATTTTAAGATCCAGACCATAACACAGACCAACATGGTTTAGTTGTTGAAAAGCTATGGGTCATTTCCGAAGTAATTTGCTGGGTAGAATCTGAATCCAGGGTCAGAATTGGCCCATCACGCCAGGATCTTGAGATATTCGAGCTTACGTTCCTTCAAAGTAGGAAAAAACGCGATTTTTCGGGTAAATAACCTCAAAATCCTGACGTGATGGGCCAATTCTGACCCCGGATTCAGATTCTACGCAGCAAATTACTTCGGAAATGACATTTAGCTTTTCAACAACTGACATTACCCCGGTATTTGTAGGCCTGTGTAATTTGTTATTTTAAATTAAAATATGTTTCAATTTTTGAGCTTTATTTTTATGGATTTCTTCTTGAATTCTTGATTTTTATATTGTATAATTTAGCTGCACCGGTTTCTATCATCTTTGAATAACTTTTAAAATGCGGGAAAATTATGAAAACCCAAATCAGCTCACTTTTCTGATGTGATTCAGTTTAAAAGGCCCATAAGCAGCATGCAAAAATTCCGCACGAAATGTCAAAACTTCATATAAAAAAAATATCCCAAAAAAGGGAATTTTTTTTATGTGAAGTTTTGACATTTCGTCTTAATTTGTGCATAAAAAAAAAAATATCCCAAAAAAGGATTTTTTTTTTTATATGAAGTTTTGACATTGCGTGCGGAATTTTTGCATGCTGCGTATGGGCCTTTAATCGAAATCGAATTCGTGCTTGGGAAATTTTTTAGAGCATAAAAGAAATCATAGGACAAAATGTCCTGAAATAAATAAAGGATCAAAGCAGTGAGCAGAGCCTCCTAGCACGATATAAAGTGTTTATTAAATCCCTTAATAACTTTTTTCCATTTCCATTATAACTTTCTACCATTGATACACAACGAAACTCTTAAACCTTTAAAACATTCAAGGTTAGTAAGTTTCTGGCTAAGTAAATTGTTGCAAACTCTCCACATCGCTTCTACAGTCAAGTTCTGGCACTGCCGAAATTCTTCTTTTCTCGTTTGAAGTACAGACGTCAAGGCATACCGATACAGCTTCTTAGAAGATTTCAAAGGGAGCGTGACGGCATCTCTCGAAGGATTCCCAAAAGCGAATTCCTGAAGACGTACGCAGTGCAATTTCGAGGAGTACTAAGCATTTTTTTTATCGATCAGTTTCGTAAGAAACATTTAATTAATTCAGTACTTTTTGTTTCCATCCTATATAAATAAAAGTCTTAGGCCTTGAAATTTGTTATGTAACTTTATGTTAGCTCTAAAAGTTAAACTTAATTAATCTTTAAATAATCCGCCGTGCTTCGGAAAGCGAAAAAACCAAAACCGAACAATTTTATACCCATTAGGCGTTAAAATTCAGGCAAATAAAGGGTCATCAATCTTGAGGTTTTTTTTTTTATAAATCACGCGTGAGTACTGTCATTGCTGCCTTGTGTTTTTTATTCAGTTTTCATGCCCATTTCATCATGGAAAGACTTACACTCGAACAACGTTTACAAATCGTGCAATTATATAACGAAAATTCGCTTTCTGTAAAGAATATTTTTCGCGCGTTTAGACCATTTTATGGAACCAGTTCGGTGAACAATTAATTTCACGCTTCGGACCGATGAATTGGCCACCAAGTTCGTGTGATATCAAACCGTTAAACTTCTTCCTTTGGGGCTACGTGAAGTCGAAAGTGTTTGTGGATAAGCCAGCTAATATTGAAGCATTAGAGGCCAACATTACCCGTGTTATTCGAACCTCCGCATGGACGAGCTACGGCGCAGTTGCGGCCAACATTTGAAAGGAATTATCTTGGTTCTTTCTATTGATAATAAAGATTTCCCAATTCATTTCAAATTGTTGTGTTTTTTGCATTTAAAAAAAAAAACCTCAGGATTGATGACCCTTTATTTACCTGAATTTAAACGCCTAATGGGCGGAAGAGTGAGTTGGTTAAGTTTTCTATTTTTCGTTTAGGATGGACCTTACTGCGAGTATGCGCATATACTTGTTGTCGGGCTTACATTATATCAATTCGTAATTCTTTGGTTTGATGATAGTCTCGACCTTAGTTTCTTAAGAGAGTTAACATGAATCATAGCTGATTATATGCATACGTATGTATATATACCATACCGCATATCCGTACTACCTATTTAGTCCAAGACTTAAGGTGCGTCAGTATTTCATAACGCATATGACTATGGGTATATCTCAGACTCCAGAGCGGAGTCATTCGTCACATTTGTGCTTTTTAGTAGTGGTGTTTACTGGCTGCTCCAAACCATTGTTCGTCATGCTGATAAGCGGCTCAGCTGAGTAAGTCAGACATAGTATGTACAATGTACATATGTGCTGTGTATATGCATGCATATATACTCGTAGAAGGCATACGCCCCGTGTGATTGTAAAAGATACATATATGCATTCGGCTTATCGGCAGTTTTTTTATTTATTTTTTTAAATTGCTTTGTGAAGGTCGACGTGCGTATAAGGATATACGCACATACATACATACATATATATCTAGTAAATAATGCAAAAATGTCTAAAAATAGCGCAGCTGCAGACTGCCCTCCCTTCACTCCTCGTAGGAGTGTCAGTTTGTAATTCATGACAATTACAATAAGCAAATGGCATGTAAAGGTCGTACAATGACTTTACCCAACAACAACAACAACAACAACAAAAGCAATAATTGCAATTAAAAGCACGCACCTGTACGTGCTCTCTTGCTCGTTCTATCATTCTCTCTCTTTAGCTTGTAAGTTGTGCTCTCTTGAATTTTAACGTCGGTAATGCAGCTTGGACTTTTTGCGCGCTCAGCCAGGCCACACACATTCCGCTCTCTCACAAACCACAATAACAGCGAGAGCAAAGAGCTTTGCATGGACAAGGTTGTACCTCTGTATGCAATGTGACGTATGCGAATCATATCTATTGGAGACTAGCCCGGAGTGGGCATGCTGCTGATCACCAAAAAAAAGCTTCAAGGTAAGAGTGTGCAAGCCAAAAATGTATATAAGGTTGGAGACCCCGTAAAAATACCTAAAGTGTGATCAGGCTGACTAGAGAAGTCGATATAGACATGTTCGTCTATTTGTCTGTATAAACAACTAGATCTCAGATATAATAAAAGCAGGAGCAAGCAAGTTTTCGTACTAGATTCCTTATAACGTCTGGGGAAACAAATAAATTCAATTTTATTGGTTTAGCAACCATAGAAGTATTAGATATGACCGCAAAAATTAAAAAAAACAAACACAAAATTTGGCATAGCCCCAATAGGAAGCGTCGGGTTGAAAAAAGGTTTTATGAGCATAAATACATTTTTGAATGTTTGCCATTGCAGGGTAGGATCAAAATGTAGTAGGACCGAATTAAATAACATTTGTTTACTACACTAATCGGTACAAAAATCTCTGCGTATTTTTAAAAGAAAGATTCTTCGCAAAATTTTTGGTCCAAAAAGAAGTGAAGTGGTGTATACCAAATAAGAACCAAAGCAGAACTACTCCAGCTATCAAATGGGTAAAGTTCATAAAATCACAACGGTTAAGATGGATTGGACGTGTGCTTAAAATAATAATAATTTCCTTGATTGATTATTTTGTCAGTCGCCCCTGGGCGGAGCATTGGGAATCTCTTTTAATAACTGTTCGAAGAGAACAGGGACCTACAGTTTATAGCCGAATCCGAACGGCGGTGTCTTGAATTAAAAGAGACTTTCTTGGGCAAATAGCGCCTTTGAGCTAGCGATGCCAGTGCTAGACAAATGTACCAGTGCTACTGCGAGTATCGAACCACCGACCATCGGGTTGCAAAGCGACTACGTTACGACTACGCTACCGACGGCCACAAGTGCTTAGAATGGATGAAACCCGCACTCAGAGAATCTTAGTGGACTATGCGCCTATTACCACGAGACATAGAGAGCGTCCAAGACAGCGTCTAATATAAAGCATAAGAGTAGAAGTGGTCAACTGGAGAAGACTGGCACGGAATAGAGAGCAATGGAGGACGATTGTGAAGAAAGCTAAAACCCATCTCGGGTTGTAACGCTATTGAAGAGAGAGAGAGATTATCGCTACAAGTTCTTAGTAGTCCGCGAAATAGCTCCTTGAGGTCCGTCAGACCCGCCTTTTGGAGCTCGCTTTTCGGGATCCCCTTCAGCGATACCGTCACGGCCACTTGAATGTCTTTTACCAAGCTGTATCGCTTATCCTTGACGTGCCCCTAGAGTCAACGAGAGTGTAAGAAGTCCGGTGTTGCCAGATCTGAACTATAGGAGTGTTGGGCAACCTTGAAGAAGTGTAGGGCACCTTTCGCATGAGGAAATTTGCGATAATAATATTTTACGAAATCCCCAGCTCGTCAACAATTATACGAATATTTATGCGCCGATCGGCGTCTAGGAGCGTCTTCACTTTGGGCACATCAATTCTTGTCGTCTTCGACGAGATTCACCCCCTCAAACGTTCTTAATCATTCAACCTTGGAGGAGTGTGGGACACCTTTTCTTCGGTTATAATTTTTTTCGAAACCCCAAACTCATCAACAATTATACGAATATTTTTGCGCTGGTCAGAGTCCTGGAGCGTCTTCATTTTGGGCACATTTTAATTTATCCTACAAGTTAATGGGCGACCGGCACTATTGACGTCCTCGACAAGCTCTCGCCCCCTTTTAATAGCTTATGATCCCTGTTAAGCGGCTCATGGCAGCATCCCTGCAAACGTCTTTAATCATTCCGAGGCTCTCTCCCCCAGTTTGATGCAGAATTTAGTTGCGCAGAACTGCTCGAGATTTTTCTTGTATCTTGAATTGCGGCAATCTAAGTCATTCCGAGGGTCCTCGTCGCGATTATCCCCAGTTTGACACTGCTCAAGATTTTTCTTGGATCGCGACGATCTTAATCATTCCAAAGGTCTTCGTCGCGGTTATCCCCAATTTGAAGCAAAATTTCTTGGATCTTGGATCGCGACGATCTTAATCATTCCAAAGTTCTGCGTCGCGGTTATCCCCAATTTGATGCAAAATTTCTTGGATCGCGACGATCTTAATCATTCCGAGGCTCTCCGTCGCGGTTATCCCCAGTTTGACGCTGCTCAAGATTTCTCTTGGATTTTGGATCGCGACGATCTTAATCATTCCAAAGGTCTTTGTCGCGGTTATCCCCAATTTGATGCAAAATTTCTCGGATCGCGACGATCTTAATCATTCCGAGGCTCTCCGTCACGGCTATCCCTAGTTTGACGCTGCTCAAGATTCCTCTTGGATTTTGGATCGCGACGATCTTAATCATTCCGAAGGTCTTCGTTGCGGTTATCCCCAATTTGACGCAAAATTTCTTGGATCGCGACGATCTTTAACATTCCGAGGCTCTCCGTCGGGATTAACCCCAGTTTGACGCTGCTCAAGATTTCTCTTGGATTTTGGATCGCGACGATCTTAATCATTCCAAAGGTCTTCGTCGCGGTTATCCCCAATTTGATGCAAAATTTCTTGGATCGCGACGATCTTTAACATTCCGAGGCTCTCCGTCGCGTCCAGTTTGACGCTGCTCAAGATTTCTCTTGGATTTTGGATCGCGACGATCTTAATCATTCCAAAGGTCTTCGTCGCGGTTATCCCCAATTTGATGCAAAATTTCTTGGATCGCAACGATCTTAATCATTCCGAGGCTCTCCATCGCGGTTGTGCCCAGTTTGACGCTGCTCAAGATTTCTCTTGGATTTTGGATCGCGACGATCTTAATCATTCCAAAGGTCTTCGTCGCGGTTATCCCCAATTTGATGCAAAATTTCTTGGATCGCAACGATCTTAATCATTCCGAGGCTCTCCGTCGCGGCTATCCCTAGTATTGACGCAGAATTTAATGGCGCAGCGCTGCTCGAGATTTTTCTTGGATAGGTACAGGGAAATCGACGCGCTTAGTCTTCGCTTGCCCGCAGTTGACTGTATCTTTTCAATAGGCTTTCCACTACCACGCCCAAATGTTTCGACCGCACTCCACCCCCCTTTTTTTTTAAACCTTTCAAGCCATCTTATAATACTAAGTAATATTACAAATTATATTATAAATAAAAAAAGTTAAATTAACAAAATGAACGAGCCAACAATTTGTTTTGTTTTTATTTTCATTTTTTTTTTTTACAAATATATTGTATTATTGGGGTTAAGGCCTTCTTTAACGGCAGTTGTTGTGCTTGCTTTTTATGCACACATACGTTAATTATACTGTATATGTAGTATATAAAAATATGCATATGGCCATATAATGTAGCATATAGTATATTAAAATTTGTTTGCTTTATTTTTGAAAACGTGCCGAGAATTGCGATTTCTCTTTTTTTTTATTATTTTATTTAATTTGTTTTCATTTGTTTGCAATTTTGTTAGTGCAATTTTTTTGTTTTTGTTTTGTTTTCATTTCAAACGCTGTTTTTTTTTTGTCACTTTCTGGTTAAATATTTGGACGTGGGCGAAATCACTTGGCCTCCTGCTGAGCTGACAAGACCAAAGATATAATTTGGCCAAAGACAAGAAATTGTTCGACAGCGGGATGTGCTGTAAGCTTTTTCCAAAAAAAGCTGCTAAGGTGAATACTTAAGTACGTACCAGTTTAGATAAGATCGAAAGAGCAGCTTAAGTTTTCTAAACTAATTCCGCTCGAAAATATTTATTCAGAGAATTTACAAATTTTCAAATTTCGTAATATATTATTTTTTAAATAAAATTGAGCGAATATTTTAATAAATAAAAAAACCTTATATGATGGCAGCCCTAAAATTTTAATAAGCTTGCAAACTCTAATCAACAATCAGCTGATTTTTGCGCAAAAAAGCACGAAACTTAAGCTCAACTTTAAAATAGAAAAAAATGAGGTTTCGTTTAAAAAATATGAAAAATAAACAAAAAAAATTAGAAATTTGTCATGGGTGTTTTTTTTTTTTTCAATGATAAATAATACTACACTACCAATTTTTTTTTTCGGCCAAATTGTTCTACATGGTCGCAATGGAGATTATTTTTTATTGCTGCGATGACGCGTAGAACATAACACGTTCATATACCTATGTATGCATATGTATATGTTTTTCAAGGTCACGCTCGCATACGGACTTTTTTCCTCTTTCTTTACGTTTGCCAAAAGCAACAGTAGTACGAGGAACACACACACGCGTACAAGGGGAACAGTGTGGGAACAGAAGTAACAATAACAGCAATGAAAATTTGTATCTACTACAAAAATAATTCAAACTCAAGTTTGTGGATTGCAGCGCGCTCACTTGTTGTTGTTTTTTTTTTTTTTTTCTTTTTTGTAATGGGTTATTGAGCAGGGAGAGGTGGCTGCTCAGGAGTTTGAGTTGAGCGACCCGCCTAGCAACACGTGGTTAACGAGCACACGTCGCCTGCCGCATCCGTACGCAGCCATGCAGCCAAGTCACTGAGAGAGGAGTGAGCAAAAAGTTGATGGCAGGATGCAGACAGCGTATACTTAATATTTAGTATGCTCTGGAATACAGTGGCTATAGGTCTATTTTTAGACGCAGCAGCAGCAGCAGCAATCTACGCTGTCTCGCTCTCTCTCTCTCTCTCTCTCTCACTGTGTGCTTTGCCTTAGTGCATTAAATGCAGAGCTGGGCAGCCCATAGCCCAAACGGGCACTTTTTGTTCGTGCACTTATGGCAGAACGCTCTCTTTTTGCCCAGCTCTGATTAAATGCATTGTACGAGCTCTCTCTCTTTTTTGTTTTCACTTACTCTTTTGCTTTTGATTTGTTAAAGCTCACTCGCTGGCAAAAAAAACAGAAACAAACAACAAAGACAAAGACAAAGCAAATGCAAAGTAAATGATGCAAATGCAAACAATTTATGCTTAAACGCACCCTCTCTGTCAACCTTACTGAATGCATACATAAAGACGACTAACGCATACCCTTCTTTTATAACATGAGTGAATGAAATGTGCTATAAAAATACAATATATAGTTGTGCATATGTATGTACATATGTAATAGGTAGAAAAAGAACATTTAGCTTACGAGTGTAGTTTGATATAATTAGGTTAGGTTAAAGTGGTTGCCTGTCTTGGAACAGCCCAGACGCACTTAGGCACAATGAGACCCTTTGTGATGCTACAGGTAACGCTGTTCGAGAGCTGAGCAGGGATGTGCGTATACGGCATTCTTGATATAATTAAGTAATGCCCAACAGCAGCTTAGACTGAAAAATAATAATTTTTGCATTTCTGCCCAACGAAAAACAGTGCACTTTTGCCTCTATATTCTCTGTGAAAAGCGTTTATAGCCACCAGTGTGTACATATTTTTTATACTGTTTTCGATATTATTCAGTTTAGTGCAGCTACACAAACAACCGCCAAAAGTTTAAAGATTTTTGTTTTAAATAATTGTATTTGTTATAATTTCATTGCAGATATATATTGTAGAGGAAAGTGGGGTGAATTCGGAAGTGGGGTGAATCCGGAAACGCATCCTTACAGTTTTCTGAGTTGACATTTGACTTTGACACCAATTTTCAAATAAAACTTATGACCGACGGTAGTTTTTGGATAAAACTCCAACTCGAGTACAAGTGTTTTTCTGTTCAGTATAATTTTTCTAAAAAAATTGCTAACTTGAAAGTTTTATTTTAAGTTTTTTTGTCGCTAAAATTTCAACATTTTCTCGAGTAAAATCAAATGTAAGTACTATATTCATAATATTATTTAGACTCTATACTTAAAAAATGCTAAAGGGTTCATTTTGATTTTTGCAAGCCACCAGAATAATGTTACTACGTTTCGAAAAAGTCGATTTGGGGTGAATTCGGAAACTCGATTTGGTCCGGTAGAGTCGAAATGAGCCAAATAATTATTTTGAATATAATTTCAGCCAGAATTTCAACTGTTTTCGTCTCAAAATGCCGAGAACTTATAAAAAAAAAAGCGAAGCAAATCTCCGTAAAGCGGTTCCAAGTTTGATAATTTGTTGGAAATGCTGAAGGCAGTGAAAAACGACAAAAGGAGTGCTCTTTCAGACGATTTTTCTTTTTAAAAAACCAAAAAAAAACAACTTTTTTTCATGCCAAAAATAAAGAAATAAAATGTTTGCGATGAACATGTATGGCAGTTTTTATCATTTTCGGATACTTTCGGATTCACCCCAAAAAAATCGAAATCGGAGATCAAATTAGCTGACAACAAATTTTCGTATCGAACTGAAATTTTAACACAATGTAGCTTATTCAATGCCCTGCACGAGACAATTTTCAATTTTGAAAAAAACAATTTTTTTTGTCACTCCAAAAAAAACTACAAAAAAATTCTTCCGAATTCACCCCATTTGCCTCTATTTCCAAAACTTTAGATTTTCGGGCTCAGAACTCCGCTTGTTGCTCCTTCTACTTTCATTTTACTAATGTTTCAGTAAGACTTGTTTTTTATTTACTGAAAGAATATATATATGTTCCTTTAACTCCTATTTGGAGCACAGGGCGTCGATACTGAAAGAAACTATTCCATTATTGATGATATTCAAATTGAAAAGTCAATGACATAAAAAATCCATGAGCCTATGAGCCATGAATCCAAAATAGCTTTCAAACAGAATTCCACAAAATTTGAGGCAACAAAGAATTTTCTTTTAAAAAACGTTCCAAGAAAATTATTAATTTTTATTTTTTTTTTTTTAAATTAGCAGGCGTAGGTAGAAGGAGGCCATTGCCCTACTTCCCTCATTAGATGCAAACAAGTTTGAGTGTATTGCTATTAAGCCAAAATGGATGAAAAGATAAAGATACTTTCCTGTGCTTTTGGACTTAAGCAGTGCCGTTGAGAGAAGTTTTAAGCAGAGGCTGGAGACCGGGGGCGCCCGATTTATAAGGGACTATTGCCGGAATTTTCAACTTAGCCCCAAGGCGCGACCTGGTTCTCTGTATTTAACCAATGATCACTTATATTGCAATAAAATCGCTTAAATGCAAAAATTTGCGATTTGATATCGGGATTACATTATATAGCTTCCATAGGGGTGTTTCAGAGGACCTCGAAAAAAAGCAAAAGTTTTAGATGGATAATTCGTTTGTTTATGAAGATATTATAGCCAAATTTGGCAGTCGCAAGTTTTTTATAGTTTCCAATCAGTGTACTAAATTTGAACAAAATCGGTTGACTATATCATATATAGTATATAAAAATATATATAATATGATTTCTTTTTTTTTATGAAAATATCGTAACCAAATTTGCCGAATAAAATATCTTTTGGAGGTTTTAAGCAATGTGTCGGACTTAATTGCAATGTGGTGGTACAGGGTATCCCAAAGTCGTCTGCGCCCGACTTTAACGTACGCCATCTTTAACAATTGTTTTGTATAAAAGCTTATGTGAGCCTAATAAATAAAACAATGTTGCAATTCAACTGTCAACAACTTGACACAAATATTTCGTTTTATTTGTATCGATCGATTGTTAGTATAGAAGCTAGTGCTAGAGAAAACATCGATGTTATATCGATGTATCAAAGATTAAAACATCTATATAACGATGTTGGCCATTTGATGAGTGCAGAAGTGCTGGAGAAACATCTCTGTTGGCCAACATCGATATATAGATATTTTAAACTTCGATACATCGATGCATCGACATAACATCGATCCTAATAGAAGCTTCGTTTAATTTCCCACGTAGTAACTACGACTGCTGCTGACAGATTTTATTCGCGTTGACAATTTTCTTTTTCTCAACGTAAAAAAATGTCAGGGCTTACGAGCATTAATTAGACTGAAGTGGTCAGCGAATTTTGAATCCGATTCCGAATTTTTAATTTACTAATGAATCTGAAACAGCCATGAATAGCTTTATTCATTTACAAGATATGCCTTCTTGATGCAAGGAGAGTTATCGATAACTCAATAAATAATCGAAATGTCGTAGCCAAATTTTATGTAATACGGAAATCATCCAAATGTAAAAGTCCCTGTTCTAAATTGGCCAGCTTCACTAGTTTTCGCCCATAACTACTATATCTAACCGAATTTATATTTTAATTAATGTTATAAAAAAAATAAAATTAATATATAGCTAGTATATATGGAAAAGCTTGCAGTTCGGTTTAGGCCTGCTAACTGACTATTATTGTTGGTTGTTTTTTGGGTTAATCAACGGCAAAGCAGCAGCATTGACGTCGGCGTTAGCGTCGACGTCAACGACAGCAGCGCTGTATGCGTTTTAGATTAGTTCATACTTGAAGTGACCTTGAAAAAGTTTGCTTACATTTCGCATTCTATTTTTTGTTTGGCGCTCTCTTTGCTTTGCTCTTGTACTGCTCGCGCCTGCTTTCCTTGCTTTCTTCTTTATGGCATAAGAGAAAACGAAAACGAAAAAAAAAACAACAATAATATTTTTGCCTGCCTGTGGTTTATTTCAAATACCCTTACTAATTGCTTAGAGCGTTTGGGAACTGGGCGTAAAAATCTAGACTAGTCAGTCAATCATTTTGGTGCTGTTACGTACGCAGCTATAAAGAAGAAAATATTTACATAACATAGCCCTGCCAACTGTTTTGTCAAAGCTTGATGTGGTCACACTTTTTAAATTATCGAAATCGAGATACGGCTTGGCATTAAAAGTAAAGTATTACTTTGGATTTTTTGCACTAGAACGTTTCCTATTAAGTGTTAACGTGTTTTAACTTAAGTTTTTTTATTTTGTATTTTCAAGAACAGTAGAGCTAGAAATTAAATTATAACAGAAGATTATATTAGGATTTATAAAGATAACTATAAGCAGACAGTAATTCCTACATTATATGCATAATGCTTATGTATATTTAACAGCTGCCTTAAGATTCTTTGCTCTAAGCTCTCTATTTGACGTCAGACATAAGATTAATCAAGAGAATACAAATTTTTAAATTTAGTTTACTTTGTCCTGGATATTGGAGTCTGTAAACATTTTTGAAGATAGATATCAACAAAAAAAAAAAAAAATTTGTTTGTCTCAAGTTGACGTCAAGTTTTGAGGCCAACACTTAGCTAACCTTTTATATGCTCTCGACCATGACGTCATTCAAACTCACGCCTGTAAAATATTATATTGCGATTATCTTCGACTAAAAAACACCTTTTGTGTGTAACATGAAAACTTTTATCTAGATATGTTAAGGACAAGGATAAGGATAATAAAAATAAAATTAGGATGATTCAAACACGAGTAGTTTTTTTGTAATCTGATATTATGTAGATTTTGGAAAAAAGTGCCGAAAACATGTTTTTTTTTAAAATATCTCGAAAACGGTGCCTAAGAAAAAAAAAGGTTGCCATTTTCGTATTTCTCGACCCCAAATTACCCTTAAAAACACTTTTTTAGGAATGTTAATTTTTCGTGTCGACTAGTGTAATCAATCGTTCGTAAGTTTTTGCGGATCACAGAATAAACAAAATGATCTTTAGAATCGGTCTCAGAAGCAAATTGTGGACGTTCTTGAGTGGCGAAGTCTAGGATAAACTTAAAAAAACGCCTTTGGGAAAATATTCAAAAAGTTTTGTACAACATTCCGGCAGAAAGTTTGCGGAAGCTTGTACCGTCCATGCCATGCATGGTGTTCTTCAAAATACCACGTTAGGTTACTCCATATACTACGGTTGGTCACCGAGGGGGGGTTCAAAACATGTCAAAATTAGGTCACGTTGTTTTGGTACGGGCCCTTGGCTAAAAAGTTTGGGAAGCACATCTATTATTATGGTCTTGTTAGAAACGCTTGGGAATTTACAAGCTTTAGGTTTTTCGTTGAAGATTGTGGAGCACTTTTTACTTTTTTATGACAATGAAGTATGTTTATTTTGAAAAACAACTTATGCCTAGAAGAATACTAAGAAAAATCATAAAAAACAAGCATGAACGAAAAAAGTTCAAAACTGTTATTTTTTCCAGCTGGTAAATATCTAAACATTCCAAAATATTAAATTTTCGGAAGAGAGGTTGATAAAAGATAAAAGATATGAACAAAATGACAGCTACAATATAGGCCTCCGATCCGGTATTATATTTAGTAAACATATGGGCAATATAATTTGGCGTGACGTTACGTTTGCGCGACAAAATTTATTTAAAAAAAAAGAAACACATTTTTTATTTTTATAAGGCCTATACGCAGTTTGCGCGGAATGACAAAACTTCATATAAAAAAAAAAAATCCCATTTAGGATATCCCATTTATAGAGTTTTGTCATTCCGCGCGAAATTTTTCGAGCTGCGTATACCCCTATATTTGGTAAAAAAAATGACAACAAGCGGGCCACCGAGATCGTGTGATATCACATCGTTAGACTTTTTCCTTTGGGGCTACGAGAAGTCTAAAGCGTTTGTTGATAAGCCAGCTAATATTGAAGTACTATAGGCCAACATTACCCGTGTTATCCGATTATGCTCGAACGAGTCATCGAAAATTGGAACCACCGCATGGACGAGCTACGGCACATTTGAAAGGGAAAAATGGTACCTTGGTCACGGCCAAGGACAAGCAAATGGAGATATGGAGAAGTTTCTACACCAACCTTCTCTCCAACGAAGACAAAACCAAGTTATTAACACGAACCTGCTAACGCAATGCCCTGAAATACAAGAATTGTCGTACGCAGTTATGGCTCTTAAATCAAACAAAGCACCCGGAGCCGATAACATTGCCCCAGAGCTGTTGCAGGCAGACCCCATAAGCAGCGCAAAGCTTCTGCATCCCATTATGAAAAGTTTTTGGGAAAGTGGTTGTTGAAAGAACTACTAACTACTAAAGAAAGACGACCTCCCCAACTGCTCTAACTGACGAGCTATAACACTTCTAAGCAGCGTCAACAAGCGGATCAACAACGCTTACCCTTCATTATTCCGCAAAAAGCAAGCTTCCTTCCGACCTCAAAAGTCGTGCGTAGATCATGTCAACAGCCTTCGTATAATCCTGAAGCAAAGTGTTGAATATAGAACTTCTGTGTACCTTATATACATCGACTTCTTAAAAGCATTTGATAAGCTACGTCACGATGCAATCTGGACTGCCTTAAGTTGCGTAGGCTACCCCAAAAAAATCATCGAGCTAATAATAGGCCCATATCGAGAAGCGAAGTGCCGTGTATTGTACGAAGGTGAATCGAAAACATCGATGCATCGATGTATCGAAGTTTAAAATATCTATATATCGATGTTGGCCAACAGAGATGTTTCTCCAGCACTTCTGCACTCATCAAATGGATGTTTAGTAGTGCTGGAGAAACATCTCTGTTCGCCAACATCGAAATATAAATATTTTAAACTTCGATACACATCGATGTTTTCTCCAGCACTAACGTTAACATAGGCATGCGACAGGATTGTATGCTTTCCCCAACGCTTTTATGCATCATGCTCTTCAAAATCAAAGAGGCATAACTTGGGGCCTGCAAGGTTCTTTACACGATCTGGATTATGCAGACGATATCTGTCTGCTTGCGCATAGCTACGACGACGTGGCTCGCAAACTTAAATGTTGAAAAAACTTAAACTATGAGAATAAATACAAATAACAACCGGGCCTTTCAAATAAATAACATAATCAAAAAAAAAAACCGCATCGAGCATAATGGAAAGAAAGTGGAATTGGATAGGCCATACCCCAAGAAAACACCCAAACAATATTGCTTGGAATCCGCAAGGCAGTCGCAGAAGAAGTCGTCTGGCGCACACTTCGAAAAGACCACTTGAGAAAGATGTAGAAAAAAGTGGAAAGAATTGAAGCGAAATCAAAAGCTTATCATTAGATAGAACTAGATTTAAGAATTTTGTTGTAGCCCTATGCTGCTCACAGGAGTAACAGGAATAAATATATATAATCTCGAGCTCTCTCTCTCGACAGACGAAGTTAACACCTTACAAGACGCTCATCCTTCCAGTGCTTCTATATGGTTGCTGAAGCCTGGAAAACGACTGAAACAGATGCAGCTGCTCTTGGTGTGTTTGAACGAAAAATTCTTCGCAAAATTTTCGGACCTGTTTGCGTTGACGATACCTTCCGCATTCGATGGAATGATGAGCTATATGAGCTGTACGGCGACATTGATATTGGCGTGATAAGGCGAATGAGTGGCATGCGACTTCGCTGGCTGGGTCACGTCGCACGTATGTGGAGGAGGAAACAATAGCTCGTAAGCTATTCAACGCGGTAGTTGGCGGACAACGAAGGAGAGGAAGGCCTCGGATACGTTGGCAAGACCAAGTGACTGAACCCTTAACATCACTTGGAGTTAAGCAATTGGAAGAGGCGCGCACAGAGCAGGAACGTGTAGAGGCAAATTGTGCAACAGGCAGAGACCCAGTAGGATTGTTAAAGCCAAAATAATAATAATATAGGGTTTTCCAACAAGAGGTGTTTTTTTTTTATCATCCGGTATTTCGGTAGCTGTCACTTTTGAAGCTCTTATTCTTTGACATTTGATAAGTACAAACTACCCCATTACCAAAAATGGAACGATACACGCTTCAAAACTAAAGCATTTTTGGGTCGTCGTGAAGCACCTTGTCGGACCGCAATACAGAAATTGGTTGGAAAAATTCGAGCTGTTGGGACAAGTTAGTGATGTGAAGAATAAAACCCGTGCACGTTGCTCAAGAACAACTAAGAATATTGCTGCTGTAGCCCAAAGTGTTGAAGAAAACTCAGGTTTGTCTATTCCTCGTCGTTCTTTGGAATTGGGCATTCGACAAACGTCATTACACCGTATTTTGCATAAAGACTTGGCTCTTAAGGCTTATAAAGTTCAGTTAACACAAGAACTCAAGCCGGTCGATCATCAACAACGTCGTGTCTTGGCTGATTGGGTCCTTGAAATGCATGAAAATGATTCGGAATTCCATCGAAAAATCATCTTGACTGATGAGGCCCATTTCCACCTCGGTGGCTACATCAACAAGCAAAATTGTCGCATCTGGGGATCGGAAAACCCAAGAGTTATTGTTGAGAAGCCTCTCCATCCTCATCGTATGACTGTTTGGTGCGGTTTATGGTCCGGCGGGATCATTGGACCTTACTTTTTCGAAAATGAGGTTGGATCAACAGTTACGGTGAATGGATTGCGCTATCGAGAGATGATTAATGATTTTTTATGGTCGGAGTTGGATGGTATTGATCTGGACAACGTTTAATTTCAACAAGACGGCGCTACGTGCCACACAAGCAACGAAACCATTGCTCTTTTACGGGAAAAGTTTCAGGACTGTGTTATCTCTCGAAGAGGTGATTACAATTGGCCACCGAGATCTTGAGTTTTTTAACACCTTGCGACTTCTTTCTTTGGGGCCACGTGAAAGATAAGGTCTACGCCAACAGCCCAGCGTCGATTCAAGACCTCAAAGATAGAATTCGTAAGGCCATCGAGCACATAGGGCAGCCACTTTGCGATTTGGTTATGGAAAATTTCATGAAAAGCATATGGTCCTGTAAGCGTGGTCGTAGTGGCCATTTGGCTGATGTTGTTTTTCATTATTGACGGCATACCTTCCTCTTTATTATGAAATAAACATCCGATCATTTTTCCGAAAAAATGGCATTTTTCTTTGAATACCAAAATAACACCACTTATTGGAAAACCCTATATATCTTTAAAAAGTGAATGGCAAGAATGGTTCTTTCTATTGATAATAAAGATTTTTTGATACATTTGTATCAAGATTGATGACCCTTTATATATGTTAATATATGTAGGCAGATATAAAGTAGCCTTATAGTACTTACTATAAAGCTGCAGGGTAACTCAAAGTCGGCTTTACTGCTTTTTATTATTTTTCATAACAGCATTTATTTTTTTTTGCCTAACTATTAGCAGCTGACTGAAAGAGAAGTCGAAGTGCGCCCACTTCTCCGAGCGCCACCCACCTGATCAAAGCACCGTTAACAATCAGCTGACATGCACAAAAATGCTCTCTCTCTCTCTCTCTCACACACACACACACACACACACACACACGCGCGCATACTAACTCAGAGAGATCTAAAGGCGCGGCATTATGATTTGTACTGTGCCAATGTATTTCTAGGTTATGGTCAAGGCAAACTCAATGCCGACGTTAATTTGAAGGCTAAATACAAGTAGTATATAGTATATGTATGTATGCATGTACCTACGCACACAAACATATACATAAATCTAATTGTTAAACAACATTTTTAAGATAATTTGTTGTTCTTTTTGGTTTTTTTTTTTGTTTTTGCACGTCGGCTGCTATCGCCTTAAAATTATTTTATTTTTGTTTGGACGCTGCTTGTTTTTATTTATTTTTTTTTTTGCTTTTTTTTTTTTCATTTGTTTACGATGCGCCGCACACGCTACACGATAGCGTTTAGAAGCAAGGGGCAGTGTGGCGCATGGAGGAAGGTGTGTGTGCGAAATGAAGGGGCGGCTTTATATACTTTGGAAAGAGTAACAAATAAGGCAGCAAATAGAAAATACGCAGTGTTCCTAATGCGGTTGATTAGACAGCGATAAAAGTGTGTTGAACTTTATAAAAATATACATACATACATATGTATGTACAAATGGATGTATGTACATATGTACATATAATGTATTATTGTACATAGTATGTATTCAACTACAGTCAGAACAAATATTTTTCAAACGCTTTTTATTGCATTACGTGCTTTATCTGTGCAGTTAGTTAATTCAAAACAGGTTCACCCTAAGCACAAAAATTAAAAGTTAAACGGAAATATGTTGTAAGAGAAATTTGCAAAAGTTATGAAACTCAAGAGTGCAAAGTTTACTCATAACTGAGCTTGTACGAGGGCAGTTTTTTAGGTTATGTTAAACAGGCTGTTCGGCTAAATTTTTGCTTGCATTGTCATGATGCAATTCATTTTACAAGGTGACGCAAAGAAGTGCGCAAGTTCGGCTGCGCAGCAAACTGGTTAGCTATATGTAATAGTAAACCAATTTTGAAAAAACTTTACATATAATAAAATACAACGGAGATAAATTTGATCGCGATAAAAAAAAAATTTTTTTTGGATGGAATGGAATTCAAGTCAGCACGCTTAACAAATGCTTTTTGTTTGATATTTTGGCGCCTATACGCAGTTCGAAAAATTTCGCGCGGAATGACAAAACTTCATATAAAAAAAAAAAAAAATTCCATTTGGGATATCCCTTTAAAGACAAATATTTTTATTTATTTAAGCTTAATATATGACTATTGGGTCGTTCACTAAGTAATTTCGTTTGATGACAACAGCTGATCTTGTTGCATTTTTTCGCAGCCAACTTCACACTTTACCTTTATATATTTGAACAGCTGATATAGTAAGGCTTTTTTGTAAAAAATGTTGCTACATTTTTTGGAATAGTTTTTGTTTGGTGCCCAATCGAAGATGGAAGATCGAAAACAACATTTTCGGCATATTTTACTGTTTTACTATCAAAAGGGTAAAAATGCAGTTCATGCAAGGCGAAAATTATGTGATGTGTACGGAGAAGATGTGTTGACCGAACGCCAATGCCAAAATTGGTTTGCAAAATTTCGTTCCGGCAATTTCGATCTTGAGGATGCACCACGTCCTGGAAGGCCTCTTGAAGCCGATGTGGAAAAAATAAAGTCGCTGGTCGATGCAAATTGTCGAATAACAACTCAAGAGATTGCTGAAAGACTAAATTTGTCTAATGCGACCGTTGACAAGCACATGAAACGTCTAGGATTAATTTCGAAGCTTGACATATGGGTTCCTCATGTTCTTACAGAACGAAATTTTCTTCGTCGCATTAACGACTGTGATTTGCTTATCAAACGTCAAAGAAGTGATGCATTTTTTAAGCGCATTGTTAGTGGGTTGTTTACAAGAATGTAAAGCGCAAGAGATCATGGTCTAAAAAGGATGAACCAGCTCAAACCACTTCGAAGGCCGATAGTCACCAAAAAAAGGTTATGTTGTCTGTTTGGTGGGATTTCAAAGGGATCGTTTATTTTGAGCTTTTGCCCGACAATACCACGCTTAATTCTGAAGTGTATTGTGATCAGCTGGACAAATTAAGTGATGCACTCAAACAGAAGAGGCCAGAATTGATCAATAGAAAAGGTGTAGTGTTCCACCAGGATAATGCGAGACCTCATACAAGTTTGATGACTCGCCAAAAGCTTTTGGAGCTTGAATGGGATGTGCTACCACACCCACCATATTCTTCAGACTTGGCACCTTCGGACTATTACTTGTTCCGGTCTCTGCAAAATTTTTTGGATGGGAGAACCTGCACCTCAACTCAGGACGTCAAAAACCACTTGGACCAGTTTTTTGTCTGCAAGGATCAAAAATTTTATGAGCGTGGAATCAATCTCTTGCCCGAAAGATGCCAAAAGGTATTAGATCAAAATGGAGAATATATAATTTCATAAAATGTTTTACACAATAAAAAAAATCGTGTTTACATTGCACTAAAAAAAAACGAAATTACTTAGTGAACGACCCAATAATTCAAATATTACAAACCTAAATATGTAGTTTTCCAGTTGTTAAAATTATATAAAATCTTATCTCTGTTTTTTTAAGCAAATCTTCTACTTGTTTTTTTTTGGCAATAAAGCAAACCTTTGAAATTGAAAAATTTAAGCTTTTAGAAATTTAGTTAGGCATTTCCCTCTCTAATTTATTTTCATAGCAGCTTAAGCATTAACTTCATATATTTTTTTACATGGTTTTTTCTGGAACATATCTAACGTGTAAAAATAAAATTATGGGTACAAAACTTTTCCTAACACGTTTTTATGTGTTTTTAAGCGTTGCACATTTATCTACACATTTGTGTAAAGTTTGATCAAAATTGGTCCACTATTTTATATGGCTACCATACAAAAGTTGAACCAGCGCTCTCTTTTTCAAACAAACACGCATAACCAGAGCTGCGCACTGCGTAACCTTCAAATTATTGCATCATGCAAAATTGTCATGCCTAATGAAAAACTGAGGGGAGAGAATGGCAGAGGCAGGGGGAAGATGGTAATTTTGGTAATTTTTGTCGATACCAAAGTATAATAAACATAAAAGAGTTCTATGTCGAGTTTCAAATTTGTTGCTTGGAAAATTTAATAGTAAACTTTAAAATTCTATTAGAGAGTTAGGTGAACCAATATCGAAGATAGACGCACTGCCGGATTTGACGCCTTGTTAGCTTGGGGTCTAAGGAAAAACTTGCAAAAAATTACATTTAATGACAGTAAACTGCAAAAATCTATAAGAGCGAGAGATGGGTGAATATCAAAAGAGAGACGTACTGTCGACGGGTATGTTTTTTTTGCGGTAGCATGGAGGAAATGCCTAAGGCATATTCAACAGTCTCCCGAAAGTGAAAGCCCGTCATGCACAGGCTAAAACCTCCACTCCTTGTTTTTGGACCTTATCTAACTCTGGGAAACTATTTAGCTGAGTCATTACATCAGAGGGTAGGGTATCTCTGTCGACGGGTATTGATAGATTTGGGTCTAAGAAAAAACTTGGAAAAAATGGCACTTGACTCTGAGCCATGAGTGTAGATCACTTTTCTTTGCAAGCTTTGCAACACATTGTTTAAGAAATCTTGATTTTTACGCACTTCTTCCAGTAGATCTGGGCAGATTCATAGAAAGCGGGACGAAAGTGGGAAATTCGTGTACTTTTCGGACAGATATGGTATGTTTCAGGATGGTCTTAAAACAGATGATCAGTGTAAAAATTAATTAAATAAAAAGCTCAGGGTACTTTACAGTCAGCGTCTACTGAATGTTTTGGAATTATGTATTATTAGGAATACTTGGCAGAGAACATTTATACCTGGGATAAGGTCACTAATTTATATATAATTTATTTTTTCAATTATGAGTGTAGATTTTAATTAATTGGAAAGTATAGGGTATTTTATTGTCGGCAAGCACTGCATATATGAACATTGTAAAAGGAATTTTTTATTTTTTGAAAAAATAGTTGTGGCTTCCCCAGCAATAGATAAAACACGTATGCTTGCTTAGCAACTATATATAATATATTTATATATATATATACTTACATATTTTTTTAGTTTATTCGAAAGTACAGGGTATTTTAAGTCGGAAATGGACAAAGGAATTTGTTATTTTTTGAAAAAAATAGTTGTGGCTTCCCCAGCAATAGATAGAACACTTATGCTTGGTATTACGTCGTTAATTTTTATATAAACTTTTTTTTTTTAATATCAGCTAAGATAATAATTAATTAACAAGTAAAGGGTGTTCTAAAGTCGAACATGGACAAAGGCATTTTTGGATAAAATATTAGGGGTTCCCCCAATTACACCTTAAATGTTGTTCATTTTTTTTTTAAATACAAGCATACTTATAAAATGAAATCTGCATTTAATTAAATTTAAATAAATTTTTGCACTCGCAATATTTTAAGCTATGCCTAATTTTTTGATTAACAGCATTTCATCACATTTGCTTTTCACTCAGTCAGCATAATGTTAAACTACAGCTTTCCCTTTTCTAAAAAAGAGTTGCCGCTGTTAGTTTAACATTTCTCTTAATGTTGCTCTTAAAATGCGCACAGAGCAACAAAATGTTGTTGTCACAGAGAGCTACTGACTTTGCACGTAGCACGTTTCTAATTGGAAAAGCTCGTAGCAAAAAAAAACAACAACAACAACAAAAGAGCGGCATTTGACTGACGTCAGCAGCGGCTTAGAAATTTGTACAACCAAGACAAATGTTGTAATTTGCTTGCAATTATTAAAACTACAATAAAGTTAATTATATAAATATGTGTACTAACCTGCTGCTTGCAATTAAAACTGTGTCCGTTTGTGGGTGCTGTTGTTGTTGCTGCTATTGTTGCAAATGTTTTATACATACATATGTATTTTACTTAATTATACTTTGTTTTTTTCGCACTGTTTTTGCGCTTAATTTGATTTATTTTGCATTAAATGTGCTGTTGTTGTTGTTGTTTTGCCTAAAAATAAACCGAATGCAAAACAAACTAACATTTCTCTGCACACACACACACACGCGCGCGCACTAATGCATACATAGCGGCATACAGCAACACGCCGAAATGCGCTTGTGTGTGTGTAAGAAAATGCAACGGCAACTCGATAGTCGGCACGTTTTAAACTAAAGCAAATACAATTTAATTAGCAACATTAATTATAAATAATTACTTTATTTCTTTTTGCTGTAGCTGCTTGTTGTTGTGGCTGGTGTTGTTTAAGTTTTAAACAGAAAAAAAAAATCGAAAACAACAATTTGTACAATTTGACAACACGCACCTTTGAATGAGACGAGTTTTGCTGCGGCTGTTGCTTCTTGTACTTATTTTTGACATTCACACAAAATGCTGCGCGCAGTATTTAAATACCAGCCAAACAGTGAGTGCACACTTTTGTGTTTAAAAACGCGCGCTGTGTAAACACTCTTTGCATAAATAGTGTGTTTTTTGCAAAAATATTTGCGCATTTTGTTTTTTTAGTAAAAATTATTTGTTTTTCTTTTAGCTACAGCTATACGCTGCAGCAGCTTAAACAAACTACGTCTGCGCTATAACAGCCGCAACATGAATGCGGACTGTGGCAGCAGCGAGTCTCAATTTGCCGGCAAGCGCGCTGAGGCTGCACACAAAACAACTACAAAAAATGGCAAGTTGCACAAAACTAAAACAAGTTTACTTAATTTAAGTTAAATTTACGCTCATTTGATTAAAGGCAGCGACACGGTACAAAAACTACGCTCCTATGCACAGGAAAATGCTGCCGCTGTGCTGCCCAGCAAAACGCACACTGTGCTGCATGAGTATCCCATAGCTGTGGACAGCAATGAGCCCCCGCTGCCGCACAGAGCTCCCAGCTGCTGGGATGCGCATCATGTACGCCTGCCCTGTGCGCCAGAGAGCAAATATCCCGTGGCCAATGATGATGGCAGCTCACGTGTAGAATCACGCTGGGATATGATTGAACAGGCACTGCTGCAGCCTATTAACAATAGCCAGGAGCTGCAGACGGCTATATTGAAGTACAATACGAAATATGACGGACATTGGCATTTTTCTACGCTGCATCAATTCTTTAATGACGAACTGGATGCGAGTGAAACAAAAGTATTCTTTGAGGATCTGTTGCCGCGTATTGTGCGTTTGGCCTTGTCGCTGCCACAGCTGGTTATGGCGCCCATACCCTTGCTCAAACAAAACGAAAATCATTCGCTGACCATGTCACAACAACAGATTTCCTGTCTGCTGGCCAATGCATTTCTTTGCACGTTTCCACGACGTAATACGCTAAAGCGCAAGTCCGAGTATAGTTCCTTTCCCGAGATTAACTTTATAAGGTAAGTAGTTTATGCTGCATAATATAGAGCACAGCAGCAGTCTAGCTCCAAGCGAATTGTTTGGAATTCTCTGCTGCAGCTGCTGCTGCTGTGCTCTAAACATGCTTACATACTATTTAAAATCATTTCTCATCACTAGATTATATCAAAGCAAAGGACCGGCTGTCTTGGAGAAACTCAAATGCATATTGCATTACTTTAGACGCGTTTGTCCCACAGAACGCGATGCCAGCAATGTGCCCAACGGCTGTGTTACCTTTATACGCCGCAGCATTAAGCCTGAGGACTTGCCAGATTGGTCCTTTATGAGCATGTCTTTGGGCCATATACCGCTGCATATAAGCTCTAATGGCACCATTGAGGATGACGGTGACGGTATGCTGCAGGTCGATTTTGCTAATAAATATTTGGGCGGTGGCGTTTTAGGAGCTGGCTGTGTGCAGGAGGAAATACGTTTTGTCATATGCCCAGAGCTGCTTGCCAGCAAGCTGGTCACCGAATGTCTGCGTCCACATGAGGCGCTGCTTATGATTGGCTCGGAGCGCTTTAGCAATTATACTGGCTATGCGGATAGTTTTGCCTGGAATGGCAATCATGAGGATAATACGCCTTGGGATGCATCGCGTCGTCGTCTAACCGCCATTGTTGCTATAGATGCGTTGCGTTTTGACAAGCCACACGAACAATTTCGACAGGAGCTGATACTACGTGAGCTGAACAAAGCATATGTGGGCTTTATGCATCCACTAGCAACGGCGCCGCCGGGTGTCGCTACTGGCAACTGGGGCTGTGGTGCCTTTGGCGGCGATATTGAATTGAAAAGCCTGATACAGCTTATGGTATGCGCCGTGCATCATCGACCTTTGGTTTACTTTACATTTGGCAATGAAAAGCTACGCAATGACTTTTATGAGATTTATCAACTTTTCAAAAGCCACTGCATCTCGGTGCGAACTTTGTATGCTATGCTGCGTCGCTACAAGTACAGCAGTCAGGGTGTATATCAATTTATACGCGCGGAAATTGAGGAACGTAAGGTAAGTCTATGTAAACCTATGTAGACGCAGTTAACTAATTTTGTAGTTGTCGCATCATGTTGGACTTTGTTTTATTTTTAGGTGAATTTTGTAGTTTACAACTATGGTACATAAACACAGGCCCTTGAGAGAGGCAGCGTCAACCGGGGCTGCAGCCACAGCAAGACATTTTTTATGCCAGTGTAATTGTTTTCAAGAGAGTGGCATGACTAAAACTCGGCCATGGGGTCCGAGTTGGTTTTTGACGACCCTGTATAAACCAGCGCTTCCAAAGTTAAATACTTAAAATCTGTAAATGCCAAAAGTTTTAGAGTCCCTGAGTCTTTGCAACTAAGGCAAAGCTAATGAATTATGTGCAGATTTAGATATAGGCTATAAGTGATGATTGAAAGGGTTAAAACGATGAGGATGGGAGGGGATTTAGTGTTTTCAAAGGTAGAAGAACCATTTTGGAGTAAGCAGCTCGTTTTTTCTTGAGTATTCAATGTTATGTCAATAATAGCGTTTGGTAGAGTTTTCCAGTAATGCTTTCACTACAGCCGAGTAATGCACGACAGTTTGAATTTTTTTGAAAATATTTATAATTCCGTCCAAGTTCAAGTAGTTTTTGCGTATCCGTTTCCAATATTTCGAATCCCGTGTCGTTTTTTGTCTTACACTTGAAACTTTTGAAACCACTCACGACAGTTTCTCTCACTTCAATTGATGTGCTACAGCTGTTGCACATTCAAAGTTCCCGCAGAAGACGCTTACTTCGCACAAATCTTGATATTTGACGAATAAAATGATCTGATGCTGATACGGAGTAACTTATACTTTTGATAGAGCCGTAACTTTTGCTCCCATGTGAGTTAACTAAACCGTAAAACGTTGTCTCTTTCTTAAAGTATCAACCCAATCCCACTACGCCCCCAAACCATTTCCACAGATTAATAATTCTCAATATAAGTATATAAACTTCAAATTTGAGGCAGATAGTAAGTTTTTGTATTTTAGTAAAAGTCGGTACAGGGTATTCCATATTGCATCAATAATGTGTACCTTTCTGGTTTCGGCTTCCAACGTAAAAGAGAAATATATTCATTAACTTTTTTTTTTATTTCATTTAGGAATCCGCTGGCAGAAATCGCACCAACCATGAAACAAAATCAGTGGCGGCCACTAAGCAGCATCAAAGCATTGAGGATTTGCTAGATTCCGATTCAGTGGATGATTATCAGACCTTTGACACTGCTAGCGATAATGAGGATGAAATGGAAACCAATGAAATGCTTTTGGCAGCTACGCTTAAAGCGGAAGCAGCCATTAACAAAGGCTGTGCTACTGCTATTGGCGCCGGAGCTTCCAGCAGCAGTTCATTAGCAGGACGCAGCGTGTCACCAGCACCAACTGGAGCAAGCAAAGCAACCCGCCAAATGACACTCAATGAAATGCTGGACTCTCATTATCAAAAGGAAAGCGCCAATGGCTCCAAGCGACAGCGTCAGCTAAAGGAGGACATTGGAAAACATGAAGGCAAATAAAAAACTATGCACAACATATGCGTTCTAATGTTTTTTGTGTTTCTGGGCTACGACGCATACAGTTTGGAACCTTACGCACTTAAGGTTGAAACCAAACGAACTTTTAAAAATACAAAATTGTTAGTTAAGATAGTTCAGGATTTTAAGACGGCAATGTCATGCTAGACTTTTTTTTTTGTTTTTATAACTTGTACGCAAAAGTTACTCTAGATTTGTTCAATATATGCAGCAAATAGCTCATAAGTCATAGTTAGTAACAATAGCTATATATGTCTGTCTATATAAACACCTAGTTGTTAAAGACGATAAGTGTAAGGGCATGCAAAATGTAGAAGTCATTATAAATATGTTGAAAATCTGGGCACCGAAAGGTCATACATATTAATATTTATGCGTTTTTTTTTATAAAACCTCTGTAATTACCTGAGTACTGCGTATAAATGCTGTATCCCTCACCAGCAATTGGGTCTAAATGCATGTAGTTTCAGTAATTTATTCTCGATGTATTAACGAATTTGAACTGACTCTGATTTTGTAGCTATCTGTAGATTAAGTCTGTATAATCAGATAAAGCAACTAGCACAATGAGTTGTAGCTTGCAATAAGATACAGGCTAGCAAAATCTTGTCATTACAAAACTTTGAAATCATTTTAAGAGTATGTATAGTACTGACACTCAGTCTGTGGCCCACAAAAATAAGTATCTATTGTTATAAGAAATATAAAAAATTGGAAATCTTTGAAAATTTGTCTGTGTTACGCAGCAAAACTAAATAAAATTTATGTAAAGGCTGCGAATTGATTTTCTTTTTAAAAATTAAAATGTTGGAAATTAGCTAAATTATTGTTAAAAAAAAATTAAATATAATTTACATATGTACATGTTTTTTGAAATTTGTTTTTATTTGCGATTTCTATTGTTTACAATAATGTAGTACACATACATATAAATAAATGTTGAAATAAATACACATACTACTTACTTACTTATTAACATTATAAGGTTGCAAGACAATCAATGTGGCTTTGTGGAAGGTAAATCAACAATTGATGCTATTCAGTGTCTTCGGATACTGATGGAAAAACACCGGGACGCCCGAAAAGAACTGTTCCTTGTGTTCATCGACTTGGAGAAAGCCTTCGACAGAGTCCCTCGTGAGTTGATTTGGTTGGCCTTGAGAGCACATGATGTACCAGAAGTTTACGTCCGCATGATTATGGACATGTATGATGACGCCAGGACTAAAGTCAGATGCACAGCTGGTGAGTCGGACGAATTCAGTGTTAAGGTGGGAGCAGTGTGTTGAGTCCCATGCTGTTTAATATCATCATGTCCTACTTGTTAAAACAAATCGGCAACGAAACCGAAATATGCCTCCTTTTCGCAGATGACATAATTGTGGGTAGCACCAATATCGTAGCCCTGCAAAATGCTGTATCAACTTGGGATGAGATATTGACGGATCATGGACTGAAAATAAGCGTAAAAAAGACAGAATTGCTCCCCTGTCAATTTTCAGATCCAGAAAGACCAAATCCGGATAACTATATAGGCGGGGAAAAATTGATTATAGGCAGCAAATTAAAGTACCTAGGCTCAGTTGTAAATAGCGAAGCTACATGCGATGATGACATCAAACATCGAACCAGTGTTGGGTGGATGAAGTGGCGAGAAAACTCTAGCGTTTTCTGCGACAAGAAAATGCCACGGAAATTGAAAGGCAAGCTGTACGCAACAGTCGTTAGACCCTCACGATGTACAAAACGTACGAGAGTAAATTATCTGCGACTGAGATGAAAATGCTAAGGATGACGGCGGGTGTGACCAAGCTTGATCGCATTAAGAGCAAACACATCCGAGGCAGCCTGTTTGTTAAAAAGCCCATCACTGAGACGCTCAAAGTAGGTTCAAAGGCGACCGCCGGAGAACCCCGCTAAGAAGGCAATACTTACCGTAGTTCCAGGTAACGGCCGTAGGGCAGGCAGACCGAAAAATACGTGGATCGGTCAAATGCAAAAACATCAGCAACGAATGGGTCTCAGCGATGACATGATCCAGGATCGGAATGCCTGCAGACGAATGCTGAGATCCCATACCCACACCTCAGGAGGAGCATAAGCGAGTCCGAAAAGGGGTAAACAAGGGTTTGGGAGAAGGATACTACTTACTTACTAGTTTGTAATAATTATAGCATTAAATAAATTTTTTTGAGCATGCGACAATTGCTTACATTAGATCACTTTTGGAAGGAACGAATGTCTTATACCTATGTAAAGCACCATTTGACACTACGCACGCATGTGACTCCTCAGGTAAAGAAAATGAAGACGAGAACCTTTTCTGTATACGTGCGGGACAAAAGAGTAAGAGATCGAGTTCAGAAAGTGAAAGTGCTGTGGAAGACCGATGTACCGAAATTGCGGCTAATGTTACAATTTGGCAAGAAATAGAAGAAGGCTCAGCAACTGGACGAGCCCCAATTTATAATATTTTTAAAGAGGTTATAGGCCCGACAGCATATGCCAAACAAAATATTATGAAGGGCAATGTGAGAACTGCGTTTTCTTTGATTCCACAGACCAACATGGTTTAGTTGTACGAAAGCTATGGCTCATTTCCGAAGTATATTGCTGCGTACAATCCGAATCCGGGGCCAGAATTGGGCCATCACGTCAGGATTTTGAGATATTTGAGGTTATGTACTTCAAAAATAGGGAAAGAACGGCGTTTTTCGGGTTCGTGTTTCGGATGCTACGCAGCAAATTGCTTCGGCAATGACCCTTAGCTTTCCAACAACTGCCATGACCCCGGTATTTGTAGGCCTGTGTTATCGACAAACATGTAGTGGAGCACACAAGTAAATGTACAGAAGAAAAAGCCTCTAGAGCATTGGGAACCAAATGGAATCTTACTCCTGCAGAAATAAATGCATTTATTGTTTCTCTAACGTGGCGCATATCAGGAAAACAATTTGAAGATCTCATATCTATGGAACACGAAATGGGGTCCCGCTTTTTTTTTTCAAAGACCATTAGCAGTAGTGATTTTTGTGAGACTATGCGGTTTATCAGGTTTGATAAAAAAAGTCAAAGAAGCCATCGTTTACAAACAGATTAATTTGCTCTAATCTCTGAAGTATGGTACAAATTCATTAACAATAGCCCAAATTGTTACAAGCCTGCGGAACATATAACTATCGATGAACAGCTTTTCCCAACCAAAGCGAGGTGTAGGTTTACACAATATATGCCTAACGAGCCGGACAAGTTTGATATCAAATGGGGAATTCGTTGTCGTCCATTGGCGTCCCTTTGCACACAACGGATGAACAAAGCAACCGCTAGCGTGAGCATTTTTCGGAGCTGTTGAACAGAGATCACCAATCTATTCCTGTAGAACAACCTTCAACAGGCGCAGTCAGCGCAAATATAAGCACCCAAGACCCTTCTACCAGAGAAATAACCGAAGCTATCAAGAGTCTTAAATCAGGGAGGGGACCTGGCAGTGACGGCATTCCAACAGAGGTCTAAAAAGCATGTCCAGATATGACTGCAAAACTCCTTCAGCCAGTTTTTAATGCAATTTGGTGCAAGAATCGTCTTCCTGCGGATTGGCTCGAAGGCACCATAGTGAAAATGCCGAAAAAGGGCGACCTATCACTATGCAGGAACTACAAAGGAATTATGCTGCTGTCCATACCTTCCAAAGTTCTCACTACCATTCTGCTAAAGCGTATAAATGCCACACTAGACAATGCCATCCGAAAACAACAGGCAGGCTTCAGAATAAACAGCTCTTGCATAGACCAGATCAGCACACTCCGAATATTAGTAGAGCAAGTCAACGAATGCCAGTCGACTCTCCAACTGATATTCATCGATTTCCGCACAGCCTTCGACAGTGTGCACCGCTCATCCATCTGGAATGCGTTGCATAAAGCTAGAATCCCCCTGAGCCTAATTGATTTAATAAGGGCACACTATAAGGGTTTCAAATGCAGGGTTCTACACAACGGAAGCTTGTCTGCACCTTTTTCAACGAACTCTGGAGTCCGTCAGGGCTGCCTTCTGTCGCCGGTTCTATTTCTAATCGCCACCGATGAAATCCTGTGCAATATACTAGATGGGAAAAACAGAGGCATTCCCTGGACGTTTACAGAGCAGCTTGAAGATTTAGAGAACGCCGATGCCGTCTGTTTCCTTTCTGTTCGACATAATGATATGCAAGGTAAACTGGACGATCTAGTCGAAGAAGCTGGTAGGCACGGTCTCGAGGTAAATGTGGAAAAAACATTGAAAGTGAACGCCAACAGCCATGACGACTTTTTAATACGTAATGAGCGCATCGAACTAGTGGACTCTTTCTCCTACCCAGGGCCGTAGAGAGAAAATCCGGGCCCGGGGGAAAATGTACCGGCTCCTCAGTTACACCTTTAGCTTGAATCACGACAGTACGAGAGCAAATACACCGGGCCCCTGAGAAAACTCCGGGCCCGGGGGAAATCCCCCCTTTCCCACCCCCCTCTCGACGGGCCTGCTCCTACCTTTACCTTGGAAGTCTCATAGCCGCAGACGGTGGCGCAAAGGTAGACATAGAAGCCAGAGTGGCTAAAGCCACAGCTGCTTTCGTGCAAGATCTGGGATTCAAATTTTCTGTCGACAAACACGAAAATCCAGGTATACTAATGTGCTATCCATTTTACTTTATGGAAGTGTGTCTTGGCTAACAACAGAAGCTATTCTTAGGAGACTGCAAGCCATTGTTGGAAGAGGTCTCCGAGGCATTCTGAAAATCTGTTGGCCAAACACGATCAGCAACTCTGAGCTGATGCAATATGAAGCCGATATCCTACATAATTACCAGTTGCAAATGGGAACGGATTGGGCATACTTTGCGAAATCCACCACATGCAGTTTGTCGTCAGGCCCTTGATTGACACCTGCAGGGCAACCGAAGAAGAGCGAGACCCAGAACAAAATGGCGCCGACTTGTTTTGAAAGAAGCTGAAGAATCAGGACGTTCCTGGAGGGAAGTGAAGCAGTTGGCACACAACCGGATACGAATTAGATGTTTTACAGAGGCCCTATGCTCCTCAAGGAGTTAAAAGAAACTATTGGAACCGTTAACAGGATCCGGAAGAAGCGTCACTACACATAATTTCTTTACGAGCTGCAAAATTACTAGAAAAAAAAACACTATTCTTGGAACTATCCGGGCAAATAAAAGAGAGCTCCCAAAATTTGCCAAGCAGGCGAAAGATGGTATGCAACGCTTCGGAACAAAACCAAAGCCAAACAAAAAAGTGCTTCTACTAAGTTCAAAGCATAAATCTATAAGCGTCGAAAAAAATGGTTAGCGCATACCTTGAAACAATAAGATTCTACAATAATACTAAATATGGTGCAGACATGACGGATCAAATGGCAAGAAAATACTCTGTAAAATCGAAATCGCAAAGATAGCCCGCACAGATTTTCTTTAATACTCTTGACCTGGCTGGAATCCACTCCATGGGTTTTATACAGAGAAACAACCGGCGAAAAAATGTTTAGACAATTTTTTTTCCAATTAGCCAAAGAAGAAGTTTTCAACATGAGCATAAGTATGTGTGTGGAAAATGTGCCTTCGAGGACCCAATAATTTGCAAAAATTGCGATGAACATGAGTAAAGTTAGCAAATAAAATTGAATTGAAGTATATTTATTTTCTCCTGTATTATTTTGTTATCTTGTGTTATTGCTCTTGTTAATTTAATAAACAAACAATTATGAATCGTTATTTGAAAAGCAAAAATGTTTTATTCCCAACAACGCCAGCATCTCAGCCCTTAATGACTTCCCCAGCGCCTAACTGTCAGTTATGACCAGGGTTTTGCTGCTCAGCTAGTTTCTGCTGATCAGCAACTGACCTTTTCTTCTGATCATTCTTAGCCACACCGTTCTGCTCCTTAGCAGGTTTCTGGGCATGCTTCTGCAGCTTTGCTTTTTTGGGCTGGGGAACCCCTTCTTCCTCCTCGTCAGACTTAGCTGCAGAGTCTTCCTGTTTCTCGTCATCCTCATCCTCTTGATTAGTCTTAGCCATACCGTTCTGTTCTTTAGCAGGTTTCTGGGCATGATTTCGCAGCTTTGCTTTTTTGGGCTGGGGAGCCCCTTCTTCCTCCTCGTCAGACTTAGCTACAGAGTCTTCCTGTTTCTCGTCATCCTCATCCTCTTGATTAGTCTTAGCCATACCGTTCTGTTCTTTAGCAGGTTTCTGGGCATGATTTCGCAGCTTTGCTTTTTTGGGCTGGGGAGCCCCTTCTTCCTCCTCGTCAGACTTAGCTACAGAGTCTTTCTGCTCCTCTTCCTCCTCATCCTCTTGATTAGTCTTAGGCACACCGTTCTGCTGCTTAGCTGGTTTCTGGGCATGATTTTGCAGCTTTGCTTTTTTGGGCTGGGGAGCTCCTTCTTCCTCCTCGTCAGACTTAGCTACAGAGTCTTCCTGCTCCTCGTCCTCCTCATCCTCTTGATTATTCTTAGCCACACCGTTCCGCTCCTTAGCAGGTTTCTGGGCATGATTTTGCAGCTTTGCTTTTTTGGGCTGGGGAGCCCCTTCTTCCTCCTCGTCAGACTTAGCTACAGAGTCATCATGCTCCTCTTTCTCCTCATTCTCATCGTCGTCGCCCTCCTCATCTTCATCATCATCAGTTTGATCACTTTCAGTAGCTTTAGAAAAATCTTCATCCCCTACCAAATCTTCATCGTCCTCGTCGTCGTCATCCTCTTCTTCAGCGGCCAATGCTTTTTTGCCATCTGGGGTATGTGCTAGATTGGCGCATTTCTCCTCATCGTCCGACTCTTCCATGTCATACAAATAGCCTACGAGCGACAAACTGGCATCTCCTGCAAGTTAAAATATGTTTTCTTTTAGTTTGGTACTTGCATCACATCATTGCGCTGAATCTTACCGATTGTTTGGAATGTTATTTTATCGCCCTTGCCGAAATTCAAATTCAACTGCACTTGTGGAATACTCTTTGAGACAGTAGCCACAATGTAGCTCCGCTTTTCAATCGTCAAATACAGCTTGGCACTATTGCCTTCATCGAGTGCAAGTCCAGACACATGTAAGCCTTTAATGAGGGTTTGAGAGTATGTGCATTTCGGCTTCATATTCAATCCTTGTAATAAAAGTTGCAAAAAAATACATATTTATTAATTAAAAACATTTTTAAAACTCAAAGAAATCGAGCCCCATACGCTGCCCTTGCACAAACACGTGGTGACGTGCTGCAACACAACATTTGCGTTACTTAATCTTACTATAAAACAAGAATCCTTTCTATTCAAATGTGAACTAAAGTTAAACAACTTACCCCAAAACATTGAAGTCATTTTAACAAATTTTTATTTGTAAAATATCACTTAAAAAATAAAATGCGTAATTTTTGTCAACCCAATCTGACGCTGGCTACTTTAAGTGATGGATTTTTTACTAGCGATGCGCGTTACCGATCCGATATTTTGAATATCGAAGTCGATACCGATATTTTGGTTCTCGACTAACCGTCGATTCGATACCAATTTGCTTAGTATCGGTATCGAGCTAAATTTCGTTTTACATTAGGCGGTTGAAATTTATTTTGCAAAAAGCGTTCCTTTATGGTGGTTGCCCATGCGACTTTCAGTTCTGGCTGGCGTCACTTGCAAAAAATAATAAATGCGAATAAAATTTTAATAAGAAAATGTTTATATCATTCTTACTTTCATTTTATAGCCCCTATCTGTATTATTATTATTATGAACATTAGAAAAGTTAGCTTTCTTTTATTTTTGAGCAAACGCCTCAATTTGTTTTATTATGGAAAGAAGTGTACCCTGTTTGTCCAGTTCGTCCGGCACACAGTTTCCCGGTATGTCCCTATGTCCGGGTACCCAAACGAGATGTACCTTAGAGAGCAGGAATAGCTGGTTTAGGACGAGTTGGCAAACATGCACCAGCTTAGAGTTGGCGTTGAAACCAGTGAGGGATTTTATTGCAGCTTGACTATCCGAGAAAATGATAATGTCTGTTGCAAGACTTTCATCCTCCTGTAGAGATTTCGGCGCGTAAAAGATGGCGAGAATTAATTCTTTCTGTAAAAAAACGTCAAAAAGTCGATACCGATATCTTCGACTCGATTTCTTTTCGGGAGAATCGAATCGGTACCAAGTTTTTTGGAATACTCAATACGGTATCGAGCATCCCTATTGTCTACAAATATCGTTGTATTTCAGACACCAAATTTTCGATAACACTTTCTCACTATTGCTATGTGCAGACTACCAAAGGTGTATATATTAGAGAGAGGCGTAAGAACGACCCAGAATGCCGGGATGTTATGGTTATGTTAGCTGGCTGTGTTGGAAAAAAACCGAGAGACACTGTCCATGGCTTATGTGTTTATACATATATATGGCCATATTGGCTCACAATGCAGTTTCTGACCGGATTATCACGATTAGAGTCAAATCAAAATTTCGGAATATCTCAGTAGCTCAATGCTACGCGCCTACCGAACCAGATGATGACGACGCAAAAGAAGCCTTTTACCAACAATTGGATGCAGTAACTAGCTTGTTACCGACCGGTGATATCAAACTGTTCATCGGAGACTTTAATGCCAAAGTTGGGAACAACAACAATGGAGTAGCGGCAATTATGGGCTCCCAGGGTCTGCACTACTAATAATAATGGCGACAGGTTAGTTGATTTCTGTGCAAGAAATCATCTCATCATTGGAGGAACAATGTTCCCACACAAAACAGTGTAAACAAGTCCTGGTTAAAGGAAGCGACTTGGCTAGAAATTCGCACTAGGCGGCAACTCCGGCATATCTACCTTCATGCAAAAGTGCCGGCGGATAAAGAACGTGCTCGTCAGAATTATCGCCAGTGTGCATCTCAGGTAAAACGAATGGTGCGGGCTGACCGCGACATGGATTGGTCATGTTTTACGCTGGCCTGCCGGTGACATTGCACGATCAGTCCTAGATTGGAACCCGCAAGGGCAGCGTAGTCGTGGTCGCCCAAGAAATACCAGGATTCGGTGCACAAAACAGGAAATAAATCTGGCCCACATTTCGTGGATTCAAGCAAAAACCCTAGCCAGAAACAGAGGAAGATGGAAAGAGATTGTCGATGCCCTATGTTCACTATGAATGTTTTTTGCTTAAGTTATTCTTATTATTTATTTATTACCAGTAACTTCTAGCAAAATAAAGGACATATATATATATATGTATATATACATTTATGTATCTATATCTTTGATTTTAACATTAGACACAATTGTTTAAAAAATAATTTTTTTTTGTTGCTGCTGTTGATGTTGCTATTATTGCTAAAATAATTAAATAAAATAAAACTAATTTAATTTTGATTAAATATTTTATTTTAACAATTTCTTGTCAATTTCGTTGCAATTCCTATTCATGGTGTCTTAGTCATGATTTGCAACGTTTTCAAAATCTTTGACAAAATTGCATAAGATTTGATTAAATTCTTGCAATAAAACCTATTTTACTCAAAGAAACTATAACTTATTTGAAATGTTTATTCAATTTCTGATTTATCTGTATCTTTATGTTTTGATAAATCTAATGTTTTAATTCATGATTTTCATTTTTGCGAAATCTTTATTAAAACCTTTGGTGCATTTGCCATTCTGTGTCAACGTGCAAAATCTCTTCGTGCTAAGGAGTTGCCACCTAGTTGCTGTACTAAATAATAACATTTCGAAGTTATTATTTTAGCATATAAATAGTTCTTTAAAGTTAATAAATTGTGTGCTTTATATGTTCACTTCATTTGTTTAGCAAGGTGCACAGCATACATAATTGTTGCAACCTTTGCTGGACTGTATGACAGCCTTGAAGCGATTTATGTAGAGTTTCTTCGATTTCTTCGCTCGACTTTTTCTTTTTTTGGGTGTCTTTTGTAAGGCCTCAATGTCAAATAATCCCTCAATGTTCATTTAAAAATTATTTTATGTCTGCGTGCAAATTTGCAAATGTAAACAAACGAAATTTGCCATTCACAACGCTGAGGACAGCTGTTGAGCCGTAGAGCTGTCAATACAAACTCTTGTATTGGGCGGTACAATTATTCAAACTTAATTTAAATTTATTTTATACAAATGGAAAGCATGTAATATAGAATAAACTTTAATGGATCACTGTACATAAACATTTATTTAAATAAGTGTCTAAATTATTAAATTATTACATTCGCAATTAATTGTCCGAAAAATGAAATCTTTGAGATTTCTGTGGCAACTTTTAAAGATTTGGTTTCAAACCGTTGCCAAAATCGTTAAAGATTTCTGTGGCATCCCCGATAAAAACATGAATTATCGTCAAAGTTTATAACTCATGCTACTTTGTGTAAAAATGCTATAATAATGACATGCATTGCAATTGAATTGTTGGATGAGCAAAAATGCGACGCGAGAAGGCTATGGGATCACCCTAACATCCCGCCCTTTCCTGTGTATTACCTCCTCTCGCAAAAGTAATAAACGTTGACGACAATTCGCTTTTTGTAAACAAAAAGCAGCTGATTACCGTTAATAATTCCGATAAAATGCACATTTTGTTATTAGAGACACACTGTTCCTTTCGTGTCTGCGTAGGGGCCTTTAGCCGAAACAAAACAAAACAAATATAGCCAGCGCAACAGCTTAGAGCAGTGCAGACAGCGTCTCTCGGGTTTTTCCATTCTCGTTACTCATATGCAAACACAACCAGCTAACATGACCCTAACATTTCGGCATTCTAGCTCAAAATATGATAACAGCGTTCAAACGCCAACGGCCTTTCTTTCGCCTCTCTTTATTATATACTCTTTGCTCGAAACGATGTTATTTTTATGAAATTGGACACTTTGTTATTATGAACGCTTGCAGAGATTAAGGCACACCCCAAGTGCTCCTACAATCCTTAATACAATATATCAAAGAATTTGATGTAAATTTTAATTTTCCTTAAAATGTGTAGAGCAGTTGAGGACAGTCTTTCAATTGTCATGACACACGTGGATAAAGCACAAAATTCTGCCACAGCGCAGTCGGCACACGCACGATGCAAGTGTGTCAAATCTCTCTCTCGTTTTTACTTGATTGCGGTTCTTGCTCTCTCGTGCGCTTTTGTTTACTGCGCTGCTTACTCACACAAAGAAATGTTTGTTTGTACATATGTGTTTTGCAAACCACGGATGTAGAGAGCGGTCTGCCGTAAGTGGGCCGTTTGGGCTATGGGCTGCCCAGCTCTGGTGTAGAGGTGTGCTAGCAAAGAGTAAGGGAACTATGAGTTGATGTTGACAGCAAAATTGAATCCGAATAAAATTGTTCGTTTTGGTTTTCCAAAGCTGATTATAACGATGACAAATAAATTTTTGTATAAAATATATGGATGTGAGATGGTCACCTTAACGGCGGTAGCAACAACGGCGTAGGCAGTAACGCCGATGAGAGAAGCAGAGAGCGGCTGGGAAATTTGAGCAGCAGTAGTTAGGCGAGAATTGTTGATTGTGCTGTGGGGTAGAGCTGGGCTTGATCTTAAATTTTAGAGAATCGATATTTTCGACCGATTCTCAAAAAAAAAATCGATTTAATCGATTAATCGCACTAAAACGGTAGGCGCTAGCATCTTAAAACTGGCGATAATTGCAGAGAAGCAAAAAAAAAGAATATTTATACAAAACTTACTTAAATTTATTTCCATAATTCACAATAACGAAAACCAAAAATTCAAAACTTGATAAAAGAAAATAAAAAACTAATAATAAAAAATATAAAAAAGAAGTAACAGTTCATTTAATTTTTTCGAGATCTTGAAGATTAAAAAAAAACACACAAAAGCGACGCTCAAAATTAAAAATAGATGTCAAAAATAGATTTCTCGACCCCAAAAACCCCCAAACATTTTGAACAAAACCTATTTTAAAAAAAGTGGGTGACTCGAAATTCATTTAAGACCAATAGGTTTTTGGAAAAAAATGGTTAAAATGACCCAAAGAACCAAAATCGCTGAGAGCCCCAAAACGTTTTTTCTGCCCCATACAAATTGATTCGCCCTAATGTACATACATATATCGCAAAGTTGCATGACTCAAAAAGATCGATTCTCAATAAACAAAAATCGATTTTAGTGTCAGTAAAATTTAATTATATGCCGGTTGATAGTTGTGTGTGTTGGCCAACAGAGATGTTTCTCCAGCACTTCTGCACTCATCAAATGTGTGTTAAATAGTGCTGGAAAGATACGTAAACAGGGGAACACCGCAAGGGGGTGTTCTGTCCCCCTTCCCCAGGAACATTGCCATTAACGGACTTCTGCGCACCCTGGAGGGGGGTGGCTGCAACATAACTGCGTACGTAGATGACGTAGCAGTTGCTTTCTTGGGCAAATACCCTCAAACACTCTGCGAGCGTATGACCAACGCACTTCATACGCTCTCAAAATGGCCTACGGCCAGCGGTCTGGGAGTCAATCCAGACAAGACGAAGCTTATGCTCTTCCCCAGGAGGTATAAGGTTCCTACTCTCATCAATCCCAAGCTCAATGGTATCACCCTACCGTTCAGCAACTCAGCCAGATATCTCGGGCTGGTCCTTGATAGCAAACTGGACTGGAACGTAAATACGGAAGATCGTAGAATAAAAAGGCCACGATCGCCCTTTATACATGTAGGAAAGCCATTGGACTTAAATGGGGCATGTCTCCAAACATAGTCCACTGGCTGTACACCGCTATTGTCACACCGATCCTCCTATATGGAGTCTCAATATGGTACCAACACTAGACAAGACGGCCAACCTAAAAAAGCTGAGTAAGGTTCAGCGGACTGCAGAACTGACTATAAGCGGGGCTCTTTGCTCCACACCTAACGAAGCACTAGATGCCATACTTAACCTCCTGCCTATGGACAGCCGTTCTATCTGCTTTACGTATGAGAGAGGCAAATAAATGGAAAGATCTTGACTTCGTTCATGCCATGATTCTCTAGGGAAACCCCCTAGTTCCCAAGAGTACGGACTATTGCACTCCGCAGGAACACTTTGCAACTAACTTCAAAACCCATATCCCAACCAGGGATGAGTGGAGTTTAGGAGTACCAGGCCCAGCGGGCTCTTTAAAAATCTTCACGGACGGTTCCAAGCTGGACGACCGTGTGAGTGGTGGCATCTACATTGGGGAATTCAATGTCAGAAAAGCTTTCCGACTCCCAGATCACTGCAGTGTCTTTCAAGCAGAGGTCACTGCGATCCAGGAGGCTCTGACAACAATAAGAAACCTACGAGTACGAAATGAGAACATATGTATCTACTCGGACAGCCAGGCGGATATTAAGTCCCTCGCTTCGTTGACATCGTGCATGAAGTCAGTGAACAACTGCCGCTTGTGATGGCTGAGCAGTTTTCAATCAACCTCATATGGGTCCCAGGACAAAGGGATATCGAGGGCAACTGTATTGCGGATGAGCTGGCTAGACGAGGAACTACCAGCATCGTCCTTCAAGACAAGGAGGGCCTGGGTATACCCATGGCTAGCAGCAAACTGAGAATACGAAATTACTTCGATCTCGGGCATCGAACACGTGTAGGATATCTCGGCAAACCTGGCCGACATATTGCAAGAAAAGAACTAGAGAACTTTGCCGCCTAAACAGAGCCCAATGCTCGACCGTCATCCGTGCTATCACCGGACATTGGCTGGTGGGAATCCATGCACACAGGCTTAACGCTCCTCATCACGACTTCTGTAGAAGCTGTGGCGATGAAGAGGAGCTAGAGACAGTAGAACATCTTTTCTGCCACTGCCCTGGATTGTGCAGGACAAGATTCCGTTTTCTAAAGTCACACTTCTTTGATGACTTGTCTCAGCTCTCAGAGCAGAGTCCATAATGCCTCTTAAGGTTCATTCAGGCCGCCGAACGGCTGTGACTAATCTCATATAGGAGACCTCGGGAGTGGGGAAGAGTGGTGAACGGTCTACCGCAGCGGTATCACAACGGGCCAATTCTTGGCCTACGTGAGTTGGGACTATGAGTGCCAACTGCCGCCATAACCTAACCTAACCTAGTGCTGGAAAAGCAACTCTGGCCAACATCGATACATAGATATTTTAAACTTCGATACATCGATGTTTTCTCCAGCATGCATCAAATGTGTGTTAAGTAGTGCTGGAGAAACATCTCTGTTGGCCAATATCGAGATATTTTAAACTTTGATACAACGATGCATCGATATAACATCGATGTTTTCTTCAGCACTACTCGTTAACACTGAGTACTTAAAAACTGGACGTTTATGTGATTATATGAAGGATTGAAAGGAAATTTGGAGTATGCAGCAATCTAGTTGGCTTTGAACGAAAACTATTTGAAAGTGACAATCAAATTAAATAAAAATTTCGAAATATATCGTAAGCGGTGCTGTGAAGTTAAAAAAAATTTAATTTGAATGTTAGTTTTTTTTTTTTCTACTAAAAAAAATTAACCTTAGAAATAAGTTGGCTTTGACGGATACGTCTGCGTGAATTTAGTGTTCAAGCTAGCTGCGCTGTGAAAACATACATAATAAAAAGTAAAAAAAAAAGTACTTTCTTTTTGAAAAAAAAAAAAAAAATATTAAGTTTGCGTTGCTTAAGGCCGGAAATAACTGCATAAAAATGATGTGCCCGGACCAAGAGGAAGTCAATCTTGTATTGGGTCGCCAGATTCGTCAAAATATTGAGAATATGATGCATGAGGCTAACGTGCAGGCTACTTTGTTAGAGAGCGAAGGTAAGTTTCTAGTCAAACTTAAATTTTAGCTCATTGTGTAAGCACATAAATTTCAGGACGCGAACATTTTAGCTCTTCGTCCAACGTTGACGAAGACGTACTACAGCAGGATACTATGACCATACTTGGAACTATATCTGCGGATGAGATTGTTGAGGAGGAGGAGGATCTGACAACAGAGCAAGTTGTTCAAGAAAGCTCTGAAATGCACAACTATCACGACATGATTATCGATACGGAGCATCAACTAGACATGGACAGTTCGCTGCGCAAGCGCCGCGGAAACTTGCCAAAGCAGTCTGTAAAAATTCTTAAACATTGGCTTTATGAACATCGCTACAACGCCTATCCTAGTGATGCCGAGAAATTTACTCTTTCCCAAGAAGCCAATCTTACTGTACTGCAGGTGAGTTTTTGAAGCGCAACTTTAACGAATTTTTTGAAAAATTTTAGTTTTCGTAGGTTTGCAACTGGTTTATAAATGCGCGTCGCCGCATTTTACCTGAAATGATACGCCGAGAGGGCAATGATCCATTGCATTTTACCATATCACGTCGTGGTAAGAAGATGAGTCCCAACTCGTCAATCGCGCTTGATCAAAATACTAACACACCAAATGCCATAGCTGACAGTCCTGCTGCCGAAGTTGTAAGCTAGCATATAAGTTTCTAGAAGAATTTTAGCCAAAACATATATGTAATCATAGGTTGTCGACGCAACGGAGCAAGTGAATGGCGCAGCAGAAATGCATGATGGCATCGCAAATGTTCTTAACAATTTTGACCAATATGCAGGTGGACAAAATGGACAAATATTTAAAATGGAAGCAGAATACGACGAGGGCGTCATTGACAGGTAAATGCCAAAGTTACAGCTTGAACGTATATAGTGTGTACATAAGCTCTTCTTCAGTTGGCAGCAAGCAATAGCAGCAAATCCAATGGGCTTTACCAAACTTCATCCAGACTTGCAAGCTACCATTGTTAAGAACATAGAAAAATTCCAAATGAAGAAAAAAAATGAGGCTAGTAGTCAAGCTGAAACTATGCAAAATATTAATGAAAAGAAGCAGACATCAACCAAACGTGGGGTTAAGCGCGTTTTGCTAAATGCAGCTAGTGAGCAAGCTAAAGAGAATAAACCCAAAAAACTGAAGCTAGAAAAGAGTTACAAAGTTGAGCAAAATAGTGCTGCAGTTTGGCAAGAGAAACCTTGGTTTGCTCCAAGGTATATTATTTGTAGACGTGATAGCATAGATACACCAAAAGATACGTTTTAATAATATATTTTTATATAATAAACAGTTCCGTAGGCGATGATATTGGACATGGCTATGAAGAGGCAGAGCGCTTTGAGACATCCGACGATTGGCAAAGCGTCATGAAGTAAGTTAATTTGCTTGCTATGCATATGTGCGAAAATGCTTCTTGTTCTATTCTTTGCATGAAATCTTTTATTAACACACGCGGAACCGTTTTTAATACCGAGGAGCTGACCACAAGCAATAATCCGGATGGCAATGATGCTGCCGGCAATACAAATTATTGGGCAGAAGTTCAAAATCAGCCAGCTACAGGTATTGTCTATATTTGGCTAATTGTTTAGTTTTTAAAAATTGCACAGATCTTGCAGATCTGGTCAACAATACCGGAGAGCTTTTGCCAGCCGTGGGTGCAGAAGCAACCATTGCTAATAATGAAATGCAGCAGGAAATGTTTAATGTGCCCCAGCCGGCAACTCCACAGGATGGTGCGTAAAAGCGTGCTATGTTTTTAGATATATAATCTATTTTGTCATTATATTTATAGATCAGTTTAAATGTATGTACTATCTTGTTGAAACTGGTGTCGCTGTGCGCCAAAGTGATGAAGCTGCCCAACAGGAGGAGAACTCTTATATGTAACAGTGCAATCATAAGCAAATAACGATTTTACGTATACGTATCATTTATTCGAGACCTAAGAATGTTGAAAATTATTGTTATATAATATTAATAATATGCAGATTTGTATTATTATGCCTCTGAATATGTAGAATATCTAACGAATGCATGAGCTCCATTCAGAGAGCGGCTAGCTTGAGTATCAGCGGCGCCCTTAGAAGGACCCCCACAGCAGCATTAAACGTTGTGCTGCATCTATTGCCGATAGATCTATAAAGTAGATAGATTTAAAATCGTCCTTAAGGCTAAGAGAATCTTCGAATCTGGCCATTAGCTCTAGAGTAGACTTGACTATTCTGCGCCAATTTTCGCATATTCCCAGAACCACTGACTTTGCTAATTCAATGGAGTTATCCTTAAACAAACCGTTCAGTCTAAGTTTTCCATCTCGTGAAGATTGGGACAATGGTAGAGTAGACTTTCAGCCTTCGGTAGCGTACTCGCTTTACAAACTACTTAGGATTTGTAGCGATTCTCTCTCTCTCTCTCTTTAATAGCGTTACAACCCGGGATGGGTTTTAGCTTTCTCCACAATCATCCTCCATTGCTCTCTATCCAGTGCCAGTCTTCTCCAGTTGACCACTTCCACTCTTATGCTATATATTAGACGCTGTCTTAGACGCCCTCTGTGTCTCGTGGTAACAGGCGCATAGTCCACTAAGATTCTCTGAGTGCGGGCTTCATCCATTCTAAGCACTTGTGGCCGTCGGTAGCGTAGTCGTAACGTACTCGCTTTGCAACCCGATGGTCGGTACATTTGCCTAGCACTGGCATCGCTAGCTCAAATACGCTATTTGCCCAAGAAAATCTCTATTAATTGAAGACACCGCTGTTCGGATTCGGCTATAGGTCCCTGTTCTCTTTGAACAGTTATAAATAGAGATCCCCATGCCCCGCCCAGGGGCGACTGACAAAAATTGTCAGTCAGGGAATTATTATATATATACAGGGCAGAAAATCCGGGCCCAGGGGGTAAATGAACCGGCCCCTCTATTACACCATTAGCTTGACTAACGACAGTAATTACACCGGGCCCCTTAGAAAACTCTGGGCCCGGGAGGAATCCCCCCTTCCACCCCCCCTCCCCAATCCCCACTCGACAGGCCTGTACATAAAGGGTTTTCCAATAAGAGGTGTTATTTTGGTATTCAAAGAAAAATTCCATTTTTTGAGATAAATGATGAGATGTTTATTTCATAATAAAGAGGAAAGTATGCCGTTAATAATGAAAAACAAATGGCCACCACGACCACGACAGGACCATATCCTTTTCATGAAATTTTTCATAACCAAATCACAAAGTGGCTGCCCTATGTCCTCGATAGCCTCACGAATTCTATCTTTGAGGTCTTGAATCGACGCTGGGCTGTTGTTTCACGTGGCCCCAAAGGAAGAAGTCGCAAGGTGTTAAATCACAAGATCTCGGTGGCCAATTGTGATCACCTCTTCGAGAGATAACACGGTCCGGAAACTTTTCCCGTAAAAGAGCCGTCTTGTTGTAAGTAAACGTTGCCCAGATCAATACCATCCAACTCCGACCATAAAAAATTATTAATCATCTCTCGATAGCGCAATCCATTCACCGTAACTGTTGATCCAACCTCATTTTTGAAAAAGAAAGGTCAAATGACCCCGCCGGACCATAAACCGCACCAAACAGTCACACGTTGAGGATGGAGAGGCTTCTCAACAATAACTCTTGGGTTTTCCAAGCCCCAGATGCGACAATTTTGCTTGTTGACGTAGCCACCGAGGTGGAAATGGACCTCATCAGTCAAGATGATTTTTCGATGGAATTCCGGATCATGTTGAAGCGTGTATCGTTCCATTTTTAGTAATGGCGTAGTTTCTACTTGTCAAATGTCAAAGAATAAAAGCTTCAAAAGTGACAGCTACCGAAATACCGGGTGATTCAAAATAAAACCTCTTGTTGGAAAGCCCTATACCAGACTGCAATAGCAAGATTACCTATTTTACGGACGGATCTAAACTCAATGATCAGGTGGGAGAGAGCGTCTATTCGGAATCGTTGGGCATTAATGAATCCTGCCGTTTACCAGATCATTGTGGTGATGCTACAAAATTCTTCACCATTAAGCTGCTTTTGGGTGCCGGGGCACCGAGATATCGTGGGCAATTGCAAAGCAACAAGGCCTTGATAGATAATAGATAATAATATCATTAATGATGCGAACAATAGATGGGAGCAAACTGGAACCTGTCTTATTAGTAGGAAAACTTGGCCGCAATGGAGCTTGAATAGAACCAAGCAACTTTTAAAACTTAACAGACTTGATATAAGAGCTACGATAGGGGCTCTTACTGGACACTGTCTTATTGTAAGGCACGCCAATAAATTAGGAGTGCCTTATTTCAGGAGGTAGAAGAGGAGGAAACAGTGGAGCATCTCCTGGGTGGATGCATGGCAGTAAGAGACTGTACACACTGGGTTCCGAAAATGTTGGAAATGTTACTGAATTCGCAGGAATCAGAATAAAGAAGATTACTTCATTCATCAAATCGACAGGTTGGCTTAGAGAGGATACTGGAGAGTAAGGACTAGCTCAAGTGGCATCACAACAAGCCTTTTGCAGGCCTAGGTGTGTCGGAAGACAACCACTTCTGAGCTAAGCATTCAATTTTCATGTTTTTTAAGTAACCAGAACTTGGGGTGTAGGGTGTAGGGGAGAGTTAGCAACTTTTTCTAGAGGCAGTCGGGCTATGCATTGTGCCTAGTCGCTGAAGTAGTCTGGTTCTCACCCGAAATCCAACTCTACAACTTTGGCTCCTAGTGCCACACCCTGGTAATCACGTCGACTCGTGAGCCTAACTTGGTGAAGGGTACCTGTTTTTGACCTCCTAGACATATTCTGGTTCTTGAACTAAACAGGGAGTTTGCACGGTCAGGATGGGGTGAACCATATCAGTAAGGTAAACGGTGGCACCCACAGATCACCACGTGATCCACCATTGCGCTTAGTCACACAAACGGCTGTTGGAATCCACTAAGCTCTCGCTTTGAGCCTGTAACCATTGCGAGATTCCGTCAACAACAACACTAAAGCAACATGAATAAAACTTCCACAGATAAGAATACCCCAGGGGGTAACCGAACTACGGCTAATCCCTTTGCGCCGGCGGCTGGCACATCGACTCTGAAGGTGCCAACTTCATGTCTAAAAAGTGAATAGACAATCCACAAATAGAAGAAATAGTCAAAATGAGCAACAACGAACAACCCTGGCAGCAGGCGATATCCTAATATCATCGAGCTCAGGGAGACCGCTCTACGAAGAAGACAATGGAGACTACTTGTGGACAGAGGCAGTTTGGAATCTTTCAACGCCAAATAAGGCCAGAACTAAAACGTAGTCCATCCCAATTTTACTTGCCTCCCTTTGGGCAAACATCAACAAATTTCCACAGATATGGTTTGGATTAGCATAAAATTTTATTTTCAGACTAGAGCTTTTCATATAGGTAAAGGAACAAGAACTAATACATAGTACATGGAATACATAGTTACATGAAGAGCAAGAGACTGGGCGCAGCACAACGCCTTTAGTAGTGATTGCGCCGCTTATTGGATGGACAGTATTCGGCATACTCCTCCCAGGTGCAGCCCGTTCTGGTGCAGCACTCATTGGTTATGGATGGCGCATCGGCACGTCGTGTGCGAAGCAACATATTTGCATAATTAACATGCAACCAGGTGGAGGCGGCAGCGGAGTTGGCTGGAGTTGGTTTCAAGTGGGTTACTCGTATAGTTAGTGGCCGTTGGCAGACTTACGGTTATAGCTAATGCCCAAGACTGGTCTAGTTATTGGTATGGTAGCTGCCGGCACATGTTTAGACCAAGTTTCATCCGTACGCTTGCGATTGCGCCGTGTCAGCCTATAGATATCCTTTTCGCAGGCCCAGTACAGCTGCCGCACTAGCTTGTCCCGGCAGCGTGAATGCGTCTCCTTGTGCCAAACGTTCTCCCAATCCGATTGAGAGCTAGGAAAGAATTCGCATACGAGTCATAATGGGCGCATTTTTTTTCAATTTTTTTATATGCACTTTATTTTTTAATAAATTAATTCCATTTTTTACCTTATGTTTTCAAATAATTAAATGCATTTCAAACTAAAAAAAAAAAACATGGGATCTCTGCTTTATTAAAAATTCAGCTCATTTTTTGAAAATAAAAATAAATATAACTCTCGCAAAAATTGTTGCTTCTTAAAATTTTCAAGTTTTTCAAATTTTGCAAGTTTTCATCATTATAGCATTTTTCTAAAAATTAAAAAACAAATTTAATTTTAGCAAAAAACTATTTTTTTTATATTTTACTACTATTTAAGTAACTTAAAAAAAAATCGTTAGAGCTCCGTACGATAACTTAAATTTATTTTAATTTTTTAATTTTTTTTTTTTAATTTTAAATAAGTTATATAGAATAAATCAGTTTTTTTTAATTTTTGTCTGCAGATTTAGCTATTTGAAATTTTCAAAAAATGTGCAAAAATTAAAAAAACAAAAATATATTTAAAAATAAAGTCCCTTTATTTATTATATATAAATATACAAATTTTTCGTTAAATTTAATTTTGTTGTAATTTTTAAAATGTATGTTATAGTAATAACAAAAAATGGTTTTTTTTTTAAATACATTTTTATTTTTTTTTTTAAATTTTTTGAAAATTTCAAATTTTTAATATTTATTTTAAATTTCAAATAAAAAAATGTTATGTCATAATAAGCATTATGATTTTTGCACATATTTTAAAAATTTCAAATAAATATGATTTTCAGAACAAAAAGTTGAAAAAGTTATTTTTTTAGCTTTTTTTTTTTAATTTCAAATAAAGGGTCCAGCTGGATAAGAAACAAAAACAATGTTCCGAACGATTTTTAAAAAATAATCATCATAGCTAAAAATTTGACATTTTTTTAATAGTGACTCAATATTTTTGCAGGATTTTTTTTTAAAATAAAAGTTGTCATAAGTCTTTCAACAAATAACACAGACCAACATGGTTTAGTTATTGGAAAGCTATGAGTATTTTTGAAGTAATTTGCTGCGTAGAATCCGAATCTGGGGCCAGAATTGGCCTACCACGTCAGGATTTCGAGATACTTGAGGTTATTTACCCGAAAAACGGCGTTTTTTTCTACTTTTGAGGTTATGTACAGGGTGCAAATAATGTGGTCTAATAATTTGAAGCTTAGTGTCATTTCCGAAGTAATTTGCTGCGTGGAATCCGAAACACGAACACAAAAAACGGTGTTTTTTCCTACTTTTGAAGTACATAACCTCAAATATCTCAAAATCCTGACGTGATGGGCGAATTCTGGCCCCGGATTCGGATTCTACGCTAAGGTTCTAAATGACCCTTAGCTTTCCAAGAACAGACATGACCCCGGTATTTGTAGGCCTGTGTAATTATAAGAATTTTTTTTTTTTTTTTCCCAACACATTTTTACATATATGTTAAATATATGCATTTTTGAAAATTTCGCAAAATTTAATAAAAAAAAAATTTTGCAACAATGCACTGTGGGCCCAGATTTTCAAATTTTGGCCAAAACCTTGTCATTTCCATAATAATTTTTTTAGAGTGATGAAATTTTGCACACGTGTTCCTAAAGGATAGTTTTTTGATTTATAAAAAAAAATTTCAAAAATCTATATTTCATTTTTACGTTTTTTCGTCAAAATTTATAATTTTTACATTTTTTGATTTGCATCATTGTAAGTATGTTATTGAAGCATACTTTTAGGTAGCTTAGAAATTCAAACACTAGTAAAATTTTCTAGGGATCAATTTTTAAAATTCAACTTTTAGATATAAAATTCAGTTTCCGAAAATCGGGAGGAATTATTTATTGTTGTTAAAAATGTGAAGAAATTTATACAAATTTTTTCAATCAAATATGGAGTGGAAGTCGAAGGTACCCTTAAAGCAAAGTAGCCAAATGATAAAAAAACCAACAAAATCTATATAACTACTCGAATATATCAAAAACCAAAAAGTTCTTAAGCTCAATTTTATTTTTTCTCTGTAGTAATATTAATATATAATAAAGTGAATGAAAATATGGTAGCTATATGTATCATGGTAAATGCAGGAATTTTTTTTTCTGTAAATTATCGCGAAAGCTCATAAAATATAAAATGTCAACTTTGATTGCCAATAACTTAAAAACCACTAATTATAATTTAATAATTTTTTTTCACAGCGTAGCTTAATATGTGTAAAATAATATTAAATTTTAATTTTGTCCAAATTTTGATTTTCAGCAGGAGGGCTTTTGGCCAAAATTTGGCCACGCGGGCCCATTGTGCAAGGTAAAAAAAATAGCAAAACAAATATTTGAAAGCTTTCCTTTTTTTTTTAAATAATAGGAACAGTTTTTTGTTCCTTATTCGGCTAGATCCTTTAGTTCTCAGGTAAATTTTTCAGATTTTTTTTTTAATAGTTAATCTGCTGGAAATTTAAAATAAAAAAATCTCATAGAAGCTATTTTAATAAATATAAAATAATGTTTTCGGCATTTTTTAATTCTTTGACATTTTTCAGAAAAAAAGGTTCATTTAATTTTTTTATAATAATTATATTTAAAGAAAATATGCAGAATAAAAAAAAGAGAAACAATATAAATGTTTAAATGTTCTCAATACTTTTTTTTAAGTGTAATTTGGTATCGAGAAACTCGAAAATGACAAACTTTTTTTTTTCTTTAGCAACGTTTTCGAGATTTATTCAAAAAACATGTTTTTGGACATTTTTTTTTTAGTTATTCGATAATATCGCGAGAACAAAATTTTGAAACGACAAGAAAGACGAAGCCTATATTAAAGATCTTGGACTCGAAATGTTCGCAAAAGAATTCTCTTTTAGCTTAAAGGCCCGTACGCAGCATGCAAAAATTCCGCACGAAATGTCAAAACTTCATATAAAAAAAAAATATCCCAAAAAAGGGAATTTTTTTATATTTATTTTTTTTTTCATGTCAAAACTTCTTCGAAAGAAGAGAAACGAATTTTTTGAATTTTTTAAAGAAAAAATCGTGTCATTGTTTTTTTTTAAATTAACAAATCAAAATTCAGAACAGAAACGAATGACTTTACTGCTTGTGAAAATTGCAAATAAATGTATTTCACAAATCGAAAACGAAATCGAGATCCAGAAGCGAAATGCATCTCTTTGGTTTTTGTTAGAATTTCACAATTTAAAACAAAATTTCGAAAAATGTTACAATTTTTTGACTCAAGCTTACCGCTCGCGAAAGAGCAGTTCCAGACCTTCCTCGGAATGCTGCAGCGCCTGTGGCATTTGCAGCAGCTGCAACGCCAGCAATAAAACCGTGCCGCGCAACGTCAAACTTGGTCCTACAGCCATGATTCCTGCGCTAACTGGCCTAATTTTCCGCTGAAGTGAACTCCTCGAGGTATAACTTGCAACTGAACGCATTGGCTGCTGCGCTTGGCCATTTGAAATATAACCGCGCTGGGTTTCCGGTTCGAAAAACAAGCGACTACATAATTAAATGGCCGGCTTTGTATATTTAAAGTAATGAGCTGACCTGGCCTGACAGCAACATACCGTCATTCAGTATCTCTGCAGTATTCTAATGAAAAGCTACATACCTAGTGAGACTGTTGTGTACTCTATGGGTCGGTCAGTTTGGCTGGCCACTTATTGTCTTGTTTATTTGAACTTCAACGCCCAATTAGAGGTAAACCATAGCTGGGAACACTATGGACCGTGCTCTTACCTGTTGCTGCGCGTTGGAATACAAAAAAAAATAAAATAAAATAAAATACCATAAAAATCTACAAGTTATGTTTGTTTGTATCGTAAAAAGCCATTTCGCAGGCAGCACACAATATTCAATGCCCTCCGCTCCTATGTAGGTAGTAGAGCGTCCTTTTCAGGCGCGCAGGAAAGAGTTGTGGCAATGGGGGGCGGGCGGTAAGGCTGGTAGGTTTGGAGTTTTGTTTTGTTCATTTAGTTACGCGCATAAATTCTACAATATTTGCACGGGCTTTGGAACAAAAATAGAATGCTAACACTGCACAATGGGCCCGCGTGGCTAAAATTTTGGCCAAAAGTCCCACAGAACAAAGTCAAAATTTGGACAAAATGATCATTAAATATTATTTTACACATATTAAGCTACGTTGTGAAAAAAAATTATTAAATTATAATTAGTGGTTTTTAAGTTATTGCCAATCAAAGTTGACATTTTGTATTTTATGAGCTTTCGCGATAATTTACAGAAAAAAAAATTCCTGCATTTACCATGATACATATAGCTACGAAATCTTCATTCACTTTGTTATTTATAAATATTACTACAGAGAAAAAATAAAACTGAGCTTAAGAACTTTTTGGTTTTTGATATATTCGAGTAGTTATAAAGATTTTGTTGGTTTTTTTTATCATTTGGCTACTTTGCTTTAAGGGTACCTTCGACTACCACTCCATATTTGATTGAAAAATTTTTTATAAATTTCTTCACATGTGTACCAACAAAATGTAATTCCTCCCTGTTTTCGGAAATTTAATTTTATATCTAAAAGTTGAATTTCAAAAATTGATCCCTACAAAATTTTACTAGTGTTTGAATTTCTAAGCTGCCTAAAAGTATGCTTCAATAACGATTTTTTCAAAGGCTGTACTAATATGCACAATTGGAAAATTTTATAGCAAATCAAAAAATTTAAAAATGATTAATTTTGACGAAAAAACGTAAAAATGAAATATAGATTTTTGAAATTTTTTTTTTATAAATTAAAAAAGCATGCAAAAAAAATTTTAACATTTAAAAAGCAGATGGATTGGTGATCTCGTCTTTCTGTAATTGGCTTGGAAAGCTGAAACTATTTGAGTCTATAACTCCAAAACCATTCAATATTTTGGGTATAGGCTATTTTTTCAATGTAGGAGGAGCTTATATCTACCTCTGCGTGAAATATGGTCCAATTCCAAATGGGATATCACAAATGGGATTTTTTTTTATATGAAGTTTTGTCATTTCGCGCGAAATTTTTCGAACTGCGTAGAGCCCTTTACACAAAGAAAATTTACCTTGTAACAAAATAAAGGAATTCGAATAAAGTGGTTCGGTTTGGTTTTTTCGTTTTCCGAAGCACGAGTGAATTATGGTTATTATTTCATAGCCAATTCGATTGCATGTAGTAAATGCATCGTCTTCTCAAACATCTTTTAGAGTAGATAGATAGATAGATAGAGTTATAGATAGAGAGATCGATTAGATCTTTGTAGAATTTTTCTGGCACACAAAATTTTTGATCAGCAAAACGAGTTTGATCAACTTAAGTTAAGATCGGAAATCCTGACTATTCCTAAGCTGCACCATAGTTTTGCCTACATTATTTTCAAAGCATCTAAATACCGGTCGAGAATTATAATTTGTAAGCCCAAATCCAAAAATATGCAGCTTCTTAAAAAAATAGGTTTTGAAATTCCAATGATCATTATAGTTATTAGGTATTATTAATTTATTAAACGAAGCTTAGGCATATGGTAAGCAAACTGCTATGGCACATTAGTAAATTTCTTTTTGCATTATTTACTTGTGGTTGTGTGAAAATGTCTAGTTTTGTGCCAAAAAATCATCATTTGCGGGAAGTGTTGATTTTCTTGTTCTGTTCAAAAAAAACGGCAGCTGAAGCGCATCGAGAGCTCCAAAAAGTGTACGGAGATGCTGCTCCAAGCGAAACAACGTGCCGTGATTGGTTCCGTCGCTTCAAAGACGGTGATTGCGATGTTGACGACCGTCCACGTAAAGGAAGACCCAAAACCTTCGAAGACGCTGAATTGGAGGCATTGCTCGATGAGGATTCGTGCCAAACGCAAGAAGAGCTTGCTTCAGCATTAGGAGTTACCCGCCAAGCCATTTCCAAGCGATTGCATGCGTTGGGAATGATTCAAAAGCAAGGAACTTGGGTTCCTTATGATTTGAAACCAAGGGACGTTGAGCGTCGTTTTTTCGCCTGTGAACAACTGCTCCAGCGACAAAGAAGGAAGAGTTTTCTTCATCGCATCGTGACGGGTGATGAAAAATGGATTCATTACAGCAACCCAAAGAGGAAAAAATCTTGGGGACAACCCGGTCATGCTTCCACATCACTGGCTCGGCCGAATATTCACGCTGCGAAGGTTATGCTGTGCATTTGGTGGGACCAGGTCGGTGTTGTTTAGTATGAGCTGTTGAAACAAGGCGAAACCATCACTGGGGAACGGTATCGAACTCAATTGATGCGATTGAGCCGAGCACTGCGAGAAAAACGACCACAATACGAGCAGAGGCACGAAAAAGTGATTTTACTGCATGACAACGCTCGGCCTCAGATTGCCAATCCTGTTAAAACCTACTTGGGAACGCTCAAATTGGAAGTCCTACCCCACCCGCTGTATTCCCCAGATATTGCGCCGTCCGATTTTTACTTGTTCCGCTCGATGGCACATGGTCTGGCTAATCAGCAGTTCCATTCATATGAAGATATCGGAAAATGGCTTGATTCGTGGATAGCCTCAAAAGACGAACACTTCTACCGTCAAGGTACTCGAACTCCGTCAGAAAGATGGGAAAAAGTTGTAGCTAGCGATGGGCAATACTTCGAATAAGTCATTGGTAAACATTTTTTGTACAATAAAGTTACATTTTCATCAAAAAAAACCGGGAGAACTTAGTTGCGCACCTAATATTTAAATACCAATTTTTTTTTTAAGTTTCTTATTTTTAGATCAACTTTTATGACGTGTCGTGATTTGGGCTATCGAATAAAAATTCGGTATACGTGTTACGATGCTTTCAAAATCATATGAGCGATACATCGTATTAACGAAAATTGGGGAATCCAACAAAATTTTTATAATTAAAAAAAATAATTATATTTTATATTTTAATTTATATCGCGGCTTTTTCGGAAAAAAATTAATTTAATGTATCGTTTAAAAAAATCCATACTCCCAAAGAACTTGTAGCTTCTTTTAAAATTTAATATTTTTGCCAAAATATTTTGTAAAAGTTCCAACATTTTGCCTTTCTCAACACTATAATACCTATGCTACTTAAGCTTATTCACTAAAGATTTCTCGAATTTTTCCCATGGTGCTTGCACTCTCTCCTCTTTGACGAACACACGTGCCAGTGAGTCCAAGGCATACATAGTACACCCACCTAAAGTCAACTCCTTAGCTAAATAATGGCGCTGTTTACACATGTTTCAATTTTATATCTCACACTCCGGGTCTTTCGAGTTTTTCGAATCTGCGCAGCTTCAAATATGTAACAGTTCGTGGACTTGTGGGTGCTTTTTATTTTAGTTTTAGCTTTAGTTGGTCCTCGTGGTGGACGGGCATTGGTTGCGCAAATTGTGGATGCCGCCTGAGTACTACATCTATATATGTACAATTTATTTCACTGCTTACTATTTTGCGGTGAACTTGCACTTTATGTTTAAATTCTATTATTTTAGATGAACACAGCTTACCTGGAGCATATGGAAAATATTGCAACCTAGAAATGAAGAAATGCGTTTTTTTTTTTAAACTTTGTAATATAATTTATTTTTTTAAGTGAAGCTGTTAATGTGTTATGTATTTGTAAAAGTAAATCGTCAAATTCAAGTGAAATGAAGAAAAAAAGTGACGTGCACGACTTTTGGATACCCTGCACCAATGTAACAAGCAAATGAATAATAATATGATATCCTACAAAAACAGAGTATAATGCTTTCCGTTGGGCATATATGATATAGTAAACCGATTTTGATAAAAGTTACAGCGCTTGAAAACTGTGTGCTGCCAAAAACAAATAATTATGCTCTTAAAACTTTTCGTTTTTTTTTCAAGCTGCTATACGAAGCCCGTATGGTAGCTAATAAAAAAAAATTAGTTTTTATGATATAATACATTAAGCGGTCTAAGGGCTGAAAAATTGGGTTATGATCCAATCGTCTCTGAGATCTAGGTGTTCAAATAGACTATTCTAGTCAGCCTGGTCATACTTGAGCTAACATTGGGGCGTCTTCGACATCTGCTTCTCAATGTTTCATAACCTTTAGACTTGCTTTAACTCAATATACACTTTGTAGGGTATCAAATAAGCGTTGTATGGTGTAAAGGTTAGGTTAGGTTAGGGCGGCAGTTGGCCCCAACTCACTTAGGCCAGAAAATTGGCCCATTGTGATACCGCTGGGTGGGCCTTACACCACCCTTCCCCCATTCAGGAGGTCCCCTATGTGTTTTAAGAAACACGCCCATCCGGCGGCTTTAATAAACCCCAAGAGGCTTCTTGGACTCTTTTCTGAGAGCTGGGATAGGTCATTTAAGACGTATGATTTAAGGAATCGGAGCCTTGTCCTACACAGCTCAGGGCAATGACAGAATAAGTGCTCCAGCGTCTCCAGCTCCTCCTCATCTCCACAACTTCTACAGAAGTCATTATGAGGTGCGTTGAGCCTTGATGCATGGATACCCACCAGCCAGGGTCCGGTGATAGCCCGGATTACTGTCGAGCACTGAGCTCTATTCAGATCGCAAAGTTGCTTTGTCCTCTTTTTGCAGTATACCGGCCAAGTCTGCCGTGAGATTCTACACGTGTTCGATATCCGATTCCACGCTTGATTAGCAGCTAGAACAAAATGGTTCTTAATTCTCAATTTACAGCTGGCCATAGGTATACCCAGACGCTCCTTGTCATGAAGGAGGATGCTGGTAGTTCTTCTACCAGTAAAGGTTCCAGTTTGTACAAACTATGTCGTAATGTTCACAATTTGTGAAAAACTTATGACAACTTAAAAAAAAATAAACAAATGGGCCAGTTGCGATTAAACTTTGGGTACAAGATATTTCCATAGGAGCATCGGCTAATGTGTAAGGATATAGTAGGATTACTTCAACTAAATAGAAAATATTTTCACTGCAGGCTTCATTGAAGGCGCCTCTGGTTTTACTGAAAAGGGTTTTGGTGGATGTTGAGCTCTCTTGCAGCCATATCATGAACACCATACCTTACAGCTGAAGACTTTAAGAACTTTGTTGGAGTTATCTATTAATAAACAACTTCTAAGGGAGATGCAAATTAAAAATACAAATTTTAAGGCCGAAAAATGGAAAGATTTATTTCTTAGCAATGGTGACCTTAAATCTGGTATTTGCTCACTTAAAATGTCGTATTCGCCAGGTCATGATAATGTTCCTACCTGTGTTATCAAAGCTTGCGCACTTGCGCTTCATGTACCCTTGCTGAAATTATTTAATTAGTCACTTGAATCGGCCTCTTTCCCTACTACTACGGTTTCTGTCCTGTGCTTGCTGGCGCCAATTGGCAATCCCAAGGCTACGAAGATCTTCCGTTGCCTGATCTTCCCATCGCAGGGGCGGACGTCCCTGTCGTCGTCGACCTTCCAGTCATTTCCGCTCGAATACCTTCTTGGCTGGAGCATTTTCATCCATTCGTGCAACATGACCTAGCCAGCGCAGACGTTGTAGCTGTATGCGCCGAACTAGATCAGTGTCGCCGTATAGCTCATACAGCTCGTGGTTCATTCGAATACGAAAATCACCTTTCACATTTATCGGTCCAAGGATACGTCGGAGGATTTTTCTCTCGAAAGCCCCTAAAATCGCCTTATCGGATGAAGACAATGTCCATGCTTCAGCGCCGTAGAGAAGCACGGGTATGATGCGGGATTTGTAGTGGTTTATTTTCTTATGCCGAGAGAGGGCTTTACTCTTGAGTTCCTTACTTAGCCCAAAGTAAGACCGGTTAGCAAGATTAATCCGTTGACGTATTTCCATGCTGACGTCATTTTTTGTGTCGCTAATACTGGTGCCCAAGTACACGAAATCCTTTACAACTTCGAAGTTGTAGCTATCTATTCCCCGTTGTGTCGTTTCCTTACTTGTAGATAGCAGGTATTTCGTCTTGTCCAGATTTACAGCCAGACCCATGTTTTTCGACTATTTTTCAATTTTTGAGAAGGCTCCGCTTACTGCACGTATGTTAGTGCCAATAATGTCAACATCGTCGGCATACGCCAGCAGCATGACACTCTTATAAAAGATAGTGCCTGACCTGTTCACATCGGCACGTCTCTGGATAGCTTCCAGAAGTAAATTGAAACCTCGTTTGGTATCAAATGGTTCGGAGAGGTCTTTTCCTATCAAGACGGACCATCATTAACGATTGGGAGTGGTTGGATACTTTCTGTATCGGTGGAATTTTGTTCATCTTCACCTGCTAGAAGCTTACAGAAGTAGTCCCTCCATCGTGTTAGCGATTCCTCAGCGTTTGTGACTAGATTTCCCTTTTCGTCTTTGCAGAAAGATGGCCCCGGCTTGAAACCTTCAGTTCGACGTTTCACCTTGTCGTAGAACTTTTTGGCATCGTTTCTATTTCCCGCATATAATCCTTAGGCACTTGTTGACAAATGACTGCAGTTTCGACATCATTCTTGGCGGGGTCAGCCACGTCTCGCTGCCGTACAATAGGATGGATTTGACGCACGCATTGAAGATACGCAGTTTTGTTCTTCGGCTTATTTGCTGGTTTCTCCATATGCGGAACAAGCGTCCAAATGCTGATCGCACTTTGTTGAGACGATTCTCTATATCCTCATCCACTCCACCACTGGTGGATATTGTGGTACCAAGGTATGAGAAGCTATCGACAAAGTCGATAGTGTTCCCGCAGATGGTTATGCTACCTTGGCTGGTGTGATTGAGGCGCATCGCTTTGGTTTTGGATGCGTTTATTGAGAGCCCAACTTTGCTGGCAAGGATCTCGAGGTCATTCGCTTTGGCTTGGATATCACTAAGTTTATGAGAGATGAGGCATATGTCATCCGCGTAGTCCAGGTCTTCCAAGTGACGAGTGAGACTCCTCGTAATCCCACGCCTAGACCTGCATACATCTCTCATAACCTCGTCAACTACTATATTGAATAGTAGTGGTGATAGGGGGCATCCTTGCCTAACACCAGTGTTTGTTTGGAAAGGTGCACTAATTTTCCCATTGTGTAGTACCGCCAAGTCAGCATCATCATACATCGCTTTTATTATTGATACGATGTTGACTGGCACTCCTTTCCTCGCCAATGCCCGCCATATCGCCGCTCTGTCTACTGAATCGAAGGCCTTCCTAAAGTGAATAAACAGGAGGTACAGCGGTGAGCGCCACTCCACAGCTTGTTCGGTTATTATGCGTAGTGTATTAGCTTGGTCTACGCAGCTCCTGTGTGGTCTGAAACCTGTCTGTTCATCGCGTATTATTTATTATAAGTTTTATTTATTGTTTCTTTTGTATTGTCTTTTTATATGTATTAATCAACTGCTTAATTTATATGTTGATCTTTCCAATAAATAAATAAATAAATAAAGGGATTTGGGCGTGGTGGAAAAACAAAAACATTAACTTGATATGACTAGACACTCTAAAAAATCCCGGCGTTTATACAGACAGACGGATGGACATATCTAAATACATTTTTTTTCACTTTTGAGGTAACTTTGGGACGTCACCGATATCTATTTTATTATGTTACATAAATTTGCACAATCATAATGTACATAAGGTACTAAATATACTAAATTTAAAAATAAAAAGTTCTACGTCAAAAAAGTTGGAAAAATATTTTATAACAAAGCTTGCTTTTGAAAAGTTGTCAACAGTTTTATTTTAAAAATTGTGTTTAAATATCTTTTAGGCCAAAATACATTTAAATTAAATTTGTTGTTGATAGACTCCTTCATACTGCTGCTTCGTGGATATATGATGTAACGATGGATACCCACCCAGGTGACACAAGACGTGCAAACATAATTATAGAAGCTTTGTCCAGCTTTTTTTCTTAAACTCAGTCTAGGCCAAGAAATGAACTTGCGGAACTTGTAGCTGCTACACGGCGGGAGGACGAAGAACAAGAGCAAAGATCCAAAACAGATCCGTTTATATAATCCTTTATACTGCTGCTTCGTGGATATATAATGTAACGATGGATACCCCCCCCCCAGCTGACACAAGACGTGCAAACATAATTAATGAAGTTTTGTCCAGCCTTTTTTCTTTAACTAAGCCTAGGTCAAGAAATGAACTTGCGGAACTTGTTTTTTCTTGAACTCAGCCTAGGCTAAGAAATGAACTAGCGGAACTTGTAGCTGGTACTCGGCGGGAGGACGAAGAACAAGCGCAAAGATCCAAAACAGATCCGTTTATATAATCCTTTATACTGCTGCTTCGTGGATATATGATGTACCGATGGATACCCCCCCCCAGCTGACACAAGACGTGCAAACATTATTGTCAAAGCTTTGTCCAGCCTTGTTTCTTTAACTTAGCCTAGGTCAAGAAATGAACTTGCGGAACTTGTTTTTTCTTGAACTCAGCCTAGGCTAAGAAATGAACAAGCGGAACTTGTAGCTGGTACTCGGCGGGAGGACGAAGAACAAGCGCAAAGATCCAAAATAGATCCGTTTATATAATCCTTTATACTGCTGCTTCGTGGATATATGATGTACCGATGGATACCCCCCCCCAGCTGACACAAGACGTGCAAACATTATTGTCAAAGCTTTGTCCAGCCTTTTTTCTTTAACTTAGCCTAGGTCAAGAAATGAACTTGCGGAACTTGTTTTTTCTTGAACTCAGCCTAGGCTAAGAAATGAACTAGCGGAACTTGTAGCTGGTACTCGGCGGGAGGACGAAGAACAAGCGCAAAGATCCAAAACAGATCCGTAGAATTTTTTTGTTGATGCCAATTTCATGCGACCGCAAAATATGTGGCCCCAGATACGTTGTCGTTCAACTCGTAGACTTCAGCGCGAGTTGTTGGACTTGATAAATGATACTGTGGAAAACTGCACAGCAAAACTAGACGATGATCACATATACCACTGGACGGCTACAGTCACTGCACCATTAGAAGGAGAACCATACGAAGAAGATGTCTTTCCTTTGAGTTTCAAGTTTACGGGCGACTATCCACTGTATCCACCGGTAGTAAAGTTTGCAGCGAAAAAGTTTCACTCTAATTTTAGCGCAAATGCATTTGAGTTTCGCATTTTGGCTTTTATTATATTTAAATTTAGTGTATTATTTTGTAATTTAGTATAAAAGTTGACAATTTTTGTTACCATAATTATATATATATAGATTTATTTCTAGCCCACTGTAGAGCTTAATTATGCGCTTGCGAGGTGGAGCATAGGACGGAACCAGAATTCCGAGGTTATATATCTCGAATTCCCTGCACACCTGCGCCAGCTTTGACGAATCTGTGAGGGAGCAGACGATCCATTTTTCGAATCCTGACAGTTATTTAAAGCGAATTGTCGTCATCGTTGAATGGTTGTTGTTATTGTATCCGAGGCTTGTTTCCGTTTCTTGAGTATGTGTTGTTTTACGGCCGGATTACTAGCCCAACGCAACCTTTGGCTTCTAAGCCAAAAGGCCCACAGCGAAGCTAAGCCCAGATTCGTGTCAGTCGCGTCGAAGTCTTTATTCGGTGCAAATATAAAGCCAATCGAAGAAATATTATTTTCTAAACTTTAACTGCCCATAACTCCTAAACTAGCAGAGTTAGAGCGAAAATAAGCTTAATCGGTGATCACTTTTTTTTCAACTTTAAATTCCAATAGCTTCTAAGCCAAAAGGCCTACAGCGAAGCTAAGCCCAGATTCGTGTCAGTCGCGTCGAAGTCTTTATTCGGTGCAAATATAAAGCCAATCGAAGAAATATTATTTACTAAACTTTAACTGCCCATAACTCCTAAACTAGATGACTTAGAGCGAAAATAAGCATAATCGGTGATCACTTTTTTTTCAACTTTAAATTCCCACAGCTTCTAAGCCAAATGGCCCACAGCGAAGCTAAGCCCAGATTCGTTTCAGTCGAGTCGAAGTCTTTATTCGGTGCAAATATAAAGCCAATCGAAGAAATATTATTTTCTAAACTTTAACTACCCATAACTCATAAACTAGACGACTTACAGCGAAAATAAGCTTAATCGGTGATCACTTTTTTTTCAACTTTAAATTCCCACAGCTTCTAAGCCAAAAGGCCCACAGCGAAGCTAAGCCCAGATTCGTGTCAGTCGAGTCGAAGTCTTTATTCGGTGCAAATATAAAGCCAATCGAAGAAATATTATTTTCTAAACTTTAACTGCCCATAACTCCTAAACTAGACGACTTACAGCGAAAATAAGCTTAATCGGTGATCACTTTTTTTTCAACTTTAAATTCCAATAGCTTCTAAGCCAAAAGGCCTACAGCGAAGCTAAGCCCAGATTCGTGTCAGTCGAGTCGAAGTCTTTATTCGGTGCAAATATAAAGCCAATCGAAGAAATATTATTTTCTAAACTTTAACTGCCCATAACTCCTAAACTAGACGACTTACAGCGAAAATAAGCTTAATCGGTGATCACTTTTTTTCAACTTTAAATTCCCACAGCTTCTAAGCCAAAAGGCCCACAGCGAAGCTAAGCCCAGATTCGTGTCAGTCGCGTCGAAGTCTTTATTCGGTGCAAATATAAAGCCAATCGAAGAAATATTATTTTCTAAACTTTAACTGCCCATAACTCCGAAACTAGACGACTTAGAGCGAAAATCAATTTAATCGGTGATCACTTTTTTTCAACTTTAAATGCCCATAGCTTCCAAACCAAAAGGCCTACAGCGTAAACAAGCGCAGATTCGTGTTGGTCGCGTCGAAATCTTTATTCGGTGCAAATATAAAGCCAATCGAAGAAATTTTATTTTCTAAACTTTAACTGCCCATAACTCCTAAACTAGCAGAGTTAGAGCGAAAATAAGCTTAATCGGTGATCACTTTTTTTCAACTTTAAATGCCCAAAGCTTCCAAACCAAAAGACCTACAGCGAAAACAAGTGAAGATTCGTGTTGGTCGCGTCGAAATCTTTATTCGGTGCAAATATAAAGCCAATCGAAGAAATTTTATTTTCTAAACTTTAACTGCCCATAACTCCTAAACTAGCAGAGTTAGAGCGAAAATAAGCTTAATCGGTGATCACTTTTTTTCAACTTTAAATGCCCATAGCTTCCAAACCAAAAGGCCTACAGCGTAAACAAGCGCAGATTCGTGTTGGTCGTGTCGTAATCTTTATTCGGTGCAAATATAAAGCCAATCGAAGAAATTTTATTTTCTAAAACTTTAACTGCCCATAACTCCTAAACTAGCAGAGTTAGAGCGAAAATAAGCTTAATCGGTGATAACTTTTTTTCAACTTTAAATGCCCAAAGCTTCCAAACCAAAAGACCTACAGCGAAAACAAGTGAAGATTCGTGTTGGTCGCGTCGAAATCTTTATTCGGTGCAAATATAAAGCCAATCGAAGAAATTTTATTTTCTAAAACTTTAACTGCCCATAACTCCTAAACTAGCAGAGTTAGAGCGAAAATAAGCTTAATCGGTGATCACTTTTTTTCAACTTTAAATGCCCAAAGCTTCCAAACCAAAAGGCCTACAGCGTAAACAAGCGCAGATTCGTGTTGGTCGCGTCGAAATCTTTATTCGGTGCAAATATAAAGCCAATCGAAGAAATTTTATTTTCTAAACTTTAACTGCCCATAACTCCTAAACTAGCAGAGTTAGAGCGAAAATAAGCTTAATCGGTGATCACTTTTTTCAACTTTAAATGCCCATAGCTTCCAAACCAAAAGGCCTACAGCGAAAACAAGCGCAGATTCGTGTTGGTCGCGTCGAAATCTTTATTCGGTGCAAATATAAAGCCAATCGAAGAAATTTTATTTTCTAAAACTTTAACTGCCCATAACTCCTAAACTAGCAGAGTTAGAGCGAAAATAAGCTTAATCGGTGATCACTTTTTTCAACTTTAAATGCCCATAGCTTCCAAACCAAAAGGCCTACAGCGAAAACAAGCGCAGATTCGTGTTGGTCGCGTCGAAATCTTTATTCGGTGCAAATATAAAGCCAATCGAAGAAATTTTATTTTCTAAAACTTTAACTGCCCATAACTCCTAAACTAGCAGAGTTAGAGCGAAAATAAGCTTAATCGGTGATCACTTTTTTCAACTTTAAATGCCCATAGCTTCCAAACCAAAAGGCCTACAGCGAAAACAAGCGCAGATTCGTGTTGGTCGCGTCGAAATCTTTATTCGGTGCAAATATAAAGCCAATCGAAGAAATTTTATTTTCTAAAACTTTAACTGCCCATAACTCCTAAACTAGCAGAGTTAGAGCGAAAATAAGCTTAATCGGTGATCACTTTTTTTCACCTTTAAATGCCCATAGCTTCCAAACCAAAAGGCCTACAGCGAAAACAAGCGCAGATTCGTGTTGGTCGCGTCGAAATCTTTATTCGGTGCAAATATAAAGCCAATCGAAGAAATTTTATTTTCTAAAACTGTAACTGCCCATAACTCCTAAACTAGCAGAGTTAGAGCGAAAATAAGCTTAATCGGTGATCACTTTTTTTCAACTTTAAATGCCCATAGCTTCCAAACCAAAAGGCCTACAGCGAAAATAAGCGCAGATTCGTGTTGGTCGCGTCGAAATCTTTATTCGGTGCAAATATAAAGCCAATCGAAGAAATTTTATTTTCTAAAACTTTAACTGCCCATAACTCCTAAACTAGCAGAGTTAGAGCGAAAATAAGCTTAATCGGTGATCACTTTTTTCAACTTTAAATGCCCATAGCTTCCAAACCAAAAGGCCTACAGCGAAAACAAGCGCAGATTCGTGTTGGTCGCGTCGAAATCTTTATTCGGTGCAAATATAAAGCCAATCGAAGAAATTTTATTTTCTAAAACTTTAACTGCCCATAACTCCTAAACTAGCAGAGTTAGAGCGAAAATAAGCTTAATCGGTGATCACTTTTTTCAACTTTAAATGCCCATAGCTTCCAAACCAAAAAGGCCTACAGCGAAAATAAGCGCAGGTTCGTGTTGGTCGCGTCGAAATCTTTATTCGGTGCAAATATAAAGCCAATCGAAGAAATTTTATTTTCTAAAACTTTAACTGCCCATAACTCCTAAACTAGCAGAGTTAGAGCGAAAATAAGCTTAATCGGTGATCACTTTTTTTCAACTTTAAATGCCCATAGCTTCCAAACCAAAAGGCCTACAGCGAAAACAAGCGCAGATTCGTGTTGGTCGCGTCGAAATCTTTATTCGGTGCAAATATAAAGCCAATCGAAGAAATTTTATTTTCTAAAACTTTAACTGCCCATAACTCCTAAACTAGCAGAGTTAGAGCGAAAATAAGCTTAATCGGTGATCACTTTTTTTCAACTTTAAATGCCCATAGCTTCCAAACCAAAAGGCCTACAGCGAAAATAAGCGCAGATTCGTGTTGGTCGCGTCGAAATCTTTATTCGGTGCAAATATAAAGCCAATCGAAGAAATTTTATTTCTAAAACTTTAACTGCCCATAACTCCTAAACTAGCAGAGCTAGAGCGAAAATAAGCTTAATCGGTGATCACTTTTTTTCAACTTTAAATGCCCATAGCTTCCAAACCAAAAGGCCTACAGCGAAAACAAGCGCAGATTCGTGTTGGTCGCGTCGAAATCTTTATTCGGTGCAAATATAAAGCCAATCGAAGAAATTTTATTTTCTAAAACTTTAACTGCCCATAACTCCTAAACTAGCAGAGTTAGAGCGAAAATAAGCTTAATCGGTGATCACTTTTTTTCAACTTTAAATGCCCATAGCTTCCAAACCAAAAGGCCTACAGCGAAAACAAGCGCAGATTCGTGTTGGTCGCGTCGAAATCTTTATTCGGTGCAAATATAAAGCCAATCGAAGAAATTTTATTTTCTAAAACTTTAACTGCCCATAACTCCTAAACTAGCAGAGTTAGAGCGAAAATAAGCTTAATCGGTGATCACTTTTTTTCAACTTTAAATGCCCATAGCTTCCAAACCAAAAGGCCTACAGCGAAAATAAGCGCAGATTCGTGTTGGTCGCGTCGAAATCTTTATTCGGTGCAAATATAAAGCCAATCGAAGAAATTTTATTTCTAAAACTTTAACTGCCCATAACTCCTAAACTAGCAGAGCTAGAGCGAAAATAAGCTTAATCGGTGATCACTTTTTTTCAACTTTAAATGCCCATAGCTTCCAAACCAAAAGGCCTACAGCGAAAACAAGCGCAGATTCGTGTTGGTCGCGTCGAAATCTTTATTCGGTGCAAATATAAAGCCAATCGAAGAAATTTTATTTTCTAAAACTTTAACTGCCCATAACTCCTAAACTAGCAGAGTTAGAGCGAAAATAAGCTTAATCGGTGATCACTTTTTTTCAACTTTAAGTGCCCATAGCTTCCAAACCAAAAGGCCTACAGCGAAAACAAGCGCAGATTCGTGTTGGTCGCGTCGAAATCTTTATTCGGTGCAAATATAAAGCCAATCGAAGAAATTTTATTTCTAAAACTTTAACTGCCCATAACTCCTAAACTAGCAGAGCTAGAGCGAAAATAAGCTTAATCGGTGATCACTTTTTTTCAACTTTAAATGCCCATAGCTTCCAAACCAAAAGGCCTACAGCGAAAACAAGCGCAGATTCGTGTTGGTCGCGTCGAAATCTTTATTCGGTGCAAATATAAAGCCAATCGAAGAAATTTTATTTTCTAAAACTTTAACTGCCCATAACTCCTAAACTAGCAGAGTTAGAGCGAAAATAAGCTTAATCGGTGATCACTTTTTTCAACTTTAAATGCCCATAGCTTCCAAACCAAAAGGCCTACAGCGAAAACAAGCGCAGATTCGTGTTGGTCGCGTCGAAATCTTTATTCGGTGCAAATATAAAGCCAATCGAAGAAATTTTATTTTCTAAAACTTTAACTGCCCATAACTCCTAAACTAGCAGAGTTAGAGCGAAAATAAGCTTAATCGGTGATCACTTTTTTCAACTTTAAATGCCCATAGCTTCCAAACCAAAAGGCCTACAGCGAAAATAAGCGCAGATTCGTGTTGGTCGCGTCGAAATCTTTATTCGGTGCAAATACAAAGCCAATCGAAGAAATTTTATTTTCTAAAACTTTAACTGCCCATAACTCCTAAATTAGCAGAGTTAGAGCGAAAATAAGCTTAATCGGTGATCACTTTTTTCAACTTTAAATGCCCATAGCTTCCAAACCAAAAGGCCTACAGCGAAAACAAGCGCAGATTCGTGTTGGTCGCGTCGAAATCTTTATTCGGTGCAAATATAAAGCCAATCGAAGAAATTTTATTTTCTAAAACTTTAACTGCCCATAACTCCTAAACTAGCAGAGTTAGAGCGAAAATAAGCTTAATCGGTGATCACTTTTTTTCAACTTTAAATGCCCATAGCTTCCAAACCAAAAGGCCTACAGCGAAAACAAGCGCAGATTCGTGTTGGTCGCGTCGAAATCTTTATTCGGTGCAAATATAAAGCCAATCGAAGAAATTTTATTTTCTAAAACTTTAACTGCCCATAACTCCTAAACTAGCAGAGTTAGAGCGAAAATAAGCTTAATCGGTGATCACTTTTTTTCAACTTTAAATGCCCATAGCTTCCAAACCAAAAGGCCTACAGCGAAAACAAGCGCAGATTCGTGTTGGTCGCGTCGAAATCTTTATTCGGTGCAAATATAAAGCCAATCGAAGAAATTTTATTTTCTAAAACTTTAACTGCCCATAACTCCTAAACTAGCAGAGTTAGAGCGAAAATAAGCTTAATCGGTGATCACTTTTTTTCAACTTTAAATGCCCATAGCTTCCAAACCAAAAGGCCTACAGCGAAAACAAGCGCAGATTCGTGTTGGTCGCGTCGAAATCTTTATTCGGTGCAAATATAAAGCCAATCGAAGAAATTTTATTTTCTAAAACTTTAACTGCCCATAACTCCTAAACTAGCAGAGTTAGAGCGAAAATAAGCTTAATCGGTGAT